>CM057452.1:187835000-189085000 GCA_016271365.2 Neoceratodus forsteri
AACATTTTAGTTGGGGCGCTGACAGTGGGGTCTGCACTGTATGCTGGAGCCAGTAAATGTCAACATTTGAAAAGTATCAGTTCTGGTTTTCTCTCCATAGTATGCACAACCTGGAAGTCAGATATGATCTTTTTCGAGGATATTTCTTTCAGCAGATCTCACCTTTGGAACTGTAGCCATCAGGACCACGTGATAACTTTTCTAGCTGCCAATCTATTGGGGACACCCACAGCGACATCAACATGCTGATGTCCTCCCTACATAGCCTTAGGAGGCCCCACACCCTCTTCAGTTCTTTTCTTGCGTCGACCAGTGCATGTCAGACTCCATGGAGACAGTGCAAGCTTCAGCAACCATTTACCCTCTTTTACTTTTAATTTCCTTTCTCAGTGTTTCTTTCTGTGTAAAACATGCATTTTCCGCTGTGCCTCCTGCGGTTTTCATGGCTGCTGCAGTCCCTTTGGTGGGCCTTTGATGGTTAGACCTGCCCTCCCCTTCTACAGAGTTCTCCAGATGATATGTGGACAGGAAGATCCGAGCAAGTGGCAGTCCTTTCTGGAGGGGGGTGTGCAAGCACTTTGAGAAGAGTTCCTGGGGACACCGATCTTCTCCTCAGTCCCCCTGGGTCGCAGGACCCATGGGGTGGTCTTGGATTTTCTTTTCCAACAGGATTGCTCTGGGGTTGAACTTCCCTTGCCCTGGATACCTTTCCAAGTCACCGCCTTCCTTATGGGTGCCGACCATGGCTGCGGTGTGGTCCTTCCAGGCCACAATACCCCCTGCCATCCAACACCGTCCATTCCCGCAGGGTACAGCTCTGGCAGTTTCTGTCACTGGTCTCTCCTTGGCCGGTGAGTCCTCTGTCATACCACCCACACCCTCTCTGCCCAGAGTGGGCTTCACCTGGCACCTTGTTGGGCCTTCCTTGGCCGATGATGGTTGGTCGTGTCGGGCCTCCTTGTTGTCCCTGTCACCCCCACCGCCTGACCCCTCTTCTACACGGGTTACCAAGCATGGAGTCTCACCAGTCCTGTTTCATCGGTGCTGTTTCACTGGGCGTAGGGTCTGTTCAGCCCACCTCAGTCCCTTCTCCTCCTCCAGCTGCTCGGCCCCTCGTCATCAAAGGCGACAGGCAGGGAGTTGCTCTGGTTCTATCTCAGCCAGTGTCTACCCATCCTAGCTTTTCAGGTGGAGCAAACCCTCACCCCACCTCTGGCGATGCCCCCACCATTCAGGGCCGATGCCTCAGCCATTCAGACCATACTTCCAGGGCTCCCATTCCCTCCCCTAAGTGCTGCCAGGTGCTTCTAGTCACACCGCAGCCTATCGGGAACCCCACTAGGCTACCCTCTCCTGTGACATCTGGGGACCTTTTTAGCACAACCCTGTCACTTACCTTGGCGATATGCCTCCGATCATATCAGGCTGTTGTCTCCTGCATCATCTTCAGAAGTCAAAGGTTGATTTGGTAGTTTGATGTCTCCCCCACAGACCACATTAGGGGGAACAGGGAGATGGGATGAGAGCTGCTGGGACTGGGAGTCTCCCTCCATTTTCTATCTTCACAGCCTACTTTGGGGTATGGCCTTCACTCGCTTCCTTCGTGGCCCCCTTTTGATCTCCCTCACTGCTGCCCCCTTCTCCGGGTATTGTTGCTGCTCCCTCAGCTTTGGGAGCACTTCTTCTCAGCCCTTCCACAGTGTCAGGGTGTGGGATATGGGTATGGTGCTTAGCAGGGGGATATGCTCAGGAGCCCTCTGGCCATGGTTTTGGGACAGCCAGCACCCCCGCTTCTCTTTCTCAGTTGGCTCCCTTGGCAACTCCTACAGTGGCTTTCTGATACTGGCCTCTTGTGCCACCTGTGCAGCGGGATGATGGACCTTCTTTCTGGCCTCTTCAGGACAGCCCCCCGTGGTGGCATCCTATGTGACTCTTTGCTCACTTCTCCCCCTGGCTGAGGTGTCCAAAGAGTGCACCCTTAGGCAGACGTATCTTTGGCGCATTCCCCACTTGCTCAGTCTTGGGCTTTGTCCCTAGTAACCAGCTCTGGCTGCCAATCTGGGCCCTTTCTAGGGGTTCCCGAAGACAGGATTTGCTTAGGTCCTTTCAGTCTGAGGCCAGTTCAGCCTGACTTTTGCAGTTTGCCTTCGATGCTGCTGATGTCTCCATCACAGCGTAGCAATCCAGCACTTGCCTGTACCACCCCTGGGCTCAGGGGCTTACTATTGCATTATCCCTGGTACCATCCGTCCTTCCTGCCCCAGGCTCTTCTGTGGGGTGCAGGATTTTTCTTTCTGGTCTGCAGTCCTCCGGTGGGACTCTGTAGTTCCTACCACCATTGCCACCTTTTGCAAGCAGTGCGCTCGGGGGGGTCTCGGCCAGGCGTGGTGCCTCAAGGCACGTACTACGCCACCACAGCTCTGTCTTTTTCCCCCGGACGAGACTGGGGATAGGAGTCTCTTCTTCCTTCCCAGGTTGGGGGTTACTGTAGCTTCCTGGGTCCTGTAGCCAGGCCCGCAGCCACGCTCTATGCACCTGCAGACTGTACTTCAGGTTCCACTTCCAGGTGGACCTTTCTGCTGCAGGTCACTGCACCTCAGGCCTTACCAAATGCTTGACAGTAGCAACTGCTGTCTTTGGGGCTGTGCACCTTCCCTTGCTTGGACAATCTGTTGCTTAAGGCCCAGTCCAAGGACTTGCTGCTCTAGATTCTTGAGAGTGCCTGGAGGTTGTTCCAAGCCTTAGGAATTTCAGTACAACATGCCCAAGGCAGACTTGGCCTTATGCTGAAACTTAAAGTACACAGGGGCCGTACTGGACGTGACTCAGGGTTCTACACTTCTCATGCAGCTAGGGCGGACCGCCTGGTAGCCCAGGTCAGGCTGCTTTACCATCGCAGACCTGCCTCGGCCCGATCCTCCCGAAGGCTTCTGGGCATAGATGGTTGTGGCCATTGTCACAGTACTTCTAGGGAGACTACACTTGCCCTGTTGACCTAGAACAGCAGGTCCTTGTCTCCTCTTCAGTCACAAAGGTGAGGTGGTGGTGGATGGAACCCAGCAATCTTTTGAGTAAAATATAAAACAATACATGGCATCAAATGCATATAGGTTTTGAATGATTCTCAAATATTTTACAGTACAACTATATATGAAAACTGTAAAGCAAATCTCTAAATGTGAATAATCTATCTTCCAAAACCAACAAAAGCAGTTGACACTGGGTACAGATTCTGCCACTGTTAATACATGAAACAAAAGGGAAAGAGAGAGAGAGAATTTATTAAATAATTAAACATTTAATAATTAAAGGGGGGGACACTAGTGATCAACCAGCAACCTTTTTAAAGGGGTTCTCTTTCCTCATTCCTTCCCCTCAGCAGCTTCTTTCCACAGAGGCTTCGGGTTGGGCTGGGGGGACTCCCTGGGACCCTCTCAGACTCTAGGACCACGGTCCCCATGGGAGACCACGCGTCACATCAGTGATCTAGAAATATGGGCGTTTCTATATGCCCCACAGGCCCTCCAGATGCACCTGGTCCCCAGCCATTCGCTGGTGCAGTCTGCCACCATAAGTTTTGTACAATACATAAACGGACCACAGGTACTCATTCATCTCCTCTGAGTTGAGAAACAGTGAGGATCTGGTACTAGACACTAGAACATGGCCTAGAACTGTCTGCCATCCCCGTTGAAGGCGTCCACACCATCTTGATGGATAGGCTCAGCCAGTCACAGCCGCAACTGCATGAGTGGGAACTGCTGTCCTGTGTTGTGGAACAACCTGTTTGACAGGTGGGGTCACCCTGCGTTGGACCTTTCTGCATCCCAGCGCACTGCAAAACTGCTGCGTTTCTGCCCAGTCGCTCCAGGGCCTGGAGTTTGCTGGCGAGACGCGTTGTCCCACTCTCGGACAGGGAGTCTCCTTTATACATTTCCTCCCCTTTTCCTTTGATTTGGGGAGGGGGGGTGCTTATCGAGCTCCAGATGGCAGGGACCACTGATGCTCTTGGCCCCCCTCTGGCCTCATCCTGTCTGGTTCCCCTGTGCTCCAGCAGCTGGTAGTGGAACCTCCAATCCCCTGCCCCTGTGCTGAGGCTTGCGCTCCCAGGAGCAGGGCATCCTGGTCCATCCACACCTCAAGTTTCTGCATCTCCATGCTTTCCTCCTGTGGGCACTGCCATGGCTCTGTTGGGGGGGTTTCCCCACAGATGGCTTCTGTCCTGGTTGCTGCTTGAAAGCCTTCCACCAGGGCCACTTCTTCCATAAAGTGGAAGTGCTTTGCTCTGTGGGTGGCTGCCCATCAATTGGCCCTTTTCACTTGTCCTGTGGCTCAGATTCTGGAGTACTTGCTGTTTGTTGTCTTCAGATTCTGGCTTGTATTTTGTGGAGGGCACCACTCTGATTCTGGTGGCTGTCTTTGGCCCTTGTCAGATTTGGTCACCACTGTTGCAACAGGTAATAGTCAAACCTCTGGTGCCTGAGCTTACTGTCGAAGGAACTGGGAATCCTTGTTCATCCGAATCTCTGGTCCTTTCTCCAGCTTACCTGGCTTCTGAAGATCCAGCCATTGCCAGATTTGGTGTCTTCCCTAAAGTGGCCGACGTGCTGGTGGCTCCCAGAAAACGTTTTCACCAGGGTGAAGTATTCCTTGATCTGGAAGCGCCCTTGCTTTGTGAGTGGCTTCCCATCACCTGGATCCCTTCACCTGCTGGTGAACCAGGTTCTAGAGCACCTATTGTCCTTGTCAGTTGCCGGACAGAAATGCTCTTCAGTAAAGGTGCACTTGTCCGCTATATCAGCCTTCCATGTGCCCATTGAGGGCCGTATGGTAGCACAGTTGGGTGTGACCTGTACCTTTTTGAGAGGCACTCTGCACTGGAAGCCTCCCATCTGTCTCCCTGGCCTGGACTAGAATTTTGTTTTAGCGATGCTTACTTTGGCTCCTTTGAGCCTGCCGTGACTTGCATGCTATACTTTCTGTCATGGAAAACTAAATTTCTAGTTGCTGTTACCGCTGCTCGTAGGATTTCTGAGCTGCCGGCACTTGTGTGAGCGGCCTTATTTGCTCTTTCGCATAGACAGGGGAGTCTTTGCATCCTAACCCTAAGCTGTTATCTGAGGTGGTGTCTGCTTTTAATTTGAACCATACCCATCCAGGGGATGCATTGCTCCATGCTGTAGATGTACATAGGATACTTAGGTCCATCCCACGAGGGACTGCTGGAAGTTCTCCTAGCTGTTTGTTTCCTTCACCTCTGGAAAAGAATGTTCCAGTTTCTAAACAGTAGCTGTCCCCATGGTTTGCCAGCTGTATTGTCTTTTGATTCTTGAAGTTCGGCAAGGAACTCACCAGGGTGGTTCAGGGCCCTTCCACCAGGGGCAGGGCCACTTCTGTTGCTTGTCTTACGAGTGTTTTTAGCTGCTGAGCCTTGTGCTGCTGCAACTTGTGGTACTATCCACACTTCACTACACTTTACAGTCTGGCCAATGCCTCTAGAAGAGGCACAGGGTTTGACCCAGCTGTGTTACAGGACCTACCCCCTTAGGTCTCTGCCTTCCGGCCACCTGGACTGTGCAGCTGTGCAGTACTGCTTGGGACTCGTTCCAAAGGTGTGACCTGCTGAAAGAGATTCTCTTGAAGATCTGTTGTTATGGTAAGTTCTTGTGTAACTCTTCTTTTCTTGGTTCACTCTATTTTTACACCTTTTATTATTTTTGAGAGTAAGATGTCTGATTCCAGAAAGGATAAACCTTCAAAGCCCTTGCAGCTGCCTTTTTAGCATTGTTGATGTTGAAAAACATCACATGTATCGATGACATTTGCTCTGCTTCACCGGTTTTGGGTCACCCATGATATGGAGGCCTGTGTTGCCTTTGATTTCCAGATATTGGAGCTTTGAGCTTTAAAGATGGGATGACCTGCCCCAGACTTCAGAGGCAGGCCTTGACACAGGCAGTCTCATGGTAGGTCATCAGAGTGTTCCCCTTGGTGCTCTTTGGAGATGGTAGAGTCACTGAGCTCTGTCTCCCCTCCCCCCCCCAAGCTGGGGTGAGTTGTAAAGGAGTCTGAGGTGGTGGTCATGTTGGGGAGACCCCCGACTCCTTTTGGGTGGTTGCAAGGGCACCCACCATGGTCCAGTAGTCACTGGCGCCAGACCACCCTGTTGTCTGTGTTGGTACCATCCTTGCTGTTGATGGCATCAATGTTGAATGTCTGGGTTGGTGCAGCTGTCTGTGCCATTGTCTGTGTGGCCCTCTGCATCGACGCCGCTTGCAGTTTTTGGTCCAGTGTCACTGTTTTGAGTCTGTGGGGCTATCAGAACCGGTGTCTGTGCTGGCCTAGATGTGGACACCACTAGCATTGTTGGTGCCTGGGCCAGTATTACGGCCAGCATCAGTGTCAGCTGCAGCAGGGCCTGTGGGAGGCCATCCATTCAGCATCTAGACAAGGGTTCCCACATGAGGCACCTGTTCACTTCCCATCACTGGTAGGGCTGCTGGGTCAGGAAATGTTGCTTGCTCCTCTTCTTGTGCAAGGGACTCCAGGTACAACAAACAGTCTTAGACTGGGTATGGGTATGATGGATTCCCAGCCACCAGAACTGAAGCAGTTACGGTGTCGATGACCGTTATTGGCTGTAGTGTGTGGAGTTGTGCATGTGCCAGTGCTGACACCATTGTTGGTGCTCTGAATAAACGTGCTCCCACGAGGTTACAGCGACTCAGCCCTATGACCAAAGAATGTGACTCCTTGAAGATGATATTCTTAAAGATCTAAAGTTATGGTAAGTTTCCTTTGCTTATCTTTATGTGTTTCCACTGTCTCCATGCCAGCAGGCTGAAGAATGCTTATGTCAAGGGTCGAAATTAAGTTTTGCAGCCATTAGCCAGCAGGGCTAGTGACTGGAAAAGTCCATTAGCCAACAGACTTTCCGCAGGCCCAGTTGGTGTACTTACTGAAGTGTTACCTTTTCCAGTGCAAGCCTGCAGGGCTAAATAAAGTATAATCTTACTAGCCTGGTACAACATTTGGCTACTGGGCTGGTGCTAGTTTTGATGCTAGTTTCAATCCCTTATATCTGCATCCAGTTTGGACCCAAGAGTCTTCTCACTGTGTGTTTTCTCTGCACACTATATCTGTGGCTCGAGTTCTGTGCTTTGAGCTCTTAGCTGCTGTGCTTCTGGCCAGTCCTGCTGGACTGCATAGCCTGGGACACTGGTTTACTGTGTTTTGATTTTTTTCTTATAATTTACATTTTCTCACCCTGGCCCCCATCACTTGGCTGGGCCCAGCCCCACCTCACCGTGCAGCCCCGATGTCTCTGCCACCGATATCCAGGGTTTACATGCTTATCCCCTTATGGTGTGGTCCAGCTGGGCTGGATCCAGCCCTCTGCCTCCTACAGACCACGGAGATAGAGGTACCCTGGGTACCTGTAGAGTGGACAGTGGTCAGAGCATGCTTCAGGTCATTGTGGTTGGGGTGGGTTTTTCTGTTTACATTCCCCTTCCCAGGACACCAGAATGATGAGAGGCCCCGTCGGAAGCACGCAAGTGTGTTTCACAGAGGCACCAGCTGACGTCCTCCCTCTCGCTCCCACACTCGCTGCCAGGTACCACCTGTAGTCACGCAAGTGGCAGTATAGCAGCATCAGCGAGATCCTTCTCTTCCCAGAGGAAGAGAGCATTCTCTGAGACACTCAGTGTTCTCTCCCCCCTGACAGGGGGCCCCCAGTGCCCTGAGCTTGCTCCTGAACTCTGGTCGTTGGAAGTGATAGCACTACTGCTGTGCTGATGGGCGGACTCTGGCTTTTTTTTTTGTTTGTTACTCATAGTTTATGCTCCTTCTCCAGCGCTGCCCCCTTCAGGCGGCTACCATCCAGCCCTGTACCCAGCCTTCTCCTGAATTTACCTCCCTTGTTCAACCCTACCCCGCTTACCTCTAAGGCAGGCCTCACCTGGATTGGGGGAGGTGGGTAATCCAGATGAGGTCTTGGTCCTCCGATGAGGATCTCCAGGGTAGGGAGTAGCTGGTTGACTGGGTCAGGGCCCGAGTGTACCCTGCCATCCTGCTTCACTCAGGTTTTTTTTTCCTTGTTTGTGGTACCTTCCTTCCATAGGGTGACTGCACATAACCAGTGCACAAGCATAGGCAGTGGGTGCTAAGCACAAGTCTCTGGTCAGTGTTCTGCCACCCCCCAAACTCCATGCCCTGCCTCTACTGCCACCTGTGTTCACCAAGGTGGCAGTATTAGGGGGATGACAGCATTCTTCCTGTCCCCCTGACATCCCGAGACTCATTCCGATAACCAGGGTTGCAAGTGGTAGCCATGTCGCTGTGCCGACAGGCTAGTCCATGGATTTCTGTGATTCAAAAAAGTCTAAATCTGTTTTTTTAAACTTATGTTGTATTGTTTTTCAAGTGCAATACACAAAGCATACATAACGGGAGATATCATTACATGTTGTAAACAATACCATCATACATTACTCCAGTTTGTGTAGTCTCATGTAGCGGGCGAAGCAACATCGGGGGTTACTGAATACGTGTCCCTAACCATTATTTCTGAACAATTGCCTCATAGTTTGAACGTCCTTGAAATACGTTGGGCATACCCCAAGGTAGCGGCAGTCTGCAGATACATCTCTGACTTGAGTATGCCCTATGTTTATACTACCCTGCCACCCTGTTATGGAACCTTGTGATGTCACACTTGGTGAAACAGTGTGTAGTTAGGCACAGCTTTACCGTGCATGACATCACAAAGCTTCAAACATAATGGCAAATTTATTGTAAATATATATATAGAACAGTTTTTGGGATATCTCTGGACCGCTGCAGGTAAGCTCAGTACCTCATCTAAAATATATTTTTCATGGGCTTTTAAACTGTGAGAAAAACTGTTCACAAATGTTACTCTTTAAAATATAGAATTCTGTTTTTTTTTTTTTTTGTTACCAATGTTGTCTTCCCTCCCAGTTGTAATAATTAAAGATGTTTTACATGATTTTGATCAGATGTTTTGTGTGATTTTGGTCATTTGGACCAATTGTTTTTTTCTCTAGAATTCAGTCCATTTTACTGGTAAATACAGATAAACACTAGTAATCAGTGTCCCTGTCCATAGTGTTAACAAACTGACACTGCCCACACGCTCCTGGCTAGGCTGAAATTGAATTGGTGAGTTCCTCACTAACAGTGTGCAGCTCTGTGGTATGCGAGTGCAGCCTCTTCTCCTAATGGAAAACTGCTCAGTTGACACCTGCATCTCATAGGAACTAGCAGTTCTAGGGTTAAAGTCAGGCCTTGGTGGGAATGCTGATTTCCAGGAGTGTGTGTGCAACATCAGTGAGTGATCTATCTTCCGAACACCAGCCTGTCTCCACTGAAAAGTTTAATCACTGAGCAAGAGTGGAGCCAGTTCCTTGTGCGTTTCTGAGTCTTATTTTTTCTGGAGTGCTTAGCTACTGCTGTTGGAACGCATCACTTAGCTGCTGCTGTTAGAACACATCGGGATGTAGATTGCTTCCAAACTAAGGCCCCGTCCACACTACACCCGAAAGGTCTGAAACGGTCTGTAAACAGTACAGACTGAAACAGTATTTACTAAAGAGAAGAGGGGGGTGACACCCAAGGTGGGAGAAATGGCAGAAGCAGGGGGGGAAGTGGTGACAGATGGGGAAATCATGGAGAGCAGAGTTAGAGAGGGTTTGAAGGCACTGAGGGTGGACAAGGCGCCAGGCCCAGATGGCATCCACCCCAGGGTACTGAAGGAGCTGGCAGAGGTCCTTGCAGGACCTTTGGCAGACCTATTTAATGTCTCACTACATTCAGGGTGTACCTCAGGACTGGAGGATGGCTCATGTGGTGCCCCTCCACAAGAGTGGCCCCAAGGATGAACCGGGAAACTACAGACCAGTGAGCCTCACATCCATCGTGGGTAAGCTAATGGAGACTACTATCCTGAAGGAGAGGCTGGTGGCCCTCCTAGAGGCCAAAGGACTACAGGACAGCAGACAGCATGGCTTCATATGTGGCAGATCTTGCCAAACCAACCTGGCCGAGTTCTGACTGGGTAACTAGGCAACTGGACAGGGGCCATGCAGTGGATGTCCTGTATCTGGACTTCAGTAAGGCATTCGACTCAGTGCCACATGGAAGGCTGGGAAGGAAGTTAGTAGGCACAGGGGCGGGTGCAAAGCTGGTGAGATGGGTAGGAAACTGGCTGCAGGGAAAGCAACAGAGGGTGGTGGTGGGTGGGGAGCTCTCACACCCAAGGGCAGTGACGAGCGGTGTTCCACAGGGCTCAATGTTGGGACCAGTGTTGTTTGGGATATTCACTGCAGACATATCATGGGACATCAAGAGCAAGATCAGTCTGTTTGCTGATGATACCAAGGTAGGCGCGGTGGTGGATGACCTAGGGGGATGGCAGGGGTTGCAGGATGATCTGGCAAAGCTTGAAACCTGGTCAGACACCTGGCAATTGGGCTTTAATGCCAAAAAGTGCAAGGTGCTGCATTTTGGGATGAAGAACCCAAGGAGGAGTCACCAGCTAGGGGGAGTGCAGCATCTGGGTGTGCTCATTACAGGGTCAATGAACAACTCGGCACAATGTAGGAAGGCAGCTGCAAAGGCCAACAAAATGCTGGGTTGTATTGCAAAGGGTATATCCTCGAGGAGGTGATTCTGCCACTGTATAGGTCATTAGACCACACCTGGAGTACTGCGTGCAGTACTGGCGTCCATATCTGAAGAGGGACATTAAGTTACTGGAGGGGGTGCAGCGCAGGGCAACAAAGATGATCAAGGGGCTGGGGGACTTATCATATGAGAGGAGGTTGAAGGAGTTGAACATGTACTCACTGGAGGAGAGGAGAGACAGGGGTGACATGATTGAAACCTTTAAATACATGAAAGGAATAAACAAGACGGGTACAGAGGGGCTGTTCAAAGTAAGGGAGGGTAGGACCACCAGGGGCCATGATATGAGACTGGAGCGAGGAAGGTTCGGGAGGGAGATGAGGAGACACTTTTTTACAGAGAGGGTGGTGGCTGGGTGGAATGCGTTACCTGCTGAAGTGGTATCCAGTAGAACAGTGGGCTGCTTCAAACGAGGATAGGACAGGACAAGGGGGAGGGTTAATGAAGGGGAAGGGTGGAAGGGAGGGGCAGCTGCAGAATAAGGGGTGCTAGCTGCACATTCGAGCAGACTTGATAGACCTCTAGGCCTTTATCTGCTGGCAAATTTCGTATGTTTGTATGAAACTGTTATAGTGTGTCCACACTAGAAGTGGAAATGGTTCCAAAACAGTACAGCCTGTCCACACTGCTACTGGAGCCCAAACAGTTACCAACCCATGTAGAGCTGGGCATATCCCATGATGCAGCAGTATACAGAGAACCATTCCCACTCCCGGTATGTCCTCCCCAGCACAATATCACCACCAAGAGCCAAGCATGTGAATGCTGCAGTGCCATGGTGTGGTATTGTTTGGGTCCGGCAGCCACAGTGCAATGTCTTGGCAACAGAACATCCAGCATGGTCCACCCCCACCAACGTCAGGCACCAGTACATGCTGCCACTGGACATCCTGCAGATAGGCCATGATCCAGAAGTGCAGGCAATGAACAGTATGGTGCTCTCCTGTGGTGTGGGACACGGCTGCACGGTGCTGCAGTGGCTCCTCCGCTGCAGACCCTGACACTAGACATGCTCCACACCACACCACACGTCCATGTGCCCGTGGCAGTGGAGCAGCAGAGACGTGCAGAAGCGCCCCACACCACAGAAGGGTGCCAAACTGTGTAATACCTGCACTTACTGCGACAGACTGTACTGCAAGACATCCCATGGCTGCAGTGGGTCCATGACACATTGCAGCTGCCCAACCACATCCCATGGACCCACTCCCAGTAATCTGCCCTGGCGTCACTCCAGTACTGTACGTGCTGGGCAATATGCCCCTGCAGGATATGTGGTGCAGGGACATACAGATCATATCAGGCATGGTGTCCAGGGGAGCACTGTGCGACGGGTCTGGTTCCCAGTCCACTTCAGGGCCCCTGCTCACCACGCAGAGTCTGCCCGCAACCCACCCTATCCCTGGCCACAGCTGCTGCTGATACCAAGCCTGCCCCCCAAACCCTCCACCCGGTGTCAACCATCTCAGGCCCTGGATGCTGGGAAAGAGTACACATGTGTGATCATGACAGGGCCTATCAGCGGGGTGTGGATTGCAGCTGTGTAGTCGTCCCCATGTACCGATCCCCCACGATCGGCGGCCATGTCGCAGTGTCGAACCACACCTGTATGGGACATATGTACAGTGGCGGGGAGTCACAGCCCCTCGTCTGTGAGGTTTGGGGGACATCACGTTGTCCATTGTAACCATGGCTGTTATGGGTGCCACTACCGGTACACACGGACAGGCATATTGTGACATACGACGGGCATTACGGCCTGGGAGGGCGAGGGGTGTTAGGGGGCAGCAGATGGCAGGCCTTCCTATGTGGCACGGCAGTTGTCTGTTAGGGTCTAGTACCAATATCTGCCATATACCGTTCCGAATATTAATATCCCACCTCCAAATGCCTGCATTGCGGCGTACTGCTGGGTCATTCCTACCGAAACGCATACGCCAGATGACTGGTCCATTACACTCACAAAGTATTTCCGTACACACTGGGTGCATGTACAGTCACCATTTCATCATGTTCAGACCATCACTTCTGGTTCAGATTGCAATAGTTGGGATGGCAATGGGGTACTACCCAGATGCACGCGCAACAGACATTTGTAATGCATCAAGACAGTGATGTTGAGTATAATCATACCAGAGCACGGAAATTTCATATCCACATACACGTATTTGCACTGATACAGTCTGGAGGCAAACAGATGACATAGCATGTACCTGCATTTAACCGCCCCGTGCAGTACCCTGACATCCTGACACCTCTGTGTAGTTGATCTATGCCCACCTCACACGTCTCCGTTCGTGGAACATCACACATGTTGCGGTGCAGCAGTGCACATATATGATGTGCACTTGGTGATTTTAACGTCATGTACCTTACTGTTACCATGGTGTCATACAGTAGTATGACCCAGGATACACCTAAGGAACGACAGTCGACACCTTTTGGGACATGTGCCATGTCAAACTGCCGTGCCCTAGAACATGGATACATTAATGCCCTGTGGTATCATCATCCTCGATAACATGGAACGTGGCTTATTCTATATTGGGCTATCGAGGAGGGGCACGTGGAGCTTACACACAGGCACATGCCTTTCCATCGGATGTCCACCTGCTTGTATATGTGCAATTCCTTTCACTGCAGGTGATCCCTCTGTGCATAGGTCTGCTGTCCTGAATCTGTGCCACTCTGTATCTGTGACCTGTAAACTGTTCTTGAGCGTGCAGCTGGGTATTGGTACATTGTAGTCCTGACTCTGGTAACTGATGACTGCTCTACGTACATAGTACCTCTAGTATCACCCTGCATCACTATGTCGGGCACACTGCCATCGGGTTACTTGCAGTCGTCTACATACTTGTCTGGATAAACACCTTGTTGGGCAAACGGAGTCAAGGTATGATTTGGTGGGCATATGCATGTCTTAGATATGTACGGATCCCATCAGTTCTTCATATGCATCTTTGCGGGCCGCTGCAGTACTTGTTCTGGGATGGCTGCACGGGGTGTCTTACAGGGGGGGCAGGACATCTGTGGAGTGTGGTGCTGTGGGCATGCATTGTCAGGTGCAGCTTGCTGTGCTCCTCTTCCTGGTTGCCTCCTGTGCTGGGCGCTGGCATAATCAAGCTGCTGCATGGCATTGTGGTATACCAGCGGGCAGGAGGGGACCTGGGGCTACACAGGTATCCATTTACACAGCGCTCTGTAACGTTACAGCAGTGTAAACGTTATGGAAACCATTGTTGAAACCACCTCCCAACAGGTTTCCACAACGGTTTCGGAAACGCCTGCTGTAATGTTACCAGTGTAAACGCTAGCCGTTACGGTACCGTTATAGGCACTCTGTAACGTTACAGTGGGCGTTTTCCAGTGTAGTGTGGACAGGGCCTAAAAGGGGAACTCTGAACAGGCAGGACCTAGGAAGTTCCCTCTTCTCTTCCTCTCTAGCAGGGCTAAAATGATTTTGAAACCGTTAAGGGAACATGCTACCTTATCCCTCTCTGCTAAGCGACATTGATTCATTGTGTGAAGTGAAAATCTGTTCCTTTCAGAGAGGGATAGTTCTACCAGTCTCGACCCTCGTTTCCTGGCTGCAGTGGTCATGGGTACAGCACTGATAAATAATCACCCTCCCCCATCTGCAGAGCACTAATCTCGAGGTTCTTTGGCGAAGGCTGTGCTAGTGAAATGGGGCCTATAGCCACCTCTCCCCCAACATACACCTAACACAGGTCTTGTACACTAACACTCCACCATGTTGGGGCCTTGAGAGAGTACACAGTTAAACACCTCTTTGTGGTAAAACACCAGTCTTTTATGCCAGATTCCCCCTTTCTGGCTTCTGCTGCTGTAAGGACTGTATGCTTAGGATAGGCCTGGGAGCAGAATGAATGGGACTAAAATACAGACAGTTTACTCTTGGTACTCTGCCTGCTTCATGCGGCCTCCAGTGGTCCCTGTAGTATGGAAGGAGCGACCATGCCTTTCACTGCTGCTGGTGTCTCTTTTCAGTATGGAAGGGGTAGTTAACTGCCTCCCACTGCTTCTTGTGGACCTTGCAGTACAGAAAGGGGGGTTCTTTGTGCCCATATGGGTGGTCCCTGCTGTATGGAAGAGGTAACTCTTCCCACGTAACGTTGTTGTTCCAAGTGTCTGCAGTGTAGAAGGGGTAACTGACTGCCTCATGCTGCTGCCAGTTACCCCTTCGTTACAGATGGGGTACTGCCAGTTTTTTCTGGTATCTTACTACTGCAGAATGGCTGTGAGTTTGATGCTATAGAGTGGGAGTTTAGACAAGACCAGGCCCCTGATTGGAGTTTCTGAAGTCCTGTTTGGATAGACCTCACTGCAGAGCTCTGAAATAACCCTGGAGTGCTGTAATTTCACTAACTTAAGTGCTTTTTATTTATTATTCATGCCACTTATTTAATTCATAATCTCAGCAAAATCCAGAAGGTAGGATGCACAGGGGCTCTGTGGGATTGTTACAATGTTTGTTAGAGACTACCATCTCCATATGCAGCAGTTGTGTGTACTGCTCTGTGGTGGGAAGTAAGAAAAGGAATTTGAATGTATGCAGAAACTTTCATGTGGACTCTGTCCCAAAGTACTTTACAACCCAGAAATGTATTTATTATCTAGGAATCTGGCCAGTGCATCTGTTACATACAGCTTGCGCATTGATCGTATCATAACAACCATAGAGCCCAAGCTGCACTTTTTCTACAGGTATAAACGACAGTCTCATTGCTCACGTGAGGAAACCAGTGGTCTCGCAGTTCCTGCTGCCTTGCACCTTTGTATTCTGACCACCAGACAACACTACTCCCTGCTTCTGAGGTGCCCTAAGTTTGCTGAAAGCCGGAGGTTAAGTAGCCGTGTTACCCATGCCCCAGAAACCACTTGGACCAACTTCCACCATGGTGTGAGTGATGATTGAAAAGAGATGTTGGGGAGGGGGGCACATTAGAAAAAAAAAAAAAAAAATGGCAAGGAGGACTGTAAAAGGGTGTTCATGTCTTTGTGTATAGATGGGAGAGTGCTCTCTGTGCCCACGTGTCCCAGTGTATATGTGGCTCACAAGGAAGGAAGGGGTGGGAAGGTACACTCAGTTCCTAACCTTACTGCTTTGAGTGTGTTGGTAGCAGATTGGGGGTCCATACACTGTGCTGATTGTGTGCTTATTCTGCTAAAACCAGCAGTAGATGCGTCTGCGCCACATGACATGCTTGTCAACATTGTGTGTTTCAGATGGGAAGAGGAGCTGACCAAACGACAGAGGTTAGAGTCTACAGTGGAAACCATGCAAGAGGTAAGAAACTGAAGGAATAGATGCATCCGCATAATCTGTGGCTGTAAGATCATGTTCTTTTCAGGTTGCCCATTTTACCAAGACCTGTGGGGCCGTAAACCAATAAAAACAAACTTCTGTTACTGTATATGCTTTTAGAGAATTGTATCTGCAGGGAGACACCAGCCGTACAGTTTCATGATCTGCTGGGGCTCTGTTATCACTGTTTGCCCCCCCCTCCCATTCAGGTACAGAATAAAACCCAGAAGCACCAGTTTCTGAAGCGTTTGGTGTAAGTTCTTGTTCTGTTTTATTGGGGGCAGCAGAAAGATGCAACCTGTCCCTTATTCTCTGTCTCTTGTTTCTGTTGCCACAGGCTGTAACTTGCTGTGGTACACAGGTGCATGTGCGTATCTGTGCAGGATGTGGGGGAGGGGTTACACGTGCCAGATTGTACAAAGGGTATGGAAGGAAGGTGTCCACATGCCTATCTGTGCAGAGGGTGTGGGGAAGAAAGTACACGTGCATTTTTTTATACAATACATTTGTTTTGAATATTTTTCTGTTGATGTACTGAGAAGCTCAGAGGAAGGAAACTGGCTGTAGCTCATTCACACTTCCTGATTTGTGAGGAAACCCTTAGAATGCTCCTTTGTCTGCACCCACCCCATAATTTACTCTCAGCAGAACGTTAACAGCTTCAGCAACCAGTCAGCCTTTCTTGAAACATATTTCTCTTGCTGCTGTGATGGGAAATAAAGGCCAGCCTGGTATATAGATAGTTCCCTGTTTCAGTACCCTGAATTGACAAGAGACGGTCTGTGACAAACCGGTGTGGTGGTGGTGGTGGTGGTTGGGGGGGGGGATCTTAATTGGTGGAAAGGCAGTGGGAGATGGCACAGCTAGTTATGATGCAGGCACACTCATTACATACAGTCAGATATATAAACAACAACGTGGGTCATACACTTTTATTGAATAACTCCAGTTTACATTACTTTTCTACTCACTCCTGTAGCTGCCGCCTGACTTCCAGCCCCTCCGTGTATAACTCCCCTTTCTCCATAACTTTCCTTGAGTTTTTGCACTTATCCATTAATCATTGGATGTGTTCCTGCTGGACAAGGCTACTCAGCCTGTTTACTCAGTTTTATATTGCCTCTGTGCACAACGTCTGTAACATACTAGTAATTTAATTTTGTTACACCAAACTGTCATTTGCACCATACTCTCCTTCCCCAGGATGCATCTGGACACAACCTGCTTACCGACTCAGTATGTCTTTCTTAGTGAAACATTTGAAAAAAATAGATTAAATGGGGCCGGCCCTGTGGCTCTGAGGTGCTGGATGCCACACCTCGCGCTATGCTGGCGACCCGGGTTTGGGAGCGAGCTCAGGCGCCGGAGCTCGGTGGGGGAGGGTTGAGGATCGAGTGCCCTTGTGGTGCTTCCTCCCTGGGAGGGGTGGGTGGGATGGCTTGGCATGCCAGCGGCCCTGGTGGAGACCGGGGGGCACTGCAGCTAGCCGGGCAGGACGTAACTAACGTGGCAGACGCAGGCAGGGTTGCCGTGCATGGAGGGGGGGAGAGTTCAAGCACAGAAAACACCTTCCACCAGCTGGATAGGCGACGGCTCTACAGTGCCTGCCGCCACACGTCTGTAACTGGTCCTCCGCCCCTGCCCTTTGAACTCCCCACGCACCTAGGGGCTGGGGGTTCCATGGGGAGAGCCAACGACTTTGAGGAAGTTGGGGGACTCAGTAGGCGGTAGACCAGCAAGCAAGCTAGCAGCCTGAGAGAGTTCCAGTCTGGTGGGGCGCTATAAAGAGATTTAAAAAAAAAAAAGAGTAAATAAGAGTGCCCAGAATTTTTTTGATTTTTGTTTTGCATTTTTGACTAGACTGTGCATGGTGACTAGAAATGTTTCCAGTCAGAGAGGCCTGGGACTAAGGGAGTGTAGATGAGGGAAAATTGATCAGCTCTGAAAGGCACAGGATTTATTTATGGATTTTATTTAAGAAGTTTCATCAGGAAAGACATACTGAGCTGGAATCCTCTAGTTTCCAGATATATATATATATTTTTTTTAGTTATTTAACCAGGTGAGACATGCTAAGCTGAATGCTTTTTTACAGGTGCAACCTGGGAGCACAGGGGAGTTGTGACTTGCTCAGGGTCACACAGTATGCAGGTGGAAGCTGTGGGATTCAAACCCACGTCTGGTCTGCTGGATGCCACCAGATTTGCAACTCAGAGCCTTAAACCACTGCTCTATACTGCCTCCCTAAATGTCCTGAGGGGATGGGGGAAGAGGAATATACAGCATATGACGTGCAAGTGAAATACATACTATATCATGCAGAAGCAATAAAAATAAAATGCAATAAAAAAAAAAAAAAGTAAATTTACAATGTAGTTACGATTTGCATGCAGACAGGGAAATACAACAAATGAATAATAAAAGTAAGATAGACGTGCTATATAGGCTGACAGTCTGGGCGATACAGCAGATCAATAATAATTCAAATTAAGATACAAGCAAGTGCTATATAATAATGGAAGCAATGCCAGATAGTAGCCGTTTACCACCACCCAGACTTCTAAGTTGTGAGAGCATCACCGTACGTGCACGAGGTAGGTTCAGGAGCAAAAATAGAACAAACTGATTTAGGTAGAGTGTTTTGAGTGTGTGTGTAAGGGGGATTGGATGAGCTCTGAGAGGCCCAGCAGTAAGTATATTGAGAATGAAATGTTTGGAGTCTGAGAGGCCTGAGATTGAGAGCGTGGAGAATGGAAATATCTCTGCTCTGAGAGGCTGTGTGTGTGCGTACGCGTGTCTGTGTGCACAGCAAAAAGTATCATCTATGAGAGGCCCCAGATTGAGACTTCGTGTGTGTTTGTCTGTGTAGTGGAAATAGTTCAACTGTTTGAGAGGCCCGGGATTAAGTGGCTTAAAAAAATATATATTCATATTGTTACCCTAGTTGTCATGGTCAGGTACAGGGGGAAAATTAAGAGAAAAAGACTGAAAAACAAAATACTAAAAGGAAAAGTTATGAAACAGTATGCAGTTATCTCTATCTATCTTATCTGTTTGTTTATTCTTCTTCAGGAAGCCCAGGTGGCCAGCTCTGTCCGGGAGGAACTGGACGAGAAGATTGAGCGGCTGAAATCTGAACTAGTGTTGTATAAAGGCCTGATGAGTGATGTAAGTACTGGAGAATGGTGGTGGAACCTCACAGCCTGACTGGAGTGGGTACTTGACTTGGGTTAGTTAGCGCAGATTGGGTTATATTTTGACAGGCGTGGCACCTCATGCCCTGACTGGAGTGAATGTTCAGCTGGGATTCGTTAATGGACTGGGTTCAGCGCTGCACTCCATAATGGAGCTGTGCTTAATGCATCTGTGCCAGTTAAAACACCTGTACTGAAATACCTTTGTTGTGGATGACCCATTTTGTCAGCGATTTGTTTCCATCTCTAGCTACCCATCCCAGGTATGCTGATTCTCAGTGCTAGTCCTCCTCTCTGGGAAGGCAGCCATTAACTTTCTGAATAACCTTTCTGAAGTAGTATCGAGCATCTTATACTGGGTGTCCTATGCTGTAAATGACAGCAGGCAGTATTTTGTAGTGGATATCTACAGTAAAAACAGATGGATGCAGTAAAAGCACATAGGTGACAGCAATGTATGACATACAGTATAAGATTCTGTAGTAGAATGTGATAAATACAGTCCACTAACCAAATCCACATTATTGTAACCAAGGGCTTTTTCCCTGTATGGGGGGTGAGGGAGGTGGAGGGCGGCAGTGGGACGACAGAGGGAAGGGGTGGTGGATCATCTGCAAGCTAGGGGTGCTAGCTGCACACTCGAGCAGACTTAGACCGGGTGGTCTGTTTCTGCTGGCACATTCGTATGTTCATATGTATACTGTGAGTAAAAAGAATGTCTGGACATACACTGCCCTGGCGCTTTGACTAATGACTAGTTACCCTTGCAAACAGATGGCTCCCCTCTCTCTCCTGCTTTGTGTTGTATTTCATTGCTTTCCCTGCTGTAATTGCAACCTGTCATGTTTCCACCTGTTTTGGCAAAGGCTGGAATTATGCTGTCTGCCCTTTCTGTTCGCGGTGCTTCACACAGCCGTCTGCCTTGCCTTTTGTTAAAACTGGCTAACTGCATGACTCGTCACTGCCGGCTGAAGGATGGGTTCTAAAGGGACGACAGTAATGCATTACTGTCTGAACCAGGTGCTGCTGGTCCTGCAAAGTTAAGTTTTAGACTAGTCACCTTTGACCTCTATACTTATGTCCTGGAGGATTCACCAGAGCAGGGAAGCGGTGACCAAGAGAAAGCCTTCACTGCCAGCTCAGCTCTCTTAAAAATGTCTCTGATTCTGTGCTTTTGGGAACAGTCATTTGAAGCTCATGGTGTGGAGTTTCATAACATTCTCTTTGGTTAGTTTGTGGGATGTTTTAAAGGCGACTCCCTTTTCTCCGAATGTTGTCTGCAACTGAGGTGATAAGAGGAACCTTTTGCCAGCCGCAGTCTGTTAAAACTCCTTCCCATCCCGTTAATTTTTATTTGCATTTAGTCTCCCAGAGGCCTGTCCCGTCAGTGCAAGGTGAGCTCACAGCCCCAACACACCCCATACCTGTTGGCAGAGGACAGCTCTGCAGCTTGCCCTCATCGCAAAGCCTTGGGACCACCAGGGAACTGCTCTGTAGCACACATCCAGTTACTCAGCCAAGCCAGGGAGCTGGAGGCCCCAATGTGTCAAATGTTATCCGTGAGGCTGCTGAGTTGACTTCTCCGTATTCTTGTCCCACTCGACCTCAGAGACTGCGCTTTGTGGTGGAGATGCAGCCATGGGACCTCCTGAGGTCTCACTTCAACTGTCCAGATTTGCTGCAGTTGCCACCATTCCCCTGGGCCAATGAGGGTGTCAAGCACAGAGACAACCTGTGACGCTCTTTCTGGAGGCTGAGAACAGACATGATAGTGCCCACACAGTTGTTTTATAGTAGTGATTTCATTTATGATTTATTTCCCCAGTGCAGCTGTTATGGAACATCTCATTTTTTGGGGTTGGTTCTCCCCAGTTTCACAGCTGGAAGGGCCTTAAAATACAAGGAGGGTCAACTACCTTACTCAGGGTCATGCATTGAGCGAGTGGCTATGGTAGAATATGAACCTGGGATCTTGCAAGGCAATGGAAAGGCAAGGCAGCTTTTATTTATATGGTGCTCATTCCACATGGTTCAGAGCGCCTCTCAGGGAGAAAAACCAATACAGTCTCTTGCATAATAAAAATGTAGTTTACAGTCATATGCTTTGTATAGTACATTAGTGATATATTTCCTTCCACAGTTTGCCTCTCTTTGGTAAAGGGTATTAACCGTGTCTAGCCTAGTCTGCAAGTCTAGAGTCTTAAGGGACTGGCAACAGGAGGACATAGCCCGAGTTGTTGAAATTTAACCCATATATTTTACACATAGGGAATATTCCTTTCCATCTAAAACCCAAGTTCCTTCTCTTGCAGCCCCTTGTCATTAGTTCATGGTAACACTAATATGTACAATATCAGTTTTACCACTGCAAGTTTCTCTGCAGTAGCACTCTGCCAAACTCGGTTGGGGCACAACAGCCAAAGTAGCTGGCTGCTCACCTATGCTAATGTGACTCTGAATCACACAGGCCTCCTATCCACTTCCTCCTTGTGATCACTAAAGCAGTAAGTCTGGTCAGTGGCATCACAAGCCCGCTTGAAGTGCTGTTATTTGACATTGATGAATGGGGTGTGCTTGGAGAGGGGATGAATTGTGATGTCTCATAAATGGTGGGTATTAAATCTGGATTACAGTGTGAGGGAAGTGTCCAGTATGAGAAAGGTAGTGAAGGGCTGGAGATCTCACGTGACATAAACAAAACATGAATTACTCTTTCAGCAGGAAATGACTGACCTGGACACAAAAATCCAGGAGAAGGCGAGAAAGGTGGACATGGATATCTGCCGACGGATTGACATCACAGCCAAACTCTGCGATGTGGCACAGCAGCGGAACTCTGAGGATGTGTCCAAAATGTTTCAGGTGACTAGCTAGGTACCTAAGTGGGGCAGAAGTACAAGAGCAGGGCAAAGCACAGTCTGTGTGGTTTTGGTGTAATGCAGAAACAATGTGAGATGGACAACACTTCAACACACCGGAGAGCCTTCTGTATCTGGTGGCAGGTGGACAGTTCTGTGATGGCACTGTGTGGCTCATGGAGGTGGCTTGTTTTCCTGGATCAATTGGCGTAGTCTCGTTGCAGGTCCATGTGGCTCGTGGCTGCTTGATGTTCAGATCCATCGGTGCAGTCTCCTGCATTCATGCACACAGACAGACCTTCTGTTTACAGTTGCAGGTGGATGGAATTCGACATGTACAGGGGAAACTTCTGTCTAAGGCTGCCCCTTGCAGCTGAGTGATTTGTGTGTTATAGTGAGACTGGGCTTTGGAATTTAGGCTGCTGAGAATTGCGGCATGATAGCCATAGAGCTTAGTGTTAGTGAGGCCTCACTATCACAGTCTCTTAAAATGCTGCCGTTCACTCCCCCAACCCACCTGAGGGATTGGAGCAGCAGGAGAATGTGACCTAAAAGGGGGCATTCCTGCTCATAATTGCAGGTAGCTGGGAGTGTGCTCTTCAGTGGGGAGGTTTCGGGTGGGGCCAGCCATCCTACTAATTAGGTTAGATAGTACTGTGGTGGAATATTTATGACATAGAGCCCACCCACTGTCTCAGTCAGTTATGGAGTAGGGGACATCACAGACTCAACTTGGTTGTGACAGCACTGGGTATGTGCAGCTACTTATATGATGACTTTTAAAGGCTGCTAACGAGTTTTCAATCCAGATATTTCTTTCTGAACAAAACATTGCAGAGGTTTAAAATACTGTTCCGGTTTGTCTCAATCCTGGAGCTGACTGACTATAAAATGTCAATACTTCTGTTTGCTCAGTCGATCTGAGAAATACCAGGTGATCCCATTTGTATCCCGCTAAGCTCCACCTCCCATTCAGCTATAATTACTGGGGTGGCAACAGGTTTTTTTTTTTTCTTGGTTTTTTTTTTGTTGGGGGGGTTATGTGCTTGTGGGACTCTGAGGGGAGGGGACATGACATCTTGCTTTATATGACATGGGCTTCTGGTACTAGGCAACACTAAAGTCCAAGTTGTGTTGCATGACCCCAGTGTCCATGCACTTGAAATGTACCATGTTCTGTAGGGAAATGTCCATTAACAGTGCTGGCTGTCATAGATGCATAGAAACTATCGACAGATAGGGACTGCTAGGCCCATCTAGTCTGCCAATAAGCCCTAAACTTGTATGCAGTCATTAACCCTAAATGATCAGTGGCTTTTCATCAGTGCCTCCCCACCCAGTGTCTGTGTTCTGTGTGTGTTTCCATGGGTTGTTACTTGTAGAGGAACAGGATGTAACATGCTGCGTGTCCCATATACTGTGTGTGTGTCCAAGGATAGTCAATCATACAGGAAAGGAACATTCACAAGCAGCCTGTGTCCACTGGTAGTTAGAAGTGTCCACAGGAAGTAAGTAGTATCCATGGGTAGTTCATATCATCGGTATTCAGGAAAGGGATGGTAACATTCATCACGTATCCATGGCTAGTTAGTGTCAACGAATAGTTAATAATGTTCACAGACTTCACACTTAATGTTGTCATTGCATCGCAACATATAAAACACAAATCCAGAAATGATGCAGTTTATAAAATAAACTTCCCAGTGGCTTGTCGGTGCAACAAAAGACCTACCTTTTGCAGTGCTGGCACCACGTGGTTGGAACTAGCATGGGCAGTGAGCTCCGCTGCATTATCATAACCTGGGGGGCCACAGGTGGTAGTGCAAGCAAGAGCCACTCAGGGAAGGGAGGATGCTGCAAAACATTGTGAGTACACGCAGCATGCCTGCATCATAGTGGACAATATCATCTGTGGGGAGTGGACAAAATGAGGAAAAATGCCCTGACCGTCACTAGATAAAGGTGACCCTGCTGATCCCGCACTGCCGACCATGGCACGCACCTCAGCAAGCACTCCAAAGAGGGTCTGGTCCCACCCAAATGGCCCCGCAATTTGGGGAGGGGAGCCATGAAGGAACAGGTGGTGAGGTATGTCCTAGAAAAGGTGAGTGACTGGGCTTGGGGGTCGGCAGAAGGGGTCTGACGGAGAAAGCAGGGGCACAAAGTATAGTAGTAGGTAGGAAGCTACCTAAACAGAGAGAGAGATAAACTTCCCAAATATTTGAAAAGAAGCAAACCAGGTCAACCCAGTTGTGTAGTGGCAGTGTGTTGCCCTGACATCTGGGAGACTGTGTACTATCTCAGCTGGAGCTGGCTGGGAGGTGAGGTGCCCGTGCTCCTGCGGAGACTGGATGTGGACCATCCTGCATTAAAGAACCCCTGCCAATTGTCTGAAGAGCAGCATTGTTGGTGACTATCATGGCAGACACCCACCTGCCCTCCGGGCCAGCGGAAGAGGGCCGCTGTGTTTACCCCAAACATCTCCATGACGGGAAGCACCAAGTATAAAAATGGAAGACAAAATAGCAAACATTCTGTTTAAAAGTATTTAACTGTGCATTATGAAAATTAAACAAAACTTCTTTTAAATGTTGCAGTATGTAAACAGGCTATTTGACATATATGTAGTTAATGGCACACTGTGATGTTTCTTGCACTGGTTGGTGCTATAAGATTGTGTGTTTGTATACTGTCGTCTTTCTGTGTTTGCCATGTATTATCGTTTGCCCCATTTCCCTTCCCCATATCTGCTTATGCTTATTGCTTTTTTGTTTAGTTTGGGGGGGAGGGAGAGAGATTACTAACATAAGTTTGCATGTGTCTGCCAGTTTGTCACCAGCTTCTGTTCCTTGCATACACAGTTGTGACCCTGTGCCTAAATGTGTCCCGTTTGATTGATAACCTTACTTACCTCTGACCTCTCCTCTCTTGTCCTTGCATGCGTCGGCACGATGCAACCCATCCGACCTTCTAGTTATTGCAATTCTCTCCAATTAAGGTGGGGACGGTCAGTAAGAAAAAGGAGCGCAAGGTGACGGCGGACGACGATAACTCACAGCAGGACGGTGATGGTTTACAGTTATCCGACGAGGAGGTCAGCACCGCCCTGAACTTTACAGATGAGATGAAGCGCGTGTATAATCATTGGTAAGTTTCATTGCTTTTTATGTTCACGCTTGTGCAAAGCAAACATGTTGGTATGATAGTGGATTTTGAGAGGTGTATTGCTGTCGGTTCTGTGCAGGACAGTCTGCGAAGGGCTCAACAGCGTCAGACCAAACATCAGCCAGGCTGATCATGACACTCTTCTGGACTTGCTGGGTGGAAACTGCGTGAAGTTCAAAGAAAACAGCCTCCTGAATCATAGGATGGCTCTTTCCTATGATCTGCACAACGCCACTCAATAAACGCAACTGATCAGCATCATGATCAGCCGCTGTGCCCCCGCCCCCAGTATAAAAACAGTCCCTTCCACCTTCTGCCAAGTATCTCTCCCACCTCGTGTTGCTTTCCCTTTCTTCTTGATTTTCCAGCATCAGGGTGCCCAATCCCCAGTGTTGGTTAGTATCCTCACCCTGCCCATTTTCACTGTGCAACACGGAAAAGCCCCCCACCCTGGTGCTGACAAACATACCTCCGACACAGGGGTGCCCAGTTCCCGGTGTTGGTACCTGAAATAAAGCAATCCCTTGTAATCTTTTTATTTATACACCCTGTAATTAAAAACAAAAAAAAAATGGTCCATCGATGTCTTTTGCCACTGTCGTTGCCCCCTCACCCCTTACTTGCCTACCAGGGAGTCCAACGCCGTAATCCTGTCTGGATGCCGGACCATGAGCTGAGAAAGTCAGGTATGCGGTTTGGTGTATTTCAATGCGTTTTGAGCTTGTACTCATGACTTGGTCATTTTTTTAATATTTTGTCCCCCAGATTTTCAACATGGCCTCTTTGGGACCCCACTTCATGATAAGGGTGGTGAAATTCTTCAAATTTGGTCCTGAGCTGGGGTCATTAATAAGACTATGTTAAAAATTTGGGGTCAGAATATTAAAAACACTGCAAAGTTCTAGGGACGTGGATATGTTGTTCAATCCACACTGTCTGGCAGGTTCCTTGCCGTTTTAAGATGGGCCGGAAAGTCTTCAAGCTGGCTTCTCCCACCCACCCAGGTGGTAAAACCTTCAACTCCACCCCATGACACCAGATCTTCCTTACTGCTTGGAAGCACAGGTTCCCTCCTTAGTGCTCTGCATTTGTAGGCCTGGATCCTAATCCTTCCGTTTTTCCGAAAATAATTTTAAAGTTTATGAGACTTATGTCTTCTTCCTCGCAGCTGCGATGGATACAAAATCTACTCCTGGCTTCCGTTGGTGCCCTTGTGGGCAGAAGATGTCTCGGACCAACCCGCCCGCCATGTGCGTTTACTGCCTGGGGCTTGCTCATGATCCTAAGGCCTGCGATCTATGCAAGTCTCTTGTGCCTTCGGTTCTAGAGGACCGCGCTGCCTGACTTCAGCTAGGGCGCCCCAAGAAACTTTTCCACCGGTTAAGTCTAAGGAGGCCCATTGGGCGGTGCCCGCAGCTGCGGGTTCCACAGAGCAGCTGTAGCAGTTAATCGCCCTTGAGGAGGAAGCGGCCCAGGCCGCATCTTCTTTTTCTTCGGCGTCTGCATTTATCCCGCTCTCCTTGTGCTCCTCCTGCACTGCTTCTTTCAAACAACATGAAGTCTTGCTGTATTCTGACATATGCAGTTAGGTCCTGCCTTTCAACTGCCCCGGAGAACAAAGAGTTAACTTTTCTATGCTTTGCATAGAATGTTCATCACGAGCTCGGTTGAAGCCCCTGTCTGCTGCTGTTTAAACTGCAACCATCAGATTCTTTACTCCACCTTACTGAACAGTTGTTCCGGAGATTTCTCCTGCTGCTCGGTTCAAAAAGTCTGTTGAAGTGTTGGTTTTTGGTCGGTTTCTACCGAAGTGCTATTTCTGCATAGTCGGTTCAAGTCTCTGTCTGTGGTACCGTGAGTACTAGATAGGTTTTTGTTCTGTTTTCTGTGTGGAACTTGTAAAACTGTGGATCAGTTCGGCTGAACCGATCAATTTAAGGTAAAAAAAGACTTGTGCTTTATTTTAGACTGTGGTTATCGGTCCATATTGGTTCTAAAAAAAATGGATTTGATTACGTTCCCTCCTCGACCGTGACACGGTCAGGAACCGATAGGGGAGTCTTGCCTGGCGGATTGCCGAAAAAAGGGTAAGTTTTTGGTTAGGATTGGCCATGTCTGAGAAACCAAGAAAAAACCGGCCCACTGGGTTTCAACACTGCAGTGTGTGTGGGGAGGTCTTTGCCAAAGCTGATCCCCACACCACCTGTGTTTATTGTCTGGGGTTTGACCACCTCGATTCAGACTGCCAAATTTGCAAGAATTTTCCCAAATCTACCCTGGAAAAGAGATTAAGTAGACTGAGGGAAAGGGAGGCCGAGAAGTCTGCTGACCCGGATGGGCAGCCCGGTTCGGTTCCGACTGAACCAGAAGGAGTGCCCTCTGACCAGGGCGAAACTACTTCGAGCAAAAGGAGAGCTGATTCCGAGGAATCTGTTCCCACAAAAAGAAAAGACAAATCGACCGGTTCGGACCCAGAATTTCATACTCCGACCGCCGATGAGAGCCAAGGCAATTAGGATTGTGCAATCACTTAGTTCGGTTCCGACCGAATGGCACCATCTGGCAGGGGCTCAGTTCGGTCGGTTCCCCCGGTTCCGGATTATACTTTGGAAGAATTTTATGAACCGGAGGAGGAGGAGGGAGAGTATGAGGATGATTATGGTGATTATGAAAGTCTGGATGTGCCTATTGACCCGGACATCTCCCCAGACAGACCTTCAGGTGTTTCTCCTCCTAGGCTTTGAGTCCCCTTCACACTACATGTTCTACAAAAAAGTGGCTAATACCCTCCAGCTTCCTGTGGAGGAAGCAGTAGAGGATCAGGAGGAGCCTGATTATGTTGAGATGATGGACATCCCAGAGTCCAGGAGACTGTCTGTTCCCCTCCACAAATCCTTTGGGAAACGGACACAAAATATTCTCAAGTCTCCTGATTCTATACCTCCTGTGGACAGACAAACGGACAAGAGGTACACTCTCTCAGGCTCAGATACGGGGTTCCTTTTTCAGCAATGCAGCCATGTTGGGGTTGTTCAGGCTGCTGCCTGTGATAAGGCAAACATTCCCTTGGCAACACACTGCCCAGGCAGGGACTCCTGGAAGATTGATGCCATGGCAAAGAAACAATACATGGCAGCATCTTTGGGACTCAGGCAGGCTAACTATATGGCCTCTACAGCCAGGTACCAGAATTCCAGGTAGGACACTGTACTGGCTCTGGCTAAACAAGCTCCCAACCAGCTTGCCAAGGAGCTGGAGCAGGTGGCTGCAGATGGGATTGAGGCATCGAAAGTACAGTTTCATGCTGCTGTAGACTCCAATGATGTATCATCGAGTCATGGCCACATCTGCGGCTCTTCGGAGGATGGCTCGGCTCAGATGTACTAGCCTCTCACAGGATACCCAAGCTAAGGCCATGGATTTTCCTGTAGTTGGTCATTCTCTGTTTGGGGAGCAGACAGAGAATTACATGAAGAAGATGGATGAGTACAGGACCACTTACAGGAGTGCTCAGGCCAAAGAAAGGCAAGGAGCTCCTCAAAGGCAGCAGTCCAGGGGCAAGGGCAGGCCTTTCTGAATGCCTTTTTTTTACCAAGCTCAGGCCTCCTCTTCTTCCTTTTCACAGAGGGGGTTCTTTAGAGGGAGAGGCAGAAGGGTGATAAGCAGGCCTGCATCTACCCCTCAGCCTCAAGCCCCTGCCAAGCAGACACCCTTATGGGTCTGCCTGGGTCGATTCTCCTATACCAGTAGGGGGCAGGCTGGCTTACTTTGTCCAGGACTGGATGTCTCTTACATCAGACAAGTGGGTCCAGGAAGTAAGTAAGCCAGGGACTGGTTCTCAGCTTCAAAAAATTTCCCAAGATGAGAGCCAGATCTTTTCCACCTGCAAATCTCTCAGAGACCCTTGCCCTAGAGGCAGAGGTTTCTTCTCTTCTAGCTCTCAGAGCTATACAGAGAGTTCCCGCCCTACACAGGGGCAAAGGATTGTACTCCAGGTACTTCCTAACCCCTAAAAAGACAGGAGAGTGGCGACCCATCCTGGACCTAAGATATCTGAAGAAACATCTTTTAAAGCCAAAGTTCAAAATGGTAACTCTGGGAATTATCCTTCCCTCTCTAAGGCCAGGGAACTGGCTAGCCTCCCTGGACCTCAAAGATGCCTACTTTCACATTCCCATCAGGTGCTCCCACAGAAAGTACCTCAGGTTTGAGTTGCCCCCAGGCCATTATCAATTCAGAGCAATGCCCTTTGGCCTAACATCAGCCCCAAGAGTTTTCACAAAGTGCCTGGCAGTAGTTGTTTCCTTCCTACTAAGACAAAAGATCTCCATTTCCCATACTTGGACAACTGTCTCATAGTAGGTCAGTCTCCAGACCAAGCCAAGTCACATCTGCAAGTGACCCAGCAAGTGCTCACTTCCTTAGGATTCCTTCTCAACCTATCAAAGTCAGTTCTCGAACCAGTGCAGCTCCTCACCTTCATAGGTGCAGAACTGGATACAGTAAAGGCAAGAGCCTTTCTTCCCCTGGAAGGGGCAAGGACCCTTATGGAACTGGCTTCTTCATTCACCCTTCAGGTGTCTCGACCAGCAAGGCATTTCCTTCAGCTACTGGGCCACATGGCAGCTTCCACAGAAGTGGTCCAGGGAGCAAGATTCCAAAAGAGGGACATTCAGTTCCACTTAAGAGCTTTTTGGTCCCAAAGAAAGGATTATCTTACCAAACTAATCCCAGTGACTCGAACCCTGATCCAAGCCTTGCAGTGGTGGCAGGATCAGGACAATTTGAGACAAGGGGTTCCATTTATCACTCGGTTTCATTCAGTGATACTCACCACAGATGCTTCCCTGCTGGGCTGGGGAGCCCATTTGGGGGATCTTACCACCCAAGGACTGTGGTCACCTCAGGAAGCTCTGCTTCTCATCAGTCTCTTGGAACTCAGAGCAGTGTTTCTGGCACTGCAAGCCTTTTCCAAATCTGTACAGAACAAGGTGGTTCAGGTCAGAACAGACAACACCACCACCATGTGGTACATCAACAAGCAAGGAGGCACTCTGTCTGCGGCCTTGTGCACAGACACAGTGAAGTTGTGGTCCCTGGCCTATTCCCTGCAAAGCTCTCAGATAGCAGTTCACCTCCCAGGGAAGGACAATGTCCTAGCAGATGCACTGAGCAGAATATCCCAGGGCCATCACGAATGGGCCCTGGATCCTCTGGTTTTGAAAGTGATTTTCTCGAGATGGGGCACTCCAGAGATTGATCTTCTTGCAGCCCCAGACAATCACCAACTTCTTCTCTTTTGTTGCAGACCCCCAGTCTTGGGCTCAGTCCCACTGGATGCTCTGATTTTGAACTGGGAAGGGAAATTTCTGTATGCTTCCCCCCCTTCCCTCTCCTGTTCAGGGTGCTAGTCAAGATAAGGTCACAACCATGCAAGGTGATTCTGATTGCTCCAGACTGGGCTAGACAGCCATGGTATCCCTTGTTGCTGTCCCTAACAGTCCACCTTCCCCTGTCTCTTCCCAGGAATTACAACCTGTTAACATCCTCTCAGGGGAGGATTTGGTACCCCAGTCTTCAGTCTCTCAGTCTCAAGGCTTGGCTCTTGAAGAGTTAGAGTTTGCAGATCTGCATCTTTCTCAAGGGGTTCTGGATATCCTTAAGGCTTCTTGAAAGCCTTCCACCAGGAAGACTTACAACTCCAAATGGAAAAGATTCAGCATTTGGTGTTCTAAGAAGAATATTTCTCCAGACTCTGCTGAATTGCCTACGGTTCTGGATTATATGGTCCATCTTAATGGCCTAGGCCTCAGACCAGCTACCCTCAAAGTACACTTGGCAGCTGTTTCTGCTTTCCTGTCAGTAGGCAAGTCTTCCTCTCTGTCATCTCATCCTGTATTCCGTAAGTTTTTTCAAGGGATTGCTTCACACCAGTCCCCCCTTTAGGGATCCTGCTCCTGCTTGGGACCTTAATGTTTGCATTGCTCAGTTTATACAACCCCCCTTTGAGCCTTTGTCCTTAGCAGAGCTTAAGTACTTGACTTGGAAAACTGTGTTTTTGGTAGCCATTACTTCAGCCAGACTATAAGTGAATTGCAAGCCTTGTCAGTAGAATCTGATTTCATCTCTTTTCACAGAGATAAAGTGGTCCTTAAAACTAACAGAAAGTTCTTACCTAAAGTGGTTTCAGATTTCCACCTCAACCAGTCTATATCTCTCCCTGTTTTCTTCACTGACCATTCCTCCTCGGGAGAGAGGAGACTACATAGTTTGGATGTTAAAAGAGCCCTTAGCTACTACATAGAGTATACCAAGGGTCACAGGTTTGAATCCCTCCAGTTGTTCCTTACATATGGAGAAGTTGGTAAAGGCAAACCTGCCACTAAGAGATCTGTTGCCAGGTGGATTGTTTCTTGTATACTATTCTACTATGAAAAACTGGGTAGAACTCCACCCTCAGGCCTGAGGGCTCATTCCACAAGAGGTACAGCTGCTTCCCCTGGCTGCTACCAGTGATATTTCTGTCTTAGAAATTTGTCAAGCAGCCACCTGGAAAACAGTCCATACTTTCACCAAGCATTACTCTCTGGATATCCAGGCTAGGGGTGATGCTCAGTTTGGCACAGCAGTACTTCAGAGCCTGTTCCCAAAGTAGGTTCTGTCCCTCCTCTGTGGAGGTACTGCTTGGTAGTCTGCATATGTCAGAATACAGCAAGACTTCATGTTGTTTGAAGAAAAATTACTCACCTTAGTAATGTTGTTTCTTCTAATGGAGCCTTGCTGTATTCTGATCTCCGCCTCCCCTCTCAGAACCTAGTTTTTGGGATGTGGGTGGGCAGGAGCAGTGTTGACACCCTAGGGGTGTCCTTTTTACACCCTCTTTTTTTGTTTGGGTGGGATGTTGTGTTTTGGATGTTTTTTGCTTTTGGGTGTCCTGACTTGAGTCTTCCTTTAAAACCAAAAAACATTTTATATATTTGCCAGTTGACTAGTAAGAATTTTACAGTTTCCACACAGAACACCTATTAAGTCTTTGCCCATAAAGATCTGATGGTTGCAGTTTAAACAACAGCAGACAGGGGCTTCAACCGAGCTAGTGATGAACATTCCATGCAAAGCATAGAAAAGTTAACTCTTTGTTCTCCAGGGCAGTTGAAAGGCAGGACCTAACTGCATATGTCAGAATACAGCAAGACTCCATTAGAAGAAACAACATTACTAAGGTGAGTAATTTTTTCTTTAAGGAGCTTTGTCAGTCCCTCTCCACCAAGGGAGAAGGGCCCTCAGGGACTCGCACGAGTAGGTCAAAGAAAAAGGAACCGAAAGGTAAGTCCCACTGTCGACATTCGTGGGAGTGGGAGAGATCTCGTTCCCCGGAGTGTCTGCTTTCGACTTTGGTCGAGGTTGTGGCTAAGGCCGCTGGCTTCATGGTGTCCCTGTCAAGTCAGCCGGCTGAGACACCCGTCGATTCGGTCAAGATTTTTCTCGACCCGCTGGACGGGTTGTCAACTGGAGAAGCAGACAGCCCTTCTTCACCGGTTTCCCCTGGTGATTACCGAGGACTTGCTTGTGCCTCCTGTGCCGAAGTCCGCAGTCAAGGACCCTGAACCGAGGGATGAGCAGGTTCACCCGCCCCCTCTTCAACCCACCATCGGTGACCCCAATGGTCTCGGTCCTCCTCCGTGTTGGGTAGGCCCCGTCGAACCGTGGTCTCGATCCCGGCATCATGGAAAGCTGCGTTGCCACTCGTCCTCTGCGGAGGATAGGCTCCGGCGCAAGTTGCGTCGGCGCCATGAGGACATGATGTGGCAGCAGCTCTTACTAGCTGGCTACAAGCCGACTCCATCGCCTTCACTGGCCATTAAGTGGCTGTCGCCTGAACGACCGAAGCAAACTGCTTTGGACATTGGAGACTCTTGTGCCCAGTCAGTAGCGGCTGCAGTAGCCATGTGCCGCAGAGCTTGACTGCGGATCTCCACCTTCATGGTGGATACCCAGCACAAGCTGGCAGATGTTTTCTTCCTGGGCACCGACTTGTTCAGGCTGGAGGTGGAGGGCCATCTCCAGAGGATCAGAAAGTCCAATGCCACCTTGGACTTTGTCACGTCTGCCCAGAAGGACAAAGGCCGCCAGCAGCAGTGTAAACCCTTTCGCCCTTCCACCCCTGCGGCACGTCCGGCCCAGCAGCACCAGCAGGCTCACGCTTGGCGCCCCAAGGCCAAGTCTGCCGCTTCCTGTAGCAGGAAGCCTGGAGGGAAGGGTCCAGGTGATCCTTCGGCCGGCCCTTCCTCCAAGCCTGCCCAGTGACGGGTTGAGGGGTGCTGCCCCAACCTCATCATTCCTTCCTTGGGTCCCTCCATGGGGGGGACGGCTCTGCCACTTCCTTTCTGCCTGGTCCGCTATCACCATGGGACCGTTGGGTGCTGGAAGTGGTGGGCAGGGTCTGCCTCGGAATTGAAAGTGGAACCCTCCCTATCTGCCGCCACCGGGGCCACCGTTCCGTTCCAGCCTCTCTGTTGTCTCTGCCGAGCCCACATAGCTCTGCTCCTCCAAAAGGAGGTGAACAGCAAGGTGGGGGATCCTCCTCCAAACCTATGGTTTGTGTCCAGGTACTTTCTTGTCCAAAAGCGGACAGGGGCTGGCGCCCCATTCTCGATTTGCACGACCTGAACAAGTTCCTAAGGCCGCGCACCTTCAAGATGGTCACTCTGGCTCAGATCATTTCATCCTTGGAACTAGGCATGTGGTTCTGCTCTCTGGATCTTCAGGACGCATTCTTTCACGTCCCAATCTGTCCATCTCATCAGCGATTCCTCCACTTCAGAGCAGAGGGATCACTTTACGAGTTCTGGGCCATGCCCTTCGACCTTTCTCCAGCTCTCAGGGACTTCACCAATTGCATGGCAGTGGTGACAGCATTCCTGCGGCACCAAGGGGTCTGGGTGTACCCTTATCTGGATGACTGACTGATAGCAGCCCCCTCCAGGTTGGAGGTGGAGCAGTCTAGGGATCTGGCCCTCCAGGTCTGCTCTCAAATTGGCCTCCTGATCAATGAAGCCAAATCGGAACTCGTGCCATCACATGTGATTCAGTTCATTGGGGCAGAGCTCGACTCTTTTCGAGCCAGAGCCTGGCTCCTGGCGGACAAGGCCGAGGTCCTTTCCTACTTTGCCCAGTCATTTCTGGTTGGGCAGTTGCGCTCTGCCCGGGACTTCCCACGCCCTCTGGGCCTCATGGTGGCCTGCACCAGCATGGTCCGTTGGGCCTGCCGGCATATGCGTCCCCTGCAGTGGGGGCTGGCCCGCCAATGGTCACAGCGCTCTGGTCCATTGGACCAGCCAGTAACAGTGACCCAGAAGATTTGGGATGGCCTGCAGTGGTGGCTCATCCCAGCTCATCTGCAGGAGGGTATCCCATTTATTTGCCCCGAGCTGATGGTCGTCCTTATGACCGACGCCTCTTTGATAGGTTGGGATGCCCATCTGGGGGAGCTCTGGGCCCACAGCCTCTGGACCCCTCAGGGATCTCGATGCCATATCAACCTGCTGGAGCTTTGAGCAGTTCGACTAGCCCTCACCGCCTTCGCTCCATTTGTACGGGGTCAGGTGGTTCAGGTCCAGACGGACAACACCATGACAATGTACTATCTCAGCCGACAGGGCGGGGCGCATTCCTTGCCTTTGTGCAAGGAAGCCCTCTGCATTTGGTCTCTCGTGATCAGCCTGGAGGCAGATCTCCTAGCCATCCATGTGGCAGGAGCCTCGAACAGTCTGGCTGATGTCCTCAGCCAGATAGGCGCTGCATCTCACGAGTGGTCTATCCTGCCAGAGATGGTTAAAGACCTGTTCTCCCACTGGGGCACCCCTCAGGTCGACCTGTTCTCCTCCAGGGAGAATGCGAAGCTGAGGCTGTTTCATGCCCGCCCCCCTCAGCAGGGCTCACTGCAGGAGGATGCTTTCTCGAGGCCGTTGACCCTGGGCCTCTTCTACACCTTTCCTCCATTTCCCTTGATCCACAAAGTGTTTCTCAAGGCGAAGAGGGACAAGGCACAGGTGATTCTGGTAGCTCCAGGCTGGCCTCGCCAGGTCTTGTACCCAGATCTCCTCAGCCTCCACTCCAGGCTCCCAAGACGGCTTTTAGCCCATCCGGACCTGATCTCAGTCGACAAGGGGAAGGTTCTCCATCTGGACCTTCAATCCCTGCACCTGACGGCCTGATTCCTGAGCGGCTACATTTCCAGGCCTTGGGCCTTTCCAATGAGGTCCTCAACATTGTTGAGGCATCCCATAAGGAGTCGACCAGAAAGTGCTATGCCTTTAAATGGAAGAGATTCCCATTCGGTGTCAGGACAAGGGGGTGGACCCCTCTTCCTGTCCATTGGCTTGTATTTTGGACTACCTGTGGTCCCTTTCTCAGCTAGGACTTCGGTCGACAACCCTTGAGGTGCACCTGGCAGCAGTCTCTTGGCTTACCAGGCGCAGGCCGGCAAGCAGTCTGCACAGGAGAAGGTGGTCAGGCACGTTTTCAAAGGCCTAGACACATATCCCTTCCAGTGCAAGAACCTCCACCTCCGTGGGATCTACTGCTGGTATTGGCTAAGCTCATGGGCAGTTTCTCACCTGTCATGGAAGACCACCTTCTTGGTGGCTATTACGTCAGCCAGAAGGATGGGAGAGCTCCAGGCGCTTTCCATCAAGTCTCCTTACCTTGTCTTCCACAGGGACAAAGTTGTCCTTCGCCCCCACCCGAAGTTCCTTCCGAAGGTGGTTTCAGAGTTTCACCTGAACCAGGTGTTGACTCTGCCGGTGTTCTACACCAATCACACCTCGGAGGCTGAATATAGGCTCCATACTTTGGACCCTAGAAGAGTGCTCGCTTATAAGGAGCGGACGGCTGAAGTTCGGCGAGAGGTTCTCCAGCTTTTTGTCACCTACACTGAAGCCGCACCTGGCAGACCTGCATCCAAGCGGACTATATACAGGTGGGTCACCTCCTACGTAGATCTCTGCTATAGGTTGGCGGGCATGGAGCCACCCAAAGGGATAAGAGCTCATTCTACCTGCCATACCGCTGCTTTGGTGGCTGCTTCTAGGGACGTCTCTATCCAGGAAATCTGCAGGGCTGCTACCTGGAAGTCAGCACACACCTTTATTTCCCATTACCACATTGACCTAGAGTCACGCCGGGATGCTGGTTTTGGGACCTCGGTTCTCCTGGCCTTATTTCCCAAGTAGGGGGTGTAAGCCTTGCCTCCTGGAGAACTGCTAGGAGTCTGACGACAATGTGGATTGAAAAACGTATCCACGTCCCTAGAAATGCAGGTTACTCACCTGTAACAAGAGTTCTAGGAGTGGTATATGTTGTTCATCTACAGGACCCACCCGAACTCCCCGGCTTCGCGCAAACAGGCTTCCAGCGGGCTAGATCTGGCGTCTTGGGGCGGAGCCAAGGGTTTTACCACCCGGGTGGGTGGGAGGAGCCAGCTTGAAGACTTTCCGGCCCATCTTAAAGCGGCAAGGAACCTTCCAGACAGTGTAGATGAACAACATATACCACTCCTAAAACCTACATTACAGGTGATTAACCTGTATTTACAGAGATATATTGACATATTTCAGTGCTAGCTCATAACTTTTGTAACTTTCAATATTTTGACCCCAAATGTCCAACATAGCCATTTTTTCACACCACCTTACGAACACAACGGGTGTAATTTTTCAGATCCTGGCCAAAATGTGTTTTCGCACTTCTGGCACAAAATGATGTTTTGGCCAGTGTTTTATAAATGGCACCTGTAATATTCAGAAGGAAGGGTCATAAAAAGACTATGTTGACAATTTGGATACAGAATGTGAAAAAACAACTAAGATCTTACTTTGAGGGCATCTCTTATAGCAGGCCACACTGGTAGGGCTTAGCCGCCAGGCACTAGGATCACACGGAAACTTTCTAGCTAGCAGTCTACCCAGAGGGGACCGCCCGCCACCAGTGTCGCCCACTGACATCAGCCAACCCTGTAACAGTGGGTGATCCCCACACCCTTCTCAGTTCTTTCCCGCCATTGACCAACACATGTCTGATTGTTGAAAACCACCGCAGCTAGTCGATCGCCATTTTCTTGCCTTTTTCTAACTGCATTTCTTTATTTTCGTTATTTTCCACCTACCTGTTTCCTAGAGCATGCCAGTCCGGGGGAAGCATTGCTCCATACCTTGGATGTGCATAGAATTTTGTGTTACTATACACACCGTACTTAGAACTGCAGGAAGTCCTCACAATTTGGTTCTTTCACTCCTGGAAAAGAGGGAGTTTCGGTGTCTAAGCAGTGTTTACCCAAATGGTTGGCCAACTGCATTATTTTCTGTTACAGGAAGTACGGTAAGGAACTTCCAGGTGTGGTACATGGATCCACCAGAGGCTTGGCTGCTTCTGTTTGCTTCCGCAACATCTCTGCTGCAGAGATCTGCGCAGTGTCCACTTGGCGCTCAGTCTATATTTTCACCAAGCACTACAGTCTGGACATCGCCTCCCGGCTCTGGCCCAGTTTCAGGCTAGCCGTTTTTCAGGGCCTCCTCTCCTATGTCCTTTCTTGCAACCTCCTGGACTGCCTGACAGTTTTTGGATAACTGCTTGGGACTCACCCTACCGGGGTGGCCTGCTGCAAGAGATGCTCTCCAAGTAAGATAGTACAGTTACGCAAGAACTTACTGTAACAGTAGAGCTTCGAGAGGATCTCGTGCAGCAGGCCATGCTTTCTCTCCCTCTTTCCCCCTCTCTTTCTCTTTGCGGCTTTCCCTGCCTTTGCAGGGGAGCCTTCTAATTTCTTTTTCTCAGTTACCTTGGTTTTCTCCTTAGTTTACCTAGCAGGTTCTGCTTTTGTTCTCCTGTGGGAGAACTGAGGAGGGTGTGGGAGCCGCCCACTCCTACAGGGTTGACTGTCAGTGGGTGACATTGGTGGTGGGCGGCTCCCTCTGGTAGACTGCTAGCTAGAACATTTCTGTGTGATCCTAGTGCCTGGCAGCTAAGTCCTACCGGTGTGGCCTGCTGCAAGAGATCCTCGCTAAGTTTTACTGTTACGGTAAGTTCTTGCGTAACTGTACTTTATGAAGAAACGTTGAATTGTTCCAGCATTTACTCATAACTTTATTTTTTAAGATTTTGGCCCCTAATGTTCAACATATCCCTTGTGTTAACCCACCTCCTGAATATGACAGATGTCATTTTTTCAGATGTCCTCTGAAACATGTTTTCACAGTTGCACTCCAAGATCACCTTTCGGAACAGATTTAAAGAATTCCACCTATCTTGATCATAACATCAGGTCATGAAAAGACTGTTGAAAATTTGGGGTCAAAATGTGGAAGCCCACTGAAAATTAGATATAGTCTCTCAGCTGACCTATCCTGGGTAAATACAAACTAAAAATGTGTAAAAACAGGACACCACTGAAAATGAGAGTGCATCTCTTCTGGTCTATCCTCGGTAATTATTTAGTAAAAATATATAAGAGCAGGACCCTAGTACAGCAGAGCCCCCAAAGAACTGTGCATCTGTGCTGCTCTGTTCCGGGAAAAATACACTGTAAAAGCTGGACGCCGCTGGAAATGTAACTTCCCTTTCAGTTGGGCTATCCTAGGTAAATCCTCATGTAAAACTTTGAACAGGAATTATATTTTATAATGACTGGTGCAAGGTTTTTGAGAGAAAAACTAAACTGTATCTGTGTGAGAAAGCATGTCCCTTAGCAGTTGCTGTACTCGCACAAATACAGTGCACTTTCTTTCGTGTTTCAGTGAAGTAAGAGCATGAAGCTAAAACGTCGTAATAACACCTATTGAGTTATTATGGAGTTCAGCGGGTTATTACGGCCTTTTATCAAGATTGGATATCCATTCATTATAGGAGGTCATCAGTTATTATATTGTAAAAAAATGAGTAAAAGCAGGGCCCCATTGAAAATGAGAAATTGCATCTCAGCTGGGATATCCTGGATAAATATATTGTAAAACTGTCTAAAACAGGACCCTACAGCAGAACCCCACTGAAAAGGAGACATTACATCCCAAATGATCTGCCCTAGAAAAGCATATTATAAAAAGCAGGACCAAACTAAAAATAAGGCATCACATCTCGCCTCAGCTGTCCCGGGTAAATGCAGTATAAAACTGTGTAAAATCAGGACCCCATTGCAAATCACATATTGCATCTCATCTGGTCTATCTTGTGTAAATGTAGGGTATAGGATAGCAGTGTGGTTCAACTTAAGAACAGCTGCAGAATACTGCTGCACAATGGCAAGGGTCTTGGACTTCAGAAGGGCTGATTTTACTAAGATGGGAGAACGCCTCAGGAATGACCTGCAGGGAGAGATGACGGGTGGGAGAGTGGGCCAAACTAAAAGAGGGCATAGTGAAGGCAACAAATCTCTGTGTCAACTCAAGCAAGTAAGCAAAGGTAAAAGAAAGAGGAGACTGCTGTGGTTCTCGAAGGAGGTAGCAGAAAAGGTAAAGGCTAAAAGAGTGGCATTCAGAAGGTATAAGGAGACCTAGAGAGAGGAGGATAGGGAAGTGTATTAGGCAGAACAGAGGGAGGCAGGCAGAGCAGTAAGGAGTGCAAAGGCACAAACTGAGGAAAGAATAGCTCAGGGAGTATCAAAAGGGAACAAGACTTTTTTTTTTTTTTTTTTTTTTAGATATGTTAGTGTAAAAAGGAAGACAAACGGAGGGATTGTACTTTTAAAGTGGGAGGGGTTTACTGTATGGAGCGGGATCGAGAAAAAGCAAACATTTTGAACCACATACTTCTGCTCAGTTTTCATAATAGAAGGGGAGGGACCACAAAAAAGGCACCAGGAGATCTGATGGGAGAGAAATGGGCACTAGGCTTTTCTGTGGAGAGGGTCCAGAAAGCACACTCTAACCTAAAAGTGGACAAAGCTATGGGGCAAGACAGGGTACTGTACATCCAAGGGTGCCGAGGGAGCTGCTAGCTGGACCTCTAATGGAACTATTTAACAGATCACTGGAGAGTGGCATGGTCCCTGAGGACTGGAGAAGGGAAGATGTAGTCCCACTTCACAGAAGTGGTAGCAAGGAAGAGGTGAGCCATTATAGGCCTGTCAACCTGATATCGGTGGTGGGTAACTTAATGGAAACACTATTTAAGGAAAAGATTGGCTGGCTCCATGGTGCTGAGCGGTGGGTGTTTGCTTGGCACACTAGTGACCCGGCTTTGTTCCCCAAGCCCGGACGTCAGGAACGGGGAGGGAGTTTAGATTGTCCTATGGACACTCTCCCTGGGCTGGACTGCTGTTTGTCAACTCCTGGTGGTGGCATCTAGTGATTGACGTTCTTGGCGTGTGTGTGACCTCGACACTGCTGAACCTCCTCATCCCAGGATGCTGCCGTGGCCGGACAGCTTCGAGGGGGGAGGGTGGGTCAGGAGAAAAACGGAAAATTAGCCGCTCAGCCAACTGGAAGACAGCTGCTGGTCCCTGCTCACCATAAAGCCTGGAGGTGTTCATGCTAGCCCCTGCCGTGCCCAGGATATGCAGAATGCCTACAGGAGACTCTCCTCTCCTGGTTGTCCCCCATGGGGGAAGGGCCCTCCTGACGAAGGGGTACGTCGGGTTACCAGTTCACGGCACTTACTTGGGCAGTGGATGGCGAAAGGACATGACAGTTGTAGGCCTAGGCAGCCTGAAGGAGTGGCCAGCTCGGGGAAGTATAAATGAGACGAAAGAAAGGATTGTGGAATGTTTTCTATCCATCAGATTATAGGATGCAAGGCAGCATGGTTTCATGGGGGAAGGTCATGTCAAAACAAATTGATAGATTCCTTTGACTAGGTGACAAAAGAGTTGCCCGGGGAGCGGTGGACTTGGTCCACCTGGATTTCAGAAAGGACTTTGATACGTCCTAGCTAGGAAACTGGTAAGCAAGGTGGGTAACTTGGGGGTGGATAATAAAGTGGTAACCTGGGTAAGAAATTGGTTAGTGGATAGGACACCAAGTGTAGTGGTAAATGAAGCACGCTCTGAGGAAGGGAAGGTGACCAGCGGGGTACCTCAGGCATCAGTGTTGGGACCGGTCCTCTTCAGTGTCTTTATAAGTGACATAGCAGAGGAACTGGAAGGTATGGTCTGCCTCTTTGGGGAAGGCACCAAGATCTGCAAGAGAGTGGACACGGGGGGGGGGTGGAAAGGAGGGATCTCAGAAGACTGGGAGATAGTGGTCAAGGGTATGGCAGCTTGGTTGCATTTTAAAAGGAAAAAAAGCACACAATAATGCTCTTGGGCCATAGAAACCTGGGAGTGGAGTACAAAATGAGTGGAGTGATACTGACTAAGACCAAGCGGGAAAGAGACCTAGGGGTGATCATATCGGGTGACCTAAATGTAGCCAGGCAGTGTGACAAGGCAGTTGGAAGGGCTATTGGGATTCTAAGGTGCATAGGAAGGGATATCGCTGGCAAGAAGTTGGAGATGGTGTTGCCCCACATAGACTGCTTGCAACACCCCACCTTGAGTACTGGGTTCAGTTCTGGCGACCACATCTCAGGAAGGGCATAGACCCGAGTGGAGGCAGTCCTGAGGAGGGCTACCCAAATGGTGCAGGGTCTGTATTAGAAACCCTATCTGTATCAGAAACCCTATGAGGAGAGGCTAAAGGAGCTAAATATGTACACCCTGGAGGAGAGGACAGAAGGGGATATGATAGAGACCCCTAAGTACCTCAGGAGGGTTAATAAGGTACAGGGGGTGGTATTTTTCAGAAAAAGAGGTGCTGTAGAACAAGGGGGCATGCTACAGTGCTGGAGGGGTTAAATTAGGGGGATATAAGAAGTACTTCTTCACAGAAAGGGTGGCGGATACCTGGAACAGCCTTCCAGCCGGGGGGGGGGGGTTCAAAAACAGTGGTGGGGTTCAAAAATGCCTGAGACAGGCCTAGGGAATCTGTGACTTGAGACTGCTCAATTCACAGATCAGTTGGTGCAGTCCGACTGTAGCAGTCTACGACTTGTCGCTGCCCAGTTCCTGGATCTATCGATGCAGTCCCACAGTGGATCAAAGAAATTCAGAAATATTTTATTGATCGGCATATTTAAGCCTTTACAGTAAAATACACAACAGTGGCTCTGTTGGTGCAGTTTGACTGTGGCTTTGTGTTTTGGCTGCCTGATTCCTGGATCTCTTGGTGCAGTCCCATGGTGGATCAGATGGTGGAGTCTCACTGTGGCTCTGTGTGACTTGTGGCTTCCCAGTTCCCGATTCAATTAGTGCAGTCTCACTGAGGCTGTATGACTTGTGGCTGCTCAGTTCCTGGATCTGTGGGTGCAGTCCAACACTGGATCATTTAGTGCAGTCTCTCTGTAGCTCTGTGTGACTCATGGCTGCCCAGTTCCTGGATCAGTTGGTGCAGTTCCACTGTGGCTTTGTGTGACTTATGGCTTCCCAGTTCCTGGATCTGTCTGTGTAGTCCCACAGTGGATCAGTTGGTGCAGTTTCTCTGTGCGACTTGTGACTGCCCAGTTCCTGGATCTGTCGGTGCAGTACAACATTGGATCATTTAGTGCAGTCTCTCTGTGACTCGTGGCTGCCCAGTTCCTGGATCAGTTGGTGCAGTCTCTCTTTGGCTCTGTGTGACTTGTGGGTGCCCATAGAAACATAGAATTTGACGGCAGATAAGGACCACTTGGTCCACCTAGTCTGCCCATTTCCCTACCTAATGGATAAGCTGCAGCTCCTAGTTAACCAACAGCCTACTTCCTCCTACCCCCCACTAGAATTGCCTTGTGTCTGTTCCATGCATTCTTGAATTCCCCCACTGTTCTTGACTCTACAACCTCCTCAGGAAGGCTGTTCCATGTATCCACAGCCCTCTCTGTGGAGAAATACTTCCTCACATTACCTCTGAGCTATCCCCCCTCTATCTTCAAATTGTGCCCCCTTGTTTTTGCACATCTTTTTCTGAAAGATGCTACCCTCTTGGACTTTGTTGATTCCCTTGAGGTATTTGAAAGTTTCTATCATCTCCCTCCTTTCCTCGAGGCTATACATCTTTAGTTCCTTTAGTCTTTCTTCATATGTCTTCTGATGCAGACCCTGCATCATTTTGGTTGCCCTCCTCTGGACAGGCTCCACCTTATCTATGTCTTTGCGGAGATGGGGTCTCCAGAACTGTACACAGTACTCCCGATGTGGTACAGAGGGCCAACAACTTCCTGTTTTCTACTGGTGATGCCTCTCCCTATACATACCAGTATCCCCCCAGCCCTCCCTCCTTACTGCCTTCTCACATTGCTGGCTCACCTTTAGGTCATCTGATATGACTACCCCCAGGTCCCTTTCCATTTTTTTTTTGTCAATATCTCACCCTCATTGTGTACTCTTCCCCTGGGTTTTTGTTTCCCAGGTGCATTACTTTGCACTTCTTTGCATTGAATCTAAGCTGCCATACGTTTGACCATACCTCCAACCTTGCCAAGTCCCTTTTCATCCTTTCCACCCCACCTTGTGTATCAACCCTGTTGCAGATCTTTGTGTCATCTGCAAAGAGACATACTTTCCCTTCCAGTCCCTCTGCAATGTCACTTATAAAGACATTAAAAAGGACTGGCCCTAGTACTGAACCATGTGGTACCCCACTAGTAACCCTCCTTTCTTCACTATGGACTCCATTTACTATTACCCACTGTGTCCTGTTGTCCAACCAGTGTTTTACCCAGGCTACCACCCTAGGACCCACTCCCAGGCTGGCTAATTTGTTTATTAATCTTTTGTGCGGGACTGTGTCAAATGCCTTGCTAAAGTCCAAGTAGGCCATGTCCACAGCCCCTCCCTGGTCTACTGCTTTGGTCACCCAGTCAAAGAAATCAATTAGATTTGTCTGACATGACCTTCCCGCTGTGAATCCATGCTGCCTTGGGTCCTGCGCCCACTGGCCTCTAGGTACTCAACAGTTCTTTCCTTCAGAAGTGATTCCATCATTTTCCCTACCACTGAGGTCAAACGGACAGGTCTGTAGTTTCCTGCCTCTGTCTTGCTCCCACTTTTGTGAAGGGGAATCGCATCCGCTCTCCTCCAGTTCTCAGGTACCACCTCATCCTCCCATGATTTATTAAAAAGGGTAGTCAGTGGTGTTACTAGTTCTTCCCTTAGTTCTTTTAAAATTCTGTGGTGAATCCCATCAGGCCCCATTGCTTTATCCACCTTCAGTTTTAAGAGTTCTTTCAGAACCCTTTCTTCTGTGAAAGGACTAATATCAACTCCCCTATCCACAGTGCTTCTATTGACCGGATTAGGTATTTCCCCCTGCTTTTCCACTGTGAATACTGAGCAGAAGTATTCGTTCAGTATCCCAGCTTTTTCACTGTCACTCTCTGCCCAGCCACCTTCCTCTTTGTTCAGCCTCAGTATGCCCAGTTCCTGGATCTGTCTGTGCAGTCCCACAGTGGATCAGTTGGTGCAGTCTCGCTGTGGCTCTGTGTGACTTGTGGCTGCCCAGTTTCTGGATCTGTCGGTATAGTCCCAAAGTGGATCATTTGGTGCAGTCTCACTGTTGCTCTGTATGACTTGTGGCTGCCCAGTTCCTGGATCTGTTGGTGCAGTCTCACTGTAGCTCTATGTGACTTGTGGCTGCCCAGTTCCTGGATCTGTCTGTGCAGTCCCACAGTGGATCAGTTGGTGCAGTCTCGCTGTGGCTCTGTGAAACTTGTAGCTGCCCATTTCCTGGGTCCGTCTGTGTAATTACACGGTGGATCAGTTGGTGCAGTCTCACTGTGGCTCTGTATGATTTTGTGGCTGCCTGATTTCTGGATCTTTCAGTGCAGTCCCACTGTGGCTTTTTGTAACTTGTGGCTGCTTTTTTTCACAGCTCAGTTGGTACAGTCTGACTTTGGCTCTGTATGACTTGTGGCTTCCTGATTCCTAGTTCGGTTGGTGCAGTCCCACTGTGGCTTCATGTGACTTGTGGCTGCCTGTCTTCCTGGATCTATTGATGCAATCCTACAGTGGATCAATTAGTACAGTCTTGTAGTGGCTGTGTGTGGCTTGTCTACCCAAATCCTGAATCTGTTGGTGCAGTCCCACAGTTGCATTCTGTGGCTCATGGCTGTCTCATTCCTGAATGACTGGTGCAGTCCCACTGTGGCACTGCGTAGTTTGTGGTGACCAAATTCCCAGATCACTAGGTGCAGACCAACAACGGCACTGTGGAGTTTGTGGTTGCTTGATTCCTGGATCCATCGATGCAGTCCCTCTGGGATGCTGTGTGACTGATGTTTGCCTAATGCCCAGATCGATGGGTATATTCCCACAATGGTGCTGTGTGACTTCTGGCTGCCCGATTCTTGGATCTGTTGGAGCAGTCCCACAGTGCAGCTGCATGGCTCATGTTAAGTTTGTGTCTCGGCTATTTTGAGATGGTCTTGGCTTGTGTCTGTAGCTTACAATGATAAAGTCCATCAACAAATGGGTTTGCTTTGTTGATTTCCCAGATGCATAAAAGGCTGGTGGAGGTCAGGAATAAATGCAGTTTAGAAAATGGATCTGCAAAATCCTGCAACCTGATTGGCTCAGACAACTAACCACCTGGTCTGGTATTGGGCAGCAGGACTGGAAAATAATGAGTCTCGGTCTCTGCCTGCCTTTTTAACCCAGATATTACTGTGCTTTTATAGACTCTTCAAAATCTCTGTAGCCACCATTTTTCTCTCACTTAGTGAGAACAATGTACTGAGTAACTTCCACTTTCTCCTTCACGTGGCCCCCACCAACCTACTGTTTTAAATAAAAAAAAAAAAAAGAAACTCTTGAAAGTAAACATAGTGCTAGTTCCATCAGTCCTGCTTTCAAATTCTGGCCACTCACGTTGTCCATCTCCTGACCCCCTCTGAAGCTGACATGTCTCTGACCATGCTCACTCTGCCATCCCTGTCCCATGCTTAAACTGCCACTTCTGATTTAACAAAAAAAAACAAAAGGGCACATTAAGAACACATTGTCTGCCACACTACTAAACATGTTCTTGGTTTTTTTTTTTGTTTGTTTTTTTAAAGGAAAAATATATTTACATCAAGGTCCAAAAGTGCGGTCATGCCTGAGCCCTCTTTTTTTTTTTTTTAATTAATCAGCAGTTATACTGCTCTGGAGCTCGGTTGAATAATTTTTCACCATTCCTCTCCCCGGCCACAGCAATTGGTGCTGCCTCAGCTGCACACTTCCTGTGGCTGGTAGGGCGTGCAAATAACTGACTTCACAAAGAACACCAGTGCCACTGTAATTGGCTGACAGGGAGTACATGAATACACCCCCCACCCCCACGGAAGCTGAATGCCTTGCGTCTGTTAACATGCTCATTCATGTAAAAGTAGTACACTTTTTTGGGAGAGAAAAAAGATTGTGCAGAATTCTTGGGTATATTAGTAGAACCCTTAGCTCTTGGAAACTCTCTGCAGTGCCCCATTAAATTCTAGGCAGGCATGTTTCTGCCAAAAGAAATGTACTAGTATTTGCATGAGCAGGCAAATAGCAGGTGGAAATGTTTTGAATATTTGGGCTACAGCCTCTCTGCTATGACATGATACAAAATGAGTATTCTTTTTTTATACCAGTCATGCACACCATACTGTTTCTGTAAACCATCTCTTGATGTGTGCTCCTCTGTACTGCGTGGTGCAGGAACAGTAATGAACCAGTCTCACTACCGGGGTTTGGAGCTAGAATCTTTCTTGAGCCATTTCTTCCTCTTCTCCCTTGTTTTTCTGTTTCTCTCCCCTTCCCTCCTGTCTGGCTGTCCTCACTCCTCAAAAAAAAAAAAACATCTGTATATGGGACACCAATGGCTACGTTTTTTTTTTTTTTTCTTTGTGCCAGGAGGGAGACATTCGATATCGATGATGACTGTGACAGTTTGACATGGGAAGAGAATGATGAGACCCTGCTTCTGTGGGAAGATTTCACAAACTGCAATCCAGCCATCGAAGTGCAGGGAGAGGTAGCCGCCTTTACTTTCCTCACCAGTTTTGTTAAAATATGCGCCACACTGTCATAAACACAAATAAACCCACACTCGCATGCTAAGTTTGTCTCCAGTTTGGGCAGGAGAACCGTGATGTAAAGAACAGTGATTCTAGCACCCAAACTACTTAAAGGGAAACCTCCATGTCAGCAAGCCCCACACCTCAGTATGGGGCACCCCCTGATTTGAGTTTATGCCCACTATGTATAAAATTCCAGTACCTGCTGCTGAAGAAATTTTCTTTTATCTGGTTGATCTTACCATCACTTTAAATGGAGCTCCTCTAACGGTGCATCCCACAGTCACCCACTGCTGAAGTCAGAGCTGGGGAGCAGCCGCTGGAGTGTGTATAGTATTCATCTATGGACGGAGCTATTAACAGCTCTGGTTTGCCACTTAGAGGTCTTTGTGGCTGATTGACTGCCAGTCTCTCTCACTCTCTCTATTTATATATATATATATATATATATATGTATATATATGTGTGTGTATGTGTTGTGTATATATATGTATATATATGTGTGTATGTGTGTATGTATGTATATATATATATATATATATGTATAGATACTATTGAGCTGTGGGTGCTGATACGCACGCCTTTGGTGTATTGTACGCATGAGGGCGCAAGGCCGAGAGCGCTAACCGCCCAAGGCGCGCATGATATCAGAGCGCGACCGCACACCTCATGGAGTGGTATATCTATTCTTATAAAATGTCAAAATTGTTTTTTTGGGGGTAAGGCAGGTGTGCGGTCGCCGCTCTGATATACGCACGGTCATGTGATGCTCAGGAGCCAATGGAGCAACAACAATTTCCCTACCCATTTTATAAATATATATATACACACACACATAGAGACTGGCAGTCAATCTTCCAGTCTATACTTGGTCTAGCACTTAGACCTCTAAGTGGCAAACTGGAGCCGTCAATAGCTCTGTCTGTGCGACATGGCGGTTTCAAACTGTAAGACCCCCTGGAGCTGACGCATAAACTTATAAATCACTGAAGTTTTAAAAAGTCTGCTTGTGTATATTTTATGTGTTGGCCAGTTTTTATTTTATCCGTATGTGTTTGCCAGTATTTCTGTATGTACATGTCTCTCTTTACTTAGTGTGTGTTTGTATTCTGTGTGAGTATACATGCATCTTGCCTGTATGTGTGTATGTGAGCATATCTGTTTTAGGGCCATGCGTCTCCCTGTAGATGTTTTACTTCTGGTCAGCCACACATCATTGTCTCTGCTGTGACCCACTGACTACCACCCGATCCTATCTGCCAACACCCTGCCTGCTTTTGCCTCCCACCACGGCTTTCTTTCCATGTGCTTTTGGGTGAGGTCCATCCTCTCTGCTGCTGGATCCAGTGGTGGAGCAGATGGCTACGTAGCATGGGGCCTGCGTGTACCAGGCCTTTATGAAGACGGTGTCTAGGTTTTTCTCCCACTCAATCCCACTCACGTCCTTGAGCTCGGTCTCTGTCCTTTCACCAGCCTGACATGCTCACAGCGTGCCTATGTGTGGGGTAGTAAGCTCCCTGGGTTGCTGTGGTAGCGGAACCTGCACTTTCCCTTCCCAGGCTGTGAGATACAGACATCAGCAGTGCAAACTCAGTCCAGGCCACACCGTGCTAGCCACCCGTGTTCGCTTCAGAACATGGGTCACCGGCGATCAAGTGGCCTCACCCTGTAGATTTTCTTTTGTTTAATCTCTCCTCTGTACCTGTTTTAGACTTTCCTTCCACCAGTGGCAAATGCCTGTACCCATCCTATGAGCTGTTCTAATGGTGTCCTCCACGGACCCCACAGTGTGACACTTGATCCCATGATGCGCTGCCCTTTTGGCTTTTCTCCTTTGGTTGGGATCTGTCTTCAAATTCTGGAAAGAAGTTATGCAGCAGGCAGAATGTAGAGGCTCCTAAGCTATCAGCATAGGGTCGAGACGCTGGGGTGGAAGTGGAGGGACCAGTCCTGGGGTCATCTACCCAATTGAAGCTTTGCCTTTTCCTGTTCTTCCACTGGGGCTTAGCATGTTTGCAGACCCCAGTGTGCCAGTCATGCCATGTATGCTTATCCTTCCCACCCACAGCATCACTTCAGCTACAGCATCACATGTGGGTAACCAGGTAGCATATTGTACAGTCCTCCATTCCCAGACCTGGAGAGCACTCTTCGGGATGTTCCAGTCTCATTCCACTATCCCTACCAGTGATCTATGCTGAAGACACAATCCCAAGTCATCAGTATTGCAAGCAGTGTCCACCACCACTGCACCATTTGTCTAGCCTTATATATATTTTTAATATATGCTGTGGCTCCTGTAAAGTACTTCTGCTCTGGCTACCATGTGATTTCAGTCACCATGCCATGCAGAGACCTGGTCCCCAGTACTGCTACAGTTTTAGCAAATGGAGGCGGGGTATGTGTGTGACTGTACATGGCCAAAAGAAGAAGATACGGGGAGAGAACAGTATTTTGAAAGGAAATGCGAATGCAGTTTTAAAGCGTTTAAGGCAAATGTGTGTCTGGAGCTGTCGACACTCAGTGAACCAACCTCATTCCCCATCAGTTTCCTGGGGAAACACTGTGTGCATGTTTGCATAGGTGCCAGGACCTAAAGGCGTGGGGGGCTGTAGCACCCCCGCTTTTACCCATGAACATTCAGAGTGCCCCCTTCCTTGCACAAACTACTTTTTTTAACCTGTGCCCTTTCAAACTTAATCAGCCCCACTTTTCCCCATGTTCCAGCACGCATGCGTGCATGCGTGCGTGTGTGTGTGTGTGTGTGTGTGTGTGTGTGTGTGTGTGTGTGCGTGCGTGTGTATGTGCTCAGAAAGGAAGGGATATGGTTTTCAAGCTCTTTTTATGTACACCATATCCCTAAGTGCTTTTACAATCCAGGAACGGGGGCCGGGGGATGTTGCTGCCGGTTTCAGAGAGATTGCAGAGTGGTTGGGCACAGGAAAGTTAACTGACTTGCTCAGGGTCACACAGTGAGTAAGTGTCAGTACAGAATTCAAACCCAGGTTTCCAGGTTCACAGGTCTGCACTCTAACCACTAAGCTAAATGTAAAGAAAAAAAATGCAGCTGTTTACTGTGCAGTGAATAACACAAGCCAGTGTTTGCTTGTGCAGAGATGTACGAAAACTTGGATGTGTTGAGGCACAAGCTGAAGCTGAATGTCTTCGACCACCCAATGGTATATGTATATCTAATACATCTGGACACCATGAAATGTTCTTGTTATTAAACAAAATAAATAAATAATGACAAGTCAGTTGCATGATCCAGAGCTCTCTGGTTGTTCTGAAATAACCAGGACTACTGTATGTGAAGTTCTGAGCCAATCAGAGTAAAGGATTTCTCCAGCCAGTTGAACAAGTATGGTAGCATTTTAGCATTCCTTATTAAGATTTGCTTACCCCCTGCTCTGTTTCTGTAAATGTTTCTCTTTCTTCTGTTTTGTGGCTTCCTGGCATTTATAACCAGCTTTTTTTATGCATCCTTCTACTGCATAATGATAGGCGCTCCAGCCAGTGACATCATCTGTTGTCCCTGTGGTCTCAGATGCTGATACTGCAGCTAGTATGATAATTGGAGCTGCACCATTTTCATCAGTATAGGTACCCGTGCAACTGGGGTATCCGTGTTAGAAGCCACAGACTGAATGCAACCAATGTCACTGGGTGGGAAGTTAATAATGGTGCAATAGGGGGGCTACAGTACAGCTGGTTTTAAAAACAAGGAGACCGAACACAAGATGAAATGTACAGAAAGAGAAAGGAGGGATGCCAACTGGGAATTTAGTATTTCTTGATGTTTGTAGTATTTATTTGTTTTATTGTTAATGTTCTGTTTGATGTGCAAAGTGCTCTGGATTTTAAGAAGGGTGCTAAATAAATGTTTCTGTGGGTGTGAATATGGTTCACTAATCCACACATTGGCAGTTCTTCCTTAAGAGCCGATTCACAAGAACATCTTTAAGTAAAGCTCACCATCAGGGTAGTATATCCCTTGACTTCACCCCGTGACATCAGATCTTCCTTTCCACTGGAAGAATTTGGTCTCCTCCTCTGCAGCTCCGCATGTTGTAGGGCCTAATAAGTGTGCCATTGGAAAACTTGGTTATTTTCTTCAACTTCTTGATTTCTGTGTATTCCTTGTTAATTATCCCAATGGATGATTGGACAGTGGAACATAAGGAAGCAAATTCCGCTCCTGTCTTCAAGCGATGCATCACATGCTGGCAGAAGATGACACGGACGGACCCACACATGTTGTGCCTTTACTGCCTAGGGACGGCCACGACATCTTGGGTTGTGGCGATGCTACCATCTTCTCTTGAAGACTATAAGGCTCGTCTTCCCCTTGGCTGGTCAGCCAACTGAGACCCAAAATTGCAGCTAAGGGTGGTCGCAAGGCAGCCTGCACTGCAGCGGGGTCTATGGCTCAACTCGCAGCTGAGGAAGAGGCTGTGGCGGGCACCTTGTCTGCCTTGGCTCTGCTCCCGGCTGGGGCCAGCATTGGAACATCCTTCTCAGGGGAGTTTTGAGAGATTTGTCAGGCCCTCCTGTACTTCAGGTAGAGCCCTGTCACATTAAGAAACATAAACACCACCATCTGTCGTGGGACTGGGAGAGATCATGCTCCTCCCTTTCCCTCAGGCGCTCAAAGCTTATTGAGTGCTTGGCTTTGGCCGACCCACATTTGGTGCTGGCTCCATGGTACTCCTGTCAGGCTTGAGAGCCTTGACACTGGTCGATCAGGCGGAGGCAAGCCACCTATTCTCCCTGTGGAGCACACCTCTGGTGGACCTGTTTGCCTCCTTTGAAAACACGAACCTGAGGCTGTTCTGTGCCCGCCCGCCCAGACAGTCTGGTACACTGATTGGAGACACCTTCATAAGGCCCTGCACCCTAGGTCTCCTGTACGCCTTTCTCTTTTGCCCCTGATCCGCAAAGTGTTGGTGAAGGTTTGGAAGGACAAGGTGTGGATTATCCTGATAGCTCCTGACTGGCCTCACCAATTCTGATACCCAGATCTCAGCCTCGGCAGCAGCCACCTGTGATGGTTGCCTGTTCACCCAGATCTGGTGACCCGACAACAAGGGAAGTTCCTGTACACAGGCCTTCCATCCCTGCACCTCACAGCCTGGTTTCTGAGCAACTAGAGTTCCAGGCTTTGCCTCTTTCAGAGAACGTGCTCCACATTGTTGGAAGCCTCTCAGAAAGAGTCGACCCGCCTGTGCTGTGCCTTTAAATGGAAACCATTTTCCATTTGGTGTCAGGACAAGGGGCTTGTATCCTTGAGTATCTCTGGTCCCTATCTCAGCTGGGACTGCAATTGACAACCCTAATTGACTGCTGGCAGCCGTCTCTGCATACCTGGCACGGGTGGGTATGCAGACGGTGGAGCAGGTGAAGGTGTTTGAGTGCTTTTTTAAAGGCCTTGACCACTTGTCCCCTCCAGTGTGTGAACCTCTATGACCTTGGGACTTGCTGGTTCTGGCAATGCTCATGGGCAAGCCATTTAAGCCTCTGCCCAGGTGTTAAATGTCAGCATCCTTCCTGGTGGCTGTCACATCAGCCAGAAGGATTAGTGAACTCTAGGCACTCACAATAGAGCCGCCATGCCTGATCTTCCACAGGGATAAGGTAGTCCTTTGCCTTTACCCAAAGTTCCTCTCAAAGAGAATCTCAAAGGTTCACCTTCACCAGGTGATGAACCTTCTGGTCTTCTTTACAAATCTGTCCTCAGTCTGACCACAGGCTCCATACTTTGGACCTGCGGCAGGTGCCCTTCTGTTAAGTGGAGCGCACAGCTGGAGTTCAGGATGAGGCTCTCCAGCTCTATGTGACATACCTTAAAGCTGCAGCTGGCAGACCGGCAGCTGAGAGGATGATTGGCAGGTATATTACACCCTGCATCAGTCTGTTGTAGGTTGGTTGGCAGGGTGCCTCCTGTTGGGCTCCGGGCTCATTGCACCAGACATATACTGCTCCTCTGTGGCTGCTTTCAGGGACATCCCTATCCAGGAGGTCTGCAGGGCTGCCGCCTGGAAGTCAGCACACACCTTCATCTCCTATTACAGCATCGACCTTGAGGCTTACTGGAATGCTGCATTTGGGTCCTTGGTTCTCCAGTCAGTGTTTGCCAAATAAGGGTGTGTGCCTTGCCTCTTCCTCCTGGGGAACTGCTGGAAGTCTGCCAGTATGTGGATAAGTGAACCATATCCACATCCCTAGAAAAACAGGTTACTCACCTGTAACCATACTGCTAAGAGTGGTGCGTGGTTCACTGCTATATCACCTACCCAGCCTCCCCTGGCAAGTGGCACATGGATCCGTGCTTCCAGCAGCAAGATCTGATGTCACAGTGCAGAGCAGAGGGATGTACCACCCTGGTTGTGGGAGGAGCTTTGCTAAAGACGTTCCAGTGAATCCTCTCTTAAGGAAGAACTGCCAGTGTGTGGATGTGAACCATATACCACTCCTGGAACTACGGATCTTATTTTGAGAGGGCTCTTGCAGCAGGTATTCACAAATAGGACTAAGCCACCAGGGGTCGGGACCCCACAGAAAAATTTCCAGTTAGCAGTCTCTGGCTGGGAACTGACCCCATGTCAGCAGATCAGTGTCAGCCTATGTCAGTATAAAGAGGTGGTCCCCCATGCCCGTCTTCCACTTCTTTCCTGCTGTCGGCTTGCGGAAGAACAGCACTACTTCGTCACCATTTGGATGAGTATTTCCTCATTTTCTATCAAAAATCTGACAGTGTTTCTCCTTAATTCTTGCCTAACTCTCGGCTGTGTTGTCTTCCTCGACCCCTCCAAATCGCTTAAAAACAAGTGCGACTCATGCAGATCCCAGCTCCCACACAAGGACGGCCATTCCCTGTCTGTTCTGCTTAGGCCTAGACCACTGTGTGGAGGAGTGTGACCACTGCCAGAAGTTCAGTTCGGCCACCCAGAAAAGGCAGCAGCAGTCCCTGGAAGCCCACGTTTTAAAGCAAAAAATTGCCTCCATGGAAAAAGAAATGAAAAAACTCAGGCAGCCGTCAACCTCCCCTGAAGGCCATCACACAAAAAGAAGCGGGACAAGAAGAAGCATAGGGGCCAGGACCAGTCATCCACAGCGCCCGCGACTTTGGCTGGGGTCGCAGCCTTGCAGGTATCTTCCCCTCCAGGGGATCGCTCCCCGATGGCAACCTTGGTGGTATCCAAGCGTGCATCGGCCCCCTTGTCGGGCCTGATGGGAACCTCTAGGGTAAAGGAGGCCTTCACTCCTGATACAGCTGTTTCCACCTCTCGGCCTACCAGTGCGAGTGGGTCCGACAAGTCAGGCTTCGGCTCTGCCATCTTCTGCCCGGACAAGGCTGCTAAGCTGCTCGTCGGCCGGTCCAACGGTATTCTCATCTGGACGATTGGCTTCCATGCCTCCAGGGAGGGCATCCAGCGCTCTCTCTATCCCTCACCCTGGGATATTTTCCAGCCTGGGGATTACAATCAACCAAGCCACGTCCCATTTGGTCCCTTGTCAATGGCTGCAATTCATTGGGGCAGTGTTTGATACGACCCTGGGCAGGGCTTTGCTTCCTGTCCTCCTACAAAAGGGTCGCTGCCTGGAATGTCCTTCACCTTCTAGGCCTCATGGCAGCTGCCATTCCAACTGTCCCTCTGTCGCAGCTTCATATGCGGGTCTCGCAGTGGACCCTCCGATCCCAATGGGACCAATCCCAGGGTGCTCTGGATCATGAGGTCCTGGTTTTGGACCAGATGATCAGGGATTTGCAGTGGTGGATGGTCCAGGAGAACCGCAGCTTGGGGGTCCCATTCTGCACCTCCCACCCCACCCAGACTCTGACCACGGACACATCAGGTGCAGGTTGGGGAGCCCACCTAGGGTTTCACAAGCACACAAGCTCCAGCACTCGTATCGAGAAATGGCTACACATCAACGTTCTCGAACTGAGGGTGGTTCTTTATGCCGTTCAGGCTCTTCTTCCCTTCATTCTCCCCAGTCATCTTCTGGTATAGTCAGACAACATGTGTGTAGTCTGGTACCTTAACATGCAGGAAGGGACTCGCTCCTACCCGCTGTGCCGGGAAGCAATGAGAGTCTGGTATTGGGCATCTCAGCACAACCTGCAGCTGACAGCAGTCCATGTACCAGGCATGCAAAACACCCTGGCAGACACACTGAGTCACTCGTCCACTTAGTCTCACAAGTGGGAACTCAAGCAAGAGGTGATAAATGAGATTTTCGCACAGTGGGGGACTCCTCAGATAGATCTGTTTGCCTCCCCCGACAACGCCAAACTTCCTGCCTTCTGCTTGCTTGCTCCAGGGTGAGATGTTTTTTGGCAGGACGCGCTGTCTCTGTGCTGGAAGAGCAGATTCGTCTATGCCTTCCCTCCCATTCCCTTGATCCCGAGAGTTCCGAATAAACTTCGGGCAGAAGGGGTGCGAATGATTCTCATTGCTCCCTTCTGGCCGAGGCACGTTTGGTTCTCTCTTCTGCAAGAGTTTTCAAAGGAACCTCCTCTTCCTCTGTCACAGGAAATGCCGACCCAGGATCGGGGGACCCTGGTCCATCCAAGCCTCAAGTCATGCCACCTTCATGCCTGGCTCCTGCAGACGTAGCCTCTGCTTGCTTAGGTGTGTCCCCACTAGTTGCGGACATTCTGGTAGAGGCTAGAAAGCCTTCCACCAGATCCACCTACACCATGAAGTGGAAGCGATTTTCCATTTGGGCAGGTTCCAAGGACTTGTAACCTTTTTTCTGTCTGGCAGCCAGGATTTTGGATTACTTGAGGCATCTCTTATGATCTGGGCCTTAGCTACTCCTCTTTGAAGGTTCTTATGGCTACCATTTCTGCCTACCTTATTTCATTAGAGGACAAGACGATTGCTCAATTAGAGGTCTCCAACACCTTTCTTAGAGGGGTCCTTCATTTAAGACCCCCTATCCACAATCCTGCCTCCCCGCCCCCCCGGATCTTAATTTCATTCTGGAGAAGCTCATGCTGCCCCACCTTTGAGCTGGCAGTGGAAACTGAGTTAAAATTTCTTTCCTGGAAGACTCTCTTCCTTGTGGCCATTACCTCTGCACAAAGAATTTCTGAGCTTCAAGCCCTGATGTGTAAGATCCCTTACTTGACCTTCCACATGGACCGTGTGGCCATGCGTAGCAACCCTAACTTTCTCCTTAAAGTGGAGGCTGAATCCACACTTAACCAATCTGTTGAGCTCCCAGTATTCTTCCCTGCTCACTCAAATCACTGAGAGTATCTTCTGCATACTCTTGACGTTCATAGAATTCTGAGCTACTACACTAACAGGATCAAGGGTCTCAGAAAAACGTATCAACTTTTCGTTTCCTTTGCACCCGAGAGAGGGCAATGCTATCTCTAAGCAGTGTCTCTCTAAGTGGTCAGCTAATTGCATCATTTTCTGTTACGACAAGTACAACAAGACCCTCTCTGGTCAAGTTAGAGGACACTCCACCAGAGGGACAGCTGCCCCTGCTGCTTGTTTCAGGAATGTGTGTGCTGCTGATATTTGTGTAGCGCTACTTGGACTTCCATCAACACACCTTTACGAAGCACTACAGTTTGGACATTGCCTCTCGCCACAGGGCGGGCTTTGGATTGGCTGTGTTGCAGGGACTTCTTTCATGAATCCCTGTCCTGCCTTTCTGACAGTCTGTGGATGATGGCTTCTCCTCCCTTATATCAGACTTGTTCCAGACTGCTTGGGACTCGGTCCTATTTGTGAATACCTACTGCAAGAGTCCTCTCGAAGTAAGATAGAACAGTTACGTAAGAACTTACTGTAACAATAGATCTTCGAGAGAGGCTCTTACAGTAGGTATTGCTTTCCTTCCCTCTGTCACCCTGAGTTTTCCTTTTCTTTTGGGGGGTATTTCCTGTTTTCCTGTCATGCCTTTTGGCCTCTGGTGGGAAAGAACTGGAAGGTGGGCATGGGGGACTGCTAGCTAAACATTTTCTGTGGGGTCCTGACGCCTGGCGGATTAGTCCTGTTTGTGAATACCTACTGCAAGAGCCTCTCTTGAAGATCTACTGTTATGGTAAGTTCTTACATAACTGTTCTTTACAGGTGAGTAACTTACTTATAAAAAGGGAAAGGAAACGTTATTTAACGAGGAGTAGCACACTAAGCCAGAGCTTGTTTCAGATGCGACCTGGGAGCACAAGGAAGTTGTGACTTGCTCAGGGATCACACAGTATGCACCTAGGTGCTGTGGGATTCAAACCCAGGTCTCTAGATCTGCAGCTTCAGAGCCTTAACCCACTGTGCTATACTGCCTCCAATATTTATTTATTTATTTAGTTTTTGTTGACCGGGTAAGTGCGCTAGCCAAAATAAACTATTTTCAGGCACGATCCGGGAGAGTACAACAGATAAATACAAACAGTTAAACAATTCTTGAGAGCAATTTTCAGCATTACAGATGAGGATTACATACAATGTCAACAGATAATACATAGAAATAATATTACATATTACATAAGAGCTGTACACATCAGCAGTAGTATGGGGTGAAAGAGCAAGAGATAGAAAGAATAGGGTAGGTAAAGGGAAAATGACATGAGTAGAGAAAATGAATAAGGAATATTATGTATTACATCTTATGTCAAACGAATAATACATTATGTAATACATAGGTGGGACTTGTTTGCCATAGAAAATGTTAGCAGTTATTTCCCTGCATGGCAATCAAAACTTAACCGTAACTATCCAAATTTATAAAATGGATAGGCTAAATCCAACAATCTAATTGACTACATACCCATGCATGAAATGTGTTCCATGCATGGGTGTAAAAAAAAAAAAAAAAAGCTGGCAGTAAAAAGGCCAGTATCCATAAGCTATAGAGCATTTTTACTATCAGCCATCTTTCTATTTGCCCATCACGAAGAAAACTACTTGGATGTAGCCTATCCATTTCATAATCCTTTGTTTCTACAACTAGACATATTCATTGCCTGACTTCAAAAATCCCGACACACGCACCACATTTTCTCAGAGGCATCTTCATGAAAGCGTAATTAACTGCAGCCTGATGTGTTTATATAATGCCATTTTCCTCGCGCTCCTCACAAAGTGCAAACTACTTGTGACTGCCTGGTAACAAAACTGCGTGGAAGTTTGGCTGGGGTTGTTAATGAGAGCTGGCATGGTGACAAAACCGCGATCTCCCCCGCCCCGAATCTTCCTCTTGCAGCACACTAGCTCCGTAGTCAGCTTCATAACCCAAACTCTTCCCACCCGTGGAGCTCCGTTTCTCCACAGCACCTCAACCCAGCAAATGAGAGCTGGCATGGTGACAAAACCACGATTTCCTCCCTCCCCGAACCCTCATCTTGCAGCACAGTACCTCCGTAGCCAGCTCCACAGCCCCAACTCCTCCCACCTGCGGAGTTCCATTTCTCCACAGCACCTCAACATAGCAAAGAAACTACGGACTCTTCGAGCAGCGATTGGAGCAACTTGCAAAGTAAGTGCCGCAATACTGAAACCGATGTTTGATGTTTGTATAATGCATTTTCCTCGCGCTCCTCGTGAAGTGCAAACTAAAGTCAGGCATTTGTACTTTCGGGATTTTGTTGACGCGATTGTGAAGTCTGGATAATGTGTGTTGGGATTTTCGTATGGATCCCCTAGAAAACAGTCACCCTTTAGGCCAGAGAGTTGGCGCAGCCAAAGAGAAAGCTCATTTCCTTATTTTACTAAATCCCTATATGCAAATGAGATCATCAATATTAAACAGTGTAGGCGGAAGGATCATTTTATCATAGAATAGCAGAATAAATTTTTTTTTTCTACATATAAGCATGATCTTTTAACTTTACAAAGTAAGAAAAAAAATTAGAGCCCATTTTATAAGCGCAATAAGACACTCCAGGGTGTGCATGGATCATATTTTACCGCACGCCAGGGGCTAAAGGCACTCAGCCAGGTGCCTCGTTCCTTAGTACACCCCTGGCCATGCGGTAAAATATGTTCCATGCACACCCTGTCGTGTCTTACTGCTTACGTAATACATAAAGTAAAAGATGGGTAAGTCCACTGTACTTGGAAATGTACCCATTGAGGGGACTAACCAGATCATACACCCATTTGGGCTGTGAGCTTTTTGGTCTGGTTAGACCCCTCGATGGGTTTTTTACCAGTCATCTATTCTGTATATCCTGGTCTGTGCTATCCTGCAGTACTTCCCTTCCCCTCGGAACGCACAGCAGGATGTGGGCTGTGGTTCATTATATACCACCCTTATGTGACCAGATTTTGACCACTGGAAGGAGGATTTGGTAAACACCATTTTATAAATATTTTCATAAACCTGTTTGCTATATTTATTTATTTGACATTTATTTCACTTGGTAGGTAAAAAGAGATCAAGGAGACTTGTTTTCAGTTGTAACCGGTGGGGGGCGGACAAAAATAAAAAACAGTCAGGGGCCAACAAGAGACATCTGCAAGACATAGTAACAAAGGGAAAAATAGAGAAGCAGTAGCAGAATTTGCAAATGCAGAACCAAAACGGCTCCATAACAGTAACACACTAATCATATTTATAGTGTAGTAGGTAAAGCATACTCATGGTTTGAAGTCCGAAGGACAGTTTATTTTATAGCAGCAGTGCAATGAAATTGGCCAAAATATTTGACCCTACTCTTTTTTCACAATAAAAGATTCCAGGCATTTTCCAGATTTATTTGGTAGTAACGTTTTTAGTTCCATCAACATATAAGTATTTTATAAATGCTTCAATTTAGTTTTTCTCTGCATTAAAAAAAAGATGGCTGCCACATTTGGCTTAGAAGTACCATGACAAACCTGATGAGGGTTGTGATCGAGGAAAACAAAAAACTTATGATAGGAGGTACCTAGATAAGCAGCTCTGGCAGATGCGCTAAAATTTGTATTAACTGTAGCTGAAACTAGCTTTTTTTGGAAAAATGTTTGTTATTGCACTGCTGCTTTAAATGCAGTGGGGGGAAAACACTGAGAATGTGTCCGCCAAACTGTGTGAGTAAATTGAAATCACAGGGTAGGTGTTGGGCTGTTAGAACAGCGGCAGTGCTACCCCCTGCGATACTGGTGACCCAGGTTTGGGAACGAGCCTGGGTTGTCCAGGACTGGCCATGGGTCGGAGGACTTGGTGTCCCACAGGATGCTGTCCTCCAGGGAGGGAGGGTAGTGCACTCTGCTGTGATGCCGCCACCTGACTGATTGCAGGTGGTGGTGAAAGCAGGAGCTGCAGAGGGTGGGTGGACGCCTCTGATGACATGAGCGCACTCTATATGGCACGCCACTGCCGTTGTAGCCCACAAGGTGTCTGTGGGAGCCAGGACAGAAAAGTGGAAATCACCACTTGACTGAAGCAAGATAAAGTTGTGATCCTTATCGGGCCCCACACTGCCTACTGGGCACCCACCTCCAACCGAGCTTGACTTCTGAAGGGGTTTGGGGAATCCCTGACAACTCTGCTACAGGGGTAAGCTGTGCAGTAATGGGGTAGGGGAGCAAGCCCCAGAAATGGCGGGTGATGGGGCTGTGGGGCGGGTCAGGCAGAGGGGAGAAAAATGAAAGTAAAACAAATCAAGAGTGCGAATGGAACAATTGAGAGACAGCTGTTGCAAGACCATGGGGCCAAGAAATGTCGAGTGAGCCTTAACTGGGGACTAGTGGATGTGGTTACTTCTGTGGGTAGACAGCTGCAGACTCTGCATTTTTGTACAAACATCTGTGTATTGAGTGTTTGTAGCCAACCTCAAACTGTAATTTATGTAGCTCCCCAGTTCTAGGGACATGGATATGTTGTTCATCCACACTCATTGGCAGGTATCCTTGCCGCTTTAAATCTTGCCGGAAGGTCTTCAAGCTTGCTCCTCCCACCCACCCGGGTGGTATAACTCTCGGCTCCGCCCCATGACGCCAGATCTTCCTTACCGCTTGGAAGCTCAGGTTCCCTCCTTAACGCTCTGCGTTTGTGACTGGTTCCTATTTCTCCGTTTGTGGATTTAAAAATAAATTTTGCAAAAGACTTGATCTTCTATCCCTACATGGCTCACGATGGACAAATCGACTCCCGGATTTCGGAGATGCCCATGCGGGCAGAAGATGTCTCGGACGGATCCACACTCCACGTGTGTCTACTGCTTAGGCCTTGAGCACGACCCGCAGGCTTGCGACCTGTGCTCATCTTTCTCGGCCTACGTCCTCGAAGACCGTGCTGCCCGATTGCAACTGGGCCGTCCCGAGAAGCGTTTCCCTCCGGTGAAGTCCAAGGAGGCCCGGTTGGCGGTGTCCGCGGCGGCGGGCTCGGCGGATCAGCTCGAGCGGATGGTCGCCCTCGAAGAGGAGGCGGCGCTGCAGATTCTCCTCGCCGCTGCATTTATCCCGCCCTCTGGGTTCTTCCTACACGGCTTCTTTTAAGGAGCTTTGTCTGTCCCTCTCCACTAAAGGAGAAGGGCCTCGCGCCTGCTGGACCTTATTCTCGGTCCAAAAGAGGGACAGGGTAAGTCCCTCCGTCCGACGCCTCTTGGGAGCGGGGAAGGTCCCTCTCCTCGGCCGCCGACCGCCGGCTTCGTCGACTGGCTGCCGCCACTGGCCCCACGGTGTCCCCTGGCCAGGTCAGCTGACCGAGACTCCCACTGATGAAGTCGAGATTTTTCTCGACCCATTGACGGGCTGTCGCTTTAGCAGCCGAGATTCCTCTCCCGGTTCCCCGGGAGGAGTTGAGGATCCCGTGGGCTCGCTTGTGCCTCCGGTTCGGAGCCCTCGGATGGACCATCCGAGCGAAGGAGTGCCGGTTCCGCCGACACCTCCCGCGACCGACCTGGAAATTCCGGGACTCTCGGTCTCGGACCTCTTCGCGGTCCAGCCGATCCCACCGTCATAAGCGGTCTCGGTCTCGCACCGTGTAAGCGGCGTCGCCGGGCCGGTCTCCTCGCCCTCCTCCTCGATGAGGGAGGCTTCCGCGTAAATTACGCCGGACGGCACGAGGATCTTATGTTGCAACAGCTCCTCCTGGCCGGGAATAAGCCGACCCGTCCACCTTCCCGGCCATTAAGTAGCTTGTCACTGGGCGGCCGACACAACCCCTCGACTTATCCGAGGCCTATACCCAGGCGGTTGTTCAGCCAAAACCAGCTGCTCCACCGATTCCGTGGAACCTCCGCCTCCACAGCCACCAATTGGGGCTCGATCAAGGATTCTCGGTCGGCTAAGGGTCTACCCCATCGGCTGTCAGTTACCCTCACTCCCGACCGACCTCGGCAGGTGAAGGGTGGCTCAGGCCAGAGGCAGCTTTTCGAGGACTCTTCCGAGTCCGAAGATGATTCCTCCTTTTCTCCAGCGACTGGACTTGGAGTCTTCAGGAGGTCAGTCAATGGACGATAGCCCGTCGTCCTTCCTAGGACTGCTTCGGCTCATCTCGGAGTCTACCGGGATGGAGCTCGAACCCGTTTCCAAACGGGCCAGGTATCCCCTCACGGAGATTCTGGACCGAGGGGATTCTCCGACGGAGGCCTTTCCGGTGGCCGAGGCCATAGTGGGTCCGGCACTGGAGCTTTGGCAGCGCCCTGCTTCCTGCCCTGCGCCTTCGGCCAGGATGGCCAGGAAGTATGCGGTCCCTACCGGTTCCTTGTCCGGTTTTTCGGAACACCCCTCTGCTGAGGGGTTGGTTACCGACAGCGTTTTCCCGCGCGCCGGCAACGCCAGGGATGTGGACAAACCTCCTGACAAGGAGTCCAAGAAATTGGACTATGTCGGGCGAAAAGTCTACGCTGCGTCCTCTCTCGGCCTTCGTCAGGCCAGTTCGGCCGTCCTCATGGCACATTTTTCTCATGCCCTGTTGGGCTCCCTGGATGAGGTCATCCCTCATCTTCCCGCCGATCTGCAGACTACGGTTAAGCAGGTGCGGGACCAGGGCAGGGCAGTGGCCAAACAGCAGCTCCAGACTGCTTTGGATATAGGGGACTCATGTGCCAGATCGGTGGCGGCCGCAGTGGCTATGCGTCGGCGGGCTTGGCTGAGGATATCCACCTTTACTTCGGATACCCAGCACAAGTTGGCGGATGTTCCCTTTTTGGGGACTGACCTCTTCGGCCCTGGGGTGGAAGGTCACCTGCAGAGGATCGAGAAGTCCAATGCCACCTTGGACTCGGTCTCTTCCGCTCAGAAGGACAAAGGCCGCAAACCACAGCCTAAGCCCTTTCGTCCTTCTGTGCCCCCGGCGCGTCCGGCCCAGCAACGTCGGGGCCAGCAGGCTCGGCCTTGGCATCCCAAACCCAAGCCGCCGGCTTCCTCTAACAGGAGGCAGGGAGGAAAGGGCCCAGGAGGTCCCTCGGCGGTCCCTCCTCCAAGCCTGCCCAGTGACGGGCTGAGGGGTGTCGCCCATCGATCACCTTGCCCCTGGGTCCCCGCGGGGACGGCCCGCACTTCCGCTCCGCCTGGTCCGCTGTTACCACGGACAGGTGGGTCTTGAGGTGGTGGAAGAGGCCTGCCTCTGGAATTCGAGCAGGCACCGCCCTTCAGAGCCGCCGCCTCGGGGGCTTCGGGATCCCCAGCCTCACTGGCGGCTCGCCGAGCCGACTATCGCCTCCTCCTCCAGAAGGAGGTGGTAAGAGAGGTGGTGGACCCTCCTTCAGACCCAGGGTTTGTGTCCAGGTACTTCCTGGTTCCAACGGACGGGGCTGGCGCCCATTCTCGACCTACGACCTAAACAAGTTCCTAAGGTCTCGAACCTTCAGGATGGTCACTCTGGCTCAGATAATACCATCCTTGGAACGCGGCGTGTGGTTCTGCTCTCTGGACTTGCAGGACGCGTTTTTTCACGTCCCTATCCGTCCGTCTCACCAGAGATTCCTTCGCTTCCGAGCGGAAGGATCTCTCTTCGAGTTCCAAGCCATGCCCTTCGGCTTGTCTCCAGCTCCCAGGGTCTTCACCAAATGCATGGCAGTGGTGACAGCATTCCTGCGGCGCCGAGGGTCCGGTGTACCTTACCTGGACGACTGGCTGATAGCAGCTCCTCCAGGAAGGAGGGAGTGGTCCAGAGATCTGGCCCTCCAGGTCTGCTCTCAACTGGGCCTCCTTATCAACGAGGCCAAGTCGAACTCGAGCCAAGCAGGTGATTCTATTCATCGGGCGCAGCTCGACTCTCTTCGAGCCAGAGCGGCTCCCGCGGACAGGGCCGAGGTTCTTTCCTCCTTGCCCGATCATTTCTGGTTGGGCAATTGCCCTGCCGGGACTTCCTCGCCTCCTGGGTCTCATGGCGGCCTGCACCAGCGTGGTCCGTTGGGGCCGCTGGAACATGCGTCCTTCAATGGGACTGGCCAGCCAGTGGTCTCAGCTGCGATCCCTGGACCAGCTTGTGTCGGTGACACAGGGGATGTGAGGCAGCTCTCCAGTGGTGGACCGTTCCAGATCATTTGCAGGAGGGCATCCCGTTAGTCGCCCGAGCCGACGGTCTCTATCGACCAATGCCTCTCTGATGGGTTGGGTGCCCATCTGGGGAACACCGGGCTCATGGCCTCTGGTCCCACGGGAGTCCCGATGCCACATCAACCTGCTGGAGCTCCGGCGGTCCGTCTAGCTCTCACCGCCTTTGCTCGTTCCTCCGGGGTCAAGTGGTCCGAGTCCAGACGGACAATACCACGACCATGTACTATCTAAACCGCCAGGCGGGGACGCTCCATGCTTCTATGCAAGGAAGCTCTCCGCATTTGGTCACTCGTGCGCAGCCTGAGGCGGATCTCCTAGCCATTCACGTGGCAGGAGCCTCCAACACCCTGGCCATGCCCTGAGCCGGATAGGGGCTGCATCCCACAGTGGTCTCTCCCGGAGGTAGTACAGCATCTGTTCTCCCTTTGGGGCACACCTCAGGTGGACCTGTTTGCCTCCATGGAGAACGCGGAGCTGAGTCTGTTCCATGCCCCCCCTCAGCAGGGCTCGCTGCAGGGGATGCCTTCTCGAGGCAATGGACCCCGGCCTCTTTCGCCTTTCCCCATTTCCCTTGATCCACAAGGTGCTTCTCAAGGCGAGGAGGACAAAGCAGGTGATTCTGATAGCCCCAGACTGGCCTCGCCAGTTCTGGTACCCAGATCTCCTCAGTCTCAGCTCCAGGACTCCGAGGCAGCTTCCAGCTCGCCCGGACCTGCTCTCAGTCAATCAGGGGAAGGTGTTCCATCCGGACCTTCAATCCCTGCACCTAACGGCCTGGTTCCTGAGCGGCTAGAGTTCCAGGCCTTGGGTCTTTCCGACGAGGTCCTCAATGTAGTTGAGGCGTCCCGTAAGGAGTCGACCAGAAAATGCTATGCCTTCAAATGGAAAAGGTTTTCCATTTGGTGTCAGGGCAAGGGCTTGGACCCTTCCTCCTGTTCCTTGGCAAGCATCTTGGACTATTTATGGTCCCTTTCTAGTCAAGGGCTTAGGTCGTCGACCCTAAGGGGTGCACCTGGCAGCCATCTCTGCTTACGAGGCGTGGGCGGGAAGCAGTCGGTGCGCAGGAGAAGGTGGTCTGGCGCTTTCCAAGGCCTTGATCACATTTCCCCTCAGTCACAGAACCCCCACCTCCGTGGGATCTACTGCTGGTACTGGCAAAGCTCATGGGCAAGCCATTCGAACCAATGCACTGGTGTGATCTCTCTCACCTGTCGTGGAAGACCGCCTTCTTGGTGGCTATCACGTCAGCCAGAAGGATGGGAGAGCTCCAGGCGCTTTCCGTCGAGTCTCCTTACCTGGTCTTCCACAGGGACAAGGTTGTCCTGCGCCCCCACCCGAAATTCCTTCCGAAGGTGGTGTCGGAGTTTCACCTTAACCAGGTGTTGACTCTGCCGGTGTTCTACCCCAATCACACCTCCCGGAGGTCGAATATAGGCTCCATACTCTGGACCCTAGAGCTCGCTTATTATAAGGAGCGCACGGCTGAAATTCGGGAGAGGTTCGCCAGCTGTTTGTCACCCACGCTGAAGAAGCCGCATCTGGCAGACCTGCAGCCAAGCGGACGTATAAGCAGGTGGGTAACCTCCTGCATAGATCTCTGCTATAAGTTGGCGGGCATGGGGCCTCCCAGAGGATAAAGGCTCATTCTACCCCATGTACTGCTGCAGCAGTGGCTGCTTCCAGGGGCGTCCCTATCCAGGAAATCTGCAGGGCTGCTACCTGGAGTCAGCAAACACCTTCATTACCCACTACCACATCGACCTTGAGTCACGCCGGATGCTGGTTTTGGGGCCTCGGTTCTCCAGTCTCTTCCCAAGTAAGTATTGGGGTGCAGTGTCTTGCCTCCTCCTCCCGGAGAACTGCTAGGAGTCTGCCAATGAGTGTGGATGAACAACATATCCATGTCCCTAGAAATACAGGTTACTCACCTGTAACAGGAGTTCTAGGAATGGTATATTGTTCATCCTGACCCACCGACCTCCCGGCCCGACGCTACCTGAGCTTCCAGCGGGCCAGATCTGGCGTCATGGGGCGGAGCCGAGAGTTATACCACCCGGGTGGGTGGGAGGAGCAAGCTTGAAGACCTTCCGGCAAGATTTAAAGTGGCAAGGATACCTGCCAATGAGTGTGGATGAACAACATATACCATTCCTAGAACTCCTGTTACAGGTGAGTAACCTGTATTTATGTCCCGAAGGTAGTTGATGTAATGTGTCCTTTTATCTTCTGTGCAGGATGAGAACCTGGGCAATCTGATCCATCAGACAGAGTCCTTCTTCCGAACCAGAGACAAAGAATACCAGGAAACAATAGATCAGATCGAGGTGAGTACACCAAACCTGGACACTGCCCCGTCCCCAGGGCAGCAGGGCATACCCACTCTAACACGTTATATACAGCTATGGTTCCAATCGAAAGGAATGCACCCCCCCCAAAATGCTGTTCTGAGTTTCCTTGTTCTGAGCTGTGCCCAGGTAGAACTAGATCACACATATATACACACACACACTTCCTGAAATTAAGGATGATGATGCTTGGATAGTGCTTTTGACTATCCTAATGGGATCTGATGAATAGCCCATATGTCCGACCCAAGATCCGATATTCTGTCCAGCCTTATTTGGATCCAAGTTTAGATACTGGGATTTAAAGGATACCTAAACAACATTTTGACAACAAACAATTCGAAAATCTGACTTCATGGAGGACTAAAGGAAAGGCTGCTGTATTCATTAATGCTAAAACTACATTTATATAATTTACTTAAATGCGGTTCCAAAGCATTTGAAAAATGTAAAATCAGCCTTCCAATTTCAAAAAAACTGCCTTACCTGCTTCCTAAAATAGCCGCCAGATGTGTTAAGTGATGACATCATTGGAGCCAAAGTCAGAGAGCTATATGGCTCTATATAGTGCTAACTAGTTCTTTTTTCCCTTTGTAAAAACCATGTGCATTATTTTGATCAATACACATGTTAAGCTGTGGTTCTGTTCATTTTGTTTATTTTAACCTGCTGAAATTGTGTTTTAATCCAACCGACTTTCTCTTTGGCAAACCACAGTGCAGTACTAATCTTAAATAACCTGATGGTCTAGTGGTTATGGCGGATCTAGGATGTTACAGTGGAGGTGCTGAGGTGGTGTGCATACTTGATATGCACTTTTTAACATTTTTATTAAACCTTTATATTGTCTGCTGCTGTTCTTTTTTAGCACGTTTTTGACAGAACCTACAAATGTAATCCATAGTTTTGAATGTAAACATTTGTACAATCAATAAATCAGACTTCAACAAAGTGAAATGCAGCAGCAGAAAGCAAGCAAGTTACAATGGGGGGGGTGCAGCTGCACCCCTCACCACCCCTAGATCCACCACTTGTCTGTAACAAAGCTCTTGTGTAGTCCAGTGCCAGAGTTCATACTTTCTTGGAAATCAAAAATGTACTTGTCTTCTTTTTCTATGGGAAATAAGAAGAAGAATCAGCATTTATATAGTGCTTTTCATACACATTGTATCTCAAAGTGCTTCACAAGCAATGCTAGACTGGTAGTGAAGTGACAACGTGTAGTCGCAGCCATTTGACACATTAATACCTACACACAGTCTTGGACAATTGCATGAACTGGTTTAATGGGGCGGGGAATGTTGGCCAGGACAATGGGGTCAGGTAGTGATTATGGTGCTTTCAGACCCCCATGTTATATCTCACAGAGATCTGCTCATATTTTTCCGCTTCCGTCTTCCCCCTTCCCTGAATATAGCAGTACCTTGCAGGAGTGGCCTTCTCAGTCCCCCTGTGGTATTCATTCTTTGCTCCTTCTCCCCACACCAAAAACTGGTGAGCTCATCACCCTTCTGCATCATGAATGCAGGTAGTACAGTCACGTTTTTTTTTTTTTTTTTGACGTATCAAAAATAAACCAATCTTTCCAGTAATTCAGGCTGTTAGCAGCAGGGAACAAGGGGAAAGATGGGCTTTCCCATCCTTAAAAGATCTAGGGTACCTTTGATTAGGCACTATTAAATGACAGGTGTGCACATCATTATGCACGTCATTTAATAGTACCTGTTCATAGGTGGCTTAGATCTTATATGGATAGGAAAGCCTATTTTTCCCCTTGTGCCCTGCTGCTATCAGCCTGGCTTACCAGAAGATCACGTTTATTACTAATATGTAAAAATAACATGGGAGACTGTACTAACCGCATTCGTGATGCGGAAGGGTAGTGAGCTCAGCAGTTTTTGGTGTGGGGAGCTGGAGAGAAGAATGAATGCCAGAGAGGAACTGAAGAGGCCATTCCAGCAGGGTACAGCTGTATTCAGGTTAGTGGAGGACAGGAAGGGGGAACTGAGCAGATCATTGTGAGATCTGAGATGTGGGGCTTCCAGCACCATGATCACTACCTGACTGTGGATGAGAGCAGCCAGCGATGACAAATACTCAGAGTGGCAGGGCTGCTCCTAAACTGTTGCTTTGAATACAGTGTAGGAAGATTACCCCGGGTGGGGGAGGGGATGTTGACGTTTGTTAGGACAGTATTGAGGGAGCTGTGTATGGCTCATTCAAGATTCGGAAGGGTGGTAACCAGCCAGCTCGCATTGTGGAGTAGGGCACAGAAAAGTACTGAAGAAGAATTGCTGGTAACTGTCCTGCGGGGTTCTGCAGATCACAGGTAAAGGAGCAGAATGACACTGGAAGTTGGGTGGATTCACTCAAGGCATTAATATGCCTCTCCTGCTAACAATATTGTTATTTATAGTAAGTGCAGCCCTTATGAGGGCATGAACAGAAGTTTTTTTGGTGTGTCCTGATGCTTATTGCTTGGCCCTCCAGGAATATCTACAGTAGTTGTTGTTTAATGAGGTCGGGGGACACAACAGGGGACTGTACATATTGCCTTCACTGTACAGAAGAGTGGTGATTCACTCAATGTTTACAGTGGGAGCAGAAGTCAAACATCGAGAAAGTGGACTGGAGAGTGATTTGGGAGGCATTTTAACAGTGCCAGCTGATGAAGCTCATCAGTATAGGTGTGCACAACACTTTGAGGCACAAGATTAAAATCTGAGGTGTGATAATTCTCTTCATGAGTCCGCAAGATCTGGCCGTACTAAGGACAGAGTGTGGATGGTGGGATGTTCAATAGAAAGCAAACTAGGTGCAGGGGGTTCAGTGGAAAAAGACTACAAGAGAAGCTTATTTGTGGATTACCAAGAAAGCATGAGCTTTGGAATTGGACCAGACCAGTACTTCCCTACAATTTTCAGGGCCTCACATAACCACTAGATCATCAAGTATTTGAAGTGTTGTAGTGTACTGTGGTTTGCCAAAAAGTAAGTCAGTTAGATTACAAAACATTTTCAGCAAGTTAAAGTAAACAAAATGAATAAAACCATAGCCTAACGTGTACTAATCAAAACAATCCACGTGTTAACACATGGTGTTGATCATTCTGGTGAAACAATTCAAAACAAAGGGGGAAAGAACGAGTTACCACTATTTATTTAGTTTTTGTTAACCGAGTTAGGTGCGCTAGCCAAAGTTGACTATTTTCAGGCACAACCTGGGAGAATACATACATAAAATGAGATGAGATTATACAATACATAGTATATAGTACAGGTACATAGTATGGGGAGCCATGTGGGTCTCTGCCTCTGGCTGCAATGATGTCATCATGACTCATCACTTAACACACTTGGCAGACATGTTAGGGATCAGTCATGCCTGTTTTTTGAAAGTGAAAGGCTGATGTTGACATTTTCAGAAGCTATGACACTGCATTTATGTTATTTACATAAATGCAGTTTTAGCATAAATGTAAACAGCAACACTTACTTTACCTCACTTTGAAGCTAGATTTTGGAGTTGCAGTTTTAAAAAACTGCTTGTTTAGGTACCCTTTAAGGTCGAATGCTGGGATTTGAGGTTGAATGTCTGCCACGGATCCAAGGTCAGATGTCTACCTCAGATCGCTCGGATCCAGAGTTTGATACTGGGATCTGATGTCTGCCTCGGATCCAAGGTCAGATTCTGGGATCCAGGGTTGGAAGTCTGTCTCTGATTCCCTCAGATCAAAGGTCGGATAATGGTACCAGAAGTCAAATGTGTGCCTTGGATCCCTCAGTTCCAGGGTCTAATAGTGGGATGTGAGTTCAGATGTCTGCCTCTGGGGTTCTGGATAGTTGCATTGAATAGTTGGTATCTTGTTGGATCCTTGGTTATAGGACCCAGCTGTCAGATGCCATTGAAATTTGATGCCATCCAGTATCCAAGAAAATTGTGGTGTCCAATAGTATCCTTTTCCCTCAGATACTGTGCGATAAGTACTGGTTAAGAAAAAAGATAAACTGAAAGGTTGTGCATGATATTTTTTAATATATATTTTTTTCTCCTTCACCAGTGTGATCTACCTCCACCATGCCACCTTCCAGCCCTGCCCTGCTCTGCCCTTCTCTGGCACTTACCTCTCACCAGGGGTCCCCAGCACAGCTTCTGCTTCTGGTGTGGGTTTCATTCAGAGGGGGACTATGCTGCAGTTTCCCACTTGTCTGCTCCATGTAATGTGTGTGTGGGAGAGTGATTAGTGCAGTCGTCGGGGCATGAAGGGTGCTAGTATCATACAGCACCTGGTCCGTTTCCTTTCAGTTTCTCCCTGGGTTGCTACGGCATATGGTATCACTGAGTGCATACACCCAGGTGTGCTCACACACTGATGCGGCCAGCGACCCATTTGCTGCTACAACTTCCTCGCCACCTGTAGTCAGCCAATGGGCGGTGTTGCAGTGGAGCTCATGTCCCACATGCCTTACGAAAGGAGAGTGTCCTATGGAATGCTGGTATCGTGAGCAGTAGCGCTGCTGCTTCACTGTCGGCTGGCCACTGTGCATGCTTTTCAGACATTCTGTCTTAACTTCTCTCAGAGCTGGAGGAATCCTAGCTCTGAGCTAATCTGAAGTGCCGTGACTGGAAAGAAGCAGAGACTGGCAGCCCATTGTCTAAGAAAAAAGCTTTAGAACAGTGGGGAAATATTTGCTTTTCATTTTTCAAACAATGTATCTGTGAATTTAGTAACCACAAGTTTTTATAACACAGAGTTTACGTGACTTGCTTGTCAGAACTTCACTGCTGTGCTTTAGAGACTGTGGGAGTTCTATTTCTTTTTTTTGTTTTTGTCTTTTGTTTCTTTGTATGTCCTGAAACACCCTTAGTAAGTGTTTAACCTGTTGCCTGCAGCTGCAGCAATTCCTGCTGGGAGATTCTGGGACTGGTGTACCTCTGAGTTCCTTAGCACTAAGAGGCACAGTTGCAGACTTTGCTGCTGGCAGTGGAGTAGCTGTGAGCTGACTCCCCAGGAGTGCTCCAACACCATTGTATGTTGTGACTTCTGATGGAAGAGGCTGTGGTAGGAGTTGCTGTGGGCTTCCCCCGACAACCTGTGCCCTTTCACCATTAAGCAAAGTGATTTCAGCTGGCAGGGTCTGGGACTGAAACAGCTGTGGACTTTCCACTCAGTCAGTGCTCCTAACAGCATTGTGTGCATTGATTTCTAATGGAGGGGCAAGACTGGAGTAGCTGTGACGACCCCCCACATAGCCAGTGCACCTACAGAATAGTCTGCAGTGACTCCTGGTGGCAGAGACTGGGACTGGAGTAGCTGTGCCTTTTTAATATTTATATTTTGACTCCTGATTCAGCTGGCACTATTGCCTCCATCCTGACTGGTCAGTATGGAGTCACAGACATGTTTAAACTGGGAGTCTGAAAACCCCATAGCATTTTGGCAAATTGCCTTCTTAACTTTTCAGCTAAATGACAAAACTCCTAGCCAAACCTTACAAAATCATTGAATTTAAGCCGACTCTGTGGCGTGATGGTAGTGCTACCTACTGCCTGTCAAGCCGTAGATCTGGTTCGGAAGCAGCCTCTAGTTGCATGGGGGTCAGCTGGTGGAGAGAAGATAGGTGTAGGACTGGTGGCAGCACAGCAGGCGCACCATCTTGAGTAATGGCCCCTCATTAGACACCTAATGCGACTGCATGCCTCCGCATGCACACATGGCACATCACTGCCTGACAGCTGTTCTGGAGCAGAAAAATGGTGAAAAGCCCCGACTTAACAGGATGTCACTCTGGTCCATTGCAGATTCTACACCACTGACTAGGCGCCTCCCCCAGAACAATCTGGATTGTGCTTTTGAGGCACTGGCCAGCCCTGACAACCCAGCCATGAGGGGAATAATTTGTGTGGGACAGCAGGAGGGAGGTGTAAGCCAAAGGTTAGTGGTGGGGCTGAGTAGACGGGGACTGAACGGGGCAGACTGGTAATCAAGGGGCAGAAATTTCTACGGAAACAAATAATTGAATTTGGATCTGCATTATGTGGATTTGTAGTAGCACTGTGTCCCCTTAAGTTAGTGCATACAGTATTTACACGGCATACTTGCTCATTCCTGCTTGTACAGCAAGGGCGGACATGATGGCCTTAGCATCCCTTCCAGCCTTAAATTGCTGTGTTAGAATACAAGGCAGACTTAGTGTCAGTAGAGGGTATTATACATCACTAGATGTAGATCAGCGAATCACAGCACAAAACAGGCACATCTATTGTACAGCTGTGCTCTCGAGTGCCCTAACACAGGCAGCATTCCAAACCATCTCAGAGCAGCACCCCAATCAGAACTATCTTTCAGAGGAGACGGAGCATGTGAAACCATTTAATTGCTCAAGTCAGATAAAATATGTAAAAAAAAAAATAAAAAATTGATACCCTGTGCTTAAAAATCAACTTCTTCCAAACAAATTAACTTTATTGTAGTCCACATGATCATGCCTGCCAAACAGCATGTTTACAGTGTGACATCAAACGATCTCTGCAGTTCCAGTGTGCCACACCATTCAGTTTTACACAGTGGGGAATCCACTTGTTAATCAACTTGGAAGGAGATATAAGTAATAGATAACCCACTGTTAGGTGTGCAGTCGTGCTGATATATGCATGAGGCCGCAGGCCGAGTACGTCAACCAACCAAAGCGTGCGTATACCAGAGCTTGACAGCACACTGTAGAGTGGGTTATCTATCTTATAAAATGGCAAAATTGTTTTGGAGGGGGGTAAAAGTGCAGGTGTGCAATACGCACGGTCATGTGATGTGTTTTATACAATCAGAACTTTGGATTTGGATATTGATTCTTTATCCATTTTATAAATTTATGTATATATTTTTTAAACATTTAGGTACATTTTTATTTTACATTATCTAATGATTTTTAATATGTTTTAATCTGGCATTTCTCATTGAATAATAACGTTCTTGTGAGCTGTTTGGGCTGTAGGAACCACTTAGCTTTGCTTTGTGGTCCTTTTGCAAAATATTAGGAGAGAATTTTATTCAAAAACAGACACCCCAGACTATAGATTACTTATAAACATGCATTATAGATTGAGGAACTGCTTTCAGCCAATCAGAGCCATCATTTCCACTGCCTGTGAGACGCACTAATTCTGTGAAGAATGTCTCACTCTGTTTTCCTGGAAACAGGCCGTTCGGAACTTACTGTAGAACTGTTTATTCTCGCGCAAGTTATATTTAGCGCATGGCACTAATTGACTGCAGTTGCACAAATTTAATTTCATACTTTGCAGCTAGTGCCTAGTTTACATCATTAAAAATGTGTGAAAAAAACAGTGGCGGGGTTCAAGAATGCATGGGATAAAAGCACAAAGGAATCAGTGGGAGGGAGAAAGAGAAGTAGATTGGGCACAGTTTGATGTGATAGTATAGGTAGGGAGAAATGAGCAGACTGGATGAGGCACATGGTCCTTATCTGCCATTCAAATTCTAACTTTTTTGTGTAAATTTGGGCCAGTTAGCGTCATTTTATTTTTGCGCAATCATCATTTGAGTGAATATAGCTATAATTATTTTACAACAAATCTTACCTGTTCTATAGTATTTAAATATATTTTTTTTATTAGTCACCCTTGATTAATAATATAGTTACACCTCCCCCAGCAGCTCTCTGACTGTTGAAAGAGTGCTCTTCCTTACATTCTTTGGTTCACAGTTCTCACAAGACCACAATCCCTAAGTGTCTGGGGGGAAGGGAGGGTTATAAATAAATAGTCAAGAGCCCAATGAAAAATAAACTTAAAGCATATTGGAATAGGGCAATAGTTCTTAGACTTTGTCACAGTGAGCCTCCCCAAATCCATGGAAAAGATTTTGAGCCTCCCCCAAAAACTGAAATAATCTTGGGCCTCCCCAAAGAAAAATAACATACTGTACTTTGTGCAGTACACCTTGAATAAACTGAAACCCCTTTGAGTACTTGGCTCACATTCAGCTCTTTGTCTATACTGACGTGGAACCTTTGAAAAAGGGCTCATATGCTCAAAGGTGTTATCTGAATAACACATAAATAAAATAAACAAATATTATTATTCAGCTTATTGTAACACCCCACACACACACACACACACACAGGCCAGCCTACTTACTCCACTATTTTCATTCTTGAACCATTGTTACCCCTTGTTGCAGTACCTTCATGGGTCAGACTACTTTCTTTGTTTCCTCTCTATATGAAATAAACTTCCTTCATACTTTACCTCTCCCACTCCTTCCCTGCTCCTAAGCAATTTCTCTGGGAATACTTTGTTCCTTCCTACTATTGCTCTTAGGACTTTAATGCTCAGCCCTTGTATTTGGGCTGTTCTGCCATCAGTCTACAAATTGATCAGTTACCACCACTCATTATTAATTTATTGTTCATATTTGTTTGCACTATTGTTCATTGTGTATTTCTTGATTGTTTTGCAGTTACCTTTTAAAATGTATTCACTCCCTACCCTTCCCTGGTTATACCTGAAATGACCCTTCACTCATTCACCTTCCCTTGCCACCTATTAGTAAATAAGTACATAAAATTCACCTACTATTGTCCTCTTTCAGTTTGCTTCATCCCTTCAAACAAAATATATAAAACTCAAACTTTAAATACAGTACTTTTTCAGACTTGCTTGAGCCTCCCCTGGAACAGGCTGTGGCATCCCCAGGGAGGCTGGCCTCACCATTTGAGAACCCCTGGAACAGGGGATTACATTTACAGGAAGAAACAAGCCCTGATACCTTTAGGGTTAAACAGAGGATTTAGAACTCTCACATTAGTCTAGACGTAGAAGGAAGAATAACAAGGGTGTGGTAATAGAGCCTGGGGTGGTTAAGTTGTGTGAATATTCCAGAACATTCCATCCTGTAGTACTTTGTATTGTAAAGTTTTATTGGGCTAGGGTAACTTTCTGCCCAGGAGCCTGTTGAGGGAATTGTTAGGAGGTCCTTTCTAGGCCCATAGATTTGATTGGCATCCATACGTGTGAGAAGGAAAAGGCAGTGCTAGTTGTTGGAAGGTTTAGTAAACTGATGCAACTCCTTTGCCATTAGTAGTAGTGAGGTTTTTAAGAAGGCCTTGTGGCAGTGGAACCTCACACAAAAGTACTTTGTGGAAATAGTAGTTCTGACTACAGAAAATGCTCATTATAAGTATGGCACTTTCTCTGCCTTTAAGGCTTTAGACATGGTGGGGAACTGTTCAGACATTCCTTTAGCCACTTAGGAAATCTGCTAGCATTTGGCTATATGATTAACATCTAGTGCTAAAATGCATTTTACAAGGAGTCACGTGATGACTAGCTGAGGAGGAACAGTGTCTTCTCGTCGCTCCTGTTTTTCCTTCAAACAAACCAGCTAAATACCATAGCCATCCTGAACTTTACCTGACCTAAAATATCTCTACCACCTCTGAACATAAATTAAACCATACGTGATCACCCTCTATGGATATAGAAATGAAAAAAGCTCCTCCGGTTCACTCACCTCCTCCTTCACCTGAAAAGGATAAGGCCGCCAAGCGGCCTAAGCAGCAGACAGCCAGCTCCTCTCATACTGCAGCATACCACAGCTCTCACAGAAGAACACTTCACTGAATTTATGAAGCCACTCCAGGAGACAATCTCCGTAATCTCTGCAGATCTCCGTCAACTCAAAGCTTTGGTGAATGCACTCATCATGAGAGCTGGTGACTCAGAAGCGCTTTTATCCTTCGTGGAAAGCAGGCAAGAGAGAGCTGAACAGGATACTGCCACTATGCGATGTCGCCTGAAGAAAATGGAAGAAAAACTGGAGGATCTGGAGGGGCCCAGTAACCTCCTGATTATAGGCCTCCCCCAAAAGGAGTAAGGAGCAAATCCCATTATTTTCCTCCAGAAGTTCTGCTGTAAGACTGCTGGGCCTTACCTGAGTGGCGGGGAGTACGTCATCAAGCGTGCGCACCCCCACCACCACTGGGTTCCCCCTCGCGACCATTCTTCTTTAAATTGCTGAATTTCCAGGACAAGCAACACATCACAAAAACAAAAGAAATAAAGCATTTACTTTGGGAGGGCCATAAAATTAGATTGGTACACGATCTGCCTCAATCAATGTGGGCTAGGCGCCAAGAGCTCCACTCCACAGTCTCCAAATTGATAGCAGCAGGCAAACGGTACAGAGAGCGTTATCCGGCTATCCTGCACGTTCAGCATGAGAAGTGGCTCGTGTTTCAGACCCCAGACCAAGCTGCGAAGGAATTGAAACACTTTTCCCAGATTTGCTTAAATGACTGTTACAGCAGAATTTTAAAACAAGAAAAATCACTGTGCTGTCTCTGGGGGTATTACTGACGTAATCTTGTGTTTCAGTCATGATTTGCGACTTCACTACTTTCAGACCTGAATCGTGAGTGTTTGCCGTGGCCTGGACTTGATTGGAGCACCTGAGTCGTGAGTATTTGCCGTGGCCTGGACTTGATTGGAGCACCTGAATCGTGAGTATTTGCCGTGGCCTGGACTTGATTGGAGCACCTGAATCGTGAGTATTTGCCGTGGCCTGGACTTGATTGGAGCACCTGAGTCGTGAGTATTTGCCGTGGCCTGGACTTGATTGGAGCACCTGAGTCGTGAGTATTTGCCGTGGCCTGGACTTGATTGGAGCATGCTCATCAGCATGATACCTCGCTGCCTTAGCTTGAGAAGGACTTAAATGGACTTTTGATTTATATCCCTTAGGGTAATAACAGTCCTCGGGGGTTGGGTGATAAAAATATGATCCCTGTCTGATCCCCTGCCCTTATCCCTCTCTTCTTCTCACAGTTTTCCTTCTTCGATGCTGCTCCTCCTTTCTAGTATTAAGGTAAGCGAGGTGCATACCTGCTCATAGATGCTTGACAGTGCAAATGTACAAGATGCCCTTTCATTGCTTACCCAGCCCCTTTTTTCTTTTTTCTCTCTCTCTCTTTCCTTCTATTTTCCCATGCTCCTCCTCCTCCCCTTTTTTTTTTTTTTTTTTTTAAGCCCACCCCCCTTTCTGTTCCTTAAACTCTCCTGCACTTACTATAGGAGACAGGAGATACTCACAAATTTTTTTGCTTTTACTTCCATGATGTTTGGGATGGGTCCTTTTTTACAATTCATAGGGGTTATTAGGTAAGCCTTAGTGTTTTGCTCAGTTTGATGGTAGTATTAACGTAGAATTAGCATAGTTAGTTAATCACTTTGAGTTATATATAGCTTGTTCTTTGGAAATGTTCACTTTATCATGGCAATGTAGCTGTTATTGTAAGGTATAGATGTTTATGCATAGGATTTGTTTGTGGGAGGGGGTGGCAGGAGGGCAGCTTTTCTTCAGTATAGTGAAATGGTTAACAGAGCCGGAGAATAGTTCTGTGTTGTATGAATGTACAAATGTTTCTTTTCTGTGATGCTGGGAGAGGGAGGGGTGGGGTAGGATGTGGTGGGATGTGGGTTTTCTTTTGAATTGATCTCCTACTGTCTTTATTGGGGGAGATGGAGGGGATGTGCCAGTACAGTCAGTCTTCCGCTATCATGAAGCAGGTTTAAGACTCTGTAAAAGCCCTTCTGCAATTATTCCACTTTTACACAGACTAAATGGGAGGTCCTTATATGTTTATCACATGGCATGTAAAAGGGGCCTGAGACAAGAACAAAAGGTTCACAATCCTTCGTCACCTATCTCTCCTTAAACCTAGTATAGTGTGCCTACAGGAGACTCATCTCCTGAAAGAGAATGTAATTTTCTTCAAAAGGATCTGGGTGGGTCAGGTATTTGGTTCTGGATCTTCCTCAAGAAGCGGCACAGTTGCAATAGTCATGGCCAAAAATGTGCCCTTCAAATTGACTCTGGAAATCTGTGACCCAGACGGGTGTTGTGTTATCCTTCATGGTCTACTGGAATCCCATCCCATCTTAGTCTGTTCTATTTATGGGCCGAATGTAGATTCTCCACAGTTTTTCTCCCAGTTGCTAATGTTAACTGCCCCAACCCCCAAAAAAACTGGTAGTCATTGGGGGGGATTGGAATCTAGTACCCCAGATGGAGCTAGATGTATCAGATAGTAGTAAGAAAGGATTAACACCAGTATAGCAGGCCCTTCGAGACCTACTAACGGGAACTGGAACCGTGGATGTCTGGCGGGTTTTAAATCCAAAAGAGAGAGAATACACATATTATTCCCCTTCAAACCGTACCCTCTTCTGTATTGATTCTTTTTTATTAAGCTCTTTTTTGGCCTTCCAGGTGTTTTGACTACTACCATACATGCAAGAGTCGTATCGGACCACTCTCCAGTAAGTTTCTCCTATTTGTTAGGGCCTGGAATCCTATGAGATTCCATATGGCAGCTAAATGCACAGCTTCATAAATCGTCTGCTACTTACCCATATCCAAGATTTCATCATGCACTTTCTGGAAGCGAATCTTGGGTCAGTAGATAGACATGATATACTTTGGGCAGTCCTTAAATGTTCCCTCCGGGGCGCGCTTATATATCTTGCAGTGACAAGAGCCCATAAAGCTAGAGAACAGCAGGCTTCCTTATTAGTGGAAATCTCCCTGTTAGAACACTCGTTGAGTCATTCTTCCAGTATGTCAGATTGGACCCACCTACACAGGCTGCAGGCACAGTATTACGATCTTATGGCACAGAAGTCTGAACTTGCCCTGCACCATAATAAACTCAGATACTTAGAGTCTGAGGAGAGGGTTGATAAGCTCCTGGCCCTGAGACTAAGACAAGCAGAGGCTAATAGATTTATTGCTGGTCTTCAACCCCTGCATGATGGAGTGGTCCTCACAGACGCCAAAGAAATTGTCACTGCCTTTGGGAGGTATTATGCTAGACTGTATTCTACCAGCACAGAAACTGCTTCCCATCCTCGGACAATACAAGAGTACTTGGTCAACCAATCTTCCTAAAATGCCAGTTGCTGATGCTGCTTTTTTGAAAGCCAAAATCTCGCTAAAAGAAGTGCAGCAGGCAATCCAGCAATTACCCCTAGATAAAGCCCCAGGACCAGGTCTCTCTAACAATCTTTACAAATCTGCTCCTACCAAATTTCCCCATCTTAGTAGATGTTTTCAATTGCTGGTTTGAAGAGAGTGTAACAGACGCTTCTTTTTGGAAAGCTTTTATTACTGTCATTCCTAAACCCGGTAAGGATCCCGTACTCCCTGAGAGCTATCGCTCCATTTCACTTCTCAACTCTGATGTTAAGATTTTGGCAGATTGACTTTCCCCATTCCTAGGAGACATAATCAGTCGTGAACAAGTGGATTTTATGGCTGGGCATCTCTCAGGAGATCATATGAGAGAGCTTTCTGCACCTTATGGTGTCTGCTGGGGAATTGGACACTCCTGCGATTTTGGTCTCATTAGATGCTGAAAAAGTGCTCAACCGGGTCTCCTGGAATTTTCTTTTAGCTTCCCTTCAACAATTTGGTTTTCCCCAGGACTTTATCAAATGGATTCAAATTTTATATACATTCCCACAGCACGTATCTGGTGTAATGGTTGTTTATCAGACCCCTGTCCTCTCCAGCGTTGCACTCTACAAGGATGCCCTCTTTCGCTCTTATTATTTACTTGGAACCTCTAATTCGTAAGCCGCTCAGTTCTCCAGTTTTAACATGTATCCATGTAGAAGGGAAACAATAGTCCCTTTCAGCATATGCGGATGATTTGTTACTACACTTGGAAAATCCTCTCCTTTCTATCCCAGCTCTTTTGACTGAAATAAATGACTTCTCAGAGGTGTCTTACTACAAACTGAACAGCTCGAAGTCTAACATTTTCCACCTTAATGTCCACGCGGCTCAAACTGAACTTGAGGACTTAGGCTTATCTTGGGAGCCCACTCTATCAACATACTTGGGTATCAGAATATCCAGACATATACCTAGTATGGTTAAGGAGAACTTTGCTAAGCTTCTCCACACTTTGAGCTTGGACTTGGATAGGTGGGGCGTTCTTCCCTTATCCTTACTGGGAAGGGTTAGTGTAGTCAAAATGAATGTACTCCCCCATGTATTATACCCCCTGAGCATGTTGGGATTGTACTTTCCAAAAAGTTGGTTTACTCCTCTCCAGTGAACTCTCAATGCTTTTATTTGGAGGGGAAAGGGAGTTCACAGGGCCTATGCCAAAATGACTGCTCCTAAAATTAAAGGTGGCCTTGCCCTTCCTTCCTTCTTTAAATACTACGGGGCCTATCACATCAGTAAAATTGTACTCTGGGTTACTAGGTCGACCTTATCCTGGCCCCAGGGATATTTACCCCTTTGGCTAGAAATAGAGCACTCCCTAGTGAGTAAAGACAACTATTCCCTTCTTGCGTTGGCATATGCGTCCTATGCTCAGCTCCCAAAATCCCTAAAGAACTCTTCGGCTGGATGGTCAATTAAAGCTTTCCACCAAGTCCAGACATCCTTCTCACTGGATTGGCAAGGTCCTGTGAACAGCCTATCTTGAATAACCTCCATTTCCGGATAAATAATCGTCGAATTTCAGCCTCTTTGTGGCCTCCCCTCAACAAATGTACCCCATCTACATTTTTGACTAATGGCTCCTTAGTCTCATTCTCTTTGTTCCAATCTCAGTTGCAACTCCCTGGTTCAGATCTCTTCAAATTCTGGCAAACTAGAGTGGCCATCCTTCTTTTTTGGGCCCCAAACCCTAGCCCTACCCCCAAAGATACCCTGGATTCATTTATCAAAAGGCGGATCAACCGCATGCAATTTCGAGAATATACCAATCCCTTCTTGCCTTGGACCCACACCTCCCCCAAGGTACATGCTATTATTGGGTATAGGTGTTATCCCTTTCTACAGAAGCAACATTTTGGCAGAAGGGATGATGCTTGGTATATAGATTTATTAAACAGGATCGGCTTCGGCTCATTCGATTTAATATCTTAACACAATTTGTACTATACCCCAGCCAAATTGTACAAAATGGGTAGAATCCCCTCTCCTTCTTGCCCTAAATATGAAGAGGCCCTGGGAACATTGTACCATGTTTTATGGAGTTGTCCCAAAATTCAGGAGTTCTGGGCCTCAGTCAAGCGAATGCTTGATTCACTACTGAGACTAGATTCCTTATTTACCCCAGATAGCTGTCTTGTAAACACCTTCCCCTAAGGTACGTCCAAAATTCGTAAGGCCCACTTAGACTTAATTGCAGCCACTGCAAAATGAACGATGTTGTGACACTGGAAGGAAACTTCACTTTCTGTGGTGGTGGAGTGGTACCGGGAAATCTTACTGGCACTGCAACTGGAAAAGCATATCACCCGCATGAATAACAGACCTCAGGTCTATCAAAGGGTGTGGGAACCCTTCCACACTCTCTTATCCCTATGGAGGCCATGAACTGTTGCCCCCTTTTCCTTCTTTTACCTCTATAATATTCCAAGTCTGTATTAGCCCAGCGGGTACTGGCATAGGGGATTGCAGTGGGTAGGGGGAGACGGAGAGGAGGAGAGGGTTTGTCTTTAATGTTTTGTTTGGTTTCTGTATGTATGTATTTTGAAACACACTATGTTTCTATGACTGCATTCTAATCTGTCATGTCTGTTGTGTTTTTTGTGAAAAAGACTAATAAAGTGTATTAAAAAAATAAAATACGTTTTACATAGACGTTGTTAGCAGGAAAAGGCCCCGTGGACAATTAAGTCAGCCTGGTCGGCAAAGAATATCACCCTACCTTTTTTTAGCAGTAATATTTATGTTATTCTTAGGTTTTTCATTTAGTATTTTAATTTCATTCATTAACCCCCTCCCTCCCCCGGTCACACTTTAACTGCACCCACTGTTTTCTTAATGCAGATATGTCACGGTGGGTGTTGCCTGAACATGTTTCTTTGGTGGAACTGGCAAAGGAAAAAAACGTTTAAAATCCTCTAACTTGCATCAGGAGTGAAAAACATGAAAAGAAAATCAAATGTTGTGATGCTTTTGTGTGTTCTAACTGCCAAAAAGATTATGTGAATTTTTGTTAACTAGTACTGCTGCTGTCATGTTGATTGTGAGGGTCCTAGTAGCCCTTCACTCCTCCATGTCCCCCTCCCCTTTTTCAGGATCTTTACCAGCCCCATATGTCTGCCCCACTTATGTTTGAACACACACACACAGATTTTGCACAGACTGCCTTCTTTGGAAGTCTGTTGTACCCCCATGAAGAAATGCTTTCTGATGTCCCTCTTAAATCTATCACCTGTAAGTTTTATCCGGTTCCAACCTGGCACTTGTCTTCCTACTTCCTTTCATCGAGGCATGGGTGAGGAAGCATAAGCAAACCAGGAAAAGTCATAACATTCACAAGTAGAGGCCAATCAGCCTTACTTCAGTTTGTTGTAAACTAATGGAGAGTTTGTTAAAAACCATCTTTGAAAAGGAGGTAGCTAGGCTGGAACTCCAGGATCATACCCAGAATGGCTTTAGAAAAGGCCTCTCTTGCATAACCAATCTAGGGCCCTTTTACAACTATGTAAGTGACCACGTGGACAAAGGGGTACCTGTTGACGTAATATATCTGGATATTGGAAAAGCTTTTGACACAGTACCTCATGATCTGCTTATTAAGAAACTTTTAGCAGTGGGTATAAACAAATATATAGTTGGGTGGATTCATAATTGGCTTACAAATAGAAAGCAGTCTGTTAGGATAAACTCAGTTTGCTCTGAATATAACAGTTTGACTAGTGGAGTACCACAGGGCTCAGTGTTGGGGCCCGTACTATTTAGACTGTACATCAGTGACATGGGCAGAGGCCTTGGTAGTGTTGTCTACAAGTTTGCCGACCACACTAAGGTTGGAGGAGATGTATCCTCTTACATAAAATATCAAACACTTACCCATGATCTTTTAATGAACGAACAATGGGGACTTGAGAATAAAATATTTGATGAAAATAAATGCGGCGTCCTACAATTTGGATGTAAAAATCAAGGATATAAATACCAACTTAACAGCAAAACACTGAGCCATAACTAGCGAAAAAGATCTTGGGATATGGGTGGACTCCCAAGTTGTCAACATCGACTTGTTGTCGAAATACTGCCAGCAGACTGTTGCGTGCTATTAATAAAGCGCTTCAAACTAAGGATAGCGACTGTATCCTCAAACTGTATAAAACATACATTATTCCCCATCTAGACTACTGTACACCCTTATGGAGTCCCTATTCAAAACAGGATATCGATCTTATGGAAAAAATCCAGAGGAGACTCACCAAATCCATTAAAGGACTTAAAAATTTAGATTGTGGGAATAGATTGAGGAAATTGAAACTCTTTTCTTTGAGGATCTGAAGAGTAAGGGGAGACCTATTATTTATGTATAAAGTTATGCATAATTGTGTACTGCAAAATCAATGTAGTATTTGACTAGTGCAAAGAAACAACATTCTTAGATCCCATAATAAACAAATCATGATACCCAGGGTACATACTGTTAAGCATTTTAACTATTTTAACATACGTGTAGCCAGATCTTGGAATAGATTGCCAAATTCTGTAGTTAATGCTCCCTCATTTGATACATTCAGAAAACACCTGGATGATTTCCTACCGAATAATATTGATGGGCTATAAACCACTATGAGTGGGAGACAATTTAATGGGCTTTTTGCCTACTTTGTCTTATCACACCAAGTTATAACAAGTTATTTATTATCAATAACAATAAAATGAAAAAAATAAAATTGTGCAGGATAGCTTATACAGGCAGCTCTGTACAGACAGTTGGTGAGACCCCATCTGGAGTACTGCATGCAGTTCCGGAGAACCAATCTCCACAAGAACATAGACAGGATGGAGGCATTCTAGAGGAGGGCAACTAAAATGATGCAGGATCTGCACCAGAAGCCACACGAAGAGAGACTAAAAGAGCTTAATATGTATACCCTTGAAAAGGGGGGGGGGCATGATAGAAACTTTCAAATACCTCAATGGAATCTGCAAAGTCCAAGAGGGTAGCATCTGTCAGAAAAAGAGATGTGCAAGAACAAGTAAAGGCCAGTATGAAGATGGGGGGGCGTTTAGTAAAAGTGAGAAGTATTTTTTCACAGAGAATGTGATGGACGACAGAACAGCCTTCCTGAGGAGGTCGTGGGGTCAAAAACAGTGAGGGAATTCAAGAATGCATGGGCCAGACATTAGGTAGTTATAGTGGGGGGAGTAGGAGGAAGTAGACTGTTGGTTAACTAGGATCTGCAGCTTATCCAATAGGTAGGGAAATGGGCAGACTAGATGGGCCAAGCGGGCCTTATCTGCCGTCCAAGACCATGTTTCCGTGTAAAACAAAGTTCTTCATCTGAGGGTATCTCTTAATCTCAATCTCTCTACCCTCAAAGCAAACATTGCTGTCTTTATGTTTTCACATGGCAGTTCAATTCTGTATCCTGTTCTCATTAAGCTGTGTCTCCTGTTTTGACATAATGTACCAATTTTAGTCAATTTCTTTCCTATAACCAGTACATCCAGTCTTCTAAACAGGTGCAGCTCGTTTTCTTGCTGACAGCTCTGCAAGGAAGCTTGAGAAGGAAAAAAATGTTTCTCAAGGTCAGCCCCCCTTTTTCCAGTTTGCTATCTTTTCTAACAAACCCCAAACAGCTTTCTGCAGTTCATTTCCACAGTGGAACCGTATACGTTTGCAAACCAAGAGATCTCGGTTTCACATAAAGATTCGCATGTATATTTTCACTGCAGAGAAGCAAGGGAAGAAAGAAAGAACAGAAACAGCAAGTAAAGGAAGGGACATAACGGGGGAAATTGTAGGACCATCTGAGGGGGCAGTTCCTAGGTTCCACAAGGAAAATTTGATTGCACAGTCAGACAAGAGATAGATAAGTGACAGAACAGGAGAGGACAGAAAAACGGATCTTTGTTTTTAACACTCTCTGCATAACAAATGGGGCAAGGTCTTACACAACTCTGTCACACCTACTATGTGTGAACAACTCTCTACTCTTTTTGTCCCATGGAGGTATTGGTACATTTATGATGTGCCCCCCCCCCCCACCTCTTCCTTCTTGCATCATGTGTTACATGTTGAGATCTGTCAGACTATCCAAGTAAATCTTTTCCTGCAGACTTTTGATGCTGTCCTCTGCACTGCCTTCACCCTGTCCCAGTCTTTTCTTTGTGTGCACTCCAGAATAGCACACAGTACTCCAAGTAAAGCTAAACCAGGGACCTGTACAGTGACAGAATCACCTCACTTTTCCAGCTGTTGATTCCTCTTCTATATATACAGTACTAGCATCCTGTTCATCCTACCCGCTGCCTTGTTGCACAGTGCTGTTATCAAATGGTCTGATTTTACTTTCCCCGTTCCTTTCCTCAATTGTACTTTACACTGCCACCCCCCCTCACATTCTGTATTCCGTTTTTGTTTGTTTTCTTACCCCTGTGTGCAGCATTACTTTGCACTTCTTAGTGATGGATTTCAACTGCCATACCTTTGACTACTTCTCTAGTCTATCCAGGTCCTCCCTCAAATTTCTTGCCCCTTCTTCACTATCCACTCTTCTGCAGATATTAGTATAGAAACATAGGACAGTGACTGCAGAAAAATACCATTGGTCCATCCAGTCTGCCTGTAATAACACCATCTCACCCCAGGGTTTGTCGTCTTTTTGGGGGGATATCTCAGTAAACACCCCGTGTTCCATGCCTTGCTGCTGCTCCTCTAAGTAACTACTAAGCCTTTTACTCTGTCCCAGTCCTGCTTGAAACCATTAATGGTTTTGGCACCCTCCACCTCAGCCAACAGACTGTTATACGGCTCAACCATTCTCTGTAAAATAACATTTTCTCACATCCCTCTCGAATCTCCTGCCCCCCAACTTCCTCTTGTGTCCCTGTTTTGTAGATTCGCTATTCCTGTTGAGTAGTGCCTCTCTGTTTACCTTGTTCATTACTTTCAGACACTTGGAGTTCTCAGTCATATCGCCCTCCATGTCATCTGGCCTCCTGTGAGTAAATGTACAGTGTCTTAAGTCGATCCTCTGAGGATCTGCCCTGCTGGCCCTGAATCATTTTGGTTACGCTACGTTGCACCATCTACAGCCTATCTTTGTCTTTCCTTTGGTGTGGATTCCGGAACTGGACACAGCACTCCAGGTGTGGCCTCCCTGGTGATCTGTAGAGCAGTAGTAATATTGCCTTTCCTCCTATCAGAACCCCTCCTAATATATTTCAACATCTTGATTCCCATATTGTAGGCCTTGTTACATTAGCAGATTGTTTAAAGGAGTTGCTTATGGTGACTGCTTGGTCCCTTTCGTCAGTAGTAGTATCCAGCCTAACCCATCCCATCCAGTACTCTGTCCTGGGGTTTTTGTTACTTGTGCATGTCACCTTGCACTTCTTGGCTTTGAATTTCAGCTGCCAAATCTTGGACCATTTCTCCAGTCATTGTAGGTCCCTCTGCAACTCCTATACCTTCTCCCTGCAGTCTACTTACCAGAGAGCTTAGTGTCATCTCTGGAGAGACTCATCTTGCCTACAGTAGTATCATCTGCAAAGAGGCAGACATTACCGTGGATCCCTACTGCAATATCTTAGATAAAGATGTTGAAGAGGACCATTCCCAATACCAATTCCTGTGTCTCAGCAGTGGTGACAGGCAAAAAGTGTTCAGACCAACTACAGTACAACTAAAGAAATCTTGGTTAATTATTTTGTTTAGTTTCCATAAACCAAGCAGATATCCCCCAGACCATGCCTCATGTTCGCCCAAATGTGAGCTTCTTCAGGGTAGAGGATCTGTAATCAAACAATAAAATTTATATCATAAACATATTGTAATGAGATAAATTGCATCTATACATGTATGCCCTTCAGCAATCCCTCAGATTAATAGGGTGATAGAATGCTCCACTCCTCCCCAATTCATAGTGTTCCTAGTTTTTCATATATAAATAGTTATTCACATCATATTTAGGTGAACCTGTATACAGATGATTAATAGTCATTATCAGACTGTTCCTGCTGTCTATGTATTCCTAAGACGTACAAACTTATTAGCACATTAGCTCCTGTTGATTGTAAAACTTACTATGCGTAACACTATAAAGTACCAAAGACCAGTAATAGCCTAACTCTATATAAAAAAAGCCTATTTTTAAGAGCCCGTAGCTCGTATACTTCTCTCTCATTGTTTACATCACAGACATCGTTCTGTCTGAGCTATGGGCTCTTACAAATACAATTTTTTATACATATTTATATGGCAATAGAACTGTAAAGGGGAACTATATCCTGTTATATGAACAGGTAAATAATAAGCGGTATGTTATACGATTTGCATAGATATATCTAATATGCTTCTTAGGCTGTTATTGATCTCTGGTACGTTTCTTTTAATATCTGTTTTACAGATGAACATGAATTGTTAATATGTGAAATTTGGACATGAGGACATGCATATACTTGAACTGAGCCTGACAGCTTAGGTGCGGATAGCATACTGTATGATGGGTAGTAAGACTAAATGAAATTTAGTGTTAAACATAGTAAATAATACATATACTAGGAGCTAATGTGCTAGTATGTTTGCACATCTTAGGAATATAAAGATAGCAGGAACAGTCTGATAATGACTGTTAATCATCTGTATACAGGTTCATCAAAATATGATGTGAATAAGAATTTATATATGAAAAGACACTATGAAGTGGGGAGGAGTGGAGCATGCTATCACCCTGTTAATTTGAGAGATTACCGAAGGACATGGGTGTATAGATGTGATTTTGTCTTTTATTACAGTATGTTCATGAAGTAATTTTATTGTTTGAATGCAGATCCTGTTCCCTGAAGAAGCCCACATTTGGGCGAAACATCGGGTGTGGTCTGGGGGATCTCTGCTTGGTTTATGGAAGCTAAATAAAATAATTGTGAGATTTCTTTAGTGTGGCTGGTGTTTGAACACTTTTTGCTTGAGAATTAGCACATTCCAAGCTCCCTGAAGAAGGCGGTGGTAACACCCCTCATAAAAAAAAAAAAAAAAAAAAAAAAAAAGCTTCTTTGGACCTGGACTCTCTGACCAACTACAGACCAATCTCAAACCTCCCCTTTATAGGGAAGGTGATTGAGAAAGTAGTGGCGGTACACCTGGAGAACCACTTGACCGTCCATAACATCTACAAACCTCTCCTGTCCGGTTTTTGAAAGAGGCACAGTAGCGAGACTGTGCTGGTTTGGGTGCTCAGTGATCTGATGACAGATCAGAGAAGCCGTTCTATCTTGGTGCTCCTTAATCTCTCTTCAGCTTTTGACACTGTGGACCATGGGGTACTGCTTGGGCACCAGAGGTCCATCTGTGGACTGACATGTATGGTCCTCAGATGGTTTACATCTTTCCTTACTGGCAGAAGTCAGAGAGTGGTATCTGGGATTTTTTCCTCTGACCCATTCTCTCTCTGCCATGTGGGGTGCCTCAGGGTTCAGTGCTGTCCCCCATGTTGTTTGCAGTGTACATGCTGCCCCCTCTGAGACATTGCAAGATGGTATGAGCTGAGGTTTCATTGCTATGCTGATACCCAGCTCTACCTGTCTTTTGCGCCTGACCAGGATAGTGCTGTCTCAGTATTTAACAACTGCCTTGCTGAAATCCAGGACTGGATGGATTTGAGCTGGTTAAAGTTGAACGTGGGAAAGACCGAGGTGATGGTTGTGGATCCAGGTCACCGGATAGAGGTGCTGAGGGCGAGTCAGCCCTCTGGACTTTTTCTTGGGGGCTCCCAGATCCTTTCCTCCGAACGTGTGCGAGATCTAGGGGTAGTGCTTGATGACGGGCTGACTTTACGATCTCAGGTGTCAGCAGTTGTAAAGTCTTCCTTTTATCATCTTAGGAACATCTCCAGGATTAAGCACCTTGTTCCGTCCAGGGATCTACCTATGTTGGTCCACACCTTCATGACCTCTCACCTTGATTATTGCAACTCCCTGTACTTGGGGCTACCTGGGGTTGATATCCGCTGCCTGCAGCTTGTGCAGAATGCTGCAGCACGATTATTGATGGGGGTTCTCGAGCCTCCCATATCACTCCTGTGCTGTGTAATCTGCACTGGCTGCCGTTTCGGTGGCGGATCACCTTTAAAGTTGGTTTACTGACTTATAAAGCCCTACATGGACTCTGCCCCGACTACCTGAAAGAGCTTCTTGTTCCCTATTGCCCTGAGCGACAGCGCAGTTCGGCTGACGAGGGGTTGCTAGAGATTCCGAGAGTGTCATTGAAATCTTCGGGGGCCCGTGCATTTATGTTTGTGGCCCCCTCCCTCTGAAACTGTCTACTGCATCGGCTTTGGGATTGCACGACTGTGGGAGTTTTTAAACAGGCATTGATAACCTTTTTATGATGTCAGGCCTTTAGTGGCATCGATTGAGTGCGACCCTTCAGACTGTTGTTGTTGCTGTTGTTGTCTATTGATCTTATTACTGCCATTTTATCTTTTTGTAAAGTGCCTTGATGGTTTGAAAGGCGCTTACACGAAATAGTTTTTATTATTATATACCAGCCTCAAAACTACACTGACTTATCACAGTAAACAGGAAGGGGACCCACCTGGAACTATGTCTTGTGGTCTCCACTTGTGATGTCTCTGACCTCTGGATGTTTCCCATGGAGAGCAGTCCTCCGGGTTCTGTCACTTTGCCAATTTCATAGTCACCTAGTGATCTTTTTCCCCAACCTCCAGGTCACCTAACTTTGATCTGGCGTCCATTTGGGACGGATTCGAAGGCCTTGCTGAAGATCCAGTATGTACACCACCTGAGCCTTGTCCACCAGCTTTGTTACCCATTAAGAGAAGTTAATCGGGTTCCATTGACAAGACTTCCCTCCCGCAGACCCATGCTGTCTGACAGTTCCACAGTGTACTGGTTCATTCCTACTGCCACTCTTGTGCATGGAAACATCATCTGCTCTCCTCCATTCCCTAGGTACTATTCCCATCTCCATTGAGCTGCCCAGTCTTCTTCAGCACAGAGTGATGCAACCCGTCTGGCCTCACTGGCTTGTCCAACCATGGTGTCTTTAATCCCTTCAATACCTTGCATCTGAAATCTGATTCTGATTTACACCCCCCCTCCCCCGCCTTGATGACACATTTGTGCAACGGTTCCCTATCCTCCACTGTAAATACCAAACTGAAAAACACATTTAGTAACATTCCTCCCACCTTCTTTGTGAACCACAGGGATTTTCTATCCCTCCTGTCTATCCTTGTCACCCTTACCCAGTTTTAATGAAAATGTATGAATGGTACTGAGCAGGGTAGATTGTCCCAAACAGAATTATACAGTGGCACTTTTGAAAAACAAAACCTGATTGGCTAACTGGGTCTTTTATCCATGAGTAATTCCCAGTATAACTCACGGATAAAGACCTAGTCAGCTGCATCTCTAATAACCAAATGCAAATCAATCCAAACCCTCAAATGAAAACATTAGCTGCCGTGTTGGATTCTGTGTAAACCGAGATGGAGAACAGCAACCCTGCCTACCAAATTTGTGTAAGCCCTGGGGCTTACCTACGTGATTCCTCATCCCCTGTCTCCCGATCTCTTCACCCTCCAGTCCCAGGACTGCAGAAGAGGGACACCAGTAGGGCAGTCACAGGCTACAGTTCAGGAGCGCGATGTACACCAGGACTCCACATTTCAAATTTGCATCTGTTGCTGCTGCTCAGCACCCTCTGACTCTCTCCAGTGGGCAGAGAAAAGAAAAACACTGTCTAATAAGTTTCCCTGGCCCAGGAGCCGAACAGGGCTAGGTAACGACTCTTATGAACTGCAGCAGCAATGTAGGTTGCCGTGCATCTTTCCCCCGATACACTTCTGAATGGTAGCTGCTCATACCGACATCGTCCAGCTCCACCATGCGTCTCCCTTCATACTGCCAAATGGCAGGGTCTCCCTAGCAACACAGAAGTATTTTTTCTGGCACAGCAATGAATTCAATAAAAATAATTTAAAATACAAAAAAAATTAACTTTTTTGTTATAAATTTTTTCGTCACTCCCAAAAAGAGGGATGTTGTATAATTGCAATAAAGCACTCCACGTTGTGGGGTGTGCTGGGATTTAACCACTTCTCATGTGGATTTGGTCACGAGGCTGCCACACCAGGTGTGGGTAAATCCCAGCATAACCCACACCCTATTGTGGTTTATTGCTTAAGTATATCCCACATGACATGAGATGGCATCTCAGCTAGGCTAGTCTGTATGAAATTGCTTATAAATCACTTTGGGATACAGTAAATGAAAGCAGTATTGAAATGTAAATTCTGTACTATTCTATGGCTCGTACATTACATATATTTGATTAAAGTACCAGTGCTGCTGAGAGGTGCTAAACTGTCCTTACTTTCATCAATCTTCTCAACACTTTCATACTTTTTTTGCATTACGTCTTCTGTATTGTGGGGGCCATACTGAGTATCAACTTGTTTGATCAGCAATAGGGGACACCAGTGAGCAGTCAGCTTGTGTAACGAGTATCAGCAAAAGAAAACCAAGACAGTACTTTACAGTACCTTTACCTTTATTAACTTGCTGGAGAAGGTCCAGAGGAGGGCTACAAAGATGGTTGCGGGTTAGCAGGGCAAGGCATACGAGGAGATGTTGAGAGCACTGAACATGTACTCCTTGGAGGAAGGGGGAGAGAGAGGGGACATGATTGGGACCTTCAGGTACTTGAAAGGAATAAATAAGGTGGTTAAAGAGGGTCTCTTTAAGCCGAGAGTCAAGTGCAAATGTATTGATCAACAAAGATGTTATTACAGTATACTACAAATCACATCACATACATCCTGTAAATATTAAAATACACAATTCTTTAAAGCAGCCATAGATAAAGATTCATAACATAATATGGCTATCGTCTATTGATGATGAATTAGAAATATGAGATCTGAAAAACCCCACTGCTACATTCAGTATAGATTTTATCACAACTAGAGTACAGTATAGAAAGTTAAAATTTATAGAAACATAGAATTTGACGGCAGATAAGGACCGCTTGGCCCACCCAGTCTGCCCATTTCCCTACCTGATGGATAAGCTGCAGATCCTAGTTAACCAGCAGCCTACTTCTTCCTACCCCCACCCCCTAGAATTGCCTTATGACTGTCCCATGCATGCTTGAATTCCACCACTGTTTTTGACTCCACAACCTCCTCTGGAAGGCTGTTCCATGCATCCACAACCCTCTCTGTGAAAAATACTTCCTTAAATTACCTCTGGGCCACCCCTTCTATCTTCAAATTGTCCCTTGTTCTTGCACACCTCTTTTTTGAAAGATGCTACCCTCTTGGACTTTGTTGATTCCCTTGAGGGTACTTGAAGTTTCTGTCATGTCCCCCCCTCTCCTCCTTTCCTCAAGGCTATCACATATTAAACTCCTTAAGTCTCACTTCATGTGTCTTCAGTTGCAGAACCTGCACCATTTTGAATGCCCTCCTGGACAGCTTCCATCCTGTCTATGTGCTATGAGATTGGGTCTCTCAGGCTGCCGCAGTACTCCAGATGTGGTCTCACCAGCTGTCTGTACAGAGGGATAATAACTTCTTGTTTTCTGCTGGTGATGCCTCTCCCTATGCATCCCAGTATCCCTCAACCCTCCTTGCTGCCTCTCACATTGCTTGCCCACCTTTAGGTCATCTGATATGACTACCCCAGGTCCCTTTCCATTTTGTTGTTGTTAGTATCTCGCCCCCCATTGTGTACTCTTCCCCTGGGTTTTTGTTTCCCAGGTGCATTACCTTGCACTTCTTAGCATTGAATCTAAGCTGCCATACATTTGACCATTCCTCTAACCTTGCCAAGTCCCTTCTCATCCTTTCCACCCCACCTTGTGCATCAACTCTGTTGCAGATCTTTGTGTCATCTGCAAAGAGACATACTTTTCCGACATTGAAGAGGACCGGTCCTAATACTGAACCCTGTGGCACCCCACTGCTAACCCCCCTTTTTTCAGAGTGGACTCCATTTACTATTACTCTCTGTGTCCTATTCTCCAGCCAATTCTTTACCCAGGCTGTCATCTTGGGACCCACTCCCAGGCTGGCTAACTTGTATATTAATCTTTTGTGTGGGACTGTGTCAAATGCCTTGATAAAGTCTAGGTAGGCCATGTCCACAGCCCTCCCTGATCTACTACTTTGGTCCCAGTCAAAGAAATGTATCAGATTTGTCTGGCATGACCTTCCGCTGAGAATCCATGCTGCCTTGGGTCCTGTGCCCCTCTGGCCTCTAGATACACAACAATTCTTTCCTTCAGAAGTGATTCCATCATTTTCCCTACCACTGAGGTTAAACTAACAGGTCTGTAGTTTCCTGCTTCTGCCTTGCTCCCACTTTTGTGAAGGGGAATCACATCTGCCCTCCTCCAGTCCTCAGGTACCACCCCATCCTCCCATGATTTGTTAAAGAGGGTAATCAGTGGTGTCACTAGTTCTATCCTTAGTTCTTTTAGAATTCTGGGATGAATCCCTTCAGGCCCCATTGCTTTGTCCACCTTCAGTTTTAAGAGCTGTTTCAGTACTCTTTCTTCTGTAAATGGGCTGGTATCAACTTCTGTATCCAGAGTGTTTCTACTGTTTGTTTTAGGTACCTCCCCCTCTTCCTTTGTAAATACTGAGCAAAAATATTTGTTTAGTATCTCTGCCTTTTCACAGTCACCCTCTGCCCACCCCTCCCTCCCCTTTATTAAGCCTCCTATCCCTCCCTTGGTCTTCCTTTGCTCCCTGATGTACCTATAAAGGTTTTATCCCCCTTCTTAACTGAGTTGGCTATCTTTTCCTCGGTTTTGGGCCTTTGCTGTTCTGACTGCCTTTCCAGCTTCCTTTTGCTTTAACTGATACAGTTCTCTGTCCTGTTCCTTCTGTGATTCGTGTACTTCCTGAATGCTTTCTTTTTCTTGAACTTCCACTGCCACTTCCTTTGAGAACCATAGTGGTTTCTTACCTCGTTTCGTTTTGTTTATTTGCTTTACACAAAGGCTTGTTACCTCTGTGATGGCAGTTTTTATTATTCCCATTGTTCTTCACCCCTCCTTCCTGCCCATTTGCTAGTGCATTCCTTAGGCACTCACCCATTTTGGCAAAGTCAGCCCTCCTAAAATCCAGTACCTTTGTCTTTGTATGGCTTGACTCTATTGCTGTGTTTGTTGTGAGACCATACTGTTCGATGGTAGCTAGTTCCCCGATGGCTACCCACTTCTGCATCTGTGATCCTCTCTTCATCTCCGTTTGAGAGAACCAGGTCTAAGATTGCTCCCTCTCGAGTGGGCTCCAATACTAGTTGTCTAAGGCATGCCCCCTGTAGGGCATCCAGAATAACCCCACTCTTAGAAGTGGCTGCTGCAACTGCACTCCAGTTAACATCTGGCATATTCAGATCACCCATCAGCAATATCTCCCCTTTATCTGCCATTCTAAGTATACTTTCTATCATTTCCTTGTCCATTTCCTCCCCCTGAGAGGGGGGACGAGTAGACAGCAGAAATTTTGCTGTGGCTTCTAAAATATGCTTATCTTCAGCCTGAAACAGATATTCCAGTATGTCACCAGGGGGGAGACTGAGACCCCCCAACAACCCACCCAACCATTTTTTCCTGTTATTTTCATATAAAGGACATAGAAGGACCACATGTTTTAAATCGTCAATAGTCCCAGCCCCACATGTACAGAAGTATTCCATTTCTCTTTTGTCTAAAGTGAATAAATTGAGTATTATCATTTTCAGTTCTGAATCTTGTACAGATTCTCCTGAGCCTGGGGCAAGTTAAGAGAGTGAGATAAGTCTCAAAGCCACATATAGATTTAAAATTTTGTAATTATTATGTAGCTTCAGTAAAGAAAGTTGTGAGACCAAATGATTACTATCCAAATCTCTAAGCCTTAATTTGACATCTACCCTAATGCCATCAAAATGTCTGACATAAATCTTATACAAAAGATGTCCCAAACTGGCAAGCATAATGATTTTCTTAATGAGCGGAAAAAAGGGTGAGCATAGCCCATGCTAGGCAATCCTATGCCTTGTTCCAAGCACATTCTAGGGTCTTTATTCAGGTAATATCAAAGTTTTGAGGAGAAAGATAATTTCTTTCCTAAATAAGAGAAGGTAAAGAACTTTGGCCCAATTCCAATGCAAGAATACAGTTTGGTGTACCCTAAGGTAGCATTAAGATATATTTATACAATTTGTTTAATATATTTTCAAGTTCTGTGACCTTGGTATGACCCCAAACCTCTGATGCATAAAGCATACTTACTTATTTTATTTTATTTAGTAGGGCTAGGATTACAATACATTTGAGCCAGAGATCTTTTACAAAGGTTCCATGTCAGGTTACAATTCAAAACATAAGACATTTAAGTCAGATTACAAATTCAATACATAGGACAAGGTTACAAAAGTGTAAGCTAAACAGAGTTACAAAGCATCTGAGAAACAAAATAAGTTGGATGCTAGGTTACAAGGAGATGGCGGATGAGGTGCAGAGAGGATAGAGGATTAGAGAGGAAGAGTAGGGGGGGGGCGGAGAGCTATAGAGGAGGAGCACAGCCAGAGGCATTGTTGTTGACATAACATGGGGAAGTGTGCGCTAAGAGGTAACCAAGTGCTAATAGGAGAGAGAACTGCATGTGGTTAGGGAAATGTTCATGTTTATACTTGTTCTTATTTTAGCATTGATACCTCTCAGGGTGCCTTTAACTGAAGATTTCCCCATTTTGCTATTAAATGTTTTTAAGCATTTACCGAAGACATCATTTTATTTCGTGTGGATTCCTGATGTTTTGTCCAAGAGAGGTTTTGAGCAAATCGAACCCCCCAGATAGTCATAATTATTCCTAATATCAATAGGATTCCCATTGATCTTAAAATCGGCATGTTTTTTGGATTTAGTTCCAAGTATCACAATATTGGTTTTACTGAGGTTAACTTTGTTTCCTTTGCTTGCATAGGGACTCAAAAAATGGCCAGTTTCCTCTTGAGACCTAACGCAGAGATTAAGGGCAACACTAGATCATCTGCATAAGACAAAGAATCAACCCTTGTTCCATTAATCTTTGGAGCATGGAATTCTGGATTTGTAATCTGATCCAAGATTGTATTGATATAGATATTGAACAAAGTGGGTGCCAGGATACACCGCTGCCTGACCCCAACATTTGTGCAGAACCTATCAGTCAGGTGCCCATACTGATTATACTGAATTCTTGCCCAAGTGTCTTCATGTAATCTGATGAGTATCAAGCAGTGAGCTCTCCGAATCCAGTGCCCTAAGCGTATCCCAGAAAATCCTCCTAATACTGTCAGAGGCAGAGGAGAAGTCTACAGAACAACAGTAAAGTCTTAGATTTCCTTATTATAGTATATTTCCAGACCAGATGTTCTAGCACGTAACAGTGCTGTACTGTGGATCGATTCTTCCGAAAACCATTTTGTGCTTTGTTCAGCACTGAGTTCTCCTCTGCCCACTCCAGTAGTCTTCCCAGAATTATCTTCGATAAGATTTTCTGGGACACATCAATAAGGCTGATTGGCCTGTACATCTTTGGATTGTTGGGATCTTCCTTTTTGAAAATCGGAAATAAAACACTACCAGCCCAATTATAGGGAAATTGCAAACCTTGTATGAACCCATTAAATGTTAGAAAAAGAAACTGAATCCACCAACTGGGGAAAGATTTGTATACATCCCCTTGGGTGCCATCTGGTCCCGGAGCTGAGTGGCAGCCATAACACGAGGGGGCATAGTCTTAAGCTGGAGGGGGGGAGGTTTAGGAAGGTGGTCGGGAAGCACTTCATCACAGAGAGGATGGTGGACACTTGGAATGCGCTGCCAGAAGAGGTAGTCTCATTGAAGACAGTGTGCAACTTCAAGAGAGGCTGGGATAGGCAGAGGGGGAAGGTAGGGATCATGGGTAGGGAGGATGGAAGGAGTGAGGAGGGGGGCAGGGACAGTAGCTCAAGCTGTAAAACCTGCAGTATGAGCAGGCTAGATAGACCAAATGGCCTTCTTCTGCTGGCTTCTTTGTATGTTTGTATGTCTATACTTTTAAGTTATATGCCCACCATACTGCAGTCCCTGTTACAGACCCATTACAGCTGACATGACATGCACAAGCAAAAAGGCAGTTTGCAAAAAAAGGCAGTATGTATAATGCATAAGCAGTATAAGAAGACAGATTATTTCCAGTTAGTGTGGGTTTTTTTAACGGTCTCCAATGCATATGTTGTAGTTTAAAACAAAATACCAAGTGTTATCCATCAGGGGGTATGAAAATCCTTCCGTAGGGCGAGCTGTATAAAAAAATGTCCAACGGGCACTACATTCTGCAGACCATCTCATATATACACACACACACACACACACGTGACAATCTGCACACAAAAAAAGTATGCAAGATAACCGACAAAAGCTATTGCTTGCCTCCTAAAATGTAAGGCCCTAAAATTTAAAATTTATGGGAATTTTGTGTAACCGAGTTCTACTGATGGCAGTTCAGGGTTTTATTTAACTCGAAAAATTGAGTAGCGTTTTGCTCATAAAAATTCTAAAACATTGTGAAAATGCATAGCACTTGCCTCACTGTGTTTAACAAGCATAACACTTCTAGAAAACCTATATGAATGCTTTCTGTACAGTTAGTATTGTCCCAAGAAAAAAACTGCTAATCAATTATTTAAAACCCTGCAGTTATTTGTTGGAAACTGGAAAATATCTTAAGGTAACAGGAAAGAATTCTAAATATTTTAAACTCCTGATTGTATCCTCCATTCAATGGTATATACCCTTCTAACATGTTAGGGCTGTTTATTGAATTGGAAAGTGATTCTTAATCTTCCTGGACATAAGTCTCCACCACTCATTCACACTATTGGGTATAGCGCCGGAGGCACTAGGACCCATCGGGAGCAAACTTTTTGCGGAGGGTCGGCGCTAGAGATGGCGCGAGAACTGCGGTGCGCGGGCCTAGCTCAGCGGCGGTGACTCTCCGGCGTCGACCCTCCAACCGCCTCAGTTCCTTTTTTCCCATTGCCGAGTGTGCTTAGTGATGACATCGTACACTGACTGGTAGAGTCAAACTTCAAACTGCAGCATAGTTTTCAGTTTTTATTATTTTTATAGTATTATCACGATTCAGTATCGCTTAAAGTTATTCTTATTTTTAAATTAAAACGATAAAGAAGTCTCGGCCTACTTTGACGGGAGTCGACCATGAGCAGGTCAGGTGACGGTAGGGAGACTTCGTATGAAAGCTGTTCAGTCAGTCGGGCTGGGTCCGGTCCGCCGCCTTCTCCAGAAGGGGGGTCTGACAACAGGCAGTCCAATGCCGGGGGATGGGCAGTCAGCGAGCGAAAGCCAAGCGGTCGCATTCTCGGCACCGTTGGCCTCGAAGCTCTTCTTCTACCCGCGGGTCTAAAAGAAAGGCATCACTGGGGGTCGCCTCTGATCGTCTGTGTGTGGGCGTTGATTGTCGGGGCCTGATTGCCAGTCTCCTCCTTGGTCATGACAGCTGACTTCTGATAATGACGCCCTCGACATCGGAGTCCTACCCCGCCCGCAGGTAGGTCTTCAGATGAGCAGTTTCATCAGTGGGCCGCTCTTTTGGAGCAATGGGCTCGAGGTTGGTTCGGCTACCTGGCTCGGTCGCTCGTGGGCTCTCGGGCTCTCTGGGTGATGGGGTAGGGCGGTTGGACTTTCCTGGTTGTGCGGCACCTTCTTCGGTGCTGTCGACCCCGTGCTTAGGTGTTTCCCCCCCCTCACATGGCTGCGGTGCAGGGGGCCACACCGATGCCCTTATCTCCTGTCTCCTTTCCTTCAAAGCCTGTTTTTCGGTCTCTGGGAGTTCCTTCAGCGCCGTCTGGCCGAGGACGGCGCTGCCGCGGCGCCGTGCGGCTTCTTGGTGCCATTTTCGGCGCCGTGCGGTTCCTCGGCGTCGTTCTCGGTGCCGTGCGCCACCTCGGTGCCGGGGGCTGTCAGGGACTCCCCTTTTGTCTCTTTCCCTCCTTCCTTTTCTAGCTTTCATCCCTTTCCTCTCCATACAGTCCCTCCTGGACTGTCGGGAGATGATGTTGAGCCTGACCCAGACCTTCGGCTGGGTGATGAAGTGGACGAAACAGGATCTTTTATTGCTACAGAGCCTGTGGTCGGGACCTGTCCTTTAAGTCTCTGTCAAAGAATCTGAGCTCCCTCTTTCTTTCCAGACTACAGACATCGATCCTGGGAAGCTGTTAAAGACTCCAATATCTTCATGCTTGGGAGATCCCTGCATTTGACTCCTCCGATTCAACCTTCCTTGACGACGTCTCAAATGGTATGGAATAATCCTGCTCTTACCCCTTGTTGGTTAAATCCATTGATAGGACGATCTTTGGGAGCTGAGTATTTCCTATCTTGGCATCCCAAGCCTTTGCGGATCCTATTGTAGTCCTGGCAGAAAATGACAAGGTAGTTCTTCCTCAAACTACTACAGCTCGACCTATCAACAAAGAGTCTCGTAAGATAGATACATTAGGTAAGAGAGTCTTTGCTGCGTCCACTCTAAGTATGCGTATTGCCAGTTACCAGGGTTATTTTTCCCAGGATGAGTATATCCTGTGGCATTCTATCAAGCAAATGGTTGAGGCTCTTCGGACTCTGACTCAAAGCCAGAGCTTCTTCAAACCATTACCAGGTATTGAATCTAATAACCAGCAGGTCAAAGCAGCCATGGATGCTTTCGGCACTGCTTCTCGTTCAACAGCTGCTGGTATTTGTACTCGCCGTCACTCCTGGCTGCGTGCCCGGGTTTCACGAATGATGCGCATCAGCAGGTGATGGCGTTGCCTGTACTGGCTCTTATCTTTTAGGTCCTCAGGTAGAGCAAGCTCTAGAAGCTACACAAAGACTAGGTCAGCCATTAAGCTGGCTCGACCCCCTCCTGCCCTTCTCGAGGGCATGTCGGTGAGCGGCAATTTCATAATCGTCAGTCCTTCGGGGCAGAGCAAAGGAAGTTTCATAAGAACCAGCCTGCCAACCGCAACAAGCGCAGGGCCCAAAGCGCCCAGCGCTACTTATGAGTTGCGGCCCAAGTCCCATCTCCAACTGCCGAGGTGGACTTTTCCTCTCCGGTGGGAGGTCATCTGATGTACTTCTACAGCCAGTGAGTCCATAACCTCAGACAAAATGGGTCCTTCGGATAATTCGCGAGGTATTCTCTCAATTTTCTGGAGACCCCTCGGATCGTCCTCCCAAGCGACAGCCCAGGCTGTCAACCCTTCAGTCAGACCTTCTCGCATGAGATTCAGGGCCTTCTAAACAACAGGGCAGTAGAAGTGGTGCCTCTGCATCAGCGAAACACGGGTTTCTCCACTACTTTCTGGTTCCAAAGAAGTCCGGGGGTATGCGCCCCATTCTAGACCTCAGAAAGCTAAACAAATTTCTCCCCAAGGAGAAATTCCAAATGAATTCTCTGGGAACCCTGTTGCCTTTGCTTCATCAACACGACTGGCTAGCCTCCCTGGACATGCAGGATGCTTACCAGCACATTCTTATTCACCTGAGGCATCACAAATTCCTGAGGTTTGTGGCTCTGGGTCAACACTATCAGTTCAGAGTCCTGCCCTTTGGGCTATCCTCGGCGCCATGAGTCTTTGCAAAGTGTTGTGCAGTTCTACTTAGCGCATCTCAGAAACTTCGGTATCCAGGTGTTTCCCTACCTGGGCGACTGGCTCCTAGCAAGCCCTTCCAGACAAGGGACTCTGGGCGCCGTACAGGCTGCCTCTGCCTTCTTACATCCATGGGAGTTCTGCTGAACCTCAAAAAGTCTCAGTTGCAGCCCTCCCAGAGACTCCTTTTCATAGGGACTCTTCTGGACACCTATTGTCAGCTTTCCTTCCAGAGGACAGAAGGAGCGATATCCTTCAGATGGCTCGTTACATTGGAGAGAACAGATCAGTTACAGCTCTCTCAATGTAGCGTATGTCTAGACCTCATGGCATCCTCAGTGTTGCGCTGTACCCCTAGCGGCTGCATGAGAACCACTCAATGGATGCTCAGTGCCCAGTGGTCTCCAACCACTCACCCGCAGTCTTATCCCATCAGGGTGACAGAACCCTACAGGGTCTCTCTCACCTGGTGGTCTCAGGAGGCAATCTCCTGGAGGATTTCCTTTGCTCCTCTGGATCATCAGATCTCCATTACCACGGACGCCTCGCTAATGGGGTGGAGGCTCACTGTTGCGCTCTCACACTCAAGGGGTGTGGACTCAACTTCGAGTCCCAGCTTCACATAAATGTCCTGAGATGAGAGCCGTCCTTTATGCGGTCCGAGCGTTGAAGGACATTCTCTGTCACAAGACCATTCTCCTTCAAACGGACAACAAAGCAGTGATGTACTACATCAACAAGCAGGGCGGTGCTCACTCTTACCCCTTATGCAGGGAAGCGATGAGGGTGTGGGAATGGTGCCTGGAACACAAAGCTCTAATTCAAGCGGTTTACCTGCCAGGCGTACAAAACGACTTGGCAGACCGTCTCAGCAGAACAGAAGCAGATCCTCACGAGTGGTCTCTCGACTCAGTCATAGTTCAGTCACTATTCGAAGAGTGGGGAACTCCAGACCTGGACCTTTTTGCATCCCCACTCAACACAAAACTGCCTCTCTTCTGCTCCAGAATTCCAGGGCCTGGCATTTTCTGTCAGGATGCGTTCAGGCTACAGTGGACAAAATGCTTTCTATACGCCTTTCTATCCCTTCCTCTAATTCAGAGAGTACTCCTCAAGTTCGAGTCTCGGGGGACCAAGATGATTCTCATTGCTCCCTTTTGGCCTCGACAACTCTGGTTTCCACTACTCAACAATATGTTGGCAGTTCCTCGAGACCACTCCCTTCAGGTGAACCTGTTGACTCAGGGTCCGTGGTCCATCCCAACCTGAGATCATTCACCTTCACGCTTGGCTCCTGAAGAGGTAGAAGTGAACGGTTCAGCGTCTCATGAAAATTTCAGACATTCTTCTGGCTGCTGGGAAGCCAGCCACTCGGAACTTACACATCTAAGTGGAGCGTTTTTCGCTCTGGTGTGCAAAGTCCTCTTTGAATCCCTTTTCCTGTCCACCAGACAAGGTTTTAGAGTACCTTTTGGACCTCTCAAATTCAGGTCTTCAGTACTCTACAGTCAAAGTTCACCTTAGTGCCATTTCAGCGTGTCATGAGCCGGTCTCTTCTTTGTCTCTGGCTCAGTTACCTATGGTTAAGAGATTTCTTAAAGAATTCTGCATACCAGACCTCCTATAAGGCGTCCAGTTGCAGCCTGGGACATTAACCTTGTGCTAGACATGCTCACTCGGAAATCTTCAGAACCTCTGGCTACCTGTGAGCTAAAATTTCTCACCTGGAAGACTGCCTTCCTAGTGGCCATTACCTCAGCCCATTAGGGTCTCTGAGATGCATGCCCTGGTCACAGACCCTCCGTATACTGTGTTCCATAAGGACAAAGTAGTTCTTAAATCACGCATCCTAAATTTCTTCCCAAGGTTGTGTCAGAATTTCATCTAAACCAACCTTTGGTCCTTCCCTCTTACCTGCACTTCAAAATGAAGGAGAACGTTCTCTTCATTCTTTGGATATTAAGAGAGCTTGCGTTTCTATCTCGATAGAACCAAGAATTTATGAGGCCAACAACTTTCGTTTCCTTCAGTGAGACCCGGCTGGGTCAGCCTGTAGCTATCAGATGTATCTCATCATGGCTAGTGGCATGTCTTCGACACTGCTATTCCATGGCACAGGTTAAATTGGAAGGTAGGGTCTCGCTCACTCTACCAGAAGCGGTCCGTGGCATCCTAAGCGGAAATTACAGCGTGCCTATTGCAGACATCTGCAATGCCGCCACCTGGAGCTCAGTGCATACTTTCGTTAAGCATTATGCACTGGATGTTCATGCCAGGCGACATTCCACCTTTAGCAGAACTATCCTTAATGGACTCCTGTCCTAGAAGCGTGAGCTCTTGGTCTATCCTGCCACCCTCTTGGGGATTATTAGCTCGGTACTCTCCCAATAGTGTAATAATGAGTGGTGGAGACTTATGTCCAGGAAGATATAGAAATTACGTGCCTACCGTAATTCTTGATCTTCTTGAACGAGTCTCCACCACTCATTCACCATCCACCATCCCGAGCTCACCACTGTGTTGGTCTTCACTCCCTCAAATCTTTGAGCCGTGAAGACTTCTTTGTTGACCCTTCTTACACGGGTCGCCCGAACTTATGTCCGGGCCTAAAGTTGGTTATCTTTAGTTTAGTTGCGCTGCACCTCTTGGTAAAAGGTACTGAGGGGCGGTTGGAGGGTCAGCGCTGAGAGAGTCGTGCCCATGGCAGGCTAGGGCTCGCAGCACCATCTCTGGCGCCAGCCACTCCAGCAACATTTTCTCGATGGGTCCTAGGTGCCTCCGGCGCTATACCCAATAGTGTGAATGAGTGGTGGAGACTCGTCCAAGAAGATCAAGAATTACGGTAGGTATGTAATTTTCATTTCAATGCCCCGGGTATGTTTTTGATATTTTCCTGGACCTTCTATGCTGTTAGTTCCCCCAGCTCTTACTGATTTAGTGAATGTTGTGGAGTAGTGCAGAGCAGCCTCTTGGGCTGCCTGGGAAGCCTAGAAAGAGATGTGGAAACATTGAAAATGCAAAATAGCGAGCATATTAATTAGCCGTAAATACAGTACTAAAATTCCTTTCTTTGAAGGAATAAAGCAACATAAACTAATTTGAAGAATGAGTATAATTGAAAGAAACGAGAAAATTTCAGACTGTAAATATTTTTCTTTTCACTGTTTTTCCCCGGCCAGTACATCAGACATGTAGCATCCCAGCTCTATCCCCTACTAACCCCCATCCAGCATTCTCCAATGGCTTATCACCCCCCCCCCAAAACCATAGCAGAGTCAAATCGTCAGGCCTCCCCAACCTGAGACAGATACTTGGTGGGCCATCGGATCCATTGGGACAGGGCCCAAGAGTGCCATCTTCATAGGTGGTTAATGGAGGTATATCCCTTGTTCGTACCTCAGATGTCTAACACCTACCCACGGTGCTGCACACAGCCTTTGACTGCCTGCACACCCACAAATGAATGCATGCCTTCCCCTCATGAGGAAGGAGGCTCCCCAGTCCTTTGCGCTGGGCTGCCGTGGTGCCGTTTGTGGCACCAGCCCTCCCTCATAGACTAACCACACCTGGCTGCGGGCACACGAGTTTGCTTCTAAATCCATGCTACCTGCATGAAGGTGTGATACGCTTTTTCTGGGCCACCTAGCAGCCTATTTTTCTTTCACTTTTGATACATAACCGCAATGGAGCAGTTAAGACATTCAACACAGAGAACTTTCAGTCACTATGTATATGCACAGAGCAGTGAGCATAAACTGAATTTTTAAGTTTAGTTACTATACTTTATTCCCCACTAAACTTGTGCTGCCCTCTTTCCCCAGATTGAACTAACCCCATACCTCCTCGTTCTCATTTCTTACCTCCTTTGATTGCCCACAGCTTAACCCCCCCCCCCCAGCAGTCCTGGCCATAGGAAGGCAAATCTTCTGTCTCTTTCTGAGTATGGGAAAGAGAATCCTCTGGTGAAGGAGCAGCTGATGGAGGCAGGCAAGGCCCGAGCGTAGTGGGATTCTCGCTGCACGTAACAGGGCTTTTTGTAGTTCTTTTCCCCTCTTGTGGGATGCTGGGGAGCATGTGCTGTGTAGAGCCTAGCAAAGTGACCCCCATCCAGCTATGCCTTTGTTGCATTGCACCTGTGGTTCCCCTAGAGGCAGTGCTACAGTACAGGCAGCAGCTGTCCCTGTAGATGGAGAACATTGGCTGGGATGATGATTCTGGCTTGTTCACAAACTCCAATTGCTAGCATTGCAAATGGTAGTGCTACCTCTGTGCTGATGGGCCAGCTGTACTGAGTAATGTTTAAGTAGTTACCAGTGGGTAATGGTATGGGCTGTTAACCAGTATCCATTGCAGGCAGAGGTATGCTTTCAGGGGCCGAAGGATAAAGAACATTGGCGTGTGTTTAAACTTTTCTTACATTTTCTTGACACTTAGACAGTATTTCTGTGCACTTCTCCATTAGAGGTCATCTTGCTTTGCCCTCCGATGCTTTGTAAGGCAGGTTGGTGAAGGGCTGAAAGAATTACATGGGACAAGACGGGTTGTTAGCTAATGTGGCTTTGCTGGCAGTCCAACCCCAAGGTGTTCAAGTCTCTTCCAAATCGTTGATCTATCTTTATATGACAGTGGTGAAAAAAGCCATCACTCGATTATGGCGTAATCCATACCCCCAACCATCACAATGTGGCATGATCTTATTAATCATGTCTGTTGGAACACCGAACGGCACATCTGGCTGACCACGAATCGCAATCTGAACTTAAGTGGCGGAGCTGGGGTTTTTTATATTTCTTGGGAAGATGCCACTTTTGTCCCATGATAGTCTGGAGGCTTCTGGTTTTGGAGGAGTTTATTAAACAGCCATTTAGCGGCTGGGACCATTGGGTTGGGGTAGCCTGAACCTCAGGACTTGATTGGGTTACACTTCTCGGGCCATATTCTGTTACAGACACTTAGTAGTCGACATAATGTAAAGATACATTAATAGTATTATGATACTTCCTTAATCATTGTTACCCAGTACTTTTATTTCCTGTATGCTGTTGTGGGAAATATAATATGGATGTGTGTCACCTGTACTTTATTCTGAAGAATAGAGAGTAAAAAAATTATTTGTGAGGCGAGTGCTGGCAGATAAAATAATACAATTTTTGGTATTGTGGCTGAGCAATCGAGAAACTTTAGGATCCCTGGAGGACCATCTCACCTACAGTTTTATTCTTTTCTTTTCCACAGCTGGAGTTGGCGAATGCGAAGAGTGACATGTCCCGCCACCTTCACGAGTATATGGAGATGTGTAGCATGAAGCGGGGTCTGGATGTTCAGATGGAAACCTGTCGACGGCTGATTAAGGGATCGGCTGGCAGGTAAAACCAGATCTTCCCCACATTATTTTGGGGGGGTATTAAGTGTGGGTAGGGAGCTTAGCTTTAATACAAAATGTCATGGCATTAAGAGGAACTGCTTTTCTAGTCTGAGCTCTGGTGGGCTTTGCTGTTTTGGTTTTATATTTCATGGTGACCGAAATATCTGGAGGTATGATGCTCACTGGGAGTCTGAGTCATGTCACATTTCAGGATATACAGGTAACTGGTGAAAGAGTTCAGGGCATGCATTTCATATATCTGTCCCCTCTACTTGGGTAGACACACCTCCACCCCTCGCGGGGAATCAGCGGTGACCCTGAATCTTGAAAGCAGCTGCTGTAACCATTCAGCTAAAGGAAAGTTCTCCCCTAGTTAGGAGGCTTGCAAGCACCATTACTTTATACATGCTATCCCATAGAGCACCACCATATGACTGTATTGTATGATAATATCGCCGAGACCACACTTTCAGTTGTAATATATGCATTGACTACGTGCCAGACCACTCTTACAACCATAAGTACTACTATATTATTGATCAAACTCTATCAATAAGATATTTATCCTTTTAAATCCCTTGCCTGTGAACCAGCCCAGTAACATTGGAGGTTGAGGCTCAGGTCGCTACACATCGCGCCCACGCCGGCAACCCAGGTTCGGGAACAAGCCAGGGGTCAGCAGGAGTGAGGGAGGATCGAGCATCTGGAGGACTGCTCCTCTCCTCTCGCTGGGGGAGGGAAGTTGGTCTTCCTGCTCGCTGACTGCCCTCTGGCAGTGGCTGGAGGGCAGTACGGGTCGGGAAGGCACACACCAACGTCATCACGTCGGTGGGGGCAGGAGAAAAAATGGAAAATCAGAGCTGGCAGGCTTCTTGATGGCCACTCCAGTGCCCCGACCGGCCCCCCCAATGTCTGGATTTCACTCTGGGGGCGGGGGTAAGGCCGGCACCCCTTCACCTTAGCCCTGTCATGGGGGGGAGACCCGTGGGGGATCTAGGGGGTGTCAGGTCGGGGAAACGGTGTGGCTGGAGACCGAGTCCCTCCTAGGGAGGGACTGGAGCCGCCTGCCAGGCTCAGGGAGCATTAAAAAAAAAAAAAAAAAAAAACTTGCTCAAATGTGCCTGTTACCAGGACAGCTACATGTGAAACACTTTTCACCGAATAAGAGTTTCTCACCAGCAGAGGAAAGGGGCGCTTCGATTGGTCAGGAGCACTCCCCTTGATCTGTAATGACTTTTGTTGTTCGCAGCTTTCACTGTTATAAATCATGACATTATTCATAGCCAGCCAAATTTGTTTGATTCTAAACATTCCAGACACTCCACATTTCTAGAATTCTGAAGTTGTAAGTTCAGTTGGCATAGTCAATTTCCACTCTTGGGAGTTGCTCTGATTTTCTGTAAAGTTAAAGCATTTGATTTTAGCTTTAGGTTCCATTTCTGAAAATGGAAATCTTCAACATGATTTGTAATGTATTTAGTTTCTGTCTCTTATGGGTATAAGAGTTTTTGTTTTAATCCTTTGTGTGCTCAGCTTTGCTTTGCAATTCTCTGACCCCGGAGAACTCAAGAATGCAGTCTTATAACCAAAACAGACACAGCAACTGTGCATATAAGCATATGGCTTGGCACTACTTTGTACAGATGCCTTTTCTCATATACAGTGCTACATCTTTATTTTGTTCATTGTTGCTAAGGATGAAGCATCTTTGTCATCACTGTTCCCTCTACTGAGGCAGACGCACCTCTCCAGCCTTTGCCAGGAATCAAACCTGAGATCCTGGCTCCCAAAGGCAGCAGCTCTGACCATTCAGCCAAAAGAATGTTCCCCTCTAGCTATGGGACTAGAGTGCTCTGTGTTCTGTACTTGCTTTCCCATTGATCACCACTAGATGGCTATATTGCATTTTGACTCCTGTTTGCAGTTTTCGCTGCTAGATATCACTTATTTGCATAGACTGCATTTTTTCACGTATAACAGCATGTACTAGTAACAGTCATGCTAACAGCACACACGGGTAACTAGCGAGAAAGTGCTGAGTGGGTGCACCAGTGACGCTTCTGCTAGCTCCACAGGACAATGCAGCATGTGATTGCAGCTAGTGCTGTGACCACTGTGCCACACTGACTTTGTCATATCTTTATCATGGCGCTCTGAACTTCTTATACTTTTACTTGCTGCTTTCTTACAGTTTTGTTTTTCTGTCCACAGAGAGTCTCCATCTGTCAGCTCGGTAGCCAGCAGCGACTCAGGGAACACGGACGAGATCCAGGATGAGTTTGACAAAGATGGCGAGCTGGAGGCAGAAAGCTCCGTGAGCTGATAAAAACGGACAAGGGGGGGAACTGATGAATATGAAAAACACATGAGAACTTGATGCCTTCAGTGTACCTGCGACCTGCCTTTTGCTCGGGTCCTTGGGGTTTCATATGAAATCTCACCCACTGTGGATTGGTGCTGTAACTCTATACTCATGTACAGAAATAATTATCCTGCAGACTTCTAAAAGAAACGTGGTCTAGATTTTGTTGGTTTCTGGTATCGGCTACCTGGAGCTTCAGTTCTTTGCAAGGTTTACAGGTAACAGTAGTGCATGGTACTGGTTCTGGACCTGTACCAGCAACTGTGGAGCTGGACATTTGGGCCAGTTTGTCCTTTGTTTTGTGTATAACAATATTTTATGACACAGGGTCAGAACTGGTACCTGGGAAGTTGCAGAGGGGGCCATGGGATCCAGGCTCCCCCTTTCTAGCACTAGACGGGAAGATACCTGTTTGCACCCTCAACAATCAGGACTGCAATGTTAACACCTGGATTGGATCCACAGATCTTTCTCCACTGACCTCTTGTGCCACGCTGCACATTATGTTCCCTGAAGAGGCTCTCCGTGTTGGCAGCAAATGGCACAGACAGCACAGCTCAGCGGAGAAATGTCAGCATGCCTGTTCTGTGTGAAGGGACATAAGATAGGCCAGAGAATATGCAGGATCAGCGGTGGTTGAAGGTACAGTTGGTGGTGGTTGGGAAGGGGGTTGAGGTTACCAGAGCCATGAACTAAAGAATCCAGGCTCTGTAAACTGAGTGAGACATTATTCTCTGGCTGATGGCGTGGTTTCCAAACCTAGGACATTGGCCAGCCAGTTAGCTTGCTCAGCAGGTAACCCAGCTTTTATTCAGATGCTCGGCTGATGCACTTTTTTTTTTTTTTTAAAGTTCAGAGAGCATTTGCTATAGCTGAGCTGTGGGTAAGGGGCTCCTCGCTGACTCCTTACCAAGTGTAATACTTGAGAGAAAACAACATGGGGAGCACAGCTGCAGTGCTCCGAGCCGAAAGGGTAATGACACGCACAGGGTACAGAATACTGTAATATCACTGTGTTATAAACTACTATGCAAAACTGCTTGCCTTATCTATGGTGTGAGGCAGACATTAACCATTGGTGGAAGGAATGGTTAATGGAATGGGTTAACCCACAGAATATGTGGGGAAGTCGTACTCTTGTCATGGGCTTCTTTCAGGTGGAGTGGACTTCCATATGGCTGTTTTTTTGTTTTTTTTTTTATTATTATTAAAGGGATTAATGTGGGCAGATTCTGGGTTCTTTTTGCAAAAAAAAAAAAAAAATCAGTGTTCTGTAAATGTGTGAACAAGTTTGCTTATTACCCACAATCTGGGAAAGAATCCCAGAGTCCAGCGTGGAAAACATTGGGGGAACAGTCAATCGTGTAAATACTGACGAAAATCAAGATGGCAAAGTAAGCTATTCTGCAATCCCTGTGGTTTTCGCTCAAAGGCTGTGTTTTGTTACCTCTGTGTTTCTTCTGGAAAGGTACACTTTGTGTGTAGGTTTCTCTGGAACTGTTGACTTCATGCTGTCCACTGGTTCATCTTCCAAGAACCAAGGGACTTGAATCGATCCTACTCATGGAAATCGCAGCAGTATGGGGGTCCACTTCTCCTGCTCTCCTTTCTACAGCTAATCCTTAAAAGCCATTTCTGTATATAAAGTTTTAGTAGCACGTTTGTTTTTCTTATTTATCATACCTTTGTGGCCTTTTTTAAACTGTTAATATACCATCCATGTTTCTTATTTTAAATTATACTCCACATATATTATTGGCTGCATCTTGCGCAGACCCGCTGGGCTAGAGCAGTAACTCCTGACAATGTAGGCCTGTTTGGGGGTCGGCCTTCTTTCAGCTTTTTCACAAATGCATCAGCAGTCCGTGATCTCGACTCCTAAAGTATTACTCCCAGCGGTTCTGTAATGCTGAGTCGACCCTTGCCTGCTCTTTGTACTCCCCAAACATAGCTTACAGCACAATCCTGTAACACAGTGTGAAGATCATGGAGGCCCACAGTGCCCCCTGGAGAACGGGTCAAATTGGGGGGGGGGGTAGTATACTGGGGTATACAGGCAGTTTTAAAAATAATGCTTGTTTAAATCCGTATGTGCCCACATAAATCTTTCAGATCTTACTGTAGCATACCTCCATTTCTTTTACATCCACTTCAACCCTGGCTAGGGAATGAGGGTGTTCATGATGTGGCGACACACAGGGCTCCCCTGGGGCATGAGAATGTTCATAACCTGGCAGGAAGGGTTCCCCATAGGGAGCTCCATACCAATGCTGAAAGAGCCAGGCAGCTTTATCTAGGTTTTGGGGGGGGAAGGGGTGGAGTGTGCCGTCTGTCACGTGTTTGAACCAGCTGCAGTGAGCAGGAAGCCAGTAAGTTTTAAGTTCATGTGAAGAGTCGAAGCTTCTGTTGAGCTGTTATGGTTCGAGGTGGGGAAATTGGGGTGCAGTGATTTCTGACCACTGCTGGACTTCATGCAGGCAAGGATCAGTTTAGCATGGCCTCCTCCCATTCTGGGGTAATGTCATATCAAAAGCAGAGTTTTACTTCCCTCTCTGTGTGAGCCTCAACACCCCTGTCCTTAAATTGAAGGGACGTGGGGGTAGACAACCAATGCTGGCTCTTAGGCAGTGGTTTGGGGAAAATAACTGACTTGCACTTACACAGTCGAAGCAACAGTAGATTGCAGGGCTGTCGTCTTATCCAGTGGCAACAAACTGCTCTCTTGGCTAACATTCTCAGCAAAGCTGTCTGTTCACACTGTTGTAAGGCTCTGAGTGTAGAAATGTGACTTCCCGTCATTTGGCTGTGTGGGCAACCAAGGTACCAGCCCCACTGGTTACACGTGGCCTTGCTGCTGATTTCATGATTGATGGTCAAATGCCTTTTTTTGTTGTTTGGGGAGTAGGGCTTTATCTGTGAAAATGTTGGCCACAGAGACTGGCCCTTGAAATGCTGTCACATCCTTGTAAAATTGTACATACCTCATTTAATTTGCTGTCTCTGACATGGTGTCATATTGACACAGTTTTATTGAAATGTAGTCAGAAAGTGCTCAACGAATAGCATTCCTCTCATCTTTTTGTATCTGTTGCTAAGGAGGGAGAAAAGCATAATTTTAGGCAGTATAGCAGACCTGATATTTCTATGGGTGACTGGCCTGTGTGGGTTGGATGCTGGGCATGCCCCCTTACATTGACATTTTTATTCCCAAAAAATCATACCTTGCCTGGGCGGCCATTTTGGTACTATAATAGCAGTTCCACCCCCCCCCCACCACAATAAGTGGGAAATTTCAGGGTAAATAAAATCATGAAAAACATCCAGCCAAGCCTCCGCCAGCATCTCACAAAATCTGTTGTGTGTTTGTCTCTGACTGACTGTCCTTGCAGGGGTGCTCTGTTCACCCTTGGTATCATTACAGGTGGGGCCCCCTAACAATCACACCCCACTTCCATCTGCTTTTGGTTCCTATCAAGGCAGTGCAGTGGGTTGCACTTTGTACCCTTCTTTTACTCCAAATTCACTGTCCCTGTAGTATATTTACATAGTCTGTTTATAGCCGTTACTGGGGAGGAGTAAGATCCTGATGGCACAGGTCAGCTGCTGTCTGGCCCTTTCTAGTATGAACTCCATTAGGATGTGAGGGAAAGCTTTGCAGAGCAAACCTACTCTTAGCCTTCCGAGTTCGTGCAGCCATTTACAGAATAGCCAGCCCAGTGCACCATTTTACCTTCCAGGAGAACTTGTACAGTCACTAGTGCAACCAGTCCAGTACCATATGCTGCCTCATGAGAACACTTACACTCATCAGTGCTACGGCCAGCCCAGTACACCACGCTGCTTCCCAGCAGAGTGTGCAGTCACCGGCGTTAATGGCCCAGCCAGTGTACCACGCTACCTTCCGACAGAGCTTGTACAGTCACGGGTGGTATGGCCAACCCACTACACCACACTGCTTCAAAAGAGCTTGTACGTTCACAAACAGTACAACCAGCCCAGTACACCACGATGCTTCCTGGTAGAGCATGAGCAGTTACTGATGGTACAATCAGTCCAGCATGCCATGCTACCTCTTTTAGAGCTTGTACTGTCACGGTATGGCCAGTCCAGTAAGCCATGCTACCTCCCAGTAGAACTTGTATAGTCACGGATAGCAGAGCCAGTCTAGTAAGCTATCCTGTCTTCCAGTAGCGCTTATATAGTCATTGATGGTATGGCCAGCCAGGTGTGACATGCTGCTTCCCAGTAGAGTTTGTACAGTCACCGATGGTACGGCCAGCCCAGTACGCCATGCTGCCTCCAGGTACAGCTTTTACAGTCACTGTACAGCCAGCACCACACACCATGCTGCCTCCCAGTAGAGCTTGTACAGTTACCAATGTTACAGCCATTCCCGCTGCCTCCCTGGTAGAACATGTACAGTCACCAATGGCATGGCCAGCCCAGTAAGCCACACTGTCTCCTTGTAGAGCTTGTATAGTCATTGGTGATGTGACCGTAGTATAGGTTGTACAGTTCCCAATGGTACAACTAGCCCAGCATTCCACATTGCATCCCAAGACACCCAGGTTTCTAGGCAGACTTGGGTATCCAGCTGAGGGGGCATGCTGTTGAAATAAATAATTTTGCTCCTGAGGTGAGTGGAAGAGGGAACGAGGCTGCCTGACATCTGTGCAGCCCATTAGCCAGAGTGGCATTGGCATCTGTCGCACATTGGCCCTCTCAGCTGAATCGACCATAATAGCAGGGTAGAAGACCTTTGCAAAACCTGAGGTAAATGGGCACTTTGACCCACAGAGCAGTCATTTTGGGGAGAAACAAGTGCGTTCAGTACTAAATGCAGCGATATCTGCACTAAGGGCCACTTTTACCATGTTCAGTTGAGTCTGAGCACCTTTCCAGCCTTCACTCAGTAAGTCATATTTGTAGGGACACCAGGCCCTACATAGCAGCTGAAATAACCTGAATTCAGAGACTGAGCCTTCCTTCTGACTTGGGAAAGGGGCACTTTATTTTACAGGACTTTCAATTCCATTTTTTTTATGTAGCGTCTTTCATATCGTGTGTCTGAGAGTGCTCACTGAAGAACAAAAACTGTTGCAATGAGGGGAGCATAGATTCATGGACTTAGAGCACCTGGCCAACACTCAGTTTCTTGTGAATTAAGGAACTGTGTTACATGGCCCTGTTTCCATATCATGTCATATTTTATTTTATCTGTTCATTAATCCATTGTCTGTCTCTTTTTTATGTATGTTTAATGATCAATGTCACTTCTGATAGAAAATGTATATTTACTGCACTGTTGTAAATAGGATGCTGTTTATATCCTGTATATGAGCTTCTTTTCGGATAAATAAAATTAATTTGCAGCAGCGCTGTCCATTCATGCAGCAGTCAGAGCTGCTAAACCAGAGGGCAGACCAATACTGTACCAAAATCTTGCCAAACAGAAATGACACTGATGCCAAATTTGTCACCTACTTTACCAAAGGCTCTTCCCTTGAACTGTTCTGGAATACCGCATGTCCTAGTGTAAGCTGCACCTAAAATGTGTCGCTCCATTTGAACTTCTATACCGTAGATAATATGCTCACTAGTTCTGTCCTCAGTGCCTCTCTGACAAGACACCCTTGTATAAACCACATAACAAATATTAGCTAGAATCACAGTGACACAGATGAGCAAGTTGTTGCACATGCTGTATGTTTTCTTAGACTGCGGTACTCCAGACTTTAGGGTGATTTGTTTCCTGCTGACTAGAGACAAAACTTACACCGGTGGAGAGGGTTACATTTCTGGGAATTTCTTTCATAGGGCCGCAACTGGAGGTATCCACTCAGGACCCCTGGATGTGATCCTTTCTAGCTGCTACAGCCTGAACTGAGGCCAGAAAGCTGTCCCATAAACTTACCGACTCGAGCCCCATTCAGGGCTGCCATTTTATGTGATGATTGTGATTTAGACTCTTGTCCGGGGATTCTCCTTGGTCACTGCAGTCTCTTTCAGATAAAAACCAGCAAGACACTTTCTAGCCTCTTTTCCAGCCAAGGTTTTCCCCATCTGCTAACATCTTTTGACCCCAATGGTGTCCAGGGTCGTGCAATACCATGGCATCTTCTGCTGCTGCTGCCCAAAGCCACACTGGTGTTGGTCTTCCCCGTGGCTAATATTTATAAAATGCTGAATGTGAAGAGTTGTGTGCTGTAAATGGGACTCCTCTGTGAGACAGTGATGTATGAAGCTTGCTGATCTGTGAAATGGGTTATGGGTACCTTCTGGTTACGAAATGGAAAAAAAACTCTTACAATAAATGCCAAACTTCCTGGTTATGGTGCGTCCCCATTTGTTATACAGTGCACCCTCGATTATCCACCAGCATTGGTGCAACAACTTTTGGGTGTGTAATAGAGGGTGGTGGGTAACAGAGGTGTAATAGTTTGAATAGGAAAACATTTTAAAAAGCCGCTGTACTGAAGTGAAATTTACAAGCACACGCTGACAGGCACCCTTCGTTCATTGATCGATTACCATCACGCACACATTGATGGCTTGATTTGTGGCACGAAATTTCCACCAAATTGGACTGTAAATGAACATATCAAGAAGCCTGCAGAAGAAGGCCATTTGGTTTACCTAGTCTGCTCGTATTGCAGGATCCACAGCTTGAGCTACTGTCCCTGCCCTCCCACCCGCCTCCTTCCATCCTTCCTACCATGATCCTTACCTTCCCTATGCTTATCCCAGCCTGTCTTAAAGTTGCCCACTGTCCTCAACGAGATCCTCTTCCAGCAGCCCATTCCAAGTGCCCACCACCCTTTCTGTGAAGAAATGCTTCCTGACCTCCCTCCTAAACCTCCCACCCTCCAACTTAAGACTCCCCTCATTTTATGGTTACCACTCAGCTTAAAGAGACTCTTTATCTATCCCTTTAAAGTACTTGAAGGTCCCAATCATGTCCCCCCTTTCTCTCTCTGTCTTCCAAGGAGTACATGTTCATTGCCGTCAACTTCTCCTCATATGCCTTGCGGACCCGCTGTCATCTTTGTAGCCCTCCTCTGGACCTTTTCCAGCAGGTTAATGTCCTTTTTGAGGTGTGGGCACCAGTATTGAACTCTATACTCTAGAAGAGGCCTTACCAGGGACCTGTACAAGGGCAATATAACCTCCTCTGTCCTACTACTGATCCACTAAGATATGCATCCCAGCATCTTGTTTGCCTTTGCTGCTGCTTTCTTGCACTGCATGGAGTGCTTCAGGTCACTAGTGATCATCACTTCCAGGTCCTTCTCTGCCTCTGATGCAGATATTCGGACCCCACCCAGGTAGTACTCTGTCCTAGGATTCTTGGCTCCAATATACATAGCTTTGCATTTCTTGGCACTAGCCAAGCTGCCATATCCTGGACCCCCCTCCCAACCCAGCTTTTCCAGATCATCCTGTAGGTCCTGTATCCCTTCAGCTGTGTCCACTCTCCTGTAGAGTTTGGTGTCATCTGTGAATAGGCACATTTTGCCCTTAATGCCATCCCCTGTGTCATTGATGAAGACACTGAACAACACCGGCCCCAGCACCGCGCCCTGTGGGACCCTACTGGTTACTTTTCTAGTGCCAGATAACTCTCCCCCCACAACCACCCTCTGGGTTCTGTCCCTTAGCCAGTTTTCCACTCGTCTGGTCATCTTTTCCCCAACCTTGAGATCCACCAACTTCCTGATCAAACTTTTATGGGGCACAGTCAAGGGCCTTGCTGAAATCAAGATAGAGGGGGTCTACCACTTGCCCCTGTCTGCTGTCTTAGTGACACAGTCAAAGAAGTCAGATTTGTTTGACTCAATCTCCTCTCCCGCCCCCCCATGAACCCATGCTGCTTCGCATCCTGGAGACCATGCTCCTCTAGATATTCTACCAACCTTTCCTTTAGTATGGTCTCCATGAGCTTGCCCACAATGGAGGCCAGACTGACTGGTCTGTAATTCCCTTGATCATCCTTGGGACCGCTTTTGTGGAGGGGCACTACATGTGCTGTTCTCCAGGCCTGTGGTACCAAGCCTGACTCTAGCAAATTATTAAATAGGTCTGCCAGTGGTCCTGACAGCTCCTTAGCCAGTTCATGTAGTACCCTTGGATGTACTCTGTGAATGAGATATATTTCAGTGTGCTGCCAGAAACTCTCCTAGCGGTGTTTACTGTGAGGTGGATCACACAGGAGATTATCAAAAAGGCAGCAAATCTAGAACTACAGTATAGTGCCATACACAGTGGGACAGTTTTATGTATGTATACAGTAAAATCTTTAAGTGGCTTCTGTTTAGCAGGGCGGGCATGCAGACAACAAAAACAGGACTGACATGCTTTTGGTGGAGCGGGCATAACCACTAGAGAATGGGACAGTGTTTTGGATCTTACTTTGCGGGGGCTCTTGCAGCAGGCAACACCATTAGGACTAAGCCACCAGGTGCTAGGACCACACGGAAAACTTCTAGCTAGCAGTCATTAGTGGGGGGCCATCCCCAACATCAGCACACCAACATCTGCCTATGGTAGAAGAGGGACGGTCCCCAAACCCATCCATAGTTCTTTTCCCATCGACCCACGCAAGCCAGACCTCCACAGACGCCTGCTTCTGTCAACTGCCATTTTTTTGCATTTTAACTGCAATTTATTTGCTTATCAGTATTCTTCCTTTTTTTCAATATTTCATCGTTTTTGCATATTTTCTTCTCCATTGACATTTTCAGACCGGTGGACGAAGTGTGCTTGTGGCAAGCAACTTCCCTCCAAGGACAGCCACTCTTCTTGCCTGCTCAGGCCCCGACCACGACACCAGGGCTTGCCAGCATTGCCAGGACTTCAACCAGGTCACACTGAGACGCCAGTTGAAGACCCTACAGAGTTTCCTGCTGCAACAGAAATGAACAGCTATGGATAAGGAACTCCAAGGAAAAAGTACCTCCTCTTCCCAGGGTTCCAGGGCCTCCCAGGAGGAGAGGGCCTGCAGGGAAGCATAAGCACTAGAACAAGAATATGGACAAGCCCCGGTCAGCTTCTCGCTCTTGGTCACCACATAAAGTGGTGGCCAACTCTGAGTCATCCTCCAGCAGGAGGTCAGCCCCTCCTCCACTGGTAGCCCTTTCTCCTTCAGGGCTCCCAGTGTTTCAATCTCCTGCCCTCCTTACCATTTTGAGCGGTGATTCTTCAGGGCTTTGGACTTCATCCCCAGCCTCTGAAGCTCAGGCCCTTGGTCCCAATGGATCCTCAGCCTGGTGGATCGATTGGTCCTACCCCAGTCTTGGCATTGACCATGTCAGTCTCGAGTTCTGGGACTGACATCTCTAAGCTTCGCCTGGAGCATGCACTCTCCTCCCCCATGAGAGCGACTTCTCTACCACCATCTGGGACTCTCTCCCCTGTACAAGCCTCTCCTTCGAGGCCTGCGCCAACTGTTTTACCTGACCGGTGTCAGGCTTCACCTGTTCAGCTAACACTTGCTTCCCCCAATGCCCCAGCCATCGTCCCCTGTCCCTCAGCTGACGCCTGAGGATCCGACACCTGGTCTTCCAACTCCTCCTAGACCGATGCTGGACAGACCTTCACCACAAGGGCCAATACCAGGTTACACAGCACCCTAAGGGCCAATGCCAGGGTACCTAGCACCTCAGGGACCAATGGCAGATGATCCTTCCCCAACGCTGCCTCCAAAAAATCCTCCTATGGATTACAACATATTGTTTTCAGCAAGGTGGGAGTTCATGAAAAGTAAGGACTCCCTGAGTGGACCCCTCCACTTCACCTCCCAGGGACCCTCCTCCAAACCCAGACCAGGCAGGCCCTCGTCGTCCCCGGTTTCCAGGGGACAACAGAGCCCTCCCTCCCAAGGACTGTTGCCCAGTGACGCTGATCCAGATTCTGACCCATTGGGAGAGGATTCGGCATCTTCCTCCTTGGATGAATCGGAGGACTCCAGATTAGTGTCGGAGCCAGAGGAACCAAGGGACACTCCCAGATCACCTTCTGATGATCCCACCTTCATGGATGTCATCAGGCACATTCAGTCTCTGATGGGTTGGAACGTGGAGCAGCTAGACCCCCGAGCATCGGCATCTTGCTACCTTCCTATGGTGGTTCCTCCTCTTATCGACTCATTCAAGGATGTCAATAGGGCTGCCTGGAATTCACCCTTCTCCACTCCTGTCTTAGCCAAGAAGGCAGACCGCCTTTATCATGTCCCCAGAGACGAGCCCTTCTATGGGGAGCAGCTGGAAGCAGATTCAGTGGTCATGAATGCTGCTCACGACCATACTAAGATGCCCAGGCATCTTAGTACCTACCCTCCAGATAAGGAGTCTCGCCAGGTGGGTCAGTTTGGCAGGAAAGTGTACACTTCTCCACCTTGGCTGTGCAGACCCTGAATTTTCCAGCCCACATGGTTCAGTACCAAAATGCCCTGTGGGACAAAGCTTTAGAGTTGGTACAGGCTCTTCCTGAAGACCCTACCAAGTCCCAGTTGATCCAGATCCTAAAGTCGGGCTCAGACGTGGGTACCGTGTCCTCGGAGCTTTCTGTGATTCGGCAGACACTTCATGCCGGGCGACAGCCACTGGTGTGTGCATTCACTGCCATCCATTGCTCAGGGTGTCGGGCTTTGCGGACGTGCAGGCCAAAAGCCTGGATGCCCCTTTAAGGGGTCCTGTCCTATTGGTGAGGATGCCTAAAGCATTATCTCTCATCTGTAGTAATCGGGCAAGGCACTGAGGTTGGTACACTCCGTGTATCATTCCCAGCCTAAACCTAACCAATGTCAGCCCTTTCATCTGCCCAACAGATAGCAATCCAAGGGCCAACACCCCAGAGGTGCCTTCAAATGCAAGGCCACTTCTCAGCTGTCCGGAGCCTCAGCCCTAGGGCCATCCAGGCCACTTTACCCATCCCGGGTTCCTCAGCCTGACTCCCTATGAGATCCCCCCCCCCGGCAGACACGGTGGGGTTGGGGAGGCAGTGGGGGAGTCGCTTTTCCCTATACCTAGAAGGGATGGCACAATGTAACCTCAGATCAATGAGTCCTTCAACTGGTGGAAAAAGGACATACCCTGGAATTTCTGGAACACCCCCCCCCCCAGACAACCCTCTCTTGCACTCCCATTATCCTCAAGTGCACATTGCCCTCATCCAGGATGAGATTCAGGCACTTCTGTGCAAATGCCATAAAACCCGTTCCACCCACCCAATGAGGGAAGGGATTCTATTCACACTTCTTCCTAGTCCCAAAGAAGACCAGTGACCTGAGACCAATTCTCAATCTCTGCCACCTGAACCTGTTAATAGAATACAAGTTCTTCAGGATGGTCACTCTCTATGGCCTGCTTCCCCTTCTTCACCATGGGGACTGGCTTTGTTCGGTGGATATGCAGCATGCTTATCTCCGTATCCTGGTTTTTCAGCCCCACAGAAGGTTTCTCTACTTTTGCTTCCAGGGAAACCATTACTAGTTCAGGGCTCTGCCATTTTGCCTTTCCTCAATTCCCCAAGTCCTTTACCAAGTGCCTGGCCATCATGGCTGCAGCCCTCAGGAGGCAGGGCTATTATGTTTTCCCATATGGATGACTGGATGCTAACAGCCCCCTCCAGAGACCAGCTGATCTGGACTATGGAGGCCACTTTCCACCTGTTCCGGAAGCTGGGCATTACCCTCAACTTGCCCAAGTCCTCCCTTTGTCTGAGACAATGCTCCCAGTATATTGGGGTGATCCTAGACTTGGCTCAGGACAAAGCTTACCTCCCACAGGACAGGGCAGAACACCCGCAAAGCACAGGCCCATCTGGTTTCTGCATCTCACCAAGTACCAGCCAGGTCCTTTCTGCAGCTCCTGGGGCACAGGGCAGCAGCCATAGCCACTGTTCCTTTGGCCCGCCTTACATGAGGGTGTTTCAGTGGACTCTTGGGCTTCAATGGGACCAACGCATGTATGATTTGGAACAATTAGTCTTAGTCTCCAACTTAGTGCGGCAAACCTTGGAATGGTGGTTGAACCCTTCCAACCTCTTCAAGGGGGTTCACTTTTGAGCAGAATTGCCATGGAAGATTCTTAAGACGGACACATCAAACCTGGGCTGGGGCACCCATCTTGCAGACCATCAGACTCGAGGGATTTGGTCTCAGCATGAGCAGCATCTATACATCAGTGTCTTGGAGATGAGGGCATTCCTTTGTGCCCTGCAGGCCTTTTGAACCCACCTCCTTCCTGGCCCTCTTCTGATTCAGACAGACAACATGTCGGTTGTCTACTATATAAGCAAGAGGGAATCACTCTTACTATCTTTGCAGAGAGGCCATGTGAGTATGGTACTAGGCCATCGTGCACGACCTAGAACTGATGGTAGTACATGTTCCAGGCGTCCAAAACATCCTGGCCAACAGCTTGTCAGTCCAGATCGAAGGCACACGAATGGGAGCTCCTACCCTCAGTGGTGGAAGGTCTCTTAGACAGGTGGGGTTGTCCAGAGCTAGACCTTTTTGTGTCCCTACTCAATGCAGAACTTCCCAATTCCTGGTCGCTAGATCCAGGGCCTGGTCCTTTCTGGCAAGACGCGTTGTCCCTCTCTTGGACAGGGAGGTTCCTGCACAACCTTTCTGCTCCTGCAGAGGGTTCTTCTCAAGTTGCAGTCAGAGGGAGTAGAGATGATCCTTATAGCTCCCTGCTGGCCACGCCAGATATGGTTTCCACTGTTGCAGCAACTAGCTGTGGAGCCTCCACTTCCCTTGCCCTTTTGCGCTGACTTCCTCTGTCAGGAACCAGGGCACTCTCGCCCACCCAGACCTCAAGTCTCTACATCTCCTTGTGTGTCTCTTGCAGACTTAGCCATTTCCCGTTTTGGAGTTTCCTCCCTGGTGGCGGATGCTTTAGTAGCCATTAGGAAGCCTTCCACTAGGGCTACTTATACCATGAAGTGAAAGTGGCTCTCCGCTTGGGTCACCGCTTAGCACTTGTATCCCTTCGCCTGCCCAATAGATCACATCCTGGAGTACCTTCTTTCCCTTTGGACTCTGGTCTGGGTTACTCCTCACTTAAGGTACATCTTTCTGCCATTTCTGCGTACCATGCACCTATTGATGGCAAAACTGTTGCCCAGTTGGATCTCTCCCACACATTTCTACAGGGCATCCTTCACTTGAAACCTCCCATTAGTGATCCAGCCGCACCATGGGATGTGGTGTTTGTTTTAGAAAAACTTACTCTGCCTCCCTTTGAGCCAGCCGGAAGCTGCGAGCTCTGCTTTCTGTTGTGGAAAGCATTGATCTTCACCATTCATCACTGTTAGGTGTCAGTCTTAGGGAGAGGAGCCGGCGCCGAGGCAGCGCTGCCCTTAAGGCCAGCGTACTACGCATGGGCGCTTGTGGGTTGGTCAGCAACAGTCACCGACTCTTCCACCCCAGTTCTGCTTCTCCCGCTGTCGACAGTGCAGCATTTCACCTGCTGAAGTTTTGTACTGCGCCATTGTGGCCTAGTGCTTGACGCTGTTTTCACCTAGTCCATCCAGTTCTGCTATCCGAAGTCACTCAGCACCGCTTCTTCCAGAATCCAGTAAGACCTTTCCTTACTTTTAAGTGGTGCCAAGTCTTTTTCTTGTTGTTTTAGTTTACCATGAGTCATGTCTGGTTTGTCCAGGGGCAAGAAACATTCTTCTAAGATGGGCCGGCCTTCCATGCATCGGTGTCCCTGCGGCCAGCAGATGTCCACCACAGACAGGCATGACTGATGCCTCGCCTGCCTGGGTCTGGCTCACAATATGGATAATTGCAGCGCTTGTTTCTCCATGGACTGCTGAGTACTGGAGCACCGCACGTTGAACGTCAGCCGCACTCCTGCAATTTTTGGAAAACAGCATCACACGAGGGACTCCAAACGCAGGTCTCTTCGCCCTTCCTCCAGTCCCCTCCTGGTTCTATAGGGAGGGGGCCTCCTTCCCTTCTAGTCTTGCTAGGTAGGAGGCCTCTTCCGTGGTGCCAGAGGAATGGTCTCCTTCAGGGCCAGGCTGAGAGCACCACACAGGCAGTCACCTCCTCTGAGGTGCAGGCTCCTCCGATGTCACGGCCCACAGCTGCTGGGCCTGGCATGGATGGTTCTTTGACGCTGCCCCAGATCCCTGAGCCATTCATGGCTCCAGTGATCAGGCCGTTGCTGCGAGTGGTACTGGGCCTGCCTGCAGTGCCGTTCGTGGTGCTGGTGGTGGGAGAACCTCTGGTGTTGCTGATCTAGAGGTCTTTTGGATCTTCTCTCTGGAGCCGGATGATCAGAAGGCTAATCCGGATTGGCGGCCTGACTCCCTGGAGTCCGAGGGATCTCAGGGGCCCGGTACCCTTGCGCCCCTTCCCTCGGCTCTGAAGGGTACGGTTGACGCTGATTCCTGCGCCATGGGTGGCGCCAGGAGTGGGCGGTCAATAGTGGCTCTCTGGGGGGGATGGTGGTTCTGATCCCCGGAGCTTGGACGGCCGCCCTCTCAGGTGTTGTCCGTCCTTCCAGGGCCGTGACAGGGACTCTCTCTCTTCTGCGGTCTTCCTGGGGGGACCTGAGGAATTGGAGCAGTCTCTGGCATCAAAGAAGAGATCGACCTCTGAGTTGACTGGGTTGAAGGGGCAAGGGGTGGCGTCCTTCCCCGGGGGCACTTCGGGGCTCAGGGAGGAGTCGCAGTGCCGAGCCCTCCTTCTCTCCCTAGTCCCCTTCGAGGGAGACCTCTTTGAGTGGGACTGGGGACTGCCCTTCTGGATCTGTGCAGCCCCGGTCTCCTCACAGGGGAGTTTCCCTTTCAGGGCTCAGTCCTGCCCGCTTTGAGCTGGTTGAGCAGCCAGTAACTGCTCAGACCTGCGGATCCCCTCTGGGTCTTGGATCATCTGTGATGTCTTCCAGTCCTGGCAGAGGTCATTCGCATGCGGTCAGGTGAGTCTCCCCTTTGACTCTGCACCCTCCCCCCACCAATCTCCCAGGCCATGTGGGTCCTTCATGGCCCTTGACCTGGAAACATTTCAGAGCCACTGCTGCTACCTTTCCCACATACATCAGGACCATGGATGAGCAGGTCTTGGATATCTCCATCCACCTGTCCATAGAGGCTGATCAGACAGGGTATCAGCACTTCCTTACGGGGCTGGTTGGCGACCTGCACCCGTCCCACAGTGCAAGACGCAATACTGAGCGGATGACGGGTGTTTTTCTCCGTGAATTCAGTGCTGACCATCGGGTAGTCCCTTGTTGGCTGATCTCTTCCAGGAGGTGTGGTACTGCACCTGGCAGTGTCCATCTTCCCCAGCGGACTGCCAGCGCAGGTACTGCACACTCCAGGGGTCTCCAGGTGCCCTACCTCATTCTAGTTCGGGAGTGGGGTTACTGGACTCCCCGACCAGGCACAGATGCCCGGTGCGTGACTGACCCCCGATGTGAACTCTGCTGAGTTCGACCATTGGGGACAGAGTGTGTTCTCTTTGGCACGTGTTTTGCTCTGCATTGCCACTCATCAGGTGCTCCACGCTGCCTATAACAGGCAGCTTTAGTCAATGCTAGGCCAGGTGCTGGCACTGCTACCTGATTTGGAGGCAGCCAGACAGGCAATGCCCTCTCCACACAGGGCCTGAAGCTTGCAAGGCACCAGGCAAGGGCATCTTATGATGCCAGCAAGGTGGCTTCCAGGCTGGCGGGGACTGCGATCTGCATTAGGCAGATGGCATGGCTTTGTCTTTCAAAGTTGCCACCCTTGGCCCGGTGTAGGGTGCTTGCCTCTGCTTTCTGGTGGACCCGTCTCTTTCTCCCACAAAGCGAGGTGGGAACTTCAGGGGTGATTTCAGTCTCCCAGGCAATGGGAGAACCTACCTCGCCCTGATCTGTCACAAGCCTAACTGGCTTGTAATCGGTCTCCTCCTCTCATGGTTCCCCCCGTGAGAGGCTGAGGGACTCTATATCTCGTAGTGTTGGGCCCCCTTTGGGTGGGCTTGACACTCACTCAGCAGTGATGATTGGTGAAGATTGACACTTGGAAGATATGAAAAGTACATACCTACCGTAATTCTTGATCATCCTGTGTAGCTTCACCATTCATCACTGAATCCCTCCCACCTTTCCTTCTTGGGCCTCAGTCTCTGGACAATGCCTCCACCCTGCTTGCCTTCCCCTTCCTTGAGGCAAGTTGTGGGCGAGGTCTCACGGGTACCTTCGGACTCTCTGTGCCTTCTTGAGTGATAGAGAGCCCACCCTGAATGGGAGGGCAAGTAGGGCATCTTGCCCTGGCCTTGGGCACTCCCTTTGGGACCTCTCCCTCACCCAGTGGGATCCCCAGGTCTTGCTCGAGCCCTTGAGTCATTGTCCATCTCCAGATGGTCTGGGATATTGCTAGAGGTGAGAGAGGGTCCATGGGACTCTCTCCCTCTATTCAGTATTTCTATCTCTCCCTCCTGTTCAGGAGTGTTCTCTTGGACAGGTCTCCCTCTGAATCCCTTGGGTTCCCCCCCTTTTGGGACAGCGATAGCCAAGAGTGTCCTGTTCAGAGTGGCTGTCCCACCCTGTGTTGAGGTGGGAGACTGGAGACCCTTTCAAGACCATTCAACTGGGAGGAGCTTAGTCCACCTAGGTGATCTGTCTGACTGTTGCTCAGCTAATCTGTAATTCCTGTTGGAGTGGAAAAATCATTAAGCCTCTCTGATGTCTTCCAGCTCTCTCTGTCACAGAACTCTTCAACTTCAGAATGTAGATGTGGTGAGGTCTCTTCCCCCCCCCCATCCTTTCTTCCTTCTTTCTGTCTCTCTGGTGAGCCACCCAGGGGCTGAGGCCCATGCCCAGACCTTCAAATCCTCCTCCTCTGGCTGGCTTATTTCTTTCAGTTTTATATCCTTTCCTTTTGCTGTTTCTTGGGCTCCCTCACCCCTCCCTCAGCTTTTCTCTATCCATCCTTTTTCTCTCTCTCTCTCTCCAGCAAGCAGAACTGGGGCGGAGATGGAGGAGTCTGTGACCGTTGTCGCTTGATAGGCCTATATCCATCTATGTGGGTTCATATTGTATATGCTGTAATGTACTTTAGAATGAAGACACTGTCTCTTTAAAACGCTTTAGGAATGAACTTGCAAAAATAGCTTGTGGCCTTCCATGACAGGGAAAGGTAATGTGACTTAGTGGTCAGGGGTCAAGACAAATGCATGGACTAGATGTAACGGGTTGACATGGAACTACACTGACACCTACAGGGAAAGGTAAACTGTTGCACCCCATCACACAGGGTGTGGCTTGAAAATGACCAGCATGTATTTACGAGACACTCATTTTGAACTCGGGGCAGTTGAAAAACAGTTTGGCTGGAAGTCCGATCGCCTTTCCAGCTGACATATACCTGAAGACCAGAAGTATATGCGTAGGCCAGGAAAAATCTCTAAAACCATACCTGTGTGTGTGGAAAGTTTGACTTGTCACATACTGAACAGAAAATTCTGATTTTAAGTCAGAATTTTGGAAACCAAGACTTTTCACCGAGGAAGTACCTGGAGTCTTTTAAAAGGACATCGAGAGAACAGGAACACAAACTTGCTACAATGAACCTAATGCTGCCTAATGAACTGTTACCTTCACAAGAACATTTAATCTTTCTGGACTCTAACATTAAAACAAGGCATAGCTTAGAATAACAGTATCTAGTGGTTTCTGTAAACCATCCAGTTTTACTTTTGATATTGTCGGCATTTCAAAGTTTTTTCAAACTGTTGAATTTTCTGTTTTGCTTTTATTTTAAGTAACCTTTTATGATTTTATCAACTCTGCCTGTGATCTGGTTGTGTGATTTAACATTCTACACAGAAGGCGCAGGTACTGGATGTGGTTCTGGAAGACAGTGACCAGATTAGGGGCCTGGAGGTAAGGGACCCGTTGGCAGGGAGTGACCATGCCACGGTCTGGTTCTGCCTGGACCTAGGAGGGGTAGAAGGCTGCACAAAGACGGAGGTAACTGACTTCAGGGGGGTGGATTTTAAGGAAATGGGAAGGATCCTTGAGCATTTGGATGTGATTGGGTCAGACATGGACGCTGACAGTAGGTGGGAAATCATCAGGAGAGGGGTGCAGGATGCTACCAGCACCTGTGCAAGAGTAAGACGAAAATGCGGTAGGGCCCGAAAACCCTGCTGGTGGACCAGGAGGTCCTGGGTGGTGTGGTGAAAGAAGGCAGCCTATAGGCAATTCAAGTGCTCAAGGAGTGAAAGGATCGAGAGGAGTATGAGCTGATAGCTAGAAGGGCCACTAGGGTGGTGAGGGCGGCCAAGGCAAGGAAGGAGCAGAACCTGGCCAGGGAAATTAGGAGAGGGAACAAGGGTTCTTTAGATACATTGGGGAAAACGAAGGGTGAAGGGCAGATTAGCAGGATTAAAACAGGAGAGATGGGCACAAGACCCAGGGAGCAGGCTGAGGTACTAAATGAGTACTTCACCTCAGTTTTCACCAAGGAAAATGGGGTGCTGCATCACACATGGAGGAGACGGTGATACCAGGGAGGGGGGACCCTTACCGATCGGGTCTGGGGAGAGGGGGAGGCATCACTGGCAGGAGGGGGGGAAGGCTAAGCAGGGAGAAGAGGTAGCGGAAGTGGAAATCACAGCAGAGTGAGTGAGGGAAACCCTCAGGTCCCTTAAGATGGAGAAAGCACAGGGGCCGGATAAATTACATCCCAGAGTGCTGAAGGAAAGTACAGTTACGTAAGAACTTACCGTAACAGTAGATCTTCGAGAACAGCTCTTGCAGCAGGTAACACCATTAGGACTGAAGCCGGCAGGTGTCAGGACCCCACGGAAATCTTCTAGCTAGCAGTCTTCAGTGGGACCGCCTTTAGACGCCGGTCCGTCCCACGCCAGGCTTATACATGAGGCGGTCCTACCAGATCCCCAGTTCTTCCTACTGGATACTCCCAGCCGCTGATGACATCAGAAGGGGAGACCGAGGATCCGCCATCAGAAGAAAAGAGAAGAAAGAGCGTTAGCTCCTGCTAAGGCCTGGTAGGCCATACCTCCTCCAAGGGGGAATGGTGGGCGGGAAGGTACCTGCTGCAAGAGCTGTTCTCGAAGATCTACTGTTACGGTAAGTTCTTGCGTAACTGTACTATCTTACTTCGAGATACAGCTGTTGCAGCAGGTAACACCATTAGGACTGATTCCCAAGCAATAGCGCTTCTAAGCATTCTGGGAGGAGGCAAATAGAGATCTTGAGCAAGTCCTGACTCTAGGACAGGAGACCCTGTAGAACGGCAAGGCCGAAACCGGCTCTCTGCCGTGATGTAATATCCAGGCTATAGTGCCTAATAAATGTGTGCACTGAGCTCCAAGTAGCCGAGGCACAAATGGCCGAGGTGGAGACATTGCGCAGTGCTGCAAAGGAGGTAGCCACCCCCCTTGTCGAGTGGCCCCGGACTGTGCCCGGAAGGGGCTTCTATACGCTGGACAAGCCAGCAAGAAAGAGTCTGCTTTGAGACTGGTTGGCCCAGCATCCTCTCAGCGAAGGATACAAACAGCTGCTCCGACGTGTGGAGCTGTTTAGTCCTGTTCAGGTAGTACCTTAAGGAGCGGTGAACATCCAGGGTGTGAAGCAGTGCCTCTCCTCTATTAGAGTACTTGGGAAAGTACACAGGCAGATCGATGTCCTGGTTAAGAGTAAGGGCAGAGACCACCTTAAGCAGGAATTTAGGATTCGTCCTCAGACACTCTGTCCTGGTGGAAAATTAAATAAGGTTCCTTACACATGAGAGCATGAAGCTCGGAAATTCTCCTTGCTGACGTGACAGTAACTAAAAATAACGTTTTCCACGACAGAAAACGTAGCTCGCAATCTGCGGCAGGTTCAAAGGGGGGAAGCGTGAGCTGTTCCAGGACGAAGAGTAAGTCCCAAGGAACTGACGGGATCCTTGATGGGTGGCCTAAGGTGTAACACCCCCCCTCAGGAAGTCCCGAGAGGCATCAAGTTGTGCCACTGTGCGCTGATCTACCGGGAAGTGGTAGGCCGAAATCGCACAGAGGTGAACTTTAATACAGGAATAGGCGAGACCTGAGTGGAAGAGGGAAAGCAGGTATTCCAGAACCGATTTCACTGGGCATTCTAAAGGGGAGAGGCCGCGTGCCTGAGACCACAGGCAAAATCGGCACCATTTCATGGCGTACGTCGCATACGTTGCCGGCTTTCTGGCAGCGGAAAGCACTTCCGCCACCTCTTGCGAGACCCCGTGTCGCATAATGGCTATGTCTCGAGGAGCCAGGCATGCAGGTTCAGTGAGCGTAAGTCTGGGTGGACTAGTGAACCCTCCTCTTGAGACAGTAGATGGGAGCTGAAGCAACGAACTGGGGTTCCCGGACAATTCGCGTCCAGCATGGGGAACCAGATCTGCCTGGGCCAGAAAGGCGCTACCAGGATCATTGTTGCATGCTCCCTGCGTCAGTTTGAGAAGAACTCTCCGGATCAACGGGAAGGGACGGAAAGCGTAGAGGAATCTGTCCGCCCAGGAGAGGGACAACGCGTCTCGCCAGAAAACACCAGGCCCTGGATCTAGCGAGCAAAAATTGGGCAGTTTTGCATTGGATGGGGAAGCGAACAAGTCCAACTCTGGAGTTCCCCATCGAAGAAACAGATTCTCCGCTACCTCTTCAAGGAGTTCCCATTCGTGGACTCTGGCCTGGGAACGACTCAGGCCGTCTGCGATTGTGTTGTCCACGCCGGGAACATGAACTGCAATCAGGCTCACACTGTGTCAGATTACCCAATCCCACACTCTCATAGCTTGCCTGCAAAGGAGGTAAGAGTGTGCGCCTCCTTGTTTGTTGAGGTAATACACCACCACCGTATTGTCTGTCTGAAGCAGAAGAGTACTCGACGGGATTTCTGACTGAAAGGTCTGCAGGGCATAAAGGACCGCCCTCATCTCCAGAACGTTGATGTGGAGGTGAGCTTCCTGAGGGGTCCACATTCCCTGGGACCTCACCCAGTTCAGGTATGCTCCCCACCCCAGCCCTGAGGCGTCTGTGGAGAGGATTACCTCCGGGGACGGCGTTGAAAACGGGACACCCACAGAGTGTCCCTGGGTCTAGCCACCATTGCCAGTCTCGAATCACGGCGTTCGTGATTCTGACCGGATGCTGCATGTGGTCTTGCCTTTGGTTCCACTGCACTTTGAGCAGCCGCTGAGTTACTTGCATGTGGAGCCTTGCCAAAGGGACGGTTGGAATGGCCGCAGCCATGTGTCCGAGCAGCGAACCAGCCTAAGGGACAGTCTTCTTCTCTGAGAGATCCCTGATGAGGATCTGATGTGTTCCGCTCTCTCCTCGGGAAGAAAAGGCTTTCCTTGGACAGTGTCCAGAACTGCGCCTATGAACTGCAGCTCTGGGACAGTATGGGAGAGAGCTCGTGAGTTGATAAGAATGCCCAGAGACTGGAACAGATCCTGGGTGTTCTGAATAACTAACAACAGCCCTCTTTGGAGGCGACCATGAGAAGCCAGTCATCCAGGTATGGGAACACATAGTGGCCCTGTCTCCTTAGAGCACGCTGCCACGATATGCTACACTTGGTAAAACCCTGAGACAAATGACAGTCCAAGGAAGAGCCGGAACTGAAAGTGGTGGCCAGGAGCAAGCGGGAACCTCCTGTGCACGAGCTACTGGGATGTGCAGGTAAGGCGTTCTGCATGTCCAGGGATGCTAAAAAGGCGTCCTTTTTCAGCATAGAATGGAGTCATGGAGGGTCACCATGCGAAAATGTTTGTGAAGCGACCGACAGCTCGAAATTCGCTGAAGTCCAGTATTGGGACGGAGGTCCCCCTGTTTTCTTGGAACCAGAAAGAAGTGGGGAATAGTATCAGGATCCTTTCTGGTTCTCCGGGACTCACTCCCACTCCCTTTGAAGGAATGTGAGTACCTCTTGCCTGATGAGTGATCTGTGCTGACCCAGTGCTTGAGGAGAGCAGAGGGGCCTTGTGGGTGGCTTGTCCCACAGCAATTATAAAAAGTGGCCTTGTTTGACCAATTGAAGAACCCACCTGTCGGTGGTTATAGACTGCCACCCTGGCAGGTGTTCTGTCGACCCCGACCTTGGTGTCCCGTTGATCCTGAGGCGGGCGCGGAAGGAGTCATGCTGTGGCGGCTGGGGTCCTGCAGGCTGGGCCGACTTTGCAGGGCATTGGCCTCTGCACGGACGACTTCCCTGGGCTCTGCGGGAGAAGGGCCTCTGTTGTGGACCCATGCGGGACTGCTGTCTCTGCATCCGCCCTCGAAACGCTTTGGTTCCTCAGAAAGGAACTGAGCTTGGGTCTGTACATGGCTTGGACAGACCCTCCTCTCCCAGCCTCTTGAAGTTTGGTGAGGACCTTCTCGAGGACTCACTGAAAAGAACTTCTCTGTGGAGCGAGGCATCCAGGATGTTCTTCTGGGACGTCGGGTAAATCCAGAGACACGGAGCCAAGAGTGTCTCCGGAGGCCTACGCCTGAGGCTGCCGCTCTGCCGAGAGTCCGGAGATAGTAGCCAGCTCACAGCACCTGGGTTCCTACATCCGAACCCATCTGAGAAGGTGCAGCAACTCCTCCTCTGCTCACCTTCTGGCATCTTTTCCGCCAGATCCAGTCCCTCTCCCTGCAAGGCATTCTGAAACTGGACCATGTGGGTTAAGCAGTTGAGGGCCCTAATGGCACAGGTAGCGGAATACAAGACGTGCACACCGCCAATAGCGACCCAGCTGCTTTGGACTCTGGGGTCCGGTGGGAGGTGTCTCAAATGTTGCGGCCTCTGGGACCAGTCATGTGAGGCTGTGATGACCAGAGAATCGGCCAGAGGATGTGATGCTAAGTACTGGTCCTCCCTAGGGGCCTTGTACAGGCAGTCAGCCTTCTTCGGCATCGCCGGGAGCGAGTGTGGATGTTTCCACGCTGTCTTGATGACGTCCATGAAGGTGTCCACCAAGGGTGGCACCACCACAGACTTTGGATCTTTTTGCCGAAGGTATCTGGCAAGGCGTAGTCTCTCGGGGTCGAGTTCCTCTGCGTCCCAGCCCATGTTCTCCTGGATATGCCTCAATCTCGAGAATGATGGGTCATCCGGGGAGATCTTGGGAGCTCACGTGGGTCCGGAGAAGGGACACTGATTGGAGAGGGGGATCTGGATCCATCCGAGAAGTCGATCCCGTGTCCTCCGTCGAGCGAATGGCGGCGTCTTCTGGTCTCTTGGGGCTGGGTGACCCTGAAGAAGATCTGGACGGAGGTCTCCATTTGTCTGGTCTACCCCTAGGAGGTTCCGTAGGCTCCTGGGGGGAAGGTACTCGGCCTGCAGCCCCGGATGGAGTAGGGGGCGCGGGGGCCGTGGAGTCGCAGGTGGAGGAGGAGGAAGAGGAGGAGGTGTGGAACCACATCCTTCTTTATGGTATCCCACCAGTAGGTGAACAGCCTTAACCTCTGAAATGCTGAGGCGCCTGACGACGGACCGGGCGCCGTGGTCGGTCGCCGGGTTCAGCGTCGGCTCCCAGGGTCTCTGGTTCAGGGGAGGGTTCCCTGTGGGGTGCGACAGGACCGGGTTCGCCCGTCTGGTCCTCGGGCTGAGTCAGCTCCTCCTCCGTGAGTGCCTCCTGACCGACGTCGGTGGGAGGCGTAGGGGTTCTCCTCTCTACTGGAATGGGCGTCGGTCCCCCGGCCGGCATCCGTGGTGGTGAAGGCCTAACCGGCGATGGGCGTCTGGCGGTCGTCTGTTCTCGGGACTGGTGGTGCTTGGCCAATGTCGGATCCGACGTCTGCCAAAGAAGAGGAAGGCCTGGAGGTCTTGGCCTGAGGAAGAGAAGAAGAACCTGAAGAAGTCTTCACCGCAGCGGGGGCTGAGAGCGGGCCCGGGAAGGGAGCGGGTCGGACCGGAGCTCGAGCTACGGGAGTCGGAGGCCCTAGAAGTGGACTTTGATCTCACACCTCTCCCTATGCTTTCAAGGTGTCTCCGGGCCTTTTCCGACAATTTCCCCTTGGAGGCTGAATCCATGGCCTTAACTTTTTCCTTAAGAAGGAATGCTTGCAGGGCCTTCTGGCGACGGATCTGGGTCCGGCTATTGAATCCCTGGCAGAAGGTACAGGCCCGAGTGTCATCTGGGCCTAGGCACTGAACGCAGGCCGAATGCGGGTCTTTAAAAGAGATTTGCTTCCCACAGGCGCACTTCGACGGATGGCCTTCCATGGAGGTTGGAGAGGACATCAGACAGCAAACTTTGAAGAAAAAAATGAACTTTCCCAGTGGAAGAACTTTACCCAGGTATCATGGCGCTAAGCAGGACCGAAGGTCAAGACATGTAAGTCGGCAATTGGGAAAGAACTTCAAAGTTCTGGGACCGCCTCCTTATGTATACTAAGCCCACCAGCGTCAGGGGCGGGATGATGGGCGGTCCCACTGAAGACTGCTGAAGACTTCAGTGGGGTCCTGACGCCAGCTTCAGTCCTAATGGTGTTACCTGCTGCAAGAGCTGTATCTCAAGTAAGATCTTACGGATGTCCCATGGAAACCCTGGTGGAGCTTTTCACCATCTCTCTGAGGACAGGTGGGTGCCCCAGGACTGGAAGGTGGCGCCATAGTGCCCATCCACAAGGAGGGATCAAGGGTGGCAGGGAACTACAGGCCTGTCAGCCTGACATCGGTGGTGAGCAAGATGATGGAGGGCATTGTCAAGGAGGCTGGGGGACCTGGAAAAAGTCAGGGTGCCTGGACGATAGACAGCATGGATTTGTCCCAGGAAATCATATCAGACAAACCTTGGAGTTCTATGACTATGGTGGCAGAGTGCCTTGGACCTGGGTAGACCTATGGGCGTCCTCTTTCTAGACTTCAGCAAGGCATTTGACTCTGTTCTCCACGAGGGCCTGTTGGATAAGCTGGGAGAAATGGGGTGGGGAACCGGATGATCAGATGGATAGGCAATTGGCTCCAGGACCGGACCCAGAGGGTCAGTAGCTGGCGGATAGTCTCATCCCTAAGGAGGGTCACAGTGGGGTCCCAGGATCACGTCCTGGGCCCCTCCTGTTCAACACCCACGCTCCTGACATAAGGACAGGTATCAGGAGTGAGATGAGTCTCTTATGGATGACTCAAAACTGGGGACGGTGGTGGATGGGGAGGAGGAGAGGGTGGCCCCACAGGGGACCTGGAGGCTCTGGAAAGATGGTCTAGAAAGTGGAAGCTGAGGTTCGATGCAGGGAAATGCAAACGACTGCACCTGGGGGCCAGAAACCCAGGCTAAGTGTACCCGGGGGAATGCTACAAGTCTCGATGGCTGAGAGGAACCTGGGGTGGTGGTGGATGTCAAGATGAACAACTCGGAGACTTGTAGGAGGGTAGCAGTAAGGCCAACAGGATGCTGGGATGCATCACTAGGGGATCACCTCAGAAGGAGGAGTGATACTCCCTCTGTATAACTGCTTTGGTGAGGCCGCATTTTTGAGTACTGTGTGCAGTTTTGGAGGCCCACTTAAAGAGGGACATTAGACACATGGAGAGGGTCCAGAGGAGGGCAACAAAATGATTTGGGCTTGGGGACAGGACCTATGAGGAGAGGCTCGAACAGCTAAATATGTACACATTGGAAGAGAGGAAGGCGGGGACATGCAGAGGTCTCAGGCACATGAACAGGGTAAACAGGGAGGAGCAGTCAGGGGTGCTTCAAAGGAAGGAGGAGGAGCCACTAGAGGCATGGGTGGAAGCTGGAGGGGGGAAGATTCAGGGAGAAAGGAGGAGTGCTACTTCACTGAGAGGGTGGTGGAGCCATGAAATCACGCTGCCTAGGGGCTGGTGGGCAGAGACAGTAGAGGGTTCAAGAGGGGGGGAACAGGTACAGGGAAGGGTTCTGGAAGCAAAATCCAATGCAGCGAGAATATCCGGAACTAGGAAGGAGAAGCCAGAGGGCAAGGGGCAGCAGATCAGCTCCCAGGGTGAGGGGCTGACAAGCGAACAGGCACGAAGACCGCTAAGCCTATTACTGCTCCATTTTAGTATGTTAGTAAGGTTTTATTCATTTATTCATTACAAATCGGGTTTACAACCTTTGAGTCAGAGGCTCATTTACAAAGGCACCTCATCCTGGGGCAGACATCAAGACAGTTATTACAGTACAGATTAAAACAGAGGATAACATTACAAGCAGTAAAAGACATTTAACATGATACACTTGGGTTAATAATGTAGTAGTTTGTATGTTACTTAGGTTACATAATGTTACAGATCTGTGAGTTACACTCATGGATATAGCAGGTCCTCAGAGAAGAAAGCGGGTTACATCCCTGTTTGGACCTAGTAGGGAAGGGGTAGGTCTGGAGGAGGGAGAGGCTGTCCAGTGGACGTTGTCGAGCCAGGGGGCAAAGCGGGCGAGAACCACAGGTTACAACGGGGGGTTAGTTGCACCTACAACAGCGGGTATTGAAGATATGGTTCCGAAGGGCTGTTTTGAAGGAGATAATTTTTGGCAAGTTGAAGATGCAGCTAGGGAGGGAGTTGAACCAGGTGGGGGCTTGGTAGAGGAAGGATCTCTGGGCAAGAGAGGTCTTGGTTCTGGGCACCTTGAAAGTGGTCTTAACAGAGCTATGGGTAGTGACTGATGAAGATGGCTGCCATAGGGAGGTGGAGACCCCTGGGGGGGGCGAAGAGTCCTAGCAGAGATTTCTTAGTGAGAAGGCAGATCTGGTAGAGCAGTCGCTCCTCAAAGTTGAGAAGTTTGGTGGTAGTATAGAGAAGGCAGGCGTGAGTTCGGCTGGGGGCACCGGTCAGGAGCCCAAATTGATGGAGAGTTGGATTTTGGAGAGGGTAGTGTTGTCAGCCGCAGTGTAGATGGGCAAGCCATAGTCCACGAGGGACAAGACGGAGGAGGTGATGGCCAGCCTGAGGGCAACCTGAGGCAGGCAGTCCCTGTGCCGGTATAGCAGGCCAATCCGAGAGTTAAGGCAGCTGACAGGGCATTAATGTGGATGTGGAAGAAGAGGGCAGTATTGAACGTGATGCCTAGGTACTTGTATGTGGTCCACTTGTTCTAAGCCGGGTGCAGAGTGCTGGGATAATCAAAGAGGGGTATTTTAGCTTTAATTTGGTGGGAGAAGAGCATTGATTTGGTTTTCTTTATGTTAATGACCAGTCTATGGTCTCCGAACCACCTTTCGGCTTGGTTGTAAGCTTGCTGGTGGGATAATTGGAAGGAGGTGGGATTGGGATGTGAGGCAATGAGGACTGCATCTTTGGCGTGGAGGAGCATTTTACTGGTACATGAGCTGGGGAGGGTGTTGAGATAGAGACTAAAAGGTATTGGACCCAGAATGGAGCCCTGAGGACCCCGGAGCGAACGAGAAAAGTGCTGGAGAGGGAGCCGCTGATCTTGACCAGGGCCCCTACTTTTCTGCGGCACAGTGGGACCAAGTTCTGCGGCAAGACTACCATTTGCCGCAGAACTTCTGTGGCGGTGGTTTGTAATTTCTGCGGAAGTTCTGCAGCACTAACAAACTACCACATCACAGTGTCAGCTTGTCATCCTGACTTCACTTTCATGGCAGTGGTTATAGGAAACAGGATGGTGGAAAGCACAGTAACACTAGTTAAAAAAATAACAGACTTAAAAAATAATGTTATGCCTAAAAAAGCAAAACAAATGTCTCTCCCTTAAGGTCCTAGCCTGTTGCATAAATGACATATGCAGAGGGGATCTTATGTGATAAATAAGGTATTTCTATATGCACATTATATATCCCAATAATGAGGTTTCCACTATCACTTATATATTTGTACGTGCTTTCTACACCACTCATGAGGTTCCCACTGTGTATCACTTATGTATTTATATGCAATCTGTAACATACACACAAATGTGTGTGTGGTGAGAGAGACAGAGATAGTGTGTGTGTGTGTGTGTGTGTGTATATGTATGTATGTATGTATGTATGTATGTGTGTGTGTGTGTGTGTGTGTGTGTGTGTGTATATATATTTTGTTTAATTTCCATGAACTTGCATCCTCATTCATACACGTCCCATTGGAAATGGAATAGAGGAGTTACTGCAAAACTAATTTTTCATGTCAACCTGCTTACCCTGACAAACTGCATGAACACTGTCAGGCCATGACATGCATGTGAAACGAATATGGGATAGGGCTCTCAGCCCATCACAATGTGTCCACCATGTGACAGAACACTGCACCATACCTTCCCAGACTCTGAGCAGTGATGTGTTCCACCAATCCTTGTGCTGCCCAGCCAGCTCCCAGAGCTAATCTCTGAACCTGAGTTGCTGCACGGAAGCACAGCATGCTGCCCTCTGGCCCAACAGCTGTCCCTGCACACAACATTTCTCCATAACTTTTAGGTGATTCTATCAACCAATGACAATATGTAATCAATAACCCTGGCAAAAATGCATTCAGTGCAATTATTTATTTAACAGCTCTAGTCTTTCAACAGGCCTACACATTATTATATTCCACTTTTCTGGGCATAATTACTTGATTTTTCTTAAAAATGACATTCATTTTACCAGTTCTTCATTTCAGATGGCATCTCTATACCTTAAAGGCACAAATAGGTTTGTACAAAGTGAGGTATGGACTTTACAAGTCTGTGCTATTGACAAAGTTTTGTTTAAGTTGGCCCTAGCGCAATAATGTAAGACTGAAAACTGTATTAGGCTGTAGTACAGGTTGAGCAAATATCACCATGCATGATGTGCTGTGCCACCGTCTCTGGCAGTGGGAGCTGTGGTAGATAAGTGACTGTTCATTTCTGTTGCAGAATGCAGCCATTTAGTTAGCTAATGTATGATGTTATAGCAATGATAACATCACATTCTGAGCATATAGTGGGGTTTTGGATATAAAAAGAGGGGAAGAGAACCAGATTCTATGGATAAACAGAAATATTAATAAACAAGCATTTGTCAATGCCGAATGTTGCTTGCTTGTATGTGCTGTTTAGGTATTTGGAAGCGACAGTTTCATGCCTTCCTCCCAAGACATCCACTGTGTCTTTCCGTTCAGTATTCACAGAAGAGTGGGAGGGGCAAGGGCCACAGCAGTACAGCAGTTGCCAAGGGGGTGAAGAGGTGGACAATAGACCATTCAAAGGCAAAGAGTCTGCAGGGCTCACTAAATTGAAGGTAGACAAAGCGATGGAACCAGATGGCATACGCGAAGGATATTAACAGAACTGCGAAGGAGATAGCTGTACCTCTAGCAGCCATGTTCACTGAGTCATTCAACATGAGTGAATTGGAGGAGGGCACATGTGGTCCCTCTACACAAGTCCGCAGCAGGGAGGAGGCAGGGAACAATAGGCCATTCAGCCTCACCTCAGTAGTGGGAAGATCATGGAGACATTGCTTAAAGAAAGGATAGTGGGCATCTAGATGCCATCGGAACCAGGACCATAGACAAGATGGATTCACAGTGGGGACATCATGTCAGATAAATCTGGTTGATTTATTTGACTGGGTGACAAAGGAAGTGAATCAGGGTGGGGCAGTGGACGCTCACCTGATTTCAGCAAAGCCTTGACACCATCCCATATAGAGGCTGATAAACTAGCTGGGTAGGCTGGACATGGGGGAAAGGGTGGTAAACTGGGTTAGAAACTGGCTAACAGACAGGAGGCAGAGAGTGGTGGTAAATGGTATGCAATCTAGGGAGAGGGGGCGACCAGTGGGGTGCTGCAGGGATTGGTCCTGGGGCCAGTTCTGTTCAATGTCTTCATTAGTAATATTGCAGAACATCTGAAGGGAATTTTTTCACCAAATTTTCAACATAGTCATTTTAAACCTTTGCTCATGAACAGTGTCACTGTGATTTTCTTAATTTATCCGTAGATATTGATTTCTTTTTGACCGGCTTACGCCATTGTGTGCTACATAGTGTAGAAGCACGTTTTGGGTGAGATGTGAAAAATAACAGCTACCTATTTATAAGAAGGTGATAAAATGGCAATGTTGGAAATCTGGATGAAAATATTGAAAATTCGCGACCCACGAAAGCGTGAGAGAACTGCAATGCACGCCAGAAACAGTCATTTTGGAATTTTTCACCAAATTTCAACATGCCATTTTAACACCTGAGCTCATGAACAGTGTCACTGTGATTTTCTTAATTTGTCCTGATACATTGATTTAGCACACCGACTGCGCCATTCGTGCGCTCTATATGGGCGGAAACATTTTGGGTGAGAGATGAAAATGACAGCTGTACTACTCATAAGTATTATGGGTAAATGGCAATAAGCAAAACTGGAGTGAAAATATTGTACTGCGACCACGGTGCCCGCGAGAACCGGCAACGACGCTAAGTTTATTTTTGATTATATCGCTTAATATGTTTTTTTTGGATTGTTCATTGTCATTGTCCGCCCGGCGGGATTCGCAGTGATACGAAATCACTCCTTCGGCCCGTAATACCAGCGAGACAGTGACATCATTCCGTGAGAAGGGGTCCCAAAACTCCATGTTGAAAATTTGTGCAAAATTCCCAAAATGCCTGAGATATGTAATTGGGGTGGAACTTCCATCTAGCCCATTATACTGCCACCGGCATTTCTCAGTTCGCGTCGGCTTTGAAGAGTGCAGACGGTTCCTGGTCCACCAAGATCGCCGTGCTTGAGGTCCGGAGGTAGGCATGGGGTGAGGGGGTGGGAGGCTGGGCAGTGGGTGGGTGCGGGTTGTTGAGAGGGGTTGGGAGACGCGCCATGACAGTTTTGTTTACAGGTTTTAAAAAAAAAAAAAAAAAAAGATATTTGTGGACGCCTTTGCCATGCGGGTGGGCTCCTAGCGTGACACAAGGAGGGGGGGCATTCAGCTGATGGGGATTGGGCACCCTGGCCGCCAAGGACCGCCACGCTGGGGTGTGCTCCCAGCGTGGCAGTTACTACTGGGGGCGAGCTCAGCTGACAGGGATTGGGCACCCCTGGCCGCTCATACAGTGCGCGGCGGGAGCGGGCTGCGACGCCGCGCGGGTGTCTGTGTGTGGGGAAGCTGCGCCGCGAGCAGCCGACATCTTATCGGTGCTCACTGAAGCATAGCTCCTCGACCAGGCTGCCACTGCATTTTGGAGCTTGTCATAGACAGCTCCAGAATGCATTGGCTTACAGGGCGTGGCTCGCCAACACACTGACTGAATTGGAGGGAGGAGGTGACACATCTCTGAAATCTCCGATGATGGCACTATGTTTTTGCACATGCAGCAACAAAAAATCACCAAGAAGAGTGAATTCTGCGGCACCACAGAAGTTCTGCGGTAGATTGCAAGTTCTGCGCAAAATTCTGCGGCCGCAGAATTCTAGGGGCCTTGATCTTGACACACTGGGATCTTTTTTTTTTTTTTATTTAGTTGTTTTAACCAGGAGTAGCACACTAAGCTGAAAGCTTTTTTACAGGAGCGACCGGGATCTAGCAGAGAGGTAGCTAGAGAACCAGACAATGGGACCACTAGAGAAGCCAAGTTGGAGAGAGTCGAGTAGAAGGGGATGACGGACAGTGTCAAAGGCCTTGGAGAGGTCAGTGAACACTGCTTCTGCAAGGCTGCCAGAGTCGAGAGCAGCATGCAGGTGTTGGGAGAATTCCAGGAGAGCCGTGGTTGTACTGTGTCCTGGGTGGAAACCGTGCTGCTCTGGGCACATAATGTCATACTTGGTTAGGTATTCAGAGAGCTGGATCAACACCACTTTTTCAAGGGCTTTAGAGAGTGTGGGAAGGATGGAGATGGGCCAGTAATTGTTGGGGGTTGATCGGTCCCCACTCTTATGTATGGGTGTGATTTCAGCAGTTTTACAAGAACTTGGGAACTGATCCAGGCATAGAGACCGGTTTAGAAGGTCAGTCAGGGGGACTAGGACTTCGTCCAAGACCATACAGAGGATCCTGGAGTCGAGGGGGTCACTGCTGGGGTTATTGCTGCCTAAGGCTTTTAGCAGGTGCAGCCTGGCTTCTTGCGGGGGATAGGGTGCACAGGCAGAATGGTGGGTGATGCAGGACCAGAGGGAGAGAGGTGGGGATTGGGTCAAAGAAGCTGCTGGGGAGGACAGAGTTTAGGTCAGAGAAGGCAGTGTCAAGGCAATCTGCTATGAGGAGTGGATCTGTGGTGGGGGTGCCATTGATGGAGAGCTGAGATGGTGGGGGAAGTGGGACTCCCATTTAGCTCTTTCCATATTATCCCAGAAGGTCCGAAGGAACCCCAAGTGGAAGTGAGGGTGGTCTGTTACTGCCTGCCTTGGCCCGCCTAATGGTCCAAGTGCACTTGTTGCATTCTCATGCTAGGCCTGTCGACGCCTTCCAGATTCTACAGCAGTGCCAGAGATTATCTCTTGTTTTTGAGTCTCTGGAGAGGGTGGGGTGATCTATGGGGCATTGCATTTTTGGAGCGGATTCTGGTGAGGGGGCGAAGGTCACAAGCCTTACAGAAGGCATTTGTGAAGTGGTCAAGAGCTGAGTCAATGTCAGGGGCGCACTGGATAGGGGACCAGTCTATCTGGGCTAGGTATTGTTTTAATTTTCTGAGGCCACCGAGGCATAAACGATGGCGTAGAGTGGCCTGTGACACTGGCTTCAGAGTGGAAGATGACCAGAGACAGAGGACTGGGGAGTGATCACTAAGAGAGTTGGGGAGGACAGTGACATCCTGGATTTTGTAGGAGCGGTTAGAGATAATAACATCTAGGAGAGTGCTGGTGCCAGTAGAGTGGTTGAATCTGGTGGGCTGGGTGACTACCTGGGACATATCCAGGGCAGCAAAGGAGTCCCTTATATGGGAGGCAGTGGAGGCAAGCCAGTTAACTTTGAGATCACCTAGGATGACTTGCTGCACTTTGTGAGGGAGAGATGCGAGTTAGTCAATGAGGGACTGGACGCTTGGTTTTGATTCCTCAGATGCAGTAGGAACCGTGAGGAAGAGAGGCCTCTGGTGGGGTCAGGTGTGATTTTACAAGGTGAGGCTTGGGCTCCATAATCAAGTTTAGGAGCTGGGAGTGCCTGACCTATAAGGGAGTCCCGTATGAGTAGTGCGCAACCACCACTGCGTTTGCCTACTCGGTCTTCCTTGTGGATGGTATATCCAGGGAGAGTGATAGCGGAGTCAGGGGTGGATTTGGAGAGCCAAGTCTCTACCAGTGCAGTTATGTCAGGTTGATGTTGAATGATCCAGCACTGGAGGGCAGCAGATTTCTTTAGAAGACTGCAAATGTTTAAGGATGCAAAGCGGAGGCCAGTTGCAGTACAGGATTTAGAAGGGCTGGAAGCAATAGGTCCTGGGTTTGGGTGTACATTACCAGATAATAATAGCAGTGTCATTATTCTGATTAGTGGCCAGTGGCGATGGAGACCCTTGGGTCGACACCCAGCTGAGGACTTTAGAATCAGGGTGCATGGGATAGATAAAGTGTGAAGGGTGGGAATGGCAGGGGAGAGCTGGGTCCAGGTCAGGCCTTGGAGGCGGAGGGAGTGGGGTGTTGGCAGGGTGGGGGTGTTGGGGGTCACAGTCTGTTGAGGTGGGGGGCCAAGTCACTGTGGGGGTAGTCTGGGGATGAGGTGCCTAGTGTGGAGGAAAGGTGCTCCAGTCTGTGTGAGGTCTGTACCAAGAGGGTGAAGGAGAGCAAACTTCGTAATGGAGTGTAGGTACCCATAGCAGCTGAGCAGAAGAGTGCCAGGAGTAGTAGAGAGTAAGGAGATGCAGAGCAGCTTTGAAATGGTTGGGGGAAAACCCCTTTAGTGGGCGAAAAGACTATAAGGTGCAAATGGGAAAAATCAATATCAGTCAGTAGAAGAGGGAGGGGCAAAGACAGATAAAGAGCCTTATTTACTTTTCCACAAAGACAGTGTGTCGTTCAAACAACATGAAGTCTTGCTGTATTCTGACATACGCAGTGATCACCAACCTTTGAACTGCCCCGGAGAACAAAGAGTTAACTTTCCATGCAGGGCATGGAACGTTGAGCTCGAGCTCGGTTGAAGCCTCTGTCTGCTGTTGTTTAAACTCCAACCGTCAGATTCTTTACTCCGCCTCATTGAACAGTCGCTCCGGAGATTTCTCCTTCTGCCGTCTAAAAAGTCAGTGAAAGTGTTGTTTTTTTCTCTCGGTTTCGACCGAATTTCTGCTACTGAACCTGTCGCTTTAAGTCTCTGTCTGTGGTACCGTGAGTACTAGATAGGTTTTTGTATTAGTTTCTGTGTGGAACTTGTAAACATTGGATCGGTTCGGTTTGAACTGATCAGATTTGTGTTAAAAAACTTCTCTCTTTATTAGAGTGTGGTAACCGGTCCATATCGGTTCTAAAAAAACGGATTTGATTACGGTTTTTTCCAAGACCCGTAACACGGTCAGGAACCGATAGGGGTGTCTTGCCTGGTGGATTGCCGAAAAAAGGGTAAGTTGTGGTAAGGATTGGCCATGTCTGAGAAACCCAAGAAAAAAACGGGCCCACTGGGTTTCAACACTGTAATGTGTGTGGGGAAGCCTTTGCTAAAGCTGATCCCACACCACCTGTGGTGTTTTGGTCTGAGGTTTGATCACCTCAATTCAGACTGCCAAATTTGTAAAGTTTTCCCAAAGCTACCCTGGATAAGAGATTGGTAGACTGAGGGAAAGGAGGCCGAAGTCCGCTGACCCGGATGGCCAGCCGGTTTGGTTCCGACCAAACCAGAGGAGTGCCTCTGACCAGGGTGAAACTTCTTGGGCAAAGGAGAACCAATTCTGAGAGTCGGTTCGGTTAAAAAGAAAGAAAGGGAAAATCATCTGGTTTGGATCCACAGTTCTTTCTCCGACTGCTGATGAAATAGCCAAAGCGATAAGGATAGTTCAGTCGTAATTGGTTCCAGCCGAACCGCACCATCTGTCAGGGCTCGGTTCGTTGGTTCCACCAGTTCCGATTATACTTTAGAAGAATTTTATGAACCGGAGGAGGAGGAGGGAGAGTATGAAGTTGATGATGATGGTGATTATGAAAGTCTGGATGTGCCTATTGACCCGGACATCTCTCCAGACAGACCTTCAGGTGTTTCTCATCCTAGGCTTTCTGAGTCCCCTTCCCACTTTATGTTTTACAAGAAAGTGGCTGAAACCCTCCAGCTTCCTGTGGAAGAAGCAGTAGAGGATCAGAAGGAGCCTGATTTTGTTGAGATGTTGGACATCCCAGAGTCCAGGAGACTGTCTATTCCCCTCCATAAATCTTTTGGGAAACAGACATTTAAAATTCTAAAAACTCATAATTCCATACCTCCTGAGGACAGAAGAATGGACAAGAAGTATACCCTTTCAGGCTCGGACACAGAGTTCCTTTCCCAGCAATGCAGCCATGTTGGGGTAGTGCAGGCTGCTGCCTGTGATAAGGCAAATATTCCCTTGGCTTCACACCCCCCAGATAAGGACTCCAGGAGGATTGATGCCATGGCAAAGAAACAGTACATGGCAGCATCTTTGGGACTCAGGCAGGCTAACTATATGGCCTACAGCTAGATACCAGAAGTCCAGGTGGGACACTGTGCTGGCTCTAGCTAAACAGGTCCCTGACCAGCTTACCAAGGAGCTGGAGGGTGGCCGTGGATGGGATTGAGGCATCCAAGGTGCAATTTCATGCTGCTGTGGACTCCAATGATGTTTCATCTAGAGTCATGGCTGCATCTGTGGCCTTCAGAGGATGGCTTGGCTCAGATGTACTAGCCTGTCACAGGATACCCAGGCTAAGGCCATGGATTTTCCTGTCATTGGTAATTCTCTGTTTGGGGAGCAGACAGAGAATTACATGAAGAAGATGGATGAGTACAGGACCACCTACAGGAGTGCTCAGGCCAAAGAAGGGCAAGCCACTCCTCAGAGGCAGCATTCCAGGGGCAGGGCAGGCCTTTCAAAGGCCTTTTTACCAAGCCCAGGCCTCCTCTTCTGCTTTTGCTCAGAGGGGGTTCTTTAGAGGGAGAGGCAGACTGGGTATGAGCAGGCCTGCTTCCACCCCTCAGCCTAAAGCTCCTGCCAAGCAGACACCCTGATGGGTCTGCCCGGGCCGATTCTCCAATACCTGTAGGGGGAAGACTGACTTACTTTGTCCAGGACTGGAAGTCTTTAACATCAGACAAGTGGGTCCTAGAAGCAGTAAGCCAGGGACTGGTTCTCAGCTTCAAAAAATTTCCCAAGATGAGAACCAGATCCTTTCCACCTGCAAATTCATCAGAGACCCTTGCCCTAGAGGCAGAGGTTTTTTCCCTCTTGGCTCTCAGAGACATAGAAAGGGTTCCTACCCTACACAGGGCAAAGGTTGTACTCCAGGTACTTCTAACCCCAAAAGACAGGAGAATGGCGGCCCATCCTGGATCTGAGATATCTAAACAAGCACCCTTTAAAGCCAAAATTCAAAATGGTGACTCTGGGAATAATTCTGCCCTCTCTAAGGCCAGGGGACTGGCTAGCCTCCCTGGACCTCAAAGATGCCAATTTTCACATTCCATCAGGTGCTCCCACAGAAAGTACCTCAGGTTCGAGTTGCCCTCAGGCCACTATCAATTCAGAGCAATGCCCTTCAGCCTAACATCAGCCCCAGGGTGTTCACAAAGTGCCTGGCAGTAGTGGTTGCTTTCCTAAGGAGAAAAAAGATCTCCATCTTTCCATACTTGGACGACTGGCTTATAGTGGGTCAGTCTCCAGACCAAGTCAAGTCACATCTTCAGATAATTCAGCAACTGCTCACTTCCTTAGGATTCCTCCTAAACCTTCCAAAGTCAGTTCTCGAGCCAGTACAGCTCCTCACCTTTATAGGGGCAGAGCTGAATACAATAAGAGCAAAGGCCTTCCTTTCCCTGGACAGGGCAAGGACCCTTATAGAACTGGCCTCTTCTTTCACCCTTCAGGTGTCTCGACCAGCAAGGCACTTCTTGCAGCTCCTGGGCCACATGGCAGCCTCTACAGCAGTGGTCCAGGGGGCAAGATTCCAGATGAGGGACATTCAGTTCCACTTAAGAGTCTTCTGGTCCCAAAGAAAGGACTCCCTTACCAATCTAGTCCCAGTGACTCGAACCCTGATCCAGGGCTTGCAATGGTGGCAGGATCAGGACAATTTAAGACAGGGAGTTCCTTTTGTCACTCAGTCTCATTCACTAATCCTCACCACAGATGCCTCCCTCTTGGGCTGGGGAGCCCACTTGGGGGATCTTACCACCCAAGGGCTGTGGTCACCTCAAGAATCTCTGTTTCACATCAATCTCTTGGAGCTCAGAACAGTGTTTCTGGCACTGCAAGCTTTTTCCAAATCTGTACAGAACAAGGTGGTCCAGATCAGAACAGACAATACCACCACAGTGTGGTACATCAACAAGCAAGGAGGCACTCGGTCTACGGCCTTGTGCACAGAAGCAATGAAGTTGTGGTCTCTGGCCTATTCCCTGCAAACCTCTCTGATAGCAGTTCACCTCCCAGGGAAGGACAATGTCCTAGCAGATGCTGTCAGCATGATATCTCGGGGCCACCACGAATGGTCCCTAGATCCCCTAATTTTGAAAGTGATTTTCTCCAGATGGGACACTCCACAGATAGATCTTTTTGCAGCCCTAGACAATCACCAACTTCCTCTCTTTTGTTGCAGACCCCCAGTCTTGGGCTCAGTCCCCCTGGATGCTGTGGTTCTGAATTGGGAAGGGAAGTTCCTGTATGCTTTCCCCCCTTTCCTCTCCTGTTCAAAGTGCTAGTCAAGATCAGGTCTCAACCATGCAAAGTGATTCTGATCACTCCAGACTGGGCCAGACAGCCCTGGTATCCACTGTTGCTGTCCTTAGCAGTCCACCTTCCCCTGTCTCTTCCCAGGAATTACAACCTGTTGACATCCTCTCAGGGAAGGATTTGGTATCCAGATCTCAAATCTCTCAATCTCAAGGCCTGGCTCTTGAAGAGTTAAGAATTTTCTGATCTTCACCTCTCTAAAGGTGTTCTGGATATTCTTAAGGCTTCTCGGAAAGCCTTCCACCAGAAAGACTTACAACTCCAAATGGAAAAGGTTCACTATTTGGTGCTCTGATAAGCATATTTCTCCAGAATCTGCTGGGTTGCCTACAGTCCTGGACTATATGGTTCATCTCAGTGGCTTGGGACTTAGACCAGCTACACTTAAAGTACATCTGGTAGCTGTTTCTACCTTTTTGTCAGTAGGCAAGCCCTCTCCTCTATCAGCCCATCCTGTATTTTGTAAATTCTTCAAGGGATTGCTGCACACCAATCCTCCCTTTAGGGACCCTGCTCCTGCTTGGGACCTTAATGTTTGCTTTGCTCAGCTTATGCAACCCCCCCTTTGAGCCTTTGTCCTCTGCAGAGCTTAAGTACTTGACTTGGAAAACTGTGTTCTTGGTAGCCATTACCTCTGCCAGGCGCATCAGTGAATTGCAAGTCCTGTCAGTGGAGCCTGATTTCCTCTCTTTCCATAGAGATAAAGTGGTCCTAAGAACTAACAGGAAGTTTTTGCCTAAGGTGGTTTCAGATTTCCACTTTAATCAGTCTCTGTCTCTCCCTGTTTTCTTCACTGACCATTCCTCCTCTGGAGAGAGGAGGTTGCACAGCTTGGACGTAAAAAGGGCCATTAGCTACTACATAGAGCGCACCAAGGGTCACAGGTTTGAGTCCCTCCAGTTGTTCCTCACTTATGGAGAGGTCGGTAAGGGCAAACCTGCCACTAAAAGATCAATTGCCAGGTGGATTGTCTCTTGTATACAATTCTGCTATGAGAAATTGGGTAGAACCCACCCTCAGGCCTGAGGGCTCACTCTACTAGAGGTACAGCTGCTTACCTGGCTGCTGCCAGGGATATTCCTATCTTAGAAATCTGTCAAGCAGCCACCTGGAAAACAGTCCATACATTCACCAAGCATTACTCTCTGGATATCCAGGCTAGGAGTGATGCTCGGTTTTAACACAGCAATACTTCAAGTCTTTTCTCAAAATGGTTCGTCCCTCCTCCTTGGAGGTACTGCTTAGTAGTCTCCATATGTCAGAATACAGCAAGACTTCATGTTGTTTGAAGAAAAATTACTCACCTTAGTAATGTTGTTTCTTCTAATGGAGTCTTGCTGTATTCTGACCTCCCCCCCCCACCTCCCCTCTCAGAACCTGGTTTTGTGGGATGTGGGTGGGCAGGAGCAGTGTTGGCACCTAGAGGTGCCCCTTTCTCACCCTCCTTTATTTTGGGTGTGTGTTGTGTTTTGTTTTTTGGGTTTCCTGACTTGAGTCTTTGCTTTGAAACCAAAAAAACCCTTTTTAGCAAATTTAGTTGCCAGTTGGCTAGTGTGAGTTTCACAGTTTCCACACAGAACACCTAGTGAGTATAGTTCGTAAAGATCTGATGGTTGGAGTTTAAACAACAGCAGACAGAGGCTTCAACCGAGCTCAAGCTCAGCATTCCATGCCCTGCATGGAAAGTTAACTCTTTGTTCTCCGGGGCAGTTCAAAGGTTGGTGATCACTGCATATGTCAGAATACAGCAAGACTCCATTAGAAGAAACAACATTACTAAGGTGAGTAATTTTTTCTTGTGGACCAGTCCTAAGTTTCTGCCTAAGGTGGTGTCTGAGTTCACGTTGAATCAATCCATCAACCTGCCTGTTTATTTTCCTGAGTATTCGAAGCAAGGTGAGGCCTTGCTTCATACTCTAGATGTTCACCGGATGCTTAGGTATTATTTGGACCGCACCCATGCTGTCAGACAAACTGATCAGTTATTTGTTGCATTCGCCCCCAGGAGACAGACTCCTGTTTCTAAACAGTGTTTATCTAAACGGTTGGCCAGTTGCATTGTTTATTGCTACCACAAGTATGACAAGCCTTTGCAGGTCCTGTCAAAGGTCTATTTTACAAGAGGCATAGCTGCCTCAGCTGCTTCCTTTAGGAACGTGTCCACTGTTGACATTTGCAGAGCTGCCACTTGGAACTCCATCTATACCTTCATCAAGCATTACAGTTTGGACATTGCCTTTAGGTGTAGAGTCCATTTCAGCCTTGCAGTCCTCCAGGGCTGCTGCCTTAAGAGTGCCCTATGGCTGATACTCTCCTCCTCTCACCTGTCTGGGTCAGTTCCATCACTGCTTGTAACTCTGTCCTAATGGTGTTTCCTACTGCAAGAGCCCCTTCGGAGTAAGATAGTACAGTTACATAAGAATTTACCATAATAGTAGATCTTCGAGAGGAGCTCTTGCAGCAGGCGCTGATCTCCCTCTCACTGTCCCCCGGTTTGCTGCTTCTCCATATCAGTTAATCTGCTTTCCTTGGTTATGAAGAACTGCCTCGGTTCTCCAATGTCTGTGCATGCCAGGGTCTCTGGCGGGAGAACTGAAGATTGGTTGGGGGACCTCCCCTTTTATACCATAGGTGGACGTCGGCGTGGTCCCCCGCTAATGACTGCTAGCTAGAAGTTTTCCATGTGGTCCTAGCACCTGGCAACTTAGTCCTAATGGTGTTGCCTGCTGCAAGAACTTATCTTGAAGATCTACTGTTACAGTAAGTTCTTACATAACTGTACTTTCTTTCATTGATTTTCACATTGGGACAGTTTAAAAAACATATGGTAAAATCTTTCAGTGGCTTCCATTTGGCAGGGCAAGTGGGCAAACAAAGAACAAAAACAGGACTGACAAGCTTTTGGTGGAGTGAGCATAACCACTAGAAAATGGAACAGTGTTTAGTTCTTTAATCAATTTTCACATTGGGACACTTTAAAAAAAAAAAAAACAACATATAAAATGTTTCAGTGGATTCCATTTGGTGGGGTGGGCGAGCGAGGCACAGTCAAACACAAAAACGGGACTGACATGCGGGCGTAACCACTAGAGAACAGGAGACTTTTATTTCACAGTGGGAAACATAATGGTCATTCTAACCCCAGGAATCCACTAATATTGTTACTCTTGCAGTGCTCCCTTAAGCCAGCACTGCCCCAGAGAAAATAGAATGCTATGCTAATCATGGAATGTTTAACTCTTGCATCTATTTTTAAACTGCCCGGTGTCAACTGCCTACATTCTACCTCGGATTTCTTCTCTCTACTGCAAAGTTCAGATGCCCTGAAGATCTCTCTCAATCAACAGATTCCAGTAGTGCATAGAGCAACAAAACTTAAGTATTTTTGTTTTATTTTCATTACTGCCTAGTGTCATTGTTCTTTAGTGTTTTATACCTCATTAGTTTTAAATTTAAATGTATTTATCAGTTCCTTATGGTTCCTTTGCACCGAGGGGCAACCAACCTTCTTTTTTTATTTAATCGGAACCTTTTTAGAGGGTTCTGGTTACTTTATTCTTTAACTTTATTTAATTTTAACCATTTTTGAATTAAGCTTTATCGGTTTTCCTCAGCGGTTTCTCTGGTCCGGATCCAATCGGAACCAATAGTTTTTTCACTTTATTGGTTCCTGAACCAACCCTTATTCTGTTGAAACAGATCGCAAATATTTAAATTTAGTCTATTTTTTGGTCTGTTACTGGTTCCTGTTTTCTGTAATGTCAGACAAGCCTGAAAAGAAAACGGGGCCCCCCTGGGTTCAAGAATTGCTTGAAGTGTGCAGAGGTGTTTGCCAAGGCAGACAAGCATGATCTTTCTTGAGCAACAGCACTTCAATGAAGACTGTGATATTTGTAAGTCTTTCCCCGTTAAAGGAAAACTCCATGTTAAAATCAGAAAAAGATATGTAGTAGTCTTTTTTTCTGTGTTCTAACCAGTTCCCAGCATTTTCTTTTCCTCTGGCTATGAGAGATGTTTTTTCTAACTTTCCCTGTTTTATTGCCCTTGGAGGTTGCCATTCTGGTTTCTTTTATGGCCACCAGTCTTCCCAGAGTGCCCTTTAGTGTGATGTCTAATTGCCCCTGCAGTAAGCCAGTGTCTTGTTACAGGGTCTGTCACAGCTCAGCCACAGAGAAAATACTTCTTCCAGAGAAGACAAACTGCTGGATTTTGGGTGAGTGTAATCATTATTATTTTTTGATATCAGTACCTTGTCCTGCTATGCTCTGCTGTGTGTGTGTGTGTGTGTGTGTGTGTGACATGTCACTGTTTACTCTATTCCTCTCAGTCACTTTCAGTTTTTGCACCAGTACTAAATAGCAAAAATTGAACATCACCCTATAGGTTGTAACATAGCAGGACAAGGTACTAATATAAAAAAATAATGACTACACTCACCCAAAATGTAGCAATGTGACTTCTTCTCTGAAAGAAGTATTATCTTTGTGGCTGAGCTGTGGCAGACCCTGCTAAATTTAGGGGCATGGCTACATCACTGTCACATGAACCAGGGTGCATCGTAGAAGAAAGAAAGTCAATAAACCTATTTGTGATGGCAATCTCCAGGGGTCGTAAAACTACCATACAGCTAGCAGGCTAATTTAGGAAAAACTCCTAATAGCAGACAGAGGGAAGGACACACTAGGACTTAACATACATATCAAAACACGCTACATAACATATGTTTTTACACATTCTGGGTGGACTTCTCCTTTAAGACAGTGGAAAACGCAGGCAGAGGCTTAAAAAAAAAAATAGAGGGAAGGGTCCATGGGCTCTAACCAGTCCACCCCTTCTAAGACTGTGGCAGTTCCTTCCAGAGCCTCTAAATCCACCCGATACGGGTGAGGGCTCTGGCAAGAGAGGCAATCAACTGGCTGACTCCCCGGTGCCTGCCAAAAAATTAAAACCAAACACACTGACACCCCAGCTGAAGCGCATCAAGGGGTCCCACAGGTACCTATTAATGCACCTTCTCCTGCTGAGTTGACACAGGCTTTTGCCTTACTCCAGGTGCTGCAGGGTTTATTACCCTCTCAGCAGCCTCTGATTACAACTGCTGAAAAAGCAACTGTTACCCCTCTTTTGCCTACTGCTACAGTGGCATATGAGGAGGATGACCAAGATGAAGAGGGACTACAGGCATCCGGAGGCTCAGCCTAGCCACTTAATAAAAGGGAGGCAATATAGCGCAGTGGTTTAAGGTTCTGAGCTGCAAATCTGGAGACCTGGGTTTGAATCCCACAGCCCCCACTTGCATATACTGTGTGACCCTGAGCAAGTCACTAAACTTCCCTGTGCTCCCAGGTCACACCTGTAAACAAGCTTTCAGCTTAGTGTCTCTCTCCTGGTTAAACAATTGGAAAAAAAAATAAAGAATACCTGGTCCCACTTCCTTCGTAAACTGATACTCATGATACTACTCCTGTCTGGCAATGTTCATCCCAACCCCCAGGACTTCTAAAGGAAACTAACTTCTCAGGATCATCTCCCTTAACATCCACAGCCTCCTGCACAAGTTCCCCCAGTTCCAGGCTTGGGTAGGGACGACCAAACCAGACGTAATAGCCCTCACCGAAACCTGGCTCTCAGCAAACAACTCTGATGCCTACATCTCCATAGATGGCTACAACACCTACCGACAGGACAGGCTAACCAAACGCGGGGGTGGTTGTCTTGTCTACATTTGAGAAGACATTAAAGTTCAAACTCTGGACAACAACTTGCATGCCAGTGAGGCCCAAATCCTCAATCTAAAACTCCATAGGGCAATAAAATAGGTCCTACTGTTCACCACCATGTACATACCACCAAATAAACATGACGCTGGCCTCAAGTTATTTGTAAGCAATCAGCAACAGCTGGGCACAAATTGGGAGCAAGTTTTTGTTGGAAACTTCAACACCAACTGGCAGTATCTGAAGGAAACTCAGACCAGAGACCTCATATCCAGTCTGTACCTCACCCGACTGGTCACTCATGCCACCAGGATTAACTAGAAAACTGGTACCAGTACCCTCATCGACTGGCTTCTCTCCTCCCACCCTGAGCACATATCTGGAGTATCTGTCTTGCCATACAGCCTTAGTGACCACTCACCAGTCCAGTTCTACTGGGCCAGTAAGTTCTACAAAACGCCCACCCAAGGTCTCCAGAAATAGAGCCCTGAGACCAGGACTACTGGACACCTTCAAGCAACACCTAAAGCAGAATGACTGGTCACCACTCGACAGAGCCACTGATGGTCACCAAGCCCTGAACTATCTAGTCGTGACTTTCAGTCAAGTCTGTGACATATTTGCACCCTTCAAAACCAAAAAAGTGAAAGGAACCATCAACCATGGCTCTCCATATCATTAGTTGATCTATTGCGTAACCATGACAATCTGTGGCATAAGGCCAAGTCATCCGGGAAACAAGCCGACATTGCTGCATACAGAACAGCTAGAAACTACTGCACCAGGCTCATCCGATCAGCTAAAGCCATGTACTCTAAAGATCTTTTTACCAAATGCTGGGGCTCATGTAAGGACTTCTGGAACTCCATGAAAACCCTCAAGGGGAGGGGCCCCAGAGCCCCACCAGACCTGATTATAACTTTCACAGAGACACTTCAGGAACCTGTAGACACAGCCAATGAGTTCAGCTTGGCCTTTACTGATCTCTCAGGTGTACTACCGGCCAGTTATCTCAATCAGACTACTACTCCGTCGCCAGATCATGCCCACCCCACAACATCAAGAACTGGGACTCTGCTGTTCTAATTTAAACAAATCACCAGGGCTGAGACAATCAAGTATGTCAAGCGCGTCCTTGGAATGACTAGGCTGGGAAGTGACCAAGTCAATATGAAGCTGGTCGCCCTTGTCCTAAATGAGCTTGCAGAGCCACTCACAAAGGTTTTCAATGCCTCACTTAGATCCGGTGTGTTTTCTGATGCCTGGAAGATGGCCTTAGTCACCCCTGTACTTTAAACTGGAGATAGAACCAACACCTCCAACTACAGGCCGATATCCAACCCCCCCCCAAAAAAAAAACCCTAGAGAAGTTGGTCTCTGACCAGCTCACAGAGTACCTGGAGAAGTACAACAAATTGTGCCCCCAACAGCATGGTTTCCAGAAACATCACTCCACCCTAACGGCCCTAGTAGAATACACCTCACAAGTATACGACGCCTTAGACAAAGGGATGGTGGTGGGGTCAATATTCATAGACCTCACGAAGGCTTTTGACCCCATTAACCATCACTTTCTTCTTCAACAGCCTGCTCTCAACAGGACTATCTCCACACACAGCGGCATGGTTTAGCAGTTGCCTCACTCACCGCACTCAGCGTGTCAGAACTGGAGACTCACTATCATCCCCCAGGGAGACGAGCATCGCGTCCCCCAAGGATCAATCCTAGGGCCTCTCCTCTTCAGTCTCTATCAATACCCTACACGGCTCACATCGTACTCTATACAGGTGATGTAATTTCTGCCTCTGGCAGGGACCAGTCGACCATCACCTCCCAACTCCTCGACAGCTTCCACAAGCTAGAATCCTAGTTCAGCACCAAAAAACTTGCTAAACCACAAAAAAAACTAAGAGCATGCTGCTTACTGTCCCACAGAACAAAAAGGAGTTCCATCCTATACTGATATGGAATCTTAATGGAGATGCTCTAGAGCAAGTCTACTCATTTAAATACCTAGGCATTCACATTGATGACGCTCTCAATTTCTCCAGTCATATTGACCATGTTGTCAAAACCGCCAGTATGAAACTTGGAGTGCTATACTGCCACAGGTACTCTGTGATACCTGACGCGCTAAAACTAGCCAGGAGCAGTTTGGCCCTTGCATCTATTGACCATGGCCTACCAATGTACGGGGCGAGCACCGAAATTGCCTCAGTCGAATAAAAACACTATTAAACAAGGCTTGCCAGCTGATCCTAGGAGCAGATTCTTCAACCCACACCTGTGCCCTCTACTCAGGTACTGGATGGCTTCCTCTCCATCTCAGAGCCCGGTACCAAACCTGCCTACTGGTCAAGAAAGCCCAATTTAGACTAGCGCCTCCATCTCTATGTGGTCTCTTACAGCAGGCTAGATCATCTAAGCCAACCAGGATGCAGAGAAATGCGGGCTCCTGGTGCCATTTAAACGCACCACCCTGGCACAGAAATCCATCTTGTACCAAGGACCAAAATGGTATAATGGGCTTACCTCTGTCACTCATTGAAAGCAATAAGATTAGCCTCTTCAAAACAGGACTTGTGACTGTACTGATCATGAACTGGCCTGTGCATGCTTCGACTACCCAACTACACTACTCTTTAGCCCAAATAACCCTCCCCACCCCCTCTTCCCACCCAATACATTCCTACACCACCATCCCTCCCTCCACCTCCCAACCCCCACCCTCTCCTGCCCCTAATATTTCCATCCTAATTCCTCTCCTGCACAACCCCCTCCTTTACCACACCACCTACCTCCCTTGCTGTTTGTAACCAACTCCCTTTCACACCTCTCCCCCACTCCAGTACACTCCTCCCTTAGTTTTTCCCCACGCCTGTCTCTTCCCCACTTGCCTCCTACTTGAGCTCCAGCTTGCACACACCCACACTGCTGGCATCACTGCAGCAACTGCCCCCCCCATAACTCACCCTCCTACAAAACGATAATGCCGTCCTTAGGCTGCTCCCCCAACCACTCCCCCTCTATATAGCTAGTCCTCATCTGTATGGCCAGTACTCCCAGGGATCTGATGACCCTAAATTGACAGACTAAAGCACTTCCTTTGAAATTGTTTCCTTTGAGCTGTATCCTGAATATTCCCTCACTGAAATGCTTTATACCCTTGAAACCATGTTCCTCCTATTTTATTTGTAACCTGACACACTGTTCAATGTATTCTAACTTGTATCATGCAAATGTATGCAACCAATACTTTGTCTAACTTTTTTGTAATCTCTGCAACCTGTATGTTTGACTAATTGTTTTCTGTATGACCTGGAACCTTTGTAAATGAATCCCAGGACTCAAAGGTATTAATCCTAAACTGCAATAAATAAATAAATACAGGATTGTGGCTCCCCTCTCAGAGGATTTCTCTTCCCAATTTTCTTATGTTAAGAAAATGGTAGAGACCCTGGATCTGCAAACAGCTGAAGAGATCCAGGATGAAGAGGAGGCACAATACATTGAGCTTATGGGGCTGACGCCTTCAAAAGGCTCCTTCTGCCTATCTACAGATTCTTTAAGAAGGATGTTTTCGAAATCCTAAAGGTTCCCAATAGAGTCACTCCCACAGACAAACAGTGTGACAAGAAGTATCGAAAGATCTGGTGCTGAGTTTCTTTTTAGTCACTCAGACCACCAGGGTATTGTACAGCAGGCTGCCTGTGAGAAAGCCAAAACTCCTTATTCTCTCACCCCCCTCCCCGAGAAGGATTCGAGAAAGGTGGACAGCATGGCAAAGGATACCTTTCAGCATCCCTGGCAATTTGTCAAGCCAGCTACCAGGCCTATGCAGCCCTTTATCAAAAAGCTCTCTGGCAGTCAGTAGTGGACAATGTTGAGGCTAACCCCTCTTTAACAGTGTCAGAGGTGCTAGACACATCAAAATTGGGCTTGGAGGCTTCCAAATACCAATTTCAGATGGCAGCTGACACCAGTGATACAGCTGCACGGTGGATGGCTGGTACCATTGCTTTAAAATTTGCCTGACTGAGGGCTACCAACCTCACCCAGGACACCCAAACTAAGGCAATGGACTTTCCCGTTGAAGGCCACACTCTTTTTGGTGCCCAGATTGAGGCATATATAAAAAAAGTAGACTCATATAAAGCTACTTTTAGGAGCAACTTGACCAGAGACAGGCCCTCTACTTCAACTTCGCCTTATTCTAGGGGAGGCAGGGGAAGGTCCTCTTTTAGGAGGCCTTTCTTTCAGGTACAGGCTGCTTCCCAGCAGCAGTACCAACCAGAGCAGACTGGATTTTACAGAGCTAGAGGTAGAAGGGGTTCTCAGAGAGGATCCCAATCTGCTCAGCTTCAGCAGCAAGCAAAACAGAACCCCTGACTTTTCCCTTTAGGCTGCCTCTCCACATCCTGTAGGGGGCAGACTCAACCACTATTTCCAGGAATGGTTAAAAATGACCATAGACTGCTGAGGGTTGAGGCACAGGATGTCACACCTCGCACTATGCTGGCGACCCGGGTTCGGGAACAGGCTCGAGTCACCGGGGGTTTGACTGGGGGAGGTAGGATTGAGCATCCCAACGGATGCTCTCCTCCTCCAGGGAGGTGGGTTATATGCACAGTGATGCCTATAGTGTTTTACTGCCTGTGGAAGCACATGCAGTAAGGCACAGACAGCTCCTCACGAGGGGCCGGGGTGGAGGGCACTGTGGACGCTTGACAGCGTGTGCATAAGCACGCCATTAGTCTGGGCACAAGTCCTCTGCATCGGCGCCCTCAGGGGGTAGGGACCGGGAGAAAAAACAAAGGCAAAAATTCTCCCAGTCTCGTGCAGAATGATGCCAGGTCCACACTCTGTCGAAGTGGCCCAGCCGAAAAGACCACAGGATAGAAATCTTCTGGGCAGAGACCAGGAGGAAGTAAAATAAATAAATAACCACACACAGGTCATGGAAATAGTGAGTCAGGGTCTCTCCCTTTGCTTTAAATCCCTTTCTCCTCCAAGGTTAAAATATTTGGCACCAGCTCCCTTCTCAGAAAGACAGCTACTGGAACAGGAGGTCCAAGCCCTCCTGCAGGCATAAGCAGTGGAGCCTGTCCCCCACAACAAAAGAGGACAAGGGTTCTATTTCAGATATTTCCTAACAACAAAAAAGAACGGAGAGTGGCGGCCTATACTAGACCTCAGACTGCTAAACAGGTACCTGGTAAAACCCAGGTTCAAAATGGTCACAATGGCCATGATTTTGCCAACTCTGCAAAAAGAGGACTAGCTAGCCTCCTTGGATCTAAAGAATGCATATTTCCATATTCCCATAAGGGAGTCACACAGAAAGTATCTCAGATTCAGGCTCCCCTCAGGCCAGTACCAGTTCTCAACACTTCCCTTCAGCCTTACCTCTGCACCAAGGGTCTTTACCAAGTGCATAGCAGTAGTAGTGGCACACCTCAGAAAACTGGGTGTCACAATGTTTCCTTATCTGGACGATTGGCTAATCGTAGGGAAATCCCACCAACAAGTGTCAGACTACCGTCAGGTAACCCAGAATATGCTGCTGTCCCTGGGATTCCTTCTCAATACCAAAAAGTCAGTCCTGACCCTTGTGCAGGTTCTGCAGTTCATAGGTGCAGAACTGAATACAGTAGTGGGAAGAGCTTTTCTCCCTCAGGAGAGGGCAGAAAGCATTCAGCTTCTGGAAGGCTCATTTGCCATGGGCAGGCCAAAGCCAACAAAACAGTTTCTTCAACTGTTAGTGCACATAGGTGCCAGGTTTCAGATGAGAGATATTCAGTTTCACCTCAGAGCACACTGGTGCCAAAGGCGGGACTCCCTCTCAAAACCAGTACCAGTCACACAAATGTTGCTACAGACCCTTCAATGGTGGAGGGAACCAGAAAATTTAAAGGAAAGGGTTCCATTTCTGCAGGAGCCTCCCTCCCTGGTTCTCACAACCAGTGCTTCCCTGCTTGGTTGGGGTGCTCACTTAGGGGATCATACCATCCAAGATACTTGGGAGAGTGCAGACTCGTTCCTGCACATAAACCTGCTGGAGTTAAAAGCTGTTTGTCTGGCTCTTCAGGGTTTCTCTCATCTCATACAGGGAAAGGTGGTACAAGTTGGAACAGACAATACCACAACAATGTATTACATCAGCAAACAAGGAGTGACAAGGTCCACTTCTCTGTGTACAGAGGCAGGCCTCGCTTACTCTCTAAATGCCTCTCTACAGTCAATCCTTGTTAGATGCCTTGAGCAGGAAAAACCAGGCCCATCACAAATGGGCATTGAACAAGCAAGTGGCGAATGCTCTATTCAGGAGGCAGGGGACCCCAGAAACAGACCATTTTGCTTCCCACCAAAATCACCACTTACCTCTTTATTGCTGCAGGGCCCCAGTGAAGGGGACAGCTCCAATGGATGCCCTGATTCTGGATTGGACAGGCAGGTACCTCTATGCTTTCCTCCTTTTCCTCTGATACTCTGGGTGCTCATCAAGCTCAGGTCGCAACCAGCTTTGATGGTTCTGGTAGCCCCAGATTGGGCAAGACAGCCTTGGCACTCCCTGCTGCTCTCAATGTCTGTGAGCAAACCGAGTCACCTCCCTCAGAAGTACAGTCTGCTGACTTCCTTTCAGGGGAGAGTAGTGTACCCCAATCTCAGGTCTTTCAAGCTCAAGGCCTGGCTCATGAGGACTTAGAATATGCAGATTGCCAATTCTCTGAAGCAGTTTTAGAAGTCCTTAAGGGTTACAGGAAGCCTTCCACCAAGAAAACCTATGCCTCAAAATGGAAAATATTTTCCATTTGGTGCAGTGACAAGGGTATAATGCCAGCCCAGGCCGGGATACCAACCCTTCTTGATTATTTGTCTCACCTGTACTCCCTAGGGTTGCAGCACTCAACTGTAAAGGTGCAACTGGCTTCAATTTCAGCATACCTTTCAGCTGGAAAGGATACCTCCCTGGCATCAAACCCTATATTCAAAAGATTCTTTAAAGGGCTCTCTCATTTGTTTCCCCCTCACATGGAACCAGTGTCAGCATGGGACCTTAATATTTGCTTTGCCCAGCTTATGCTTCTGCCCTTTGCGCCTATGGCATCTGCAGAGCTTAAATTTCTTACCTGGAAGGTAGTTTTTCTGGTAGCAATCACTTCTGCCAGAAGGATAAGTGAGCTACAGGCCCTCTGTGTGGAAAAGGAATGTTTCTTTCCACAGGGACAAGGTAGTGTTGAGAACTAATAGGACGTTCCTCCCTAAGGTGGTTTCTGACTTCCATTTGAACCTGTCTAAAACATTGCCAGTTTTCTTTACTGAACACTCTAGCTCAGGGAGTGTAGATTGCACAGCTTGGATGTAAAAAGAGCGTTGAGTTATTACATGACTCATACCAAAGATCATAGGCAGGACAGACAACTGTTCCTCACCTATGTGGAAGTAGGTAAAGGTACTCCTGCTTCAAAGAGGGCTATCTCTCGATGGATAGTCCAGTGTATTCAGTTTTGCTACTCAAAGGTAGGCAAGGTTCCTCCCTCTGGTCTTAGGGCCCACTCTACAAGGGGCACATCTGCCACTACTGCAGCTGCCCGAGAGGTAACTCTAATGGAAATATGTAAAGCAGCTACCTGGAGGTCAGACCACACCTTCACCAAGCATTATAGCCTGGGCACCCAGTCCAGGAGTGATGCCAGATTTGGCACAGCAGTCTTGCAGAGTCTTTTTCCTAAATAGATTTTGGCCCACCTCCTTCAGGTACTGCTGCATAGACTGCAAAAGTAATAATATTAGTGGATTCCTGGGGTTAGAAGAAAAAATTACCCACATGTAGGAATCTTGTTTCTTCCAAAGGGATCAACTAATATTATTACTCCCCACCCTTGCCTCCCCTTTCAGAATCAGTAACAGGAAAAATCCTCTCCACAGCTGATAAGCTGTATAGTTGGAGTGGCTTACCACCTGCTGGTACCTTCTAGTAATGTCTCAACTTGTAGGTTCTTTTCTAAAGGCACATCTGACTTCAGAAAAAAAGGGGACATTTGTTTATACTAGTCCTTTGGTTAATGTTATTTGCCCAGTTGGGCATTATTTTTCTATAATAATTTAAATAATGATGCACATGTTGTTATGGCTTCTTTGCAGGCTTCTAAGAAATCTGATGTAGAATGTAGGCAGTTGACACTGGGCAGTTTGAAAATAGGTGCACGAGCTAAACATTCCATGATTAGTATAGCATTCTGTTCTCTCTGGGGCAGTGCTGGCTTAAGGGAGCACTGCAAGAGTAATATTATTAGTGGATCCCTTTGGAAGAAACAAGATTACTACAGGCGAGTAATTTTTTTCTTATTGCACTGTATATTTTTATTTATTTAATATACATATCGGAATTACAACCCTTTGAGTCAAGGACTCATTTCCAAAGTCTCCACATCAGTTCCAGTGGATTCAACACATGGACAGCAACACAAATGCAATATGATAGGAGGTTACAAAGTTTTTTTGTTACATACCAAATGGCGAATAGCAAACAGTATTCATATATTTGCAGGTGTCAGAACAAAGAACATAGAATCCCGAGCCATTCAGTGCCCAGATAAGTTACAGTGTACAATAGCAGTACAGAGGTCTATACAGTGCAAAAGCTAGGCTCCAAAGACAGATACAGTAAATTCAGAATTGCAGCCTGAGATAAGGCAATTGTAGTCATATTAAAATGTTAGACTGGAGAAAAGAGAGCTGGCGAAACTTCATTCGGTCGAGACGGTGTTAGAAGGAAGAGGAGAATATAATGGGAGTGAATGGAGATGGTACCAGGGAAGACGCTGGCAGATGGCGCATATAGAGGGTGGCAGATATTAGATGGAATTGCCATTTATACTCGATGATACAGAAGGTAAGGCTGGCTGGTAGCAAGGGTTGCAGTTAATCGGGCGGATAATTGAGGGTACACTGTACATAGTAATGTAAGATCTTACTTCAAGAGGGTTTCTGCAGTAGGTTTTCACAAGTAGGGCTGCACCCCCTGGCATCAGGACCGCACAGCAAAATTGTAGCTAGCAATCAATGGGGACTGCCCCTGGCATCAGGTGATGGATGTCAGTGTGACTATAAATAGGGGTGGTCTCCCGCCCGCCCTCCAGTTCTTTCCCACCATTGACCTGAATCGTCAGACCTTGTGGTAGAACAGCTTCAGTCGACTGCAATTTTTCAGTGTAGTACATAGTTATCGTTAATTTCTTCCTCCACAGCGGTGTATGTCGTCTCGGCCCAAGAAAAAGTGCTCCAAGTGCGGCACACAGATCCTGCACGGGGACAACCATTCCTGTTGCATCCTCTGCGTCCTCTGCCTGGGGCCTAAGCATAAGACCATAGAGTGCTCCATCTGCCAGGCCTCCAACCAGGCCATACGCACTCATCACCAGAGGATCCTCGATGCCCATTTACTGAAACAATGACTGGCATCAATGGAAAAAGAGCTCCGGGAGCTGAGAGAAAGATCGTCATCACCGGCCCCGGAAAAGAAAAAGGAGAAGGAGAGATGCTGGAAGTGGAGCCATTCTTCCCAGAGGAAAACCAGCCAGACAGCCAACGCCATCTCGGGTGGGGCCTCCACCCCATGAGTACCCCACCTCCTGGGCCTTAGTCTGCTCCGGTGGACCAGATGCCCCCCCCCAATGAGGTCAGCGGGCAGTCTGGGATCTCCTTTTCGAAGGAAACAGTTGCGGACCCTGTTCTGAGCTCAGCTGATAAGTTGCACTCCGGCTCTGCCGCTGGGTACCCGGCCCAGGCCAATCAGCCTGACTCTAGCCTGGTCTGTACTCCAGTTAGAGCCAAGGCTTGAAGCCATAGTGAAACAAGGACCTAGAATAGTATTTCGTAAATGTAAAAGCATTGGAGACATGGTGGTCAGTAACATATTAACAGGACCAGAACCATTAAGACAATCATTGCTAGCTCCGGCACACCCACAGGTACACACTGTTGTGGCAGATGTTCCCTTTGTAAATTTATACACACATGTAAAGAATTTCTGCACCCCTCCACAGACAAGATGATACAGATCAAGGACTTCATTACATGTAACAGCAGTGGCATTATTTACATGTTAAATTGCTTATGCAGGGCTTTCTATATTGGTCGTACCATTAGAAAGTTCCGCACTAGAATGGGGGAACATGTGAGAGCTATTGAAAAAGATTTGTCTTATGCAATAGCCAAATATATAGTGAGTAATAAACGTTAATCGACATCAAATCCAATTTATAGGAATTGAGCAGGTTAAAATAGGAACTAGAGAGGGAGGGAGACCTTAACAAACTCATAGGACAAAGAGAAAGTTACTGGATATTTGAATTGGGGCACGGAGAAACAAAGGCCTTAATGACAGCACTGATTTGTCCGCATTTTTGAAAAAGTACAGATGCTAATTTCGAAAAAGCATAAATACTAATTTAGCTAGGATTGAACTCTTTTGAATACATTTTTCAGTACTTAGATGTGTATAACCAAGTTGCCATTTAAATATATGGCTTCATGGAATTATGCATAGGGGGTTGGCATCTTATGTTTGTAATGTTTAAAGTTGGTACCTGGAGCTGACATGATTTTTTAATATATATATATATATATATATATATATATTTAGATCATAATAGCAGGGTAATGTAAAGCAGTAGTAATTTGTATGGGATGTGCAATAGATGCCTTTATATTTGACACAGAAGCAGTAATAGAAGTGTTGGATATCTCAAAATTGGCACTAGCTTTAATATTTTCTATATATTTCCTGTATATGACAGAGTTTGATTTAAACAAAATACATGTCTGCTCCAAGTTTGAGTTTTAGAAAATAACCTCACATGTGATGCAACTTGTACTTTAAGAAATGGATTGTCTGTGATAACCAATCAATTGATGTTTTCACTAATTGGCTTATTGTTCACATGTGACAGGTTTAACTTTGTATAAATGCAGCATTTTTTACCTTTGTTACAATCACTCTGAGGAAGCCTAGCAGCATGCTAGGAGAAACGTTAGTTGTTTGTCCTTTTGTCAGATAACGCGTTTATAGCTTTTACATTAACAAGACCGCACTTTCAAACATCTTGAGTCTGTGTGGTTTATGTATGGAGTGTTCGGTGTAACGGGTGCTGCAAACCCTTTTAATACATTTGACTCTAGCCTCCCAGATTCTGTCAGCCTGGCCCTGGTCTGTAAGCCAGTCATCGGCTCTTCCAACTCTGGCCCGGCCATTACCTCTAAGTCGACCGCCAACCGGTCCGGCGACCGGATGGTGACTTCTCGCCCATTGGACTCCCTTGTGGATCCTGACACAGGGCAGAGAGAGCTCGTAAGTCCCCTCTCATCCCACCAGGGCTTTTCCTCTATGGATTTGCTGCCCTTTTCTGACCTTTTTGGGCCTGATCCCCAGGATCTTCTTCCATCAGATACCTTCCATACAGACCCGTCAATGGGGGCTCTACTGGACTTGCCTTCCTCGCTGGCCTCTATTCCGACGATGGATCTGCACCCACTGCCAGATCCCCCACCGGACATTCTTGGGGGTGGTATGGATCAGAATCCACCTGGGCCTTAGGGGGTCCCTCCCCGAATCCACAGACTGACCCCATTCCCCAGTGGTCCCTTGGTGCCATCTCCTGCTGGGCCTTACACCCCACCCCCGTCAGGTCCGACAGGTTACTATCCCGGCTACATGCCACAGTTCCCGTAGTATCTGATGCCGGGTTACCCGACTCTGGGTCAGGACCTTCAACATCAAGGCTATCTCAGTACCCTTACTGGTGCCAACCTCCTAGTTACCGTCATACTCTACGAGGTACCCAGGATGATATCCTCCTCCTCCTTCACCCCCGCAGCTGGAACAAGAACCCATCCCGGCCTGGTGGAAGAATGCTAAGCCCCAGCTGTTACAGGAGTTGGGTCAACCCTAGCTGGTGGTCGCCACCCCACCTCACAGGGTGCCACCCAGAAGCCCTGCACCTTCCAGCAGAGTTTCGGACAGAGCCTTGGGTGCTCTGCCCTCCGGGATTCCTATGGAACACAGGCTTCCAGAGTTGGCTCCAGATGCTTCCTTACCTAGTAGGCCAGAATCATCGGACTCAGATGAGGACTCAAACGTGGGGGACCAATCAGAGCCTCACTCTCCCATAGAGCCCCAGCTGAAAGAGTTCCCTAAATCCTCTCTGGAGGACCTGTCCTTTGCTGAGCTCCTCTGGTCCATTCAACAAGTTGTGCAAGTGGGCTTCCCAAGAATTGGACCCCAAACACAGAAGACTGGCAGAACATTTGGACCTGGTCAATTCGGACCCTCCTCCCCATCCCCCCCGGACTGGGCTGCATGAAGATCTTACTTCCACAATCTGGCAGCAGCTGTTGTCTATCCCTACTGTGTCAAAAAAGGCCGACAGACCCTACCATCCCCCGGAAGGGGTTTCCCACCTTACTGCCCAACCCAAAGCTGACTTTATTGTTATAACTGCAGCTCATGATAGGTCAGCACAACTTAAACATCTCAGTGCCTCCCCTCCAGACAAGGAGTTGAAGCAAATGGACCAGTATGGCTGCAAGATTTACACCTTCTCTACCTGCGCCATATGTTCATTGAATTATGTGGCCCACATGGTGGTTTTCCAGAAATCGGCACTGTCCAACCTGGAAAAGGACATCCAGGAGATACCTGACGAAGAACTCGGGAACAAACTCCTGGACAAGATGAGGCTGAACAAATCGTCCTGCCACCATGCCCTTCGTACAGCCTACAACTCTGTTGATTCGGTATCACATGATGCGTCTACAGGCATCTGTCTCGGGTGCCGTGCTTGGCTTCGTCTGGCAGGGTTGGCACAGGATGTTAAGGGTACACTTCTGGACTCTCCCTTCAGAGGTCCAGTTCTGTTTGGCAGCGACACCAAGGACATAATTATGGAGTTGCAGGAGAGCGGCAAATCTTTGAAAGATGTCCGTTCCTAGTACCGCTTGGGTCAGTAACCCCGGCGGCCTTTTTGCTGCCAACGGAAATGGAACAAACAGAACCAGGGCAGACGCCAGACCAAACGTTGCTCCTCAGGCTCTGGCGCTCCAACACCCCAGGCCAAGTTCCCCAAAACTGCCACCGGAGGGGGGAAGCACCCCTTCCCTCACCGTTCTGACTCATCAACCCCCCTTCTGGTACCTCCCACCCTCGTGGAGGAACCCGGGGGGGAGATTCGGCCTTCACCTGGAAGGCTGTAATCACAGATGCATGGGTTCTACAACTAATAGCAAGAGGTCACTCGATAGAGTTCCTGGAGAGATCACCCACCAATCCTCCAGGCAGATCTCATTACCTGTCAGGCCAACAATTTCTGGTCCTACAGAAAATTCAAGCTCTTCTGCAAAAATTGGCCATAGAGCGAGTTTCACCAGAACAGACAGGAAGGGGATTTTGCTCCCACTTCTTCCTGGTTCCCAAAAAGACAGGAGATCTTAGGCCTATCCTAGATCTCAGCATGCTCATCCTCTTTGTGGAATACAAGAGGTTTCGCATGTTGACCTTCCAGGAACTGTTACCCCTGCTCCAACCAAACACATGGCTATGTTCCCTGGATATGCAGGATGTCTACCTACATATACCCATTCGTCCTGCCGACCACCGCTTTCTGAGATTCTCCTTCCAGGAGGAGCATTTCCAGTTCAGAGCCCTCCCATTCGGCTTCTCTTTGGCACCTCAGGTTTTCACCAAGTGCCTAGCAGTGATAGCTGCGTTTCTATGCTGCAGGGGCACTTATGTGTTCCTGTACCTGGATGATTGGCTATTTTCAGCCCTCTCCCCGGACAGTCTGAAGGATTTCCTTTCCTTCACTCTGAACCTTTTCTCCAGTCTGGGCATCTCTGTCAGCTACTCCAAGTCCCAGCTGTTACCCTCTCAGTGCCTCCAATTCATTGGAGTGGTGCTGGGCACGGTCCAGAGCAAGGTCTTCCTCCCAACCGATAGAGCAGAGACACTAATCTCTCAAGCTGCGCAGGTGGCATTATCTCGTTGGACCACAGCACGTTTGGTCCTGTGACTGTTGGGACTGATGGCAGCTGCCATATAGACAGTTCTTCTGGCCAGACTGCACATGAGGGTAACCCAATGGTCTCTACGAGTTCAATGGGATCAGCGCTTGGACGACATGGACCAAAAGGTTCTAGTCTCCAGCAGCCTTCAGAGGGATCTTCTTTGGTGGCAGGACCTCTCCAACCTTTCAATGGGTGTCCCTTTCCACTCTCCGTCTCTCTCCATGATTCTCACATCCAATGCCTCAAACCTGGGATGGGGAGCACACTTGGGAGACCATCTGACCCAGGGCACTTGGTTGCCCATGGAGGAGAACCTTCATGTTAACATTCTGGAGACGAGCAGTGCTCTGTACTCTTCAGGCATTTCAGTCCCTCTTGGTTCCGGAACACTACTCATCCAGACAGACAACATGGCCACTGTCTGGTACATCAACAAACAGGGAGGCACCCAGTCTTACCCCCTTTGCAGGGAGGCAATGCGGGTGTTATACTGGGCTGTTCAACATGGCCTATCCTTGACAGCAGTCCATGTGCCAGATGTTCACAACATTGTGGCGGACAGTCTCAGACGATCAGTCACCAGGGCTCATGAGTGGAAACTAAAGCAGGCAGTAGTAGAAGATCTGTTTCTTCAGTCGGGTTGGCCAGACATAGACCTCTTCACCTCCCCATTCAACGCAAAACTACCCAGCTTTTGCTCGCTCGTTCCTAGGCGTGGTGCATTTTGGTGAGACTCACTGTCTCTGTCTTGGACAGGGAGATTTCTATACGCTTTCTCTCCCTTTCCTATCCTTCAGAAGGTTCTGCTGAAGCTTCAAGCAGAGGGGGCACACATGATCCTCATTGCCCCCCTGTGGTCTTGGCAGATCTGGTTTTCTCTACTACAGCAGTTAGCACTGCAACCCCAGAGTACCTCTTCCTGTCTTTCACGACCTTCTGTCCCAGGAGCAGGGCACCCTGATACACCCGAGCCTCAAATCGCTCCACCTTCATGCATGGCACCTGTGGACTTAGTGGTTTCTCGCTATAGTGTCTCTTCTCAAGTCGCTCAGGTTTTAATGGAGGCCAGAAAAGTCTCCACTAGATTCACGTATGCCATGAAGTGGAAGAGATTTTCCATCTGGGCCATAGCTAAAGTCCTGGACTCTTTTTCTTGCTCAGCTTCCCAGGTTTTAGAGTACCTCTTGCACCTGTCAGAGTTGGGCCTCAGTTATGCCTCTCTGGAGGTTCCTCTCTCTCTGCGGTTTAGACCTACCACCTTCCGGTGGAGGGCAAAACCCTGGCTCAGCTGGAGGTGTCCAGAATTTTTTTGAAGGGGATCCTTCACCTCAAACCTCCGGTCCAGAATCTGGTCCCCCCGGGATCTTAATTTTATTTTAGAAAAACTTACTTTGCCCCCATTTGAGATGGCAGCAAGTAGTGATATGCATTTTTTGGTGTGGAAAACACTCTTTTTAGTTGCTATCACTTCAGCTCAAAGAGTTTCAGAGCTTCAGGCTCTAGTTTATAGAGAGCCTTATTTGATTTTCCAGAGAGACCGGGTGGCTCTGTGGACTAATCCTTCTTTTATTCAGAAGGTGGTTTCAGAACTCACTCTAAACCAGAATGTTGAACTGCCAGTGTTTTACCCAGAACATTCCAACAGGGGGGAGTATCTCCTGCACACCCTTGACGTGCACAGGATTTTGAGATATTACGTCTCAAGGACTAAGGAGGTTCACAAGTCGAACCAACTTTTTGTAGCCTTTGCTCCCGAGTGCCAGGGCAAGGCTATTTCTAAACAGACTCTGTCAAGGCAGCTGGCAAATTGTATTCATTACATTTACCAGAAGTATGAAAAGCCCCTTCCGGGGACAGTTAAGAGCCACTCAGCTAGGGGAGTGGCCACTTTCACTGCCTTTTTCAGGAATGTGTCCACTAGGGACATAGGTACAGCAGCCACTAGGTCCTTCATCCACACTTTAATGAAACATTACAGTCTGGACATTGCTTCTAGGCGCAGGGCTGGCTTCAGTTTAGCAGTTCTGCAAGGACTTCTGTCATGAATGACCTGTAGTTGGCAGACATTTTCCTCCTCCCAGAACCTTGTCTCCGACTCTTTTTTAGTTGACTGCTTGGTATTCAGTATTACTTGTGAAGACCTACTGCAGGAACCCTCTCGAAGTAAGATATAGCAGTTACGTAAGAACTTACTGTAACAGGCGATCTTCAAGAGAGGTTCCTGCAGTAAGTCTAGATTTCCCACCCCCCTTCCCCCAGCTCCTATGTTTTTTTCCTCTTTATTCCCTTATTATCCAGGGCTCAGGGTCCCAGGAGTTTCCACTCCTTTTTCCTGCTTCCTCTTTAGAGGTCTCCAGCAGAAGAACTGGAGGGTGGGCGAGGAACCACCCCTATGTATAGTCACGCTGACGTACTTCACCTGACACCAAGAGTGGTCCCCGCTGATGATTGCTAGCTACAATTTTGCCATGCGGTCCTGATGCCAGGGGGCGCAGTCCTACTTGTGAAGACCTACTGCAGGAACCTCTCTCAAAGATCTGCTGTTATGTTAAGTTCTTACGTAACTGCTATGTCAGAACGGACTCCTGTTCCATTAGGTCTGCCCCCCTGCTTCACAAGCTGGGATTATTAATAAATTGTACTAATTTCTAGGGATTCACCATCCACTCTACCACCTAGGGTACCTAGTGATTCCTTTGGAAAACAGAAATTTGTCAAGGCTTTTTTTTTTATTTACATTTTTTCCCTCCTGGGTGCACCAAGGGTGAAAAATCCACCCGAACCACCGACGAGTCCGGCCGCCCTTGACCAACCCCAAGGACCCCCCTGGGCCACAAAGGGAGTGTCCCCCCCAGAGCACAATTCATATCCGGGCAGGTGGTGGCGGAGGACCAGCGGGATGGGGGTGAGGCTTCATGGAGCACCCGGCCACCATTTTCCATTTTCTGGTGAGCTCCACCTTCCAAAAATATGGCGCGATTGCATGTGTGTGGGGGCACACACACACCACACCTGCCGGCTGCCTGCCTCCCAGGCTGCGTCTCCCCCCAGCTCCCACTAGAGGGTCGCCAACAGGTGGGATGACAATCCTGCCTCCTCTAGATAGGAGAGCAGTCTCCAGACGCTCAGTCCTCTCTCGCCTTGCCGACTTCGTCGGCGGGCCCATTCCGAACCCGATCGCCGTGTAGCGCTCCAGCACCTCAACCATCCTTGGAGTGAAACATGTGGTTCTGGTCACTGGATCTGCAGAACGCATTCTTTCACATCCCATTCCGTCCATCTCATTGGCAGTTCCTCCGCTTCAGAGCAGAAGGGACCCTGTACAAGTTCCAAGCCATGACGTTCGGCCTGTCATCAGCGCCATGGGTCTTCACCAAATACATCGCAATGGTGGAAGCCCATTTCAGGCGTCGGTGGGGGGGGGTTTACCCCTACCTTGACGATTGGCTCTTAGCAGGTCCCTCCCAGCACGAGGTGGAAAAGTCCAGGGACCTGGCCCTCCAGACCTGGCCCCAACTCGGCCTCTTAATCAATGAGGTCAAATCAGAATTCGTGCCTTCTCAGGTGATGCACTTCACTGGGGCAGAGCTTGACTCTCGTCAAGCCAGAGCTCTGCTCCTGGTGGACAGGGCAGAGGTTCTCTCCTCCTTTGCCCAATCATTTCTGGTTGGGCAATTGCACCCTGCCCGGGACTTTCTGCACCTTCTGGGTTACATGGTGGCATGCATCTCCGTGGTCCATTGGGCCCGGTGGCACATGCGCCCCCTCCAGTGGTAGCTGGCTGCCCAGTGGACTCAGCGGCACGGTCATTTTGACCAGCTGATCACTGTAACCCAGAAGATGTGGGACGCTGTCCAATGGTGGACTGTCCCAGACCGGTTGCATGAAGGGATCCCGTTTGTCCGCCCAGAGCCAACGGCTGTCCTTACGACCGATGCCTCTCTCATGGACTGGGGAGCCCACATGGGGAACAAAAGGGCCCATGGGATCTGGGCCCCCGAGGAGTCCCGATACCACATCAACCTGTTGGAGCTCAGAGCCATCAGACTGGCACTGTCAGCTTTCGCTCCTCAGCTCTGGGGTCAAGTGGTTCAAGTCCAGACGGACAATATCATGACCATGTACTACCACAAAAAACAGGGCAGCATGCACTCCCGTCTGCTTTGCAGGGAGGTGCTCCACATCTGGGCCCTCGTCAGCTGTCTGGAGGCAGATCGCCTAGCCATTCATGTGGTAGGAGCCTCAAACTATCTGGCGGATGCTCTCAGCCACTTTGGCGAGACATCCCAAGAGTGGTCTCTCCATCCAGAGGTAACTTTCAGCCTGTTCTTCCACTGGGGCAAACCGATGGTGGACCTGTTTGCCTCCAGGGGAAATACCAAGCTGAGGCTGTTTCATGTCCACCCCCCTCAGCAGAGCTTGCTTCAGGGGGATGCCTTCCCGAGGCCATGGACCCCAGGCCTCTTCAACGCCTTCCCCCCATTTCCCTTGATCCACAAGGTGCTCTTCAAGGTGAGGAGGGACAAGGCGAAGGTGATTCTGGTAGCCCCAGACTGGCCACGCCAGTTCTGGTATCCAGATCTCCTCAGCCTCAGCTGCAGGCCCCCACAGTGGCTTCCAGCATGTCCGGACCTGATCTCTCTCAATCAGGGGAAGGTATACCATCCGACCTTCAATCCCTGCACCTCACAGCCTGGTACCTGAGCGGCTAGAGTTACAGTCTTTGGGTCTTTCCGAGGATGTCCTCACAGTGGTGGAGGCACCCAGAAAGTAATCGACCAGGAAATGTTATGCCTTCAAATGGAAAAGGTTTTCCATTTGGTGTCAGGGCAAGGGCCTGGACCCTCTGTCCTGTCCAGTGGCTAACATTCTCGACTACCTTTGGTCTCTGTCCAAAGGGGGGGGTCTTCGGTCATCGACCCTTAGGGTGCACCTGACAGCCATCTCTGTTTACCGGGTGCAGGCCAGTCAGCTGATGCTGGTGCAGGAGACAGTGGTCTGTCATTTTTTTCCAAGGCCTGGATCACATATCCCTTCCAGTGCATGAACCTCCACCTCCATAGGATCTACTGCTGGTACTGGCAAAGCTCATGGGCAAGCCATTCAAACCAATGCACAAGTGTGCCTTGTCACACTTGTCGTGGATCTTCCTGGTGGCTATCATGTCTGCCAGAAGGACAGGGGAGCTCCAGGTGCTTTTGGTGGACTCCCCTTATCTGATCTTCCACAGGGACAAGGTTGTCCTATGCCCCCACCCGAAATTCCTTCTGAAGGTTGTGTGAGAGTTTCACCTTAAGCAGGTGTTAACTCTTCCAGTATACCACCCCAATTACATCTCTGAGGCCGAGTACAGGCTCCATACTTTGGACCTGAGAGAAGCTCTCTCCTATTATAAGAAGAGGGCGGCGGAAATTCGTGGAGAGGTTAGCCAGCTGTTTGTCACCTACGCTGAAGCAGCTTCTGGCAGACCTGCAGCAAGATGGACTATTGCAAAGTGGATTACATCTTGCAAAGTCTGTGCTATGAGTTGGTGGGCATGGAGCCTCCCAGAGGGATAAGAGCTCATTCTACCCTTCATACCACTGCATTGGTGGCTGCTTCTAGGGACATCCCTATCCAGAAAATCTGTTGGGCTGCTACCTGGAAGTCAGCAAACACCTTCATTACCCATTACCACATCGACCTTGAGTCACGCCGGGATGCTGGTTTTGGGGCCTCAGTTCTCCAATCAATATTTCTCAAGTGAGTATCAGTGGGGGAGTGCACCTTGCCTCCCTCCTCCCAGAGAACTGCTAAGAGTCTGCCAATAAGTGTGAATGAGCAACATATCCATGATCCTAGAATAACAGGTTACTCACCTGTAACAGTAGTTCTTGGAGTGGTATATGTTGTTCATCCACACGGACCCACCCGACCTCCCCGGCAGCAGACGCACAAACCTGGCTTCCAGTGGACTAAGATCTGGCGTCATGGGGCAGAGCCGAGGGTTATACCATCCAGGTGGGTGGGAGGAGCCAGCTTGAGGACTTCCGACGATTCTTAAAGGGGAAAGGGACATGCCAATAAGTGTGGATGAACAACATATTCCACTCCTAGAACTACTGTTACATGTGAGTAACCTGTTTTTCTAGGAGCGTGAATATGTTGCTCATCCACACTCTTTGGCATGTTCCTTTCCCCTTTAAGGTTCACCAGAAGTCTTCACACTGGCTTCTCCCACCCACCCGGGTGGAATATACCTCGGCTCCACCCTATGACACCAGATCTTCCTTTCCGCTGTGAAGATACAGGTTGCCTCCCTTGGCTCACGCATTCTAGGGCCCTGGCTTCAAAAACCTCGGTTTTACTGAAATTAAACCTGAAAAGAAGCGATTACGCTTTTATGTTTCGATCATGGAAGAAAAATCTTCTCCAGGATTTCACTGGTGTTCTTGCAGCCAGAAGATGTCACCCACCAATCCTCATCTCACGTGTGTCTACTGCATAGGTGTCGGCCATGATGCCTCGTCCTGCAGTTTTTGCTTGGCCTTCCATCCCAATGTCCTGGACAACCGCTTGACACATTTGAAGCTGGGGAGACCGGAGAAAAGAAATCCTTCAGTGAAGTCCAAGGAGGCTAGGTGGGCAGTTTCTGCGGCTGCGGGTTCCGCCGAGCAACTGGAACGCATGAAGGTGTTCGAGGAAGAAGCCGCCCGCGCTTCGGAAAAGAGAAGCTTTTTCGCTCCACTCAACCTGGGCTCCACCTTCACAGGTCTTTTAAGGAGTTGTGCCAGTCTCTCCCCACCCGGGGTGAGGCGCCTGCGGGCTCACACTCCTCCCGCTCCCGGAAGAGGGACAAAGAACCTGGCTCATCTTCGTCTCGACGGAGACACTCTTGGGACCGAGAGAGGTCTCAGTCCCAGGAGCATGTGGTCTCTACCTCAGTCGAGATCGCTTCTTCAGCTGCAGGCTTCATGGACCTTCCGTAAGGCCAGATGACCGAGGAAGTGGCCGATGATGTCGAGATTATTCTTGACACGATTGACCCTCTGTTGCCAGCCATGGCTGACGACTCCTTGGAACTGACTCCAGTCCTTGTGTTCCCTGATGAGGAGACCCAGCCCGATGGTGTCCCCATCGAGGTTCCGGTTCCAGACCCACGGGTTCGCCAATCCCTCCAATGTCTCCCAAGTGACCGAGATGGCCCGCTTGATCTCGATCGCGGTCTAGAACCCCTTCGGCAGATCGATCAAAGAAGAGCCATACGCGCTCTAGAAAGAGGTGTCGCCACAGGTCATCTTCGTCCTCCTCAGATGAGGAGAGGCTCCGGTGGAAACTCCGGCGCTACAAGGACCTTATGTGGCAACAGCTGATTTTGACTGGACAAAAGCTGGCTCCGCTGCCTACCCCAGCCATTACTTGGCTCTCGTCTCCCAGGCTGAAGCCGACCCCCTCGGAACCGACACCTTCGGTTCCCCCACTTACAGGGCCGTTCCATCCCCCGGTTCGGCCTTTACCGGTCTCTTCACCTGTTTTGGTGGAATCACTGCCCAAGCAGCCTGTGGGAGGGGCTTCTTCTAAGGAGGGCCGACCAGACACTGGGCTCCCCAAATGTCTGTCGGCCACCGTCACCCTGGACCGCCTCGGCGGGTTGAGAGTGATTTGGGTGGTAGGCCGCTGTACCCCGACTCTTCAGACTTGGATGTCACTGGGCTTCACTCTCATCCGGGGGATGATGAGTCGTCCGTTGGAACAGGAATGGAGGAAGGCCCTTCCTCCTCCTTCCAAGGGATCCTTCATCTCATCTCTGATTCCACAGGGATGCCCCTGGAACCCATCCAGAAAAAAGCGGAGTACCCTCTCATGAACATCCTCAAGAGAGGGGATACCCTGATGGAGGCCTTTCCTGTGGCTGAGGCCATTGTTGGTCTGGCACTCGAACTATGGCAGTGTCCTGCCTCATGTCCAACACAGTCTGCCCGCATGGTCTGCAAGTATGCGGTACCTATGGAGTCCCTTGTGGGGTTCACAGGGCACCCTTCGGACGAGAGCCTGGGGACCGCCTCTGTGTTCAGGTGTACTGGCAGTTCTGCCATCACTGACCAACCTCCCAACAAGGAGTCCAAGAACTTGGACCATTCAGCGAGGAAGTTCTATGCGGCCTCTTCCTTGGGCCTTCGTCAGGCAAGTTCGGCTGTCATCATGGCACACTTCTCTCATGCCCTTCTAGGGTCATTAGATGAGGTCCTCCCACATCTTCCCACGGACATGCAGACTATGGTCAAGCAGGTCCGGGATCAGGGCAGTGCTGTTGCCAAACAGCAGCTCCAGACGGCCCTGGACATCGGGGATTCTTGTGCCCGCTCGGTGGCTGCCGCAGTTGCCTCTCGCCACAGAGCTTGGCTGAGGCTCTCCTCCTTCCCGGCGGATACGCAGCACAAGTTAGCTGATATGCCTTTTCTTGGGACTGACCTGTTCGGTCCAGGAGTGGCCAGTCACCTACAGTGCATTGAACAGTCCAATGCCACTTTGGATGCCACTTCTGCCAAGAGTTCTTCGGGCAAGAACCAGAAGAAGAAGCCTTTTTCTGCACTCTTCCCCTGCAGTTCAGCAGTCGTCCTACCAAGGAGGTCAGCAGCAGCAGCATCAGCAGCAGGCTCAAGCTTGGCACCCCAACAGGCCCGCAGAGCAGGCCAAGGCTCAGGTCCTGGAGCTTCCTCCTCCTCCAAGCCTGCTCAGTGATGGGATGGGGGTGGCCACCCCTATTCCTGTCACCCCAGCTCTGGATCTTCCCATGGGGGCTGGCTCCGTCACTTCCTTTCCACCTGGTCCACTATCACTACAGACAGGTGGGTTCTCGAAGTGGTCGGTCAGGGACTGCCTCTAGAATTTAAGCAGTTTCCTCCCAGCCAAGCCCAAGCCACTCGGGAAGAATGGATTTCCGCTTGCACCCAGTCGGCTCTTCGAGACGACATTACTCAGCTCCTCCTCAAGAAGGCAGTAGTCGGATGCATCTGCAGACCCAGGTTTTGTCTCCAGGTACTTCCTGGTGCCCAAGCAGATGGGGGGGGCTGGCGCTCCATTCTAGATCTCCATGACCTGAATCAATATCTCAGGTCACGCACCTTTCGGATGATCACTCTGTCTCAGATCATACCATCCTTGGAATGAAACATGTGGTTCTGCTCACTGGATCTGCAGGACACGTTCTTTCATGTCCCAGTCTGTCTGTCCCATCGGCAGTTCCTCCACTTCAGGATCGAAGGGACCCTGAACGAGTTCCGAGCCATGCCGTTCGGCCTGTCATCGGCCCCACTGATCTTCACTAAATGCAGTGGTGGCGGCCCATCTACAGCATCGGGGAGTCAGAATATACCCTTACCTCGACGATTGGCTCCTAGCAGGCTCCACCCAACAGGAGGTGGAGAGGTCCAGGGATCTGGCCCTCCTGACCTGCTTCCAACTAGGCCTCCTTAATCAATGAGGCCAAATCGGAACTCGTGTCTTCTCAGGTGATTGGCTTCATTGGGGCAGAGTTAAACTCTTGTGAAGCCAGAGCTCGGCTTCTGGTGGACAGGGTGGAGGTTCTCTCCTCCTTTGCCCTATCATTTCTGGTTGGGCACTTGCGTCCTGCCCGGGACTTTCTGTGCCTTCTGGGTTACATGGCAGCGTGCACCTCAGTGGTCCACTGGGCCCGGTTGCACATGCGCCCCCTCCAATGGGAGCTGGTTTCCCAGTGGACTCGGTCATTTCGACCAGCTGATCACTGTAACTCAAAGGATGTGGGACGCTCTCCAATGGTGGACCACTCCAGACCGGTTGCAGGAAGGGATCCCGTTTGTCCGCCCCTAGCTGACGGTCGTGCTTATGACCGATGCCTCTCTCTTGGGCTGGGGAGCCCACATGAGGGACAACAGGGCCCATGGGTTCTGGACCCTTGAGGATGCCACAACAACCTGTCGGAGCTCAAAGCAGTCGGACTGACACTGTCAACTTTCGCTCTTCAGCTCCTGGGTCAAGTGCTTCAAGTCCAGACGGACAATACCACGACTATGTACCACCTCAACAAACAGGGCAGCACGCACTCCCTTCTGCTGTGCAAGGAGGTGCTCTGCATCTGGACCTTTGTGAGCTGGTTGGAGGCGGATCTCCTAGCCATCCATGTGGCAGGTGCCTCGAACCAGCTGGCGGATGCTCTCAGCCATATAGGCCAGTCATCCCACGAGTGGTCTCTCCATCCAGAGGTAGCTCACAGTCTGTTCTCCCATTGAGGCAAACTGATGGTGGACCTGTTTGCCTCCAGGGAAAACACCAAGTTGAGACTGTATCATGCTCACCCCCCTCAGCAGGGCTCACTGCAGGGGGATGCCTTCTCGAGGCCATGGACCCCAGGCCTCCTCTATGCCTTCCCTCCATTTCCCTTGCTCCACAAGGTGTTACTCAAGGTGAGGAGGGACAAGGCGAAGGTGATTCGGGTAGCCCCAGACTGGCTGCACCAGCTCTCGTACCGAGATCTCCTCAGCCTCAGCTGCAGGCCCCCGGAGCGGCTTTGTACACGCCCGGACCTGATATCTCTGAACCAGGGGAAGGTCTTCCATCCGGACCTTCAATCCCTGCACCTCACAACCTGGTACCTGAGCAGCTAGAGTTCCAGGCGTTGGGTCTTTCCGAAGATGTCTACACCGTGGTGGAGGCATCTCGAAAGGAATTGACCAGGAAATGTTATGCCTTCAAATGGAAAAGGTTTTCCATTTTGTGCCAGGGTAAGGTTCTGGACCCCTTATCCTGTTCTGTGGTTCTGTTCTCGACTACCTTTGGTCTCTCTCCAAAGGGGGTCTACGGTCATTGACCCTTAGGGTGCACCTGGCAGCCATTTCTGTTTACCGGGCACCATTGGTGCAGGAGACAGTGGTCAGGTGCTTTTTCAAAGGCCTGGATCACATATCCCCTCTAGTACGTGAATCTCCACCTCCGTGGGATCTACTGCTGGTATTGGCAAAGCTCATGGCAAGCCATTCGAACCAATGCACAAGTGTGAGCTGTCACACTTGTTGTGGAAGACGGCCTTCCTGGTGGCTATCACATCTGATAGAAGGATAGGGGAGCTCCAGGTGCTTTCGGTGGACTCCCCTTATCTGGTCTTCCACAGGGACAAGGTTGTCCAGTGCTCCCACCTGAAATTCCTTCTGAAGGTGGTTTCAGAGTTTCACCTTAACCAGGTGCTGACTCTGCCAGTATACTACCCTAATTACACCTCGGAGGCCGAGTACAGGCTCCATACTTTGGACCTGAGACGTGCTCTCTCCTATTAAAAGGAGAGGATGGCAGAAATTCATGGAGAGGTTCGCCAGCTGTTTGCCACCTATGCTGAAGCTGCTTCTGGCAGACCTGCAGCGAAGCAGACTGTTGCAAGATGGATTACATCATGCTAGGTCTGTGCTATGAGCTGGCGGGAAAGGAGCCTCCCAGAGGGATAAGAGCCCATTCTACCCACCATACTGCTGCATCGGTGGCTGCTTTCAAGGACATCCCTATCCAGGAAATCTGCCAGGCTGCTACCTGGAAGTCAGCAAACACCTTCATCACCCACTACCACATCGACCTTGAGTCACACCGGGATGCTGGTTTTGGTGCCTCAGTTCTTCAATCTCTGTTCCCTAAGTAGGGGGTGTGCACCTTGCCTCCCTCCTCCCAGAGAACTGCTAGGAGTCTGCCAAAGAGTGTGGATGAACAACATGTCCACGCTCCTAGAGAGCACAGGTTACTCACCTGTAACAGTAGTTCTAGGAGTGGTATATGTTGTTCACCCACACGACCCACCTGACCTCCCGCGTTGCGGACGACACAATCTGGATTCCAGCGGCTAAGATCTGGCATCATGGGGCGGAGCTAGGTATATACCACCTGGGTGGTGGGAGGAGCCAGCTTGAAGATTTCCGGTGATCCTTAAAGGGGAAAGAGACATGCCAAAGAATGTGGATGAACAACATATACCACTCCTAGAACTACTGTTACAGGTGAGTAACCTGTTCTTATCGGTATGTTCAGCAATTAGTGGACAAGCAGGCAACAGCAACAAACCAGTAAACAAGTCAAGTGCCATCACAATAGGACACAATTGTGTTTTTGAGATACCCCCCCAATGAACCTGTGTTGCCTTGCATCCTGGAGACCATGCTCCTCTAGATATTCTACCAACCTTTCCTTAAGTATGGTCTCCATGAGCCTGCACACAGTTGAGGTCAGACTGACTGGTCTGTAATTCCTTGGTCATCCTTGGGACCACTTTTGTGGAAGGGCACCACATGTGCTGTTCTCCAGTCCTGTGGTACCATGCTTGACTCCAGTGAACTATTCAGTAAGCCTGCCAGCTCCTTAGCCAGTTCCCTTAGTACCCTTGGATGTACTTTGTTCGGGCCTGGTGATTTGTTCACCTTCAATGCTAGCAGCCCCTCCCTCACTCTATCCTCCTCTATCACTACATCTGTGTTCTCCTCCCCCCCCCCGCTCCTCTCTTCCCTCCTGAAGGCACTGGTCCATCCTTCTCCCTGGTGAAGATGGAACAGAAGTATTTATTTAGTATCTCTGCTTCAAACAACATGAAGTCTTGCTGTAGTCTGACTATATGCAGTTAGCCGCAGCACTTGAACTGCTCCGGAGAGTAAAGGGTTAACTCTATGCCAAGGCATAGAACATTGAGCTCGAACTTGGTTTTCAAACCTCTTTCTGTGGTATTCTGAAGTCTAACCATCAGATTTCTTACTCCGCCTAACTGTGAAGTCGCTCCCGAGATCCCTCCTGTGCTTCGGTTCGGCAAAAGTTCGAATCGGTTGTTTATTTCAATCGTAGTTCACTAATTCTTCAGTATTCTTACCTCTATCTCGGTAACAGTAAGTGACAGTAGTAGGTAGTGTTATTTTGTGCTGTTAGAAATTGTTTGTCTCTTTGGTTCTTTTCCGGTCAGTTCGGTTCAGAACCGAAACTTAGTGTTTTCTCTTTTCTATTGCAAAATAATTGTGGTTTTCCTTTACTTATCGATTCCTAAAAAATCCGGATTTTCTAGGATTTTTTTAACTAACCCATGACACAGTTGGAACTGATAGGTTTTATTTACCTGGCTTGAAAGCTGAGAAGGATGACTTTTCTGATTTTCTGCATGTCTGAGAAACCTAAAAAGAAAATCGGGCCCACTGGGTTTCAGCATTGTTCCAAGTGTGGGGAGGCCTTTGCTACAGCTTATCCCCAGGTTGTATGTGTGTATTGTCTGGGGGTTGACCACCTCAAGGAAGACTGCCAAATTTGTAAAGACTTTCCTAAAGCCACTCTGGAAAAACTTTTGAGTAGGCTGAAGAAAAGGGAGGCCAAGACCCAGATGGCCAGCCCAGTTTGGTTGCAACCAAACCTGAAGAGGTGCCCACTGACCTGGGCGATACCTCTTCGGGCAAAAGGAGATCCAACTCTGCAGAGTCAGTGCTGTCAAAAAGAAAGCGAAAATCAGCCGGTTCGGATCCTACACACCATGTTCCGACCCCTGAAGAGATAGCGAAAGCGATTACAATAGTTCAATCGCTTTGCCCGGTTCGACCGAACCGACGGTTCAAAGGCGATGAGTTCGGTCAGAAGTAGCTGCTTCTGATATAGATCCTGAAGCATACTATGAGGGCGATTGGGGGGAGGAGGAGGAGGAAGATTATGATGAAGAGGAATTTGAAGGCCTAGATGAGCCAGTAGAGCCTGACATCTCCCCAGACAGGCCTTCCAATGTTTCTCCTCCCAGGCTTTCTGAGTCCCCTTCTCATTTCTTGTTTTACAAGAAAGTGTCTGAGACTCTTCAGCTTCCTATGGAAGAGGCTGAATAGGATCAGGAGGAACCTGACTATGTGGAAATGATGGATGTCAAAGAGAGTGTCTATCCCGTTACATATATCTTTGGGAAAGCAGACACAAAAAATGTTGCAGTTTCCCACATCCATTCCTCCTGTGGAAAAAAGAATGGACAGGAGGTATGCTTTGTCAGGTCCTGGGATGCAATTCCTTTCAAATCATTGCAGCCATGTTGGGGTAGTGCAAGCTGCAGCCTATGACAAGGCTAACACCCCCCCTGGCATCTCATCCCCCCCCCCAGATAAGGATTCCAGGAAAGTGGATGCCATGGCAAAGAAACTGTACTTGGCATCCTCCTTGGGACTCAAGCAATCGAATTACATGACATATACAGCCAGGTACCAGAAATCCATGTGGGATATGGTTCCGGAGCTGGCTAAGAATGCCCCTCCCAGCTGGCCAAGGAGCTGGAGCAGGTGGCTATGAATGATATTGAGGCATCAAAAGTGCAATTCCATGCTGCTGTAGACTCAAATGATGCTCATTTCAGGGTCATGGCTACATCTATCTTCATGAGGAGATTTGCTTGGCTTAGGTGTACCAATTTCTCACAGGATACCCAGGCTAAGGCTATGGATGTTCCTGCAACTGGTAATTTTCTCTTTGGGGAGAAAATGGAGAATTACGTGAAGAAGATGGATGAATACAGGACCACCTACAGGAGTGCTGCAGCCAAAGAAAAGCAGACCACTCCTCAGAGGCAGCAGTTTAGGGGCAGGCCTTTTCACAGGCTTTTTCACCAAGCTCAGGCCTTCTCCTCTTCTTTCCAGCAGAAGGGGTTCTTTAGGGGAAGAGGCAGACGTGGGATGACCAGGACCCCATCATCTACTCAGTCTAAGCCCCCTGCCAAGCAGACACCCTGAGATGTCGGTCAGGGTCGCCTCCCCAGTTCCAGTAGGGGGCAGGCTGACTCGCTACTTTCAGGCCTGGAAGTTCTCTTACTTCAGACAAATGGGTTCTGGAAGTAGTGAGCCAGGGACTTGCTCTCAGTTTCAAAAGGTTCCCAAAAATGAAAGCAACATCTTTCAGTCCTCCCTCTCCCTTGGAGACAAAGACCCTAGAGGCAGAAGTCTCCTCTCTACTTCTTCAGGCAGTAGAGCAGGTACCTACTTGTCACAGGGAAAAAGGACTGTATTCCAGATACTTCCTCACCCCAAAAAAGACAGGGGAGTGGCAACCCATCCTAAATTTAAGATACCTGAACAGACAAGATGGTGACTCCGGGGGTAATTCTTACCTCTCTGAAACCAGGAGACTGGCTAGCCTCTCTGGATCTCAAGGATGCCTGTTTCTACATACCTATCAGACATTCCCACAGAAAGTACCTCAGGTTCGAGTTGCCCTCAGGCCATTATCAATTCAGAGCCATGCCTTTTGGCCTAACATCTGCTCCAAGGGTGTTCACCAAGTGTCTTGCAGTGGTGGTGGCATTCCTCAGCAGACAGGGTATAATTCTATTCCCATACCTGGACGACTGGCTAGTGGTAGGCCAGTCCTCAGACCAAGTCACGTCCGCTCTAGAGGTCACTCAAAAGCTTCTAGACTCCTTGGGTTTCATTCTGAACCTAGAAAAGTCTGTTCTGGAACCAGTCCAGATCCTCACTTTCATAGGGGTGGAACTAGACACTATTCAGGCAAAAGCATTTTTCCCTCTCTTAAGGGTTCAGTCTCTTGTCACTCTGGCTTCCTCTTTTCATCCTCTAGTTTCTCATCCAGCCAGGCACTTTCTAAAGTTGCTGGGTCACATGCCAACATCCACAGCAGTGGTCCAGGGAGCAAGGTTTCAGATGAGATATTCAGTTTTGTCTCAGATCTTATTGGTCTCAGAAAAAAGACCCTCTCTCCAAATTGGTTCCTATGTCTCATACCCTAGTTCAGACCCTCCAGTGGTGGCTGGAGGAGTACAGTCTTCGACAAGGTGTCCTCTTTATCAGTCGGGCTCCTTCAGTGATTCTCACCACAGATGCCTCTTTACTGGGGTGGGGGGCTCACCTAGATCAGCTCACAGCTCAGGGAACCTGGTCTCACCAGGAGTCTCTTCTTCACATAAACCTTCTCGAACTAAGAGCTGTCCTTCTGGCACTTCAGACATTCTCAACTGCTGTTCAGGTGAAAGTGGTGCAGATTAGGACAGACAATACCACAACCATGTGCTACATCAACAAGCAGGGAGGCACTCGGTCCTCAGCCTTGTGCACAGAGGCCATGAAAGTATGGTCTCTAGCTTATTCCCTTCAGGCTTCCCTGGTGGCTGTGCATCTCCCAGGGGAGGACAACATTCTAGCAGATGCTCTCAGCAGGATTTCCCAGGGTCACCACGAATGGACCTTGAACCCTCTAATTCTTCAGGTCAAGAGCCTACCTCTTCTTGGGACCTGAATATCTGTATTGCACAGCTTATGCAGCCCCCCCACCCCCTTTGAGCCCCTATCCACAGCTGAACTAAAGTACTTGACTTGGGAAAACTGTATTCCTGGTAGCCATTACCTCTGCCAGGAGAATCAGAGAATTACAGGCTTTATCAGTGGAATCTGTCTTCATTTCATTTCACAGGGATAAGGTGGTCCTTCGAACCAACAGCAAGTTTCTTCCCAAGGTGGTATCAGACTTTCATTTGAAACAGCCTGTCATTGCCTGTATTTTTCACTGACCATTCTTCCTCTGAGGAAAAAAGATTACACAGTCTTGATGTAAAGAGGGCTCTTAGTTACTATGTGGAGCATACTAATGCCCATAGAAATGGCTGTTCTCAGTTGTTTCTCACTTATGGAGAAGTGGGAAAGGGCAAACCTGCCACCAAGAGAACTATTGCCAGGTGGAGTGTCTCCTGTATCCAGTTCTGCTATTCAAAATTGAGGAAAGAGCCTCCCTCAGGCCTAAGGGCTCACTTCACCAGAGGTACAGCTGCTTCGGTCGCAGCAGCTAGAGACATACCATTAGTGGAAATCTGTAAAGCAGCCACCTGGAAAACTGTTCACACATTTACCAAGCATTACTATCTGGACATTCAGTCAAGAAGTGATGCTAGGTTTGGCACAGCTGTGCTGCAGAGTCTGTTCCCAAAATAGGTTCTGTGACTCCCTCCTCCAAGGGGGTACTGCTTGGTAGTCTGCATATAGTCAGAATACAGAAAGACTTCATGTTGTTTGAAGAAAAAATTACTCACCATTGTAATGTTTCTTCTAATGGAGTCTTGCTGTATTCTGACCTTCCTCCCTGCTTCCCCTCCTGGAACCTAGTGTTTTGAGATGTGGTGTGGCAGGCACAGTGCTGCACCCCAGAGGTGTATTTGGCATGCCTTATCTTTTTAAGAGTTTACCCTAAATGTTTTGGTTGTTTTCACTACCTGCTTATATTCTTTTTGGGGTTCTCGCCTTGAGTCTTTTGACCCTAAAAAATCTGTTTGATGCCTTTTGGCAAAATGTTTTAGAAACAATTTCTAACTATGGAGTTAGTTTAGTGCTTGTAAGAATCTGATGGTTAGACTTCAGAGTACCACAGACAGAGGTTTGAAAACTGAGCCTGAGCTCAACGTTCTATGCCTTGGCATAGAGTTAACCCTTTACTCTCCGGAGCAGTTCAAGTGCTGGGGCTAACTACAAATAGTCAGAATACAGCAAGACTCCATTAGAAGAAACAACATTACTATGGTGAGTCATTTTTTCTTTTACGCCATTATCCTCCACCCACTCCTCCCCTTTCTTAAGCCTAACAATCCTGTCCTTCTTGTCCCTTTTTTCGCTTATATAGTGAAAGAAGGCCTTCTTCTCCTTCTTAACTTCTTGAGCTCCTTCTGTACCTTAGCTCACTGGACTTCCTTATTTTCCTCACCAGCCAACTTTAGATAATTTCCCCTAAGGCTATCCACCTCTCTTGATCTTCCTGAATTTCCTATAGGGTAAACTCTTTTCCCTTACTGCCTGGGCGACCTTAGAACTGAACCAGTTGAGTGCTTTGGCCCTTGTGTTCTTCCCCCTGAGCCTATCGCACTCCTTTGTGGCAACCAGTATTCCTTTCTTAATGATGAACCACATTTGCTCCACCCCCATATCTGCTCTGTCTGCCAAGTGGCTCCTTAGCACTTCACCATTTTCCTGAAGTCCGCCCTCCTAAAATCCAAGATTTTGGTCTTAGGATGCTTTCCCTACCCATATTGAATTGGAACCACACTGTGTAATGGTCACTCCCACACAGGGGCTCCCTGACTGTTATTTACTATACATGCTCCCCATTCGTGAGCACCAGATCAAGAATTGTCTCTACTCTTGTTGATTTTGTGAAGCCCTGAGTCAGGAAGCCACTCTACAGTCCTTCCAGCCGGGTGTAGGCAGGCATACTCCAAGAACTCCATGGTGTGCAATTTTATTTAAGGGGGGGTGCAAATAGGCACTGAACTGTTTCCTTTTTCCATGAAAACTAGAAGAAAATACTGAACCTTTCTGTAATTTTATTCATAGGAGTCAAAACTAGAAGGACTGGTCACTAATACTGTCTCTGCATCCCAAAGACAATAGAACTTTACAGGCTCTGGGCTGGTATGTGGGTGTCTTAGGGAACAATGCATGGCCTTTGCATTTACCCATGCCTGGCAACAACCACTGTCATGAGATACAAAAGTTGTATTTATTGTGCCAAATGAGGCAATAAACACGGTCCTGGTGTACATTTGTGTATTGTCTGGCTACATCCTGGGGGGGGTAGCTCACCCTAACAAGGGGAGAGTGGGGTAGCAGTGAGTCCACTTGGTGTGCAGATCTGAAATCCCTGGCTGCACCCCTGCTTCCAGGATCACCTGACTCCTAGCACATGTTGTGTATGGTATGTTCCAGTGCACCCTGGGCAGGTTGAAGTCCCCCACAATTACCATCTCTCCTTTCCCTGCAGCTTCCAATATTTGTGAGCTTAGTTCCCTGTCCCTCTCCTCATCCTGGTTAGGTGGTCTGTAAACCACCCCCAGCTTCACTTTTCTCCCTCTGTTGGACTATAACTGAACCTATAATGCCTCCACCAGTGTGACCAGGAAGTAGCATGCTGCGTGGGGGCCTTTGCCGAAAGTTTGTCCGCTGAGACGCTTTTTAACTCTATCCCTGGCTACCTACTTGTGCACACTTTGGTGGTGCTGAGTGAGTAATCCTTGGAATTGTTATGCACTTTTGAACTCTGCAGTGTGTATTGTGACTTTTAAGTCTGGAAAGTAGTGTGGTCAGCACTTCTGTATTCATGCCTTATGCCTTCGGGCAATGGTAGAGCTGTATCTCTGCACCTATATTACACATATTTATTAAAGGCTGCTTTTTTGCACATTATGAGAGTGCCCTCCATTGTCAATAATTACTGATTTTGTGTTTAAATTTATGGAACTACACTGTGTAATGGTCACTCCCACCCAGGGGCTCCCTAACTGTTATTTCCTATACATGCTTCCCATTCGTGAGCACCAGATCAAGAATTGTCTCTACTCTTGTTGGTTCTGTGATGCTGAGACAGGAACCCACTCTGCAGTCCTTCCAGGATCACCTAACTCCTAGCACATGTTGTGGATGGTATGCTCCAGTGCACCCTGGGCAGGTTGAAGTCCCCTACAATTACCACCTCTCCTTTCCCTGCAGCTTCCAATATTTGGAAGCTCAGTTCCCTGTCTCTCTCCTCATCCTGGTTGGGTGGTCTGTAAACCAACCCCAACTTCACTTTTCTCCCTCTATTGAACCATAACTGAACCCATAATGCCTCCATCTTCCCTTCCTCTGACTCCTCCCTCATGCAAGTTATTCCTGTCTCTAGGTCGCTCCGTGCCCTTGACCTTGAAAGCTGAATCTGAAGGTGCCTGCCTGCCATGACTCCCAGCCAGAGCAGACGGACAAGCCCTCCCTGCCAGACAACGGCCTTGAGCCACACCGCTGGTTTGGCTGGTCTCATAGCCGCTGATCCCCAGACCTCTAACTTGAGAGCCCATCGAGGCGGCTGGCCTGCCAATGCCTCGTCCGCTCCAGCAGACCAGGGAAAACACCGCACTAAAGACAGCACTCCTCCGGGACTCCAAGCACCGTGGACCACGCCCTCAACCTTGAAAGCCGAAACCAACGGTGCCTGCCTGCCACCACTCCCAGCCAGAGCTGACGGACAAGCCCTCCCTGCCAGAAAATGGCCTTGAGCCACACTGCTGGTTCGGCTGGTCTCATAGCCGCTAATCCCGGTGGTGCTTTCCGCCAGCTCCCCACCTACCCAGCCTGGGCGGACCTCTTCTTCTATAGCCACTTGAGGATCAGATGACTTAAGTGCCCACTTTGCCATTGGTCCCCTTGTATTCTAATTCCACTAGAGGCGCCTACCCATTTCAGTTAAAATCTAACTAGGATTTTCTCCGCTCCACACCAGCTGAGCCCTCTCAGACCCTATATGGATCATCCACTAGTCCCCACTGTCTGAACTCCGCTGCTTCAAATGACCTGCCCCCCCCCCATTGTCTGTTATGCTACTAGTACCATGGATCGTTCTATGCATCTAATCGTTCTGTGCATAATGCTGCTTCTGGTCTGTTTTTCTGCGCATAAAATATTTAGTACTGATAATAGACGTCCTGACGCTATGCCATCTCCTGATGACTTTCACTTCTCTAACCTTCACTGCCTCCATGAATTACCACAGGACTTGATGCCTCTTTTAATATTTAAGGGCATCATTTAATATACCATATCTGACCCTAAGAAGTGTTACCTTCGCCCTTTACTTCTCTCTCTGTTCGCACATAGGAAACTCTGGCACTTTCTTGCTACTGGCAATACTACTTTCTGGCGATATTGAAATGAACCCTGGCCCTACTGGTTATCCAACCCACTCAGATACAAAACTACAAAATGCTAAAGGTCTGCTTATTGCTCACTACAACATCCGGAGTTTAGAACACAATTTCTCTGAACTGGAGGCCTGGGTCTCCCTCTACAAACCCAATATATTATGCTTGACCGAAACATGGTTAAAACCTATGGTCCCTGACACACAGTGTTCTTTACCCTCCTATAACCTACTCCGGAAGGATAGAACTTTCTCAAAAGGGGGGCGGGTGGTGGTGTTGCTATTTATTCTGAGCCACCTGCTTCTCATTGCTCCAAATACTGATCCCCCTGATGAAATGTGAATCACTTCACTCCATCCTCACACTGGGGGCCAAAAAGTTACATATAGTATGTGCATGCAGTTCCCCAAACAGTGACTACTTTGGCCTTGATGAACTCCTAAACCAGACGGCGCTGCTCACTGGAAAAAATGAAGTACTAATACTAGGGGATATAAATATAAACTGGTTAGGGAAGAATCAGGCCACCTCGCTAGCAAAAATCCAGAGTTTTAACTTTCATCAGATCATCACCGAACCCACGAGGATTGCGTCTCGATCGAACTCCAGCACCCTCATTGACTGGGTGTTAGCCAACCGCCCTGAACACATCCTTTCTGTCGGCACTCTCGTGGATGCCATTACAGACCACCACCCAATCTTTTGTTCCTGGGGTCAGGCCCCATCACCACCACAAAAACCCCACTTCATCACCATACGCAATTATGCTAACTTTAATACCGAAAACTTTCTTCAAGATATGGCTTACACAAATTGGTCCAGTCTGTTTCAGACCCAGGATGTGTAGTCCACTCTTAACATGTTCCTCGCTAATTTAACAGCCATTCAGGACCTACATGTCCTTCGGATTACATGTAGAGTCAAAGGCAGGCAAACCAGAGGGCTAAAGAAAGAACTACTAGCTAAAATAAAAGAGCGTGACAAATACTGGCGCCATTTCAAATCCTCTGGCCTGAAGGAAGACCACAATTCCTGCAGGATGTTGAGGATAGGATTCAAAAAGGATATAAGGGCAGCCAAACGTTCCTATTGCAAAAACATATTAACCAATGCCTCAGGCGATCCTAGAAAGTTTTGGTCCCACATAAAGACGTTCCTGAGATCCACTCATTCCTCCACCCTCAATGACATGGTCCTAAATGCTGTCCACTGTAACAACCCTCTGACCATTGCCAACTTCTTTAATAAACAATTTACTGACTTGACCAAATATACGTCCACCTTCCCTCCCTCACAAAAATTGGGTTCCCTGTCACCCTCCCAACATGCACAGCCGAACTTTTTGCTCAAGGCTGTCACCCGACGGGAGGTCCTGAAACTACTCAATGAAATCTCAGACAGCACTGCCACTGGGTCTGACAGTATTGAGCCCAGGCTGCTAAAAATTGCTGCCTTGCTGGTCAATATTTTTGCACTCTCCTTGTGTCATGGCTATGTCTCTGATATATGGAAAACTGCACAGGTCACACCCATCCTAAAGTCCAATTGTAGAGCAACAGAGATATCAGAAAGGCAATGCCCAGATGCATCAAATATGGTATCGTTGGCATATATGTGGATATTACAGGATTTTACAGAAAGCAGCAAAATATTTACAAAAATAGTAAAAAGCAGGGGTCCTAGATGGGACCCCAATAGTGATATGCCTAGATGAGATAGAGCAGTGCCAGTAGAAGCTGACTGGGTATGGTTTAAAAGGAAAGATGAGAACCAGGAATGGCAAGAGCAGTCAGAGTCAGCGAGTTTGTTTGGAGGAAAAGAGTGGTTCATGGTGCCAAACACTTTGGCCAAATCAAAGAAAATTATACTGGTCTGAAGACCTACATCCCTGTTAGAAAGAATGAAATCAGTGAGTCCGAGTAGAGATGTAGATGAAGAATGCTCTGCATGAAACCCAGCTTGGCATTCGAAGAATACAGATGTACTAGAGAGGTAGGCAGCGTTGTTTGGCAACTAGCCTTTCTAATGGCTTGGAGCTAATACTGGAGAATGCAAATTTCACACCAGCACTGTAGGGGAGATTGTGGGGGTGGGCAAGAGCAAGGAGGAAGAAGCAAAACAGTCCGGGGTCCATCAAAGACCCCCTCATCTGACACTGCTCTTCCAGGTTTTACTGTCTACAGTCGGGATAGAGGAAGGGGGGGTTGCCCTTTATGTGTGTCCTCTGCCCTTGCTTTTACCTTAACCTCCCAGAGAGTAATTCCTAGGTCCCATGAGCAAATTAGTGGTAAAATTACCTATCCTCATTTCATCCCCATGTTCATTATTGGCATATATTGCTTCCCAAGTAAAGGTGAGGATGCCATCTCCGATATCCTCTCTAGCCACCTAGCTCATATCGATACCCCAAGGCATGGGCTTATCATACTAGGTGACCTAAATCCCAATTGGCTCAATCCCAAGTCCTCATTTCTCCACTCCAGATTCAAAGCCCTAACTCTTCACCAACGTCTGCCCTACCCTACCTTATTCAGTAGTCAGTTTTCCAACCATTTGCTCTTGGATTAGATTCTGTCCACCTACCCTCACTGTATTGTGGTGGCTGACATCCCTACTGAATTGGACAGTGACTGTTGTTACCTGTTGTATCCATAAAATCTGGATGAAAAAGGCCCCACCTAAAATCATAAAAGGCCACTTTCCGTAATTTCTCTCTACTGTATTTCCTGTCTACTCTCTTAACAACTGATTGGAGCCCAGTGTATGAATCCCCTGACCCAAATCAGGTGCCGTCTCATTTCTGCACCTTATTTATAGTCGTTTTTGACTCCCATGCTCCAATCAGGTCAACCAGAGTAAAGGGGGGGGGGGGCTCTGCTTTTCTGGATCTCTGCTGACTATATTGAATTTGCTAACTTGAGAGAGACTGCTTGGTCAGTCCATAAGTCTTCTGGTACCCTTGCTGACAGTCAACTGTGCAATAGGCTCAGAAACCTAGGCACCTTGACTATCAGTAAAGCCCAAGTCTTTTACTTGCATTCCAAATTCATTAAGGAATCACCAACTCCATCTAAATTCTGGGACGTGGTCAATAATCTACTTCACTCCTCATGTTCTAGCTTTGATATTGGCTGTCTCAGATTTACCTCTGATATGGTTACTTATAAGTATGGCATTGCCAGTACCTTAAATAGAATTCAACTGAGATGTTTAAATGGTGTCCTGGGGAGATATGATAGTGGACACTGTATGATACATACATTACAGCATTCTTCAACACCATAAAATACAAAACTGAATATAGATTCTATCAACCTGGATTTTGTCCACTATTCACACTTTGGCAGAATTGCTGGGCAAAACTTAGTCACTGGATGTCTTCAGGCTTGGCTCCTCCCACCACTCGTGGTGTCATCCTCCAGCTCCACCATGTCTGATGTCAGATCTTCTTTTCCACTGAAAGGTCTCCTCCTTCTCAGCTCCTGCAGCATGTGAGGAAAACCAGTTTTCTTGCGCTTACATACTTAGCGAAATGACTTATTCTTTATTTTTCAATTCATTGTATGTGCCTCATCTTCCAGTTACTGCTCCGTTGACAATTCTACAATTGAGTACAAAAAAACAAAACTGGAATTTAAGCAGTGCATTTAACATTGGCGGAAAACATCTGCAGCAGATGGCTACGATATGTGCCTCTTCTGCCTCGGGGCTGACCATGATGTCAGGTGGAGTCTGTGCTGTCAGGCCATGCCTCTCACATTGCTCGATGACTGCAAAATGCAGTTCCTCCTATGTAGGCTTCAAGAAAGGAAACATGGCTCCACTGCCATGAGGTCAGTGGCCCATCCAGTGACCATGGAGGAAGAGGTGGCAGCAGGGCCTTCGTCAGCCCCGGCCTTGCTCCCAATGGAGCAGGTCATGGACACTCCATTTCTGGGCTGGAATGATATGCAGACCTCCAGCACGGGGGGGGGCTGGATAAGGCACTGGGGAAGCCATCAGCACAATGGCAGAACAAGGGAATGTGCTACTCTTGGGGAATGTCAATCTGCCAGATGTAGATTGGAACCTGCTAGCTGTCACCTCAGCTAGAAGCCGGGATATCCTAAACTCCCTGCAGGGGAAGTTTCTCAGGCAACTAGTCAGAAAGCCCACTTGTGAAGGGTCAGTACTGGACCTGGTGCTCACAAACAGGTAAACTATTGCAGAAGTCAAGGTGACCGCCTGGGGACCAGCAATCACCATACAGTGTGGTTAAACACAAGGATGGCAGCAGAAGCAAACCACACAAGGAGAAGGGTCCTATACTTCAGAGGGGCAGATTTTGAAAAAATGAGAGAATGTCTCAGAGAAAACCTAGCAGGTGGGTATGGCCTGTGTCTGGTGGAGGAACAGTGGGCTAAATTAAGGGATGGCATAGTGAAGGCAGGTAAACCTCTGCACAAACAAAGTGAGCAAAAACAGAAGAAAAAAAGAGACTATAGTTCTCAAGGGAAATGGTTGCAAAGGTTTAGGCTTAAAAGGTAGCATTCAGGAGTTACAAAGGGATGCAAAAGGAAGAGGATAGAGAGGTGTACCAGGAGAAGCAGGGAAGGCACAAACTGAGGAAAGGATAGTCAGGTGAAAAGAGGAAGATGGGGGGGTTATGAGGTTAAGAAGGGCAGGGGGAGAGTCTGCAGAGGAGGATCATGAAAAAGATATCCTGAACAGATGCTTCTGCTCAGTCTTCACAGTGGAATGGGTGGGGGATGGATCATATAAACGCAGCAGGAACACTGAAGGGGAGGGATGTAGACAGAAGTCCATTCACAGAGGAAAGAGTCCTGAAAGGACTTGCTAATCTGAAAGCAGATAAAGCTATGAAGCAGGACCGGATACTCCCAAGGGTGCTGAGGGAGTTCAGGTAGGTACTGGCTCTGACAGCCCTATTCAACAACTCACTGAAAACAGGCATGGTTCCAGAGGACTGGAGGGCAGATGTAATCCTGCTTCATGAAAGTGGTAACAGGGAGGAGGCTGGCAACTGTGGGCTGGTCAGTTTGACACCAGTGGTGGAGAACTTAATAAAGACACTTTTAAAAGGAAAGGCCTGTGGAGTATCTTGAATTCGGCAGGTTATAAGACCTGAGGCAGCTCAGATTCATTGGGGGGGGGGGTTCATATCAGATGAACTTGATCAATTTCTTCGACTGGGTGACCAAGAAAGGGGATCAGGGTGGGGCAGTGGACATGTCCCACTTAGACTTTAGCAAGGCCTTCAACACCATACCACACAGAAGGCTAATAAGGAAACTAGGCAGTTTTGGGGTGAGTCCTAAGGGGCACTGGGTCCAAAGTGGGCCGACAATATTAGCATCGGCATGGTGCATGCGGGGAAAAAAAAGTGCTGTTTCGCCCTGCACCCCCTGACACAGGGATCTCTGCCCCCTGTACCCCCAATCTCTAGGATTCTCACTTAGAGGGAGAGCAGATCCCAGGGAAAGATAAAATTCATGGGGCCATGGAATACTGTTTACACGGCCCCATGTAAAAAACATTAAGTCCCAAAGTAGTAAAAACGTTTGGAGACTAGGATTAGAACCCTGGTCTCCATTGCCACTGACCAAGCTGCTCCATGCCCCAGCCCTCCACACCACAGGAGCAGCTTGGCCAGCCTCCTGTTCCCTGCAACTGTTGTCCTGATTACAGGACCATGGACAATGACCAGGGGAGTGCTTACAGCAAACCCTACTTGCTGTCTGTGTGAGCGCTTACCAGACGAGCGCCATATAGTATGGCACTATTCTAGTAGTGCTCAGTTGATGGGGTACTGCCCTAAGGTAGTAAACTGGGTACAAAATTGGTTGATGGATAGCTGACAGAAGGTGGTGGTAAACCGCACTTACTTAGGGGAGGGAAGAGTGACCAGCGGGGTACCTCAGGGCTCAGTACTGGGACCAGTCCTCTTTAATGTCTTTATAAATGACATTGCAGAAGAACTGGAAGGGAAGGTGTGTTTCTTTGCAGATGACACCCAAATCTGCAACAGAGTTGATACTTCAGAGGAGGAGGAGAGAATATTTAGAGAACTGAGAAAACTCCAGGAGTGGTCAAGGGCATATCAGCTGGGTTTCAGTGCAAAAAAGTGCAAAATCATGCACCTATGGCACAGAAACCTAGAGCCAGAGTATAAAATGAGGGAAGAGGTATTGATGGTCTCTAAACAGGAAAGGGACCTAGGAGTAATCATTGGATGACCTCAAGGCAGCAAGGCAGTGCAACGGGCCAGTAGGATACTGGGGATGTGATGTTACCACTGTATACATCATTGGAGAGACCCCAGCTGGGAGTACTGTGCCCAGTTCTGAAGACCACATCTCAGGACAAAGGGTGTAGAGGCTGCCCAGAGGAGGGCATCTAAACTGGTGGAGGGGCGCATCAGAAGCCCTATGAGAAGAGATTGACATATCTCAATAGGTACACCCTAGAAGAGAGGAGGGAAAGGGGGAACATGATAGAAACCTATAAATATCTTGTAGGGGTGAATCAGGTACAAGAGGGGGAGAATTTTTCAGAGGAGACAGTGCACGAGAACAAGGGGATACGTAATGAAGCTGGAAGGCAGGAAGTTTAGGAGGGATGTGAGGAAGTACTTCTTCACTGAATGAGTGGTGGATGCCTGGAACAGACTATCAGTGGAGGTGGTGGGGGTGAAAATAGTGGAGGGCTTCAAACATGCATAGGATAGGCACCAAGGAATCTTGGTAAGAAGTGGGGGGTAGCCAGAGATTAGGTAGGATCTACGGTGACAATATAGGCAGGGAAAATGGGCAGACTGGGTGGGCCAAGCAGTCCTTATCTACTGCATCAACAAATTCAGTTTCTATGTTACAGTGGCGTCTCCAAATCTGGTCTTCCACAAGGACATGGTTGTCCTTCACCGCTATGGCAAAGTTCCTGCCCAAAGTAGTCTAGGAGTTCCACCTTACACAGGCATTGTATCTCATGGTCTATGTCCTGAACCTTACCTTGGATGCTGATTCCACACTCTGGACATATGCTGAGAGGTCCGTTATTACAAAGCATGCATGGCAGGGGTTCATGGCAAGGCTTGCCAGCTGTTTGTCACTTATGCTGAAGCCACCTCTGGCAGACCACAAGCCAAACAGATGATTAGCCAATGGATGACTTCCTGCATCGATCTGCATTATAGGTTGGCTGGTAGGGAACCGCCCAAGAGGTTGAAGGCTCATTCCATCAAACAAACTGCTGCCAGGTACAGCCCATTCAAGGAGATCTGCCGAGATGCTACCTGATCCAGTATCCATGTGCACATTTTCCACTACAGCATAGATGTGCTCAGTCAACCTGATGCTGCATGTGGGGTCTTAGTTCTCCAGTCTCTGTTCACTAAATAGTTGGGGTTCAGGCCTTGCCCCATCCTCCCGGAAAGCTCCTAGGAGTCTGTCAAAGTTGGGATAGTGAACTGAATCCAGGTAGGTCGAAATAGAGGTTACTTACTGGTAATTGCAGTTACATAGATACATAGACAGTGTCGGCAGATAAAGGCCTATGGCCCACCTAGTCTGCCCAGTTTTACTATTGGTATTGTTCACATCCACATGAGCCCCTGAACTCACCTGGTAAATGATGTATGGATCCCTGCTTCCAGTTTGCAAGATCTGGTGTCAGACAGGGCGGCGCCAGAGGAAAACACAGTGGGTGGTGGGAGGTGGTATAGTTCAGTTTGGTCATTACAACTAAATCATTCCATTCCAAAGCAAAAATATGGGACTTCAGAGGAGCTGACTTTGATAAGATGGCCAACAGAGTTAAGCTAGCCCTGGCAAAAAGAAATACAGGTGAGGGGGTACAGGCAAAGTGGGCAAGCATTAAGGATGCAATACTTGAAGCAACATCCCATTGTGATAGAGAGAAAATGAAGTGCAAAAGAAGAAGGAAACCACTTTGGTTCTCAAAAATAGTAGCAGAAAAGGTCAGAGCCAAAAGGCTGGCCTTCAGGAAATATAAGGGAACACAGCAGAATGAAGATAGGGAGGCATACCAAACTTCCCTAAGGGAAGCAGGGAAGGCAATAAGGCAGGCAAAGGCCCAAACCAAGGAAACACTAGCACACACAGTAAAAGAAGGTAACAAGACTTTCTATAGATACATTAGTGAAAGGAGAAAGTCCAGAGGGGGTATTGCTAAGATCAAAGGAGATAAGAGGTCGTTGTGAGGAGGAGGACCATGTAAAAGCATCTATCATGGATATGATAGAAGGCATTCTTAGGATGGCAGAGAAAGGGGAGATACTGTTGATGGGAGACCTGAATATGCCAGATGTTAACTGGAGCACACTTGCTGCAGCCACATCCAAGAGCAGGGTCATTCTTGATGCCCTACAGTTGGCATGCCTCAGACAGCTAGTTTCAGAACCCACTCATTAGAGAGCAATCTTAGACCTCATACTCTCAAATGGGGACAGTGAGAGGATCTCAGATCTAGAAGTGGGTTGCCATCTGGGAACAAGTGGCCATCAAACAGTGTGGTTCACGTTAAACTCAGCTACAGAGTGAAGCCATACAAAAGTGAGGGTACTGGACTTCAGGAGGGCTGACTTTGGCAAGATGAGAGAGTGCCTCAGAAAAGCACTAGCAAACAGGCTAGAAGGAGGAGGAGCAACAATGGGAATCAAAACTGCCATCACAGAGCCAACAAGCCTTTGTGTGAAGCAAATAAACAAATCAAAATGAAAGAAAAAGCCACTATGGTTCTCAAAAGAGGTGGAGGGAAAGTCAGGGAGAAAAAGATAGCATTCAGGAAGTATAAGGAAACACAGAAGGAGCAGGACAGAGAGCTGTACCAGTTAAGGCAGAAGGAAGCAGGGAAGGAAGTCAGAATAGCAAAGGCCAAACTGAGGAAAAGATAGCCAACTCAGTTAAGAAGGGGTAAAACCTTTATAGGTACATCAGGGAGCATGGAAAGACAAACAAAGGAGGGATAGTGAGGCTGAATAGAATGAATGGTGGGTGGGCAGGGGGATAGTGAAAAGCAGGGATACTGAACGGATATTTCTGCTCAGTATTCACAAAGAGGAGGGGAGGTGCCTAATCCAATTAACAGAAGCACTCTGGATAGGGGGCAATCCCAGTCCTTTCACAGAAGAAAGGGTTCTGAAAGAACTCCTAAACTGAAGGTGGACAAAGCAATGAGGCCTGATGGAATTCACCCAGAATTCTAAAGAATTAGGGAGAACTAGTGAAACCACTGACTACCCTTTTAACAAATCATGGGAGGATGGTGTGGTACCTGAGGACTGGAGGAAGGCAGATGTGATCTCCTTCACAAAAGTGGGACCAAGACAGAGGCAGGAAACTACAGACCTGTCAGTTTGACCTCTGTGGTAGGGAAAGTGATGGAATCACTTCTGAAGGAAATAATTGTTGAGTACCTAGAGGCCAGGTGGCACAGGACCCAAGGCAGCATGGGTTCACAGTGGGAAGGTCATGTCAGATGAATCTAATTGATTTCTTTGACTGGGTGACCAAAGTAGTAGACCAAGGAGGGGCTGTGGACATGGCCTACCTAGACTTTAGCAAGGCATTTGACACAGTCCCACACAAAAGATTAATAGTCACATTAACCAGCCTGGGAGTGGGTCCCAGGGTGGTAGCCTGGGTAAAACATTGGCTGGACAACAGGGCACAGAAGATAATTGTAAATGGAGTCCACTCTGAAGAAAGACGGGTTACTAGTGGGGTACCGCAGGGTTCAGTACTGGGTCCAGTCCTTTTTAATGTCTTTATAAGTGACATTGCAGAGGGACTGGAAGAAAAAGTATGCCCAGGGATCCTGGTTTCCCAATTTTACCGGTAACACTAGTAACAATCACAGAATCCAGCTTGGTTTGCGGATTTTGAATTCTTGTACTGGTGCCTCGCGGAAACTGCATGTCACTGCACAGAATCTCTAAAATTTCAGCATCTTTTTACATTTTTTTTATTTTCTCTTTCTATGTCCCCTTCTCACAGCATCAGTCTTGACTTTTCAGAGATCCCTAGGCTGGGTATCCCCTAGCTTCACCCCAGGTAATGCTCAGGAGATCCTGTGGGCCTGCTCCTATCCTGCCTGGATTGTACCCCCCCAGGTGGAAAGGGAGGGAACCCCAGGTCACCCCTCCACATTCCATTAGTGTGTGTCGGGCAGCTCAGTGGGTACCTCATGGAGCTTGGTTATGAAGTCTGGGGCACCTGGGTCCCTTCTGACAGTGACTGATGTATGGTGATTGTTCCTGGTTTTCTGGTCTCTGTCCCTGAGGGCATCTGCATTAGAGGAGTTCCAAGGAGGTAGGTCACACAGAGACATGCTACTGCTCCAGATCCTGGCTAGCGTCCTCCCCTCCTGATCACTCTGCAGCACAATTGCACCACCACCCGTGGTAACACATGCAGTGGTAAAGCAGCAGGACCTGCAGCCCACCCTTCCCGGAGGAGGAGAGCAGTCCCCCAGGTGCTCGATCCTACTCCCCTGGCCAGACCTCCAGCAACCCGAGTTCACTTCTGACCCTGGGTCACTGGCATTGCAAGCAGTAGTGCTACCGCAGCGCCAGTGAGCCGACCTAGATTTCAGCATCTTAAAATGAATGCTGATGTGCTTTGCATTCTTTCTGCTTGATGCATATACAGTCAGTAAGGAAATCACCTGCACTGCTTTGTTGTAATCAGCCTTTCAGTTTAATCACCCATGCCTAGTGGTTAGAGTAACAAACAGTGATTGAACTGGGTGCATCCAGCAGACTTGGGTTTGATTCACACAACCTCCACTTGCATACTGTGTGACTCCAAGCAAGTCACTTAACCTTCCCAGTGCTTCTAGGTCACTCCTGAAAACAGACAGTTCAGCCTAGTGGGCCTTACCTGCTTTACAAAGAATATTAAAAAAAATACTGATATATGTTTACTACATCATAGAATAGTAGTCAGGGTACCATATAATTTACCTGAGTTTTACTTGGGCTGCAATGATTTTGTATAGGTAAAGATAAGTGTTCAGATACATTTTATGTGCTTTATAAGCTTGTTGTTAGATTTTAGTCAGGTTTTCATTGTATTCTTTGTATATGAGTATCTAGGTTGTAGATTGCTAAACACAGGATCACTGTTACCAACCAACTTATTCAAGTGTATACTGTAACCAGTAGGGCCATCCAAAATCCTCAGTTGTGTGAATGAAAACTAGTCTGAATGAAAGTATGTTCACAAAGAAGAAACTGCCTTACTACTTATGAAATGACTTCACAGTTAACACCCCATTTAGGTGAATTGGATCATTTGCACCTTTTCTCCCACCTGTTGTTTCAGTCCCTGTGACAACAAAACATTTTCTGATAAGACTGCTTCAACAAAAAGCAAAAGTTAAGTATTTAAGTGTATATATGTTTGGCCAGTGAATTTTGAAAGCACAGTCAATGACATACAGAAGGTAAGACCCCAGGGGCTGTATGATGCTGGTGGGTAGAGTGGTGCTCAATTCACATCTGAACAAAGACATGAAAACTGGGAGACACCCTTTTCATGGACACCAAGTAAAAAAAAAAAAAGCATCTACATGTCTGGGAGATGCATGAATCCATTTGAAGGCCCCCCCTACCACTGCTGCTCATATCTCTCAACCTCCAAGGCCGCAAATCAGGGACACTACCCTTTAAAATCAGGGACAGATGCTCAAAATCAGGGACACTATTTTTCGTGCCATTTAAAGTGCTGCGTCACAGTGTTCACATCTTTCAAATGCGTGAAATTAAAGGTTATTGAATACTACATTAAGAATACAACATAGAGCATGATAGTTTTACTTTTAAAACTTTATTTTGGGCTATTTATAGGGTAATATTACATACATTTAATTACATATTACAACAGACAGATTAAATGAAAACCTACATACCTATATACAGTATTGTACATGCTATCTAGTCTATGCACTTAACTAAAATTGAAAACCTACACACATTTTACTTATCATTTGTACCCTATACTAAAAATGAAAACCATGCTACCATAGTTTATACTAAAAACAAACACACAATATTTTATCTCATCTATACTAAAAAAGAAACATCCACACACACAATATTTTACATATCTACTCTATATCATATACATGCTGTTGTATACTAACAATGAAAATCATGCTATCTACTGTACACTACAAATTTAAACCTATGTACCTAGCCACAAAAAGTTGGTTTGGAAAAGAGTTTAATTTGTCTTTCACTGCAAGGTGCTCTCGGTTGTAAAGCATAGTTGCTTTCCCTACAGCCTCTAAGACTCCTTTCGTATGAGTTATCTCATAGCAGTGTCTTTCTTCGTTCATTTTTATAGCGATAATAGAGTTCAAAGTCTTTACATTTAATGATTGTCTTAACTCAGTCTTCACTTTTTGCACCATACTGAAGGCCCGCTCTGGCTCCGCATTGGAGTGAGGGAGGCATAAGATTGTCTCCATCAGATGCCTGAATAGGGGCAGATCGTCACCACTGGTGCATAGCTGGGAGAGCATCATGCCCCAATACTTTAGAGCAGAACTGTTCGTTTCAAAGGCCTGGGCAGATCCAGTTTCTGCAAACTGGTATGTCCCAAACTCATCCAAAAGCTGGTCACACTCAGAGTGTGTACTGCATACACCAAGTTCCTTGGCAAGGTTCACCACAGAGCTTCCACTTACGTGTTGTTTTAGTGCTGGGTTCAGCAACATGGAAACCTGCTTCAGGACACTGCATTTCAGTGGGAGCTTTGTTAACATTTTTTGCAGCACAGCACAGTAAAATGATTTGGCTTTTTTATAAATACTTAGTTCCACTGATGTCCCTACCATATCATCATTGCTTGCAATGAATTCTTGCACTTCAGGGCCAACACGTACATCTTTTCGTGGAAGAAAGTTTGCCTCGCTCTTTAGGTCCAAAACACCTTCTTTGTACAAGGCGACTGCAGCCTGAGGTTGCAAAACCTTGCTGGCATACAACTGTATGACTTTGCTGATGTCACCCTGCAGAGTCATCAGCTGGCTCTCTCTGCTCTGCAGTTTCTTATTAAAATTGCACAGTGGCTCAAGGGCATATTTTAGAAAAAGGAAGGTCATTTAAACTTCTTGGTTGCCCAGGCGGTCACATATTAGTTTGACTTTGGCACCTCTGGATTCAACAGACCTAAAATAAGACAGCAGAGCGAGCCACATATCAGTTATTCGTTTAACAACTTTATCAAAATGAGCCATCTTGTGGGTGCATGTTTAATGATTTTTAATGGGTCAATATCAACAAAGAGAGCAAACTCTTTCAGCTACTGTTGTCGTAATGAGCTGGAAGAGAAATGGCAATAAATGTCAGAAATTAGTTCCTCAACAGGCGAGGACAAGGCCTTGACCCCTGATTTGGAGCACAGGTCTAGCAGATGGCACAAGCATCCCATATTTATGAGGTTTGGGTTCACCTGCTTTAATCTTGAAAACACTGAGTTGTGTTTTCCAATCATTGCTGCAGCATTGTCAGATGAAAATGCCACCAGGTTTGTTATAGGGATGTCCAGCTACTCCAGAGTTTTCATCATGCAGTCAAATACTGCTTGTCCAGTCCCTGACGTGCATGCTGGCATGTCAAGAAACTGTATGACATTTTTTCCCTGTCGAATGTCATAGCAACCTACAAGGATGACCAGAAGTTTCTCATCCCCCATGTCCGAGCTTTGGTCAACATACAGGCAAAATGGCACTCGATGGCAAAGGGAAGTTGCAGTCTCCTGGTAGCTGGGACCAAGCACAACTCTGGCAATACAGGTGGATTTGGTTGCTCCACAGCTCATCTTCTTGACTACCTCTGGATCTGTGCAGTACTTCTTCATAAATTTCAGGAGGTGGTCTGCACAAGAAAACGACAAGTTGTGCTCCGCCAACATTTTCACAAATGCCACCTCTGCCTCCAAAACTTTTGAGGTAGACTGTGCTTGGAAGAATTGGGTCAGCTTCTTCCCTTCTGCATGCTTCCTACTCTGGAGATGCTTCTGCAAAGATTCGTATCTCTGTACATCATTTCGTCCCCCATGGCTGATGCTGATGTCACATCCACAGGACTTGCAGAACGCATACAGTGGCCCTTTCTTGCTCTGTGCGATCTACTCAAAGGAAGTCTTCCAGGAACTTTGGAACACTGAATTCCTCTTCTTCTTGGTTGGTGTGGAGTTACCACTGGCACTGCAGACTTCTCGTATTTGAAGTATCTGTTCGCAGTCCATCTCCTACTGAGGACAGCAACCAAGAAAAAAATGTAACACTGACTTCAGGCTAGATGGACGGGTGGTCCATGACATTTCTTTGGCAGAGGCAGAGAGGTAGAGCAGCATCAGTTCTAGATCGCTGGATAACACCTTCAGTGTCCACCTTTGAGATGCAATACCGAGTATACCTAAGCAGTAGTTAATGAGTCCAAATCAAGCTTAAGCTGTCCCCATTATTATTATTTTTTTTTTTTTTACATATGTCCTACAAATTCTACCAGGTGCATATAATGAGCTGCTAATGTATCCTCATCTGTATGCATGTTTTCCATCTGGCCTGGCTCCAACACATTCTCTCAGGCACACATAAAGACCTGCTAATGAGTCATTACTTAGCTGAATCACACTTCTGTAAAAATCTTCCTGCCAGATCTTGCTTAATGGTTTGGGTCATGAACCACACTTTTGTTAAAGTCCTCCTGCCAAGTCTGAAACGAGTTTAAGCATGCTATTTTAAAAGTCCTCCCACCAGGTCTGAAACCTCTAGACCTTGCCAACCACAGCATAAGGCAGACAAAACAAGCAATATACATTTGTATTTTAACCAGTACCCACAGGGGAGGGCTTTGTTGTAGCGGCACTGCTTTTAACCAGCGCTCCCCTACCCAGTTCACAATCACAGGGCCTGAGTGAGAGTTCCCTCCTCTACTCTTGGCCTGGTCAACATATTACATTTGAAAAGAGATGCTGTACTGCGGAGTCAACAGGCTTAATATATATATATATATATATATATATATATATATATATATAGTGTGTGTATATACACACACACACTCTCTCTCTCTCTCCTTTCAGCCTGATGACATCTCTTTTCAGATGTAGTATGTGGAAATAGTTAAACATAAGAAAATCAAAGAGTCTGCAATTTTGTCTATTGCTACTAAGTAGCTGGATGGTGTTGTGACAACTCCATCCAGACAGTAGCAAATAGCAATAGACAGAAATACAGGCATTTTCCCTTCTGATTTTTTTTTGTCTAGTAAAAATTTTAGGATTTTTTTTTTTTATAAATAGGGTCCATTTTACATTAAATAAACAAACATGCCCAGTTTGATAGTGACAGTGCAAAAATAAAAAATAAAAGGAAAGTTACTAGTTTAGAGGATGGATACAAATTTAAGCCATAGTATCCCCAAGCTGATCCCCAGCCAGTCCAGCCACTTTTGCTGTCAATGTGGTAAAGTTCTCCTTGGAATGTCAACAATTTTCTATGATTGTGCTTCATGCCAGTAGATGCACATATTATATACAGAATTTGTGTTCCCAGGTTTGAGATTACGCTGCTGCAAGGACAACAGCTTCAAATGCATATTTTTGTCTGGCTATTGCACTGAGCGTTATGGATTACTTAGCTCCAATTATTAAAATCATTGTGCAGAGAGAGAGATCAGTATCAAAGAAAATGAATTATAAAAGTACTAGATACAATGTACCACAGCAACTGCAGAAAGTGAGAGAGACGAAGCTCAGAACATTAGCAACATCCTCAAAGAGCTGCAGGTTTGCTTCACAGAATTAATTAGATTAGAACAGCAGTCATCAGAATAGACAAAAATCTGCATTTTAAGTTTTGTTCTCACCCAGTGTCAGTGGCTCAGGTAGCACACTGGCCTCTGAGGCCAGGAGATTAGAGGGCTGTGGGTTCAGTTCCCACATCTGGCACTTGGGTTAATATCCCCAATACTGACACTGCAGTGCAGCATGAGGGTGGGGTGCTGTGCTCCTGAGGTGCTGTCTTTCAGATGAGACGTTAAACCAAGGTCCCATCTGCCTGGATTGGTGGTAGTTCAGGTGGATGTTAAAGATCCCATGGCACTTATCAAAAAGAGTAGGGGAATTTTCCCGGTGCCCTGGCCAAATTTTCCTCATTCACTAAAAATACCACCAACAGCTTAACCTGGCTCAATTTCAGTTGCTTATCATCTGTATCCTCCCCCCCACGGTCACCCCTGAAAAAGGGACTTCTAGGCCCAGTGGGCTTACCGGGTCAACAAAATTCAACAAACAAATTCCGATTTATAGGCAAGACACCTGGTGGACAAGTGGAACACCCTGCCAGAGGAAGTGGTGGGGGCTGAAACAATCACGGGATTTAAGAATGCATGGGATAGACATAAAGGAATTCTGGAGGTCAGGGGTAAGGGGCAACAGACTTCTAGGAAAACATAAACTGAACTTACAAGCTCAAATGGGCAGACTGGGTGGGCCATAGGCCCTTATCTGCCGACACTATCTATGTATCTAAGAAAAATAGGACAGCATTACCACCTCTCTTTTTTGGTTCTCTTCAGTTATATGTAGGTTCTGACCTCTCCCTCCCCCCCCCACCCAATTTTAGTGACTGAACTGTATTTTAAATTTCACAATACAAAACTTAGCTTTCCCCAGAGTGGAGCAGGACAGAACCTACATATAAATGACTAAGACACTTCTGTTCTGACTGTCTCACCCAGAGTGTGGACAGAAGAGAACACAGAACCAACTACATACAAAACTTAAGGAAACCCTTTCTGTATGCTGTATTTAAGCAATAAAGCCGCAGGGGGTGTGGGTTATCAGGTTACAGCTGGAGTGCTTTGCCAGGCGCGAGCCAGTGGGTAACCTCACCAGCTGTGGTAACCCCGATAACCCACATCCCCCGAGTGGCTTATTGCGATTATACAATGTGTATTTTTAGTAACTGAGTAAAAAATGTAAAGAAAAATAGTGTCTTATGCTAGTTTATGGTAATTATTGTTGCGCCCCAAAAAATAGTTCCCTGTTGGTAGGTTGAATATTAAGTAGATGCTTGCCCCCCACTGATACGTCGTTTATTGTGAAACATGTTATAAGCAGGCTAAGGGTATTAAAAAAAATTATATGGGGATTCTAGAACTACTTATGACTGATGTGGTTTGCGGTGGCGTCATGAAAGGGACAGAAGACAAAGCTGCGTGTTCCGCTACGAGAGAAGCTGGACGATCACAGCGTGTGGGTTTCAGTGAGCAGTGAGTGCTTAGTGACAGCTTTGAATAAGTTATGAGGGACAGTGAGCGAAATGTGAGACACAGAGGTAGTTACTGTTTTTTTCTAACTCAGACATCGTTTTTCTGAGAGCTGGTATTAACTGTTAGCTAACAGAGTATGTGTACGAAGCGCGAACAGAAGACCGCGTGTCAGTTTGTTTCCGAGTTCAAGTTTGTCATCTTCCGGGTAGAACTGTGGAGGGACAAATGTAATTACAGTGGTGTTCGGGGTGATTTGTTTAGAAGTGCCGTCTTTTTATTCATTATTTAACAATTACTGAGGAAGAGAGACACAGTGATTGGGCTAGGAGCCATGAGTCAGGCTGGGACCGAGTGGAGCCGGAGAGGAAGCGGGAGTCGAGTGAAGTGAGGTGGGTGCAGCGGTACAGAATTGTGTGAAGATGCGGCTGGCTGGCACCTTTTGCGGTGATTATCAGAGGATTTACAACGGTGGTAAGGTGCCAGCCTGCCATTTTCATTGGTCAGTGTCCAAGGTCCATGGTATAATAATATTTTTACAACATAGGCAGGTCATTCATCAAATCACCACCTCAATGTGTCTTGCCATGCCATCTCTTTTTAGGTTCTCTTACTCAGTTATATGTAGGTTCTGACCTCCCCCCCCAATTTTAAGTAGCTGAACTGTATTTTAAATTTCACAATACAAAAATTAGCTTTCCCCAGAGTGGAGCAGGACATAACCTACATATAAATGACTAACTGATGGCAGTCTAGCTCTCAGGAAAGGAAATATCACAGGTATCTGCACTTTGATATCCCGACATGCGTTGCTAAAAAAAAAAAAGGTCCCTTTACAGTTATTTATTAACAATTCATCTCCTTAGCATAGCCATATACATAATTATTAGTTAATTCTTCACCCTCCGTTTTTGTGTTTAACACTTACTTAACTGTCCCAGACAGAAGAGAACACAGACAGAAGACTTCTCTAGTCTGGCCAACAGACCAATAGTCCTTCTCCTTCCTATCCCCCATTCCCCCTGTTTACACACGCAGTGACTGGCACTGGTCTGGTACTGAGTACTGACAGTCCGACTCAGACAGATGACAGATGAGACTTGGCATTAATTTGTGGCAACCAGACAACGATATGGTGGCAATCATGATAATTTTACATACCTTGTTGTAAAGTCAGGCACTGGTGTGGTGGTAGTCTCTCTGCTGGCAGAGTTTCAATGGCACTGGCACACTGGGTCAGTCAAGTCGTCGTCCTGCTGTGCTTCACTGCTCTGCTCCCTCTGTGCTGCTCTGTGATCTCACTCTCCAAGTCCAAGCAAGGCTCCTGCTGCTGGTGCTGGCAGTCGGTATTTTTACTAGCGCCGTAATCGATTGGCGATCACCTGAAAGTGCTGGCACTACAGCTGCTTAGTTCTTTGTTTAGTGAAATACTAACTAAATAGTGATTTATAGTAGCAGGCAGCAGCAGCAGCTAAGCAGAACAGAAGAAAACCGGGCTGGCCGGCGGCGGTGGCGGCGGCGATTCAATCGGCGGGCAGCACACTTCTTGCACGTGTCCCTGTCTCCCTGATGCTCCTAGGCAGCTCTGTCTCTCTCTCTCTCTCTCTCTCTCTCTCCAGCGGTGATCAAGCAAATTCTTCCCCGGTGCTCTGGAACTCTTCTCGGGCTCAGTTTGTGTGAGTTCAGAGCACCAGAGCGGTCCTGTTTTATGTTCCTCATTCAGACCTGAGGGGGACACAAAAATCAGGCCCGTGTGTGGACTGTGGGCGGGGGTGCTAAAACAGCAACGGACAGCATCGGAGTCATACAATTGGCTACAAGGGCAGCCTACATCACTGCTGCATCTAGGATATTGGGAAGTGGGGAATTTTCAGAGAGACAAATGGTGAGCGTGGTGAATCGGCGATGGTGGCGTGGACCACATGGACTAAAAGGGAAAAATCGTGCAAATGGCCAGTCAGTTCGGGACGGCGGGACAAATGGCAGAAAAATGGGATTTCCCGCAAAATCTGGGACAGTTGAGAGGTATGCTGCTGCTGAGCCCCGACCACCATCCACTGCCCCTTACTGCTGTGCTACCAGGTAACCCAAAGTAACCCTTCATTGAGTGGGCCCCTACCCCTGTGGGAGGCTACCAGGGGAGGAGAATTACCCCAAAGAGCTTCCTGTGTATCCTGAGCATGGCAGGGGTCAGAACGGACACATGTCTGGGGCTTCCAGTTTATGGAGGGACCAACAGCTCTCTTTCGGTTGGCCAGCGGGTATTTTCCCATTTTCTTGACAGGCCACATGATGTCAAAGCACAAGCCGATGTCCGTCATGCTCCCTCCCACAGTGAGGGCTGACATGTTTTTGTGCCTCTGGCCTCCACTAGGGGCCAGCAAATGCTGAGCCGTGAACCCACCCTCCTCCCAGGAAAGGTGCGTGGTCACTGGACAATCAAGCCTTCACCCACCAGCTGGCCCTCCAACACCCAAATCTGTTTCCTAACCCAGGTCAGCAGTGTCACAGGCAGAAATCCAATTCAGACAGTTAAATTATAGATAGGAAAAAACAAAGGTCGTCCACCTTAGCGGTGATGGTTCAGATTAATTCACATCTGAGTTCTAACAAGCAAAGAGACCAAGTCATTTGTAACCTGTGCATGTGGGGTGTGGGTGTTAAAGAAAGGGGATCATAGTGCTGTCACTACTGCCATCACCCCTGAGGGATGTGGACTGCATTGTTGCTACTGCCATCACATTGAAGGGGTGGGGGCTGTAGTGATTCTGCCATCACCACTGGCGGATGGGGAATGTAGTACTGCTGTCATCACACCTAAGGGATGGGGGCCACAGTGCTGCTGCTTCTGTCACACCTGAGGGAGGCAGGTCGTAGTGATGTTGCTTCTGCCATCACACCAGAGGGATGGGGGCCATAGTGCTGTTGGTGCTGCCATCGCACCTGAGTGATGGGGCTGTAGTGCTGCTGCTGCCATCACATCTGGTACCTAAACTAACTTTAAATTGGTTCAAGGATGGAAGGATGTGCAACAGTGGAGGTCAAAATTGCTTAAAATGCATGTTAGCAGGGTTACAAATTGTTAAATAAAGTACAGAGAAGCAAATACCGGTAAAACCAGATTTTGGCTCAGCAGATACCGGTGACAATACTGTTTTTTTACAATGCGCAAAATGGAATCTGCCCTTTCTCAATCCCAGTAAACCAGTGTCCCTGCCCTCTTTGCAGATGACACAAAGATTTGCAACAGAGTTGATACACAAGGAGGCATGGAAAGAATGAGAAGGGACTTGGCAAGGTTGGAGGAATGGTCGAAGTATGGTAGCTAGTATTCAATGCAAAGAAGTGCAAAATAATGCACCTGGGAAACATAAACCCAGGGAAGATCACACAATGGGGGTAGGTAGTAACAAAAACAAAAAAGGAAAGGGACCTGGGGGTAATCATATCAGATGACCTTAAGGTTAGCAAGCAATGTGAGAAGGCAGTAGGGAGAGCTGGGGGTATACTGGGATGCATAGGGAGAGGCATCACCAGCAAAAAACAGGAAGTTGTTATCCCTCTGTACAGACAGTTGGTGAGACCCCCATCTGGAGTACTGTGTCCAGTTCTGGTGATCCCATCTCCACAAGGACATAGACGGGATAGAGGCAGTCCAGAGGAGGGCAACTAGAATGGTGCAGGGTCTGCAAGAGAAGCCATACGAGGACAGACTAAAAAAGCTTAACATGTATACCCTTGAGGAAAGGAAGGAGAGAGGGGACATAATAGAAATGTTTAAGTACCTCAGTGGAATCAACAAAGTCCAAGAGGGTAGCATCTTTCAGAAAAAGAGACATGTAAGAACAAGGGGACACAATTTAAAGATAGAGGGGAGGCGGTTCAGGGGCAATGTGAGGAAGTATTTTTTCACAGAGAGGGTAGTGGATGCATGGAACAGCCTTCCTGAGGAGGTTGTGGGGTCTAAAACTGTGGGAGAATTCAAGAATACATGGGACAGACATAAGGCAATTCTTGTGGGGGGTAGGAAGAAATAGGCTGTTGGTTAACTAGGATCTGCGGCTTATCCTGTAGGTAGGGAAATGGGCAGACTAGGTGGGCCAAGCAGTCCTTATCTGCCATCAAAGTCTATGTTTCTATGGTTCTATCCTAAATAGATACTTCTGCTCAGTATTTACTGAAGAGAAGGTAGGGCAGGGCCCACAGCTCAGCACCATGGACACAGGGGGGAGGGAGGTGAGCACTAGTCCCTTTACAAAAGAAAAGGTCATACAAAAGCTCGATAAGCTCAGAGTGGACGAAGCAATGGGACCTAATGGCATACATCCCAGGGTGCTAAAGGAGCTAAGGGTGGAACTAGCAGAGCCATTATCAGAACTGTTTAGTGAGTCTCTGAGCATAGGAGAGGTCCCAGAAGACTGGAGAAGGGCTTATGTGATCCTGCTCCACAAGAGTGGTAGCAGGGAGGAGGCAGGGAACTACAGACCAGTCAGTCTTACCTCAGTAGTGGGTAAGATTATGGAGGCACCTTAAGGAAAGGATAGTGCAACACCTGGAATCCATAGAGCACAGGATCCAAGACAGCATGGGTTTACAAAGGAAGGTCCTGTCAAACTAATCTCATAGATTTCTTTGACTGGGTAACCAGAGTGGTGGACCAAGGGGAGCAGTTGATGCCTCCTACCTTGACTTCAGCAAAGCTTTTGATACTGTTTCACATAGAAGATTGATTAATAAGCTGGGTAGGCTCGGGGTGGGTCAGAAGTTGGTCAGCTGGGTGGCAAACTGGTTGATGGGCAGAAAACAGAGAGTGGTGGTAAACGGTATACAGTCAGAAGAGATGCAAGTCATAAGTGAGGTACCTCAGGGATCAGTCCTGGGGACAGTCCTCTTCAATATCTTCATCAGTGACATTGCAGATGGACTGGAGGGTAAGGTTTGTCTGTTTGCAGATGACACCAAGATCTGCAACAGAGTAGATGATCCAGATGGGGTGGGCAGAATGAGAAGAGATCTGGATAAACTAGCAAAGTGGTCAGAAGAGTGGCAACTAGGGTTTAATGCAAAGAAGTGCAAGATCATGCACATAGGGAAGAGAAACCCTGAAGCTACCTATAGGCTGGGAGGGAAGTTGCTGGCAGTCACAAGGGAAGAGAGAGACTTGGGCATCATCATCACTGATGACCTGCAATCATCCAAGCAGACCACTAATGCAGTAGGTAAGGCTAGGGGGATGTTAGGGTGTATTAGGGGCATCACAAGTTGGAAGAGGGAGGTAATAATCCCTCTTTACAAGACACTGGTTAGGCCCCATCTGGAGTACTGTGTGCAGTACTGGAGGCCACACCTTCACAAGGACATTAACCAAATTGAGGCAGTCCAGAGAAGGGCAACCAAAATGGTGCAGGGACTGCATCAGAAAACATATGAGGACAGATTAACGGAGCTCAATATGTATACCCTAGAGCAATGGAGGGAGAGAGGTGATATGATCGAAACATTCAAACATCTTAAGGACATTAACAAGGTGAAAGAATCTAACATGTTTCAATATAAGAAAAATGGCAGGACAAGAGGACACAGCATGAGATTAGAGGGAGGCCAATTAAGAGGTAATATGAGGAAGTTCTTTTTCACAGAAAGGGTGGTGGATGCATGGAATGGCCTACCTCAGGAAGTGGTAGATATGAATACAGTGCAGGGCTTCAAACAGGTATGGGATAGTCATAAGGGAGCAATACAGATGAGTGTGAATAGATAGGCCATAGACAGAACAAAGGCCGATGGCACATTTATAAGGTAGAAAAAGAAATGGGCAGACTGGATGGGCCTTGCAGTCCTTATCTGCCGTCAACTTCTATGCTTCTATGTGCCAAGCCTGAAGACATCTGGTGACTGAACTACACCTAGCAATTCTGCCAAATTATGGGTGTGCACTGAATACCAGTAGTAGAACTAAGGTTACGGGTAGGTAGTCTGTATGTACAAGAAAAACAATGAGTCACCCCAAGCTGTCACCAGTGCTTAGTTTCCAAAGTGCAGTAACTAAGGGAAGGGGGGGCGATTGTTTGACCAAGAAATGCACACTAAGCCAGAGCTTGTTTCCAGGTGCAGCCTGTGAGCACAAGGAAGTTAAGTGACTTGTTCAGGGTCACACAGTATGCAAGTGGGGGCTACTGGGATTCAAACCCAGGTCTCCAGGTTTGCAGCTCAGTGCCCTTAACCAGTATGCTGTACTGTCTCCTAAAGGAGGCAGATAGTAGACAGCACTCACCCCAGATGACAAAATTGAGAGTATTCACCACTTTGTAATGTGCATCATGCCTCTTCATTACTTGTAAAACAGTACGAGTACAAACACTGCTTAAAACACGCTGTACAGTGTGGCTGCCAGCACCCCAAGGGATGAGCTAATGTTTCGTGTATTTGCTTCCTCAGAGGTCTCCATTTACATATTATGGCCCAGATATTCAAAAGGGTTGCGCATGGCGCAAATGTTGCACCATGCACAACCCACTGGATGCTACTCTAGTGCGATATTTAAAGGGAAAGTGCGCCTGCAGAACTCCATGCACCGGGCGCATCAGTAATGTGGGGGCGTGCCCATGACAAACTGCACAGCCCGACATTCAGCCCGGGCTGCAGAATTATGTGCAGGCGCAACTCCTACCTGCGCCTGCACAAAGTTGAGCGAAAAAGGAACAGTCGAGAGCCACCCACAGGCGAGCTGTCGCATTGCAGGGTGCAACACAGCAGCTGCCACCTGGGTGGCCCTCCATTGTTCCGTCGCACCTGGCGGCACTCCATGCCCCCATCACGGCAGAAGTGTACTTCTTCGAGTAGCCCGATCGCGGTCAGGTGAGTTTTCAGTCAGGTAGTCACAGGCAGACGCCATTCTCGAGGCTCGATCACGGGTCAGATTTCCTTCAAAGCTGTTGCGTGAAACCAGTGATCAGTGACAGTGGCGGCGACCCTCACCGGCCTCGGTGATGAGCCACTCCACCCGCCCACGGAGTCACCACTGCCCGTTAGCCGGGCTTGGCCTCACACCGCCTGCCGCCTCCGGATGCCGGCGCTGCATTATTGGTTGGAGCATGGTCACGGGCGCAGTCTGTCAGACTTAGTCAGTCCAGATATTCATTCACTATCTGACTGATCTGTATGGTATTGCGACGCCCCATTTCTTCGTCATGCTCTGAACCAATGCGTGCAGCCCCTACCGAGCTGTCAGTCGGGCATGCAGGGCGACAGGCGGTGGGGTGCTGCCCGGCCGGCTGACGGGGGAGCGGGTGGTGGGGTCTAGGCAGGTGGGTGGGGGGCCACTAGATCACCAGGATTTCGATGGGGTGATGAATGCCACCATGATCGAAGCTACTCACGGGTCCACTGGACCACCAGGGATATCGGACTTTGGGGAGGCCTGATGCTCGTGGATCGGGCTACCGGGGTGGGGGTACACTCTGCCCGCGATCAGGCTACTGGGGTACACTTCGCCCACGATCGGGCTACTCTGGGGATGTTTCAGTTATGCCCGCGATCAGGCTACTGGGGAATGTTCAGTTATGCCCGCGATCGGCTACTGGGAATACTGTTATGCCCGCGATCAGGCTAATGGGGGAAGAATACTGTTTTGCCCGTGATCAGGCTACTGGGGGGGGGATATACTGTTATGCCCGCGATCGGGCTAATCGCGGTCCACTGGACCACCAGGGATTGGAGACATGCATTGTCCCTTACGGAACGTCCCACGATCGGGCTGCAGGCGCCGGTCCCCGACGGCTGCTGCCTCGGCAGCGCCAGGCGCAAGTCATCGGGGATCTGCGCACCGATGCTAATGGTACAAATGGGGTCAGAATTGATGGAAATGTCTCTGCAAAATTCTTTGCATAAATTATGGGCCCCATTTGCATGTCACCTTTGAATACCGCGAGGTGCGTGGCGCAATGGAACTGGCGCCACCGCATCTCAATGCTCCATTCTGACCACTTCGCGCTGGCGCGCAGTTTCACCGCGCTTACGCACAGTGGTGAAAGTTAGGCGAGAGCTCAAAGTTAGCGCGCCATAGCTGCAACTCCATTGAATATCGCCTGGCCACACCCCTGCGCAACTATTTTGAGCAGCACAGGGGATTGAGCCACAAAATGGCGCAGTTTGAATATCTGGGCCTATGAATTAAAATTCAGGAAAACAGGAACAGACTACCATTACAGACTGGAGTATTAAATTTACTGTGTAAACTGGAGGGGCTATCCTTAGTATCGAGAGGAAGTACATTCCACTGACTGTGACATCACAGCTGACCAAGAAGAGCCACTCACATTCTATCTCATTGGTATTGTTTTCCACCACTTGAGTGTTGTATTGTATTCCACAGTTTTTGGTCTCGTATTGACATATTGTAATCACCTAGGTCATGCCTGAAAATAGGCATTTCTATGTCTAGCATACCTACCTGGTTACCAAAAACAAATAAATAAATTAGTGATGTCATAATGAGTGATGTCACAATACTGATACGAGGGAGAATAGCACTAGCTATGTTGGCTGCCAGGTGCTATTCTAATACTGTCTAGTAGAAAGCATTTGAATAAGGAAAACCAATATTTCAGAATTTTTATTGTAACAACTGGCTACTTTCAAAACACTAATTTTCTGTTTGCTGTTGTTGGTGCTCCTAGTCTTTGAAGTACCATTTCAGGTTAAGCATGGGGTGGGGGGATTACACCACTTTTTTATTTAGTAAGGGAGCAACTGGACTCCCTTATTCAATTGCACTATTGTAAACTAAATCCAACTAAGGTGAAATAATTCATTTTTACTTCAGATATTTTCTTTGCATCCAAAGGAAAGATGGCCCTGACTGCCCATGCAGACTGCAAACATATCATGTTAAGACATCTGTTTTAGATGTCTACCTCAGTTGGTGTAGTCAGCAGGGGTGATCTGGGTTATCTTTACTTCAAATTGTAACACAAAACTTTTACTTCAGTTTTTATAGCTTACATTACAGTGAGAACAGAGCTGCAGCAGCTTTGCACAGCAGCCTGCAAATCTGGAGTAAAGTGTTACACAGAGGGCCACCTGTACACAACAAGCAGCAAATCTAGGGTAAAGTGTTAAAAATGTAGTGTGAACAATGCCAACTTTACATCACAGCCAGCAAATCTGGAGTAAAGGGTTATGTAAAGTGCTTAATTGTACAGTGAGAACAAGGTCAGCTTTATATCACAGCCAGCAAATATGGGGTAAAGTGTTACACTATGCAGTGAGAAAAGGGCCAGCTTTACACCACCATCAAATCTGGAGTAAAGTGTTAAATTTACAGACAGAACAAGGCCCGCTTGCATCATAGCCCACAAATCTGGGATTAAGTGTTATATTGTGCAGTGAGGAAGAACAGTTACGTAAGAACTTACCATAACAGTAAATCTTTGAGAGAATCTCAGCAGGTCACATTTTAGGAACTACAGTCATCAGGCAGCAGGACCACACAGAAACATTTTTTTGATAGCAGTTTATCTGGGGCTACCCACGGTGACGTCACCACCTCGGAGTCCTCCTATATAGCCGTGGGCGGCCCCACGCCCTCTTCAGTTCCCCAGCGGAGACCAGCCAGCAAGGATGTGCTCCTGAGGGAACCACGGGAGAGCCAGAGAGACCCACCAGAAAGAGCATGGGAAACAGAAGGTTGACCATCTTGGAGAACAGGAAAAGGAGACTCTGAACGAAAGGAGAAGGTGGGAGGGACGGCATGACCTGCTGCAAGAGATTCTCCTGAAAATCTACTGTTATGGTAAGTTCTTACATATCTATTCTATCTTCTTCGAGGATATCTGTTGCAGCAGGTCACACCTTAGGAATGTGTCCCCCAGCAGTACTGCAGAGGAGATCAGATTGGGCGGCTGGAAAACAGGAACCTATGAAAGAAGGCCCCGTAAAACAGCTAGGCTGAAATTTGCCTGCCTTTTAGAAGTGATGTCCAGACTGTAGTGCCTAATGAAAGTGTGGACAGTACTCCAGGTGGCAGCAGCACTGATCTCAGCTGCAGAAACCCCTCTGAAACAGCCAACAGAAGTAGCCACACCTCTGGTCGAGTGGCCTTAACAGCCCCAGGACATTTCTTACCATACTTCCTGTAACAGAAAATAATACAGATGGCCAACCATTTACACAGACACTGTTTAGAAACTGGGGGGAGGGGGAAGGGAAGGGTTTGTTTTCCTTGTTCAGTGTGCTTCTGTTATTGTTCTATGGTTGGTTGTTGTGTTTGTCTTTATTAAAAATTAATAAAGTTGATTAAATTAAGAAAAAAAGAAACTAGTATGCCCTCTTTCCCAGGGGTGAACGAAACAAACCGTTGCAAGGACATCCTACAGTCCCTCGTGCAATGAACAAAATATGTAAGATTTTTATGTACATCCAAAGTGTGGAGCAATGCTTCCCCTAGATTGACATGCTCTACGTAATAAACGGGTGGATGGCTTGATTCAGGGTAAACTCAGACATAATCCTCAGTAAGAACTTAGGGTTAGTATGCAAAGACACCCAGTACGCAAAGACACCCTGTCTTTGTGAAAAATCAAATAAGGTTGCTCACACATGAGAGCCTGAAGCTTGGAAATCCTTTGGGCAGAAGTAATACCAACTAAAAATAAGGCTTTCCATGACAGAAACTGTAGCTCACAAGTCATTGCAGGCTCAAAAGAAGCCAAAGTAAGCTTTTGTAAAACGAAATTCTAGTCCCATGCTGGGACAGGGTTACAGATAGGAGGCTTCAAGTGCAGGATGCCTAACAGAAATGTGTGGGCCACCATATGGCCCTGAATGGGCATATGGAAGGCAGATATGGCGGACAAGTGCACCTTTCGAGAAGAGTATTTCAGTTCAGCATCAGACAAGGACACTAAGTACTCTAGTAGAATCTGGTTCACCGGGCAGGTGAAGGGCTCCAGGTGGTGGGAAGCTGCCCACAAAGCAAAACGCTTCCACTTCATGGAATAAAATTGCCCTAATGAAGGTTTTCTGGTGGCTACCAGGACGTGAGCCACATTAGAGGAGACACCAAACCTGGCAATGACTGTCTTCAGAAGCCAGGCATGTAGGTGGAGGGAACAAAGGTTTGGATGGATGAGGGTTCCCTGTTCTTGTGACAGCAAGCCCTGGCACAGGGGAAGGGGCACTGGAGGGGGGAGGCTTGGAAGAACCTCCCTTTCCAAGAGAGGTGTGACAGGGTTGAACCCCAAGGCCCTGTCACATTTGTTGTGCAGAAAGAGATAAAAGCAAGATCTATTCTGCCCTCCCCTTCTGTCTCTTGACTATCTGACTGCACAGTCAAATTTTCTTGTGAGACGATTCTCCACCTCCTGGTATCTCTTTGCCTTCACTTGCTGTTTCTGTCTTTTCTTCCTCCATTTTTCTGCAGATGTAAAAGTGTATGTGAGACTGTTTGTGTGAACCTTTGGTTTGAAAATGTATATAGTTACTGTTGAAATGAATGCAAAATGTTATATGGAACTTAGGGGGTTAACCATTTTTTTTTATTACAAGAATTGGAATTACAAACCTTTGAGTCAGAGACTCTTTTGTAAAGGCTCCAGGTCAGGGAGGTACAAAACAGTGATAGAGGAGATGACAAACAATTTGGTACAAATAAGACAAAATAATTGTTCAGGATAAAAACTATCCAAGGTCAGTTAAACACAATTATATAATTAGACATAGTAAGAATGAAATTATATAATTATTGCCAGACCGAGCAGGGAACCAGAAGAAGTATATAATAATGCTGGACTAAAAGCGAAGGCAGAGGGTAAACGTAAAACTATGAAGGGGTGGGTGGGGAGTAGGGAGGGAGGAAGAGAGGGTATGTGGGGAGAGATAAAGAGGAGAATCAAGTTTAAGCATGAGGGAAGGTTAGAAGCAATATATTTATATTTAAAAGTTTGGTAACCGGGAAAGGCACACTGAGCCAGGGCTCATTTCCAGGTGCGACCCAGGGAAAGGGCACATTTGGACGTTACAAATGCAACACAACATGGTAGACAATATTTATACGCAAAGTGAACACAGATAATGCAGTGTACATTGTATGAAATGCAGTTTGACCTCTATGAACTCTTTCGAGAGCTTTCAACAAGAGATCAGTTCTGGATCACCATGTACTATTTTGTTGCACCTACAAGGAAGGAAACTGAAGAAGTTCTAATGCATTCTGAGAAAAACAGGAGGCCTGTTAACAAGCTCAGGAGACATTATAAAAGAGCAGCAATCGTTTGTTAGAAGAAGACTGAAACTTAGAATTAGACATTCCCTCACATGAATTACTTTGTTGTTTGTTCTGCCTTTGTAAATAGCTATTCTGAACAATTTTTTTTTATTTTACTGTTACTGAAAATAGTAAAATGCTACTTGTAAATTTTATAACTGCTGTTGGTTTTCCTATGCTTCCTGACCAATGCCTCGATGACAGATGGTGTCAGCCTAAGTGGGATTTATGCCATGTAGACTCTGAGCCAGGATTTTTTTGCATGGGTACTTGACCTGGTACCAGGGAAGTACAGAAGAAAGGTATGGATCCTGCAACAGCAAGCCCAGGAGTGATTACCAGAAGAATGGCAGCCAAGCTAGCACAGAAAAAAGTTCAAACTGAGACTGTACAGCCGGAACCAATGATAGAAGAAAAGGCAGGAGAGAACCTGAAAACCTGTCTGCCTTCTTCAAATGGTAGGCTATACAACAAACAGAGACAGAGAAGCAGAGAAAAGAGATTCAGTGAAGGGAGCAGCAGAGAAAAGAAGAGATGCAGTGACAGGAGCAGTGATGGCTAGATGCCTTTCAGGCTTTCAAAGCTGGAGGATCTGTCACAGGTCCAGCAGAGCAACAAAACACATACAAAAGACATTAAACTTCCAAAGTTGGCCGGCCCCGTGGCATAGAGGGCTGAGGCTCTGGCACCTTACCTCGACCCATGCCGGCGACCCGGGTTTGGGAACGGACTCGGGATGCCTGGGGCTGGCAGAGGAAGGAGAGGATCGAGCGTCCGTAGGACTGCTTTCCTCTTCTGGGGTGGGTAGCGGGGTTGATGTCACGCCATGGCAGCCCCTGGTGGAGACCAGGAGCACAACAGACACACGTCTGGGACGCACCAAGAAAAGCAGAAATACTGCCCCACTTTAAGCTGGATGACGGCTGCCCAGCTCTCTGGTACCGTTCATGTCCCTGTGGAGTCCTCCATCCCAGCAGCACCCTGGAGCCAAGTGTAGTGCTGGCTTGCCTCCCTGGGCTGGTGCATTCCCCCTCGGAGGAGAGGGACCCATCCAGAGAAGGGTTACTCTGGGTTACCCTGGGTCTGGCTGCTGTATGGGACTGGAGGATCAGAGGGCAGACAGACCAGAGCCAGCACTGGTAAGCCTGAAGAAGAGGTTGAAGTGGTGCACTTAGGAGGAGGTAAAAAGATAATACAAAAAAAAAAAAACCTCCAAAGTTGTGTCCCCCGGATGATAATGAAGAGTACTTGACATAGTTTGAAAGGGTTGCTGCAGCCTGCCAGTGGACAAAACAGCAAAGGAGAATCAGACTGGTACCTTACCTGACAAGTAAAGCCCAACTCATCTACAGCAGTATGGACACTGCTCAGTCAGAAAACTATGACCTTGTGAAAAGAGAAATCCTAAAAATATATAACATCTCAGGAGAGACCTACAGGCAAAAATTCCAGTCCCTGAAGTACCACTCAGTCGACAATCCTCGAGGAGCTTTCACCTAACACAGAGAACTCCTCATTAAATGGCTCCAGCCAGAGGGCAAAACAGTCCCACAGATCATCGATATATTTACAATGGAGCAATTCATCATCATCCTACCTACAGATGTGCAGCTTTGGGTAAAAGAACACAGGCTAGAAAGTTGGGAAAAAGCTGTTTCTTTGGCTGAGGACTATCAGATGGCCAGACAGACACTGCGGCAGTGAAGTAACAATGAAGGACTGGTAAGACCCTCTTTTCCCCTGATTTAACTCCAGGTCAGATAAAAACTCTGGTGGGGGTAACAAGTCGGCACCCAAAGACTTTATTTGCTATAAAAAACCAGGCCATATCGCAAGAAACTGCCATAAAAATAAGGATGGTAATGCTGGAGCAGATTTGGCCCTAGCAAATTGGGGCAAGTATTTAACAGATGTCAAAGTGGGAGATAAGACTATAAAGGGACTTACTGTACTGATTTGGGAAGCAGACAGACCCTACTGCATGTTGAAGTGCTGAGAAACCACTGTGCAAAAGGACCAGGTACTGGTGTCATCTGCATCCATGGGGACACGAACATACGAATGTGCCAGCAGAAACAGACCACCCATTCTATCTACAGCTGCTCGAATATGCAGCTAGCACCCCTAGTTTGCAGCTGCCCCACCCTCCCTTGTCATCCCACTGTCACCCCCCCACCTCCCTAACCCCCCCTCTCCCCTGCTCCCTGTCCCATGCCCCTTTAAAGCTGTTCACAGACTTACATGATACCACCCATTCTGGTAGTGCGCTCTGTTTTGCTACCACCCTCTCCGTGTAATTGTCTCCTTATTTCCCTCCTAAATCTTCCACCCTCTATTCTTCACCCGTGCCCCCTGTTGTCATAGAATTTGATGGCAGATAAGGACCACTTGGCCCACCTAGTCTGCCCATTTTCCTACCTAACAGATAAGCTGCAGATCCTAGTTAACCAACAGCTTACTTCCTCCTACCCCCTACTAGGACTGCCTTATGTCTGTCCCAAGCATTCTTGAATTCCCTACTGTTCTCGACTCCATGACCTCCTCGAGGAGGCTGTTCCATGCATCCATAATCCTCTCCGTGAAAAAATACTTCCTCACATTACCTCTAAGCCGTCCCCCCTCTATCTTCAAATTGTGCCCCCTTGTTCTTGCACATCTCTTTTTCTGAAAGATGCTACCCTCTTGGACTTTGTTGATTCCCTTGAGGTACTTGAAAGTTTCTATCATGTCCCCACTCTCCCTTCTTTCCTCAAGGGTATACATATTAAGCTCCTTTAGTCTTTCTTCGTATGTCTTCTGGTGCAGATCCTGCACGATTTTGGTTGCCCTCCTCTGGACAGCCTCCACTCTGTCTATGTCTTTGTAGAGATGGGGTCTCCAGAACTGCACACAGTACTCCAGACAGGATCTCACCAACTGTCTGGACAGAGGAACAACAACTTCCTGTTTTCTACTATTGATGCCTCTCCCTATGCATCCCAGTATCCCCCCAGCCTTCCTTACTGCCTTCTCACATTGCTTGCCCACCTTTAGGTCATCTGATATGATTACCCCCAGGTCCCTTTCCATTTTTACTGTTGTCAGCATCTCACCCCCCCATTGTGTACTCTTCCCCTGGGTTTTTGTTTCCCAGGTGCATTACCTTGCACTTCTTTGCATTGAATCTGTCCCTCCCCATCCTTAGCTTAAAAACCCTGTCTGCCCCATCCTTATTGATTCCCCTCAGATACTTGAATGTCTCTATCATGCCCCCTCCGTCTCTTCTATTCTCCAGGGTGTACATACTCAGGTCTTCCAGCCTGCTCTCATAGTCTCTCCCCTCCATTCCACATATCATCTTCATTGCCCTCCCTGCACCCCCTCCAGTAGCATGATATCACGCTTTAGATATGGCCTCCAAAACTGCCCACAATACTCCAAGTACGGCCTTACCAGTGACCTGTAGAGGACCAAGATCACCTCTCTTCACCTGGACGAATACCCCCTTGCTATGCACCCCAGCATTTTGTTTGCTTTTGCAGCCGCTCTCCTGCACTTGGCAGTATTGTTCATGGTTCCTGTTACCATTACTCCTAGGTCCTTCTCCTCCTTAGTGATCCCCAGCTTAACCCCCCCCCCGCCAGTATTCTCTCCTTGGGTTCTTTACCCTGAAGTGCATAACCTTACACTTCTTTGCATTGAACCCCAGCTGCCAAGTCTCTGACCACTTCTCTAGCTTGCTTAGGTTCCCCATGCAGCTGCTTCCATCCCTCCTCTCCATCCACCACTGCTCCCATTTTGGTGTCGTCTGCGAACAGACTTACCTTGCTCACCACCCCGTGCGCAATGTCTGATATGAAGATCCCAAAATAATACTGGTCCCAGCACAGAGCCCTGTGGCACCCCACTCATCAGCAGTTTCGGAGATGAGAGCACCCCTCCTACTACCACCCGTTACAGCCTCCCACTCAACCAGCTTGTAATCCGGTTTGTCATTTTTGCCTCTTCCCCTACACCAGTTATCTTCCCCCCAAGCCGCCCATGAGGCACTGAATTGAAGGCTTTGCTGAAGTCCAAGTAAACAACATCCACCGCATGACCCTTATCCAGCTCACCTCTCACCCAGTCATAATATTGAATCAGGTTGGTTTGACAGGACTTCCCTGAAATGAACCCATGCTACCTCACATCTTGGAGGCCGTTGTCCTCTAGGTACGACACCAGTCTTTCTTTTAGTATCATTTCCAGGAGTTTGCACACTATGGAGGTGAGACTTACCACACGATGATTACCTGGTTCGTCCCTTGGTCCGCTCTTGTGTAGCGACATTACATGTGCCATCCTCCAGTCCAGTGGCACACATCCTGACTCCAGTGAGGTGCTGTACAGATCCACCAGTGGCTCCACCAACACTTCTGCCATCTCCCTCAGCACGCTGGAGTGGATACCATCTGGCCCTGGTGCCTTTTTTACCCTCAGTGCTCTCAGTCCCTCTAGGACTCTACCTCCCTCAATTCTTCCATCCGTTGTCTCTCTCCGCCCGTCCCCACCCTCCCAGCCCATGGTGGTAGCGGTCCCCCCTTTTCTTCAGTGAACATTGAGCAGAAGTATTTATTCAATGCTTCCACCTGTTCCTCCCCTTTTTTGTCCACTGCCCATCCTTTTTTTATCCTCACTATTGTCTCCTTGAACTTCCTTTTCTCCCTGATGTATCTGAAAAAGTCTCTTCCCCCTTCCCTTAATTCCCTGTACTAATCTCAGCTCCCTCTGGGCCTTGGCTTCTCTCACTTTTCTGGTCACCTCCCTGGACCATCTTGCATACTCCTCCTCCTCCCTATCCTCTTCCTTACCCATCCTCCTATACCTCTGGTGCACCTCTTGTTTTGCTCTCACCACCTCCACTACCTAGTTGTTCAACCAGCATGGTTTTCTTGCTCTGCTCCTCTTACTCTGTGTCTTGGTGCAGGCTTCTGTTGCCTCTGTAATCCCCCATTTAATAATATCCCATTTCTGCTCCACATCCATCTCCTGCCTTATGCCCTCCAGTTTCCCTTTCAGTACTTTCCGCATCCTCCCAAAGTGCGCCCGAAGTTTATCACTCAGGTTACTGAGTTCTCTGCCTCTCTGCACATCGTGATATTAAACCACACTGTTTGGTGATCGCTGTTGGCTAGTGGGTCTCCACCCTTATTTCCCTTACTGCCTCCACATTTGACAATACCAGATCTAAAGTGTTCTTTAGCCTAGTAGGTCCACTGATCAACTGCATCAAGAGACCCTCCTGGGTTGTGTCCAGGAGCACTTGGTCCCTAGCACTTGAGGCAACTGGAATGCTCCAGTCAACCCCCGGCAAGTTGAAATCCCCCACAATGACCACCTTCCCCTTTCTACATACCTTTCTGATTTGTCATACTAATTCCATGTCAAGCTATTCAGACTGGGACGGCGGCCTGTATGCCACCCCAAACTTCAGTTTCCTACCCTTTGAATCTAGGAGCTACAGCTAGATTGCCTCTGTTCCCCTTTCCTCCCCCTTGTCCCTTGTGCATTTGATCCCGTCCCTCACATAGATTGCCACTCCACCCCTCCTCACGGTCCTTCCTGTATAATTTGTACCCTGGGATTGCCAGATCTCAGTCCCGGTGCTCGGTTGCCCACGTGTCCATGACAGCCACAATATCCATCCTCCACACTGCCAAGAGTGCCTGTAGCTCAGCTGATTTGTTGCCTAAGCTTCTCACATTCAGCGAGACCACCCTCCATCCTGCCCCCTTCCCTTCATCGCCCTCCATCTCCTCCCTTCTACTCTCTCTCCCCTCCCTCCCTCCCTTTGGCCATCCCAAATCCTTCCCTGCTAGCCTGTGGGTAGGCTGTGACTCCACTCTATCAGATCCCTGCCTACCTGCTGTCCACTTGTCACCCCACAACTCGTTTAAATCCACCTTTGTTGCAATATACCTCCCCAGTCTTTGCTTTAATACCTCCTTCCCCTTCCCACTCAGGTGCAGCCTATCCCTTGCAAACAGATTATTATCCCAGGTGCTGCCCCAGCCACCCATAACCCTGTACCCTTTTGTTTGACACCATTCTATCAACCATGCATTCAACTCCCTAATCCTCTCCTGTTTCACTGTGCTTGCGCAGGGTACTGGGAGCACCTCCGAGAAGGCCACAGAACTCCGCAGTCTCCTCGCACAACCTTCCCACTTCCTCAGACCTCTCCCTTGTTACCTCCACCATTTTCTCCACTAGGTCATTTGTCCCATGTACCACAAAGTGCGGTTTCCTCCTACTTCTCCTTGTGCACCTTAGGATTCCCTGTCCTACCTTGTCTGCCTTTAATCCCGGTACAGACTCCACCCATATCTGACTGTGCCTCTCCCCCTTGCTGCCCCATCTGATCCCTTTGAGTATGAGTCCCCCAACACCAGTACACTCCCCTCCTTCCTTGTGCCCGTTGCCACCCCCCTACCCAGGTTCTCATTCCCAGGGCCACTCAAGATGGTGCTTTTACCATTTGCCCCAGTGTCTTCCCCCCTGCCCCTCTCAATTGAGCACTCAATACTATCTCATCACCCAAGTGACTCTGAATACTAATGGAGTGTCACACCAGATAAAAATGGGGGTAGAACCTAAGTTAACTATACCTGTGATTATTGGAAATGACTTTCCAGGCTTTACTGAGTTAATCACGGAGTAAATCCTGATAATTCAGCAGCTATGATGACAAGAGCTCAGGCAAAGAAAATCTCAGATGGTGGGGACACTTTTCCTTTCGGTGACTTTGATTTGGACTTGTTTGAGCACAGCTCCAAGATCTGGGAGTCCAGGAAAGAAAATAAATAGCCTGAAAAAACAGTGGCAGCAAAGGATTGATGAACATAAAGGGTTAATAGATGAAAATGCTGAAACTAAACTGATTTCTGATTGTGATATTTTGTTCAGAGCAAATTAACGATGTTTCTCTCCAAGTTTATTTTAAGCAGCTGGGGTTGACACAAAAACAGGGCGAACCAATGTTCAAAAAATGTAATGGGTTACTGTACAGAGCTTGTGTTAATTCTCAGACATAGGAAAAGATAGAACAATTGGTTATACCACTAAAGTATAAATCTGAGTTATGGAGAAGGGGCTGATGTGTGCATGCTCTGGCTAAGCAGTTACACGCTCCACCCCCCCTTTGGCGTCTGCTGTAATGGCGATGTGAAGGAGCATTTAAGCTTCGTTTTATAGTTTCTCCGGGTTTTAAGTGGTCCCATTCAGTGAAGGCTTGTAAATGCAGCTGATTTTCACGGTGCATTTTCTCAGTTTTTCCATAGAAGCCTGTGAAGCCTTTCTATTTTTTCCTGCCTAACACCTGTTTTGGTCTGTGCCGCTAATATTTTCTCTGTCATTTGTGAGAGGAAGGCGACGTGGTCTTTTGGAAGTGGTTACCTGGAGAACTGCTTTGAATTTGGCCACAGATGTAAGAAAAAAGAAAAGTAATTGCTGACTGCTTGAATACATGCTGATTTGCCGAACTGTTGACGGTCTGCTGTCTGCTGTAAGGTCTACACAGTAGCGGAGCCAGGTTTGGGATCATTTGGGAGCCAGGGAGGGCCATTCAGTCAATGACAGGCTCCACAATGGGCACTAAACAGTGAATAAAGATGGTGGCAGGGCGCCACTACTCACACTGGTGCAGCCAGGAGGGGCGACCCCCCCCCAGCCCCCCCTCTGGCTCTGACACTGGATCTGCACAGTAATATACATGGTAATCCAGTCATGAGAGAAAATGACTAAAAGTGTGGGGTAATAGATGATTGTGAGTAATATAAGCAATGCAAAAGTCCTGGATAAAAGTATTGTGCTTGAAAACTGTCAATTCTTTGCCTAGAACTGATTTATGTGGTCAAGCTTTATATTGATTTGGAGAACTGTTGTTTGAAATTGGAGCGAAGAGTGTGCCACTGTGCATTTAAAGTTTTTCTCATTTATACTCAAAGATATCGAACTGACAGGCCTATCCCTTCTGGGATGGTCTGTATTTTTGGCGTTGGACTCTTATGTAGTGGATTTCTGCATTGTTTTCTAAGGCAGCCTGTCTCGGGGTAAAGCTCATTTATTTCTGTTTAGAGGCTTTTGTGCTCCTGAAACAATATTAACTGGGCCCATTCAGCTTTAGTTTCAAATATTTTAATTTGGCTGCAAGTAAAGGCAGCTTGTCCAGTCCAGCATGGGGTAACAACAATTCTATGTCTGGAGCCATTTCGGTTCTCTGAAACAACATAAAACAGACTGTTTCAGCTCAAGACTGCAAAATTAATTGTTTTTTTTGTTTTTTTCTGATCTGGGTCTTGCTGAGAACCTCGGGCTAACGCTAATGCTTTATAACTTGGACAATACTTGCAGCTGCTCATTATTTTTTTATTTTATTGGGAGAAGTTGGACAAAGTTGTTTAATTGAATACAAGTGGAAGATATTAAACAAAAAAGGCTCAGTAAAATTGTTCAAGCTGGAGGAAAAATACAAGGGAAATTGGTGGATACCGCAATAACAATTCCTGATCAAAAGTCTGTACAAAATAAAAAGAAATCTTGTAAGCAACTCCAACTTCAACTGCCTTTTAAAAACTGCTGTAACATCTCAGGTACTTCTGGCACGAAGATGTCTCCTAAAAAGATTAGGAAAAACAAAAGGATAAGTCTGGGAAATCAGTAGGGGTACTTTCGTCGACTAGCAGATTCCAACACATTACAGGTTCACCCTCTTCAATAGAAACAGTGGAAGAAACTGATAATATAATGGAAGGAGAGTAGAGCAGCTCAAATATAAAAGAATTTCAAACAGGTCATGAGGGAGTAAAGGCAAGTGGCACTCAGGAACCTGATGGCTATGATGAATCCCAAATGGGCCAAGCAGCTTATTAAGAATATGTAAAGTATCCAAAATTCAGTGGAAAAGTTGCAACCTGTAATGGAGGCCACTGATACACTGAAAGGCTCTTTGAATACAATCGAACAAAAAATTGAACAGGGGGCAGAGGATAAATGAATTGGAGCAGAGGCAGTCCAAAACCAAAGATACATTATAGCCTCTAATTCAAGATATGGAAACACGTCAAAAGAAGCTGCAAGAAACTCAGGCCAAATCGGATGACTTTGAAAACAGAGCTCGCCACAAGAATATGAGAGTTTATGGTATTCAACAGGAATGGGAAAAGGGCTCATCCCTAAAAGAAGTTGTTCTCCAAATCTTAACCGAATTGTTTGGCAATTCTACAGGTGTTCCAACTATTGACAGAATACATTGGCTGAGGCCATCATCGGGTAATTCCGATTCCAGACCTGCAATAGTAAAATTTCTGTCTTCTGATGGTAAAGACTTAGTCATGCAGCTATATTACAAGAAGGGGAACTTTCTTTTTAAAGATCAGTGGATATTTTTCAAGAACTTTATGGGACAAAAGGAGGTCCTTCAATAATTTACAGCAATATCTTTGGAAGAAAGGACTAAAAGTGTATCTTATCTTTCCAGCTAAATTAAAAGTGCTCTTGAATCATCAGGTTTTGTTATATGATAATCTTCCAGAAGCTCTCTGAGATCTTAAATTAAGACTTCCAGATCATTTCATGGATTACTATTCTTCAATATAATGTAGACTGGTTCTTTTTCCCATTTAAATTTAACTTTTCTTTTTTTTCTCATTTAAATTTAACTTTTTTGCCTATCAAGGGAGGTTGAATAATAAAGATGTCGGGGGATGGGGGAGGGGTCTGGCACAATTTAAGTGGTGTGGTTGATCACCAGACAATTGGTCTTTGGTGAGGTGTGGGTGGTGGGCGGGGGGTTTTGTGGGTACTTTAAGGGGATGGAGACACATTATGGATTTCTAGAAAACAATGCAAATATGTCAGGTTATCGTCAGGCAGAAGGAGTCAAATTAACTTGTGATGAAGGGGTTAGAATTGGTGAGCTCAGTAGAAATATTTACTTAAAATGGTTTCTGTTTTAACTATAGCAACTTGGGCCTGGATATTCAGAAGGGTTGCGCATGGTGCAACAGTGTTGTGCCATGTGTAACCCACTGATGCGCCCCGGTGCGATATTCAAACGGGGATTGAGCCTAGCAGAAATTCCGTTGCGCCGGAGCACATCAGTAATGTATGCAGCGCAGGTGGAGGGGCGTGCCCATGCATAATCCGCAAATCCCGATATTCAGCCCAGGATCTGCTGAGCCCATGCATGTGCAACCCCTACCTGTGCTGCATACAGGTGAGCCAAAAAAAAAAAAGGAACAGCTGGCCACCCACAGGTGAGCTGCCATATTGCAGGGCACAACACGGTAGCTGCCACCTGTGGGTGGCCACCCAAGCTCCGGCTGCACCTTCATGGCGGTGCCCTCCCCATGCCCGATCGCAGGCATATGTAGATTAGAATAAACATCCTATATCCCTAGTGGTCCAGTGGACCACTTGCAGCCTGATCGCAGGCATATGTAGAATAAAAAAATGTCTTATATCCTTGGTGGTCCAGTGGACCACTGCAGACCAACGCGGGCATATGTACAAAAAGGAGAGGTCCAATATCCTGGTGGTCCAGTGGTACCCCTCCCCACGCCCACTGAGCCCCACCGCCCGCCTCCGTCCGTGGCAGCAGCACCCCACCCGTCTGCTGGCCTTGCCTGACACTATGCGTCGTTGTTTCTCACATTGTCTGGATATCGGGCGCAGCAACAGACAGTCCAGATATGCAGAATGGATCCATCTCATATCTGATTGTGTTATGGGTATGGGTTGCACGCCCATTGGCTCACGCTTGTGGACCAATGTGAGTACAGCCCACCGCATTTGTCAGTCGGCGGCCAGGCAGGTGGTGGGTGCTGTCGCCACCGCTGACCGGGGAGCGGGCAGTGGGGGCTCAGTGGTGGGTGAGGGGGTACCACTTGACCACTAGGGATATTGGACCTCTCCTTTTTGATTACATATGCCCATGATTATTGCGGAGTGGTCCACTGACCACCTCAGGGATATAGGACATTTATTTTACAATATATGCCAACATTGAGCTGCAAGCAGCCCACTGACCAATTAGGATATAGGACGCTTATTTTACTACTTTGCCCGTGATCATGCCTGAAGCGGTTCACTGGACCACCAGGGATAGGATGTGTGTACTTCTTTTGCACATGCCCACGATCGGGCATTGGGGCACTTTTCCGCGATGTGTAGGGGGTGTCAGTCCCTGACGGCTGCAGCCTGGGGACTGGCGCACCTGCATGCAAATTTGGCCATAATGACATGCAAATGGCCCCATTTGCACCTTGCATGCATTATGGCCCCATTTGCATGTGCACTTTTGAACATCATGGTTGTTTCACCTGGCGCAATGGAACTTGCACTAGTGCATCCCCTTGCTCCACTCTGGCCACTTGCGCTGGTGCAGTGCCACTGCGCCATGCACACTGCAGGTGGCCAGGGTGCAGTGTTCAGCGATGCTGTGCCATGGCACAGTTCCATTGACTATCACCCTGTCAACGCCCCTGCGCAGCCATGTTGCGCTGCACCCAGGCTTGCACCACAGCCTGGCGCAGTCTGAATATCCGGGCCTTGGAACATAAATGGGTTTAATTCCTTTGTTAAGAGATATCTTATACTATCCAGAATTAAAAGACTGAAGTTGGATATAATACTGTTACAGGAGGTATTTCTTAATCAAAAGGAATTAGAAAGGCCTGCAAAAAGATGGCCAGGGAAGATTTATTCTTCACTTGGTCCTAAGAAGAACAGTGCTGGTGTTCTTATATTAATTTCAAAATACTTCAAGGGCTTTGTGGAGGAGTCAGTATCAGATCTGCAGAGCTGTATAGTAGCTGTTAAAATTAAATTTGAAGCAGAGGTTCTGACCCTGTGTTCAGTTTATGCTCCGTTTTCTGGATATGATGATGTTCTGGCAGAGGTTAGCAAAATTCTATATGATATGGATAGCCTATATGTTATACTGGGCAGGGACTTACATTGCCTGAATGTAGATCCGTTAGATAAATCAACTCCTTTCTCCTCCTGGGACACATATAAAGCTAAAAGACCTAAAGGTTTCCTGAATATTGCTAACCTGGTAGATATATGGAGAGAAGTAAATCCAAATACCAGGGATTATACTTTCTATTCAGCAAGTCATAAAATGTATTCCCAACTCGATTATTATTTGATCTCTAGAGATCTTCTGGTCTTATGTACGGTTATTGATCCAATTATACATCCCATGCTTATATCAGACCACAATATGATATCTTTAACTCTGAGCTTAGAAGCTAGAAGACCCAGATCAAATGTTTGGAGAATAAATAATTATTTTTTGTCAGATATGCTTATTCATAGACAAGTTCAGAAAGCAATCAAGGATTTCTTTGTTGATAACGGGACAGACGCCTCTAATATTACACAATGTTGGGATGCTTGAAAATCAACAGTTTGGGGAATTTTGATTTCTGTAGCTTCGTGGAGAAATAAAACAAGACTTCAGAAACAAAATGAAGTCCAAATGAATCTTAAGCATTTAGAATTAGAGCTCAAACAAGGGAATACTGATAAGAAAGCTGAGCTGGCTGCCCTACGGAAATTCATTGATTCAACTGAAATTTACTAGACTAAATTTTTGTGGGCAAGGAAAAACAAAAGTTGGAAACAATATAGTGAACAAATTGGGGAAAACATTAGCCAGAAGATTTAAAGAAAACCAAGAAAAATCAGAGATAGTATTAATAACAAAATCAGACGGGACTGTCAGTCCCAAGAGGAGATGCAGGATGAATTTTTGGAATATTATAAAGCTTTATATAGTTGCAACCCCCAGGTGGCACTATCCCAAGGGCTACTACCCCTTCCTGCTGGACCACCAACAGGTTGAGGGGCCTAGGTTCTATGGTGGATGCCTCTACCCAGAGGTCAGGGTTGGTAATGGTTGGTCGAGTTTGGTCACAGCTCTCTGGGACACTGAGACCCCCTTTTGTTCCCTCTAATGGTCCACACGATACACAAGAATTGCGACACCAATACCCCACATGTACACTGGTTTCAATCATAAGGTACCACTTACCCTCGAGACCGATTGTGCAATTCATCTCGGAAGACCCCTTGTGAAATAAGGTTGATCAACTTACACAAAACCATGCAATGCCTGCTATGTAGGTACTGACACTTCAAACCGTTTAAAGTCAATAACATCCAATCTGATTTATTTAGGGGAGTGAAACACAGGGAGGGGGAGATCAAGCTGATTAGCAGAAATAAATCATAATACTATGCACTCATACAAGGTCTTATACGTCACACTCTGGGTACCCAGTTTGGGAGGGGCTAGCCAGGTCTGTTGCCCAGGGCTGGCCGGCAGGTGCAGATGGAAGGGCCCTGTAGGAAAAAGATATGCACAATACCCAATTGTAATCCAGAGCTGGATGGCTCAGTCCTTGATGAAATGAAAGAAAGAAAATCAGAAGAAACACTGATGATTGTTTACAGGTCGCAGAGGATGCCCTGATTTGTACTCATGCTACCCCACACTGAAGAAACCTGGCGCAGATGGTGGTTCTTAATTGCCAGACACACAAGCAGGGAGATGAGATTCTACCACCCAGGCCACACTGCCTTGATCAGCAGACGGATTCAGTCCGAATACATTCAGCTCAACATTCAGCTTACACTGCACGGTGACAAGAGAACCGGAATAGCTATTCCTCACGAGCATTCAACACAATTATATGTAAAGGAAATTATTATACCATGCAGCTGCTTTCAGGTCTCAATGCACTTACTGCAAATACCAGGGAGTTCACACAGTAGCTTCGATTCCTGACAGACCAAGCACGATTCAGCAATTTCTCCAGTCTTCTACAGGGTGAGCCTGGTTTCCACTCTTTCAGCCTTCCTTCCTTTTGATACTCTCGGATTCAGTCCAATTCGAGTTGGCAATGGCAACGGCCCGACTTTAGGCCTCCCACACGCTTCCTGCGCGAAACTATACAACACAGAGCTCCTTCTCTCCTCATGGTCTCAATGAACCTGACCTCCCAGTCGCAAGGCAGAGCATTCTCTTCGGGCGCCACCTGATCCAGTTGGTGGACTCAGCTGTCAATCACTCAGAAACTCTCTCTGTTGGTGCAAATAGGCACCAAGGTCCAGAACTTCACTTCCCAGAATTACTAGCTATACCTTCTCATTGTAAGCTGGCTCCCAGGAGAGTCCAAATTCTGGTTGGTCCAAACAGACTCCATTTTAAAGGTCCCCCCACACTGATTGGACCCATTCGGCAGTTCAGGTCCAAAATGGAGGGGCAAAACACACAGAGTCCCAGCTGGAAGAAAGGCAGGTTAGACAAACTGCATTTTACTAACACTCTAACTGGTTTCAGGCATACAGTTACATCTTTCATTTAGGCTCCCTCTGTGTTCTTAGCGACTGCAGAAATGGAGCGATTTCCCCGCAGTTCAGGCAGGATTTGAGCAGAGAAACACCAGCGCCCCTAGGAAACAATCATGTCTGCAAGCAGACAGCTCTCAAAGAGACAGTATGAGGAGACTCTACCAGCACTCACAGTGCCATTCTTAAAGGCTTAATCGACGAACGCCAGCAGGCAGGGGGACACCTAGGCAAGCTCCACGGAGGCTTTTTAGGAACCCCATTTGTAGGGGGGTTACATAGTTCTCAGTGAAACCCTACTAAAGAAGATCTATCCTATTATGTTCAATTGTGCTCCACAAAAATTGAGGAGAATAGTTGGGAACTCTTGACAGCCCTAATTACTGAAAAAGAAATAATGGAAGTGATCAATAACATGAAAAAAGTTAAATGTCCCAGCCCAGATGGGTTTTCTGTAGAATTTTATGCTGCTTTTGCCCCAACAATAATTCCCTGGTTAAGGATACTTTATAGCCAAATACATTTACAGAACACTGTGCCAGATTCATTTAATGGGGCATTTATTTCATTAATACCGAAACAAGGTAAAGATTAATCTAAACAAGAGAATTATAATGCCAATAGCAATACTCAACATAGATTATAAAATATATACAAAAATTCTTAAAAGAATATTACTTAATTTGGATTCTATAATTCACATCCATCAATTAGGCTTTATACCAGGCAGATATATATATATATATATATATATATATATATATATATATATACACACACATACATAGAGTCAGGCCTTATTAAACTACAATATACCATTGAATATCTTCAGGATTCAGGGGTTCAGGCTTTGCTTTTAGCTTTTGATGCTACCAAAGCTTTTGACATGTTAGAGTGGACTTATTTCTTTCAGGCAATGCAAATTTTCAGCTTCCCCTTACAGTTTATAGAATATATCCAGACAATCTATAAAAATACTAGGGCTCAGTTAAAAATCAACGGCCAGCTGACAGATTCTTTCCGCTTGTAAGACAAGGTTGTCCATTGTCTCCTTTACTATTGGTTTAGAATTATTACTAAAAGAAATACAAGCCAATCAACAGATTACTGGAATTAGAATAGCCTCTCTAGAACTTAAGTATAATGCCTATGCGGATGTCTTGTTGGTTATGATACAGGAGCCTGAGCAAAGCCTGACTGAGTTAATGAAATTGATAAAAAGATTTTCTAAAATATCAGGCTATACAATAAATGAATCTAAGTCTGAGATACTGACTTTCAATATGCCTCAGATGGTAGTTTTTTTTAAATATAACACAGGCCATGATTCAACCTGACACACTATCTTATTTAGGTTTAATTATTACTAAAAAATTTCAAGATTGGCAGGAGAAACAGTTTGGTTCCAAGTATAGCCAAATTAAGGCCCAATTAAATACCTGGAGCAAATTCCATTTTTCCATTTGGGGGAAAATTCAATTAATAAAAATAACTCTAATGCCGATTTTAGCATACAAATTCCAGTTCATTATTCATCCAGTATCATGAAACTGGTTTAAGAAAATCAATAATCTGTTTAAGAACTTTATATGGAATAATAAGACATCTCGTATTTCATGGTCCAAATTGTATATGTCAAAAGAAAAAGGGGGGCTGGCTTGTCCCGATGTCTTGGTTTGCTATTATTCTTATATTATTAAATCTGCACTAAATTGGGCATTCAAAGATACTGATTTGGATTGGGAAAATCAGATTCTTTTAACATATTACAAAGAACAGAGAGATATAAAACATTTATTATTTTCTGTATCAAAAGGGATAAAGTCTGTCTCTTTCGACAAAGAATCTTAGTATGATTATGCAGAAATTTCTGCTTAAAACTAAATGGTCAGTTACGAATTCACCCCTAAATACTATTTGGAACAATTCCAGATATCTTTTAGATGGCAAAATGTTATACAATTTAAATTGGATTAAAATGGTATTATTAGGAGGGACTTTACTCACATAGCTCTAGGGTTGCCACCTTTGGATGAGATGAAAACCGAATACTAAACCACACCCCCAAACTCCACCCCTAACTCCACCCCTTTTATGACTTAGAAGGGCATCGCTTGGACTCTGATTCGCTTGATTTATTCAGAATTGTTGCTGATATTGCATTGTGTACAACTTCTTTAAAGTACATCATGATTATTATTTTTGGTTTGTTTGATTTAGATTTAAATATTTTAAATTTCAGTGTATGTGTGTTAACATTTGGTGGGGTTAGAGATAGGGTTCAGGGGACTTTCTATCCTGTGTACACAGCTTAGCTGACACATCGAGTGACTACAAGGACACCTCTGACAACCGGCTATTTTGGAACAGGTAGCCTTTTCTGGTAAAACTCTTTCAATAAATAAATAAACTACACCAGTAACGGTGGACGAGCTGTAATTACAAATATCATCTGCCATTTTAGGATGTGCTACTGTCCTTCCCATTGCTCCTACTCTAAAGCTATTTGTAATGTCACAGAAGTTTTTAAAAGTGGTAGGAACTATTCTATGCTGTTAAATACCCTATTGTATTTCCATATCAGTCATACATACCAGACAGCATGATATGTGATATGTAGCGTGGAGGCAGTATAGCACTGTGGTTTAAGGCTCTGAGCTGCAATTCTGGAGACCAGAGTTTGAATCCCACAGCCCAGACTTGCATACTGTGTGACCCTGCACAAATCATTTCACTCCCTTGTGCTCCCAGGTTGCACCTGTAAACAAGCTTCAGCTTACTGTCTCTCTTCTGGTTAAAAAGAAAATGTTTAACAAATTACCTAAATTTGCAGTGCCATCAAATCTAGATTGTGTTCCTTTCTCCTCACCAGCTACTGCTCTCTCTCTCTTTTCCTTTTCTCATTTCTGTGGCTTAGCATGACATTAGCTACACTATTCTGTGCTGTTCATCTGAGATGCCTGGAATGGTCTTCCTGGAATATCCAGGTAGTATGAAAATTGACAGCAATAACTACTGAGGAGAGAGAGACGTAGTACTGCTAGAAGTGAAATAAAATATTAGATTATTAATTTAACAACAAATGGGGTAACAAATATTAAAATATAGGACAGACCCTAAAAGAAAAAATGGTGAGGATTTAAAGGTATAAAAGTATTCCTTATCACAGCAGTCAAAGCAGTCACAATGCAGCCTAGAAAGGATTAGGTTGATTTGCGCTAATGGTCTTAATAGCCTTACTTTACACCTCTCAGATTTACTGGTATACAAACAAAGGTTTACATGACATCAGAATTTGTTTGTAATAAGAACATGCAAGTAAAATGGTGAAGGATTTAACATAATCTGTTTTACAAGTATGTGAGCATTCAAAATGACTGAAAAGCACTACCTCTGAATAAAACTGGATTAGCAGGTAAAGTTTCTGAAACGATTGTACAGTCCCAGACTGGTCAAGAGGCTACCCTAATGTGGTGCCTGTCTGAATGTCCAAGGGTTTCAGAAAATGAAGGTGTTAATTAAGGTGGTATTGTTTACCCTTCCTGAGAATAATCTTCCAATTTGCTGGTGTGAAGTTGAGGTGACAACTGAGCAGACAGGGACACATTTGGCTCTTTAAGTGCCCTGCACTTGAAGGCACTTCCTGATTAGCATGCACTGCAAGCAAGCAAGCACACTGAAATGTCAGACACTTGCTTACAGTCAGATGAGAAGAAAATGAAACAGTTAGTGAAGGATCTCACAGGTGCTGCTTGACCCAGCATAAAAAACGAATTTGCAATGGTGAAAACAGGAGGACCGAATCTGGACCTAGAAAACCGAATCATTCGGTCAAAAACCGAGTAGGTAGTAACCTTACATAGCTCTAAATTATTGTGGAATTCATTTAAAGCTAAATTTCACTTGCTCAACTCGGATTGATTTTTCTTTAATCAAATAAGCTCCATCTATAAAAAAGATTATCAGAGATGGGAGTGTGCCCCTAATAATTATTCTATACAGTAAGAATTAAATCAGGCCTTATTCCCCAAAGGGAAAGGCATTAAATTATTCTATTGGATTAGCTCTAAACTTCTCCCTAATCCTAATAAGGTATTTAGAAATACTAAATTACAATGGGAAAAAGAGCTTAACCATTCAATATCAGACCAATATTGGTTGAAGGCTTGGTACGATCTCACTCATATAGATTAACTAGGGATAAATCAATTCAATACAACATTATGATGAGGGCATACTATACACCTTTTAGGCTCTACAGGATGAAAATAAGAACCTCAAATAATTGCTGGGTATGTGATCAGTCAGGTGCTGATGTGCTGCGTATGTTCATAAACTGTGATTGTAGTAAAGCATGGTGGGATCAGTCTTTTGCAGTTTTAAGAGGGGCTGGCTTCCAAACGGACAACTGGGATTCATTTTCAAAGTGCCTTTTAGGATTAGATCCTCTTAGTAATATGAATCTAAACTGTCCACAATATATTATAAAGGCTAACATAATATCGATTAAAAGATTAACTTTGAAATATTGGAAGTCAACAGACTTAAATTCTAGTTTTCCTGTTGCCGAATGGAAGCAACTATTCCTGAGCTCACTGTGTGAAAATGAGATTATATTAGATTATGCCCCATTATGGTCTGTCTTTGTATAAAAAGAACTGCAAAGAATGGTCGAAAGAAGATTTTGTTAATTTAAATATAAGACTGTAATAGACTATTTAAATGGAAGACTTTAGGGGTCTGCAGTCCATTTAGATTCAATGTAATCTTGTCCCTTTCTCTATTTCCTACATATCTGAATATAGTATTTTTAGGGGTTTTTAGACTGTCAGACTCCACTGCCTGTAATAATTGTAAATGAAGATGATAATCTGATTGCTAACTAATGTGTGTGAAATCATATTGTGTCTAAATAAAATTATTTTTTGCAAAAAAAAAGTATAGATCTGAGTTGTTTCAGATAGCAAATGATAGTCTTATGGCTGGTCACTCAGGGAGGGATCGCACCCTTGCCAGATTGCTGTACAGATTTTGCTGGCCTGGGATTCATGAAGATGTTGCTACCTGTTGCAGTGCTGATTGTCAGAAAGTAGCCCCAGTAACTAAAAAGGACAAGGTGCCCCTACCCTTGATAGATGTGCCTTTTGAGAGAATTGCAATGGATGTGTGTTGCCCCTTAGACAAAAGTAAAATGGGTAATTGATTCATTCAGGTAGTATGTGGCTCTGCTACTTGATACTTAGAGGCAGTTCCAATGCGTACTGTCACAGCCCAAACAATGGCAGCAGAGCTTGCCAAAATTTTCAGCAGGGTGGGCATACCTAAAGAGATTATTACTGATATGGATAGTAATTCTGGTGCTGCATTACTGAAGGAGCTATTCCAACTACTAGGTATCACTGCCATAAGAACCTCCCCTTATCACCCTCAGACAGACGGTCTTGTTGAGCATTTTTACCAAACTTTAAAACACATGTTAAAAAGGTTTGTAAAAGGTGAAGGGAAAGATTGGGACCAATAATTACCTTACCTGCTTTTTGCTGACAGAGAAGTGCCACAGGTCTCAACATGATTTTCACCATTAGAAATGTTGTATGGTAGTCAACCTAGAGGGCCACTAGATGTAATAAAAGAAACATGGGAAGATAACCCCACTCAGAAAAATCTATTAAAATCTTTTTTACAATTCTTTTTTCTTCACTCCTCACACCAGAACTCTCTCTGGCTGTCCCCACTGGCCTAACCATTCTACTGGCCGCAGTCCCTCCCATCATCTTCAAAGTCAATATGATTCTCTGAGTTCGTGGGCAGCTAACCACTCTGGAGAGATCAAAAGGGCAGTGATGAGAAAGTAGTGTTGGATGTGTGGCGGCGACACTGGAGGAAGTAAATCGCCTATCTGGCTGAGGAGGGTTTTCTCCTTGCACCCTGAGACCCCTCCCTCCCCCCGTGTGTGGTGCATGTATCCCAACTTCAGCGCATGGCAACCCTGCCAACATCGGGCCACGCAAGTGTATGTTCTACCCAGTGCTCTGCAGCATCCCCGATCTCCACCAGGGGTCACCGGAGCACCGAGCAACCCAACACCTTCCCCCTGAGACAAGAGAGTAGCCCAGTGGGCGCTCCATCCCATCCCTCCTCTGCAGACCCCCGGCGCCCGAGCTCGCTCCCTAATCCGTGTTGCCAGTGTGGCTCGAAGTGTGGCGTCGAGCGCCTCAACCCTCAGCACCACCAGGCTGGCCAATGAATTACATCTTACATGTTTGCCCTGAGAAACAAGCTAGTAAAATATGTTGAAATTGTCCATAGTAATCAGGAAGAGGCTCCAAACTGGCAGAAGGCATATTATGACCATGGGGTAAAAGATAACATAGATACATAGACAGTGTCAGCAGATAAGGGCCTATGGCCCACCCAGTCTGCCCATTTAAGTCTGCAAGTTCAGTTTATGTTTTCCAAGAAGTCTGTTGCCCCTTACCCCTGACCTCCAGAATTCCTTTATGTCTATCCCATGCATTCTTAAATCCAGTGATTGTTTCAGCCCCCACCACTTCCTCTGGCAGGGTGTTCCACTTGTCCACCACCCGTTCTGTGAAGAAATTCTTCCTCCACGTTTCCTCTGAATCGTCCTCCCTCAACTTCATCCCATGCTCTCTAGTCCTGGAACATCTTTTTCGCTTAAAATAGTGCATTCCTGCACCCTGTTCCTCCCTGTAAGATACTTGTATGTCTCTCTATCATATCCCTCTCCTCCTCTCCTCCAGGGAGTACATGTTCAGTGCCTTCAACCTGTCCCCATAGGACTTGTGATGCAATCCATGCACCATCTTTGTTGCCCTCCTCTGAACCTTTCTCTACCCTGTCTATGTCTTTACGTAGGTAAGGTCTCCAGAACTGCACAGTGTACTCCAGGTGCGGCCTCACTAGTGTCTTGTATAGTGGAATTATGACCTCCCTTTTCCTGCTGGTGATGCCCCTGCCTATGCATCCCAGCATCCTATTTGCTTTACCTGCTGCCTTGTCACACTGTTTCCCTGCCTTGAGGTCATCAGAGATGATAACCCCAAGATCCCTTTCCTGCTTGGTGCATGCTATATCCTCACCCCTAACTGATATATTGTGCCAGGGTTTTTGTGCCCATATGCATTATCTTGCACTTCCTTGCATTGAATTTCAACTGCCAAACCCCTGACCATTCTTCAAGTTTCTGCAGGTCCTTCTCATTCTGTCTACACCCTCTGGTGTGTCTACTCTGTTACAGAGCTTTGTGTCATCAGCTAACAGTGAAATTCTGCCTTCTAGGTCCCTGCGCGATGTCACTGATGAAGATATTGAATAGTACCGGTCCCAGCACTGATCCCTGTGGTACCCCACTGGTCACTCTTCCCTCTGTAGAGTGACAGCCATTTACCACCACCCTCTGTGTCCTGCTGCCCAGCCAGTTACCTACCCACCACAATACTGTCCTGCCCACCCATATTCCCCAGTTTGTGCAATAGTCTTCTATGTGGCACAGTGTCAAAGGCCTTGCTGAAGTCCAGATAGGCCATGTCCACTGCCCTCCCCTGATCCACCTCCCTAGTCACCCAGTCAAAAAATTCAATGAGGTTGGTCTGACATGACCTTCCCCTGGTGAAACCATGCTGCCTTGGGTCCTGTAGTCCATTGACAACCAGATGTTCCACCAATCTCTCCTTCAGTAGTGCTTCCATGATTTTCCCACTACCGAGGTGAGGCTGACTGGTCTGTAGTTCCCCGCTTCCTCTTTGTTCCCACTTTTGTATAAGGGACTACATCTGCTATCCTCCAGTCTTTGGGTACCTTCCTGTTTCTAGTGATCGGCTAAACAGGATAGCAAGAGGTTCAGCCACCACCTCTTAGTTCTTTAAGGACCTGGGGTGCACCCCATCTGGCCCCATTGCTTTATCAACTCTTATTACTTCCAGTTCCTTTTGGACCCTTTCTCGTGTAAAGGGACTTGTGTCCATTTCTGCACCATTCTCACCCCTTGTACTCCGTTCAGATCCATTACCCTCCTCTTCCTCAGTAAAGACTGAGCAGAAATACCTGTTCAATATGTCAGCTTTACTGTTGTCATCCTCCACACAGCCCCCATCCTCCCCCTTCAGTCTCACTATCCCTCCCTTTGCCTTTCTTTTTTCACTTATGTACCTGTAAAAGGTTTTGTCCCCTCTACCCACTGATTTTGCAATGTGTTCTTCTGTCTGAGCTTTGGCTTCCTTACTGACCTCCTGCCTCCCTTTGCTTCTCCTGGTACTTCTCCCTATCCCCTTCTGCCTGTGTCTTTTGTATTTCCTAGAATGCAATCTTTTTGCTTTCACTTTCTTTGCTACCTCTTTGAAAACCATAATGGTCTCCTTCCTTTCCTCTTGCTAACCTGCTTAATACATAATTCTGTTGCTCTTGTAATCCCCATTTTAAATACTTCCCACTGTTTCTCAACCCCTGATTCCTGCCCCATTCCCTTAATGCTTCTTTCAAGTATCTCCCCATTTTCCCAAAGTTTGCCCCCTAAAATCCAAGATACATGTTTTTGTGTGGTTTGGTTCTACTCTTTCGTGATTTCAAACCACAGTGACTGGTGGTCACTGTTCCCAGGTGCTCCCCCACTCTTACCCCATCACACACTGTCCCTGTTTGTGAGCACAAGGTCCAGTATTGCCTTCTGCTGAGTTGGTTCCATGACCAGTTGCTTGAGGAAGGCACCCTGAAGGGAGTCCAGGATAAATCTGCTCCTAGTTGATGCTGCTGTTGGGATGCTCCAGTCCACGTCTGGAATATTGAAGTCTCCAACCAGTACTACCTCACCCTTGTCTGCCATCCTCTGGATGGCTAGCATCAGCTCCCTATCTGTTTCTTCCTCCTGGGCTGGTGCTCTATAGACCACATCTGTGCGGATGGCTGGCCCCATTTTCCTTTCCAGCTTAACCCACAGTATCTCTCCCCCAATTTGTTCCTCCTGGATCTCTGTGGGCCTTATGTCATAACGTTTTTCAGTCAGGTGAAAAGGTATTGCTACTATTACCCACTACAGAAAATAAACTTTTAATCCAGTGGCAATGGCCTTATAAGTTGCTTCTATGTGCTGGCACAATTAACTATGAGATTGAGACCACTGATAGGAAAAATCCTACCAAGACATAACATGCTAAACTGCTGAAGAAAAGGGTTGGCAAAACACCAAAGGCTGCTTTGTTAGAAACATAGAAACATAGAATTTGATGGCAGATAAGGACGGCCCACTTAGTCTGCCCATTTCCCTACCTAATAGATAAGCTGCAGATCCTAGTTAACCAACAGCCTACTTCCTCCTACCCCCCACTAGAATTGCCTTATAGCTGTCCCATGCATTCTTAAATTCCCCCACTGTTTTTGACTCTACAACCTCCTCAGGAAGGCCGTTCCATGCATCTACAATCCTCTCTGTGAAGAAATACTTCCTCAGATTACCTCTGAGCCATCACCCCCTCTATCTGCAAATTGTGCCCCCTTGTTCTTGCACATCTCTTTTTCTGAAAGATGCTACCCTCTTGGACTTTGTTGATTCCCTTGAGGTATTTGAAAGCTTCTGTCATGCCCCCTCCCCCCGCCTTTCCTCAAGGCTATACATCTTAGGCTCCTTTAGTCTTTCTTCATATGTCTTCTGGTGCAGACCCTGCACCATTTTGGTTGCCCTCCTCTGGACAGCCTCCACCCTGTCTATGTCTTTGTGGAGATGGGGTCTCCAGAACTGTACACAGTACTCCAGATGTGGTCTTACCAACTGTCTGTACAGAGGGCCAACAACTTCCTGTTTTCTACTGGTGATGCCTCTCCCTGTGCATCCCAGTATCCCCCCAGCCCTCCTTACTGCCTTCTCACATTGCTGGCCCACCTTTAGGTTGTCTGATATGACTACCCCTGGGTCCCTTTCTATTTTTGTTGTTGTCAGTATCTCACCCCCTCCCCCCCACTGTGTACTCTTCCCCTGGGTTTTTGTTTCCAGGTGCAGAACTTTGCACTTCTTTGCATTGAATCTAAGCTGCCATACATTTGACCTTTCCTCCAACCTTGCCAAGTCCCTTTTCATCCTTTCCACCCCACCTTGCGTATTAACCCTGTTGCAGATCTTTGTGTCATCTGCAAAGAGACATATTTTCCCTTCCAGTCCCTCTGCAATGTCACTTATAAAGACATTAAAAAGGACTGACCCTAGTACTGAACCCTGCGGTACCCCACTAGTAACCCCCCTTCCTTCACTGTGGACTCCATTTATTGTTACCCACTGTTAGTTTTATCAGAAGCATTTAGAAAAGATACTGATATAGCTTATGACAGACAAACAAACTGTAACTGCTGCTGCTGTAAAGGTGAATGTTTCCTTAATCTCCGAACAAACCGCAGAAATCCATGACTTAATAAAGACATTTACTAGGACCTTTATCACAGTGCCAGGTCACGCTAAAGGGGTTGAACATGTACTAGTGCTAGGGCATGCTTGCCCTATTAGACAAAAGACATACAGATTACCAGGGCAATTAAGGGTAGATGCGGTTATGGAAATACAAAATATGAAACAGCTGGGTAATACAGAAGAGTTGAAAAGTATTTGGTCATCACCAATGGTGATTGTAAATAAAAATGAAGGGGGTGTAATAATCTGCCTTGATTTTTGAAAACTTAATCAAGTGTCCGAATTTGACAGTTACCCGATGCCCAGGATAGATGATTTGATGGACAGATTGGGAAGTGCTAAGTACATTGGTACCCTCGATCTCACTGAGGGTTACTGGCAAATTCCCCTAGCTAAACAAAATCGAGAGACAAAACTGCTTTTACCACTCCTATTGGATTCTATCAGTTCATAACCATGCAGTTTGGTTTACATGGTGCACCTGCTACATTCCAGAGGTACATGAATGTAATTTTAGCCACTCACTCTGGTTTTGTGCTGCTTACCTGGATGATGTCATGGTGTACAGTCCAGACTGGAAAAGCCACCTGGAACACCTACGAGCAGTTATCCAGTCTATCAAAAAGGCAGGTCTGGCAATTAATCCTACCAAATGTGTATTGGACATGCAGAAACCAGATAATTGGTATATATTTTGGGAAATGGAGACATAAAGCCAGAGATTTCTAAGACAGAAGCTGTAGCTAACAGTGCTGTCCCTAAAATAAAGAAACATGTCTCAGGTAATTTCTAGAGCTGGCTGGTTACTATCGGAGATTTGTTCCCAGCTTTACCCAATTAACTACCCTCCTCACTGAACTCATGAGGAAACGGTACCTGAATAATATAAAATGGACCCCAAGATGTGATGAAGCTTTTCAGGCCATCAAGGCTACATTATGTTCAGCACATTTTAAGAAGCCCCGACTTTAAGACACACTTTTTATTACAGACAGATGTATCAGAGGTAGGTCTAGGTGCTGTCCTGAGTCAGAATATAGATGGGAAGGAGCATCCGACTGTATGTATCAGTAGGAAGTTGCATAACAGAGAGGAAAGGTAATCCACCATTGAAAAGGAATGCCTTGTGGTAAAGTGGGCCATGGAGTCCCTTCAGTTTTATTTGCTATGAGCTGACTTTGTGCTTATAACCAATCATAATCCTCTCTGTTGCTTAACCAAATGAAGAATAAAAACTCCAGAATCACAAGGTGGTACCTGGCACTACAGCCATTTAAATTCAAAGAGATACACAAATCTGGAAAAGAGAATGTCAAAGCTGATTTTCTGTCAAGATATGGATCATGAACTGAGAATTCTGAAGGCTGAAAAAATGTGTGGGTTTAAACTCAACTGTTTGCTGTACTGGTTGTTAATGGAAAAAAGGATACTGCATATGCACAGAACTATAAAGGTTATACGGTAATGCTAGAAGAGAATTAAAAGAAAGTTTAGAAAACCTGTTTTTCAACACAGGTTTCCTCTTAAAGAGAGGGATATGTGACAGGATTGAATAAGGCCCAGTCCAATTTGTTATGCAGAAAGAGTTAAAAAACAAGGATCTGTTCTGTTCTCTCCTTCTCTGTTTTTTGCCTATCTGACTGGACAGTCAGATTTTCTTGTGAGATGATTTGCTGCCTTCCACTATCTCTTCACCTTCACTTGCTGTTTCTGTCATGTCTTCTTCCTTGCTTTTCTGCAGATATAAAAGTGTATGTGAAACTGTCTGTGTGAACCTGAAATCCTTTGGTTTGAAAATGTATATATTTATACTGTTGAAATTAATGCAAAAAGTTATTTGAAACTTAGGGGGTTAACACTGAAATGCAGTTTGACCTCTATGAACTCTTTTGCAGAGCTATCAACAAAAGATGAGTTCTGGATCACCACATACTATTTTGTTGCACCTGCAAGGAAGGAAACTGATGAAGTTCTAATGCATTTTGAGAAAAAACAGGATGTCTGTTAACGAGCTCAGTATGTAGCAGTTAATTGCCAGGCAAAGAGCTCTAATAAAAGAGCAGAAATCTTTTGTTAGAGACTGAAATTTAGAATTAGAGATTCCATCAAATGAAGGACTTTGATTTTTTGTTTGTTCTGCCTTTATAAATAGCTATCTTGAACAATTTTTGTTTTATTTTATTGTTTTTGGGAATAATAAAATGCTACTTGTAAATGTTATAACTGATCCTTGTTTTCCTGCACTTCCTGACCTAAGCCTCGATGACAGATGAGCAGGTATGCGACCTGCATATCCAGGGAACAGATCCAGTCTCCCTTCTGGAGCAAAGGCAACAGGCCCAGGGGGGTGACCATCCACAACTTTTTGTACTGGATGTAGTAGTTCATATTTCATAAGTCCAGGATGGGCCTCAGGTCCCTGGTGGACTTGGGTTGAGGAAGAAGTGAGGACAGGTTCTATGGCCCTTTTTCACAACAGTGTATGGACCTCCTCCAGCAACATGAGGACGTGGCCTGGAGGGTAAGTCAAAGCCTTGGGGAAGATCAGGAGGCATCTCTACAAACTCTAGAGTGTGTTCGTGTTCAATGAGCTGCAGCTCCCAGGCATCTCTTGTGGTCTCCTTCCACCTGTCCAGATGGAGGGAGAAGTGACCAACTACCACCATATCCTGGGGAACCAGATGGAGGGGGTCAAGCAAGGAGTCAAGCTGAGGCTGAGCCCATGGCTGGGCCCACTCCTCTTCCTCTTGAGGACTTTCCAGTGCTGGAGGAAAGGGTAAGCTGGACTGAGGCAGCTTTGCACTTGCTGGGTTGCCTGATGCCAGACCTAGGCCGATGGGTGGTACGTTGAAAGGGCACCCTCTGTCCACTCTTCTGGTAAGTGTGGTAGAAAAACAGAACACAAGGTTCTCCCAAAGGCCTGAAGGTCATTGAGAATGTCCTGCATGTCTACCCCAAAGAGTTTGCAGCCCCTGAATGGAGCATTCAGGATAGACTGTTGGACATCAATAGCAAAGCCTGACACCCTGAGCCAAGAGTACTCCCTCAGGCAAACACCCACTGCAGAGGCCCTGGCTGAGGCATCTAAGGCAGCCCTCAAGAGATGCCTGCCCACATCAGCACCGGACTAGAGGGCCTTGAGCATCTACTGCATCTGGGGATCCTCAGGGAGGAACCAGGCAGCAGTCATGGCCATTTTCCAGAGGTAATTCTGGTACTTGAGCATATGGCCCACATAATTGAGGCATGGGAGGCAGTATAGTGCAGTGGTTTAAGGCTCTGAGCTGCAAATCTGGAGAGCTGGGTTTGAATCACACAGCCCCCTCTTGCATACTGTGTGACTCTGAGCAAATCACTTAACTTCCCTGTGCTCCCAGGTCGCAGCTGTAAACAAGCTTTCAGCTTAGTGTGCCACTCCTGGTTACACAATTGGAAAAAAAAAATAAATTAAGGACCCTTATAGCCAGAGTGGAAGAGGCAAATACCCTCTTGCCCATAAGGGCCAGCTTCCTGGACTCCTTGTCCAGAGGGAGAGAGCTGAGGTGTTGGGGTCTCTTGGACCAATCATGGGCTATGTTGATAACCATGGAATCTACCTAAGGGGGGCCCCCGCGCAAAAGGACTTCCCAGAGGGGTTTTGATACAGCTTGTCCACCTTCCTGGCAATGGGGGATCAGGTTAGGCCTCTACCAAGTGGCCATAGTGGCATCCTTGTATGCATCAATCATAGGAGGGATTATAAGAGAAGGGGAATTTGGCAGGCCTAGGAGTGAGCCAGGTTCCACCTGCTAACATTCTGCTCTGCGGCATCGAACCCCATGGTGACCTGCAGTTGCCGCATCACATCAGTGAAGGAGAGGTCATCCGAGGGAGACCGCAGGATGTATTTGGAGGCATACTCCCCTGCAGAGGAGACTGTGAAGGTTCTAGATGGAGTCCTGGTCCTGACATCTTTGTCTTCATCATCCTCCTCATCCGGAAGGAGGAAGTTAGAGCAATAGTCATCATTGTCCCCTGGCTCACAGGGCGGCACTGAGGACATCGACGAGCAAGAAGAGGCATGTCTTGACAATGCCTGATGTGATAGCACCAAAGCTGGCCAAGAAGGCCCCCCGGTGACAAGGCCTGAGGTGGAACAATCTTCTGCACAAGATCCAGAACAGAGAAGAACAGAGACTGGACGTCGATGGTCACCATTGTCGGTAGAACATCCTGTGGCAGCAACACGGGGTATTGAGGCCCTGACATTGGGAGGGATGGCTGAAGCAGCGATGAGATGGGGACAGGTTGAGGGTCCAACTGAAGGAACTGCATCCCTAATGTTGCAGGGATGGTCAGGAGCACCAACTGAAGAGGCCTGATGCCTGACAACACATGATCATCACTGGCCACAAGCAGACCAGCACCGCTCCTTGACTTTGGCCCCTAAGGAGATGGAGGGGGCGTTCAGCAGGGGCAAGCATGTCAGCAGGGGTAAACAAGGAAAACCAGCAACAAAGGAGAGGCACCTCAAGAGCTGTGGTATGTAAGCCAAAAATTACTGTAACAGTATTGTAATATTAAATTGAGTCCACAGTGAAGAAAGGGTGGTTACTAGTGGGGTACCGCAGGGTTCAGTACTGGGGCCAGTCCTTTTTAATGTCTTTATAAGTGACATTGCTGAGGGACTGGAAGGGAAAGTATGTCTCTTTGCAGATGACACAAAGATCTGCAATAGGGTTGATACACAAGGTGGGGTGGATAGGATGAAAAGGGACTTGGCACGGTTGGAGGAATGGTAAAATGTATGACAGCTTAGATTCAATGCAAAGAAGTGCAAAGTAATGGACCTGGGAAACAAAAACCGAGGGGAAGAGTACACAATAGGGGGTGAGATACTGACAACAACAAAAATGGAAAGGGACCTGGGGGTAGTCATATCAGATGGACTAGAGGTAGGTCAGCAATGTGAGAAGGCAGTAAGGAGGACTGGGGGGATACTGGGATGCGTAGGGAGAGGCATCACCAGTAGAAAACAGAAAGTTATTGGCCCTCTGTACAGACAGTTGGTAAGACCACATCTGGAGTACTGTGTACAGTTCTGAAGACCCCATCTCTGCAATGACATAGACAGGGTGGAGGCTGTCCAGAGGAGGGCAACCAAAATGGTGCAGGGTCTGCACCAGAAGATATATGAAGAAAGACTAAAGGAGTTTAAGATGTATAGTCTCGAGGAAAAGAGGGAGAGGGGGAAATGGTAGAAACTTTCAAATAACTCAAGGGAATCAACAAAGTCGAAGAGGGTGGTATCTTTCAGAAAAAGATATGTGCAAGAACAAGGGGGCACAATTTGAAGATAGAGGAGGGATGGCTCAGTTGTAATATAAGGAAGTATTTCTTCACAGAGAGGGTTATAGATGCATGGAACGGCCTTCCTGAGGAGGTCGTATAGTCAAAAACAGTGGGAGAATTCAAGAATGCATGGGACAGACATAAAGCAATTTTAGTGGGGGGGTAGGAGGAAGTAGGTTGTTGGTTAACTAGGATCTGCACCTTATCTGTTAGGTAGGGAAATTGGCAGACTTGGTGGGCCAAGCAGTCCTTATCTGCCATCAAATTCTATGTCTCTATGTTTACCAATTTTACATATCAAGAATGCTCACTATCCCTACCAAACAGCAGTCTCACACCAAACAAAAAAAGTTCTGATAGAAAAACTTTATTTACTTACACATAATATAAAAAAGGTCTGGGCATATAGTTAATGCACTCCCACAGCCTGTTACAAACCCAATGGTGTTTTGTGCCCCAAATGGCACTTTATCAAGGGTAATGACTCTCTTCAGGTGTGCTGCTTAAATATCTCCTCAAACTGTGACGTAAACAGTAGTGTCCTGCCCTGTGACCGTAATGACCCTAAACTATGCATATAACAAACTATAATTACTAGCAATACAATACAATAAATAAACAGCACAAAATATACATAGTTAAAAATCTTTGAAAATAGATCAGTAGAAGCACAAATAAATATTTAATAAAGTATTAAGTCCATTGTGACCATAATGGGACTCAAACAATGTTACTTCATTGCTCTTCTGGCAGCTATAGAAGTTAAATTACTTTTCCTTTTTCTTTTTCTTTCAGTATTCTTTCTGTATTCTTTCTCCCCTTGGACCCAGCCGTCCCTCTCTTTCTATCTTTCTATCTATCATCCCTCCAGCGCCATCACCTGAGCATCAGACCCCCTCCCCTCATGCTCCCATGACTCCCTTCATAGCAGGGTGGTGGGGAGCGACTCAACCCAACCGAACTGATCCAGCTCAGGGAGGTGCCATCTTGGGGCACTGCCTGCGGGGGATGGGTTCATGCCACTCACACAGCATCCATTTTCTGCTTTTCTTGTGGGGGGAGCGTGCGATGCCTGACAATGGCAGGCAGCACGTACGTCTGCACGCTGCATGCCAGTCAGCTGCTCCTCCTCCACACCCCGACATGTGGGACTCAGCATGCCAACACCCAGACTCTGCTTGGTGTCAGGCAAATGCCAGTCCATGGTCCCCACCCTCCACAGGGGAGGAGAGCTGTCTCCTGGATGCTCGATCCTTTCTCTCCCGGGCCGACCCCCGGCGAACCGCTCATAACGTGAACATGGGTTGTTGGCGTGGCAGGAGGTAAAGCATGATGCCTCAGCCCTCCATGGCACTGGGCTGGCTCACTTTTCCTTTTTTTTATATCTGTTTCAGAGTTCCGTTTACAAAGGTACAAGTGGTAATTTCTGTAATTTCCACTTGATTCTTTCTCCGTGCTTCCATCAATAAACATGGAAACCATTTGGACAGCAAAGAAGGGGATCCAATATGCTGGGATACAATAGTAGTAATAGAACATTTCATCCTCGTATGAATCAGATACTCAGTAGAGCAGAGCTCATTTTCAATGAGGTCCGGTACATTGCACAAGATACAAGCAGAGGAACATAAAATAACATATTTAGACATTGTTACAGCATTTGTATATAGGTACATTCATGCAGTTAGACAAAGTTGCAGACAAGGAACAACATGTCTGACAGGAAGTGCAATAATACAGAGGTGTTTGCTTTCATTCTGGAGCTAGGCAGTAGGGCTGGGGCTTGTTAGCCTGCTCAAAGTGCCATTGTTTGATTTTTGACCATACTGATGGGTTTGTCCACTGGTCAGAGGTGGATTGGCATGAAGTTCCAGAATTTAGGCCTTACATAAAGGAAGTGTTTCCTGGTTACTTTCAGGTTTTTGGTTGGGAGTGAGAATTCTACCCCCCCCCCCCAACGGACCTTAGAGACCCCTTGATGTCTCTCACATGGATATTTTTCATTACATAGTCTGGGGCCTTGTTACTATAGCATTTGTGCATGGGTGCTAGGCAGTGTAATCTCCTTTTTTCCTCTAGCTTTTGCCATCCCAGTTTGTTGAGGAGTTCGCACCTGTGTGTTCTGTGGGGGCACCCAGGATGAAGCAGGTGAATCTGCTGTACATGGTGTCAAGTTTTGCCAGCTGCACGCTAGATGCTCCCGAGAACAACAGGTTACTATAGTCAAATCTTTGTTGGGTCATAGATTCTACTAATTGTTTCCTTGTCTTTGTGTCTGCTGAATATTTAAATTTGTAAAGGGCTCCTAGGTGTTTCCACAGATTCATTGTCAGGTTTTCTATGTGGATGTTGCATTTCATTTTCTCATAAAGATATACATTCAGGTAGTAGCAACTGTGGACCTGCTGCAGGGTGACTTGGTCCGCAGTTTTGATTTGTAATGCATTTGTGGCTGTGCCCAGACAAAACATTAAATATACAATATTTAAGCAATAAGGCACGGCAGGGTGTGTGTTATTGTGTATTATAAAAAGGGTCAGAGAAATGGATCTTTCTGATTGGCTGCAAACATTCTAACAGCCTTATGTTAATCTTTTATTAACATACATGTAGAGCTTAGCCATATGCTGAACAAGGTTTAACACTGTTTAAAAACATGTTTTATTATAATAGCAATAAGGCACTCCCAGGGATTATGTTAATGGTCAGATAATCACCCTCTAGGGGCATGTGGCACTCGGCTACACCTCGTGCCACAGTACACCCCTAGAAGGTGATTAACAGACCATTAACATAACCCTTGGTCATGCTATAAGCAATACTTCACTCCTGGGATGGGCTTGAAGACGAGGTGAGCCAAGTGCTTCCACCACCCCAGGAATGACGTTATTACACAATAACACACACACACTGGAGTGCCTTATTGCTATTATACAATGACTCGTTGTTACAGAAAATAAAAAACATTGAAAAAAATGTTTTTAGTAGATTTTTAGTGTGGCAGTATATCTTTGTTTCTTTAAAACAAAATGGCTCAAGCGTATGCTCAGCCATACAGTGATGTTATTGTGCAATAACATCACTGTCTCAGGCACACTGACCAACCAGAGTCTAGGATTCTTTCTTGCCATTATATAATACAAAATATTAAATATTCAATAATACAGAACCAGCAGAGCCATTCAGCCAAAATCTGATGATAGCTCTATCCCCCAAAATTGGTTGATTCAGGAGGGGGTGGGCAGCAGGTGGCTATCTAAAGGTAGAGAGGGCATAACACTACAAAATGAACATATAAACAGAGGAGGAGGGCAAGAGAAACAAGGTGGCTCCTTTCCAAATTTGTTATATAAATCTGAATCCACTCACGTTACAGAAGAGGGAAAATCTCAAAATGCTCGTTTAACCCTGGGGCATTTAAACCACTCAGTGTAAACATCGAAAATGCCTTTTTTTGCAATAATGCTTTATCCAGATTACCTCCCCTTGGACCAAGGGACACTTTCTCAATCCCATAAAATACCCATTTATGGTCACCATTACCACTCGCATACTTTATGTGTGCCGCCAATGTGTTTTCAGTGCTTTCAGCCTCCCTATCTCTAATGTGTTCTCCCATCCAAAGTTTAAATGCTCTTGACATTTTTCCCGCATAATGTGCACCACAGGGGCATTCTGCTCTATATACCACTTCACATGTGTCTCATTGGATCCCCTCTTTGATGTGCAAATGTTTTCCATGGTTACTGATGGAAGCACAGAGAAAGAATCAAGTGGAAATTATGAACATTTCCGCTTGTACCTTTGTGAATAGGACTTTGAAAAAGATATAGAAAAAGGAAAACTGGTTTAACTTCTATAGCTGCCAGAAGAACAACAGAGTAACATTGTTCGAGTCCCATTACGGTCACAGTGGACTTAATACTTTCATTGAATGACATTTATTTGTGCTTCTATCGATCTATTTAGGAAGGTTTTTAACTCTGTATATTTTGTGCTCTTATTTATTTATTGTATTGCTAGTAATGATAGTTTGTTATATGCATAACATACGGTCATTATGGCCATAGGGTGGAACACTACTATTTACTTCACAGTGTGAGGGCATATTTAAGTAGCACACCTAAAGAGATTCATTACCCTTGATAAAGTGCCATTTGGGGCATGAAATGCCATCGGGTTTGTAACAGGCAGTGGGAGTGCGTTAACTACATGCCCAGACCTTTTTTATATTATGTGTAAGTAAATAAAGTTTTTCTATCAGAACTTTTTTTGTGTGGTGTGAGACTGTTGCTTTGGTAGTGAGTGCAAGCCTTCTTGGTATGTACACTAAGTAAAGAAGAAAACCCTAGTGATGAAGGGCCAGCCTTGGTGGAACCGACAGGCCACACTGCCAAAGTACCCCATGTAGCAGATAGGGTGAGAGAGGCAGTTGGAATCATCAGCGGGAAAAGGAAAAGACCCGCTGACAATGAACTACTGACAGGGTGAAGAGCTCCAGCAGACAGGGCTGCCAAGGCTAATCCTGTAGGCGAGAGGGTGTGGGCAGCAGTGGGGGGTGGCTGCTGGTCTTGTCCACGCCCCCGAAACAGTCGGCGCTGGGAGCGGTGACCAAAACGCTCCCAGGAGGAATGGTCTTTCTCCCAGTGGTGATACTTTCCTGATAACTTGTCCTGGGCCTTGGCAGAATGAGAGCCTGAGGTCAGGGCCAGGAAAGTCGAGGAGCACATAGTCTGAAGCTCCTTCTCCAAGGTGGCAATCTTCTGTTCCAAGACTAAAGATTATAGCTCTTTCTGGTAATGCTGCCTGGTAGCTTGATTGAAGCAGCAGCAATTTCACAAACCTGGATGCCATGGTCGGTGCCCAGGTAATGGACACAGTCCTCGTGGAAATCTTTATTGTAGATTTTCTGCCCACAGCTGCAGCGTCGGAAAAGATGATCAGATGTGGGCATAAACAAAAAGAAAAAGAAAGAAGCACTTTAGTGTTATTTACTATTTTTATCAACAGCATGCCAAAGCATTGTGGTGGTGCCAACATTCAACTGTATGCAGACAAAGCCATTATCTATAGGAGTTTGAAGGACTTATGTCAACTAGGCCAGAACCTGAATAAGGACTTCAGAGAGGTGGAAAAGTGGCTAGTGGACATGAAACTAGTCCTTAACCTCAAGAAATCTAAGGCCATGCTTTTCAGTTCTAAGCGGTTAGGAGCTAATAGATCTAACCTCCTACAGATCTCCTCTGCCAACGGGACTCCACTTGAGGTTTGCGCATCCACAAAATATCTCGGAATGCAACTGGATCAGGAGCTAACCCTGAGCTCGCACGTTGAGGCTGCCACCAAAATACTTCATCAAAGAATTGGCCTCTTATATAGACTTGGAGGATTCCTCTCCAGGGAAGCCCGTATGGCTATCACGTCTGGTACCATTCTCCCTGTACTTCTATATGGTGCTCCCATATTTCAACCTCTTCGTGGCCCAGATCTCAACAAGCTCAGAGTCCTCTATCATAAAATCGCCCACTTTACAGCCTCTGCCCACCCTCGTAATCACCACTGCAATGTCCTCATCTCTTTGAACTGGCCTTCACTTGAGGCCAGGCTTGCATTCCCTACACTCTGCCTGACCTTCAAAACAGCCAAGCTCCAAGCTCCCCCAAGCCTAAATGGACTTCTCCTATACAACTCAGCTAAACGTGACCTGAGGTCTTCTGCCCTTCCTGTCCTGAAAGTCCCCAGGACATGAACCAGAGCTGGTGACAGGTCCTTTGCCATTTCTGCCCCGTCACTCTGGAACAACTTACCTGCAGCTGTGGCTACTGCTCTACTCTGTACTCATTTAAAACGGCCCTGAAATCTCACTTAATGGTTGTTAATCAGTGCAGTTGCACTTGAATTGCTGGTGCTCTTTACTCCACTTAGTCGTAACCAGTTTTTGTCCTGTTTCTAAAACTACCTGTTCTCTGTGTTGTATTATTTTACTACCTATGTATGTACCTAAGCAATGCAACTGTACTATTTTTGTCTATTGTATGCTTTTGTGTCTCTTATCTGTAATTAATTCTGGGTCGCCCCTGAAAAAGTTACTTTGTTGTCTCAGTGAGCCTACCCGGTCAAGAAATTTCAATAAAATAAAATAAATAAATAGTGAATAAAGTGAATAAAGAACTAGGGTGAGAAATAAAAGTGGAAAGTTTGAGAAAAAAAAAATGGTGGTTGACTGAAGTAACGGTGCTCCATGGAGTCCAAGGTGCAATGGTTGATGGCGGGAAAAGAACTGAGGAGGGCGTGGGGCCACCCATGGCTAAATAGGGGAATGCCAACATGGTGACATTGCCATTGGTGGCCCCAGATACGCTGCTAGCAAAAACATGTTTCCATGTGGCCCTGGTGCCTGACGGCTGTAGTTCCTAAGGTGTGATCTACTGCAAGAGATATCCTCGAAGATGCTCAGGGCCATCTTTACACCACAGCCAGAAAAAATCTGGGGGTAATAGCGTAATATTTTACAGTGAGAACTGGGACAGCCATACATCACAGCCAGAAAATCCAAGGTAAAATATAATGTTGTACTGTGAGAATGGGACCAGCTTTGTATCACATATGAACTCACTAACCACTCTTGAGTGAATCCCATCTTGTGCCAATAATGATACTTCCTTGGCCAGGTAGACTGTCCACAGACAGGACTGGGGCAAGAGGATTGGTGGGGTGACTATGTACATCCCCTCAAACCTCTGCTTTCAGGTAATTCACAGTACTGCTATTCCCAAATCCCTTGGGCTTCCCCTAGAGTAACCGTGTCTCCCTATTGTCCTCTGTTATCTCTACTGCTGTTCTTCTATGGACTCTAATGCCCTCTTATAAATCTCTTTCTATCTCCCCATCTCCATTCCCCTTTCTAGTGAGCTCTTTGACAAAGGGGACCCCAACATCTGAACTTCATTGAGGATATTTCCTCCACTCCTTTGGAGCTATACGCTGTCAGCATCTGGACCACGTGGAAACTTTTGCTAGCTGGGGACTGCCCATGATGAAGTGCAATGTCAGTCAGCATCTCTATAACTGTGGGTGGCCCCATTGATCCTCAGTTCTTTCTACCACCATGGACTGCTTGTTGAACATGCAGAGAAACAATGCTGCCATTTTCTTCAACTTTATTATTTTGTTTACTTTACTTTATTGATGTTGTCATTTTATGCTGTCGTCGAAAGTACCTTTATTTAGGCTTTACAACTGTGGTTACAACATCTACAAAGACGATGATCTCACAGTTTGTGTTTGGTGTTTGGACCTGTCCCACAACATCAGGGCCTTCAAGTTCTGCCAAGTATTCAATCAGGCCACAAGGAGATGCTGAAAAAAGGCTGTAGAAACCTTCATCACCATCAAGGTCATGGAAGCTCAAGATGATTGTAGGCTCCAAGCCAGTTTCTCTCTCATTCAGTCACCTCCAGGAAGGAAACTCCCCAACATTTGGTGATGCGTTCGACGGCACGGTTCTCCAGGACAAAGACATGGAAAAGTCAACAATGTCCTCCTCTTCAAGTCATCACCACAAGCATAAAGATGAAGTTTATGCTTTGCCAGTGAGACTGAGGTCTCTATTGAAGAAGGGTAAGTCGTTGTCCACTCCGGCAGTTATGACTACAGCCCCCCTGATCATTGAGATACCAAGGTTGAGGTTTGGCTGTGGTGCTGCTGTACCTATTACAGAGAGTATACTGCGATTTGTTGCCAGGTTCTACCCCTTTGAAGTTGATAGTCCTGTGCCCTTTACAGGGTGCTTTCGACTTCCAGGTTGTGCTGCCATCATTCTCTAAACAGTTTCGCCAACTGTTACTGTTGCTCCCATGAATGATATCAGCTATCCTGTGAACTGGGCCTCCTCTGTCAACACTGTCTTCAACGGGATCCAAAAGCACACCTATCAGTCCTCCATTGCAGCTGCCACATGTCACTGGTTCCATCAATTGCTTCCGTCATCATTCCAGATGATGTTGAAGTAGAATATAATCCTGATTTCCTTAATATGGAGGAGAATTTGGAGGATGATGAAAGAGAATATTGATCACTATCAGAGTTTTTTGCCTTCCAGCTCTGCCCTCTCGTCATGCAGTGAAGACTCTATGGTGTATACCCCCAGGTCTCCCTCTGAAGATATCTCTTTTTAGGCTGTGCTCAGACAAATTCAGGATGTCATAGGATTTGAGCTGAGAAGGAAGACTCCACTAAGAAAAATGTTAAGGACATTTTGCAGGTTCAGAAAAAAAACACTCTGTGTATGATGCTTCTGCCAGGGCTGTTGCCTCCAGCATATGCCTTTTGACATATTCCTGGCTTTGTATGCGAGATTTGCTACTGATGTACAATGTGCTGTACTGAATGCCCCTTTTAGAGGCTCCAGGTTGTTTGAGGGTGCTGTTGAAAATGCTCTAAATTAGCGTCAATCCTCCAGAATGACTTTAAGGTCACTCAAATCTCTGACCCCTCAGCTTGCCAGGGGGCATGGTAGAGGCTCATTTCAAAAGCCTACTACTTCCTGTCAGCAGCCCCGTGCCCATGGTGGAGGTCAACTCCCAGGTTCCCCTCTTATGCTCTGGAGTTGTCTATTCCTGTGGTTCATCTTCATTAGTGCCACCTGCTCTGTCCCACCCGTGGTTCATCTCCATTAGTGCCACCAGCTGTGTCCCTCCCTCCATAAGTCTCTCCCCTTGAATGCCTCAGGACTCCCCCTTTTGCTACTACACCCTCTCCCTCTTCACTCCTCCCCCTCCTCCCTACATCCCACATCTACCTTATCCCCCCTTAGCCCACTCTTCTTTATTTCCTTGGACCTGCAGTTATATAGACAAAGTCTGTGTATTTTCCGACTGCATACTTACTTCACTTGTAAATGAAGCTATGGGATTATTTATTGTCTAACCGTTCATTAGGACACAACTGTAACTCATATATTTCCTAACTGCAATCACCTCTACAATTTGTTGCCACTGATTCTGCACCTTGTTTACTGTATACTGTGTTCAATCTGTCCCTCTATTTGCCTATTTTCTATGTTGTATTACATCACTTGACGTGGAACCTTTGTAAAAGAACCCCTGTTTCAAAGATAATTGTAATCCTAGTAAAACAATAAATAAAAATCCTCCACCTCCTTGTCATTATCCTCCGGGACGCATGTCCCTTCTGCTATAGGAGGTTAATTCACTTATACATAAGCAGGCTATCAAACCTGTTCCTCCCCAGGAAAGAAACAAGATACTTCCTGGTTCCCAAGTGGACAAGAAATCTATGTCCCGTACTGGACCTGAGAGACCTGAACCTGTTCGTTGAATACACAAAATTTTAGATGGTGTCTCTTCAGGATCTTATCCCACTCTTGCAAAAGGGTGATCGACTCTGCGCACTGGATATGAAGGGCGCATACCTTCACATAAGAATTCACAAGTGCCAGAGGCAGTACCTCCGCTTCAAGTTGGAGGGCAGCCATTAACCATTTTGTGTCTTACCTTTTGGCTTATCCTTGACACTGCAGGTATTTACCAAATGCTTAGCAGTTGTGGCAGCATCCCTCTGGAGGGAAGAGCTTTCTGTATCCCCATATGTGGATGACTGGCACTTGAAGGCACCCTCCGGAGCAGAGATTCTGTACACATAGTCCAGAATGCGACAACTGTTGAAGAAACTGGGTGTCACAGTGAATGCACCGGAATTCCTACTCGTTCCTTGTCAGCACCTCCATGACATTGGTGTGGTGCTGGACACAGTGGTGGGCAGAGCCTTTTTGCCTGCAGATAGGCAGGGATGGAGGCCCTTGTTGCCTAGGCCCAGCTGATGCACAGAAGCCATTATGTGTCAGCCCAGACTGTGGCGAATTAGTCACTGCTGTCATATTTCTCTGCAATTTTCTTTATGTTTAATTTCCCAAAAGACTATGTCATAAGAGTATCATGGGCCCAAGTCTTTGTTTCAGCTGGAGATTGATGTGTAAAACAAAGGGGATTAATTGGCCTGGGAAGGCTGGAAGAAAATTCATTTGTGTTTCAATAGCTCAAAAGCTGAGACCAAGTTCCTGGAGTCAAGATGTCTGACGTTCCTTTGTGTGCCTCCAGACAAGGATCTTGTCAGACAAAGGAGAACCATTTCAGAATTTAATGAGCTCATCTTTATGTAAAACGCTGAGTTACTCTCATATAGCCTGACCACCCAGGGAGTTAGTATAGTGTGCAAAACCCATTTCAGATATTTGTTTTACATTTTCAAACTTTGAGGAATTTGGGAAAGAGCGAGAACGACCCCTGCAGGCCTAGAGCTGAACATCTGAATTTTAAAGTTTTAAGAGACTGGCCAATCAGGAAGAAGGCTGGACTGACCTCACAGACCCTATAAAAACTGCTGTGAAGAGAGAAAAGTTGCCTTTTTTGTTGAACATTTAGCAGCTGCCTAGGTGTTGAGTCTAACACATGAAAAGGAATTGCTGTCTGTGTGTGTGTGTGTGTGTGTGTGTGTGTGTGTGTGTGTGTGTGTGCGTGTGCGTGTGTGTGTGGAACGATTTTCCACACATGAGAAAGGACTGGCTAGCTGTTTTCTTTCAGACAGACCCAGAACCTTCTGCAACAGATCTTAAGCCCTGTTCTTCTGGGAAAGTAGAACAGAGAATAAAAAATCACCTTGTCTTCTGGACATTTTCATTTGAACTTTGAAAAGAAGATTTTTCAACAGACTTGCTCTTTGCTTATCTTGGACACTGAACACCACAGGTAGACTTTATCAGAATTCTAACAGTGTAGGTTTTTTCTGTTTAATGCACTTTATTTTTGAATTATTGTCTGCAACTCATTGCTTGCATTTCTTGTAGAATATTGTATTGCTTTTCTTTATTTAAGTAAACATTTGCCATATTTTTATCAACAGCTCTGCCTGGGCCTATTGCTTTGTGTGTTATTTTGGGATAAAAGGTTTGCTCAGACTGTGCCTAACTGCTGTAGGGCCAAAATGCTACCAACGAAACAAAATAAGTAGACCACTCACTACAATACTGAATATTAGACATAGACTCCTTGGATAGAAGGAAAGGAAGCTCTCCTTCTTGGCAGTCAAAGTCACAGAGTTCATCAAAGAGGGGGTCTCCTGGAGTAGGGGATCCGACCATGCGTAGGGGTGAGTTCATGACAGATTTGGTGGCAACTACTAGGATTTCTGAACTAAAAACTGTCTGAACAAACCACACACAGTAGAGGGTAGAATTTGGAAAAGGGAAAAAATTGATTGCAGACAATAGTAATCTTCCCTGTTTAATTTGTTTGTGCTGAGCAAGCATAGTAACATAGAAACATAGACTTTGATGGCAGATAAGGACCGCTTGGCCCATCTAGTCTTCCCATTTCCCTACCTATAGGATAGGCCACAGATCCTAGTTAACCAACGGCCTATTTCTTCCTATCCCCACAAGAGTTGCTTTATGTCTGTCCCATGCATTCTTGAATTCTCACACAGTTTTAGACCCCACAACCTCCTCAGGAAGGCTGTTCCATGCATCCACTACCCTCTCTGTGAAAAAATACTTCCTCACATTGCCCCTGAACCGCCCCACCATCTTTAAATTGTGTCCTCTTGTTCTTGCATGTCTCTTTTTCTGAAAGATGCTATCATCTTGGACTTTGCTGATTCCACTGAGCTACTTAAAAGTTTCTATCGTGTCCCCCCTCTCCCTTCTTTCCTCAAGGGTATACATATTAAGCTCCTTAAGTCTGTCCTTGTACAGCTTCTCTTGCAGACCCTGCACCATTTTAGTTGCCCTCCTCTGGACTGCCTCTATCCTGTCTATATCTTTACGGAGATGGGGTCTCCAGAACTGGACGCAGTACTCCAGATGGGGTCTCACCAACTGTCTGTACAGAGGGATAATAACTACCTGTTTTCTGCTGGTGATGCCTCTCCCTATGCATCCCAGTATACCCCCAGCCCTCCCTACTGTCTTCTCACATTGCTTGCTAACCTTAAGGTCATCTGATATGATTATCCCCAGGTCCCTTTCCAATTTTGTTGTTGTTACTACCTCCCCCACATTGTGTATTCTTCCCCTGGGTTCTTGTTTCCTATGTGCATTATTTTGCACTTCTTTGCACTGAATCCTAGCTGCCATACTTCTGACCATTCCTCCAACCTTGCCAAGTCCCTTCTCAGCCTTTTCACGCCTCCTTGTGTATCAAGTCTGTTGCAGATCTTTTGTGTCTTCTGCAAAGAAGCATACTTTTCCTTCCAGTCCTTCTGCAATGTCACTTATAAAGACATTAAAAAGGACTGGACCCAGCACTGAACCCTGCGGTACCCCACTAGTAACCCCTCTTTCTTCAGAGTGGACTCCATTTACAATTACCTTCTGTGTCCTGTTGTCCAGACAATGTTTTACCCAGGCTACCACCCTGGGACCCACTCCCAGGCTGGTTAATTTGACTGTTAATCTTGTGTGGGACTGTGTCAAATGCCTTGCTAAAGTCTAGGTAGGCCATGTCCACAGCCCCTCCCTGGTCTACTACTTTGGTCACCCAGTCAAAGAAATCTATTAGATTTGTCTGACATGACCTTCCCGCTGTGAACCCATGCTGCCTTGGGTCCTGTGCTCTACTGGTCTCTAGGTACTCAACAGTTCTTTCCTTCAGAAGTGACTCCATCACTTTCTCTACCACAGAGGTCAAACTGACAGGTCTGTAGTTTCCTGCCTCTGTCTTGGTCCCACTTTTGTGAAGAGGAATCACATCCGCCTTCCTCCAGTCCTCGGATACCACACCATCCTCCCATGATTTATTAAAAAGAGTAGCCAGTGGTTTCATTAGTTCCCCCCTTAATTCTTTTAGAATTCTGGGGTGAATTCCATCAGGCCCCTTCAGTTTTAGGAGTTCTTGCAGAACCCTTTCTTCTGTGAAAGGACTGGGATCGACCCCCCTATCAAGAGTGCTTCCATTAATTGGAATAGGCACTTCCCCCTCCTCTTTTGTGAATACTTGGCAGAAATATTCGTTCAGTATCCCTGCTTTTTCACTGTCCCGCTCTGCCCACCTGCCATTCATTCTATTCAGCCTCACTATCCCTCCATTTGTCTTTCTACACTCGCTGATGTACCTATAAAAGGTTTTAAGTGTTAGTATAGGGAAAGGAAATGGCTTCCAAGTACAATACTTACAATATGGAACAGCTAAGATAGCTGTGCAAGGAAAAAGGAAAAAGGAATTGACAGTGAGGGGTGGACTAAAAAGCAACTCACTGAAGCCCTCATGGCAGCTGATACAGAGGTAGCCACAAGGCATGTGGAGTCACAGCTGGTGACTCAAGGTGACTAGACCTCAAACATGGAGGGACCAGAGAGGAACCAGGAGCCACGGGTCCACAGGGAGGCATCAGAAGACAAGGAGCTGGAGACACTGAGGCTCCAGGTGGAGCTTCAGAAAGCATAGGTTGCCAAACAAGCCCAACAGCAGAAGATGGAGTTAGAGCTGAGAAACCTTGAAATGGAGTTGGAGAACAAACAGTGCAAGAGAGAGGCTGAGAACAAGCAGCGCCAGAGAGAGTTTGAACTGGAGAAGCTGAAAATCCAACCAGCCACACACGAGCAGGTACATGGTGGGGGTGAACCTGAGACTCCAGGGCTCGGGTATAAATTTAATTCTAAATTGCTTGCTAAATTTAAAGAGTGGGAGGATATGAATACATTTTTAAATTCATTTGAAAAGGTCTGTATCCAGGCCAACATACCCAAGGAGGCATGGAGCTTTCAATTATCCTCATTGCTTACTGGCAAGGGGCGTGAAGCGTGGGACAGATGGACACTGTGAATAGCTGAGATTATGAAAAGCTAAAAATTGCATAGTTAAAAAAAAATTATTTAAACCTTGAGGCTTTCAGGGCAAAATTTTGGTAAATCTGGAAGGGGCCCGAAATGAGCTTTGAGGAACTCGCCACTAAACAGTGCCAGTATTTAAAACATCAGTGGGAGGGTGTGAAAGCTGATTCAATTGAAGCTATTGAAGAAGTGGTACTATTAGAACAATTCTTTTGAGCATGTTCAACAGAACTAAAAACCAGGCTGGAGGAACACGCTCCGCAGACAGCAAAACAAGGCTGCTGAGCTGGCTGATCGCTAGGCTAGAAGCAGGCCTGCTCTCAAGGGAAATGGGGGAGCAGGAAATACAGAGGCAAAAGGGAAAAGTTTGCCTTTTGGACAGTCAAAAGCCACATTGCCTCTGCAAAAAGAAGGGAACCACACTGTACCTAAAAGAGATTTAGGGGAAAAGAAAAATGATGAGTGTTGGTTTCGCAAAAAGCCAGGCCATATTTCTAGCCAGTGTCCTAAAAGACACAAAATGTAAAAGGACTGGTTGCAAACTGTATTCCTGAAGCTATTCCTGAGAATACGAAAAAGTACATTCACCCAGTTACAGCAAATGGGGTGCATACTCAAGGGTTAAAGGATACTGGAGCATCTCTTACACTGGTAAAATGAGATTTTGTTGGGCCTGAACAAATCCTGCCAAATCAGTTTGTGTCTGTAAGGGATTTCACTTGGGTGGAGAAAACTTACCCATTAGCCGGTGTTACCCTGGATTGGGGAGAACCACGTGAAGGGGTATGAAAGGTGGCTGTAGCAGACGCTCTCTTTATGGATATTATTGTAGGAAATGATGTTCCACAGGGGCCGGTATGTGCTGTCACCTGGAAGCAGATGACTACGGGCTCCTGTCATCTTCGGGACCCCATAGAGATTCCTACAGGAGAGGTTAGGAGACAGGCCAGCCAGCCAGCCTGTAGCTCTTGTAAGAGAGTGTGCTAACAGGGGCATGGAACTTCCCCTAGTGGCAGTTCACCAAACTGCTACTGAGGTTTGCTCTAAGGAGGGAGGGGTAACACATAGCCAGAGGGAGGGGATGGTTGTGATACTAAATCCCCTTATGCTATAGCTATGCACCTCAGTCTGGGAACTGATGGGGCCTTACCTCATGCTTTGGGCAAGTGTGAGGACTTATCAGCAGCACAGCTGACTGACCCTAGCTTAGAGAAGCTGAGAGCCTGTACAGAGTCTAAAGGGACACAGGGAGGTGATGGAAAATATAGGGTATTTTTGGGACAATGGGCTGTTATTCACATAGGACAGAGGGATGGGTGATAGTCAGGCAGCTTGTTCCCCAGGGGTATCATGAGTTATTGCTCAAGGTGGCTCATGATGTTCCCACGTCGAGACATCTGGACATTGCTCATACAACACAGCAATTAACCAACAGCTTCTATTGGACCAAATTTACCAAGCAGGTGAAGGAATACTGCAAATCCTGTCACCGGTGTCAGGAAATAAGAAAGGCCAGATGGAAAGCCAAGGCTGTCCTGATTCCTTTGTCAATTGTGGAAGAATCATTCCAGAAGGTGGGAATGAATATTGTGGATCCTTTGAACACCCCAAGTTCTTCGGGGAAAAAGTATATATTGACGGTAGTTGATTATGCTACTTGCTACCCTGAGGCCACCACCCTGTCCTCCATTAAGGTGGACCAAGTGGTGGATGCCTTGTTGGGAATTTTCTCCCATGTAGGGTTTCCGCAAGAAGTTATCTCTGATCGGGGGTAACTTCATGTTGGACCTTATGAAATGTTTCTAGGAGAAGTGTGGTGTGGGACAAAGGTGCATGATGCCTTACCACCCACAAGCCAGTGGTCTCACAGAAAGATTTAATGGGACCCTAAAATCAATGTTCCAAGCATTTCCTGAACAACAAGGGAGGGACTGGGAGAAATACCTTCTCCATCTGTTGTTCACATACAGGGAGGTACCCCAAGAGTGAATAGCATTCTCCCCCTTGAGCTCTTGTATGGACGCAGGGTGAGGGGGCCCCTAGATTTGATCCAAGAAGATTGGGAAGGTAAGCATGCCACCCAGGGTACTCCCATAGTGGAGTATGTTTTAAAATTTAGAGAGAAGCTGAACAAGCTTATGGGCATGGCCCAGAGCAATCTGTCAGCTGCCCAGCAAAAACAAAAGACTTGGTACAATCGTAGAGTCAGAGCTCACTTGCACAGGGTAGGACAGGAGATAATGGTCCTGATCCTAGTCCAGAAAGACAAGCTGCAGGAAGAGTGGGCGGGACCATACCAGGTAGTCCGGCAGGTAAAGGATGTAAACTACATTGTGGAGTTACTGACTGAAAACATACCCACAGAATGTACCATGTAAACATGATGAAGCCCTATTTCAATAGGGCTGACATTGTACTTGCAGTTTACAGTCCTGGGGAGGAGGTAGGTGAGGAGGATCCCCTTCTCAACTTGCTAGCTGAAAGTAATCTGTGGAGACCATTCCTTTGTCACCCCAGTTAACACCTGAACAGGCCCAGGAAATGAGGACAGTTTTGTGGGAATTTACCCCTTTACTTACGTCCAAGTCAAGACGGACCCCACTAGCAGTGCATGATGTAGATACAGGGACACAAGCACCCATAAGTAGGACAGCCTACCAGGTGTCTGAGACAGACCTCAAGGACATTAGGAGGGAGGTGGGGGGGCTGCTGGATCTAAGGGTGATCCACAAATCCCGCAGTCCCTGGGCTTCACCTGTAGTCCTTGTCCCCAAACCAGATGGGACTACATGGTTCTGCATAGACTATCATGAGCTCAATGCCATCATGAAGTCTGACGCCCACCTAATGCCCCACACAGATGAATTTCTGGACAAGCTGGGAAGGGCAACATACTTAACCACTATAGCTTGGCAGAAGACACCAGGAGAAAGGACTGCTGTGTGACTGAACTTCTCTACTGGGACTAAAGTAGAAGAACTTTTGTACTTGGACCTTTAATTTAGGGTAAAAAAAACTAACATACAAAAAAAAAGTGTGTGTTTGGGTTAACTGAACTGAATGGGTATCTGAAGAGTTATCTAGGTTTAAATCTCAGGTGACTGAAAGGACTTAACTGCTGTGAGGTTTAAATTACTTGTAGAAAGATCTGGTAAGTAGGGGGAGTGGCTTAGCTGGAAGGAAGCTACATTTAAAGACTGCCTTAGAAAGTTTCTGCTAATAGCTTGGCAGAAGACACCAGCAGAATGGACTGCTGTGTGACCGAACTTCTCTGCTGGGACTAAAGTAGAAAAACTTTTGAACTTGGACCTTTAATTTAGGGTAAAAAAAACTAACATACAAAAAAAGAGTGTGTGTGTTTGGGTTAACTGAACTGAATGGGTATCTGAACAGTTATCTAGGTGTAAATCTCAGGTGACTGAAAGGACTTGACTGCTGTGAGGTTTAAATTACTTGTAGAAAGATCTGGTGAGTAGGGGGAGTGGCTTAGCTAGAAGGAAGCTACATTTAAAGACTGCCTTAGAAAGATTCTGCTAATAGCTTGGCAGAAGACGCCAGGAGAAAGGACTGCTGTGTGACTGAACTTTTCTGCTGGGACTAAAGTAGAAGAACTTTTGTACTTGGACCTTTAATTTAGGGTAAAAAAAACTAACATGCAAAAAAAAAAGTGTGTGTTTGGGTTAACTGAACTGAATGGGTATCTGAAGAGTTATCTAGGTGTAAATCTCAGGTGACTGAAAGGACTTAACTGCTGTGAGGTTTAAATACATAGATACATAGATACATAGACTGTGTCGGCAGATAAGGGCCTATGGCCCACCCAGTCTGCCCATTTGAGCTTGTAAGTTCAGTTTGTTTTCCTAGAAGTCTGTTGCCCCTTACCCCTGACCTCCAGAATTCCTTTATGTCTATCCCATGCATTATTAAATCCCTTGATTGTTTCAGCCCCCACCACTTCCTCTGGCAGGGTGTTCCACTTGTCCACCACCCGTTCTGTGAAGAAATTCTTTCTCATGTTTCCTCTGAATCGTCCTCCCTCCAACTTCATCCCATGCCCTCTAGTCCTGGAACATCTTTTTCACTTAAAAATAGTGTTTTCCTGCACCCTGTTCCTCCCTGTAAGATACTTGTATGTCTCTATCATATCCCCTCTCTCCCTCCTCTCCTCCAGGGAGTACATGTTCAGTTCCTTCAACCTGTCTTCATAGGACTTGTGATGCAATCCATGCACCATCTTTGTTGCCCTCCTCTGAACCTTCTCTACCCTGTCTATGTCCTTACATAGGTATGGTCTCCAGAACTGTACACTGTACTCCAGGTGGGGCCTCACTAATGTCTTGTATAGCGGAATTATGACCTCCCTTTTCCTGCTGGTGATGCCCCTGCCTATACATCCCAGCATCCTATTTGCTTTACCTGCTGCCTTGTCACACTGTTTCCCTACCTTGAGGTCATCAGAGATGACAACCCCAAGATCCCTTTCCTGCTTGATGCATGCTATATCCTCACCCCCAACTGATATATTGTGCCAGGGTTTTTGTGCCCCATATGCATTATCTTGCACTTCTTTGCATTGAATTTCAACTGCCAAACCCCTGACCATTCTTCAAGTTTCTGCAGGTCGCTTCTCATTCTGTCTACACGCTTGGTGTGTCTACTCTGTTACAGAGCTTTGTGTCATCAGCGAACAGTGAAATTCTGCCTTCTACATTCTCGCAATGTCACTGATGAAGATGTTGAATAGGACCGGTCCCAGCACTGATCCCTGTGGTACCCCACTGGTCACTCTTCCCTCTGTGGAGTGACAGCCATTTACCACCACCCTCTGTGTTCTGCCACCCAGCCAGTTACCTACCCACCTCACTACTGTCCTGCTCACACTCATATTTCCCAGTTTGTGTAATGGTCTTCTATGTGGCACAGTATCAAAGGCCTTGCTGAAGTCCAGATAGGCCATGTCCACTGCCCTCCCCTGATCCACCTCCCTAGTCACCCAGTCAAAAAATTCAACGAGGTTGGTCTGACATGACCTCCCCTGGTGAAACCATGCTGCCTTGGGTCCTGTAGTCCATTGACAACCAGATGTTCCACCAATCTTCCTTCAGTAGTGCTTCCATGATCTTCCCCACTACTGAGGTGAGGCTGACTGGTCTGTAGTTCCCTGCTTCCTCTTTGTTCCCACATTTGTATAAGGGAACTACATCTGCTGTCCTCCAGTCTTTGGGTACCTCCCCTGTTTCCAGTGATCGGCTAAATAGGATAGCCAGAAGTTCAGCCACCACCTCTCTTAGTTCTTTAAGGACGCTGGGGTGCACCCCATCTGGCCCCATTGCTTTATCAATTACTTGTAGAAAAATCTGGTAAGTAGGGGGAGTGGCTTAGCTAGAAGGAAGCTACATTTAAAGACTGCCTTAGAAAGATTCTGCTAATAGCTTGGCAGAAGACACCAGGAGAAAGGACGGCTGTGTGACTGGACTTCTCTGCTGAGACTATATTGCCCTCCTTCCCTCCCCTCCACCCCCCCCACCCAAAGCTAGTTCTATTTTCATAGGCACAGGATTTGACTGACAACAGGAACTTCCGGTTTAGGGGCAGGAAGTGAGTGATCACAGAACCACCAAGGACCCACCATCCTAAAAGGGCAAGAGTAGCTTTCCAGCCCCCTCTAGCTGCTGGAGGTCTGCCTCTGAGCAAGTAAGTGGTCTACTGAGAAATATAGGATATTCTTGTCTCAGAACAGGACAATCAGGAGCTTAAAGGGCACACAGGCAGAAAGTAAGAGAGAGAGAGAGAGAAAAAGAGGAAAGAGTAAGGATTTCAAACAGTTAAGGGCCAGAAATAAGACATGATTGAGTGGTGCAGTGCAGTGGCTGTGGAGCAGCAGTCTTCCGGGAGATGTTCTGGAGGATGCAGTGTTGTCCCATCTGCAGGCACCTCTCTGGGCTGAGGGAGGAGGTTGCTCATCTCCAGGCTGAGTTGGCCAGGATTTGTGGGACCTCCTCTTCCATCCAGCGACCACCAGTGCCACTGCCGTTGCCTCAGAGGTTGCCAAGAAAGAGGAGAGGTTGGACCACAGTGGCCTCAGGGAGGGTGAGGGTGGTGTAACAGAGGTGCATCCCTCCAGTTGTACCTCTCCACAATTCCTATGCCATTCTGACAAAGTGTGGTTCCTCTATGGAGGCACCTACAGTGGAGACCAAGGATGATGCTGGGAACCTCCACAAAGGAGACCCACAGGAGGGTGGCAGGGGACCCTGCAGGGGAAGGAAACAACTCCTGGTGGGGGACTCCATTGTTAGGAAGGTAGAACTGGGGGAGGAAGGGGAGAAGGAGGTAAGGTGCCTGCCTGGTGCCATGGCTTGGAGGGACAGGGAGTGAATCCTCAGGATTGCCGGAGCAGCTGCACAGGGGAGGGAGCTGGATGTCATTGTCCACCTAGGGACAAATGGCCTGGCTAAGAATGGGATTAGAGAAGTGCAGGAAGAGTTTGTGGAATTGAGGAGGGGCCTTAGTCAAGTAGCATGCACGGTAACTTTCTCGGAGGTGCTACCCATCTATGGCATAGGAGAGGCTAGAGTGTTCCACACCATGGGATTCAATCAGTGGTTGAAAAACTGGTGTAGAGCTCAGGGATTTGGCTTCATTGGGGACTGAGGGTCCACCTGGAGTGATGCAAGCCTATACTGGCATGATGGGCTGCATCTGCCCAGGAGGGGAACCAGGATCCTAGGTGATAGGTTTAAATGCTTCATTGGCAAACTTTTAAACTAGCCAGGGGGAGGCACTGGAAAGGAGCAGGAAAATCCTAGTCCCCCAAGTAATCACGGTAGTAAGTGCGGCAAACACCAACATAGAGGTGTCGATAGGGAGAAGGGCAGGGGTAAACGGAGAAAGTGACAAAGGCAAGAAAGACAGGGATGGGGAAAGGGAGTAAGGCCATCAGGAAATGGAGGGTAATGAGTACCAATGCCCCTAGTGTGGGCAACAAGCTCCCTGAGCTGATGGCCTTAATGGAAGAGGGATGTCTGGATATCGTAGCAGTCACAGAAACATGGTACACAGAGAACCATGACTGGGATGTTAACATACCAGGATACATAACCTACAGGAGAGACAGGCAGGGGAGAAGAGGGAGGAGTAGCTCTTATGTAAAGGAAGGATAAAAGCAACTGAACAAAAGAGTAAACAGGGAGGACAGGAGGCACTGTGGGTTGCCTTGAGACTGGAAAGGCACCACAATCCGCACAGGGGTTGTGTACAGACCCCATGTCAGGGGAAGGAATGGACATGGATATGATAGAAGGCATTCTTAGAATGGCAGAGAAAGGGGAGATACTGTTGATGGGAGACCTGAATATGCCAGATGTTAACTGGAGCACATTTGCTGCAGCTACATCCAAGAACAGGGACATTCTTGATGCCCTACAGGTGGCAGGCATTAGACAGCTAGTTTCGGAACCCTCTCGTGAGGGAGTAATCTTAGACCTCGTACTCTCAAATGGGGCAGTGAGAGGATCTCAGATCTAGAAGTGGGTTGCCATCTGGGGACAAGTGACCATCAGTGTGGTTCACGTTAAACTCAGCTACAGAGTCAAGCCATACAAAAGTGAGGGTACTGGACTTTAGGAGGGCTGACTTTGGCAAGATGGGAGAGTGCCTCAGAAAAGCACTAGCAAACAGGCTAGAAGGAGGTGTGGAGCAACAATGGGGAATTATCAAAACTGCCATCACAGAGGCAACAAGCCTTTGTGTGAAGCAAATAAACAAATATGAAAGAAAAAGCCACTATGGTTCTCAAAAGAGGTGGCTGTGAAAGTCAGGAAGAAAAAGATGGCATTCCGGAAGTATAAGGAAACACAGAAGGAGCAGGACAGAGAGCTGTACCAGTTAAGGCAGAAGGAAGCAGGGAGGGAAGTCAGAATAGCAAAGGCCCAAACTGAGGAAAAGATAGCCAACTCAGTTAAGAAGGGGGATAAAACCTTTTATAGGTACATCAGCGATGAGAAAGACAAAGGGAGGGATAGTGAGGCTGAATAGAATGAACTGTGGGTGGGCAGAGGGGGACAGTGAAAAAGCAGGAATACTGAATGAATATTTCTGCTCAGTATTCACAAAAGAGGAGGGGGAAGTGCCTAATCCAATTAACAGAAGCACTCTTGATAGGGGGTCGATCCCAGTCCTTTCACAGAAGAAAGGGTTCTGCAAGAACTCTTAAAACTGAAGGTGGACAAAGCAATGGGTCCTGATGGAATTCACCCCAGAATTCTAAAAGAATTAAGGGAATGAAACCACTGGCTACTCTTTTTAATAAATCATGGGAGGATGGTGTGGTACCCGAGGACTGGAGGAAGGCAGATGTGATTCCCCTTCACAAAAGTGGGACCAAGACAGAGGCAGAAAACTACAGACCTGTCAGTCTGACCTCTGTGGTAGGGAAAGTGATGGAGTCACTTCTGAAGGAAAGAATAGTTGAGTACCTAGAGGCCAGTGGAGCACAGGACCCAAGGCAGCATGGGTTCACAGCAGAAAGGTCATGTCAGATGAATCTAATAGATTTCTTTGACTGGGTGACCAAAGTAGTAGACCAGGGAGGGGCTGTGGACATGGCCTACCTAGACTTTAGCAAGGCATTTGACACAGTCCCACACAAAAGATTAATAGTCAAATTAACCAGCCTGGGAGTGGGACCCAGGGTGGTAGCCTGAGTAAAACATTGGCTGGACAACAGGACACAGAAGGTAATTGTAAATGGAGTCCACTCTGAAGAAAGGGGGGGCTAGTGGGGTACCGCAGGGTTCAGTATTGGGTCCAGTCCTTTTTAATGTCTTCATCAGAGACATTGCAGAGGGACTGGAAGGAAAAGTATGCCTTTTTGCAGATGACACAAAGATCTGCAACAGGGTTGATACACAAGGAGGTGTGGAAAGGATGAAAAGGGACTTGGCAAGGTTGGAGGAATGGTCAGAAGTATGGCAGCTAGGATTCAATGCAAAGAAGTGCAAAATAATACACCTGGGAAACAAGAACCCAGGGGAAGAATACACAATGGGTGGGGAGGTAGTAACAACAACAAAAAAGGAAAGGGACCTGGGGGTAATCATATCAGATGACCTTAAGGTTAGCAAGCAATATGAGAAGGCAGTAGGGAGGGCTGGGGGTATACTGGGATGTATAGGGAGAGGCATCAGCAGCAGAAAACAGGAAGTTGTTATCACTCTGTACAGATAGTTGGTGAGACCCCATTTGGAGTACTGTGTCCAGTTCTGGAGACCCCATCTCCAGAAGGACATAGACAGGATAGAGGCAGTCCAGAGGAGGGCAACTAAAATGGTGCAGGGTCTGCAAGAGAAGCCTGTGATGAGAAGAGACTAAAGGTGCTTAATATGTATACCCTTGAGGAAAGAAGGAGAGGGAGACATGATAGAAACTTTTAAGTACCCCAGTGGAATCAACAAGTCCAAGAGGGTAGCATCTTTCAGAAAGAGACTTGCAAGAACAAGGGGACACAAATTAAAGATAGAAGGAGGGCGGTTCAGGGGCAATGTGAGGAAGTATTATTTCACAGAGAGGGTAGTAGATGCATGCAACAGCCTTCCTGAGGAGGTTGTGGGGTCTAAAACTGTGGGAGAATTCAAGAATGCATGGGACAGACATAAGGCAATTCTTGTGGGGAGTAGGAAGAAATAGGCTGTTGGTTAACTAGGATCTGCGGCCTATTCTGTAGATAGGGAAATGGGCAGACTAGATGGGCCTAGCAGTCCTTATCTGCCATCAAAATCTATGTTTCTATGTTTCTACTATAGACCTGACCAAGGGGTACTGATAGGTGGAACTCACTGACAGGGCTAGAGAAATGTCAGCTTTCATCACCCCAATTGGCCTGTTTGAGTTTAAAGTCTTGCTCTTGGGATGAAGAACACCCCTGCCACATTCCAATGGCTCGTGAATCAGCTGCTACAGGGTACAGAGGACTTTGCAGTAGCCTACCTAGATGACAGCTATATTCAGCCATAGTTGGGAGGAGCACCTGACACACTTGAGGGAAGTGTTTGGCAAAATACAAGCCACAGGGCTGACTGTTAAAGCAGAAAAATGCCAGGTGGCCAAGGCAGAGGTCACTTATTTGGGACATGTAGTGAGGCGGGGCCAACTCCCCCCAAACCAGGCAAAAATAGAGGCGATTGCAGCATGGCCCATGCCTGAGACCCAGAAAAAAGTTAGGAGCTTTCTTGAGACCACAGGGTACTATAGGAAATTTGTACCCAACTACAGCTCCCTGGCAGCTCCTTTATCTGGGCTGTTAAAAAAGAAGCAGCCTAAGAGGGTAAAATGGAACTTAGCCTGTGACAGGGCCTTCACACAACAGAAAACCTTACTGTGTAGTGCACCAGTGCTGGCCAGCCCAGACCACACCCAGTCATTTGTGGTGCAAACATACACCTTGGATGTGGGAATAGGGGCAGTCCTCAGTCAGACATCCAGTCAGGGGAAGGAACACCCCATAGTGTACCTCAGCTAGAAACAGCTTCACTGTGAGAAAGCATATTCCACAGTGGAGAAAGAATGGCTTGCTCTGGTATGGGCTCTGAAAAAACTGGAGCCATATCTTTATGGGTGAAGATTTGAGGTACAGATAGACCACAACCCTAAACTAGCTGGGGGCTGTGTGACAGCCTAAAAAGCTGTGGGACAGACAGGCAGCAGTGGAGAACTGTTTTACTTCTTTTAATATATTATACACTCTTTAGCACATAGTGGGTTGGTTGTCCTGCTCTGCAGACAGTCAGGTTGTGGTGAGAATTGTAGTCTGTGTTTAGACACTCCATGAACTACTGCAGTGCCCTAGTACCAAGAAGCTGTGTATTTTCATTTTCAGCATACTTCAACCAAGTGTGGGTGGATAACAGAACTGTTCCTGTGGGGAATACTCTAGTTTTAGGGCTGTTTTAATTACTTTGTGAGTGTGCACATTGTGTGACCTGGAGGCTCCTCTTCCAGGTTACGGCAGATAAATTCTCACTGCTGAGTGCTTGCTCAGCGTACGGTTTTAATATCGTGTGTCTGCGGTGTCGTGAGAGGCGTAGAGCCAAGGGCCCAGACTACTGGTAAAGCACATGTTACAAATATTGCAGCTGAAAAAGCTAATAGGCTATTGCACAACGTACTGGGTATTAATTTCTGTTTAAATGATAGTGAGTTTAATGACACAAGAAGTTTAAGGTTCTTACACTACCAGTGGATGTGATAAAATTTCTCAGCGTTGACTGATACGCACACTCTAGTTATTTATGGACTGTGTTCCTTTCTTACTAATTAGATACTGGTTTCGAATGTATAAGCTGAATAATTAAGTATTCTGCAGTTAACCCATTTTTCACTTGGAAAGTAGCATACTGGGAGTGTTGAGTACCTTTGCTTGTATTCTCTCTCTCTCTCTCTGTGTAGGTTTATGATGTATACAAAATCAAATAAATTGTAAATAAATAAAACTAAAACCTTTAAAAACTGTGCACATAACATAATAGGATACTGCAAGTTCATTTCTCTTCTATTTGGCTCATCTCTTGTTTGTTTTATTTCACTATCAGTTTTCCTGATATTATATTACTATGGCAGATATATTACTATGGAAGATATAATGAACTATCTAAATGAGTACATTAAAACAAGGAAAACTTTTCATATGCACGTAGTGCAATATGTATGGGTTGGGAAACAGTACTACTGTAACTTGTAGCAAATGTAATCAACTTAATGCACTGCAATTAGAGGTTAGTATTTAAAAAATCATTACATAACACTAGTTTTTTTTATTTATTTATTTACTAAAATTTTGGATAACACCTTTGAGCAAATGGGCTCTTTTACAAAGGTTCCATGTCAAGGACATCACACAGTTTAAGACAAGAACAAGCAATTAATAACAGGCAAACATAACAGTACAGTTTAAATACAAGAAGCCACCAGCAGCTTTGTCAAGGAACAAAATGTGAATTAAATAAGTGATGCAGTTGGAAAAGAAAACACAAACATTGTACACAATTATCCTGGGCAGGTACACGAAAGGTAGTGATCTTGCAAAGGCCAAGAGAGGGACATAGGTAGTTCTAGGTGTGAACTTAGATGAAGGAAACAAAGCAGTGATTGGGAGGGGAAACCGAGATGGGAGGAAACAGGGGGCAATGGAGTGGCTAGGGAAGGCTGATGAGGGACATGGGAAAGAGATAACAGGAAGTGAGAGGGTTGAGAAGAGAGTGCATAAGTGCGAGGGGAGCCAGGACAGCAGGCAGAGCAGTTAAGTGAAGCAGTGGCAATAGGCACTGGCAACCAAATGCTGTCAAAGTTTGTGCCTAAAGGAGCTGAGATTCAAGGTGTTGGTGATTTCTACTGGAAGTGAGTTGAACCAGTTTGAGGTCCTTATTTTGTAGGAGTGCTGTCCTTGTGAGGTCCAGCAGTGGGGAACAGAGAAGGCTAGGTTTTCTGAACTCCTGGTTAGGCAGGTGGCACAGTGACGGGTCAGTATAGACTGAACTCCAGGTAGCAGAAGGCCCAGCAAAATCTTCTTTGTAAGGATGCAGTCTGCCTGATAGCTGCAGCCAGTTAGCCTGTTTGTAGATATCACATGTGTGTGAGAGTCAAGCATGGTTTCACCAGGGGGAGGTTATGTCACACCAACTTCATTGACCTTTTTGACTGGGTGACTAGGGAGGTGGATCAGGGGAAGGCAGTGGACATGGCCTATCTGGACTTCAGCAAGGCCTTTGACACTGTGCCACATAGAAGACTATTACACAGACTGGGGAATATGGGTGTGGGCAGGACAGTAGTGTGGTGGGTAGGTAACTGGGTGGGCGGCAGGACACAGAGGGTGGTGGTAAATGGCTGTCACTCCACAGAGGGAAGAGCGACCAGTGAAGTACCACATGGATCAGTGCTGGGACCGGTCCTATTCAACCTCTTCATCAGTGACATTGCGCAGAATGTAGAAGGCAGAATTTCACTGTTCGCTGATGACACAAAGCTCTGTAACAGAGTAGACACACCAGAGGGTGTAGACAGAATGAGAAGGGACCTGCAGACTTGAAGAATGGTCAGGGGTTTGGCAGCTGAAATTCAATGCAAAGAAGTGCAAGATAATGCATATGCGCACAAAAACCCAGGCACAATATACCAGTTGGGGGGTGAGGATATAGCATGCACCAAGCAGCAAAGGGATCTTGGGGTTATCATCTCTGATGACCTCAAGGTAGGGAAACAGTGTGACAGAGCAGCAGGTAAAGCAAATAGGATGCTGGGATGCATAGGCAGGGGCATCACCAGCAGGAAAGGGAGGTTATAATTCCACTATACAAGACACTAGTGAGGCCCCACCTGGAGTACAGTGTATAGTTCTGGAGACCTTGCCTACATAAGGGCACAGACAGGGTAGAGAAGGTTCAGAGGAGGGCAACAAAGATGGTGCATGGATTGCATCACAAGTCCTATGAAGACAGGTTGAAGAAACTGAACATGTACTCCCTGGAGGAGAGGAGGGAGAGGATATGATGGAGACATAGAAGTATCTTACAGGGAGGAACAGGGTGCAGGAATACACTATTTTTAAGTGAAAAAGATGTTCCAGGACTAGAGGGCATGGGATGAAGTTGGAGGGAGGACGATTCAGAGGAAATGTGAGGAAGAATTTCTTCACAGAACGGGTGGTGGACAAGTGGAACACCCTGCCAGAGGACGTGGTGGGGGCTGAAACAATCATGGGATTTAAGAATGCATGGGATAGACATAAAGGAATTCTGGAGGTCAGGGATAAGGGGCAACAGACTTCTAGGAAAACATAAACTGAACTTACAAGCTCAAATGGGCAGACTGGGTGGGCCATAGGCCTTTATTTGCCAACACTGTCTATGTATCTATGTAAGTAGATGAGGTGGGGAGCCAATATGCCATATTGAGGGCTAATGCTATGTGCCGGAGGGCAGTGTTGGTGGCCGATCTGTAAACCACAAGACCATAGTCAATTAAGGAGGTAACTGAGCTCTGAATAGAAAGGTTTAAGGCTTCGGCTGTGAAAAAGTACCTATGTCTATAGAACAGGCCTATACGGGTATTCACAGTTTTAGATGTGTTATGAAAATGCGTGGTGTAAGGTAGAGTGCAGTCAAGGGTCACACCCAGGTACTTGAACTGGGCAACCTGCTCCAGTGCAGAGCCTCCATTGTTGTTGATTAGCAGTTGTTTGTCTTTGTGTTTGTTGAGGGTACCATGGAACAGTATTGTTTTGGTTTTTGAGTAATTAAGGATGAGCTTGTTAGATCTGAACCAGGTTTCAACTTCAGCAAAACTTTGCTGCAGTTGCAGCTGTAGGCAAGAGTGGTCAGAGTGACTTGTGAAGATGATTGCATTGTCCACATATAGGAGAATTCTGTCATGGTACAAGGCAGGGAGGTCATTCAAAAATATGTTAAATAGCAGGGGGCCAGGGACAGAGCCTTGGAGGACACCTGAATGGACTGGAAGGGAGGTCAAGAAGGATTCACCAATTCTGACCTGCAGTGAGCTGTCACAGAGGTAGCTTTGAAACCAGGGGGGTGGCGTCCGATGAAAGTCCTAGGTGTGATAGTTGTCCAGTTAGCAGGGAGTGATTGACGGTATCAGACGCCTTTGTCAGGGCAATAAAGGTGGTGCTGACCAGTTGGTTGTGATCAAGAGCATGGTGTATATAGGTAGTGAAATTGAGGATTGCAGTGGTGGTGCTGTGCCCTTTTTAAAATCAGTGCTGCTGTGGACATTGAAGGTTATATTTTTATAGATAGTCAATGAGTTGATCAGCAACTATCCATTCCAAGGCCTTGGAGAGGGGAAGAGGTTGGAGATAGGTCTGTAGTTGCTTACAAGGGTCTTGTCACCACTTTTGTAGATAGGGGTCACCACAGCAGACTTCCATTTATGGGAGAATTGTGAGAGCATAAGAGAGCAGTTAAGGATTTTAGTAAGGGGGGGTAGGACTTTGTCAATGGTGAGAGTGATGAGTTTCAAGTCAAGGAAGTCTCCACCATGCCTAGCTTTCCCGAGTACTTTGAGTAGGTGTTTTCTGGCTAGACCTTCTGAGATTGCCTTGAAATAAATAAGCTAGAGAAACACACCCTGAGAAACCAATAAGCTAGAGAAAATTGTTAACCAACTAGATAATGAGACCCATGCTTATAATAATGTACTATGAGACTCTATGAAAAGACAGCATGAGAATGATAATGAAATGTTAGTTCTTCCTCCCTAGAACATAAAGCTAAGAAATGTTACAAAACTAGTAATGATGGATGGAGTACTGTCACTGTGAGGAATAAAAAACTTGTAAAAGGACAATGAAAACTCAGGATAACTACATACATACTCAAAACTGATTTGCAGTTTTGGATGTTGACCTTCCTACAATAAGTGACCCTCATTAAGCGCACACATACAAAGTACCACCACAGCAGGCTGTTCTGCACAATTTAACCAAGTGCCTCAAACCTTCAATATGGTGATTGGAGATGTCATCATTAAGTACATGGATAGTTACACTAAACAATATTGTAACTCATATGTCAGGTGCCAATATAAATATTGACAAAATCTGAATACCCCCTAAATCTTCCATAATCCTACACGTGAGCACTAATGACATTGGACAAAGCCACGAGAGGGATATCTGTAGTGATTTATTGCACTTAGGAACTAAGCTCAAAAACAGAGGTCTCCAAGTAGCCATATCAGAGATTTTGCCAGTATCTAGAGCACACCCTGAGAAAAATAAGACTATTGGTAGAATAAATAGTAGGCTATCAGATGGGTGCAAAGGTCTTAATATCAGCCTGATTAAAAATTGGGATTCATTTATAAATAAAAAGGAGTTATAGTCCAAGGACTGTTTACATTTGAACAAGCATGGGACTAAAATCTTAGGACTTAATTTTTAACACTGCTTACATTAGTTTTTTTAAACTAATTAATATAGGGTACATTTCAGTATCCCTTCTTGGCACCCCTGTAAATCAAAACACACTCAGAAACATACTAATACAAAAATTAATGATTATGCAGGTATCAAGTTTCTGTTACTCAATGCTAGGTGCTTAACAAACAAGGCAGATTAATTAAAATTGTGTATTGTGCAACAAGATACTGATATTATTTCCATCACAGAAACTTGATGGGATGACAAGTCTTCAGGGCAGTATAATATGTCTGGTTATGACATTCATAAATGTAACCATTCCACCAGAAAAGGGGTGGCTATTACCATAAAAAATAATATCAAATCTCTTGATATTGCAGATAAAATTAAAAATCACAATTCCAAGAGAGAAACAATATGGATAAAGCTTATATCTGACAAAACAGAACCTTTGATAATTGATATTTGTTATCGCCCTTCTGATTGTACTTCTGTAACTTAAAATGCATTATTATCTGAAATAGAAGCAGCAAGTGAACTTGGTGAAGTAATAATAATGGGAGATTTTAACCTGGGGGTATTAACTGGTTAAATAAATTAGCAGACACTTCAAGTAGCAAACAACTCCTGTCTGTCTGTGAACAACTTCATAATCATCTGCTTGTAAGTGAACCGATGAGGTCAAATAATATTCTAGACCTAGTACTCTGCTCAGATAACTTGCTTATAGATAAATGTACTGTCTCTACCTCACTGGGGAGTAGCGATCATAATACTATCATAAGAACCCCACAGAAAATGCACTGGGGCAAGGGTTATCCCGGAGGATACTGGCCATACAGCCAAATTTTAAAGAAAACACAAATTGCAAATACTCCAATAATGCAAAGCATCATGGGAAGCATATGCAAATGCTCATCAATTAGTTTGGACTGGCTCAACTTATGTTTTCACTATTACAAAGTATTTCCCTAAATAATGGAACAACTAAATAATTTATACAGTATATGGCAGGGCAGACATTGATGCAATACAGTTCCATCTAAGGCAAATAGATTGGAAAAATGAATTTCAACATAAAACCATACATAAATACTGGGAATATTTTAAAAATGTTCTAATGGATCTTTGTAACAATTACATACCTACACAACTTAAATACGCTCACAATAATATTTGACCAAAATGGATGAATAAAAAAAGGTTAATTAAGCAGAAAAATATTAAATACACCCAATATCTTAAGAACAAATCCAGTATTTCTTGAAACAAATTTGTAACTTCACAAAAGAAATCTTAAAAACGCAATCAAAAAAGCTAAGAAAGATTGGGAATGTAGGTTAACAGCAAATGCAAAACAAAACAATAGCAAAGCTTTCTTTGCTTATATTATTTCGCTGAAGAAACCTGCTTGTCAAGTGGGACCTATATTACATAAGGACGAGCTAGTACACACCCAACATGATGTGGCTAAGCTGTTTAATAAAACATTTTGTGAAGTATTTGGTCCTGAACATATTATTAATTTACCACCAGATCTATCAGAAGCTTTACTGGTTTCTTTTGCCATCGATCAAATAAGTAAGAAATAAATAGGCCAAAAGGATAACATTTCACCAGGCCCAGATGGAATATCGAGTGACATGCTGTATTTAGTTGCCGAAGAATTGTCACCCCTTATTAAAGCTTTTTGAGGGTTATATTAACAATAATTATGTTCCTCATGACTGGAAACTAGCCCATGTAATCCCATTATACAAAAAGGGATGTAAGAATATACGTAGCAATTGTAGACTGATAAGTCTAACATCTGCTGCTTGTAAAATATCAGAAAGCCTAATTAAGGATGAGATTAGCAAAATAAGCAAAAAGAACATGGAACAACATGGCTTCAAAGACGGTAGAGGATGTTCAACAAATTTGATCTGCTTTTATGAGCAGATCAGGGCACTTCTACATAAAAAAAACAGCATGTGTTGTGCTTTTTTTTTTTTTGACTTTAGTAAGCCCTTTGATTCGATGCCATACTGGACTGTGACAGAAAAGCTAAACAGTACTAATAGTAATAGGCACATTATAAGATGGATAGGTAATTGGCTAACTATTAGATCCCAGAGAGTTCTGGAGAATGGTATTCTATCCAGGGCTGGGAGAGATACTAGTGGGGTACCGTAAGGCTCTGTTTTGGGCCCTATTTTATTTCAAGTATTTGTGTCTGATATGACTCATGACATTCTTTCTTACACAGTTAGGTTTGCTGATGACATCAAGTTTGGTGGGCCTTGTTTGACAGTTGAACAAGTATCTGATATTCAGAGATTTAAATAAACTAGCCAGATGGGTTTTTAAATGGGGTATGAAGCTGAACCATGAAAAATACAAAGTAATGCATCTCAGCCCTCACAATCCCAATATTATGTATGTAATGGGCAGTGTGACTCTTGGTGAATCCAATTATGTGAGGGACCTCAGAGTACATATATTGTTCAACTTAAGCAGCACTAAACAAGTTGATGAAGCTATAAATAATACTAATAGAGTTATCTGGTCAATTAGATGCAACATCAACTCAAAAAATGAACGTGTTCTGATGCCTTTATTTTGCTCCTACACCAGACCTCATTTAGGATATGCCTCACAATTATGGTGTCCTTATAAAAAGTCCAAACATCAACAGCTAGAAAGGGTCCAAAGATGTTACACCAAAAGTATAGTTGGGTTAAAAGACATCTCATATGAGGAATGTGTAAAGACAATTAACTTGATGTCACTTGAAACAAGAAGAATTGGAGGTGATTTACTTCTGTTTTATGATATTATCCATGATCTGATGACCCTCATGTCTGATTTGGGTATAGATTTTAAAACATAATCTAAGGGACTCTTGGGGGCACCCATCACAAATTGTTGGCAAACCTTTTAAAACTATTCCTAGAAAATATTTTTTTACCCTAAGGATAGCGAATCCATGGAACAATCTGCCACTTGTGACTTTGATTAGTAAACCTAAGTCTGAATTCAAAAGGCGTCTACATAACTATATTCTATCGGGAGGTAAACTACAATATTATCAATATCAGATTTTTTAGGAGCACTTATGGGCAACCTTACAGTAACAGCCACAGACACTGCCAGCTATTTCCCAAAATTTCTGTGATATCTCCAGATATATCTAATGTTTTCTCCATTTCTACAGTAGGGGCAGCAGAGAGAAACTCTAGAAATTTCACAAAATATCTGGAAATAGCTGGCAATGTCTGTGGCTACTACTGTACCTCCTCACTCCTTGTCCTCCGTAGTATGATCCATAGTAGTAACCCTTTAGTATGGTTGAACTAAATGGCTAAGACAAATGGAAAACTCCTTAGATGGAGCATTGCCCTACAGTCATATGATATGGAGGCAATCCATAGGCCTGGATCTGCAAATGGCAATGCAGATGACCTATCTCGCATATTAGAACAGTGACTGAACTGAGGAAACCCTGCCGTAATAAGGGGTGCTTTCCCACAGGTTCAGTCTTAGGAAGGAGGGATGTGGCGAATTGACCACTGCGGTTCTATTTGTTGTTATATTTCTCTGCAATTTTCTTTATGTTTAATTTCTCAAAAGGCCATGACATAAGGTTCAGCTTATAAGGCAATATAGTATAGGAACAGTATAGTGTAGTGGTTTAGGGCTCTGAGCTGAAAACCTGGAGACCTGAGTTTGTATCCCACAGCCCCACTGGCATACTGTGCGACCCTGAGCAAGTCAACTAATTTCCTTGTGCTCCCAGGTCACACATGGAAACAAGCTTTGGCTTAGTGTGCCTTTCCTGGTTAAACAATTTCCCCTTCCCCTTATAAGGGTATCATGGGTCCATGTCTCTGTTTCAGCTGGAGACTCATGTATAAAACAAAGGGGATTAATTGGCTTAGGAAGGCTGGAAGAAAATTCATTTGTGTTTGAATAGCTCAAAGGCTGAGATCAAGTTCCTGGAGTTGAGATGTCTGAAGTTCCTTTGTGTGCCTCCAGACCAGGGTCTTGTCAGACAAAGGAGATCCATGTCGGAATTTACAGAGCTCATCTTTAAGCAAAATGCTGAGTTAATCTCATTATAGCCTGACCATCAAAGGAGTTAGTGCAGTGTACAAAACCCATTCTGATATTTGTTTTACATTTTCAAACTTTGGGAAATTTGGGCGAGAGCAAGAGAGACCCCTGCAGGCCTAGAGCTGAACATCTGAATCTTAAAGTTTTAAGAGACCGGCCAATCAGGAGGAAGGTTGGACTGACCTCAGAGATCCGATAAAACCGCTGTGAAGAGAGAAACATTGCCTTTCTTTGTTGAACATTTAGCAGTTGCCTATGTGTTGAGTCTAACACATAAAAAGGAATTGTTGTGTGTGTGGAAAGATTTTCCACACATGAGAAAGGACTGGCTAGCTGTTTTCTTTCAAAGAGACCCAGACCCTTCTGTAACAGATCTTAAGCCCTGTTCTTCTAAGAAAGTAAAATAGAGAACAAAATGTCTTTTGGACATTTTCATCTGAACTTGGAAAAGATCTTTAAACAGACTTGCTGTTTGCTTATCTTGGACACTGAACGCCACAGGTAGACTTTATCAGAATTCTAACAGTGTAGGTTTTTTCTGTTTAATGCACTTTATTTTAGTATTATTGTCTGCAACTCATTGCTTGCATTTCTTGTAGAATATTGTATTGCTTTTCTTTATTTAAGTAAACATTTGCCATATTTTTATCAACAGCTCTGCCTGGGCCTATTGCTTTGTGTGTTATTTTGGGATAAACGGTTTGTTCAGACTGTGCCTAACTGCCCTAGGGCCAAAACGCTACCAAAGAAACAAAGTAAGTAGACCACTTCCTACAATACTGAATATTAGAAATAGGATCCTTGGATAGAAGGAGAGGAAGCTCTCATTCTTGACAGTCAAAGTCACAGGGTTCATCGGGGGGGGGGGTGTCATCACCTGGGAATAGAGTATTAGGCCATGCCTAGGAGTGCGCTCGGACACAGATGATGTTTTGTGTGCTGGCGCTGATAGCAGTGGCCATTGTCACAGTTCCTTTTCCCTGTCTTCACATGTGCATACTGGACTGGACTCTATAGGTACAATGGGACCAGCTGACAAATGAGTTGAAATACATGATCCTCATCACATCCCCTCTCCATCATGATCTAGTATAGTGGATGGACTGCTGCCAGCAGCTGTTATAGGGCATTCTGTTCTTTTCTCTGGCTCACATGCAGATCCTCACAATGGATGCCTTGGGGTCCAGTTGGAATGCCCACATTGGATCCTATCAAACTGAAGGGTCCTGGACCAATCTGGAGTCAGATTTCCATATCAATTTTCTGGAGATGCAGGCTGTTCTGTCTGGTCTTCAGGCTTTCCAGGAGCATCTAAGTCCCAATCCCTTGGTGATTCAGACAGACAATGTCAGTGTCTTGCACTACATAAACAAGAATGGGGCACTCACTGTTGTCCTCTGTTCAGCGAAGTAGCGGGAGTGTGGTACTGGCCCATGTCTCACAGCATTCATCTTGTGTTTCTCCCATCTGTCCAAAACATCTTGGCAGACAGGATAAGCAGGTCTCTACCCCTGGTATATGACTGGAAGCTGCAGACCTCCATGGTAAATTACCTCTGTGCAAGGTGAGGTTGTTTGGAGTTGGACCTTTTTTGCATCCCCATACAACCCAAAACTGCGTTTCTGATCAATCACTCCAGGGCCTGGAGTTCTGATGAGATGCAGTGTTCCTGTCTTGGAAAGGAAGGTTTCATTATGCATTTTTTCTGATCCCATTAATTCAGAGGGTTCTACTCTTATAAATAAAGTCTTACTTACTTACTTACATACTTACTCAAGCTGCGGGTGGAGCATGCTATCTTAATACTGTATCTTCCTTCTAACCTCACCAGATTTAGTCTCTACTTCTGTAGCATGTGGCAGTGGAACCTCCTGTTAACCCTCTGCTGGGGTCTGCTGACGCAGGCACAGGGTCCTGCTCCATTTAGACTTGCAGTCTTTGCATCTGCGTGCTTGGCTCCTGAAGACATAGTCATTACTGGATAATATAGGACAAAAGTAGGCACAAGGTCCATCAAGATTGTCCCCCCTCAACAGTAGGACATTGCTGTGATATCCTACTGTTGTGGGGGGATAATCTCAATGCCATTGCCTGTTTTGGAGTACCCACGAGATGGCTGATGTCTTTGTCATAGAGGCATAGGTCAGAAAGGATAGGCAAACCAGGACAAGCTGTAAAATTTGCAAGTAGCATTTTATTATTTATTAATAAAACATAAAAAATAAAATTGTACAGGATAGCACTTCCCAAAGGCAGTACAAAAAAAACCAAAAGTCCTTCATCTGAAAGTCTCTTTTCAATTTAAATCTCAATTTCAATCTCAATCTCTCTCTGTCTAACCAACCAAACAAAACATTGCTCCCTTTTTATAGATGTCTTTGCCTGGCAGTTTAACCTCTGCATCCTGTTTTTGTAAGTTTCAACTCCTGTTTTTCACAAAATACAAGACTTTTTTCACTGATCTTCCTCTGCCCAGTCTGAACAGTGCATTGGTCTTCTTAACAGGTTCAACCAATTAAGACATCCTGTCCCAGAGCTAGTCTACTGTTAATAATTCTGCAACACAAGCCTGTGGAGGTCAAAATACAGCTCAAGGTTGACCCGTTGTATTGCAAATTGCTAATTTTAAAAGAAACCCAAATAGCTTTCTGCATTCATTTCAGCAGTATAATTATATACGTTTGTAAACCGAAAGATTACAGTTTTACATACAGATTCATATATATTTTTTAACCACAGAGAAGCAAGGTAAGAAAGAAAGACTAGAAATAGCAAGTGAAGGAAGGGAGAAAATAGGGGAAAATTGTGGTACTGTTGAGGTGGCCAACTCCTAGGTATCACAAGGAAAATTTGATTGTGGAGTCAGTCAGACAAGAGATAGACAAGTCACAGAATAGGAGAGGGCAGAAAAGATAATTGCTTTTTAACTCTCATTGCATAACAAATGGGCAGAGTCTTACCCAACTGTGTCACATACCCCCCTCCAGGCCCTGTAAGAAGAATTCCAGGCCCTGGGAAAAGTTCAGACTTTGGGACCCCTATGCAGCTGCATTCAGTTGCATGGCGGGTGGCCGGGGCCACTCTTTGATGCTGGGCCCCTTGAGTTATCCCAACTCACCCACCCTCTCAAGAGCCCTGTCCCCTTCTTTAAGAGGTAACCTGTTTTTTTAAACAAGGTTCCAAAACCTCCCTTTAATTCTCTTTTAACATAAACTTATATCATTTACATTTCTTTGCATATGCAAGAAAGGATTGTGATCTGTTATAAGTACAACGTCAGCTCCTAGCAAATAAAACTAAAAGGACTCCCATTGCCCATTTCACAACAAGGCATTCTTTTTCAACAGTAGAGTACTTTTTCTCTCTCTTGTGAAGTTTCCTATTGATATACAGACTAAATTATTTTTCTTCCCATCTATGATCTGAATCAGGACTGCTCCCAGACATACCTATGATGCATCTGTCTGTAACAGAAACTGTTTCTCAAAGTCTGGACTTCTTAAAAAGGATCTTAACATAATGTAGCCTTAGTGGCCTGAAAAATTTCATGACACTCAGTGGACCATGTCAAATTAATCGGGTACCACTTTTTCCTGAGTTCAGTGAGGGGAGTAGCAAACTGGGCAAAGTTGGGAACAAATCTCCTGTAGTAACCAACTAGACCTAAAAGTGACCTGACATGTTTCTTTGTGTTAGGAACAGGACTGTTAGCTACAGCTTCTATCTTGGAAATCTCTGGCTTTACGTCTCCATTTCCCAAAATATAACCCAAATATCTGGTTTCCTGCATGCCTAATGCACACTTGGTAGGATTAATGGTCAGACCTGCATTTTTGATTTATTGGATAACTGCTTGTAGGTGTTCCAGGTGGCTTTTCCAGTTTGTAATACACATCGCAACATTCTCCAGGAAAGCAGCACACTAACAAGTGTGAGGGGCTAGAATTACATCTATGTACCACTGGAATGAAGTGAGTGCGCCATGTAAACCAAATGGCATGGTAGCGAATTGACAGAATCCATCTGGAGTGGAAAATGCTGTTTTGTCTCAGGATTCTTTAGCTAGGGGAATTTGCCAGTAGCCATTGATGAGATTGAGGGTACTAATGTACTTGGCACTCCCCAATCGCTCCACCAAATCATCTATCCTGGGCATAGGATAGCTGTCAAATTCTGATACTTGATTAAATGTCCTAAAATCATGGCAAATTCTTACAGCCCCTTCTTTTTTATTTACAGTCATCATTGGTGATGACCAAGCACTTCTTGATTCTTCAGTAATACCCAACTCTTTCACTTTTTATATTTCCTTAGACATGTCTGCTCTTAATTGCTATGGTGATCTGTATGTCATTTATCTGATAGGGCAAGTATTCTCTGTCAGTATCACATGCTCAACCCCTTTTGCTCAGCCTGCCAGTGTGGTAAAAGTACTTCTAAATGTTTTTTCCAAATCATGAATTTCTGCAGTTCCTTCTGTGAGTAAGGAAACTTTTACCTTTACAGCATCAGAAGTTACAGTTTGTTCCAGTCTGTCATAAGGTATATCAATATCGTCTTTAGCAGTTTCTGGTAATACTGACAAAGCTTCCTTTGGTGGTGTTTAACTTATTTCTTCAGGAGGTTAGCATGGTGTACCATGGTAGGATTTTTCCTATCAGTGATCTCAATCTTGTAGTTAACTGCATGGTACATGTAACCACTTTATAAGGCCCTTGCTACTTCATTAACAGATTGTTTTTTGCAGTGGGTAACAGTAACTAAACCTTTTCACCTGGCTCAAAAACTGTTTTCTTTTACTCCATGGTCATAATATACCTTTTGCTGTTTTTTGGCCTTTTCCTAGTTACTGTGGTTAATTTCAGCATATTTTGCTAGGTTCCTTCTCAGTGCACACACATATAAGATGTAATAGATTATTTCTGAGCAGGGTTATCTTCCCATATCTCTTTTATTACATCTAGCGGCCCTCTTGGTTGTCTACCATACAACATTTCAAAGGCTGATAAACCTTTGGCTTGCTGACTTTCAAAGCTCTACATGATATGGGCCCAGGCTATCTGAAAGAACTTCTGGTTCCTTATCACCCGAATTGATCGCTCCACTCAGCCAACGAGGGGTTGCTAGAGGTTCCAAGGGTAAATTTGAAATCTTCGGGTGCTCAGGCATTTGCTTATGTAGCCCCCACCCTTTTGAACTCTCTACCCTGTCAGTTATGGGAGTGCACCTCTGTGGAGGGCTTTAAGAGAGGTCTGAAGACTTTTTTATGGGAAACTGCATTTTTAGAATACTGACCGTTGTGACTGTTTTGTTTTAACTGTATGTTTTAATGATTTGTCTTTTATTGTTCTGATTTGTTATTTATGTACGGCACCTTGGCAATTGAAAGGCGCCTTATAAATAAATTATTATTGATGCTTGTGGCACTTCTCTTTATGCAAAAAGCAAGTAAGGTAAATATTGATCCCAATTTTTCCCTTCACCTTTTATAAACCTTTTTAATATGCATTTTAGGGTTTGATTAAAATGCTCAACAAGACCATCTGCCTGAGGGCAATAAAGGGAGGTTCTTATGGCAGTGATATCTAGTAGTCAGTACAGCTTCTTCAGCAATGCAGCACCAAAACTACTACCTTGAATAGTAATTTCTTTGGGTATGCCCACCTTGCTGAAATTTTTGGCAAGCTCTGCTGCCACTTTTGGGGCTGTGACAGTGCACATTGGAATAATCTCTGGGTATTGAGTTGCATACTACCAAAATTAATTGACTACTCTTTTTACTTTTGTCTAAGGGGCCAACCACATCCACTGCAATTCTCTCAAAAGGCACATCTATCAAAGGTAGGGGCACCTTGTCTTTTTTAGTCACTGGGGCTACTTTCTGACATTCAGCACAAGAACTGCAATAGGTAGCAACATACTCATGAATCCCAGGCCTGTAAAATCTGTACAACAGTCTGGCAAGGGTACTGTCCCTCCCCAGTTGACCAGCTATAGGACTATCATATGCTATCTGTAACAACTCAGTTCTATACTTTGGTATGACCAGTTGTTCTATCTGTTCCTGCATTTGAGGACTAACCCAAACTCTGTACAGCAGTCCATTGCATTTTTTTAAACATTGGTTCACCCTGTTTTTGTTTTACCCCCAGCTTCTTAAAATAACCTTGGAGAGAAACATCATTAGTTTGCTCAGAAACAAAATTACAATCATTTATCAGTTTAGTTTCAGCATTTTCATATATCAGCCCTTATGTCCATAAGTCTTTTGCTGCCACTGTTTTTTTCAGGTGTCTGCTTTCTTTCTTGTACTTCTGGATCCTAGAGCTGGACTCAGTTAAGTCCAAACCAAAGACACTAAAAGGAAAAAAAAAATCCCCTGAAACAGTAGGATTTACTCCCTCTGTGATTATCTTCACAAATCTTGAAAAGTAATTTCCAATAATCAGAGGTACAGGCAACTTAGGTACTATCCCCACTTTCATTTGGTGAGACACCCCATTAATATTCAAAGTCATGTAGGTGGTGGGATAGAATGGAGTGTCCTTGTGGATGCATATCACCCCAGTACCTGGTCTTTTTGTAGTCTTTTCTCAGAACTTCAGCATGCAACAGGGTCTCTCACCTTCCTGATTTAAGTCCCTTCACAGTCTTACCCCCCCTTGATGTCTGTTAAATACTTGCCCCAATTTGCTAAGGCCAAATTTGCTCCCGTGTTACCCTCCTTATTTATATGGTAGTTTCATGCAATATAGCTTGGCTTATTACACTTATAGCAAATAAAGTCTTTGGGTGCAGATTTGTTACCCCATCAGAGTTCTTATCTGAGCTGGAGTTAAGTTGGGAAAAAGAGAGTCTTGCCAGTCCCTGGCTGTTACTTAGCTGTTACGTTGTCTGTTTGGCCATCTGAAGGTTCTCAGCCAAAGAAACTACCTTTTCCCCACTTTCTGATCGGTGTTGTTTTACCCAAAACTTCTCGTCTGTGAGAAGGATGTTGATGAAGTGCTCCACTGCAAATATGTGGAAGATCTGTGGGACTGTGTTGCCCTCTGGTTGGAGTCATTTAATGAGGAGCTTTCTAAGTCAGGTGAAAGTTTTTCAAAGATTGTCGACTAAGCTGTACTTCAGGGATTGGAATCCCTGCCTGTAGATCTCTCCTGAGATGTCACAGTCTTTTAAGGATCTCCCTTTTCATGGTGTCCTAGTTCTCTGACTGCGCAGTGTCCACATTGCTGTAAGCAAGTTGGGTTTTACCTGTCAGATAAGGTACCAGACTGATTGCCCATTGCTGTTTTAGCCACTGGCAGGCTCCAGAAATCCTTTCAAAAGTTGTCAAGTATGCCTTATTATCATTCGTGGGACACAGTTTTGTAAGTTTAATGTCTTTTAAGCTGTTTGTGTTTTGTTGATCTGCTGGACCTGTACCAGATCCTCCAGCTTTGATAGCTTGCAAGGTATGCTGTCGCTGCATCTTTTCTTTGTTTTTCAATCTCTCTTTGTTGTATAGCCCACCATTTGAAGAAGGCAGACATGCTTTCAGGTTATGTGTCTGCCTATTCTTATTCTTCCATCACTGGTGCCGACTCTACAGACTCAGTTTGGATTTCTGTTTCTGCTTCTAGTTTGACTGCCATTCTTCTGGTATCACTCCTGAGCTTGCTGTTGCAGGATCCATACCTTTTTAGTAGGATCAGGTCTAGTACCCAGACACAAATCTCCAGACTTAGAGTATGCATGGCATAAATCCCACTTTGTCTGATGCCAACTGTAGTAGAGGCACAGGTCAGGAAGCACAGGTAAACCAGGAGAAGTTGTAAAATTCACAAGTAGCATTTTATTATTAACAACAACAACATAAAAAATACAATTGTACAGGATAGTGCTTCTCAAAGGCAGTACAAACAAACAAACAAGCAAACAAACCAGAAGCCCTTCATCTGAGAGTCTCTTTTCAGTTTAAATCTCAGTCTCAATCTTTCTAACTAACCAAACACAAAATTGCTTTCTTTTTACGACGTTGCCTGCCAGTTTAAACTCTGCATCCTGTTCTTGTAAGTTTCATTTCGGTTTTCACAAAATGCTATTTCTTTTATTGACCTTCCTGTGATTCGCCTGAAGAGTACATTAGTCTTCTTAACATGTGCAACCAATTAATACATCCTGTCCCAGAACTAGTTTTCTGTTAAATATTCTGCAAAAAAAGCTTGTGGAGGTCAAAATATAGTGCAAGGTTAACCCTTTGTACTACAGAGTGCCGTTTTTAAAATAAAAACAAATAGTTTTCTGTATTCATTTCAACAGTATAATTATATGCATTTGCAAACCAAGAGATTCCAGTTTCACAGACAGATTCATATATATGTGTTAACCACAGAGAAGCAAGGGGAGAAGAAAAGAATAGAAACAGTAAGTGAAGGAAAGGAGAAAACAGGAAAACTGTGGGACCATTGGAGTGGCCAATCCCTAGGTGCTATAAGGAAAAGTTGACTGCTCAATCAGACAGGCAAGCGATACAGAAGTGACAGAATAGATCCTTGCTTTTAACTCTCTCTGCATAACCAATGGGACAGGGTCTTAACTAACCATGTCACAGTCCTGCTTGCAGCTAGAAAGCCTTCTACAAGACACATATATTCTTTGAAATGGAAGCACTTCTCCATATTGAGTGTATCACTGTACATGGACCCATTTACTTGTTCTGTGAATGCTGTACTGGACTACCTTTTGTCTCTATCTGACTCCTGGGCACTAGGTCACAAAAGAGCCTGCATGAACAGCTCTGTCAATAATAGAGCAGTCCATACAGCACTGATCACAACAGCAGCAGGAACAAATGCCGCAAGCAAAAGCAGTGCCACTGGTAGTGGTCTCAAAGCACACTGACGACCACTACCAGTCCAAAATCATATTTTAGTAGGGGGGCTCTGCCCCCCACACCCCCGTTACTGCACTAATCAACTCCAAATTGGAGTTGGATTATGAGGGGGGAAAAAAGGATCAGAGACCATGATTAGAACCCTGGTCTTCACCAGCATTCTGGCCAAGTTGCTCCATGCTTCAGTCCCCTCCACCACAGGAGCAGATCAGCCAGCCTTCCAGATTTCCAAACCCGTGTCTATTTCCTTAGTACCACAGACAGCGACATGGGTAGTGCTTACTGCACAATGCTGTTCTACCCGTCGCTGTCCATCATAAGCTATTCGGACTGCATGTTTCTTACATGTGCTATATTTGTAGCACTATTCTAACCAGTTTCCGGCCTCCAGTACTGGTCCATTAAGGTGCACTTGGCTGCCATTTCAGCTTTTCATGCCCCCTATTAATGGGTGCACAGTGGCCCAACTAGAGGTGTCCCATTTGTTTCTACAAGTTATTCTGCATACCAGCATCCCCTGATTTGTAAATGTATTCTGCCTTGGGACCTGAATTTCATTCTGGGAAAAATTTACTTTGGCTCTGCTGCAACCTGCGCATAGCCTTTCATGGAAAACACTGTACTGTCTGAGAATCAAGTCTTCACCACTGATTCCCACTAGTGGGTCTTAACTGGAGACACTAAGACCCAGCGGGATCCAGAACTTTTCCAAGGGCTGGTGACGTGATAGGCACCATGTGGGCTGACACACGCTCCTGCTGGTATACAGTGGCACTAGCCCCCAATTGCCTCAGTTCTTTTCTCCCCACAGTCAAGTGTGCATCAGTGACGATGCTGCTCACCCAACAGGAGCCAGAATGCCATCGTCTATATGACAACAGCATTCAGTTCTTCAGCTTTCATGTTTAACTTTAGAGTTTATTTTTGTGTAAGTTTAGATTATTTCACAAAATTATTACAGTTTTCTCTCAGCCCTACTGCATTTGAATGGTTGATGGTCATGGATGACAGCAGTGAGCCTGAAGAGGAAGGCTGCCTTAAGGGAGGGGGGTTCCAATGAGGGGCAACCAGTACCTGGGAAGGAAGACAGTCTTCCTAGAAGTACAAAAGGAAATGGTACCAATCCTGCACATGCTCTGCATCAGGATCCAGGCACCACTGAACCTCAGTCTCTTCCACTTCTCACAAGAAGAAGAAATGGCACCAGTCAGGGTCACCTTCTGTAACATCTGTTGTAAGGCATTTGACTTCCGTGGGTCTGAGGTCCCCACCGTCATCGTTGATGACACTGAGGATATACAGGCCTGAGAGGTCACTGTCTCTGGCCCAAAGCCTTCCCATGTCTTCTAGGGTTAAGTCCCTGCTGAAAAAAAATATATTTGGACCCTGACAACTTGGCGAATTACCAGTCTAATTCAAACCTCCCCTTTTTGGAGAAGGTTCTTGAGAAAGTGGTTGTGGAACAGCACGAGAGTCACCTCATGGAATTCCAGGTTTACAAACTGTTCTAGTCCAGATTTAGGGCTTTGTACAGCATGGAGACTGAGCTGGTTAGAGTGCTGGATGACCTTCTCAGGATGAAGGATAGAGGAGAGTGAACGATTCTCATTCTCATCGATCCCTCCTTAGCTTTTGACACTGTGGACCATGGGGTGTTGTTGGACAGGCTGAGGGAGTACGTAAGACTCACCAGCAAGGTCATCAGCTGGTTTGAGTTTGGTCTGGGGCAGGTCTCAGAGGGCGATACTGGAAAATTATTCCTCAGACCCAATGGACCTGCCCTGTGGAGTCCCCCAAGGCTCTGTCCTTTCCCCCATGTTGTTCACAGTGTATATGCTGCCCCTGGGTGAGGTTATAAGGTGGTATGAGCTAAGTTTTTATTGCTATGCTAATGATACTCAGCTCTACCTGTCCTTTGACCCCATGGAGATCTGATGTGGTTGATGTGCTGAATGAGTGCTTGGCTGAGATTCGGGCTTGGACGTCATCGAACTGGCTGGGATTTAACCTGGGGAAGACTGAGGTACTGCTGGTTGAGCTGGGTCAAAGGGGAGAAATGGGGGACTCTGTGGATAGGTTAGGACTTTTTATTGCCTGACCGAACTGAAGGCTTCCACAAAGGTGAAGAATTTGGGCATTATTCTGGACAATGAGCTGACACTTGAGGCTCAGGTGTTGGCTGTTGTCTGGACTGGGTTTTATCATCTCTGGAGCATCACACAAATGAAGTCCCTTATTCCCCCTGATGATCTGGCCATGCTGGTGCATGCTTTTGTCACCTTAAGGCTTGATTACTGTAACGCACTCTACCTTGGGGTTGGAGGAGGTGCAAGGCGGTGCCTGCAACTTCTGCAAAATGCAGTGGCCCGGTTATTGACTGGACACTCAAGGTTCATTCACATTACACCAGTGCTGTGCAAACTGCATTGGCTGCCAGTGCACTAGCGCATCACCTTTAAAGTAGGTCTTTTGACCTATAAGGCCCTATATGGGTTGGGTCCGGGCTACCTGAAGGAGCTTCTGCATCCCTACACCCAATCTCGCTCTCTTAGATTGGCTGAAGAGGCCCTCCTGGAGGTCCCCAGGACTAGGTTAAAATCTTCTGGGGACCAGGCATTTGAAGTGGCTGCCCCAGTTCTCTGGAATTCACTGCTGGGGTACCTCCAGGAGGTGCTATCCGCAGAGTTAAAAAAGCAAACATCTTAAGACCTTCCTGTTTCAGCAGGTCTTTGGGACCTGAGGAATTTATGTTGGGACCATCAGACAGCTTGGTAATCAGTCTGTTTTAGATTTTTAATGGGGTTTGTGTAAAACTGTATTTATTGTATGTTGACTGTTCTTTATTGCTGTATTTGTATTTTTTTTGTTGTAAGGGTGCCCTGAGCCTACTAGGAAGGGCACCCAAAATAAATAAACTCTACTACTACTACTACTACTAGGGAGAACTCCAGTGGACAGTTCCATCACTGGGCAACTCTTAAGGAGCAGTGGGTGCAGCATTCTGGCCCATGTGGCACCACTTCTGTTGGTGCTACTGGGCACGGTAGTGGGTTCACCTGCAGCAATGGCCTCCTGGTCCTTGCCATGAGTGGCACTACTGATGCCTGTCCTGCTTGTGGTGTTGCCTCAATCCTGTGTGGGGACAGGGACAGCCACGGTGCCACTGCCAGTCACTCTGGTGCTGACTATTCCATCACTGCTGTGTCCACTGTTGCGTGTGGTGCTGGGTTTGGGCCTCTCAGGACCTGACCCAGTGCTGTGTGTGGTGGTGGGTGTGGTGCCACATGAGCTCACGATGTCGGGAGCCCTCTTAGTGCCACCCACAGTGTCAGTCATGGCACCACCACTGGCACTGGTCCTTCGGCTCCTGGGACTGGGACTGGTGTTGTTATTGCTGCAAACTGTGCTGTTAGGATTTTGACCCCTCCCCCCCACTATTCTACTTGCAAGGAGGGTATTAAGGGAGACTAATCAGATTCTGATCTCATTATCTCAGATGGTGGGGATGGTGACACTTTTTTATGGTCTAGAGGTCACAGACCCAGACCCAGTCCCTGTGTCTGTTTCTCAGGAGGACCTATCCTTCCAGGCTCTGCTCAGACATATGCATTCAGCATCAGACTTCAAGCCAGCAGGCACTGACAAAGGCTTGGTGCCTCCAACTGGAGTTCCTAAATGTGCCTAATATTCCAGTCAGTTTAGCTCTTCCTATCTAACCTGCCTTAGAGACTTTTCAGATGCAGTTTAGCACAGGCCTGCTACTGTGACAGCTGTCCCGAGGCAGGTGGACAGGAAATACCCTGCTCCTTAAGAATTTATTTATTTAGTTTTTGTTGACTGGGTAAGTGCGCAAGAAGAATCCTGCCTATTTTCAGGCACAACCCAGGGGGAAGGGGATATAGATGAATGCCAACTGACTTTGAACCAGATTAAGCTGTTGGTAGTATTTTTAGTGAATGAGGGAAATTTGGCCTGGACACCGGGGAAATTCCCCTACTCTTTTCGATAAGTGCCATGGGATCTTTAACCTCCACCTGAACTACCACCAATCCAGGCAGATGGGACCTCGGTTTAACGTCTCATCCGAAAGATGGCACCTCAGAAGTGCAGCACCCCTCTCATGCTGAACTACGGTGTCAGTACTGGGATATTAACCAAAGTGGCAGATGTGGGAACTGAACCCACAGCCCTCTGATCTCCCGGCCTCAGAGGTGAGTGTGCTACCTACTGAGCCACTGACACTGCTGATAAAATAAAATAATAAGTCAGTCACTGTGTTAGTTCTCACACTTTATGATAGTGAGCCTCCCCCAAGCCATGAAAAAGATTTTGAAACTCCCTCAAATTTGGAAAAAATCTTGGGCCTCCCCACAAAAAAAAAATTCTGCTTTGCACAGTACACCAGGAATAAAGTGAAACTAATAAAGCTGACTGAGTATATTCTCTTTTTATTCAAATTATTGCTCTCCACCCCTAACCCGACACCCCAGGTTATCCTTGTCACTCCTTTTTTCTGACTCTTGGGCCCTTGTTATTCTGTTTCCTCTTTATCTGGAAAAACTAACCTAGCCACTTCATCTCTCCACCTCTTACCCTGTTGTTAAGCAACTTCATGTACCCTTACCTCAGGTGACATCTGAAAACATACATCGGCTCACTGAGCCTTTCCCAGTCACTAATTTACAGATAAACACCTACTATAGAAACAAGCCTTAACTCAGTGTGTCTTTCCCAGTAACTAATTTTCATATAAATACCTATTGTAGAAACAAGCCTTGACTCAGCATGCCTTCCCTAGTCACCAAATTACATATAAATACATACCTATAAACAAGCTTTGGCTCAATGGGCACTTCATAGTCACAAATTTGTGCATAAGTAAAGAAATTCACCTGCCATTATCCATATTTGATTTGTTTTATCCTTTTACACAAAACAGTCAAAACTTAAAATTTAAATACTGTACATTCTCAGACTTGACTGGGCCTCCCCGGAACAGTTTGGGGCCTCTCTTGGGAGGCTGGCCTCACCATTTGAGAACCACTAAGCTAGTGTATTTCACTCAGCCTATAGCTGATGCTATTGTTATTCTCACACAGGATGACAAAGCTGTAGTTCCCAAGGAGGTCACTGTGCAACCCACTAACAAGGAGTCGAGCAAGACTGACACCATGGGCAAGCGGGCATATTTCTCAGCAAACTTGACATGAGGATATCTAGCAACCAGGGTCATTTTTCAAAGTGTGGCTTCACCCAGGTTATGAATGTGCCCTTCAATGGCACCAACTGTACCTGTTCAGACAGCAGGTGGAACAGTCAGTTATGTTGTCTAATGAAACCAGAACAACTCTTAAGACTTCCTGACCAGGTCCCTTTAACTTCCAGAGTGGCAACGGACACGGATCTTTTCATAATAAGCAGTCCTTTCATAGCAGAGGCAGAGACACTCAAAATAACACCAACCTCCCCTGACTCAAAAGAAAGCACATCCGAAGGCACAAGTGCTGAAAGCACTTAGTGCCACTATCTGAGGCTGTGGTCCTGGTCCTGCCTCAACTGTCCAAGACAGACCTTTCCTTCCCTATGGGGGCACCTGACCTAATTTTAACATCAGTGGGTGTCTATCATGATGGACAAGGGGTCTTCAGGATTATCCAAGAGGGATACTTCCTGTATTTCATAGAATCCCCCCACCAGATTATCAATCCAGAATGCAGCCCCTTTGTCAGCTCACATGTCAGAGTTTCTACTGCAGGAGGTTACAGGTCTTATGAGCAAGTTAAAATATCCAAGGCTAACTATCACAAAAATAAGCAATATGCCATCCTCAACATGTCTAAATCCCTCTGGAATGGAATTAATGACATTCTAGGCAACTCTAATAAACCTCTTCCTCACTCCATCTTAATCGGCTAGTCCCTAATTGAGGGTGACATCAATATAGCAAATACCTTTAAAAACATGTTTAGTGACCTCTCGACCTACGTTCCAGCACCTTCCAGTCATCCTGCAGAAGCCCATAGTACCCTTACATTGGTTTGTACCCCAAATTATACTGTAGGAGATTAACGTGGGCAGATACATATAAATATCTTGCTCACACAAAAATATGAACTTGTATGGGGCCCAATAACTTCGACATGATACTTCTCAAATCTGCCCTATGTGAGGTTATGCATCCCCTCCAATTCACCTTTAACTTGTCGCTCTCCACTGGGCATGTGCCTAAAATCTTGAAAATGGCACATGTTAACGCTGTCCATAAGGGGGGTGCCTAAGTCCTATCCATTAACTATTGGCCCATTTCAATTTTGCCCCCTCCATCTAAAACATCTGAAAAAATTGTAAACAATCAACTTACCCAATACCTGAGCCAATATGACCAACTATCACGTGAACAACATGGTTTCCACAAGAACCACAGTATCTTAACTGCCCTATTAGAATATACTGACCATCTTCACTGTGCCCTGGATAGAGGGAAGCTTGCTGGCTCCATCTTCATGGACCTCACCAAGACATTAGACCTTGTCAATCATGCTTTGCTTTGCCACAAATTAGCTAATCTAGGCCTCTCTATGGAAGCCATCAATTGGATAAAAAACTACCTGACTGGTAGATCCCAAGCGGTAAAATGCTGAACATCCCTCTCAGACTACAGGCCCTCTGACAGTGGGGGTCCCCCAAGGATCTCTCCTCAGTTCCCTTCTTTTCAGCCTCTTTGTCAATGAACTTCTGAAAGCTGGCAACTCAGCAAAACTCCTCCTGTATGCTGATGATGCAGTTATCCATCACAACATACAGCAGTTCAGTCAATATTCAGCTCAACCTCCAAACCCACTTCTCACTCATCTGCAACTGGTTCTCAACCTCCTCATCCTAAATACAAAGAAAACTAAACACGTGCTTTTCTGTGCCAGATGTAAAACACCTAACCCCCGCTGCCCTAGTCATTACCTCTGCCTCAGGTGCCCCGATTGAACAAGTTGCCATCTTCAAGTATCTGGGGATGATCTTTGATTCTGACTTAACCTACTTGGCTCATGTGGACGAGCTAACTAAAGCAGCCAACTCCAGACTCGGCCTGCTCTATAGGCACAGAAATGCCTTCCTCCTTGAAATTAAGCAACAACTTGTCAGATGCTACATCCTCAGTCTCAGATTATGGCCTTGTGATTGATGGTGCTGCCTGTGACAGAATGCTCGACAGAGCCAGAGTCTTGATGAATAGAGCCTGCAACTATGCACTCAATCTAAAATGGGACTCTCATAAGTGCGCCCTGAATAACAACCTAGGCTGGCTAAACTTTGACTCCTGACTGCATTATATTACCCTTGTCACTGGCAAAAAAGCTTTGCTTGGATTACTGTCCCCAGGGTGCTGTCCCTGCTGACTCCTGTGGCCTCCAGGTATCCAACTAGAGGAGTACAAGACAACTCCCTGGTGCTCTCATGTAGGAAAACTTCACTGGGGCTTCTTGTTCAGCTTCCCAAAACTTTGGAACTCCCTTACCCCATCACTCAAGGTCACTGGCTCTCTGGTCAACTTTAAGTCCCAGCTCCTATCCTTTCTCACCCCTCATAACACATGTGGCTGTTACTGCTGACTCATCTGCTCCATCCCTTAAAGATCAAATGCACATAAGAACATAAGAAGAGAGTCAGCAGATGGTGATCATGCAATCCATCTAGTCTGCCCTAGAAACTACCCCCTCCTGATGCAGCCTTTGTCCTAACTTGTCCTTTATGTCTTTCCCATGCGAGTTTGAACTCCCTGATTGTCTTTGATGCTACCACCTCCTTGGGCTGGCTCTTCCACAGATCTATAACTCTCTCTGTGAAGAAGTACTTCCTGAGGTTGCTTTTGAATCTTCCTCTTATCAGTCTCATATCATGCCTTCTCGTGCATACTGCCGTGTTCTGTTGAAATAGATTGCTTGTCTGAGCTGTGTTAAATCCCTTTACATATTTAAATGTTTCAATCATGTCCCCTTTTTCTACTCTGCTCAAGGGAGTATAGGTTCAGCTCCCTGAGTCTTGCTTCATATGACCTGTGACCTATGATGCAGTCCATGCACCATCTTAGTAGCTCTTCTCTGCACAGTTTCCAAATGGTAAATGTCCTTCTTGAGGTGAGGTCTCATAAAAAGCTTGAATTCCCTTGAATTCACATCCCTGTGTCATGATTAGTGTTTCCTGAAAATATCATGCTGTTTGGTTTTGTGGTTTTCCTTAAATCAACATCTGTTAATGTGTTCTGCAGTAACTGAAAACAGTGCAGAAACAGTGAAGATTTTTCTGTTCCTATCAGTGAGAGATGACTTCATTCTTGTCTAGCCTGCTGCTTCAGCCACTAAGTCCCTGACTGACTGAAGAAGCTGTTGTAGTTCCCAGTCAGAGCATTCTGTAGAGCTAATTGTTTTCACTCAAAGTTTGTTACTAGCCCATCTGGTTTGTGTTTAGATAGATTAGCTTAAAATCTATCATTTTGTTCTCATAAAGGTTGATCATTTAGGGTTCAGTGTTGAACTAAAGTGGTATGAATAAATGTGTGTGAGAAATTATCTTGCCTGTATCACAGCTGGGAGTTCTTTGTCATCAAAACTCTGCATTCTATTATGGCTATACAACACAGGGTTGTTTAATGGATATAAAATAAATCTAAATTTTGTTAATTCATAGAAGTGTGTCTGTGATGTAGCCTCCATAAATAGGTTCATGTGAGAACAATGTTGTTTTTATATCAGATTGGCAAACATGTTTCTGCCATACTCTGCTTTTCGGGAACATGTACTATATGAACTCATACAATTCAGTTCTTTGAGGGTTTTGTGTAAAAATACATCATGCATGTGTATAACTAGAAATACTATTTGGCATCCTGATGCCCCTGTCTGCTGCCTCTCAGTTGAGGCTGCTGCACCCTGTTTCCTTCAGTCCCCCAACCCCACAGTCAGGGCCAATGCACTCTGCTGTCCTCGTTCCTGTCTCCAAAGACTGGGCTGCTGTGCTCTGCTATGCACTAGAGTCCAAGGGCCTCTGCCTCCACAGTTGGGGCTGCTGCACCATGCTGCCCCAGGCCACCAAAGGTGGGACTTTTGCTGCACCCTGCTACCCACTTCCATTGTCCCAAATGGGCAGGGCCACTGCACCACATGCACCCCATCTCACAGTCAAGGCTGTTTTATCCCAATGCCCCACTGTGTCCTGCACCACAGTCAAGGCTTCTGCACCATGCTGTCCTCTGTCCTCTGTCCCCTGTTATCACTGTGCCCTGCTGCACCATAGAGCCTCTTGCCTCCACAGTTAGGGTCATTGCACCATTCTGCTCCATGCCATCAGAATCAGATCCTTTGGTACACTGCTCAAACTGCTCAAAAGAAACAGCAAGAAATACTTCATCTTGTGTTATAAGGTGGGGGACAGAGGGTTGCAGGGTGCAGCAGCCCTAACTGTTCAGGCAGGAGACAGGGGAGGCATCAGGGTACAGCAGCTCAAACTGTGGGACAGGGTGCAGCAAACACACCTGTTTGTGACAAGGACATGGGCAGCAGGGTGTAGCAAAGGATTTGACTCTGGTGGCAGGGGGCAACAGAGAGAAACTGCTCCAACTGTGATGGCAGGGGATGGGGTGCAGCACATGCCCTGTCTTGTCTTATGGCAAGTGGCAGCATGGAGCAGCAGCCCTAACTGTGGAGGCATGGGGCTGTAGGCCACAGCAGCCTTAATTGTGCAGACAAGCACAGGGTGCAGCAGCATTGGATGTGGTGGCAGAGACAGAGAACAACATGGTGCAGATGCCTCAACTGTGTGGCAGGACACAGGGGGGCATCAGGGGACAGCAGCCTTGACTGTGGGATAGGGTGTGTGTGTGGTGCAACAGCCTTGCCTATTTGGGGCAATGGAAGTGGGTAGCAGGTGCAGCAAATACCCCACCTCTGGTGGCCTGGGGCAGCATTGTGCAACAGCCCCAACTGTGAAGGCAGGGGAACTGGGACTCTAGGGCTTAGCAGAGCAAAACAGCCCCAACTGTGGAGACAGGAACAGGGTAGGGTGCATTGGCCCTGACTGTGGGGGTGGGGACAGAGGGAAGCAGGCTGCAGCAGCCTCAACTGTTTGTGCTGGAGGCAGCAGGATGCAGCAGCTCTGACTGTGTGGAGATGACATTGGGCAGTGGGCTGCATCAGCCTCAAATGGGGCAAGGAGACAGAGGGCTTATGGAGCAGGAGAAAGGGGGGAAAAAAGAGCTATTGCTTCAACTGCCAAGGTAGGAGACAGGGACATCAGGATGCCATATAGTATTTCTAGTTATACACATACGTGATGTATTTTCACACAGAAATCCTTAAAGAACTGAATTGTATTAGTTCATACGGTGCATGTTCCTGAAATACCAGAGTGTGGCAGATATATGTTTGTCAATCTCACATAAAAACTAAATTGTTCACACATGAACCTATTTATGGAGGCTACATAAAAGACACATTGCTTTTATGAATTAACAAAATTTAGATTTATTTTATATCCATTAAACAAGCATGCGTTATATAGCCTGAATAGAATGCAGAGGTTTGATTGACAAAGAACTCACAGCTGTGATACAGACAAGGTAATTTCTCACAGACATTCATTCACATCACTTCAGTTCAGCACTGAACCCCAAATGATCAATTCTTATGAGAACAAAATGATAGATTTTAAGCTAATCTATCTAAACACAAACCAGATGGGTTAGTAACAAACTTTTAGTGAAAACAATTAGCTCTACAGACTGCTGTGACTGGGAGCTGCAACAGCTTCTTCAGTCAATCAAGGACTCAATTGCTGAAGCAGCAGGCTAGACAAGAATGATGTCATCGCTCACTGATAGGGACAGAAACATTTTCACTGTTTTCAGTCATTGCAGAGCACATTAACAGATGCTGCTTTGAAGAAAACCACAAAACAAAACAGCATGATATTTTCAGGAACCACTAATCATGACACAGGTATGTGAATTCAAGTGAGTGTATGTTTTTCATGAAATACTGTATGTGCATTTGATCTTTAACCTCCCCTGACCTCTTTGTCTTCTTCCTCCTCCATTTGGTCTCTGTTGCTATTCACTTGTATCTTGTGCACTTATGTTGTATCCTGTATCTTTCAATGTTTAATACTTCATGATCACAACTCATTATATAGCTCATCTCAATGTAACCGAGTTATTCCTATTGTATTGCAAACACTGTACCTGTGTCAATTTCTGTTGTAAATATGTAATATATTTCTGTCACTACTGCGCTGTTGTATATGACCCTAGACCCTTTGAAAATAGGCCCAGTCTAAAGGATCTTGTGAGTAATAAATAAGTACATAAATAAATAAATAAAACAGGACAGTTGAACTACAGTGGAGCCCACTTAAGTGCACATCGGATAAGTGCACATTCCACTTAAATGCACATTTTTTTCATATCCTGATTGTTTTCCTATTCATCCAATGTTAAATGTACCTCTTAAGTGCATTACATGTAAGTGCACATTTCAGTTATATGCACATTTGTTTTACTTTTCCTATTGATTTTCAGTCCATTCCAGCTTTTAAGTGCACATTTTGTACAGTACCACCTTAAATAATCCATCTTAACATCTTATCTGCAGCTGTGGTGCTATCTAACTTGGCCACAGTAAGAAAATTCATTTTGTCAAAAGAAAACAGTGACTTTAACCTTCTGTTTAATTTCGAATTGTACACTGAAACACACAAAGCAAAAGAAGATTACTGATTTTTTAAGTAGTACTGTGTTGTAGGACAGTGCAGTAATGCCATTTTAACTTGAGTGCCTGGTATTTAATAAAGCACTTTACAGAAACACTGAAATGGGCCTGGAAGTGATTTTCTGCTTAAATGCACAGACCGCTTAAGTGCACAAAAAACTTTTATCCCAAGGACGTACACTTAAGAGGGCTCCACTGTACTGCCAGAGTCAGAAAAGAATATAAGAGTTCTACTCGCACTACTTCCTAGTCCCAAATAAATCGGGGTGGGGGCATGTGTTCCATTCTTGACCTCAGAAATCAGAACAAATTCATAGATCAAGAAAAATTTTAAATTATTTTTCTGGGCTCCCTGCCAGTCTACATGAAGCCTCAAGACTGGTTAACATTGTAAGGTTGAATGTGAGTTCTGTGGAAAGAAGGGTGTTGATGACTCTATGTATTTTTATTACTAGGGCAGCCCTTACATCAGTGTCATTAACTATATATGATATGATTTTGCATATCTGACAATGACTAGTTCATATAAGATGTATCATGGTCTAAAAAGGTATTTGGTGCTTCATTAAATAAAAATTGTAATAAAAAAAAGACTGGTTAGCATCCCTGAATATGAAGGATGCATACCAGCATATACTGGTGCACCCCAGCCACCACAGATATCTCTACTTCATTGTGCTGGGACAGCATTACCAGTTCAGAGTCCAGGTCTTTGGGCTTTCTGCGGTGCCATGAGTCTTTACTAAGTGTTTTGCAGTACTCCCAGTGCACCTGAGAAAATTAGGATTCCAAGTCTTTCCATACTTGGATGACTGGTTAATCTCAAGCCCATCCAAACAAGAGATGGAATAGGTAGTAGTCAATGCCTCCCAGTTCCTAACCTCCATGGGAGTTTTGTTGAACTTTGAGAAGTCTTAGCTCAAGCTCTCTCAGGAGCTATTGTTCACATGAGCGGTTCTGGACATGACCCCAGCCAGGGCTTTTCTTCCAGAAAGCAGACATGTAGATGGCATCCTGCATCATGGAATGCAAAACTGTTCAAACCCACTCCATGCAAAGCATGCTGGGTCTAATAGCTTCCTCAGTGTTTACAGTGCCCCTGGCATGCCTACACATGAGGACAACTCAGTGGATGTTCAGTGCACAATGGTCACAAGTATCACACCCTCAGAGTTATCCCATTCAGGTGACCAAACCACTGGTAAGGTCCCTGACTTGGTAGTCAGTGGAGAAAAACTTCCTCCAGGGCTTCCCCTTCTCCCAACCAGAGCCAGATGTTCTTCTCACCGGATGCCTCCCTGCTGGGGTGGTGAGCCCACTGCCAGGGCCTCCAGACACAGTGGGTTTGGGACGCATCTGAGACTCATCTCCACATCAAAATGTTGGGGATATGAGCAGTTTTACATGGTCTGAAAGCCTTAGTAGACTTAGTCAGCCACATAACTGTCCTCCTCTAGACAGATAGCAAGTCTGTCATGTACTGTATCGACAAAAAGGGAAGAGCACACTCGTACCCTTTCTACCGGGAGGTACTGAGAGTGTGGGAATGGTGCCTGGAGCAGGGGATCCTTCTAAAAGCAATCTATCTGCCAGAAGCCCAGAATACTCTGGCAGATGAGCTCAGCTGAATATAGGCTGATCCTCATGAGTGGTTAGTACTTCCAGACATCGTGAGATCGCTCTTTGGAGAGTGGAGCACCCCAGATGGGGACCTTTTTGTGCCCCCACTCAACGCCAAACTGCCTCAGTGCTGTTCCAGAAATGCAGAACATTGCATTTTCTGTCATGATGCATTCAGACTGCCATGGTAAAATCCATTTCTGTATGCATTGCTTCCTATTCCTCCCATTCAGAGAGTATTGCTCAAATTGGAGGCACGAGGGGGGGACAAGATGATTATAGTGGCCCCCTGCCGCCCTCGACAGATATGGTTTCTTTTGTTGAACAGACTTTCAGTCAGTAAACTGAAGACTCTACCACTCAGGATGGACTTTTTGATGCAGGGACATCTGGTCCATCCTAGCCTGCACTCCCTTCATCTTCAGGCCAGGCTGCTGAAGGGACAGAAGTAAACAGGTACAGGGTATCTCAGAGGGTCTCTGAAATACTTTTGGCTGCACACAAGTCTTCCACTAGGAAGACATACACAATCAAATGGAAAAGAGTTTACATCTGGTGCTCCAAAACCCACATGGACCCCTTTAAGTGTCCACCTGACAAGATTCTGGAGTACTTATTGGACCTTTTGGATGCTGGCCTGCAGTATTCCACAGTAAAGGTCCACCTGTGCACTGTTTCAGCTTATAACATGGGTTACTTTAAGCTATTAATATTATTGGAGACCCGGTATCAGGTGACCATGGATTAAATTCCCTACTTAATCCGTGGTTCACCTGCCGGATCCTATTCCACAGGTTTCAGACAACCTGTTCACAGAGTGGAGGGATTTATTCAGTCTGCTGCACTGGTTTTGCAAAGTAGCCATGTTGTTTTTTCGGTTAGTGAGCTCAGCAGACACAATAATTTATCCTTATTTGGAGATGTTAATGTTCATCATTGGGTAAAAGGCAAATGTCCTGATGGGAAAGCCATTGTTGGACAAGTTAAAAAAATTAAAGTTGCCGAGGCAGCTCCCCTTGCAACTCCTCCATCACGCACTGAACCCCATTTGCCAGAAGATGATGTAGGTGGCAGTGAAATTGTGGCAGAAAGCAGTGAAAGCACAGAGTTGAAAACAGTCCCCAGCTAGTCAGGTGAGAGAGAGAGAGAGAGAGAGAGTGACCAGGCACCGTCCGTGTCAACAGAGAGAGTGCACCTTACCAAGCTTGTGCAGTGTGCTCCCGAGGCCCTTGTGGCCCGCGCCGTAAAGTGGCAGAGTGACGGAGAGTGAGAGAGAAACAAACAGCACATTTGATGACCTAAACAGCTGTCTTCTGTTTCTTTCTCTCTCTCTCTCTTTTTTACATACCCCCCCTGCATTCTGCCAAAAAAGAGATGCTCGCTCAGAGACAGTTGGAGCACAGATTTGAGATTTCCTTCACCTGACCGAGGCCGGGTGTCTGTCTGTGCTGGAGAACTCAGCAATGTGTGTATAGAGGACTGTGCCAATTGGATGTGGCAGTTGCATCGCAAACAGTACAGCAGCAGTGGGCATCGATGGTAAGACACAGAAACGGTGAACAATTTGCACACTGTGTCATACAGAAGCCGGGACCCGGCAGCTGATGGAGCCGACAGTGATCCCTCTTCTTCACCTCCACACAGGTACAGCCATAAAGTAAGAGCACTGTGAGACAGACAGGGAGTGGGCACAACTTCCTCCCCCCATCCTCTGGAACCATTCAGCGAGTCAGAGACCCAATGCTCATCTCTCCCGTCCCTTCCTAGCAATGTCTGTGTCAGCGCTGTGTGAAGTAGTCAGCGGCAACTGCAATAGGCAGAGCTCTCGATAAACCTTAATGCTCCTGCCACAGGAAATAGTTTTGCATTATTGTCATTTAACTTGACTTTGAGTACCTACTAGTGCAGCACTGTGCCTTTACCATTGCAGTACTGTACAGCAGGCTCAATGTTTATGTTGAAGTACACAGCAGATAGCAACAGTTCAGAGAGAAGTAGCCACTGTCTTTCATAAAGGCATGCCATAACACTCCGCTGTCCAGTATCCATCACAAGCAGTGTAAGCGACATATACTCACACTTGAGCATGCATAAGAAGTAAAACAAGAGATCTGTTGTAAGGGACTACTTTGCACAGCGGAAGGATAATATGCCTTTCAGGCAGCAAAAGAGGGGTAACAAGTCATTTTTGGGGGGTTCTGTCCAATGGGGACAGTAACCCATGTTATAAGTGCAATAACCCACTCCAGGGTGTGGGGTTATAGGCGTTTAATCCACATCTTTGGCGCTGTGAGGACACATGGCCTGTGGTCTCGGGCCTCACAACGCACCCCAGGCATGGACTAAATGCCTATAAGCCCACACCCTGTCGTGGGTTATTACTTACATATCACAAGCCAGTTGCCTTCCTCTATCTAGCACAGCTTTCTCAAGGGCATTTTACACACAAGGCCAGCTATCAGAAAGCCAGTAGCTCCTTGGGATATCAACCTTCGAGCCTGTTGTGACGTTTGACGTGAAGTTCCTACCTTGGAAAGCAGCATTTTTGGTGACTATCACTTCTGCATGCAGAGTGTCTGAAATCCATACTTTGGTCACAGATCCTCCATATACTGTTTTCCATAGAGATAAGGTAGTTCTCCATACACACCCCAAGTGTCTATCAAAAGTGGTGTCAAGAGTTCCATCTTAATCGGGCCTTAGTCCTGCCTACCTACTTTGGCAACTTCCAGAATGAGGAAGAAAGGACTCTTCATTCACTGGATTTTAAAGAGAGTCCTTAGGTTTTATCTGGACAGAACCAAGGACTTCAGATAGTCCAAACCCAACCCAAAAGTTGTTGCTAACTGGGAAACTTGTATCTGTGGTTAAAACTGTGATGTAATAATCTGTATTTTAAATTATGTAATTGCCTAAAAACTGCTTTTAATGACATTGTAAAATGCTTTTGAGATTATGTGTATGTTGTATGAATAATGGACTTCATTATAAATGAGCTCTGCTCAATTGGGCTATCCTTTTCTTAAACACAAGAATAAATGATTACAAACAAAACAGCTCTTTGTCTCGTTTGATCTTAATCGGAAGAGACCTCCTGTTACAATCAAGTACATTTCTTCCTGGACTGTGAACTGCCTTCATCACTGCCATACTACTGCTCAGGTTAAATTGGAGGGCAGCATACAAACCCCCTCCACCAGTGCAGTTGCTCATCCCTGGAAGATGTATGCTTAATGCCTATTGGAGAAATCTGCAGAGCTGCAACTTGTAGCACAGTGCACACTTTTACTAAGTACTATGCCCTGAATGTCCATGCCAGGCTTCATGCCAACTTTGACAGAACAATCAATGGAATACTATCTTGAGAGAGCCCTCAACTCCAGCCACCCTAGTTCAGGACCTTTTCTGAGCTTGGTACTCTGACTCACTAGTGCCACAGGAATCAATGGTGAAGATTGATTACTGGAAGATATTAAAATTATGGTCTTACTGTAATTCTTGATCTTCCAGAATATCTTCACCATTGATTCACATGCCTGTCCACTGTCGTCCAGACCCACTCCAGTATGGTTGTGTTGGTCTTCAACCCTTTATACTTGGTCTGGGTTGTGAAGACACTGTGTTACTGGATTTGGTGGGCCATCTTATATGGGCTACCAGGGTCGTCTTATGATCTTAAGTGCATAGGTTCTTGTTAGGTTATGCTGCTCACCTCCTTGGTAAAAAAGGTACTCAGGTGGTTGGGAGCTGTTGTCACTGTATACGATAGTCATCGCATGACAGTGTGCACCCAGTACCTAGCATGTCACCAACCCTTCAAAACGTTCTGGCTCCCGCAAGATCCTAGTTCTTCCAGCTAAGACTCAGTAGTGTAAATCAATGGTGGAGATATTCTGGAAGATCAAGAATTATACTAAGAATGTAATTTAAATTTTTTGGTCACCATGACTTCAGCTCATAGGATTTCTGAGCTTTCAGGCTCTGATGGTTGAGCCTTCTTATTTGATTTTCCACAAGGACAGGGTGTCTTTGTAGACCAATCCTTGTTTTCAACCTAAAGTGGCCTCCGATTTCCCATTAAATCAGATCATATACCTTCCAAGGAGGGTCATTGTTGGCACTGCAGGTAGGGAATTTAGGGCAGACTAGATGGGCCAAGAGGTCTTTATCTGCCAGCAACTTCTATGTTTCTTTCTGTGTATTATCCGGAGCATGCTAACAAGGGTGAAGCATTGCTCCATACATTTGATATATATAAAACATTACGTTCATACCTTGATCACAGTAAGAACTTCAGAAAGTCCTCCCAGCTTTATTTGTTCACCCCTGGGAAAGAGGGTGCCCCTGTGTCTAAACAGTGCTTGTCCAAATTGCTGGCTAACTGTAGATATATATTTTTTTGTTTATAGGAAGTATGGTAAGGGACTAGAGGCATTGCTAGGGTAGCAAATGTTCCTGGGCCCAAGCCCTCAAAGGCCATATTTATTTTTATAAAAAGATTAATTTTAGCAGTTTGACTGAGGAGAGGATCAGGGCCCATATGAAAACATTCAAGGCTCAAGCCCCAGAGGCCCAGGCCTAGCAATGCCCTTTTAAGGAACTTTCTGGTGCTGTGCATGGCCACTTTACATGTGGTATGGCCGTTTCTGTTGCCTGCTTTTAGAAAGTTTGTGCAGCTTACATATGTGCTGCTGCCATGTGGAGCATTGGGCATAGTTAACTAAGTACTACAGTCAAGTCATAGTCTCTCATAGAGGTGCTGGCCTGGGTCTTGCAGCGTTGCAAGGCCTTCTGTTCTGATGTCTGATTAGACTTTGGCCATCCTCCCTGGGTAACTTAAGTATTACTTAAGAAGCGTCCCAAAGGTGTGGCATAATGGAAGAGGTATCGATGAAAATAGAAGAGTTACCTCACCAGAACAGTAGATCTCCAAGAGAATATCCTCCACTAGACCACAGGGCAACTACCCTCCTTTCCCCTTTTTAAGGTATAAGCAGGCTGGTTTGTACACTGCCTTGTTTGGAGGTGTCTATAAGTGCCCCATGTATACTATGTTTCTGGTTCATTGCCTCTTCGTGTGTGCCTGGCACATGTTTGGTTTGCTGGTTCCCCACATTAGGAGGCCTCCCAAGCTTATCTCCAACAGGGAACTGGGAAGCAATGGGGCCATCCATGATTATGTAAGCATCAATATTGCATGTCATTGTGGGTGGCCCTTGGCCAGCAAACGTTTCTGAGTGGTCATGATGCCTACAACTTGCAGTTCCAAAAGTGTGGCTCAATGGAAGAGATTCTCTCAAAGATTTACTGTTACAGTGCATAATTGTTCTTTATCTGTGCCCCACTCTCAAAACACTGATGAATAAAATCCAGGCTTTCAGTCTCACCCAGCATGTTTAGGAACCCACTGGCCACAATTCCAATAATCACTTCATTAACCGGATGCTCTCCTCCCACCCTACATATTATGGATGTTGGTGTGCCCCCAATACATTCAGCCTCCATTGCATGGTTTATTGTGTGTAAGATCCATTGTGCCAAGGCCCCACCAGATGTCAGCCATACACATTCCTTACATATCATTAACCATGTTTCCCTTCTGACTGACTTCTACAACATTGAATGATCTCCCCATCTCCATCAGTACTCATAAAGAGTTCTATTTTAAATTATTTCCATGCTACACTCACTTTTGGGACAAACACCCCTTTCTCAAGAATATATGCATCAGGGTCCCCACTGCTCTTAGATCTCAGCTGAGGTTACTGTTTGCCTCAAAGCCCTTGATTCTGCTTGGTGCTTGCACAATGCTTCTAACAACTTGGAAGAGCTGGCCAAGTACAAGCAATTTTGGAATGCCTGCACTCAGGCTACAAGAGCAGCTAAGACTAGCCACCTTGCGTCCTATTTCAGAAAGGAACACAACCTCTAAATTTTCGAAGGTTGTTCACAGCTTTTTGATCCCCCTGCTCATTCTTCCCTCACTCAACCCACACTTAACCCAATGTACAGCTTTGAGAACTTACAATTTAGCCTATATTTTCCCAACTGCCTCTCATACTCTGTTTCTCATGACATTTTCATTAAAATAGGATCTTTTAGAATCAGTCTTCTTCAGAGACTTCCCCTCTTAGGTCTTAGCCAGAGGTGCAAGGACTCCATGGGGGCAAATCTTTTTAGCTAGGGCTTCAGCACTGGCTATTAGCGTAGGCCCATGCATGACACCGCACACCTGTACATAACCATTCCTGATGCCTTTGCTTACCTCAGTTCTGTTTTTCCCATCAAGTGCACACTGTGGGAGTGACTCACTTACCTTAATTTGCCATAGCTTCGGTTTCTCTCTTGCATTGTATTATTTTCCATGAGAATGCCAAGTTCATCAAAAAAGGGAAGAAAAAGATTCTCTCTTTTTGTTCCAGCTGTTGCATTAACAGTAGTAAAGACAATCGGAATTGTCTCTGCTTCTCCTGTCTAGTGCCTAACCACGATATGGATTTCTGCAATGTCTGCGATTCTTTTGACCACTGCATGCTGCAGAATTGTTGTCTGAGGCTGGGCCACTTGGTCCCTACCTTCGGAAGTAGGCAACATTCCAGGAGTTTACTAGACAGATCTCTGGACCATTACCCCAGGTTTCCTCACTGCTCTTCAGAGTTGACTGCGGTATGAAACTCTCCCTCCCACACCCTGCTAGGGTCCTACCAGAGTCTCCAGTGGTGTGGGGTGGACCATGAGCTCTTCTGGGCAGGTAATGGAGAACCCATCACAGTATGTTTGCCATCAGCACCGTGCCACCCTAGGGTCAGGGTCAACGCCTTTGGCTTTGATCTCTTTCTCGGTGATGCTGACACTGACCATTGGTGTAGCAGTGGCTGTTGTCACTATTTGCATAATAACTGAGGGTGACACCCACATTAGTGGTGATTCTAGGGCCAACACTGTTTGCAGTGTCAGCATTGGGGTCAGTGCCCTAGGTCAGTACTGATCTTGGCCTTGGTGTCACTAGCAGCACCAATGAAGAGGTTGATGTCGGCTTGACATCGATATCATTGCTGGGGTTGGTGCCACTACTGGTGGTGTCAAGTAAGGGAGCATTGAAAGTTCTGTTGCTGAGTTCTCTCCTGACTCTGGAATAGGCGTCAGTGCCAGACTGGAGTCAGGCCCTCCAATGGTGCTTACCCAGTCATTGACATACACTGTCAGCCCTGGGGCTTCCTCTCTGGACCACCACTCTGCCACCTCCTCTGTGGTAGGAGTGTCAGAAGAGGGAGTCTGCTCGATCCTCCCCTAGGATATCACCAGAGCCTCAGGGCCTGCCTGAGACATGGGTGTTGCAGCCTAACAGGTTGCACCATCCCCCTCTAGGCCTTTGCCTCAAAAGTCTCGGGCATGGATGGACAGACTGCCTGCATCTTATGGGCCCTCTGACACAGAAGTAGTACCATCTTTGGGTGGAGACTGTAGAGGCATGGTAAAGAGAGTCAGAGAGGTCCCAGTTCAGGGGCAAGAGACACTTTTCACAGCCCTGCCTCTGAGGCAGGGTGAGACAAGTTTGCCTCAGAGGCAACTTTGGTTTAAGAAAAGTGTTTCTTGCAGTTCAGGGCACCTTCCCCTCTTCCACACCCAAGCGGTTTCACTGTTTCCTCTCCCTCAACGTTCTAATCAGAGGACAACAAATCCTCCAGACATCTGTCTGGCCTCTGCAACGGATTGTGTTCCTTTTTTTTATTTAATAGATTTTATTGCATTTTCAATAATGTACATAACAACATAAAATAACAAACAGTTACCAACACAAACTGACAGGTACACATAGAAACACAGAAACATAGAATCTGACGGCAGATAAGGACCGCTTGGGACACCCAGTCTGCCCATTTCCCTACTTGATGGATAAGCTGCAGATTCTAGTTAATCAACAGCTTACTTCCTCCTGCCCCCCACTAGAATTGTGTTATGCCTGTCCCATGCATTCTTGAATTCTCCCACTGTTCCTGACTCCACAACCTCCTCAGGAAGGCTGTTCCATGCATCCACAACTCTCTCTGTGAAAAAATACTTTCTAACATTACCTTTGAGCTGCCCCCCATCTTCAAATTGTGCCCCCTTGTTCATGCACATCTCTTCTTCTGAAAGATACTACCCTCTTGTACCTTGTTAATTCCCTTCAGATACTTGAACGTTTCTATCATGTCCCCCTCCTCCTTTCCTCAAAGGTATACATATTAAGCTGCTTTAGTCTCTCCTCAGATGTCTTCTGATGCAGACCTTGCATCATTTTGGTTGCCCTCTTCTGAACAGCCTCCACTCTGTCTATGTCTTTGTGGAGATGGGGTCTCCAGAATTGCATGCAGTACTCCAGATAGGGTCTCACTAACTGTCTGTAGAGAGGGATAACAACTTCCTGTTTTCTACTGTTGATGCCTCTCCCTGTGCATCCCAGTATCCCTCCATCCCTCCTTAATGCCTTCTCACATTGCTTGCCCACCTTTAGGTCATCTGATATAATTACTCCTAGGTCTCTTTCAATTTTTGTTGTTGTTATTAACTCACCCCCCCCATTGTGTACTCTTCCCCTGGGTTTTTGTTTCCCATATGCATTACCTTGCATTTCTTTGCACTGAATCTGAGCTGCCACGTATTTGACCATTCCTCCAACCTTGCTAAGTCCCTTTTCATTCTTTTCACCCCATCTTGTGAATCAACCCTGTTCCATATCTTTGTGTCATCTGCAAAGAGGCATACCTTTCCTTCCAGGTGCTCTCTAATGTCACATAAAGATATTAAAGAGGACCAGTCCCAGTACCGAACCGTGCGGTACCCCGCTAGTTACCCTCCTTTCTTCACTGTGGACTCTGTTTACTATTACCTTTTGCATTCTGTTGTCCAGCCAGTTTTTTATCCAGACTACCACCTTGGGACCCACTCCAAGGCTGGCTAACTTGTATATTAATCTTTTGTGTGAGACTGTGTCAAATGCCCTGCTAAAATCTAGGTAGGCCATATCCACAGCCCTTCCCTGGTCTACTACTTTGGTCACCCAGTCAAAGAAATCTATTAGGTTCGTCTGACATGACCTTCCTGCTGTGAAGCCATGCTGTCTCGGGTCCTGTGACCCACTGGCCTCTAGGCACTCAACAATTCTTTCCGTCAGAAGTGATTCCATCATTTTCCCTACCGCTGAAGTCAAACTAACTGGTCTGTAGTTTCCTGCCTCTGCCCTGCTCCCACTTTTGTGAAGTGGAATCGCATTTGCTCTCCTCCAGTTCTCAGGTACCACTCCATCCTCCCATGATTTGTTAGAGAGAATAGTCAGTGGTGTTACTAGTTCTACCCTTAGTTCTTTTAGTATTCTTGGGTGAATCCCACCAGGTCCCATTGCTTTGTCCACCCTCAGTTTCAAGAGTTATTTCAAAACCCTTTCTTCTGTGAATGGACTGGTATCGACCCCCCCCCCCCATTCAGAGTTTCTCCCTTGTTTGGTTTAGGCACCTCCCTCCTCATCTGTTGTGAATACTGAGCAGAAATATTCATTCAGTATCCCTGCTTTTTCACTGTCACCCTCTGCCCACATTCCTCCCTTTATTAAGTCTCTGTATCCTTCCCTTGGTCTTTCTTTGCTCCCTAATGTACCTATAAAAAGTGTTATTCCCCTTCTTAACAGAGTTGGATATATTTTCCCGTTTGTACCTTTGCTATTCTGACTGCCTTACCTGCTTCCTTCTGCTTTAACTGATAAAGTTCTCTGTCCTGCTCCTTCTGTGTTTCCTTATATTTCCTGAATGCTATCCTTTTCTCCTTAACCATCCCTGACACCTTTTTTGAGAACCATAGCGGTTTTTTCCTTTGTTTTGTTTTATTGATTTGCTTCACGCAAAGGCTTGTTGCCTCTGTGATGGCTGTTTTGATTATTCCCCATTGTTCCCCCACCCCTCCTTCTTGCCCATTTGCTAGTGCTTTTCTGAGGCACTCTCTCATTTTCCCAAAGTCAACCTTCATAAAGTCCAATACTCTTGTTTGTGTACAGCTTGACTCTATGGTTGTGTTTATTGTGAACCACACTGTTTGGTGGTCACTTGTTCTCAGATGGCTACCCACTTCTAAATCTGAGATCCTTTCTCCTTCCCCATTTGAGAGTACCAGGTCTAAGATTGCTCCCTCCCGAGTGGGTTCCAACACTAGCTGTCTGAGGCATGCCCCCTGTAGGGCATCAAGAATGATCCTTCTCTTGGATGTGCCTGCAGCAAAGGTACTCCAGTTAATATTTGGCATATTCAGTTCCCCCATCAGCAATATCACACCCCCAACTTGTGTACACTAGCAGTTACACAAGCAGTAAATGACATTAAGCAGTTATGTACAGCTGTTAATTCATGACAACAAGCAGTGAGCAATATAAGCAAGCCAGCAGTCATTTGTAGAAAACTTAGGACCCCCACTGGGGTAAAGGTATGCAGCATTTTACCCCTATTTTACAGTTATTTTTTGTGCAAATAATGTTTATTGCATTTTTCAAACACACACAGTACATGTGAAATTAAAACATGGCTCCAAGTACAAAAATGATGTACCACATCATATTGTTAGACCTGGACCCCTAACCTATATTGGAAACCTACAGTACACCCCTGACAGCATCCATAGTATTGTCTAATCATGGCTCCAATATGAGCTGCCTGTAATCAGTACTAATCTATTAGGGCATATGTATCTGCCATATAAGAGTAAGTTATCAGGGACAATCTGTGAGATTACTGTTATGATTCATTAAAAAGATATATGCAATATACTAATAATGTATTACTGTATTCTGATTCTAACACATATTCTGATCTTCTGAGAAGTCTTATGCCTTCAACGATCATTTCACTACAGCTGGCCTAGCTTTCGACTCCTCACCTGCAAACCTATTGAGAGCATCACTAAACATACAATCTACTGAGGGACAAAAGGTTGCTTCCACATTCTCCTTCAAATCAATACTCTTAAAAGAAGTAGAAGACCTTCTATTCCAACTAGATACAACTAAAAGTGCAGGTGCAGACTCCCCGGATCCCTACTTTCTAAAAGTAGCACTGCATGCCTTAGCTGCCCCCCTCACCCACCTCTTCAATCTGTCCCTAGCCACTGGTTCTATCCCCTCAATATGGAAGACAGCTCAAGTGTTTCCACTACTTAAGGCAGGTGATCCCATGGACCTCAACAATTATAGGCCCATTTCCATCTTACCAGTGCTGTCCAAGATGCTTGAAAAGTTAATAAACTTTCAGTTAAGTGCCTACCTTGATACCAACAATCTCCTTAACCCAGCTCAATCTGGTTTAGATCTATGCACAGCACCATCTCTGCCTTAGCAAAAGTTACAAATGACTGGCAGACTGCCTTAGACAAAAGAATAACACCTGTGCTGTGTTTCTGGATCTAAGCAAAGCCTTTGACACCGTGGACCATGAACTACTAATCTCCCTCTGAACTCCATAGGCCTTGACTCACTCTCTTAAATGGTTCAGATGCTATCTCTCGGAAGACTACAACTGGTAAAAATGAAGGTGACCTATCTACCTCTAAACCACTCCTAAGAGGTGTACTGCAAGGCTCCATCCTGGGCCCCATCCTCTTTGCCATTTACATCAACAATATTGACTCCAATCTCTCACAATCTAATATTCACCTTTTTGCAGATGACACTGTACTATATGTCAGCAATCTCTCACCATCAAAAGCATGTGAGCTTTTACAGTCTGAGTTCTCCTCCTACAGCACAACTTATTAGAAAAGAAATTACTACTAAATGCCAAGAAAACGAAGCTATGTTCTTGCCACCAAGAACTGCTCTTCCACTGTCCCATCATTCACCCTTCCACAATTATCTACCATCCTTGGTGAAAATCTGGAATATGTGGACAAATTCAAATATCTTGAGTCTGGATTGACAATAAACTTGACTACACTATCCACATTGAAGAGCTCCTGAAAAAGCTAAGACAAAGACTTGGCCTATTTTACAGGATCAAACACTACCTGACCAGAGATTCCAAACAAAGGCTAATCCTGGCATCATTCCTGTCCCTCATTGACTATGCTGACTTCCTCTATGGCCACTGCTCCCTCTCCCATTTAAATAAATTAGACACCTTGTATCATAGAGCTATTAGATTCATTACAGATCTTCCCTCCAGCACCCATCATTGCTCTCTCTACAATGCAGTCAGTTGGACATCCCTGCAACACAGAAGAAATAAAAATGCTGCTATCTGGATCTACAAAGCCTGACAAACAAACTCCCTTCCTACATCTCAGACTGCTTCAACTGATCACATCCAGGCTCTTACACCCTAAGGATCAATAAACTCATCATGCTGAAGATTCCTATCACCTGCACCCAGTATGGAAGGGCTGCAATCAGCTATTCCCTAGCACTTACCTGGAATTCTTCAAAAGACCTTGAAATTGATACCTCATTCCTTTAACATCCTTCAAAAGCTGTACACCAGTCTATTCCCAGAATCATGCAACTGCTTCCACAAGGCCTAGTCCTCCCACACCCCTCTTTCCCCACCCCTTTTTTATGCTCCCTATTTCTCTATTATTCTTCTAGCTTGTTCTCTAACCAACTTCATACAAAAATGCCCACCCAAGTCCAACTATCCGAGCTTTATCCCTACTATACCGTTTGTCTCTCTCCTTTTAATATGATTTAGGTTTATTGTCATTTCTGCCTTGTATATATGTAAATATTTGTATATCTGTCTCATTCATAAATCATTGTATTTGTGTTTATTCAGTACCATGTTTTTGTGTAAAATTTGTAACCTTATATTGTTATGACCACTCAGGTCCATCTTGTAAATGAGCTATGCTCAATGATGTTTGCCTGAATAAATAAATAAAGATTTTGATTGATTGATTGATTGATTGATTATGCATGCCTACACTGCCACCATGCAGATTTATGTAACACTGCACTTGTTTTCTACAATTTGTGAGAACCCTTTGTACTCACAGTTTTAGCTGACCTTACTACAAATGTATATCTTTGATACTGAGGAGCCACTTAGCATTTTAGCTGATAAGGCTTGTCTACAATTCTAATGTGCATAAGAAGAATGTGTTGCTATAGTAATTATCTATAATATAAGAGCTTTTGGATGATATTTTTGCCCTGAGTCCATCTTCATATCCCGGGGTATAGGAAATACTCTGGCTCCTGGTATCTAGGTACGATTCCGTGTTTGGGGCTTGGCTCTGATTTTGTGTAATAAACCTGTTTATTACTCACTGATGCCACTTGTCTATAGTCTCCTCTGTTAGCCTCTGACCAGCAAGAACCTGAGAGGTAATACTCCTCTACAATATAACCAGTACGATAAAACCTGTAATCCATTGTTACCACATGAGGGGTCTTAAAAGATACATATTTAACTAAATAAGGCCCATAATTAGTCCTTGCAGCAATGACAGGGCCATCAGTCTGGTAGGGAGTTTGAGAAATTCATGCCACGTCTGATGCACTTTAGAATGTCACAAGAGTGATGCAGTGAGACCCAGTAAACATACTGAACTACAGTAATTGTGTCATACAGAAAAATAAGAACTCAAATTTCTCACCAACTGCAGCAAATGCTGTTTCAATTCAGAATGTAGGCAGAAAAATAGTTTTAATTGTACTAAATGCGTGCCTGATAAAGACACATTTAATGCTGGACTAAGAGTTACTGTAAACTTTAAACATAACAGTTCAGAGCAATTCAGAGACTCCAGGAGTACTTATCTGCCAATAGTAGAATGCAGCTTTTGTAGAACTTACATTTAAATTAACAGTTTAAATGGGCTTCACCAGGCATCAGGTTGTCCAGTTTCCATGCTCCATGCTGCAGAAACCAGCCTCACACACATACAGCATGCTTATCACTGCCACAAGGCAGCGGTCATTTTAACTTACTCATCACCCCTCGTAAACCTCAGACCACTTGTCAGCCAGATTCCAATATAATATATTTATTAATATTTTAATCTGGATTCAGCAACATTAGCAGTGCAGCAGCTATGCCCTTAGAATATCCACTCGTCCATTAGAACTAACCAAATACAGTAGTATTTTAAAGCACAGGAATATTATGTCATCGCATATACAAGTAAATAGATATGAAAACACTATGAAGTTTCAACAATGAGGAACGCATCTCAGTCTGTCTCCTCCCCCTCAAATGCAGTCCCCTGGTCTTTTTGCACAAAGTCTCTCTTAAGTGCCTCTGATTGTCTCCCAGCTTCAGCAAGGTCAGAGTACAAATAAGTTTTGCCTGCATACATTATAAGCAAGCGGGCAGAGAACTGTAAGGAGTGCATCACTCCTAGAGCACAGAGGCCTGAGCTTACCGCCTCAAAGCTTTTCAGCCATTGCTTTGTAGTGAAGCTAAGGTCTGGGAACACAAAACAGGGATTTCCATCCGATAACTGTAGCTGGCCCTTCTTAGCTTCAAATAGGTTATCATCTCTGATCTGCTGCCCCAGTATCACAATAAGGATGGTGGGGGACTGCTCAGAATTCAATGGTTTGCATCGAGGATTGTCTCGATATGCTCTTGCTAGTAATCCTTGTAGATCCAGTCCCAAGACAGTGTTTAAAAAATGCAGTACGAAACCATGCAGGTCCAATTCTTCAGCCCCTTCAGAAATGCTCAGGAGCTGCACGTTGTTACTGTAAGCATTGTTTTCAAGGTGCTTGAATCACATTCTAAGTAGTTTATTTTCTGCGATGATCCCTGTCACAGTTACTGCAGTCTGGGCAGCTGAATCGGTGGCTGCTTTAGCTTTATTCACCACCTTTTTGAGTTTGCCTGCCACATTATCAAAACATGAGACAAATCGTTCAATTTTTCCATCCAGGCTGTGGATCATCCTCAGTAAGGCCATATTTGAAGGTTTAGCATCCCTTCTGCTCTCCGTTGTTAATCCACTTGCCCCAGCCTGCTCAGGTGGTTTCTGCTGTTTTGTCTTCCCACTGTTTGAAGGAGCAACTGCATGAGGTCTACCCATCTTTTAAACTGCACTGAATTTGGTATCTGCAAGTTCTGCTCAGTGAGCTCTATCTCTCCAATGAATTCACTTTAAAAAATAAACATGTTTTAAGATGCTTTTTCACTGCAGAAAGGGTGAACAGCAGGAGCCTTCATCCTCTGTGTCTGTTTCAGTCGGCTGTTGACCATGCCCCCTATTTTACAACTATTGAGTTGTTCCTCACTCTTGAGTAAGGGCATATACAGTATACAGTTTGCCCCATCATTTTTCAAATGTTTTTATTCAGTTGTGGAGGCTGGCAGTCAGTTTATCGATTTTTGGTTTAAACATCAGTTCATGAAACTAGTCAGTGGGGGGCTCAGAGTCTAACCAGTGACGTAATACAGTCCATTACACAGATGCTGTGATTAATGCTATGGTGTTTTCTCACTTTTACAGAGACATGGATGTAGTCTTCCAATATACAAATTAACGGGATGAATAAGGACTGATCTTAGGAGCAGTTTATTCTTTGGACTGGATAATGGCCCACAAAGGGCAGACAAGTTCACATTCCCAGAACATATGTATCATTGATCCACACTCCTTTCTACATCTAGTGCAGAAATCTGTACCTATTTTCCCCATACTGAGGTGTTTAATGGGAGTATAATAAAGATTATTCAGAATGTTACACTGAGTCAGTCTAAGGTTGTCATTTTTCCCATATATGTATATGTCTTGCTCCCATTGTGTTTGTCTGGGAACACTGTGGCCCAATATGGGCATTGAACTTCAGGTTTAAGGATGTTCTGTGGTGTTTCAGCAACCACATGACAAAGACATAATTTTTTGCCCAGTACATGGTGGTCATCTAAATATTTAAAATCTGCAACAAAAAACATGAGTTGCCAAGCTTGATTTTTTCCCCCGGATTCTATTTCTCTCCTACCTCGGGGGCCTTCTTTCAGGTGTGGACTCGCACCAGCTCTGCTGCCCACCTGAAACCTCCACCTCCACCTCCACACTCTCCGGATGGGCACACACCTCCTCCCACCTCACCCGGCCGCACACCCCCCCCCATCTCTGAGCCCCCTTGGGTGGGACCACCATCTCCTACCAGTGCTCTATCTAGAATCTAGATGAGCGACCGGGGGGAGGAGGAGCGAGAAACCAGAAGCACAGAGTGGAAGGGCCTGGTACTGGGCATGGGGCCTGGCCACTGATCCCACTGTTGCCTACCCCCAAGGCAGGGGTTTTCTCCTTAGTAGCCCCCAGGAACATGGACGTGAAATGACATCTGGTGCAACGCGGGCATGCTCCTGCACCCATTTGCAGGATGTCCATCGACACTCCCTGCCCCTTGTACATGCTCTACATTGAGCTTGTGGCTGCCACCCTCCGCCAGGGGCTGCTATAGCTGCAGGGAGCATCAACCTCCCTCCACAGGAGAGGAGAGCAGTCCTCCGGATACTCAATCCTCTCAGCGCTACTGGGCTGGCTTCCATGCTTGTTTTTAAGTTATATTGGTGAGACTTAATCTCTCTCTTTATGGAAAAATCTGGAAGGGGTCAGATTGTTTTATGTGGTTATTGTAACAGGAATCACCATCTGCCAGTTATGTGTATATAATTTTTTTTATAAAGCTATGTTTTGTATGGCAGTCCTGCTTAGGAAACAGGCCAAGCAGCAGAGCCTCATGGGACACTGGATTTTATAAGAGAAGAAAAAAATGGTCTGCCCTCTCACTGACCTACAGGAAGATAGTTAGAGCTTCCTTTTTTGACACCTTCCCGTCAGAGCCTATGTAGCTGCTATACAACCAGGCTGTAAAAAGACAACTGCTTTGAACTTAGGAAGACTGCCATGAAAGGTAACATTTTATAGGATAACAAGAGGAAGATGTATTTTGGAAAGCATATGTGAATTAACCTCATAGGATATTTCTGCAACATCAAAGGGTGTTGTAAACCATTCTCTGAGGCAAACGGACTGTCTTGTTATAATTTAAACAATATTGCTGTATTTGCAGATTCCAATCCAGTGGTAATCTGACCTGTTCGCCTATGCAACTGTATGTTCAAAATTAAGTATGCAGGACTGTGTGTGACCTCACACTAGCAGCTCAGAGCTGTGGCATCACAAAGAGGGAGGGACATTCTGCTCTCTGATATTGGTGATGCCTGCTGAAATGACTGACACTCTTTTCTGAACTTCTAAGAGACAGTTGTGTTCTGAACTTGGAAGGGACACTTTTGTTCCTGGACTCAGAAAGATGCACTTCTGTCAAAATAGGTAATTTCACCATCACTATTTACCAACTGAAACTGGGGTAGGATTAGTTTTTCAGTACAAGGCAGTTTGTTTATAATTGTCCATTTATTTTCTGACTGTACACTTAATGTATATATGTTCTGTGTTTTGTATTTCATTTACTATTTTAAATTTTAATAAACTTTGTTTCTCTTTAAAACACTGCCTGAGACATGCTCATTTGTGTGTGAATGGTGGAACAGTCTCAATATTCTAACACAGCTGTCAACACTGTGGACAATCAAGTTGTCACCCCAGTCGACCCCAGAACAGATGAAGGAAGGCAAGAGAGGTTTTAGAAGACTTTGTCCCATTGTTTAAAGCCAAGCCTGGACTAACTCCCCTAGCAATGCACGATGTAGACACGAGGATGCAAGCGCCCATATGGCGGACAGCATATCCGGTGTCAGAGGCTGTACTACAGGACATTAGGAGGAAGGTGGAAGAAATACTGGATTCAGGGGCAATCCAGAAATCTCACAGCTCCTGGGCCTCACCACATGTCGGATGGCTCTACTTGTTTTTGTGTGGAGTATCGTGGGCTCAATGCAGTCACAAAGTCTGATGTCCACCCAATGCCATAGAGGGACAAACAACTGGATAAGTTGGGAAGGGTGACATACCTTACCACTATTGACCTGACAAAAGGGGATTGGCAGGTGGAGTTAACTGTCACAGCTAGGGAGAGGTCAGTCTTCATTACTCTGATAGGGTTATCTGAGTTCCAAGTAATGCCTTTCGCAATTGAAGAACGCCCCGCCACGTTCCAAAGGTTGGTGAACCAGGTGTTACATGGTACTGAAGAGTAAGCCATGGCATACATGGATGATATTGCCATCTTCAGTTCCAGCTGAATGGAACACCTGTCTCACTTTAAGGAAGTGTTGGGCAGAATACGGAGGACCAGGCTCACTGTCAAAGCCAAAAAGTGCCAGGTGGCTATGGCTGAGGTTCGCATACCTTGGGCATGTATTAGGGCAGGGACAGCTCTGTTCTAACCAAGCAAAGATTGAGGCAATAGAGGTGTGGCCCAGATCTGAAACACAGAAGCAGGCCTGGAGTTTTCTAGGGACTGCAGGGTACTATCGAAAGTTTGCATCACACTACAGTGCCCTGGCAGCTCGCCTATCTGGCCTGCTAAAGAAAAGAATGCCTAAAAAGGTAAAATGGGAGCCAGCCTGTTAACAGGCCTTTACACAGGTAAAGGAGGCACTGTGCGGTGCTCCTGTGTTAGCCAGTCCAGACTACAGTAGACCATTTGTAGTCCGTACAGATGCATCAGACATGGGCATTGGGGCAGTACTTAGTCAGACTTCTAACCAAGGGAAGGATCACCCAATAGTGTACCTCAGTAAGAAATTACTTTCCAAGGAACAGACTTATTCTACAGTGGAGAAGGAATGCCTTGCCCTGGTGTGGGCACTAAAGAAATTAGAGCCATACTTATACGGGTGGCACTTTGAGGTACAGACGGATCATAACCCCCTGGTTTGGCTGGCACAAATGGGTAAGGCAAATGCTAGGATTCTAAGATCAATCAATCCTTTATTTTTAAAATGCTATTCCAGCAGATCATAGTGTTGTACATCTTATAGGACATAATCAACACAACTGTTTAATAAAAACATACAAAAACACAGTTCTAATATTTGTAAAAAAGACAACTACTTTGAACTTAGGAAGACTGCCATAAAAGGTTACATTTTATAGGATAACAAGAGGAAGATGTTTTTTGAACATATATGTGAATTAACCTTACAGGATATTTTTGCTTTGTATTACAAGGATACAATATGACTATCATTCACAGAGCAGGGTCAGCAAATGCGGATGCAGATGAGTTATCCTGACAACTATAGCAGTGAACTGAATTTAGGGAACTCATCCCTTGCCTAGGAATGAATCTCTCCAAATTCAGTCTAGGAGGGAGGAGTGTAATGGAAATCACTGTCTGCCAGTTATGTGTATATAATTTTGTAATAAATCTATGTTTTGTATGGCAGTCCTGCTTAGGAAACAGGCCAAGCGGCAGATCCTCATGGGACATTGGATTTTAAAAGAGAAGGAAAAAAATGGACTGCCCTCTCACTGACCTAGAAGAAGCTAGTTGGAGCTTCCTTTTTTTTGACACCTACCTGTCAGAGCCTGTGTAGCTGCTATACAACCAGGTTGTAAAAGACAACTGCTTTGAACTTAGGAAGACTGCCATAAAAGGTTAAATTTTGGGGGATAACAAGAGAGAGATGTTTTTTGGAAAGCATATGTGAATTAACCTTTCAAAACGAAGATTATCTGTGCCTGAGTGCAGTGGGTTGCTAAGTCACCAGATGCCAACCATAAATACAGAACAGTTCATAATTAGACTGTAAGCGTGTGGGTTCAATAACAGACACCAGTCCTTAAAGCAAGTGCATAGAAAACGCTAGTATAGCATTTGTCATTTTATTTTCCAAAAATGATAACAAAAATTAACTGTTCCAAAAATATTTACAGAAAAGAAATGGGTGTATAAACTTTCACACCAAAATAACAACAAACAAAAAAAAAATAATCAGGCTAGTCTTTCCTCAGACTCCCTGCTCTTCTCTGTATATTCAATATTTTTCTCCACTCTGGTGTGTAGGCACTCACACCTCTTCTCCCTTGCTTGGTCAGAAGGAACTGACCAGCACACCTGAATTAGCCTCCTGGTGGGGAGGTTAATATAGTGCAATAATTATGACATCATTGACATGTGACTATCAATTATACCAAAAAAACCTTATTCCTCTACTCTGGAACTTAAGATTAGGCTTCAAATTCTCTAAATCTAAAGCTTATTATGTCTTTTTTTAACATAATATTAGTAATACTCTATAGGTACTCATTTTAATTTAGAGGAACCTTAATTGGTGGTGAAAGCATCATCAAGGACCTTTTTAGCCCCTCCCCTTTCAATGACATCACCACACCACTTCTATATTAGCAGTCATTTTCTGGGCTGCCAGCGCTATGGAAGCCATCTCTTGCTAGCTGCCACCATTTCAGGTAAAGAAACCAAGAAAATCAAACTTGTTTATAGAGGACTCTAACCTTCCCAGATAAAAACAGAGTAGGGGTGCACTCCCCCTCTATTTATTCTGTGAAGCCAGAGTAGCTCTATCACTATTCAGTCTTGTTTATTTATCCCTTAAATTTGTTACTTGGCTTAGTTTTTCTACTTATACCTTTACTTCATTTGAACACATTTTTATTCTCTGCATACATTCCCAAAAGAGCCTAGTATTATTATTATCCTTAATTTACTGTGCTAGAACTGTATTTAAACATATTTTTATGTTTTACATTTCCCCACCCCCACCCCCCGACAGCTCTGCCATTTCAGCAGCTGGCAAACATTGCAATATTTCACTCCCCATACTGTACTTCACTTCTTGGTAGCTTTAAAGAACACAATAATAAGTCAAACACCCCAAATCATGTTTTTATACACAGGAACAGTCTGCATTAACGTTGCAGTACTTATTTTAACTTTTTATTTAATCTCTTTGTTTTTCAGGCAGCAGAGCGAGATCTACAGTGAGCGGCTGCAGGGAGAGTTTACTTTCTCCCTTGCAACAGCCTGCTTGCTCATCTTCCAGTCTTGCAGAGACTCACTTTAAAATGGAGCTATCTAGCAATCTGCTCTGGTGTTGGAAACACTCTTGTTTCTTGGGGGGTTCAAAATCTTCCACATAATTTACATAGCAGGAGGCTTTAAAGGGGATCTGCTTTTAACTTCATGTGGCAGTTTTGATGGCTAAAATGACAACAGAATAAAGGTATAGCACAGATAGGAGAACAGAATTGTCAGGTTGGCCACCCTGACAAGAAATTAAGGATAGGCAGAAAAGTTTAAGAGAATAGGACAGAGTGAAAAGAATAAATGTTTTTTTTTAATTTTATGTTGACATTCTCATCCTGCCACATAGACCAGCGCTCCAAAAAACAGATACACAGCATAACTTCAGAATTGAAGAATGGATTTGTTTTTCCAAGTGTAGACAAACAGCACACACCACACTGCCCCAGCACATTGGTAACTTGCCTTCCTCGGGGGCGTGGACACGGAATACACACTGTTCCCTTATATAGGTCACTAGCATCCTGACATCACTAATACATCTTTCTCACTACAACATCTTTGAAACGTCATCATTACCTCTATTATATGTGTAGACATAGCTTAAACAAATAAAAAAGAAGTGTCTTTCTAACATAATAAAGCAGAAAATCTCCATAGACTAATAATAAAAAAACCAAAATGTTAAAGTATCAAATCAGAAAAAATACAGAGAATGTTATAATAACATCCTAATTCACTGCAGGAAATTACCGGATACAATTATTTACACTTCAAGCAGACTAGAAAATCTTCAACTACATATTCAATATGAACTCCTATAAATCATTCACGCATTGGCATATAAACACTTAAATAATTAGTGCTACGCAATCTTCAGACAAGGGAGAGGCTAAAGAAGAGGGGGTAAAAATGGGGGGGGCATGGGGGATAAAACAATCCTTACTTTTCCTTACTAGACATATAATATTTTATCTCATTAAACCTAATGTATTAACACCACAATATCTCAGATAAGGAAAAATCCATAAAATCTGTGATTATCACTCCAGGTAATAACTGTACAAAGTTTCAAGAAAAGTTTCAGGCCCCAGAAAAATTCAATACTCCCTAAATTACAGGAGACCAAAAGAGGATAGGTAAGGGAAGGAAGAGGAAAGAGAGAATGGGAAGAAAAAAGGAGGGGGAGGGGAAGGAAAGAGGGACGGAGAGGAGAAGGGAAGGAGAGGGGGAAAAGGGGAGGAAGGGACGAAAAGAGGGAAAGGGAAAGGAGAAGGAGAGGGGGAAGGGGGTATTCAAATTTACTTCACTAAAAAATAATATGTAAAGACATAAGTACATTACATTAGAATACTGACAGATCTCTATCAATACATCCCTAGATCATACTTAGATGTTCAATATTTTCTGGATTTTAAAAAGGGGTTCAGGTCCCAAGAGTCATTTAACCCCTTAGGTTTAATTGTGTCCAACTCATAAATCCCAAATCCTTCTCATTCCAACAGCAAATTTTTCCTATCCCCACCTCTTAGTGGAATTTTCACACATTCCAAACCCATAAACTTCAAGCATTTAGGATCAGAGTTATGGGTAAGGGATAATGTCTACCCACAGGAGTATCCATCCATTGTTTTATAATCGAACGTATGTGCTCTTGAATTCTTTCTTTCAACATTCTTATTGTTTTGCCAACATTGTACAGGCCACAACTACACCACAAAATGTATACCACAAATGTAGTGGTGCATGTAATAAACTCATTAATGATAACTCTCTTTCCTGTTCTCATGCTCAAAAATTCATTCCCCACATTCACATGGTTACACACATTGCATCTAAAACATTTATAAACACCCTTCAAATGTGTGGGTAACCATGTGGATGACTTTTCTTGTGGACTGTAGAATTGGCTGTCCACTAGTTGGTCTCTTAAAGTAGGAGCCTTTTTGAAAATAATCCTTGGTTTTGTACCAATTGCTTTCTCAAGAACTATATAATTTCTCAAAATATCCCAATTTCTCCATATGACACTCCCAATCTCTCCAGCAAACGGGATCAAACTGGGTAGAGAAAGTAACTAAAGCATTACTCTCTCCATCCTTAATCTTTTTCTCTACTAATACTTCATCCTGTGATAGGTCCTTAACTTTTTCAAAGGCCTCCTTCAGGACATTTTCCTTATAACCTCTCAATTTAAATCTTTACATTAGTTCTTTAGTTTGATTTTCAAAATTCCTGTCATCTGTACAATTTCTTCTTATCCTAAGTATCTGACCATAAGGGATGGACTCCTTTAATTTACATGGATAGAAACTACTATTATGAAGTAATGCATGTGTTGCTGTTGGTTACCTAAATCCCTTAGTGTGACGTGTGCTGTTTGTCTGCACTTGGAAAAATAAATCCATTCTTCAGTTCTGAAGTTATGCTGTGTATCTGGTTTTTTGGAGCACTGGTCTAATTATGAACTGTGAATTAACCTTATAGGATATTTCTGCAACATCAAAGGGTGTTGTAAACCATACTCTAAGGCAGACGGTCTGTCTTGTTATAATTAAACAAATATTGCTGCATTTGCAGATTCTAATCCAGTGGTAATCTAACCTGTTTGCCTGCTGCATGTCGCAAATTAAGTATGCAGGACTGTGTGTGGCCTCACCCTTGCAGCTCAGAGCTGTGACATCACAAAGAGGGAGGGACATTCTGCTCTCTGATATTGGTGAAGCCTGCTAAAAGGACTGACACTCTTTTCTGGACTTCTAAGAGACAGTTGTGTGCTGAATCTGGAAGGGCCACTTTTGTTCCTGGACTCAAAGAGAGGCACTTCTGCTAAAATAGGTAATTTCAACACCACTATTTACCAGCTGAAACTGGGGTAGGATTAGTTATTTAGTACAAGGCGGTTTGTTTATAATTGTTCATTTATTTTCTGACTGTATCCTTAATGTATATATGTTCTGTGTTTAGTATTTTATTTACTATTTTTAAATTTTGTAAACTTTGTTTTTCCTTAAAATGCTGCCTGGGACATGCACATTTATGTGTGAATGGTAGAACAGTCTTAATATTTTAAAACAGCTGTCAAATGCCTATTGTGTCACCTTATGCAGCCAGGCTAACAAGAATATGTGTAAAGATCCAGCAAGGTAAGAAAAATATCTGAGTCTCACTGAGTCAGAAAGTGGGGATTAGTGAACCAGGTTGGTTGCATGCCTGCCAGGTCAAGTAATTGCGCTGCTTTCTCCAAAGAGAGTGTGATATTTGGACCTGTTACCTGAGTGTGCTGGCTAAAAAGGGTTCATACTTGACCCCAGGACTCTAGAGTGGTAGTTTGCTTGGACCCAAAACAAACAGGAGGATGTCTCTGTTTGTCCCCTGTTCACGAATCGCACTTAAAGGTTAGGCACTGTGGTAGCAGATGGCCTGACCCCAGGAGTGGGTTTGTGACAGTTACAACATCAATATTTAGATGTCAACATGAGTATGAAAAAACTGTGAAACAGGGAAACATCGTTTGTCATGATGCATGCTTCATTTTTTTCCCACAAATCCAAAAATAAAGAGTAAATTACCAATACTCCCTCTTGAACTGATACTTCCCTCCCCAAAAAAGGGGGACATATTTGTAGGTTTTGATACATAAAACCATTTCAGTCCCATGTCATTTTCATAAAACTTTTTTGATAGATGTAGAATATGGTTATGAATATAGAAACAGAAAGAAATATAGGGGTTACCATGCTTCTTTTGGTTATATCTGTTTTCAAAATTGCAGTTTTAGAGGTGGTTGGCTGAAGACAAAAATAATTGAAACATCCCAATACAAAATAAACTTGCAAGAATACAATTCAAAAGTAATTAATAAGAATTATTATATTAATGGGTGATTTTAATGCTCCTGGGATAGAATGGAATCAAGGTGCATCAAAAAACAGACAGGAGCAGGAACTAATAAACCTATGCTATGAGAATGGGCTGATGCAGTTAGTGGATGGCCCCACTAGGCTTACAAATGTATTAGATCTGGTATTGACAAATAATGAGGATAGCGTAACTACCGTAGAAATTGGAGAACCACTAATTTTCTTTGATAACAACATTATCTATTTTAAATATTGTGATCGTCCATCCATATTAAAAGGTAGGACTGAAGTAAGGGACTATTATAAAGCTAATTTTGAAAAAATAAAATACAACTTGAAACATTGGAACTGGAATATTAAGGATGATACAGTCGAAGCATTATGGATGAGAATAAAGAAACGCATTTTAGAACTTGAAAATGAATTTGTACTTTTAAAAAAATATTACAATAAATCAGGGAAAGTTCCTATTTGGTATAATAAAAAAGTCCATAAACAATGCATTAAAAAAGACAGGTATAATGAGCAATGAAAAGGGATAATAATCCATTTACTATCTATGCCTATAAAAACAGTTAAGATACACTAAAAACATAATTCAGAAACAAAAACTAGCCCTCAAACTTAAATTTGCCTATAACAAAGACAATGACAAGGCCTTCTTTGCCTATATTAATAACAGAACTCATATCAGAGAGGTAGGCCCTATAAAAATACAAGATCAAGAACTAAGGGACCCACAACAAATGGCAAGTGCCTTTAATGAACACTTTTGCAATGTATATCAAAGAAATAAAACTGTTAGCCTCAATCAGGACTACACAGGCGATGCCACTAGTTCCTCCATGAAAATATCAAAAAATGAAATAATGGAAAGGCTGAACAAAATTGATATATCAAAATCTGCGGGACCAGACAATTTACACCCAAAAATTTTGAAAGAAATAAAAGGATTGGCTAGTCGAACCACTGTATAAATTATATAATATGTCCTTGACAACCAGAGATGTCCCCAGAGACTGGAGAAGGGCTGAAGTAGTCCCAATATATAAAAAGGGGAGTAGGTCGGATATGGGAAACTATAGGCCTATAAGCCTGACCTCTATACTGGTTAAAGTTTTCGAATCACTACTAAAAGATAGGCTAGAAAGAGATTTAAAAAGTAAATACCTAAATGATAATGTCCAACATGGTTTCAAAAGAAACAGATCATGTCTATCAAATTTGCTTGTCTTTTATAACAGGGTTAGTAAAATGTTAGAAAATAACCTCCTGGTTGACATTATATATTTAGACTATCAGAAGGCATTTGACAAGGTCCAACATTCACGCCTGGTAGCCAAGATGGTAAAAATGGGTATAGATAAATATATCATTAATTGGGTAAGAAATTGGTTGGATAAAAGAACACAGAGAGTAAGATTGAGGGGTTATGTATCAGAACAGAGACCGGTGACTAGCGGAGTGCCCCAGGCGTCTGTCATAGTTCTGTTCAGCCTGTTTATATATGATATTAACGACTCATTAAAAAATTACTGTTAAATTTGCAGATGATTCTAAATTGTGTGCCAATGTGGGGAATCTACAAAAGGTTAACGAATTACAACAAGACCTGTCTGAATTACAAAGATGGGCAGATCAAAATGGAATGCTGTTTAACACTGATAAGTGTGTCGTAATACATCTGGGGGCAAACAATTCTAACGAGGACTATTATCTCAATAATTACAGATTGAAACCAGTAACCCAAGAAAGGGACCTTGGAATCTTAATTAATAAAGATCTTGCTTTTTCAGGCCATTGTAGGGAGATAGTAACTAAGACCAATAGAGTTATTGGTATGATAAGGCGCTCATTTACATCAAGACATAGGGAGTGCATTCTACCATTATACAGAGCACTGGTCCGACCACATCTTGATTATTGTAGTGCCCTATGGAATCCTTATTTGAGGAAGGATATAAATGCTGTCGAGGGAGTGCAGCGAAGGATGACCAGAATGATCAGGGAGATGACGGGGGGGTTCCTAATGAGGATAGACTGCAGACCTTGAATTTATATAGCCTAGAGAATATACGTTTGAGAGGGGATTTGCTCTATATGTATCGCATTTCCAAAGATGCACAGATGCTGGATGAGCTGGGCATATGCTACTCAACTCGAAATTTCCATCTTAGGAGTCATAATAAACAAATTAAGTTAACCTATCCACAAAACAATAGGAGTAGATACTTTTTTAATAATTGAATTGTGAGCATTTGGAACAAACTTCCCTCAGAAATCATTGATTCTAACAGCATGGGTGTTTTTAAAACAAAAACTAGATGATTATCTACTAAAACAAGGAATATAATCCCCCTTGCTTAGGGGAGTCAAGCATTATGGACAAATAAAGTCTTCTGTTTGACTTAAACTCCAAGTATAGCACCAAGTATGTAAATACATGCAGAATGGCAAGGACTTTAACATAAAATAAATGGCTGGCCCATCGGCACAGTGGTTGGATTTCCGCTTGCAACGCTGGCGACTCGGGTTCTGGATTGGACCTGGGTCATCGGAGGGCTGGCTGGGGGGAGAAGGATGGAGCATCCTAAGGACTGCTCTCCTTCTCTGGGGGGAAGGAGGGGAGTGTGACCGGTGCATGACTGACCTCTGGTGGAGGTCGGGGGGCACCACAGCAGCTGGCACCAGAGCATAGTTCGAGGGGCAGGGCGGGCACCGGCCATCATTGCATGTCCCCGCCCCTGCATACAGGGGTGTCAGGGAGAACTGTTCCCCTCCACGTTTTCTGGGACATCCCATTTTAACCTTCGTTTTAATTTCTATCTCTATCTCTGCTAAACCCCTTACTTTACTATCTATATCCTTCTTTATATAATCAGTAATTAAAAGACTGTTGCGCAACAGCATTCACCATCTTTCATGCAACATTTCTAGCGTGGTAATGTCTGTTTCCTTTCTTTCCGCAGACTAGCCACCTGCCGTTTCTTTCATCTTTTTCTTTTCACAGTTGGATGTCTCAAAGTCTAAAAGGTTTGGGAGCAAGTAGCCTTAAGACTGCTAGATATCTGAAGGCAGACAGAGGTAGCTGGTATGAGATGGAATACCGACACTCCAGTCTGTTGCAGCGTTAAGGAATTCAGACCTACAGTTATTGTTAGTGTACCGCTGAAATGCCTGGAGTTTACAAACATACGAAATTTGCCAGCAGATAAAGGCCTAGAGGTCTATCAAGTCTGCTCAAATCTGCAGCTAGCACCCCTTATTCTGTGGCTGCCCCTCCCTTCCACCCTTCCCCTTCATTGACCCTCCCCCTTGTCCTGTCCCATCCCCTTTTGAAGCAGTCCACTGTTCTACTGGATACCACTTCTGCAGGAAACGCATTCCACCCAGCCACCACCCTTTCTGTAAAAAAGTGTCTCCTTATCTCCCTCCTGAACCTTCCTCCCTCCCTCCAGCCTCATATCATGGCCCCTGGTGTCCCTCCCCTCCCTTACTTTGAACAGCCCCTCTGTACCTGTCTTGTTTATTCCTTTCATGTACTTAAAGGTTTCAGTCATGTTCCCCTGTCCCTCCTCTCCTCCAGCGAGTACATGTTCAACTCCCTCAGCCTCCTCTCGTATGATAAGTCCCCCAGCCCCTTGATCATCTTTGTTGCCCTGCGCTGCACCCCCTCCAGTAACTTAATGTCCCTCTTCAGATACGGGCACCAGTACTGCATGCGGTACTCCAGGTGCGGTCTAACTAATGACCTATACAGTGGCAGAATCACCTTCTCCCTCCTCGAAGATATACCCCTTGCAGTACAACCCAACATTTAGTTGGCCTTTGCAGCTGCCTTCCTACATTGTGCCGAGTTGTTCGTTGACCCTGTAATGAGCACCCCCAGATCCTTCTCCTCCTCTGCCTGGGCTAGCTGCACTCCCCCAGCTGGTAACTCCTCCTTGGGTTCTTTATCCCAAAATGCAGCACCTTGCACTTTTTGGCATTAAACCCCAGTTGCCAGGTGTCTGACCAGGTTTCAAGCTTTGCCAGATCATCCTGCAACCCCTGCCATCCCCCTAGGTCATCCACCACCGCTCCTACCTTGGTAACATCAGCAAACAGACTGATCTTGCTCTTGATGTCCATTGATATGTCTGCAATGAATATCCCAAACAACACTGGTCCCAACATCGAGCCCTGTGGAACACTGCTTGGCACTACCCTTGGGTGTGAGAGCTCCCCACCCACCATCACCACCCTCTGTTGCCTTCCCTGAAGCCAGTTCCCTACCCATCTCACGAGCTTTGCACCTGCCCTTGTGCCTACTAACTTACTTCCCAGCCTTCCATGCGGCACTGAGTTGAATGCCTTACTGAAGTCCAGATACAGGACATCCACTGCATGGCCCCTGTCCAGTTGCCTAGTTACCCAGTCATAGAACTCCACCAGGTTGGTTTGGCAGGATCTGCCCCATATGAAGCCATGCTGTCTGCTGTCCTGTAGTCCTTTGGCCTCTAGGAGGGCCACCAGCCTCTCCTTCAGGATAGTCTCCATTAGCTTACCCACGATGGATGTGAGGCTCACTGGTCTGTAGTTTTCTGGTTCATCCTTGGGGCCACTCTTGTGGAAGGGCACCACATGAGCCATCCTCCAGTCCTGAGGTACACACCCCGAATGTAGTGAGGCATTAAATAGGTCTGTCAAAGGCCCTGCAAGGACCTCTGCCAGCTCCTTCAGTACCTTGGGGTGGATGCCATCTGGGCCTGGTGCCTTGCCCACCCTCAGTGCCTTCAAACCATCCCGAACTCTGCCCTCCATGATTTCCCCATCTGTCAACCCCTCCCCCCCTGTTTCTGCCATTTCTCCCACCTTGGGTGTCGCTCCTCTTCTCTTTGGTAAATACCCAGGCAGAAGTACCCATTTAGTGCTTCTGCCTTATCCTACCCTACTTCACCCAACTCCCCTTCCTAATCCTTACTTGTGGTCCTTACAGCTCCTTTTCTCCTGATGTACCTAAAAAGTCCTTCTTCCCCTTCTTAATGCCTTGTGCCAGCCTGAGTTCCGTAGATGCCTTGGCTCCCGTGCTGCCCTTGTCACCTCCTTGATTCCATCAAGTACTCCTCCCTGTCCTCCCCCCTTCCTGTTTTCTTGTACTTCCTAAAGGCAGCTCTTTTTCTCCTTACCTTTTCCATGACCTCCTTGCTCAACCAGCTCGGTTTCTTAGCCCTATCCTTCTTGCTCTGGGCCATGCAGCAGGTTTTGGTTGCCTCTACTATCCCCAGCCTTATGAGCTCCCACTTCTGGTTAGTGTCCATACTAGATTGAATTCTGGCCAGGTACCCTTTTACCGCTTCCCCCATCCTCCCAAAGTCGGCCCTCCTGAAGTCCAGCACTCTTGTGCCAGATTCCACTCCTTCCTTGCCCATATCCAGTGTGAGCCATAGTGAGTGGTGGTCACTCCCTGACAGCAGTTCCTCCACTGTAAGTTCTCTCATAAAGTCCCCATTTGCCAGCACAAGGTCAAGGTTATTCCCTAACCTATTTGGTTCACTGACCATTTGCAGCAGGAAGCTGTCCTGGAAGGCATCCAGCAGTACCTGCTCCCTTCTGTTTCTGGTTGTAGAGGTACTCCAGTCCACTCCTGGCATGTTGAAGTCCCCCACAATCACCACACTACCCTTCTTGCAGGTCCTCCTGATCTGTCCCACTAGTTCCCCGTCTAACTCCTCCGTCTGAGATGGCGGCCTGTACATGACTCCCATTCTAAGAATCCTATTCTTGGAATCCTGGATTTGCATCCAAAGTGACTCTGTACTACCCTCCTTCACTTCCTCCCTTACACACTTCAGTCCTTCTTTCACATATAGTGCCACACCCCCTCCTTTCCCAATCACCCTGTCCCTACGAAATAACCTGTACCCTGGTACAGACAGGTCCCAGTCATTGTATTGAGTGGCCCATGCTTCTGTGATGGCTGCAATGTCCACCTCTCCCTCTGCCATGAGCACCTGTAACTCTGCAGTTTTCCTCCCAAGGCTCCTAGCATTAAGGGTAACCACCTTTCACCCTTCTCCCCCCTCCCATCCTGCCCTCCTTTACTAGCATCACCAATAGTACTTGCCATTTGTCCTTTGTCGCTGTTATGGGGGGTTAGCTCATATGGTTACCCAACTTGTGGTCTCTGCATGTGTCTTGCCCAACTGTCACCCCCCGCTCCTAGTTTAAATTCCCAACTTCCTCTATGTACTCCTCCATCCTCTGTTTCAACACTTTCTTTCCTTCCTCACTCAAGTGTAGTCTGTCCTTGGCATACAGACTACTGTCCTCCCAGGTCCCTCCCACCCCCCAACAGCCCATGCCCTTTAGCACAACACAGGTTCTTAGCCATCCATTAAATTCCTCTATTCTCAGTTTTCTTGTTGTGCTTGCCTTGGGCACTGGAATATCTCTGAAAAAGTACTGATCTTCCTGCCCCCTCACATACTTGTCCTAGTTCCTCAAACCTCCTCTGGACTATATCCACTGTCTTGTCAGCCGTCATTAGTCCCAAGATGTATAATTAAATGAGGCTTGTCCCTACCCTTCTAGCATATTTCAGAACAGATTGTCCACCCTTTCCACTGTCATTCCTGGCATGGCCTCCACCCAAATGTGACTATGCCTCTCCCCTTGCTACCCACCTGACTCCTCTTAATATTGATTCCCCAGCACTAAGATTCCACCCTCTTACTCCTGCTTGCTTCCATTCATCTCCCTCTCTCATTTCCGCTCCTCTTCTTCCTCCTGCACATTATTTCCCCTTTTGCCCCTGTTGCAATTCTCCAGCAGAACTTCCCCCACTCTGGTTTGTTCCAGGCATTTATCAATTACTCCTCTAATTTCACATTTCCTCCTCCACCTTCTTCCTCTCTAGCAGTGCAAAACTATTTTCTGAAGACCCTCTTCATAGTAACCTGTTCTCTCCTTTCCACTCCATGACTTTTGCCACTTCTTCGCCTCCCCTCACAAGTCCCTATCTCCTCCTTCCATTTGTATTTTGTCTCCTGACCTGGTTTCCCCAGCAATCGTTCTTCCTGGCCTGGGCCCCTTTGTCTCTGCTTCCCTTCTTCTGACCCTCTCCTCATCACTGTTGGCTTAAATTGCCCTCCCTCATCTCCCCTTCTTCCTCCCTCCAGTATTGGACTAAACCCACCCCCAATCTGCCTTGCCTGTCTTAGTTCCTCCTGCAGACCCTCGATCTCCTTCTAAGTTTCTCTGAGGTTGCACACTAAACATCCTCCACACTCCAGGCAATTTTAGAAAGATTGGTGCACTGCAGTTGTTGCAGCCTACCACCCTACCTATTGCTGTCATTGCCACCAGTGACCCCCCACCCTTCCAGATGCAGGATACCAAACACTCCCCAAGTCTCCCCTTTCCCCCTCTATCAGTGCGAAACATTCTTTTCTTAATTTCCCTTACCCCTTTGTTGTACACATTTAGATAGATTGAGCAACTGCTTTTTATATTCCTATCCTTCCTATCCACACTCAAAAAGAGACTTTAAGTAGCTATTGCACAACCTTCTTCAAACTCCTACTCCTCCTTTCCACAATGCAAACAAGTAACAATGAAAGCTCCTAGATTTGCAGTTACTTCCCTTCCACTGAGATAGCAATCGCCTCTTTACTCGCTGCTGTTCCTTTCCTGGATGTCTACTTCTGCTATGACGGTGCATATCCTTTACCAGTTTGAGGAAGTGATGTCAGAACCCCCGATATAAAGGAAATCACGGACCAGGGGCGGGTGGGGTGAGTGGTTTGGGGGGGTGGGACCAGCCCAAGCCTTCCAGAAACAATCAGGTAGCTGAGGCCCCTGGTCAGACCATTAGCACCCTTCCCCCACTATGCACTAAATTTTGCAGCTAGTGAAGCCAGCAAAAATGAATCACAATTCTACACAAAGCCCCCAAAATAGGTTTGCTACCAAAATAAACAGGTCTCCAGTTCAAACAGCTTCACCAACAACACATCAAAATAGGCTTGAAATTAGAAGATATAGGTCTCCAATTCAAAGAAACAGCCCTAGTTAACTCACACCAAATAAGTTTTAAATCAGAAGAAATAGGCCTCTACAAATGCAGCCTGCTACACAGTGAAACATTAAACAAATGAGCCCACTTATAGCCACCAAAACAGGTTTCAAAATTCCAACAGCCCCAACACAATACCCTACTAGACCCTTAGAAGTAGTAAGAAAGAAAAGAAATAACCTTTTACCAAGTAAAATCCACAAGAAACAATGTTAAAAACAACAAGAAGAAGCTACTTACTGTAACAGATCTGATCATTTCCCCTCCAGTTCCAGTTTGCTATGTTATTGTTATGTACATGCAGACTGTACCAGGGATTATCAGTAAAAGTAATTAGTCTTTGGTAATTTATTTTTTTTGAGTACTTGTCTAAGGTAACCAAGAGGACAGTACAAAGAGTGAGAGGGAACAAGGGCATCGCTCACAGACTCGGGGCGATAGGTGTCCCCTTTTCATTCTACAAATGCATAGGTTGTAGAAAATAACATGTTGGCTCATATATTAGCAGAAATATGGCAACCAGATGCAACTGAAGAATTAAATTGTTATAATTGGAATGCTTACTCCGGGTCTGTGTAAACTGTATAGCTCTAACGCCAGCTCCTGCGTCTGCCTCATTTTCCTCCTCGCACATTCAGGGGACCTCCTCACTATCTTTTTGCTTCTCTAAGGGCTGACCGGCCTTTGCTTACTGTCATTTATGGAACAAGATGATGTGGGAAGAGTCCCTTGATCAGGAGTTGGAAAAGGAGTCCCTTACATTGAATATTTTTAATAAACAGCTACTGAAATGTCATGTTTATGATATTAGGACATGGTTGGAATGTGTTACTAATTATTTTATTTGTTGTTAAGTGAAGTAGCTGACTATGGTAAGATATGGGAGGAGCTTGCAAGTCGCCTGATGTAACCTTGAGATATAAGGTGCAGATGCTAAAGCATTCAAGTCAGTGTGTGTTGGACAGCACAAGGTCTAGCAGCACTAGCCTTTTCTAGAGAAGTCCTTTGATTTACCTTTTGTTTCTACCTTTGGAGTGTTTATTTTGTCACTATAAAATGCGTTCAGTTTGTAGTTTTTCATTTTCATTTAAATAAAGTGAGCGGAGAAGTCCTTTTGATTTTCCTCAACAAGTTGGTGTCCGAGTCATCAATTCCACAGTTTTCACAAGGGAGAAAATACAGCTGCCTGCTGCCTGGATGAAGCCTGCCCTTCCGCTCTGATGAGCTCCCAGGCCAGCTCTCTGATATTCTGACATTGCAGCACTTAGGCTGGTGCTGCAATCCCGCCCTGGGGGTAAGCCAGGGGTATCAGAAGTTGCAGCTAAATGTGGGAGTGGGAGGCGGAGGGGCTGTGACCGAGGCTGAGATAACGACAGCAGGTGCACGAAAAAGTATAATAAATGAAAAAATAACATAACATAAAATAAACAGTGTAATCAACGACAGACATACATTTATGTAAAGTACCTTGAATGATAGCAAATGCTGCAATTGTGGGAGCCAATTTCCTTGCTGCCAACCTGTATATATTCTTAGCTAGAAATGACATAATAGGATAAATCACTATTCTAACAATCCTTCCATATATTAAGAATGTACTTGAGCAGAAAATAATCTTAGAAACTTTTTGAGAGCATCAGAAAGCAGAATTTGAAACACCAGGGAACATCCTTAAGAGGAGATTGGGAGAAGGAACATTGTAGAGATAGAAGCAGTGGAGTTGATGCCTGCAAAAGCCTTCAATCAATTCATTAGTCCTTAACCAAAGTATAGATCCAAAGGGTGCATACAAGGTGCGTCACTGTTAGAAATTTAAATACATTTTGTTAGGAATATGGTGGCTGAGCTGGAAGGTATTAAAGGGTAAAAGGTGCCCCCAGCAAAATATAATTCACTAGTAGAATGATGGAACCATGCCAGAAAAAGGCAGAAATCAGTGAACCTCCTATTTGGAAATCGGGGTTATTAAAAAAAGACTGGGGGGGATTTTTAACAAGGTTTATTTTGAGGAACCTGCATAGTCGCGGATGCACTTTTATCAAATCAGCTATTACTGAGGAAGGGATGGGTTTAGGCAGTTTCTTAAGAGAAACATGTAGAAGTGCAGGGGGTGCTAGTCCTGTGGTTTTACATAGTTGTAGTTCTGTGCTTAGTCAGATAAGCCAGTAGTCATCCGTTTCAGGTAGGGGAGAGTCAGTTAACCATCACATATATTTACTAGGCGGCCTGCTCCATGCTTAGGTGCTGTTAGTTTATTATATGCTCTTCTGCCGCCCTTGTTGGTCCGTATGACTGTGGAAATGAGGTTGTGGAGAGTCTGAACCATGAGAGCGGAAAGCGGAATAAAATGTTTGGCATTGTTAGAGGGTATAGCACCTGAGGAAGAGACGTTAATTTTAACAATTTATTTATTATAGTCTTTGGTAACCAAATATTGATACAAAACCAAATATTGATCAACAAATATGAAGCAAATATTGATCAACAATATTGATTCATTTCCACAAGGTCAGTGGTAGGTGGACCTTCGCTCAAGTTCTGCTTAATTGTAGTTAGTAGGAATCAAGCTTACATGCTTTTGTATGCCTCTTACACAGGTCTACACCCAAACAGTGAAGCTGATGAGAAGCACAGGAAAGGCCCAGTTCTGTAATGTCTCTTTTTTTGCACTGTGTTATTTAGGGGCATCAGCTAGGTTTTAGCCACATTCAGGTTATATTTGAAAAATTTACTAAGTTGAGAAATTGTTGACAGGGCAGAAGGCAGGGATGTTACGGAATTGGTGGCATGGAGCAAAATGTCATCTACATAAACAGACAGCTTGCAGTTAATTGAGCTAATAGGGATCCCATGTCTGTCCTGATTTAAGAAAAATGTTCCTGATGAGGGGCTCTAGGTAAAGGCTGAACAATGATGGAGAGAGAGGGCATCCCTGCCTGACTCCTCACCCCAGTACAATATATTCTGAGAATACACCATTACAATAGATCTTTGTAGATGGCCCAGAGTAGTGTACACAAAACCACTGAATGAGCTCCTTTGGGAATCTAAAGTTGCAGAGCACACTAAACAAAGATATCCATGACACTCATTCAAAGTTTCTCCACATCTAGGGATGGGAGGATTGCTGAGTTGTTGTCATCTCTATATAGAAGAGAATAGGGTGAGAGCTTTCTGAGGTGGACTGATGAAAGCTGCCTTTGAGCCTAAACCTGACTTGCTCTGACCCTGTGAGGGTGCCCCAAACTGTGTTTACCCTGATGGCCAGGATTTTAGCAAAGATTTTATATCCTGATTAATTAATGAAATGGGGTGATAGCTGGCTGCTTTATTGGGGTCTTCCCCCTGCTTAGGAAGCAGGGTAATCATGGCTTCCATCAAGGTGTAATCCTGCAAACCCTTGTCATGTAGAAGAGTGAAAGTCCGAGTAAGAAGAAGGGTCAGTTCGACTTCTAAGAATGTGTAGAAATTGACTGAAAAGCCATCTGGACTGTGTGGCCTTATCCCAGATGAGGGATTTAATAATGGACTCTGTGACTTCCTCTGATGAAATAGGATTGTCCAAAACCACCTGTTGCTCCCCTGCAGAAACTAGAGGATAGTCTAGTACTTACTGATGTCTTGCAGGGTTGGTGGTGGTGGAGGGCTGTCAGTCTCTTTATATAAGGATGTAAAAAAGAGCCTGAATTCATTCCTCAGCTACATCCTTTGGAGTTGTTTATGGGGGCAGATTGTTGTCCACTGTGATGCATTTAATAAGTCAGCTTGATTCTTATTTTTTCTTTAGGCATAAAGCCATTAACCTGTCATCTTTTCCCCCTGATCCATACCCTTGGCATGGGTTCGGAAAAGGTCACGTTCCATTTGTTCTCTAAGCTGATCATCATATTGTGCTCTTAAAGCCTGCAACTGAACCCACTTATCATCTGGCGTGGATGGGCTCAGGGAGGCTCCAGTTCTTTATGGCCTTAAGCAGATCTCTGACTTTCGTTTGTTTTCTGCATTTTGTGGCAAGTTGAATCAGTTCTCCCAGGATATAACATTTGAAGGCATATGTCTAGTTTATCAATCAAGTCTGTGTTGGTTTCTGCAAATCTTGTGATAGCCTCCTTAAGTTTGTGTACTATATCTGGGTCCTTTAGCGATTGATTGTTTATTTTCCATGTGGTATCCTTATCTGAACCCTGTGAGAGGGAATGCTGTAAGAGACTAGGGAGTGGTCAAAAAGTACCCTAACCTCAATTTCACACCTATGGATATCATACAGAAGAAGGTGGGAGTTCAGAAAATAATCAGTGCAAAGCATCGTGTTATGTGGGATTGAGTGGGCGTGTAATCTTCCAAGATCAGTCTTCTCCATAGATACCCACTAATGGGTCTGTGCCAGAGGTGCCAAGACCCTGTGAGAACAAAATGTTTCTGGAGGGCTGGCGGCATTAGTAAACATCATGCATGCACATCACCATCTGCCTGCTGGTATACAGCACGCCAGTCACTAATTGCTTCAGTTCCTTTTTCTCACTATCAGTGTTCAGCAGCAGCATTGTCGCTCTCCAGGTGGGGCCAGAACTTTATCTTCTATATGATGACAGCATTCAGTTTTTTGGTTTTAGAAAACATTACAGTTTATTTATTTTGTCAGTTTAGTTACTTTAACATACAAAAATTTACAATTTTCTCTCAGCCCTACCTTGTGCTAATGGTCAACAACCATGGAAGAAGATAGGGAGCCTGAAAAGGCAAGCTGCTCCAGCAATGGGGTGTATCTGGCCTCCACTTCTCTCTGGGTGGGTCCTCTGGCAATGGGCAGTCTGGTATCCAGGAGGATGGACAGTCCTCCAGGAGTCACAAGAAGAAATGGTCCAGATCCTGCACATACTCGGTGTTGGGATCTTTGTAGCATTCAGCCTCAATCTCTTCTCACAAGCATAAGGGGAAGAAATTGCACCAGTTGAGGTAATCCTCTAGTCATTCTGCTGTGAGACACTTGACGTTTGCAAGCCCGGGCTCCCCAGTGTCGCCACTGATGACACTGGGGATGCCTGGGCCAGCGAAGTTGATGTCTCCATCCCAGACCCCCTCTGTGTCCAATAGAGGGGACTCCAGTGGGCAGTTTGGCCATTGAGCAGCTCTTATGAATCAGTGGGTGTGGTGTATAAGTCTGGCAGCACAATCTGTGCTGCCAGCTACTGACTCCTCAGGGTCAATTGAGCTGGCACTGTCATCAGTGCCACTTGATTCAGTTGCACAGCTGACTCCAACTCCAGCCTCTGGGCTGGGACTGCTTTTGGTGTGGCCAATGCCTCCCCCATTTGTGGTGTCACCCCTATCCCTCTGGGGATGGGGCACCCATGGGGCCCCAAGAGTTTCCTAAGGGTCAGCAAGATCGTCAACACCAGTAGCAGTGTTGTGTCTGGTGCCAGGGTCAGGCTCTTTGGGGCCTACTCTGATGCTGGTGATGGTGCTTCCAACAGTGCTGCACTGGCCTTCAGTGTTGGAATCTTTCCCTTTGAATATAGTCCTGAGGTGTCTTCCATACTGTCACTGGTGCTGTTCCCAAGGCCCCGTCATGGGCCAGTGTTGCCGAGGCTGCAGCCTGCATTGTCGGCCCTTCAACCCCCTCCTCTTCATTACTCTTTAAGTGAGGCAGGAGTAGAGTAAAAGGAATCAGATCCTGACCTCATTACCTCTGATGGTGATGATGATGTCTCATACTATAGTCCAGACAAGTTCCTGTCACCATACCTCAGAAGGACCTCTCCTTCCATGCTCTGCCCAGAAATATGCATTCTGCATTGACTTTGAGCCAGCAGCCATAGACAAGGCTAGGCGCCTCTAACTGGAGTTTCTAAACATGCCTAATATCCCATTTTTCTAATTCCTTCTATCCACCCGGCCCTGGAGACATCACTGGGGTGGCTTGGAGGCCTGCTACTAGCAGTTGCCCTCAAGCAGGCAGGCAAGAAATACGTGGTGCCTAAATCTAAGTCTGTGCATTTTACTCAGCCAAAGTGGATACCATTGTTATTCTGCAGAGAATGGCAGAGCCATAGTGCCCATGCCCAAGGAGGTCACCGCACACCCACTAACAAGAAGTTGTGCAGGGTAGACACCATAGGCAAGCAGATCTATGCATCAGCTACCCTTAACATAAGGATAACTAGCTAGCTACCTACCAAGGCCACTTCTCCAAGTAAGAATACGCCCTCTGGTGCAAACTTAAGTCTCTTGCAGAGGCACTGCCAGACACAGAGGCAAAACAAGAGATGCTGCTAGCTGTGAAACAAGGAATTGAATCTAGCAGCCACCAGCTTAACGCCTTTATCAATGCCTTTGATGCAGAAGCTCACTCCGGGGCTGTGGGTATTTGCATCAGATGGCACTCCTGGCTGTGGACTGCTGGCTTCACCCCAGATGTCCAGCTACAGATTATGAATGTGCCCTTCAACAGCACTTATCTGCTTGGACAGCAGGTGGAGTGGTCTCAAAGAATCTAACCAAATGATAACGACTCTTAAGACTTCCAGACCGGCTCCCTATAACCCACAAAAGGGTAGAGGACATGGCTTATTTCATAATAAGCAGTCATTTCATGGCAGGCGGCAGGAGAGCCCAAAACAACCAACCCAAGCGTACGCAACCCCCAAAAGAAAGTGCAGCCGAAGATGCAGGCAACAAAAGCACTCGCTGCCACCATCTGAAGCTTCCAGCTAGAGCATGAGCAAGATGGCGGCATAACTTAACAGCTGTCTCTCTCAGGCCACAAACCTTAAATAACCTATAAACCCAAACTCCTAAACTAGATTTTTTTTTTTTATGGAATTCATTTATCTTTATTTAGTTGAAACAAAATATCTAGTTGTTTAAATGAATTTCGGCAAACATTCTACCATGGTCGTTGAGTAGAAAAAACAAAGCATGCTGTCAGTGATGGCCACTTTGAAACCTCGCCTGCCCACCAATCCAGCTACAGCCTACAATTGCTCAAATGTTCTTAAAATTCTGGAGGAGGTCACTGAGTCAAGAGCAACACTGACTCCTTGCAGAGCCAAATGGATCAAATGCACATCAGGTGTCTGACACAGAAAGCACCCTGAAGCATCAGTACTGGCATGAGAGACACTGATACCCTGCAGCTTAAAATGAGATCTCCCTACTCTGGGAGAAAACTGATGACTTTGAGTGCCTGGACGGTAAAATAATATTCAAATTACAGGGGTCCCTGAGGTGTTGAGGCAAGAACATGGGTCTTTTGTGCAGCACTTGTTATCAGACTCTTAGATATACCGGGGAAAGTAACTGGGCATACAATGGTCACACAGAACACTTGCCCCCCCACCCAAAGCCAGGGGAAGACCCAGACTTATTCTTGCGATGTGCCTCAGATACTCAGAGAAGGAGGACCTCCTTAAGCTCACCAGGGAAAGAGGGCAGCTGCACTGGCATAGGCATCGAATTTCCCTATTCCAAGACTATTTAGCCAAGCTGAACAAACGAAGAGCTGCCCTCATGTGGGTTAGGTTGACTCTGCAGAAAGCAGGCAAGAAACATCAAATGGTGTATCCAGTTACCTTTAAGGTAGAAAGAAATTGTGTGCATAATTTTAACTGTTGTAAAGCACTTTGATATGTATGAATTGCACTATATAAATAAAGCTTATTATTATTATTATTATGACTGCAGCAATGTACAGGAGGCATCAGACTTTGTCAAACTCTCCTGGGGTTAAAGTGGATATCTATCATCCCCCAAAAATACAGCCCCAGTTCTCAGCCCCTTCTTGCCAACCCACAGCAGAAGCTGCCCAGATGGAAACAGCCCTTACTTGCCTGCCCAATCTACAAGTACAGCACCACTGGACCAGTGGCAACATAATGCACACTAACACGAAAAGCAGAAAGACCCAAACACCAGCTGACCCTTCTTGCCCGGCAGCAGTACCATAGCAGAAGGTGAGGATCGAGAGCATCAGGAGGAAGCTCATCTGATATCTCTCCACTGGAAAAATCCACTCTGCCTTTACCACAAGAAGCACCTAAACCGAAAATAACATCCTCCACTACAGTTCCGCAGCCCCAGCTTTCCTAGGCAGAGATGGCGCAGAAGGCAGCAGAATACCAAACTGAAGCAGCATACAGTGAGCTCCTCACTCAAACCTTGAAGCCATGTGAATTGCAGCAGCTGCACAATAAATTCGCCACCTGATAAACTCATTTCCAGAATTCTTGTCTTTACTGACAGATAAAGTTCCCTGGTGGAAACAGTGGTAAAAATGAATTGTGTCTGAGATATCTGTTAAAGCTGGTTACTCAGCATGCATCATCACTGTTACCACCTGCCTGAGAACTGAGGCAGTTCACTTCTCATCTCGTTCAACTGGCTATAGTCATATCACTGCAACTCCCTTCCTAGTTTGCCAACCTGGCCTGCCACTCTTCAGCTTTTTAGGGAAGGGAAAGAGAACATTGTTTAACCAGGAGAAGCACACTAAGCTGAAGCTTGTTTCCAGATGTGACCTGGGAGCACAAGGAAGTTAAGGGACTTGCTCATGATCTCACAGTATGCTCCTAGGTGGCTGTGGGATTCAAACCCAGGTCTTCAGATCTGCAGCTCAGAGCCTTAACCCACTGCACTATACTGGGCTCTACATTTGCAACTAATCCATTACTGCATAGCCCACTTGAACAGATGCACCCCATCCTCCCCTCTACTTATCCACTGGTCACCTGTATTGTGCTTAGCCAGGGTTACGGGAGGCTGATAGTCCCACAAACAGGATCCAAACATAAGCCCAGGTCCCCATTACTGTTCCGTCTGGGTACATGGAGGGAATGCAATATGTGATGTGGTTTCTCCTTTTGCAGACTTGTGCTCAACTCGAGCACTCAACTTAAGCCTCTCAAGTCTCCAACACTGACCTGCAGGTTAGCACCTATGTATGCATTTATTTATTTTAATTTTCTTTATTTGAAACTTTCAGAGATTACCTGCTGTCCCCCTTCAGGCTGCTAGACCAAGCCAACTTGCTACATGACATACCCCCCCCCCCCATGCACTGTGACACCCCTCTGACAACATTTACAACAGGCATAACTTACAAGACAGGGCATGTCCTGCTAACAAATTCCTCTTCCAACTCTTCCCCTCCTGCTGAGTAGGATGGGGCAAACCTAGACCACTGTTTGACCACTGCATCTCTCTGATACTCTGGTGCAGGTGGTACACACTCCCCACAAACTCCTCCACCCCCCCGCCAGCCAACTGTTACACACTGTTGTTACATTAACCTACTGTGGGTCAGAAAAATGCAGGGCACACTTTGGACTCAGTGTGCCAACATGTTGAAACTACAGGGCCATTTTTCATTTGCTGGCAGCACTCTTGAGTGAGATGTTCTGAGTGAGCTGCAAGAGGTCATCTCTTTCCCTCCCTAACTGAATGCTAACCAAAATGATCTTAATAAAGCAACCATTCTTCTGACTCAGTTCTTCAAACTGCTTCTTCTACTGATGTTGTTCTCAGGAAAGAGTGCTTGTTTTACCATCTAAGATAAGCAGAGGCAAACATTTGGTAGCCATATGCTGTGGCTGCAATGACGATAACTAGAGGGACTGTCTCTGATGTTACACCACATGGTGCACACAGTTGGAGTCCTATAAAACAGAGCCCCCACTGGCTAAATTACACCCAAAACACTGGATGCCTGGGAACTTCTCCCTTCACTACTATCCCTCCCCCCCAAAAACACAAGCAAAAACATTTTTTTACAGGTCATTACCTTCTAAAGTCTGATAATATCCCTTCTAAAATACATAGATTACTTCTGGAATACACAGACTACATACACAAAGCCCTTAACCATCGACACTTGATAGGGTCAATCTACATCGACCTTACCAAGGCGTTCAACACTGTTAATCACTTCCTGCTTCTGTGCTCCCTCGCTACCCTTGGCCTCTCTTCTGCTGTGACCAGTTGGGTTCAGTAGCTATCTTGAAAACAGGTCATATAGCAGGTTAAAGGGTCACTGTCAGCTTTACTCCTCCGCTTTTTGCCTGATACAAAAATTGCATCACTTTGCACACACCGATTAAATATTCACTGCAGAAACCCCACATATGGTTGAAATAAATGAATATTTACCATGTTTTTCATTTTCTGCCTTAATTTCTTTTCATCCATCCCGACCGAAAGTGCCCCGCGTCCCGAAAGCACATCCAAGTTGGGAACGTGGGGCTGGCTGGAGTGCGTTCATGCACTGAAAGTTTTTAACATTGTGTCACTAAAAGAATAATAATCCGGCGCCTTGTGTTGTATATAAATGCTGCTGCCATCTCCCAAATCAAACCGAGCACTGCGAATGCTAAAAGTTCCTATTTTAAATCCGAGCTGAAATCCCGGGCATGCGCTCAAGAGTCATGGACAAAGATCCCGCACATGGGCAAAAGTGTGCAATTGGCGCGCATGCACAGAATGTCATCTTGGATTTAAAATAGGAACTTTTAATGTTCTTTCGGTTTGTCATGGAGATGAGCAGTCATTTATATACAACATAAGGCTCGGATTATTCTTTTAATGACACAATGTTAAAAACTTAGTGCAAGAACGCTTGCCCAGCCAGCTTCGCTTTCTCCAACTTGATGTGAGCTTCCGGATGCGGGGCACTTTCGGTCGGGACGGATGAAAAGAAATTAAGGCATAAAAATGAAAAACATGGTAAATATTCATTTATTTCAACCATATGGGGGTTTCTGCAGTAAATATTTAATCGGTGTGTGCTAAGTGGTGCATTTTTTGTATCAGGCAAAAAATGAAGGAGTAAAGCTGACAGTGCCCCTTTAAGATAAATGACTGCCTCTCATGCAGTCTCCCTGTCCGACCAGGAGTCCCATGAGGCTCCATCCTTGGACCTCTGCTGTTCAGCCTATTCCTTAACAACCTTCCTAAAGCATGTGACAGTAACATGGTACTCTACACGGATGATGCCGTTCTTCTCACCAGCCACACTGACCCCCACTCCTTCTCTAATAAACTCCAGCCTAGCTTCACAAAGATTGAATCCTGATTTCAAACAACATGAAGTCTTGCTGTATTCTAACACTATGCAGTTAGCCCCAGCACTTTAACTGCCCTGGACAGGAAAGTTAACTCTATGACAAAGCATAGGCGTTGAGCTCGACTCGGTTTCAAACCTCTGTCCCTGGTACACTCTGATGTAACCATCAGATTCTTTACTCTTTCCCTAACTGTGAAGCGTCACTTTCTTCTTGCTACTTTGGTTCGGTTGTAGTAAATTTGTTTGGTTTAATCAACTGTTTTATTTCTTTTTTCGATTTCAAATCTCTGTCTGCAGTACAGGTAGTGTAAGTGGTAGATAGTGATAGAAATTGTTTTCCTTTGGTTCCTCATTGGTCGGTCCGGTGTGGAACCAAATCAATTCTGGTATTCTTGTATTTTCTGGTAATTTTCTTGTGTTTTCTCTAGTAGTGTGGTGTCCAGCACTTTTCGGTCTCTAAAGAACGACGTCATTCCATTTTTTTCCACAACCCTTGAACCGGTTGGCGAACGAAAGATTTGGTGTTACCTGGCTTGAATGCTGTTAGGGGTAACTTTTATAAAGAAAGGCAATGTCTGAAAAACCCAAAAAGAAAACCAATCCCACTGGGTTTCAATACTGCATGGAGTGTGGGGAGTCTTTTGCCAAAGCTGATCCCCACCTCATCTGTGTTTATTGTCTGGGGTTTGATCACCTTAAAACAGACTGCCAAATATGTGCAAATTTTCCCAAAGCCATGTTGGAAAAGCGTTTAGATAGGCTGAAGGAAAAAGTGGCCGAGAAATCTGCTGATCCGGATGGCCAGCCCGGTTCAGTTCAGACTGAACCTGAGAAGGTGCCTGCTGATACAAGCGATACCTCCTCGGGCAAAAGGAAATCCAATTCCGAGATATCGGTTCCATCAAAGAGGAAAAGAAAGTCGGTTGGTTCGGATCCAAACCCGCAAATCCAACCACTGAAGAAATCGTGAAAGCAATCACCATTATATAGTCTCTTCATCCCAATTCGACCGAACCGACGACCTCTGGAAGGCGATCAGTTCAGTCGATTCAGGTCTTCTCGGAATGTGATCTGCAGGCCTTTTATGAAGTGGAGTAGGAAGGAGAAGAAGAACAAGCAGACGATGAAGACAATGATTTTGGAGGCCTAAGTGAGCCAGTGGAGCCTGATATCTCCCCCAGACAAGCCTACCTCTGTTCCTCCTCCTCCCAGACTTTCTGAGTCCCCCTTCCACTTTTTGTTTTACAAGAAAGTGGCAGAAACTCTCCAGCTAACAACTGTGGTAGCTTCTGAAGAGGAAGAGGAACCTGACTTTGTGGAGATGATGGATGTCCCAGAGTCAAAGAGACTGTCTATTCCCCTGCACAAATCTTTGGGGAAAGAGACTCAAACAATTCTGCAGGTTCCCACTTCTATACCTCCTGTGGATAAAAAGATGGACAGGAGGTATATGTTGTCAGGTTCTGGGACAGAAATCCTATATAATCATTGCAGCCATACTGGGGTTGTGCAGGCTGCAGCCTGTGACAAGGCTAATATTCTCTTGGCTTCACACCCCAGATAAGGATTCCAGGAGTTGAATGCTATGGCAAAAAGCAGTATTTAGCATCCTCCTTGGGACTCAGGCAGGCCTCTTACATGGCTTATGTGGCTAGGTACCAGAAATCTAGATGTGATACAGTTCTGGAACTAGCAAAAATGCCCCTCCCAGCTGGACAAGGAGCTGGAACAGGTGGCTGCAGATGGCGTAGAGGCATCTAAGGTTCAATTTCATGCTGCTGTGGACTCCAATGATGTGGCATCAAGAGTCATGGCTACATCTGTCTCCTTGCAGAGGTCTGCTTGGCTCAGATGTACTAGCCTATCACAGGATACCCAGGCTAAGGCCATGGATTTCCCTGTCACACAAAACTCTCTGTTTGGGGAGCAAACAGAGGCATACATGAAAACGATAGATGAATACAGGACCACCTACAGGAGTGAGTGGTCAAGGAAAGTCAAGCCACTCCACAAAAGCAGCAATCTAGGGCTGGCAGGGGCAGGCCTTTTCACAGACCTTTTTACTAAGTCCAGGCTTCCTCTGCTTCTCAGCAGAGGGGGTTCTTCAGAGGGAGAGGGAGAGGTTGAACAGGGATAAGCAGGGCTGCATCCTCTTCACAGCCTAAGGCTCCTGCCAAACAGACACCCTGATGTGTCAGACCGGGTCTCCTCTTTTATTCCAGCAGGGGGCAGGCTGGCTTACTTCTTCCAGGCATGGAAGTCTGTCACTTTAGACAAATGGGTCCTGGAAGTAGTAAGCCAGGGACTTGCTCTCAGCTTAAAAAGGTTTCTCAAAATAAGAGCAAGATCCTTCAACCCTGCCACATCTTTGGAAACGGCTACTTTAGAGGCAGAGGTTTCCTCCTTAGTGCTCCCAAAAGCTGTGGAGCAAGTACCTCTGCTGCACAGGGGGAAAGGCTTGTATTCAAGATACTTCCTTACCCCGAAAAAGACAGGGGAAGTGGTGACCCATCCTAGACCTAAGATATCTGAACAAACATCTTACAAAGCCAAAATTCAGAATGGTGACTCTGAGAATCATTCTTCCCTCTCTGAAGCCAGGAGACTGGCTAGCCTCCCTGGACCTCAAGGATGCCTATTTCCACATTCCTGTCAGATGCTCCCACAGAAAGTACCTCAGGTTCGAGTTGCCCTCAGGTCATTATCAGTTCACAGCAATGCCCTTTGGCCTGACATCTGCTCCCAGAGTCTTTACAAAATGCCTAGCAGTGGTTGTAGCCTTCCTCAGAAGGCAAGGCATTTCTGTGTTCCCCTATCTAGATGATTGGCTCATTGTAGGTCAGTCCTCAGACCAAGTCAAGTTAGCTCTGGCTGTTACCCAGAGGCTTCTGGGTTCCCTAGGATTTCTTCTCAATCTATCCAAGTCAGTTCTGGAACCAGTTCAGCTTTTCACCTTCATAGGGGTAGAGCTGGATACCGTTCAGGCAAAGGCCTTTCTCCCTCTCTCAAGGGTAAAGGCTCTCACAGATCTGGCAGCTTCCTTCAGACCTCAGTGTCTCGTCCAGCCAGACATTTCTCCAGTTTCTAGGCCACATGGCAGATTCCACTGCAGTGGTCAAAGGAGCCAGGTTCCAAATGAGAGACATTCAGTTTCACCTAAGGTCTTTCTGGTCTCAGAAGGACCCTCTTACCAAGTTAATTCCAGTGACTCAGACTCTTGTCCAGGCTCTCTAATGGTGGTTGGAGGAGGACAATCTCAGGCAAGGAGTCTCTCTTCTTCATCAGACACTTTCAGCTGTTCTTATGACAGATGTATCCCTTTTGGGTTTGGGAGTCCATCTGGGGAACCTCACTGCACAGGGCACATGGTCACAGCAGGAGTCTCTCCTTCATATCAGTCTTCTGGAACTCAGGGCTGTGTTTCTAGCCCTTCAAGCATTCTCAGAATCAGTTCAAGGGAAAGTGGTACAAGTCAGGACAGACAACACCACCATCATGTGGAACATAAACAAGCAAGGAGGCACTCAGTCCACGGCCTTGTGCACAGAAGCCATGAAGGTATGGTCACTGGCCTATTCTCTCCAAACTTCCCTTATAGCAGTGCATCTTCCAGGGAATGACAATGTGCTGGCAGATGCCCTTAGCAGAATTTTTCATGGTCACCATGAGCGGACCCTGAATGATCACGTTCTTCAGGTCATTTTCAAGAGATGGGGGCACTCCAGAGGTAGACCTCCTTGCAGCCCCAGACAATCATCAGCTTCCACTGTTCTGTTGCAGACCTCCAATCCTGGGGTCTGTTTCTCAGGATGCTCTCCTGTTGGATTGGACAAACAGGTTTCTTTATGCCTTCCCTCCCTTTCCTCTGATATTCAGAGTACTGATCAAAATCAGGTCTCAACCCTGCACAGTGATATTGGTGGCACCGGATTGGGCCAGGCAACTGTGGTATCGACCCTGTTGCTGTCTCTGGCAGTGACAATTCCTCTTGTCTTCCCAGGAGGCACAACCTCCTGTCCTCCTCATAGGGGAGGATTTAGTACCCCAACCTTCAATCTCTCAGACTCAAAGCCTGGCTCTTGAAGAGCTAGAGTATGCAGGATTGCATCTTTCACAAGGAGTTCTGGATATCCTAAAGGTTCTAGAAAACCTTCCACCAGAAAAAAATTATAATTCTAAGTGGAAGAGATTCAGCATCTGGTGTTCTCAGAGAAATATGCAACCTGATTCTGCTGGCATTTCCACAGCTTTGGACTATTTAGTCCATTTGAATAGTTTAGGCCTCAGGCATGCTACTCATAAGGTTCATCTAGCAGCTGCCCCTGCTTTTCTCTCTGCAGGGAAGGGGTAATTTCTTGCTTCTCATCCTGTGTTCAGTAAGTTTTTCAAAGGTCTGGTTCATATCAACCCTCCCTTTAGGGAGCCAACACCTGCTTGGGACCTGAATATCTGTACTGCACAGCTCATACAGCCCCCCCTTTAAACCTTTGTCCTCAGCTGAGCTAAAGTTTGACCGGAAGACTGTGTTCCTGGTGGCCATTACTTCTGCCAGGAGAATTAGTGAGTTACATGCCCTGTCAGAAGAACCTGACTTTATTTCCTTTCATAAGGATAAGGTGGTCCTCAGGACAAATAGAAAATTTCTTCCTAAAGTGGTTTCAGATTTTCATCTTAACCAGTCCATGTCTCTGCCTGTGTTTTCACTGACCACTTCTTCTTCAGGTGGCGAAGGCTGCACAGTCTGGATGTAAAGGGCGTTAAGCTATTATATGGTCCATACTAAGGCACATAGAGATGGCAGTTCTCAGTTGTTTCTCACTTATGCAGAAGTGGAAAAGGTAAACCTGCCTCAAAGAGAACTATTGCCAGGTGGATTGTTTCATGTATCCAATTATGTTACACAAAATTGGGCCAAGAACCTCCCTCAGGCTTGAGGGCTCACTTGACCAGGGTACAGTTGCCTCCTTGTCAGCAGCTAGGATAGTCCCTCCTGGATATCTGTAAAGCAGCTACCTGGAAAACTGTTCATTCATTCACCAAGCATTACAGTCTGGATACTCAGGCCAGAAGTGATGCTAGGTTTGGCACAACAGTGCTGCAGAGCCTGTTCCCAAAGTAGGTTCTGTGATTCCCTCCTTTGGGTGGGGGGGGGTACTGCTTGATAGTCTGCATAATGTCAGAATACAGCAAGACTTCATGTTGTTTGAAGAAAAAATTACTCACCGTAGTAATGTTGTTTCTTCTAATGGACTCTTGCTGTATTCTGACCTCCCTCCCTTCCAGCTTCTCCTCTCAGAACCTGGTTTTGGGATGTGGGTGGGCAGGTACAGTGTTGCACCCCAGAGGTGTACCATCTGACCCATCCTGGCTAGGTTGGGTATTTTTGAATTCTTAATTATTGTTATTATTTATTATCACTATCACTATCTACATAAGATTTCTTCTTGGGTTCTCGACTTGAGTCTTTCTGGACCCAAGTGTTTGTTGCTGATGGCTAAACTTTTCAAAAAAATTTCTATAGCTAATTAGTTAGTTAGTATAGTGCTCATAAGAATCTGCGGTTACATCAGAGTGTACCAGGGACAGAGGTTTGAAAACCGAGCTCAAGCTCAATGTTCTATGCTTCTGCATAGAGTTACTCTTTCCTCTCTGGGGCAGTTCAAGTGCTGGGGCTAACTGCATAATGTCAGAATACAGCAAGATTCCATTAGAAGAAACAACATTACTACAGTGAGTAATGATTTTCTTACCTGCCACAAGCTTCTTATGAATTACAAAAAAATCAAGTCGATGCTCTTCACTAGCCATCATAATAAATTTAAAATCGGCCTACCTTACCATCTGTAATAACCAGAGTCAGCCTTTTGAGATGGTTTTCAATTTTAAATATCTTGGCATCACACTTGACAGCTCACTCTCATTCATCCTACATATTCACCATATCTCCAAGATGACAAACTGCAGACTTGGTGTCTGCACAGGCATTGTCTTATACCTACAGCTCTAAGACTTGCAGTCACCAGTTCGATCCTATCCATAATCGATTATGGGTTGATTATCTACAGTGCAGCCACAGATACCACCCTCAGATGACTGACAACTGCACTCAGCAAGACACGCAGGCGTGTAACTGGGGCCGACAAACGCACTCATACTTGTGACCTTTATGTGCAACCTGAATGGCTCCACTTAAAGGGCAGGATCTCCTATCAGACCTGCCTACTTACCAAAAAAAATGCCTCTCCCTAACTCCGCCAGCCACTCAGTCCCTGCTATTGACATCGACCAGCCACCGCCACACACATAGCGCAGACAAACAGTCTTTCCTCTTCCCTCTCTGTAGGACTTCACAAGCTCAGCAAACTTTCAGCTATAGGGTGCCAACCCTGCTAAATGGTCTGCCTTATGAAATTATCTCAGAAACTAAATTAGGCACTTTTAAATCCATGCCCGCCAACACCTAACCACTCTTGGTAAATCGATTCGTGTACTTTCAGTTCCACTCCTCTGGCCTTTTGCTCTTACACATTATACACAGCTCACCCTCTGCTCTGCCTTTCAACTCATTCCTCCCTGATTCTCACCTTTATTTCCATTTCCCCTTTCTCACCCCTAGTTTCCACTTCCATTTCACCCCTCCCTGCCCTCCTCCACCCCAGCTCTTGACCAATCTCTAGGCTAACCTCCAACAACCACTTAGGCATGGACAAAGTCTAATTCTGGACTGCTTTGTTTTGTTAAACTATGTGTGTTTACAACATGTATCTAAGTGTTCTCTCTGTATACCTCAATGCTGTACTACACTAGATTCCTCATTGTTGTCATGTATTTAACCTGTTGTACCTTGTTTGGCCTTTTGACGTGGAACCTTTGTAAATGAACCCCTGGTTCAAAGGTATTCTGTAACCCTAGTTATCAATAAATAAATAAAAATAATATCATTATGCAATTCCTAGCAAAGTGGATGTGGTATTCTGTCTCCTGGCCCCAAAAGGTGCAGGGAACCTCTACAGTGAAGTGCAGGGACTGGTACATAGCCAGTTAGAGGAACTGTTTCCTCTCTCAGGAAAAAGATGTGTAATGCCCCCAAATGGGGGTTTACTTAATGCCCATTTTCCCATTTCTCCCATTGCTACCCGTGATGCTGGGGTGTCTCCTGTTTGTGCCCCAATATCTCGCTGGCACTTCACTGCCACTATGGCCAGAATCCTTATATGCCCAGGAGCCCCAAGTAGCCCCTCTATTCATTTTGCCTCTTTGGGCCAACAGAGTTATGCAGAGCCACTGGCCATTTTTCCCACATGCTTCATGGCTGGCCAACAAGCTCGCTTTTATGCGTGGAAGCCCGCTCCATTTACCGACCATGATGCATGATCAAGGAATGGCTTCACTGGTGGTCCCAGTCCCCATAGGTGCAGGGCAGGGACCGGTGACTTGGTAGAACATGACAAAAGCCCCGAGTATTTTAAATAAAGAGTGCTGTTCATGCTGTAAATTTAGCCTGGCTGTATGAATATTAATGAGATGGCATTAATATTCATGAGCGGGTCTGTTTGGCTGCTTAGGGGCTGCATGTTTCGGCAGCCACAAAAAAGAAAGGGTTTTAAATAAATGTTGAATAGGGGCAGTGTCTAAAAGGGCACAGAAGAGGCTGTCAAATAAGGAGCTACTACTGTAAATAAAATGAATATAATTACTGGTGACCCCCTTTATCAACGCGAATTCAGATACCTCTGAAACGCTGTAATAACCCAAAATCAGGTTATTACGGCGTTTCAGTATCTCTTTGTCACAGTCCATTTCCTCAAGCAGCACTCCGTGCTTGTGACAACTCAAGCACTTACTTACGGGTTTTACTACGGCGACACTTCCTGATCGTCGCGTGGGAAACAGTTATCTCGATGTTACTGAAGTTACCAATATTTCCTACTTTGGACTATTTTAAAAATGTTCTTAAAAAGTTATTTACTTTGAAACAAGATGTACTGTTCTTTGCTTTGTTTGCCGTTTCCCTCTCGAAGAAAAAAATCGATCTCCACTGGACTTCTGCAACAGGACTTCTGTTATTTGTTAAATATTACAGTTTACATTTTAAACAAAAAAAATAGCTCACTCAAGTGTTCCATCATATTTGTGCTATAAATTGCACCTCCCAATTTGTGTTGTGAAAGCTGAATGTTGAATAAATGTAATTCTGATGAACCAGTGTATTTTCTTGGTATGTCCAAAACACTGGCTGAGACTGTCTGCACCAGTAATTATAAACAAGCATTTGTCAATGCTGAATGTTTGCTTGCTGGTATTGGCACTGGTAGTGCAGGAGTTAAGAGATGCATAATAGGAATGGCAGTGAAGTATTAAACTAATGCCACCCCACCCCACCCTGCAGAGACTGACAGGCGTTTGGGGGTGTCTTTGGTCATTGGCCATAATGCTCATGCCATTCCACCTCACTCCACCCACAGACACCGAGAGGTGTTGTCGTGCCTTGGAGCCTTCAGCCTCACGCACACCCCATTGCATAAGGAAATGAGCTGAGATGGGTGCAGAGGAGAATGGGTGAACGTAGGGTCAAGACCCCAAGGCACACCTCAATGCCTGTCACTGGCTGCAGGGTGGGGGTGTGGTGTGGAATGGCATGAGTATTATGGCTGACGACTCCAAATCACACCCCAATACCTATCAGCATCTACAGGGTGGGACATTATGGTTGGACACCCTAACACTCCAGGTGTTTGTTGGTATTTTTGCTCCAAATTTTCAACATGGGCTTTTTGGGACCCCCACCTCATAAACAGTGGCAGTATCATTTCATTACTCAATCCCAAAAGGTGACTTCGCACAGCAACTGTGCCATTCGGCGCCACAGGTGCGAAAACACATTTTGGTTAGGATGTAAAAAATGACAGCTGTACTGTTCATGAGATGGTGGGAAAAAATGGCAATGTTGAAAATCTGGAGTGAAATATTAAAATAATTAGCAAAGTTACAAGCATGCATAGAAACTGCAAAGTGCATACCTGTAGCCAATCATTTTTGGACTTTTTCACCAAATTTTCAACATGAGCATTTTGGGACCTCCTCATGAACAGTGCCACTGTGATTTTGTTAATCTGACCCAAAGTTGATTTCCCACAGCAACCTCACCATTCTGTGCCACAGGTGCGAATAAATGTTTTGGGCGGGATGTGAAAAATGACAGCTGTATTGTTCATAAGATGGCGTGAAAAATTGCAATTGAAAATCTAGATAAAAATATAAAAATTAGCAAAGTTCTGGCGTGTGTAAAACTGTGCAATGCTGCATCATAGCATGATCATTTTTGTAAATTTTTCACCAATTTAGCAACATGGGCTTTTAGAACTCCACCTTTCGAACAGTGGCACTGTCATTTCATTAATCAGTCCTGAAAGGTATTTCCATGCAGAAACTGCAAAATTACCTTTCGGAACCAAGTAACCAAATGACAGTGACAGTGTTCATGAAGTGGGGGTTTCAAGAACACCATGTTGAAAATTTGGGGCCAAAAGTTCCTAAAAATGGCTATCAACCTAAGTTGACCCCCCCCCCCATTGACTCCCATTATACAGCTTACCGTCAGACCTCATGCAGTAGCGATAGGATGTCTTGTCACAGTGGAATGTTTCCATCATATAGTGCTGTCATGTCCACTAAAAGTTCAAATAACATCTCCAGTGGTACTGTGCTCCCAGGCAAATGATGTTGAGTGGGAGTAGTTGTGTCCTGTTATGTGTTCTCTCTTTTTTAGGTGAGAGAAATGTTAAAAGAAGTAAGAACAGAATGTACATGAAGAGGCATCAGTCACTCCTACACTCTCCATTCTTTTCTTCACTTCCATAATGGACTTAAGCCATGCTAGGTTCTTTCTTTCCATTTTGAAAGTTCTTGTTTTAGAAACATGTGATACCCCTCATAAAGTAGGAAATAAAGGAATAAACGTTGAGGCCGCTTATAAATATCATCTTTTTGTAAGCCCTATCAGAAAAAAAATTTATTTCAAAAAATCCTTTTAGACCCTTATTAAAGTTCCAGGCATACACCTAGGGAAGAATATGTGCAAATGTGTAAGAAGCCTCTGCTGCCTCTCCCTCCTGTTAGTGATCCCCAGGGCACCCTCTAGATAAATATATTTAAATCCTGGGTCCAGATACGTACATGTTCAAGTGGTGAGACATTCCATTTATGTATTTCCAATGCAAAATGGGGTCTGGAGTTAAAGACTTTGCACTGAGAAACAAACAGAAAAGTACCTGATGCCTTATATAACCCTTTTCCCCACCCTATAGCAGTACTATAATATACCCTACAGGAGCACTGCTTCTGTATTCTGATGCATCTACCTGCCATGAGGACTGTGGGGAACTTAAGGTGCTGGGCACTAGAAGGATGTGCCTGCAGTTGGAGAATACAAAAAGTTCAGTTTCACTCTACTCCGACCCGGCACAGCTGCAACTGGCTTCCAGGCGAGGTATAAGAAAGAAAGAAATCTGCAGTAGTGGAGTGCCTGTGTTGAAATTAGTGTTTGGGGAGCAGTCTACAGCATGCTATACCCCCCAACCCCTCAAATTAACAGACAAGAACTCAGTCATACTAGTATTCAAAAGCAGCAGGAAAAAGACACCCACATCTTTTGCAGAGGGAGTGGCAAAGAAAGGTTTGGATGCTGGGTGTGCTGCTGTGCAGCTCAGATACTGGGGTGCCCTTGTATAGCCTGCAGCTGGGATGCAGTGGGGCTGTTGTGTGCCATGCAGATCGGATGTTGGGTAACCCTTTTACAGAGAAGAATGTCCAGTTTTGGCCATGGCCAAGAATGGTATAGCTAGGGGTGAAGGAGGCAAACTGCTCACAACCAAGGGAAAGGGGAGATAGAGAAAGAAAAGAGAAAGAAAAGAAAAGAAAGATCGGATGTTGGGAAGTCAGTTTTCAAATGGCATAGAAAACACACCAGGAATCAAACTGGATGTTGCAGAATGTAAGTGTAAACAGATACATAATAAGCCGAAGATATGTCTCAGAGCATGGGCAGCAAACGTCTGGGAGTGATACAGCAGCACCATGCTACTGATGTGCAAGTTCAATTGACAGAGGATAGCTTGGGCAAGTCCTATTGTTTGAATCAGTTGTGACGGTAAACCCGCAGCATCAGTACCGATGGCGGATCCAGGAATTGACGGTGGGGGTGGATTTAACTTCGAAAACCAAATCCATCTACGGGGATCTGGGGCATGCTCCCCAGGAAATTTTGTAGGCCCAGTTTCAGGGGCAAAATGTTGACTATCCTCCTCCAAAATCCCCTAGTTCCTTTCCATCACAAAGCAACATGAACTAGAGAGCCGCTAATAGGGTTGTGCATACTGATTGAAATTACAGATTGTCAGCAATGCCAAGGGACTTGCCAGCTCATCAACTTCATTAGCATTTTTATGTTTGCTTGCACGCATGTGCAAGAAACATAGTGCCATCATCGGAGTTTTCGGAGGTGTGTCAACCCTCTTCCAATTCAGTCAGTGTGTTTGCAGGCGCGGCCGCAGTTCTCCAATGCCTACTGGAGCTGTCTATGACAGCTACAAAATGCAGTGGCATACAGTGGAAAGGGGGAGCTACGCTTCAGTGAGTAGCGATCAGATATCGCCTGCTCATGCATGCTCCCCCTACACACACACACACACACACACACATATGCTGCTGCTGCTGCTGCTCCAACACACGCACTGTATAGCCGACAGGGGTGCCCAATCCCCCATCGGCTGTGCTGCGCTCCCCCGAAACACAGTTTCATATGCCACGCTGGGTGCCCACCCCAGCGTGGCTACGTCGTACAGCTGACAGGGGTGCCCAGTCCCCCATTGGCTCCACGCCCCCAGCCGCCCTTCTGCCATGCTGGGAGCCCACCCCAGCGTGGCAAGCGTCACAGCGCGTCTTTTAAAACAAAAAACCTGTAAAGAAAAAACAGTCCCTCGCAGTCTCCCTGCCCCTCTCAACCCGCACCCACCCACTGCACCTGCCTCCCACACTCCCCCTCACCCCATACTTACCTCCAGAGTCTGGCTTGATGATCTTGTTGTGCACGGAACACTTCTGCATTCTTCAAAGCCGACCCGAGAGAGAAATGCCAGTAAGCTGTATAATGGGATAGATAGGGTTTTTCAACTTTGTTGCACATCTCAGGCATTTTGGAATTTTGCAAAATTTTCAACATGGGGTTTTGGGACCCCTCCTCATGAATTCTTGCACTGTCATGGCGTTACTTGGGCCGAAGGGTGATTTGCAGCCACTGCAAATCACCTTTCCAGAATGATTAACAAAACAACACTGCCAGTGTTCATAAGGTGGGCTCTCAAAAGCCTATTTTGAAAATTTGGTGTAAAACTCTAAAATTACCGCTTTTACTTAGCGCATGCGCAGTGTTCCTATGCACGCTCATAAGTTCGTGAATTTTAAATATTTTCACTCCAGATTTTCAACATTGCCATTTTACCACACCTTCTTATGAGCACTACAGCTGTCATTTTTCACATCTCACCCAAAATGTGTTTCCGCCCATGTAGTGCACAATGGCGCAGTCGATGTGCAAAATCAATGTACAGGACACATTAAGAAAGTCACAGTGACACGGTTCATGAGCAGAGGTCTTAAAATGGCTATGTTGAAAATTTAGTGAAAAAATTCCTAAAAATGACTGTTTCTGACGTCGTTGCAGGTTTCTCATGCGCTACATAAGTTATAAATTTTCAATATTTTCACTCCAGATTTTCAACATTGCCATTTTACCACACCTCCTTATGAGCAGTACAGTTGTCATTTTTCGCATCTACGCCCCAACGTGTTTCTGCCCATGTAATGCACAATGGTGCAGTCGGTGTGCGAAATCAATGTATGGGACACATTAAGAAAGTCACAGTGACACTGGTCATGAGCAGAGGTGTTAAAATGGCTATGTTGAAAATTTGGTGAAAAATTCCCAAAATGACTGTTTTAGGGCTGGCATCGTTGCGCAGTTCCTACGCACGCTGGCAAGTTTGCGAATTTGTAATATTTGCACACCAGATTTCAACAGTGCCATTTTACTGCACTTCCATGAGCAGTACAGCTACCATTTTTCACATCTCTACCAAAATGTGTTTCACATTACGTAGCGCATAATGGTACAGTCGGTGTGCGAAAACAATGTTTGGGACAGATTAAGAAAAATCACAGTGACGCTGGTCAGGAGCAGAGGTCTTAAAATGGCTATGTTGAAAATTTGGTGTAAAACCTATAAAATGACTGTATTACGAGTAAGCATTGTGCAGTTTCCACACACCCTCGTAAGTTCATGAATTTGTAATATTTTCGGTCCAGATTTTCACCAGTGGCATTTTTCCACACCTCCTTATGAACAGTACAGCTGTCATTTTCCACAACATGGCCGAAATGTGTTTTCACACTTTCAGCACAGAAATGCGTGGTCGCAGTGGGAAATCATTGTTCGGGACAGATAAAGAAAATCACACTGACACTGCTCATGATCGGAGGTCCCAAAATGCCTGTGTTAACAATCTGCTGTAAAAAAATTCCCAAACTAGTTACATTACGGGTGTGCGTTGCACAGTTTCTATGCACGCTCGTGACTTCACCAGTTTTTTTAAGATTTTCACAGCAGATTTTCAACATTGTCATTTTTTACACCTCCCCATGAACAGTACCGCTGTCATTTTTCACATCCTGTTCAGAATGTGTTTTTGCACCTGTGGTGCCAAATGCCATAGTCGCTGTGCAAAAGCAGTTTTCGGCTAACAAACTGATATTGCCACTGTTCATGAGGTGGGGGTCACAAAAAAAACATGCTGAAAATTTGGAGTGAAAATACCAACGAATGCCTGAGGCGTTAGGGTTTCTGACCGTAATGCCCCACCCTGTAGAGAATGACAGGCATCAGGGTGTGACTTGGGATTCTTGCCTGTCATGCTCATACTATTCCACCCCACCCACACCCTGCAGCCAGTGAGAGGCATTAAGGTGTGCCTGGACTCTTTGGGCCCAAACTTCACCCATTCTCCTATACCGCACCCATCTCACTGTATTTCCTGATGGAATGGGAGTGCGTATGAAACCAAAGACCCCAAGGCACACCGTGACACTTGTCAGTGTCTGCAGGGTAGGGTGTGGTGAAATAAGCGTGGTTGTTATGCCTGACGACCCAAAGGCACACCCCAATGCCCGTCACTTCTGCAGGGTGGTGGTGGGGTTGGCTTCAGTTCAATACTTCGCTGCCATTCCTACTATGCAGCTCCGTAACTTCTACACTACCAACGCCAATGCCAGCAAGCAAACATTCGGCATTGACAAATGCTTGTTACTTACACCTGAGTAAGAGTTGGCACATTGCTTTGCATGTCTAACATGCACAGGATACATGGGAAATAAAGCAAAGTTGGGAAAACTTTCTGTAATATTGTATATGGGTTGTCACTTTTCCTCACTGATAGAGTGACATTCTGGAGTCACAATACCATTGAGGCCAAGTCACCATGAGTACTTGTGGCTAGGTGGTGAAGCCTGTTACTACAGGGACTGCTGCTTAAAATGAACAGATATAAACTTGCCTGGTGGTACAGCGATAACACTGCCGCATGCCACAGTGATGATCGGCATTCGGAGACAGTTCGGTCGCTGGGAGAGAGGACTGAGCATCCATGCAATGCATCTCCTCTCTTGGGCCTTCTCAAGTTTGACAGTGGCAAGTTCCCAGGTGGCCTCTGAAAACAGCTACTTGTGCCTAGTGGGCCTGCCCGTTAACAAAGACTAAAAATAAATAAAAGTGCTACTTGCTATGCCAGTAACTGAGGTTTGAGTCAAATCACCATTACATACTTTTATTTATTTATTTATTGAAATGTTTCACCAGGAGGGCACACTGAACAACAAGTTGCTCATCTCATGGTGCGACCTGGGGGGAAGGGTTACATAGGGTTGTGAAGGATGATCACTTACAATAGTATGTGCGTAGTACAAACAATACAACATTGTAAGATTGTGCAACAGTTGGAACACAAGGTATTGTACAATAAACAGTAGAGGAACATTGGGTAAATTACAATACATGTCCAAAATCATACAAAAGAACATATGAACGTACAAAACCTATAGAACCATTTATAGTGCATGAGTGTACCAGGAGCAGGCTCGAGGCAGTACACAAGTGCTGTTGGAGTAAAAAGGATGGGGTTAGGTTGTGCACACTGGTGACCCAGAAGGGCAGGTGGAGAAAAGAGGAGGGGGGAGAAGCAAGAACTGAAAATGAGGTGAAGGAGTAGCCACTTCCTGATTTCCCCCTTCAGGATGCTGAGAACCCTGCCGGGGGGGGGGGGTCATGGTAGGAAGGCAGAAACTGGGGACAGGTATTAAGGTGGGTTAAAGCAGGAACAGCTGAGGGAAAGGTAATTGTGTAGGGCAGAGGAAAGGGAGTAGTTGGTGGAGGAGTGTCGTATTTCAGGGGAGAGGGAATTCAGATTTTGGGGAAGCGATAAAGCGAAACGGTCCTGACCGATAAGGGTGGAGCGACAACGGACCATCAAGTTCGGGCGTCATTTGATCTGAGAGAGTGGGTGGGGGAGGTGGAGTGGACAGAGAGGATGAGAGATAGGAGGGGAGCCCCCCCGAACCAGAATTTGGAGGTTAGTTTGGCACAGTGAGAGATGCGTCTGTGAGATAGTGGAAGGAAGGTTAGAGAGTGACAGAGTTCACAATGGTGGGAGCGGAAGGGGAGTCGATAGCAAAGTGGCAGAAGGAGTGAAAGAGAGTGTCTAACTTGGTCAGAGAAGATTTTGGGAGCAGCACCATCGACTACGTCGCAGTAGTCAAAGATGGGGAGTATCATCTTCGGGACAATTCTGCCCCTCGCAGTCAGCGGGATGCAACTACGAGATACTGGTGGGAGGAAGATCAAGCATCACTGAGGATTCTCTTCTCATCCAGGGAGGAAGGGCTGTGTCTCTTGTTGCATGACTGTATACTGCTATGCCAAAGTAGCTGCACAGCTGGAAGGCCTGTGAAGAATGCAGTTGGCCCTGGAATTGAGACTCCAGTGGATGTGAAGAAAACAAGAAAATATGGGGTCTTGTGACCAGTAATGCTACATTTTACATCTTGTTCACCAGTTTCTGAAGAGAACTCTGAAGTGCACATACATTTATTTTGAGACTGTCATCTCCCCTTCTCCGTCACTACGCCCCCTTGGCAAGGGGACATAGAGATGGAAAAGGAGAGATGACAGTCTCAAAAGAAATGTACGTGCAGTTTAAAGCTCCCTTCAGAAATTTGGCTGGCTATTCTGACACTGTGGTTCCCTGGGCTTTGACAAGAGGCAGTTATCTCCTCCCAAGAGGAAGTTATCTCCGAGAGGAAGCTATCTCCTCCCAGCCTTGGAATATGTAAAAGCACCCAGGGCAGCAAAGCATACATTCCTGCAGAAAATCAACAGGATGTGCAGGTTTGCCCTTGCTGTGACAGCAGCATCCACCATTGCCATCAGTATTCAGACATTTGACTACTATCCCTGGACACTCACTGCAAACTCACTAAGGCCTTGTTACTGTAAAAATGTTTTATGTTTCTAGTCTGACTACCTAATTTGCAGCCCCCCCACTAAAACTTTGAGTGAGGGGGCTGCAAAGTTAGCCAGTCCAAAAACGTTAAACATTTATACAGTAACAAGGCCTCATTACCATGCTGATTCACAGGCTTATGTCACAGGTCAAACATATACTGCACGTCCCCAGAACCTTTAAAACATATACTGTAGGTAGAAAAGCATTTGCTGCCAGCGCTGCCCCAGTTAACTGTGACTTATATCCTGACAACATACCTCTCAAACTTTGTCTCTGAAATGAGGGACACTGACACTCAAAATGAGAGGCGAGATGGCCCTGTGGCGCTGAGGGTTGTGCTGGACACCACCTGGCTCACACGCCGCGAGCCTGGGTTGAGGGCGTGAGGCCTGGGTCCTTCGGAGGTTGGCAGGGAGGAGAAGGATTGAGCATCCAGAGGACTGCTCTCCTTCTCCAGGGTGGGGACGTGCTGCCATCGGTGTGCTTGTGGCCTCTGGTGGTGGATGGGCATCACAGGTACTTTCCAGAGCAGTCTATGGGGGCGTGCTGGGGCTGGCCTTGGAAGAGTCGTGAGTAACATGCATGCCCCTGTCCATTAGGCGTCATTGCATGCCTCCACCCGTCAAGGGAAGGACAGGGAAAACGGCACCAGTCGCGCCGGCATGAGAGCCATTTCCACGGAAGATTCACCGGTTCCGAGGGTGCACAGAATACTGGATCCTGGTCTGGTGGCTGAGTACTGGGGGGCTCTCCACCACCCCACCACGGGGGTAAATGCTGCAAGGCCTGAAAGTGGAGCAGAGATCCTTGGGACGGCAGCCGGAGCCTTAGAGAGGATGCCTGGACATGGGGCAGGTAAGGCAGACTGGATGCCAAGGAAAAAAAAGTATAAACTAAAAAAAAAATGAGAGACGAGGGGCACTGATTCTCATAATGAGGAACACATCTGCAAACATGGAGATACTAGCTCTGAAACTTCTGAAACCATTACCTTTATTTTTACAAAGTTGCTATTTTATTTAGCATCTTAGAATAGTATTAATTTCTGCTTAAAAGTTTTAATTTACAGCACATTCTCTGGGTGTGCAGCACCTTTTCTTTGAAGGGAAAATGAGGGACAGGAAAAATTCAAGTGTCCCTCATTGTGAGGGACATCCCTCATTTTACCCCTTAAACATTTTGAGGGGTAAAATGATTGATGCCCCTCACAATGAGGGATACTTATATGCCTGACAATGCAAGTCCAGAGATCTGCTGACCTTCAATCAAATGGGCCATGAGTTCTCCCATCTCAAGGAACAATGCTATTGTCACAAATCCATCCTCACTTCACCTCTTGAACCTCTCCACACTTTTGCATCCTGTCTCCCTTCTCTGTCCCCCTCAGACCTCTACCTTATTTATCCAAGCTACCAATCGTTCCTCATGCAACCCTTCTTTCTTAAACTACCTCTATTACTACTGTACAAGGGTCACACATGTACATTGTACATCGTATTTTAATAAATGCTTGATCAGTGACTGTAGCGTAACTTACACTGTACAGTTAATGATCTAGCATTTAATGAAATGTGATGTACAATCTACAGGTTATGTAACCTTACATATACAGATACAGTTACATTTGTGACCCATTTTGTAACAATTTTGCTCCTGTTGGGTTCCTTCAGGAAACCCTTGGAAACTTGGCGATTCCCCTTAAATGGTGCTGCCCAGATGTGCAAGGTTATTTTATTGGTTTGCTACTGCCAAAGCTGTATTCATTTATTTGGATTTAAAATCGCAAATAAATGAATACAGCTACTGCAAAAACCAACAAGCAAAATAACCAGTGATGCTGGTAGTCCCACAAGAGTCATGTTGTCAGCTCACTTATTTGGGATTTAAATTGTCCTGGATGAGCTAGAGGACTGAGAGAGGATGCCTGGACATGGGGCAGGTAAGGCAGACTGGATGCCAAGGAAAAAAAGTATAAACTAAAAAAAAATGAGAGCGAGGGCACTGACTTTCATAATGAGGAGCACATCTGCAAACATGGAATACTAGCTCTGAAACTGAAACCATTACCTTTATTTGTACAAAGTTGCTATTTTATTTAGCATCTTAGAATAGTATTAATTTCTGCTTAAAAGTTTTAATTTACAGCACATTCTCTGGGTGTGCAGCACCTTTTCTTTGAAGGGCAAATGAGGATAGGAAAAATTCAAGTGTCCCTCATTATGAGGACCTGAGCTCACCATTCATTACCTGGCAGCAGAAAGTGAGTGGCATGCCGACAAGTTTGGTTCCGTGCATTGGTGGCCCACTTTTGCTTCGTCAAACAAGGTTTTCTAGCCATAAGGTGTGCAAAGCAGGTTTTAGTTAGAGAAAAAAAACAGAGAAAATTAAAAACAAGAGATCGGACACAGTTGGGCACACAGCTCGGCAGACTGAACCTTTAAAGAACAGAGTGGGACTGAATTGTTCAAATTACCTGCAGTTGTAGCGGCACTTTTCAGGATCTGGCAATCAGGCAACAGGACTTGGTGCAGGCAGGCAGTTAGGGAATGGGTCGAATGCGACACTTCACACGGAGTGGAACAGGGTTTAAACAGCAGCTACTATGGACCGGAGCAGTCCTTGAGCAATCATACACCTCAGGATGACTGCTAGCATGCTGGTGGGAATTACAAAATAAAACATTCCTGAGCCCAGAATCGATAAGGATTGGTCCAGCCTCCCTCCAGTGTCACACTGTGTGCATATGAAACACACATGAGTGGAGTGCTGGACCAATCCAATATCCACCACAGCGTAAATACTGGATTCTGTTAGATGTAGCTGGAACCGACTTTATCACGGCGCCCGACCCTGCTATTGAAGTGCTACTTTTAGCATGTCAGTGAGCTGGTATGTGTCTTCCCGCATTAAAGTGTCTGTTGCTTATCTTTGATTTGAATTATGTGGGGAAGATTACAAGACATATCAGCTTCATTTTCAAGAAAGCATTTGCAGCTAGTCAAAGTCGTGCCCTGCACATCAAAGGTAGGTAGCATACACACGAATGCATGAATCCGACACTGGCCATATTCAACCCAGTTCCCTGACTGCCTGCCTGCACGAGTCCTATTGCCTGGTTGCCAGATCCTGAAAAGTGCTGCTACAACTGCAGGTAAGTTGAACAAACACCAAGTCTAAGCATCGAATCTGTAATAGGGTCACTAGATTCTGATCTTTCTCTGTCTGGTCCTGGTCTCTCTCTGGACTGATAGGGAGTTTCCCTTCCAAGATGGGTCCCAGTTCTGACGAAATGACCACCTACAGGTCCAGGTGCACAGGACAGAGCTTCGGAACTGGGGGAAGGGACTTACGAGGGGAGATGAGAACTCCGTCTACTTGTCCGGTTGACAGCTGAGAGGTGTAGTGACAGCCGGAGAGAGGAGGATACATGATCCTCTGACACTAACAGTACCAGAAAACTGCAGTCCAGGGAGAGAGGGTGGGATAGAAAGAGTGATTAAACAAGACTAGGACAGAGGCGGCTGCAACAATCAGGGACCACCCATCATCACACCGTCAGCTTGTCGTCTGCACTATTGAGACCCAAAGGAGAGGTGAATGGCTGATGCTGCAATGACGAGGCGCTCCCTGATTGCTGCAGCCAAATTGTTTCAAGTTGGTGGCACACTTGCTGAACTAGTGTCAGCAGCAGCATGCCACTGCGTTCATTACAGACAGCCAAGCCCAGAAATGCAGTGGTGGCATTGGCTGCCACAGTGCCGCACCTCCAAATCTGCTTCTCTCCTAAGCTGCCATGTAATGTTTCTTGCACAAGCATGCAAGCAAACATAAAAATAACACATAGGTATGTGTGCGTCTATGAATATTTTTTCACACTGTCTGTGTGTGATGACCGCATAAACCTCTTGAGCTTCGCTCTTGAGGTTTATGGGTCATCACACACCTCGGGTGTGAAAATAAATATTCATAACACACACTTGCCTGTCCATTAGCCTCTATGTACTGGTCACAACTAGACTATTAAAGTTGGGACCCTTGTTGCTGCCTGTCTAGTGCCTAGCGCAGGCTATGGACTGCAAAATGTTTTTTTACTTTTGACAGCGTTTAAGAGGGCACCATTATAGCTACTGAATAGTGGGGAACAGATTAAATACATAAGTATTTACTGACTGCACCAGAACTTGAATGTTGGGACAGTGAAGGACTGCAAAGGGACTGTACATCTAAGCAGTCATATTTGCAGAACAGCAGCCAATCGGAAAGCCAGGATTTCAGTGCAAGGACTGTTGGGTCAGTGCCAGACACTTGGGACTTTGCCAAAGGCTTGTGGGGAAAAAGCAGGGACTAAATTCAGGCACCAAAACAGGGAGTCTATCAAGCATCAAAGGAGGCTAATAAATATTCAGTTTCTAGATGGACAAGTGATTTCAGCCAATCAGGAGCCCCAGAATGCTCCTCAAAACCCAGGGACTTTTCAGGCTGAGCTCAGTCTGTGGTGAGTCCCTCCACAGGGAGGGGGGCTTAAGCTCTCTGCTCCAGAAAATGGGCCTCATGTGTTCATAAAAGCCCCTTTCGCGGGGGCTTTTTAGCTTCTGCTAGAGAGGAGTGGCTGCAAGTAACCAAGTCACTGGCCGGGGTTCCAGAAATTGTCCTCCAGGGCCAGCAGCTACCTAATCACATTAGGGAAATGTAAGGGAGAAGTCAGCATCCACCTGCAGTTGTGAGAAAGCTGTAAAGATTTTATGCCTCAGCAGTGAGGAGGCTGATGAAACATGTAACTTCAGAGATGGATAGTCTTCTGAATCTTTTGAGTGAGTAAACTTCTTGCAAGCAGTAAGCGGAGCTGGGGGCTGGGGGTCGGTCACCCTCCTGGCTGCCCTAGTTTGAGTAGTGGTGCCCCACCACCATCTTTCTTCACTGTGCAGTGCCCATTGTGGAGCCCATGACTTGACTGAATGGCCCCTCCAGGCTCCCAAACGCCCCCAAACCTGGCTCCACCACTGCTTACAAGTTCAAGCTGTTGAGAGATCTGTAAGGGGCAAAGAAGCCCAAGAGGCCCAGAAGTGCCTGTCATCTGTCTGCACCCTGCATTTAACCAGCGCTAAAAGGGATGGGTGGACATTAGTGCAAGCGACCAGAGAAGGGTCCAGTAATGTATGGAATGCTGGTTCTGACTGTACAATATACCTACAGGACTGGAAGGGAGGTTGTCCTAGCCACGCAGAACTTTTCCTGACAGTGCCTGGGAGGCCAGTAAATGTCCGAGTGTCCAAGTTGGAGCTACTAATGCCAGCAAAGCCAAAACGGACTTTGATTTGTGTCGTTAGCTTGAGAGAAGCTACAGTGATCTGTTGTACTGCCAAGTCAAGTATACCAAGTGGTGGGGAGCCATGCCTCAAGCGCTGTCTGTGTTCGAATGGCTAAAGTGGTAAAGAGCCAAGCCTCAAGCTCAGTCTGGTGTTATGTTAAAGATTCAAGCTAAGCTCCTGCATGTCTTGCACGGACTGCAAAAGTCTGGGTCACCCTAGCCTTAGGGGAAAAGCACCCATCAGTAAAAGTCTGTACCTGAATGCTAAAGGACAATGGTGGCTATGCTGGCACCTGGTTGAAATTAATGTAACCATTGCAAACTATTGAATTGCCTACCTATAAATGTGCTGGATGCGACGGAACTGTTCCATATTGGCTTGTGAGACAGCCTGGTAGTGTGCCACCTTGGCACTGCCACATGCACTTCCCCCTGAGGGGTATAGCCAGACGTGGGGGTTTGAAGCATGCTGGCCCTGGTCCCAGCTCGGTCTGTACCGAATGTGTCTGCAAAGCCCAGAGAGAAGGAGCACCAACTTCATGCTGAGAGGAGTTTTACAGAAGTGCAAGCTTCTCTGCCTGTGTTCCAGGGGTCATCCTCAGTTCCTGCCTGTATCCTCAGCAATGCTTCTCAAAACCAGATCATGACTTCAAACCAAGAGTAGGCAGAATCATCCTCTGCCAGAAATTGGGAAATTGTAAATAGCTGAAGTTGTTGCCAAGTTTAGTATCCAGGGTCCAAGTTATCTAAATCAGAAAATGTTTAAAGTCTGCAACATTACAATCAGGATGTGTCGCAGGATTAAGGATAAAAGTAATCTGCTTTTGCTTTTAAGGGCCCCAACTCAGCTGCAACGATGACCACCACAGCTGCACCATGTAACAGGCCTGCACCTTTAAAATTCTAGTACTGGGTACCCAGAAAAGGTGTTGGAACTGTGGGGTTCTAATTCATACTGGGGCTGGTATTATTGTGTGGGCAACTAATACATATTCTGCCATCTATGCAGCTAGATAGATAAAGAACCTGAATCTATCAGAAGGTTCAAATTCAAATTCAAATTTTTATTTTACCAGAAAGTACACCACTGAACAAGCTAATTTACAAGATGGTCCTGGGAGGAAGCGTTGGGAACATACAGTAGGAGCAAAATTACAATACAGTGACAAAGCCATTGTATGAAGAGGACAGTATATAGCATACAATGTGATAAAAAAAACTAATACAAAACTAAGTGCAGGTATAATACATGGGTTACGCTGATGGTAACTAAATGACATAGGCATAAAAATACAGAGTCACAACAGAATATGTGTTAGGAGTAACTACAAAATGAACTAAAATTTAGGAGAGGAGGGATGGATACAAAGAAATAGCTCCAGTGTTAAAGTAGGCACAGCAGATGGGAAGCATTCCTAAAGAGGTAAAAGTGGTCTGAGAGGTAAGAGAGGTTACAGAAAAAGATCAGTCGGAGGAAGATGTGGAATTGCAACACCAGCGAAATGTGTGGGGAAGGAGGGTGGATGGGAGGAGGGTGAGAAAGACTAGGAGATGGAGAATCAGAAAGGGCACATAAGGTGAGGCTACTGTAGAAGCGGCAGTCCGCTAGGTTAGATAATTAGGTGCTGAAAGAAAACATAGAACGAATTCCACATAGTTGTGGTTTAACTTAGGAGTGACATCTACATGATTCTTTCAGGGAGTGTCTTAGCAGATATTTAAAGGTTGACATCCTAACTCTATGAGTAAGCTTAAAGTTTTTGAAGTGTGTTCCATAGCTTAGGAGAGCATGGCTTAGCTGAAGCACTGTAGCGTGTTCTTATCTTGGGGATATCGAATAGGGATGAAGGGTAACTTCTAGGGAATAAATCCCAGGGTGCAATTGAAGAAGTCTGAAATTTAGGGAGGAAGTTTATTTGCTATATTCCTGTAGGTCCAAAAGGAGGCATTTCTCCATCTCCTGGTGCTGAGCGAAAGCCAGCCTAGCTGCGCGCAGAGGGAGCAGTGATGGGTGTCAAATGGGGTGTTAGTTATGAATCTTAATGTTCTATGGTATAGGGTATCTAATTTGGTTAAAGCTGTTTTTTGTGCAGCGACTATAAAATAAGTCTGCGTAATCATTGAGGGGAAGAAATGTAGTTTGGACTAGTCTTATTTTAGCTTCACGGTTGAGAAGGTGTTTGATGTGGTAGAAGAGGCCTAGTCTCTGTCGAAGCTTTTTGGATAATTCATCTATGTGAATTGTGAAAGAGAGCTTATTATCCAGTCAGAAACCCAAATACTTGAATTTGTCCACTATTTCAAGTGGCTCCCCGAGAAGGGTCTGCATGTGTAGTTTTAAGCTCATAGAAATGGTAGGCTTCGCTAGTGCATGGGCAGAAAGAACATAACTTGTTTGTTTTTGCATTACATAGCAGTTTCAGCAACAGCAAGTTTTGCTGTAGGTGACTGAATTCAAGCTGTAGCTCTTTACAGGCAAGCTCTAATGTAGGCCTAGTAACATAGAGAACTGTGTCATCCGCAAAGAGGTGAACACTTGCAGTACTGATTTTATAGTTGATATCGTGATATAGATTGCAAATAATAAGGGCCCCAGAATTGACCCCTGTAGCTTCCTCTCAACAAGGTTTTGAGGGAAGAAATCACCTTGGGCTTTGACCTGCTGTTAACTGCCTGAAAGATAGCAGGAGAACCATTTCATGGTGATGTCATCTAGGTCGAGGTTTTGCAGCATACACAAGAGCAGATCATGATCCACGGTGTCAAACGCCTTGCTTAGGTCCAGAAAGAGTGTGCTGACATGTTTTTTAGCATCTAGTGCTGTTAGCCAATCATTTGTTACCTTAGAGAGGGCAGACACCATGCTATGGTTAGGTTGAAAGCCCGATTATAGTGGGTTGAGCATATTATGGGTGTCTAAGTAATCTCACAGTTGTGTATTGACAATTTTTTCTAATAATTTTGACAGGATGGGTAGCAGTGAAATAGGCCTGTAATTGTTGAGGTCACATGGGTCACCAGATTTGAATAGTGGGATAATGTGTGCTATTTTCCAGATGTTGGGAGAGCTCCTAAAGTCAGGGACACGTTGAAGAGATGTGTGATGGGAGATGTAGGTAGTAGAGGCCTAATTTCAGGAAGAAGGATTCAAGCAGATCAGCACCAGTGCTTTTTTCATGTCCAGGAAATCAATAGATCTTCTACCTGTTTGAAAGAGATTGGTTTGAAGCTGAACTCAGTTGACCGATGAGGGCCTTTATATAAGGGCATGAGGGATCTCATGCCCTTACAGAAAGATTGGTGAGTGGCCACTGTGATTAATGTTTGCCTTTAAATGTGAAATGATTATATTGATTCTAATTGCAATGCCAATCTAAACCAAATTCCAAGCCAATCAAGCCTAATGTAAATATCTAACCTTGGCTTCCAACTACCCTATCCTAACCCTCACCCCATGTAAATAAATTGTTGTTTACTGTTTTTGCATATATCTGTTGTCGTGAGCATATTATTAGAGTGAGCCTTTAATTTGAAAATGTTACAATGTGGGGTTTTGGTTATTGGGGCATATGTAGGGTGACGTTATGGTAATGTGGAGGTACAGCACCCAGGGGTTGTACCATGTATTATTCTAGCCCACTTATATGTATACTCTGGGTGGAGGCACTGTGCATTTATGTTATCTTGGAAAGAACCAGTTTAATGTTTAAATTAGGAACTCAGGCTCCTCAATCTGCATCCTAGGCAGCAGAAAGGGTAGTAGCCCTGGGTATAATGGCTAGGGTTACAGATGGTTTGCCAGTCTCCCTACTACAAGTTAATAAGATATGATATCCTCTACTCCTGTTCTTTGGAGTATGTATTTACTGTGTTGGATTATCCTGTTCATACCAATAGTAGTATTAGGAAAGTTCACGTTGCACCTGGAAACACCTTTAAGACTTGCTGAAAATTTTCCCAGCCACAAGGTGCTAGCAAACTGCTATTGTTGTTTTTCTATCTGTTGTTGCAATACTAAAAAGAATCAGAGGACTTATGGTTATATGTGTAACAAAGGAGAACTTTGTAATGGGGCCTCTGATAAATTTCAGGACATATTGCAATCAGTGGTTAACAAAGGTTGCCACAGACAGCCTTCTGTGTTGTTCACTCGTATGCAGGAAATTTTTTTATGTTCTGAAGTACCCATCTGACTTCCATGTATGCTTAATAGATAGTAATAGGTGACAATCAGTATGACGTAAAACTTTCTCCTGGAATGTGCAGGGCATCAATTCCCCCATTAAAAGAAGCAGGTGCAGTCTCACCTCAACAAACTACGTTGTGATACAGCACTCCTGCAAGAGACACATCTGCTTCTGGCAGAGAGCCTCAAGCTAAAATGGGAATGGGTGGGTGAGGTCACTGGCAGCTCAGGCACCACCAAAGCCAGAGGGGTGGCCATCCTGTTTTGCAAGCGACACCCCATACCGATCCTTGATAATAAGACTAGAAAAGTGGGCAGAAGGGTGTTAACCAAGTTGTCTCTCAACTCAAATACCATAGTCCTGGGGAACATCAATGGATCTAATGAGGATGCTATCTCCTTTTTCCCAAAGGTGTCCCAAGCACTAACTAACCTGCATCAACCAGGAGACAAAGTGCTACAGGAGATTTTAATGAAGTCTGGGACTCAGTAATGGATAAGTTAAGACAACCCTTCCCGGCTAACACTAACTCTAGACAAGCTTTGCAATGGTTGGCCAATGAATTCTCACTTATAGACCCATGGAGAGCCCTCTATCCAGTGGGTAGGGACTTCACCTTTGTCTCATATGACATGATACAAGCAGCCAATTAGATAGGTTTCTGACAGAAGCAGCAGCCAGGCAATCTGTGCAGGACACTACAATGGGGCCGATTTCATTTCAGACCACGTACGTGTCTCCCTGTTAATCAGTATTGGCATGACACCACATTTCACCACTAGATGGTGTCTCAAGACGTTCCTGCTGCAAGAGCCCCAATTCAAAAGGTGGCTAGAAGAAGAAATTCACACCTATTTCAGCAATAATGATACCCGAATCCCGAAACAAAAGCAATGTTATGGGTTGCCCTTAAAGTCTATTTGAGGGGCAGCGTTATCAGTTATGCATTGCATGCCAAGAAGCATGGACTTCTCCAGCTTCAGCAGATGGAGGACGCTCTTAAGGAAAAGAAAAACAGTACAATTACTCTACAGATGCCCCTCCCCAGCCAGAACTTGATTGGGAAATCCTGAACCTCAAATACCAAGTCAACTCCCTTACTTACTCTGCTGAAAAGAAAGTGGTTCAATGCACTGAACACAAGTACTGGGAATCTGGGGAAAAGACGGACAAATTGTTAGCCTGCTGCACCAGAATACAGCAGACAGCCAAGCGCATTGCTACCATCAAATGCCCTTGGGTGCTTTACTGACTGATAAAATGGCATAAATAGAGCTTTTAGAGACTTTTATGCCAATCTATATAGTGCCTAGATGGGCTTCAGTTCACCTCATCTGAATTCCTTTACAGACCTCGCCATACTCTCCACCCTCAGTCAGGTTCAAACAGAAGCTCTAGATGCTCCAATCCAACCTGCAGGAAATTTGGGTGGCTCGCCCCAAAGGGAAACCTCCAGTACCAAATGGTTTTCCAGCAGAATTTTATCACACATATGTATGAGTCCACTGAAGCATAGACTTCTCGCCATGTGCAAGATAGCCAGAAGTTCAGGGTAATTTTCCCCCTTCTTTGTCCAATGTCCTCATTACACTGCTGCCCAAGCTAGGAAAAGACAGTCAGCAGATGACCAACTACCACCCAATCTCCCTCCTCAACGTAGACACCAAAATACTGGCCAAACTGTTAGCTTTCTGTCTGCCAAACCTGATACCTCAGCTAATCAACCACCACCAAGCGAGGCTTTGTCAAAGACCATATGGCCATGGATAATCTGAAGGCACTGTTTAATAATATCTGGGCTGAAAGAACCCACCCTGCAATACTTACAGTATTGACAGCAAAAGGCATTTAACTCAATAGAATGGCAATATCTGTATCAGATAATGCATGCCATGTTTATATTTATACAGTGGATTCATCTCTTACAGACAAACCCCTCAGCATGCATCTTTACTAATGGACTCGTGTCTCAGCTATTTCCACTGGTGAGAGGAACTAAGCAAGGATGCTCCCTATACCAACTCTTATTCCTCATTGTTATGGAGCCTTTCTTGCAGAAAATTAGACAGCTGAACTCTACTGAAGGGATTCAGGTGGGCCCAAATGCACTACAGAATATGGCTTATGCTGATGATCTGCTGCTCACCCTCTCCAACCCTGACCCCACCTTGTACACACATCATGAACACACCAAAGTCCTTACATCCTGATCAGGTCTAAGGATCAATTGGGAAAAAATTGAACTCTAACCCCTGAACACCCACTGCCAGCAATCTACCACACATCAGTGGTGCCTCAAGTGGGCTGCTAAACAGCTAACTTACCTAGGGATGGTAATTACCCCCAATCTCTGCCAAATGGTAGATCTTAACCTACACCCTCTCTGACAGAGCTGAAGATGGATTTTTGTCACTGGAAAAACTTAATTTCACATTTATTTATTTATTAAATTTTGTTGACCGGGTAGGCCCATTGAGCCCCGAAGATCCCTTTTTCAGGGGCGACCCGGGACACTTGGAGGCAAGATGGCAGTGTACAAAATGATGGCAATTTTCTATGATTCTTTTCCACATGAACAACCTCCCAATACCTAGCCCACAAAATAAATTTAATAAGCTGGATAAAGTTGTTCTCTCATTCCTTTGGGAAGGTGCAGGACCCCACTTCTCTCTCCCCAAATTGAGGGCTGCTGGACCTAAAGGAGGCTGGGACCTCCCTTGCCCCTGGACCTATGACTAGGAAGCAGGTGTTACATAAGCCCTTACCTGGCTGAGGGCACCCTCCCATTGCATACACTGGTGGCTACATCTGGAATGAACATCCAACAACTCCCCCTCCCCATAGGGTAAAAGCCACAAGTTGCCTAAAGGACTTAGAGGACCTGATGTCCATGGCAACCTTTGCAAAAAGTGCATAGAAAACCCTTATAAAATGGCACAGATGGCATCATCTGGAAGACTGGGAACCCCTCTAGGAATAATCCTTCATTACCATCGACCATAAGCCTATATACTTGCAGTAGTGGTGAAGAAGAAGAGCAAGCGTGTGAGTGGGGCATCTGCATTCTCCCTTCTTTAAGACCCTGGATACTTTCCAAAATTTGAGACAGAGATACAACCTCTTGCAAGCTGACTTTTGGAGATGCCTGGATTCGCCAAGCTATCAGTTGTCACCTGCAGACTGCTGACCAAGAGGCAAACTCCACCCCTCTTGCAAGCCTTTTCCAGTGGAAAAGTATCCACAAAAGCTAGAAGGAAAAATTTATGCTAGTCTTCTCTCACCCATGCAACCACCACCCCACCCCCATTTGATCAATAGAAACAAGACTGGGAAAGGGAACTGCAAATGGACATATCAGAGACAAACTGGAATCAGATGATGCAGCTAGCACACAAGGGATTCAGACACATTAGATACCAGCTGATAAAAAAGAAAGTCTTTCACAGATGGTACAGAACCCCAGCAGTTCTGACCAAAATGGCTCCCTGATGTGATGGTCTGTGGAGGAAAACCTCCTCAGGGACTTCCCCTTCTTCCCACCAGAGCTAGGAGTGATTCATTTCACCATGGATGCTTCCCTGCTTGGGTGGGGAGCATGTGACAGAGTTGAATATGGCCCTGTCCCAGTTGTTATGGAGAAAGAGATTAAATACAAGGATCTGTTCTATTCTCTCTTTTTCTGTCTCGTCTCTGTCTGATTGCACAACCAAATTTTCTCGTGAGACCTAGGACTTGATCACCCTGATGGTCTTGCAATTCTCTGCCTCTCGCTATCTATCTACCCTTACTTGCAGTTCAGTATTTTCTCCCTTGCATACCTGCAGGTATAAAAATATATGTGAATATTTTTGTGGAAATGTAATTAATACTTGGAGCCCTTGGTTTAAAACTGTATATAGTTATACTGTTGAAATGATTGCAAAGCTATTTAGAACTCAAGGGGCTAACCTGAGATGCAATTTTAAGCCTTCTGCAGAAGATGTAAACAAAAGGTCAGTTCTGGGTCACAATGTTCTTTTGCTGCACCTGCTGAAACTGACAAGAACATTGAAACTTACAAGGACACTCGTGGGAAGCATGCTGTTTTAACGAGCTCCTGCACCAACTTATAAAAAGAGCTGCAATGTTTTGCAAAGGGAGAGCAGAGACTGAGAGACTGAGATTGAAATTGAGAGAAAAAACTCAGAAGAACTCTGTTTTTTATGTTTCTGCCATTGTAAATAGTTATTCTGAACAATTTTACTTTTTTATTTTAATGTTATGAATAATAAAACTGTTGTTGCAAATTTTACAACTGCTCCTGGTTTTCTATACTTCCTGACCTGTGCCTCGATGACAGGGCTCACCTCCAGGGTCTCCAGATACAAGCTGTCTGGGACCAGTCAAACACATCCCTACATCAATGTGCTGGAGCTGCATGCAGTTCTGTACAGTCTGAAAGCGTTAGTGGACTTGGTCAGCTGAAAGACAGTTCTCTCCAGATAGACAAAGGTCTGTCATGCACTATATCAACAAGCAAGGAGGAGCACACTCTTACCTTCTCTACGGGGAGGTAATGAGAGTGGGGGAATGGTGACTGGAGCTGGGGATCTTGCTCCAAGCAATCTATCTGCCAAGGGGTCCAGACCACTTTGACAGACAGGTTATGTCAAAGAGAGTCAGATCCTCATGAGTGGTCACTAGCTGTTCCATGAGTTGGATACCCTCAATGTGAAACTTTTTGTGTCACCACTCAGTGCCTAACTGCTTCTATTCTGCTCCAGAAATTCAGGACATGGCATTTTCTGTCGGCAATTGAGGGGGATCTGGTGGTGGACCACACACACAGTGCTGAATCCCAGTGGGGCAGGGCTTTAGCCACTACAAAGCCTCTTGTTGTCGCCTTTCCTCAGATCACTGTTTCCCCTTTTATCAACCAGCTGCAGGTGAGAGCTGCTGAAGAGCTGAGGAAGTTGCCATTGACACTTGCATTTTATTTTTAAATCAGATTCCTGCTACACGGACTTGTTACCTGCTTGGGACTGCATTTGGACGTCTTGGTCAGCAGTTGAGGGGGGTTCAGTGGTGGACCACACACGGTGCCGAATCCTGGTGGGGGCGGAACTTTAGCCACTACAAAGCCTTGTGCTCCCCATAGGTACCAGTGCTATCACACCACCAGTATGAGTGGCACACGCGCCACTCAGGAAGGAAAAATTATTTGAATAATTTAGAGAACACATGTCTGTATGCTACATAGCTAATTTCCAAAGTAGCAGATAAAAATGTATTTATTTTAGTAAAGGGGCAGTACCTATAAATACTGATTAAAACTGTTCAAACAAGATGCATATTATTACAGTTATATGGGGATGGATGTTGGTGGGGGTTTATCTTGGTGACTTTATTACTGTAACTCAGATATATAATAGCTCTACCAAAGGTATCAACTATCTTTCATTAAAGAGCCAGATAACACTGGAAGAAGGAACTTATGTAAAGAGGCGAAATGCCTTTTCAAATGAAAGAAAACTGATTACAAGAAAATGTATCCTAGTGAAGAAATTAACCTTTGCAAACGGTTTTGGGGATAAGAGTTTGTATATTGCCATTTTGTTAGCACAAAGTGGAGATGTTGAACCAAACCCTGGCCCAAATAGGAGTATGGGGATTTCTGTAATCCATGAGAATGTATGTAGCATAACAAAAAAGACTGATGAACACAGAGTATGGCTACACCAAGGTATAAACAATGAAGAAGTTCAACTAAACTTCTGACCTTTAAGAGTAGATAGGGAAACAAGGGAGGAGGTGTCATGCTCTATATTAAACACAGTTTGGGTCCCTATAGAGTTTTACTAGCAGAGGACATTGAGGGTATGGATTGCCTATTGGCGAGTTCCTGTCTGTAAAATTAATGGTGGGAGTAATTTATGCTCTCATACGGACAAAAGCTAGGCATTTCAGTACCTTAATATATAAGTTGGGGATAAGATAAAAAACCACAGGGTAATCTTTTTTTATTTTACTGTATTTTATAACCACGTGCTCCCAAGCCCCGCAAATGGGCTTGCCCGGTTATGGTACCCAACCCTTACTCGAGAACTGTTGAGGCTGAAGGTTGGGCACCGCACCTGGCTCATCTGTGGGGTCGGATTTTTGTAGAGCTGAGTTCCCTTGGAGCTAGGATGAGCAATGACGCAAGGGTGCATGCATCTGTCCTAGCTCCACCCCATGTCTTGGTGCAGCGCATCTTGTCCCCCAGCCTCCGCTACAGCGCAATTGACACCGGCACACTGGAGCCCCCCTCCCCAGAGAAGGAGAGCAGTCCTCCAGATGCTCAATACTTCTTCTCCCCTGCCAACCCCCGACGACCCGTACTCATTCCCGAACATGGGTCACCAGCATGGTGCGAGGTGTGGCGTCCAGCACCTCAACCCTCAGCGCCACCAGGCCGGCCCACCACAGGGTAATCTTAACAGAAGCCTTCAATGCAGACTGGCACCAAGAAAGAGGACAATTATTAAAAAGAAGTCTCGAAGTTCTAGGACTGGAGCAATTGATCCAGAGCCCTACTAGATGTCTCAAAAAATAGTGACCATGGTTTCATTTTGGACTTGTTCCTTGTTTTTCAGGATTTAACAGTAATTAGTTGGAAAATAATGCCCTGAATGTAGCAGATCATAATACCACTGAATAGAAACATAGAAGCATAGAATTTGATGGCAGATAAGGACCTTGGCCCACCCAGTCTGCCCATTTCCCTACCTACTGGATAAGCTGCAGATCCTAGTTAACCAGCAGCCTACTTCTTCCTACCCCCACCCCCATGCATGCTTGAATTCCACCACTGATTTTGTAACACTCTCCAAACTTTTTTAGGATCTGTAGATTTGTAGAATGCAAAATAGAATTGAAGAACCCATTTGGAATCAGGCAGAACCTTACTGGACTAGGGATTTAAAACAGTTTAATGTGGAAGCCTTTAGAAGAGGCTTAGAAGATATCCAATGGGATAGAGTATTGCTTATCCCTGACATAAATGTAGCAATCCAGGAATTTACTAATTTATTAACAGAAATAGTCAACCTGCACACCTAAGGTTTTAAAAATGGTAAGAGAAAGACGTAGCATGGATAACTGACAAACTGAAAACAAAGATATGAATATGCAACTGACTATGGAAAAGGCAAAAAAAAAAAGGAAGAGGAGGACTGGAGTAGGTTCAAATAATGGTGAAACAAATGTAAAGGGAAATAAATCAGGCAAAACAAAAGATACCGCTTAAACAGTATAAACAAATCTACAAATCCTAAAAAAGTTTGGGGAGTGTTACAAATCTGCAAAACCCTATAAGAACTAGAGTACCAGTCAAACTGCTAGGAAACAATGAACTGGTGGAGGACCAAATAGGAGTGGTCAAAATTTTTAATCGTTATTTTGTAGATTTGCCAGACATAACATAGAAACATAGAATTTGATGGCAGATAAGGACAGCTTGGCCCACCTAGTCTGCCCATTTCCCTACGTAACAGATAAGCTGCAGATCCTAGTTAACCAACAGCCTACTTCCTCCTACCCCCCACTAGAATTGCCTTATGTCTGTCCCATGCAGGATGAAATAGAGACTAGGTTTTTGAAAGTAGGAGCGGACATACTAGCCCCTGTGATGACTCACTTATTTAATTAGAGCTTATGCTCCTCTGTTTTTTCTGATTCATGGAAGGTGGGCAAAATAATTCCAATATTTAAAGGAGGAGATACCACCATCCCATCCAACTACAGGCCAGAAGCCCACCTGCTGGTTTTATCTAAGGTTGTGGAAAAATTGGTTCATGGACAATTAAACCTATTTCAAGAACAACATGGCTTGTTGACAGATTTCCAACATGGGTTTAGAGCCAGGAGGTCCATGGACACCGCACTAGTTTATTTCAATAACCTAGTAGCTTCATCCCTAAATTTGGGAAGACAGGGGCGGTGTTCATGGACCTCAGTAAGGCTTTTGACCTGGTAGATCATCAAAAGCTGCTGGAAAGACTGTGTGAAGTGGGAGTTCCAGAAGAACCTCTGCAATGGTTTAAGTCCTATCTATCAGGATGACAACAGTACATGTCCTACGGGGCAGTTGTTTTGGGATTAGAAGTGGTCAATAGAGGGGTCCCACAGGGCTCAATATTGGGCCCCTTGATGTTTAACATTTATGTCAATAGTTAAAAGTCTAAAATAGTAAACAGTGAAATTCATTTGTATGCAGATGACACTGTATTGGTGTCATCAACTGACAGCCATGAATGACTGGAGTGACAGTTGCAGGTGGACATGACCAATATGGAGGTGTGGTTTAAAGAGTCTGCCTTACAGTTAAATGCTAAGAAAACCCAATCCATAACATTTACAATGGGCCCAAATAAGAACAAAACATCACAGTTACAACTCAGATCAATGGATGGTACCCAAATGGTATGCCGTGTGCAGAGGCGACCGTGATTGGGTGCTTACAAAAAGGGAGACTCAATCACAGTGTCTGTGTACAGGGCTACCTGGCAGGGTAGCGAGCAGATACCGGGGTGGGCGAGGTAGGGTGAATGGATGTACGCGTGCATACACACGTGGGCAAAGGGGAGGGAAGGTATGTGGGAGGGGGTGTGGCATGCAGCTGCCGAGCTGGACCGCTAGCATGGTGGGGTGGGTGGTCGCTTGGGAGGTGCAAAGTGCAGGATTCGGGTTCGGCGCAGTGCTTTTGCCGGTGGGTGGCTTTGTATTTTTCCAAGTTTTATTTCAACGCGGCACTTCAAGTTGAGAATCCATTAGTAAGGGGTGCAATTCAAAAAACACCCATAGGTCTCAGGCACCTCCTCATCCTCGCTGCGAGTGCACCACTGAAATTCATTTCGGTGATGTACATTGGCCGTTATGACATGGAACCTACCCAAATTATTAATGTGAAAAGTTATAAATACCTAGAGGTCTTAGTAGATTCTGGGTTACATACTCTGATTACATTTTCTCTCAGGTAAAAAAAGTAAACCAGAGATTGGGAGCTCTAAGGAGGGTATCTGGATGCCTTACAATTGACATGACAGAAAAATTAGTAAGATAGCTATTGATCCTGGTACTGGAGTATAGCTCCTGTCTATATATGAATTCTACACAGTCCTCTTTAAATAAGATAGACCAGGTGTATTACAGGTTAGGAAGATTTGTTATCAAAGCTTAGCATGGAACCCATCATTGTAAAAGTTATGAAAAGCTTGGATGGTTATAACCAGGCACGAAAAGAACATATTCATGGCTTATTTGATGTCACAAGCTAATCCACAAAAAAGAAATCCCCCCTTTAAATCACACCGTTATACTGGGACCATCTTGCTCTGTGAAAGCCTCTCTTAAGACATTCGAACCTGCTCATCCCTAGAGCCAAATCAAATAAAAGATTAGGTGATACTATTCCACAAAATAGCCTGGCGACACACTGGAATAGATTACCAAAAGAACTAAAATCAAACCAGGGGCACTCATTATTTAAAAAGTTTCTGAAGAGTTACTTGCACTCCAGTTGTACCTGTTTTAGGCAGTAGCTAGTTTTTAGATACGTTCTTTTTTACTGGAAACAAATGAATGTTGTTAATATGCTGATATCTGTTTATTATATTTTACTGTCTTATTTTCTTCTCTGATGTAAATGGACTACAGGTCATTGTTGAAAATGGGGTTTCAACTCAACAATATGTATCCTGCATAAAAATAAAATGTTATTAGTCAGTCAGTTCAGACTGCCTTGGCAAAACCTGTTTCTGTGTGCATTCCCCAATCCCTCTCATCCAGAGTGCTGCTCAAATAAGAGGTGCATAGGGTAAGGTGATCCTAGTGGCCCACTGCTGACCTTAGCAGATATGGTTTCCTCTGTTGAATTGACTTTCAGTTAGCAAACCATGGGTTCTGCCACTCTGGATGGACTCTGACCCAGGGACAGCTTGTCTATCCCAACCAGCACTCCTTCACCTTCAGGCCTGGCTCCTGAAGAGACAGAAGTGAACAAGTTCAAGTTAACATCTCAGAGGGCTCTAGTACTTTTTGCTGCGCGTAACCATTTCATCAGGAAGACATACACAGTCAAGTGGAAAAGATTTTCTATCTGATGCTCCAAAACCCCAACATAGCCCTCAGGTGTACTCCTGAAAAGGTTTTGGAGTACTTTCTGGACCTTTCTGATACTAGACTGCAGGATTCCACAGTTAAGGTCCACTTATGTGCTATATGAGCATACCATAAGCCTGTAGGTACCTTCTCTTTGACACAGCTACCTCTGTTTAGGAGGTTCCTGAGGGGGCATTTTGTACACAAAGACTCCCATCAGGAAGCCAGTGGCTCTCTGGGATAGCAACCTTGTGCTGAATATGCTCACTCACAAGCCCTTCGCACCTACTACAACTTGTGACTTGAAGTTTGTAACTTGGAATGTAGCATTTCTGGTAGCTGCCACACCTGCACACAGAGTATCCGACTGAAATCCATGTCTTGGTCACAGATACTCCATATACTGTTTTGCATAAAGATAAGGTAGTTCTTCGTACACACCCCAAGTTTCTACCTAAGGTGGCATCAGAGTTCCCTCTTAATCAAGCTATAATCCTGCCTACCTACTTTGCTAACTTAGGTTTTACCTGGACAGGACTAAGGACTTCAGACAGTTAAAACAGGTCTTTGTGTCTTTTGACCCTAATTGAAAGGGACAGCCCACTGCAATCATGTGCATTTCACCTTGGATTGTAAATTGCCTTTGTCCCTGCTATGTTACAGATCAGGATAAACTGAAGGTCAAGATACATGCCCACTCTACCAAAGCAGTTGCCATGTCCGTGGTAGAAACATGTTCTGTGCCTACTGGAGAAATTTGCAGAGCTGCAACTTGGAGTACAGTGCATATCTTTACCAAGTACTATGCCCTGGATGTCCATGAAAGGCAGCATGACACCTTTGGTAGGACAATTCTGAATGGATTACTATCCTGCATGAGCCCTGAGCTCCAGCCTCCCTGGTCTGGGGAATGTTTTCTGAGCTTGGTACACTGACCCATTAGTGGGCATCTATGGAGAAACTGAGTCTTGGAAGATATGAAAGTTACGTGATTTACCATAACTGTTATGTACTTACCATAACTGTTGATCTTCCTGAATGTCTTCTCCATAGATTGCACACCCACCCACCCACCATTCCTTGGACTCATTCCAATATTGCTGTGTTGGTCTTCGCTTCTTTGTACTTGATTTGGGCTGTGAAGACACTATGTTGCTGAGTTTGGTGGCCCTTCTTACACAGACCACCAGGGCTATCTTATGACCTTAGGTTAAGTGCATAGGCTCCTCATTAGGTTCATGCTGTTCACCTCCTTGGTAAAAAAGGTACTGAGATGCTGGGGGCTGATGCTGCTGTATACCAAGAGGCATGTGCAGTGATGTGCACATGGAGCAAACTCATGCTGCCAGCCCTCCAGAACATTTCTGGCTTTGCAGGGTCTTAGTGCCTCCAACACAGGTCCATTTCTGGTGATCTATGGAGAAGACAGTCAGAAAGATCAACAGTTATGGTAAGTACGTAACTTTCATTTCACGACTCTGGGGCTCTAGTGCACTCCAAGGGTCCACCAGACCCAAGGTGCCAGTAAGGTCCTTGAGGGCTCACTGAGCAGGCAAGAGATCTCTCCTTCAACTGCCTAACTTACGAATTAGTTGTTAAAGGGAAGGTTCCTGTCACCAGCATCAAAGGAAAAAGGAAGGGAGGGAGGGAGGTGAAGGGGGCCAGCATGTTGAGGGGGGACATAAAAATACCTGGGCTATTAATATTCAAAAAAATCACTCAAGACTGACCCACAGCCAGTTGTGTTTCAGAGAAAACATAGCAGCTACAAACACTCCAGCACAACCCACCACTGAATCACAAATGTAGGCCATGAATAGTGTCAAAAATATTGGACTTTATTTCCAAAGGTGTGCAATTGTCTCTTACCATAGGGACACCAGCAGGACCCCACAACCTCTGACCAGTTTCACCAAGGGGCGTCTTCAGGGAATAACAGTCACACAAAAGTTACATCATTTTATTCATTGCACTTAAAGTGATACATACATGAAATATGTAAGAAAAATATAAAAAATATATCCAAACAATCTAAGCAGCGCTAAAGATAATCACACATAAAAAAAGTCCTTTAGGTAATCGTGTGCAATAAAATTAAAATGAGACTATTCAATTAGTGACTACAAATTCTGCTGCAAATACAAACCATGGCAACACGTGAATATAGTACATAAAAAAGTTCCCGTGTAAATAGATATGTGTCTGCAGCAGATGTACCCAAACAGTTGATTTTTATAATAAGAAATGCAGATTTCATGTGGCAAAAGTACATAACACGCAGATAAATAACAATGCATCAGTATGTTTGATAAAATCAATACATACAACATTTGTAACTGCCTGTCAATGCCAATATGATGCTGTAAAAGAAAAACAGTAAGCCCTAGCAATGTTAATAGGCTCAATAGAGTGGCGATAACAACATTGTATCTATACTGTTTTTTTCTTCAAAAAGGAGGCAAGTTCGAAACCCTCATTGAGACCTGTGTACTCACCGCACCCAGCGTACAGACCCAAAAAGTCTCCCTTCTGCTCAAAAGGGTATCTATGTCTCCCCCTCTTGGTCCAAGCCTGACTCTCTCTATCCCGAAGAAAACAGATGTCTCTCTCTTCTTCTGACATTGTTCAGCTGGAAGGATAAGGCATTATGCATGTTATGAGTTCTGATAGAACTCAAATGTTCTACTTGAACTTTAAACATTCGTTTAGTTTGCCACCATAAAAATAGGTGTGATGAGTACACTGGGTCTCAATGAGGGTTTTGAACTTGCCTCCTATTTGAAGAAAAAATCACTACTCTAATTATTGTGCTTTCTGACATTGTTGGGACACACTGTCTTCCCTTCATAGTGGCGTAATGGCATTTACAGGCACATAGGACTATTGTATGTATTGATTTTATCAAACACATTAATGCATTGCTATTTAACTGCCTGTTATGTGCTTTTGCCATATGCACAACTAGTTCTGCTCTTTTTAATCATTGTGCCTACTGACATCGCTGGGGCTTACTGTTTTTCTTTTACAGTGTCATATTGGCACTTACAGTGTCATATTGGCACTTACAGGTAGTTACGAACATTGCATGTATTGATTTTATCAAACATGGTTATGCATTGTTATTTATCTGCCTGTTATGTGCTTTTCCATAAGGGGTCTGGAGTCAGTTTGGCACCAATCAGGCGTTATCGATGCCAGCAAGGTGGCATCCACATTCATTGGATCGGCTGTCAACATCAGATGTCCTGGCTTCACCTGTCCTGACTAGTATCTTTGACTGGTGTAAGATTCTTAATTCACAATATTGGGGGCTTTCTCTCTGTGGGTCAGATGGCAGCTTTCAGGGAACCATCCCACTTCTGAGCCTCAGGAGTCTGACCAAATGCAAGCCTCAGTCCATTCTGCCCAAGAAGTGCCTCCTCCCTCAGGTGTTCTCTCCCACTTACAGAGCTGAGGATCCTTGAGCCTCAGGGATGAGCAAGCTCCTTGCTCACTGAAGTAAAAGCCTGATACACTAAACCAAGACTGGTGCTCTATGGTGAAGACTGAGTCTAGGAAAATAGAGAAGTTACAGTACTTATATAACTGAAGATATTCCAGTCTCCCTGAATATCTTCTCCATAAAGTACCACTCACCCCGCCCTCCTGCCATCCCCTTCTCCATAGAGCCAGGGCTACACTGGCAACTCCCCCCCCCCCAGGAAGAAGACAGTAAGCCTTGCTGGCAGCTATTCTTCTCTCCAGTCGGCCTATCTCTCCTCACAGAAGGTTTAGAGCCCTGACAAGACTTTCTTAAATTTTTCCAAAAAAGTCTAAAAAAGAACATGTAAATAAAAAAGAAACACCCAAAAAACAAAAACAGGGTTTTTATTTTACTTCCTTGTTTTCTCCCCTGTGCCCAGGGTACATACCCTTTATCTTCAGTATATCCCTGTTAGCTGCTATACGCAGCATTCCAGCCTTGTGGTGACCTGATTGCTCAACCACAGTCTTTTTTCTACAGAGCTTTTTGTCCTCGAGGTGCTGGCTGACTGTCAAGCCCTGCTCACCTCTTCAATCTGCCACCACCTCTGTCCAGGAATCACCTGCCTCAGACGTCCCCATGGCTTGACCCCTGGTGGGCCAGGAGGGAGGGCCATCCTCTCCCCAAAGTCCAGATTCAATTTCCATGGCAGAGTCCCAGGGTAATGATGTAGGCCAGAGTGGCTGAGTGGGGCTTCCTTGTGCTCAGCCCTGATTTTCCAGTTTCCTCCTTTTGGTCTGATGGTGTGCAGTGGTACAGATGTACATATGCGTAGAGGTGCATAGGTGTTACATGCCAGCCGCCAGTCAACCCCAAAGCTGTGACACTCCCGCTGCCCTACCACACCTCCACATGGTGGCAGTGTTTAAGTGGTGCCACAAGTTCCCCATTCCCGCGAACAGGAGAGCAGTGTGAGGACGTTTCAGTTTCTCCCACCCCAGCTGACCCTAAGCAACTTGAGTGCATCACTGACCTGAACCTGGGTTGCTGGCATGGTGGCAGGTGAGGTACTGACACCTCAGCTCTTGTGCCACAGAATTTACACTGTTCTTGCCTGAACTAATCCGACTGGGGCAAGGCATTTTGTGTACAAATGTCTCTGTTAGGGTAACTCCCCATTCATGACTGCAGAGGAAGAATATATGGAGAGTCTTGGCACCATATGTGTTACTAATGTGAGTCATTCAGCTTATATGTTATCAATCTGTTTGTCTTCTTTTTCCAGTAGTAGTCTCTGAAATACAGGTTTTCCTCTTGGAGGGAAGAATGGCTCCAGTTTCTTTACTCTGCCACAACTCTTCTACCCTCGTGAGTAGAGAGCGTGCCCTAGTGGATGGCACCAGTATTCTCATTGGGTCTCTCTGTCTCCCCTTTTCCTGCTAAGGATAAGGTGCTAATGGATGTATCTCTCATTTCATTACACATCTTAAATGTTCACACTGTTACTACTTGACAGTGCCTCCTAGTTGACAGGACAATTTCTGGGACAAGTACAGAGATTCTAAGTTGAATCTAATGTTTGGATCTGGCACAGAGCTTAGGCTGACACTACCCTTGGGGCTGCTGCCCATGTTACCTTTTCCTCCCATGGGTGCGAGCAAGACTCGTCTCTTGTTGTGGGAGAAGTGAGTGTAGCAGTAGCTCTGGCTTAGATGTGTTTTTTAGAGTACCACCAACTCCCACATGGGGGTATATTCTTCACTATATCCTGCCCTCATCTTTAGCTTGTAAGTTTTTTTTATACTTCTTTTATTGAAATCCAGAAGGTTGTACAAATCCACATACAGATTCCATTAAAGTCAGTCAGCTTACAGAAATCATTAAACCAATATTTTGTTACAGATTTAAGATTCCGATCATATTAAAGCTTCTGCTCAGCTTCTATATGTATGTTTTGAAACATCATATTTAACATTGTGTATAAAAGGAAATCTATTTTCCACTCTTTATCTTAATAAAGATAACAGAAATTATTAAAAACAAGAACTAAAATGTGTAATTTATAAGCTGTCATCCCCCATCCCCCCAGGTCAACCTTACTTAATGTTTACATAACTCTATACTCAAATAAACTTATTTCCTTCAAACAGTAATTAGATTAAGAGTAATTCCCTATATTTCCAACAGTTGATCTGAGAAAAAAGACAAATGACACCCTCCCTGTGTATATTATTTAGTTCTTTCTATAAAATGCCATTAATTCGTTGTCTAAGACAACAGAGGGATAAGGTGGAAAGGATATATCACAAACCTCATAAATACAATGATTCAGTAGAGAATTATAATTCAATGAATTGACTTGGTGAAAAGGTCTCACTCCTACGATTTCATAGAAAAGAAAAATTAATGTGAAATTAAATGGTTGTCCGCTGCATAAAGTTCCCAACATGTCCATTGGTTATTATATGCCCTTTGCTTATGTTGCAGAGAATATGTGATACGCTCCATTTCTTGCATTTGTAATACTACTGCAATCCAATCTTTTTCCTCAGGTGGTATAGGCTGCAACCAGCATCTAGTAACCGCTTTTAAGGCAGCTGCTATTAATACTGTACATGCCATAGGTATTTGGCCTCTTTTCCCTTTAATTCAATTGGTTCTGTTCCCAAAACTATATTTTCAGGGCCCACTCCCTCCCTCCCCACCATCAAAGTAGTTTTAATCTGGTGACCACCACCTTCAGTATGTCTTTAACTGAGGACATAACCCAGAAGATGTGCACCCTGAGTAGTACACGTCTTTCCGTCCATCTCCAGCAATCTGTAGATTTAGAACAGATCAAGTTTGGCCTGAAACTTTGGGAATAGAAAATATCTAATTCATACCCTCCATAAGAATTCTCTCCAGTCCGGGGTCAAGGAGGTTGTCCAGACAGCAGGCCAACTTTTATTCCATTCACTTTGTCGCAACTGTATGCCCAGTTCTCCTTCCCATTTTAGTTTAATATGCTTTGCTGTAGTTTCCTGTTCAGCTATAATTTGCATATATTAAAGTAATAGCACCTTTAGCTGTAGGGACTGTCCATCAGTTCCCACATCTGGCACTTAGGTTAATATCCCAGTACTGACACTGCAGTGCAGCATGAGAGGGGTGCTGCACTTCTAAGGTGCCGTCTTTCGGATGAGGCGTTAAAACAAGGTCCCATCTGCCTGGATTGGTGGTAGTTCAGGTGGATGTTAAAGATCCCATGGCACTTATCGAAAAGAGTAGGGGAACTTCCCCGGTGTCCTGGCCAAATTTCCCTCATTCACTAAAAAATACCACCAACAGCTTAATCTGGTTCAAGGTCAGTCTGCATTCATCTGTATCCCCCTCCCCCGGGTCGTGCCTGAAAATAGGCAGGATTTGTCTAGTGCACTTACCGGTCAACAAAAGCTAAATAAATAATAATAAATAATATTGCCTCAAAGGGGGTAGGGAGCACCAATTTCTCTTATAGTTGTGGGTCGTTAAGATGCACAGTAATATAATTTCTAAGTTGGTGTGTAGCAAATCATCTATCTGTTGTGGTTAAATTATACCTCTGGGTCACTATATCAAATGGAAGGATTGTGGTGCCCTGCATGAGTTGCCATGGGAAGTGAAAACCCAAACATGCCTGATGTTTAAACCATGGATCTAGTCCGGCTGGTGGGAGTTGTTCATCCCAGGCCCACCATTTATATCTACCAAAGTGAACCAGCTGTTTGTCGCCCCGTCTCCAACCTTCTAAGGCTGCCTGAATCCCAATTAGTTGTTCCACCTTTCTTCTAGATGTCACATCCAGATGAAAAGGCAGTGCCTGCAGGGAGGGTCCCGAGCCATAGCCAGCTCTATTGATCTCTAATGTGAGAAATATTGCGGGTTCTGCTACGGAAGCACTGTCTTCATTTGAGCAACTACCCAATATCTGGTTAGGTATAGCAGTGCAAGACCCCCGTGTTGTTTTGTCAGGTGTAGGATTGACCGCCTTATCCTCAGCCTTTTAGAGTTCCACATGAAGGTTAACAGTTGTCTCTGCCAAGATACTAACTCCTGTTGAGGAAGAATACAAGGGACACTGAAAAAGATATAAAAATCTCAGCAGGATGTTCATTTTTGCCATTTGTACCCGAGCATGTAATGGTAACGGAAGAAGAGACCACAGCTTGTAGGCATTCTGTATATTTTTAACCAGTGTGGGATAATTATCTTTAAACAGAGAGGAGGTGGTCTGCCTCAAGTAGATTCCTAGGTATTTCATACTGGTGAGGTCCCAATGTATTAGGTATTTAACCCTTAGTTGGGGTGTGGCCAAGTAAAAGAATGATAAAACCTGTTTTACTTTTAGCTTGTAAGTTATTTATATTCAGTTGTTCCTTTTCTCATCATGTGTCCTTTTTCTATTCTTCTATACTATTCTACAAGCAACTGCCTGTAGCCACATTCTTCTCATTCTCCTTGATAATGGAACTGAGGTAGCTAGGGTGTCAGCAATGGTTACTGGCAGGCATGTGGCACCATGTGGTATTTCGCATGCTCCTATACCAGTAGCCAGTGCTGACACCCTGGATGAAAAGATTTGCTCCTTTGGGATCCTAGCACCTACAGCTAAGGCCTAAGAGTGGTACTGTTTTTCAGGAAGAACTTCAGTTACAGTATGTAGGTACATAACGTTTGTATCTGTCACTTGGTATTTGCTGCTCATGCTGCACGTCTACCAGTCACATCACAATCCTCTGCTTGAGACATCATTACTGGCTGCTGTAGAAGTGATTATAATGTTGTAAGTAGAGGATTATACTGTCCCTTGTAGACAAGTAGCCAGTTTTATTTTTTGTTGCCCCCCCCACACCCTCACCCATCTTATAAAAACATAGACACTGATGGCAGAAAAAGGCCTCATGACTCATCTAGTCTACCCAACCCTGCCTATGATATGTTGTGGGTATCCTAGCAGTTACATCACGTTCATTCTCTGTTCCCCATGGCCTGCTCATGGTGGGGCAGTCATGGTGCCTTGGCCATGTGGGAAACTGAATCAATCCATGGTCAATGGTGGGACCAGCTTCATCCTGCTGTAGCCAGGATGTTTTCCTAATTTTTTTCCTTGTCCCCTGGATGCTGGTTGCAAGGGTGTGCATGCAAGCATGTCCACTCTCCCCTACCAGTGCTACTTTCAGTAACCTGGGTGGTACTCACAGTGGTGTCTGACAGCCTCCTTTGCAGATGAGAACAGTGTTCTCTGGGAAGTTTGATCCCCTCTTCCATGCTGACCTTTAGCACCCCTGGCTCATTAGAAAAACTTGGGATACAAGGGATTTAAAAAAGGCTAGTATATTTTCTATAGATGTATATTTGTATGTGCTATCCATAATCAGCTTTTGCCCATGCCTTCCTCTGCAACCCCCTTCCCCGGGTCGCACCTGGAAATGAGCTTTGGCTCAATGTTTCTTATCTGGTTACCAATGTTTAAATAAATAAAGTTAGGGACCCCTAGTGGCCTGAGGTACACAACACTGGCTCTGTAGAGATTCTCAGATTTTTTTTCTGCAGCTGATCCCGGCAGGTTCTGCTCACTCAGCTCAAATCAAGATTATTACTTGCTTGCAGCTTTGGCCATAGCACATCAGTACATATCAAACTCATTACCATGCAATATAAAATATATCCACACACAGAATACATACACAGTTATTATACAGTGACCAAAGTTTTGTGAAACATGGGCTATAAGGACCAAATATCTGAAAGGGACAACACTGCTGCTCTTCAGGATACACAAAGATAAAAGGGGACACACAATGTCTTTGTAAGGAGGGAGATTCCAGGGAAAGGTCAGGAAGAACAACTTCTCTGAATGAGTGATGGATACATGGAGCATGAGTGGTGGAAACTTGGAATGAGACTTCCAGAAAAAGTGGTGTCAGAAAGTGGACACAGTTTCTACCTTCAAGCTCAGACTAGATAAGTACCTTATAAAAAGGGGTGATTGAGTATTCCCACCTAATTGGTTGGAGAAAAGAAACTCAAGAGCATATGTTTTTTTTTGCTTTATGGTGCCAGTCCTCCCAGGCTCAGCCCCTGTTCCTTCCCTCTGGATTTACGGACATGACAATCCACCCAGGTTTTCCCCCTCTGGGTGGGGACACTGAGCAGGTGCAGTTCCCCACAGAAGCCTACACATGGTTCCTGGTGATGGAACCCACCGGGAGGCTTCCCTGGCTTACCCCCCAGGGTGGGGCTGTGGAACCGGGCCATACTGGCACAGACTACTCACTCAGGTCGGCAAGAAGCAGGGCATTGTTAATGAAGTTGGCAGCAATTTTTTCCATGGTGAACTCTCAGGGAGGCATGCCATGCAATGATGTAACGTGAGAGCGCGTGGACATCAGGCATGCCCAGCTCAACTCTGGGAGCTGTGTTCACCCGGCCTCTGCCAGGGGTCAGTCTTGCACTGCTTGCTTCCAACCCACCCCCAGAGGAGGAGAACAGTCCCATGGATGCTCAGTCCACCTTCCCTGGCTGGCCCTCTGACGCTTTGAGTCCGCCTCCCAAACCTGTGGCGTCAACATCGCAAACAGAAGCCCAACGGCTGTGCCGCAGACCAGGAAGGTCTTTGTTTCCTAAATTTGGATGTGTGTACTGAGTTTTAAAATTTCATGGCACTGTATTGTCTAATTTGGTAAAATTTTATCACTAATGAGCAAAGCTCTTTCCTATGAGGCATAACCTCTCCAAAAGGAATCTTTTTGGGATATCGCAATTATTTATGACCATTGGAAATCATACTGCATGTTCATGTCTCATCTACAAGTACATTCCCATGGAGGATTTGGAAGCTACCAAGTGATTCACCTATAAATGGGTAGTAGTGGCATAATTACTAATTTTCATCATAATAGAGGATGTTTATGAATCATGCTCCTTTATTAGGGCTGTGCCTTTGTCATGGTAAATTCTGGAAAAAATCATGGTACGGTCAGGTCAAAACACCAAAGTTCATAGATTCATTTCATTTTCATTTTCAAGTTCATTTTGTGTTTACCACACTATATCTAGTGTGACATTTGCATACAAGCACAACAGCAAAGATTTAAATGTTTAACATTTCTGTATTAAAGAGCTACTGATGCCTCAAAGAAAACTTTGAAAAACATAATATTTAGGTACAATTTAGCTTGCATTCCAAATATATTTTATAGATTTCTCCTGAACAATATTTATTACTGAGGAAATGTGCATGAATACATGATCTTTATATCTCAGAGTTCATCTGCCTTTACAGCTTACTCCCTACTTCGTCATAATCATCTGTTGTGACATCACAGTCTGTTCTCATGGGAGTAACTGTCAGTGCATTATGACTTCAGGTAGGGAGAAGGCAACTGGAATAGATCAACTCTTCAGGAGTAAAGAGCCTGTTTTCATACAAATTACATCAGTTATAGTAGGGAGGAGGAATACAGAACTAAAGTGAAATAAAAGCCGAACTGCATCTAAATGTTATGTTTTGTTAAAGTTCTCCTGAAGGCATCAGTTGCTCTTTAATAAATTAATTGGCCTGTACTGTTCTGCAACAACAGTGATAAATTACTAGATTTTTTTCACTTTATCAAGACTTTGTTAAAAATAAAAAAATCATGGAATTGCCATGGCAAATGCCAGAAAGTATGTTATTTTTATGAAAATGCCATTATCAAGATTTTCTCACAAAACCTTGAAACTCATGGTACCATGAAGAATAGGCAACTTTAAGAACACATTATTAAGAATCTCTGTTGCCACCTACAGGATAAAGTCTACACTAGAAAATAGATCAGTAGTTTCCAAAGTCAGACTTTTGTTGATGATTTTCGAATACTGTTCTTCTTTGTGCAGTCCACATTTGGCAACAAATGTATCTGTTTAGCAGTATGTATCCAAGCAGAGCTGAAAATCAGACTTTGACCCAGCTCATTTCCTGGTTAAACAGCTAAAATAAACAAAAAAGGGACATTCAACATCTTCAAAAATGTCCAGTACATGCTGAGAACAGCCTGATCATGTGATGACAAGTAAATCGCAAACAAGTAATGGCTCAGTTGCCAGTCTTTGTGACATCAGTGTTTCGTACTGACCTCGCCTTTCCTGCTTCTTCGATGATCAACACTCACTGAGTCAGATGGTCATAGAGATGATAGAAAACCCATCCAGTTGTAACCCTTTCAAACCCTTTGTCAGGTATTGTAGACACTTAGAATATCTTTTATTGGATTAAAAACATTTAAGTTGTGGTTTTTATTTATTTATTTATTGAGGTCTAGGAATTACAACCCTTTGAGTCAGGGACTCTTTTTCAAAGGCTGCACGTCAGTACAATGTGTAGCAGGCAAGTGTTACAGGCATCATGAAACAATGACAGTAAATTATAAAAAGAAAAAAATTACATGTGCCTTGTGCCATGATCAGTTTTGCTTAGGTCTGTCCCTGTGATATCACAGCCCCCCACCAGATCCTATAATCTTTCAATGGTTGCTTCCCATAGTGAGTCTTCAGAGATGTCCCTCCAGAGCACAATTAAATGCAGGAGAGGTGGTAAGGGACAGGGCCCAAATATGACAGAGCTGTCATTCTGTGGCCAGTGTGATTTTTATATGTTTCTCCATCCCCCCACACACACACATATGTGCCCCCTGGATGACAGTGGTGACAACAGTTCACAAGAATGTATATGGAATGGCAAGCTGACATGGAGCTAGCCAAGGTCCTCTCCTTCACAGTAAGGCACCATTCCTGGTCTGTCCCTGTGCCATGACAGGATGCAGATACAGAGTGGTCTGACCTGCCTCTATCTCTTGGAGGGTGGGAATATCTAGCCTGGTGCCACTGCAACCTCCTGCAGTCTTGCAGTGACAACCTGGGCTTGAGGTGTGGAGACTGGACCCGGGTCACCAGTAAGGCAAGTAGCTTCCAGCTGCTGTGCTGTCCGGCTGGTCCACAACATTTTAAGGGAGACTGGCTTTCAAGAGTTTGTAGCTCCATAAAAGGTATCGACCACCAAGCATTTTTCATTCTAACATCCTGGATTCAGTTCACTGTCCACACTTAGGCAGTTAGCTGGGCTCTGCTCAGTCACTGGAGCAGCCTTCAAGCTTGGCTGCTCCCATCATCACCCAGTGTCATCCTCTGGCTCTACCCCATTTGACGTCACATCTTTTTTTCCACTGAAAGTGGCATAGAAACATAAAACTATAGAATCCGTTGGCAGCAAAGGACTGCTTGGCCCACCCAGTCTGCCCAGATGTTACCTGCCTAGTCTTCCACAGACCCTAACTTGTCTCTGGTGACCCTCCCTCCTCCCTGCCTATTTATTAATATTCCCCTATGTTTATTCCACACATTCTTGAAGTTCTCCATTGTTTTCACATCCACCACTTACGCTGGCAGTCTGTTCCAGATGTCTATCACTCTTTCAGTGAAACAGTACTTCCTTGTATCCCTCTTAACTCCGTCCCATACCTCCAGGTCCTGGATATCATTTGCATTGGAAATAGACTCTCTTCCTGCCCCCTGTTAACCTCTGTGAGGTGTTGCAGGTCTCTATCACGTCCCCTCTGCTCCTCTCTTACAAGGTGTGCATGTTGAGATCCCTCAGTTTCTCCTAGTAGGGCTTTTGATGCAACTCCTGCACCATTTTAGTTGCCCTCCTGTGAACTGTTTCCACCCAGTCTGCGTCCTTTCTGAGGTGCAGCCTCCAGAACTGGACCCAATACTCTAGGTAGAGTTTCACCAGTTTAGATACAGTGGCAGCACCACCTCCTTTGTCCTGCTGGAGATACCCCACCCAGTGTACCCCAACATCCCACTAGCCCTACCCACTGCTTTGTGACACTTCCCTGACACTTTGCGGTCATCAGTAATGACAACCCCTTTCTTGCATAGTGACTACCAGTACCTATCCTCCATCCTATAGTCACCTCCTGGGTTCCTATGCCCTAAATGCATAATTTTGTACTTTTTGGCATTGAACTTCAGCTTCTATGCTTTTGATCACTTCTTGAGTTTCTGAAGATCCTACCCATTTTCTCCACCCTCTTCTGAGTATCCACTCTATTACAGATTTTGGTATCATCTGTAAAAACATACCTTCCCTTCCAGTTCTTTTGCACTATCACTTATAAAGACATTGAAGACCAGTACCAGTACTGAGCCTTGATTCACCCTTCTGGTCACGCTCCAATCATTAGATTGATTGCTGTTAACTACTATCATCTGATGCTTATCCATTAACAAGTTTCTCACCCAATTCACTACTTTGGATCCCACCCCTAGGCTGCTCAGTTTCTTAACCTGACACCCCCTAAAATTGAAGCGCCGGGGCTGTTTGTGGTGTCCTCTATTCTTTCACTCTTTGCTATTTTATAGAAACTCACATGTTATAATAAAATAATTTTCAACATATTGAATTGCCTGGTCTCATCGAGTGCATCCAGTGTTCCATCAGTTTCTTAATCAGTCTCGTGTGGCACCATGTCAAATGCCTTGCTAAAGTCCAGACAGGCCACTTCCACTACCCTCGCCTAATCTATTCTCCTGGTCAATCAGAATCTTTTGGCACTAACACATACCCACCGTGAATCCATGCTGCCTGTGGTTTTGCTGCCCACTTCAAGATGCTCTACTGGCTTTACCTTTAGCAGGGTTTCCATTAATTTCCACTACTGAAGTGAGACTTACCAGCCTATAGTTGCCAGCTTCTCTCTCTACTGCTGCTATTATGTAGACAAAACACAGCTGTTTTTTCCAGTGCTCTGGAACCATCTCTATTTTCAGTGAACTGTTGAATAAAACCATCAGTGATGCAGCTAATGCCTCCCTGAGTTCCTTCAGTACTCTTGGGTGTATCTGTCTGACCCTATTGACTTGTCCACCTTCAGAACTGCAAGTCTCTTCAATACTCATTCCTCCAAAAACAGTCTTGAGTCCATCACCCACTTTGTTCCTGCTGCTCCCTGGTGGTCTGTCCCCCCTCCCTCTGCTGTGAAGATTGAGCAGAAGTACCTGTTCAGGACTGCAGCATTTTCTTGGTCCTCTTCTGTACAGTCTTACCCTGATGCCCTCCTTGTCCTCACTATCACTTTCCTTGTGTTCCTTTTCTCACTTATGTACCTGAAGAAAGTCTTATCCCCTTTAGCTACTCCTTTGGCTATCCTTTCCTCTGTCTGCACCTTTACTCCCCTCACCACCTTTGCCGTGTCCCTCTGTTTTACTCGATACACCTCCCTATCTTCCTCCCTCTAGGTTTCCTTATAACTCCTAAATACTACCCTTTTTTCTTCCATCACCTTGGCCACTTCCCTAGAGAGCCATAATGTTTGTCTCTTTTTCCTTCTGCCTTTATTCACTTCCTTTACACAGAGGCTGGTTTCCTTCACTATAGAGACACAGAAACATAGAAGTTGTCAGCAGATAAGGACTTTCTGACCCACTTAGTCTGCTCTCTTTTCCCTACCTACAGTGCCATACGCAGACCTATTCGGTCTCTGGGGTTTTACCCTCCCGCCTTACTTTTAATATCCCCTTGTGTGTAACCCATGCATTCTTGAATCCTATAAACATTTTAGCCCCCACCAATTCCAACGGGAGTCTGTTCCAGACATCTACAACCCTCTCCTGGGAGAAGTAATTCTTCACATTTCCTCTGAGCCTCCTCCCTATAGCTTCATATTGTGACCCCTTGTCCTCGAGCATCTTCTTTGGAAACTGTTACCTTTCTGTACCTTGTTTATACTTATAATGTATTTGAATGCTTTTACCATATCCCCGTTTCCCTCCTATCCTCTAGGGAGTACATATTTAATTCCTTAAGCCTTTCTTCATAGGGCTTTTGATGCAAGACCTGAGCCATTTTTGTTGCCATCCTTTGAACTGCCTCCACCCTATGTCCGTTTGGAGATGGGGCCTCTAGAACTGGACACAATGCTCCAGGTGGGGTCTCCCAGTGATCTATACATGAGTATTATTACCTCCCTCTTTCTGCTGGTTATACCCCTGCCTATTTTATTTTTATTTATTTATTTATTTAGGTCTAGGATTACAAATACCTTTGAGCCAAGGCTATTTTACAAAGGTTCCACATTATAGATTACAGCAAGACAAACATGATGGTAGTATGAACCTTGAAGGAGGTACATAGTCAATACTTAAGGTTACAGGGAATAAGTGTGAACTAGAAAAAGAGGGGTAAACAGAGACAACAAGAAGGGGGTGGGGGCAAAAAGTATAAGGAGGTGGGGGAGAGGAGAGGAGAGGAAGAAGAGGAGGTCAGGAGGGAAGAGATAAGAGCGTTGGGGGGTGTGGAGGATGGAAACAAGGTGGGAGCTGAGCAGCCAGGTGGCATTGTCAGTGAACGGGCGGGGGAAGTGCATCAGTGGGGCAAGGTGTAGGCAAAGTGCTATAGCAACGGTGGCCCTCCTGGCAGCTACATCAAAGGAACCATAAGGTGGGAGGTCTGTTTTAGTCAAGGCAGTCACAGGTGCTGGAGGCAATGAGGGAGTGGCAGGGCCTTGACTTAAAAGCGCTGAGCGATGGTGTGGAGGAGATGTCACTAGCAAGTCCATTTAGCCAGCTGGGAGCCCTACAAGCAAACTATATTTTTCCTTGTGTTGTATGACAATGAGGAATTTGAAGAAGCTGCGGTTTAGGCCCCCTGGTGTTGCAGCTGTTGTTTCTGGATTATAGGCGAGCACAGACTCCAGGAGGTGCAAGTCCCATCAATATTTTCTTTGCAACCACGCAGGTTTGGTATTTTATTCGATTAGCAAGTTGCAGCCAACCGTCTTGAGTATAGAGGTAACAAGTGTGTGTAAGACACTGAGAGCCAGTGATGAGCCGACAAGGCTTGTTGAGGGAGGTAGATACACATTTGAGTGTGGTAGCAGTATCGTAGCCATATATGATAAGGCCAATAATGGTAATGATGGAGCTCTGGACAGCAACTGTCAGGGCTTTGGGGGTTAGGTGTCTCCTGTGACGGAACAGTAAGCTCAGTCTGGAATTAGCAGCTTTGGCAACATTATTAATGTGGGCAGAATAGGAGAGGTGAGAGTTGAGGGTGCTCCCAAGGTATTTGAAGGTTTGGACCTGTTCCAGTGCATCGCCTTGTCGGTGTTAATGGAGAGGTGGTGATGCTTATGTTTATTATGGGAGCTGCTGAAAATCATGGCCCTGTTTTTTTTCTGATTAAGGATCAGTTTATGCTTTATGAACCAGTTCTCAACTGAAGAAAAACCCTGCTGGAGGTTGTCTTGCAGCTGGTTTGGTTCCTGGTGAGAGGCTAGGATTACCGCATCATCACCGTATAGTATAATTTATTCAGAACAGGAGTCCAGTAGTGTGTTAAGGAACAGGATGAAGAGGAGTGGGCCCAGGATAGAGCCCTGTGGAACACCACAGCAAACAGGTTTGGCATCGGAGAGCACATCAGCAATTTCTACACGTTGAAACCGGTTTTTTAAGGTAACTTTTAAACTATGTGACAGATTCAGAGAGCTGTGCATTTTGAAGCTGGACAAGCAGAAGGTGGTGGTGGACAGTATTGAAGGCCTTGGTCAGGTCAATATAGATAGCTTCAGTAAGTTGTCCATTGTCCAGAGAGCTGTGGATGGTACCGGTGAATTCAAGTAGGGCGAAGGAAGTGCTATGACCTTTTCTGAAGCCATGTTGCTGCCTGCAAAGAATATTATATTTGTCCAGCTAGTCGGTGAGCTGATCTGCCACAATACGTTCCAGGGCCTTTGACTGGGGAGGTAGTATAGAGATTGGGTGAAAGTTCCCATGGGCAGTCTTGTTACCACTTTTATGGATCGGGATGACAGTGGCCAATTTCCATTTGTCCAGGAACTGGCCAAGGGTAAGAGAGAGGTTAAAAGTCCTGGTAAGAGGCCCAAGAACCTCTTCTAGAGTGAGGGACAGCAGCTTGAGGTTGAGTGTATCATTGCTTGTTCTGGATTTGTTTATAGCTTTGGTGACATACTTGTGAACTTCATTTTTCTTTACCACTTTAAAGTAGAAGGGAGGGTGACTGGCAGGGGTAGTGGAGTTGAGGGACATGGGGGAATCATCATCTTTGAAAAAATCAGGGAGGGAGAACACTGCTGAGGTCAGTGAATGCGGTGTTGAAGGTGTTCGCAATGATTTTCGGGTCAAGTGTGGTACTCACGTTTATATTGAGCATGGTCGGCGAGGATTTGGCCTGCTTCCAAGTGACTTCTTTTATGTTGTTCCAGAAGTCTCTCCCATTTCCCCAGGAGTTAGTGAGGGCTTTCTTGTAGTAGTTAGATTTCTGTTGCCAAATGGATTTGGTGCAATCATTCCATGCACGTTTGTAGTTTTGGATGTCAATTTGCTTATCGGAGGTTCTAGCCAGTTCCCAAAGGTGGTCCCTGGATTTTAGTTTCTTTAGGAGGTTGCCTGATAGCCATGGGTTGCAGAGAGTTTTAACTTTGTGCTTTTTGAGAGGAGCGTATTTGTTACAGGCTTCATTAAAGGTGTAGATAAACTGGCTCAGTGCAGAATTAGTATCAGTTGCCTTAAAAATAGGAGACCAGTCCTGTAGGAGATGAGATTTGAGGTGAGTTAACTGACCATGAGGTAGGACTCAAGATGAAGTTAAAAAAAAAAAAAAAAAATGAGGTAGGACTCTACTGAGATGATTTGGGGGGTACTGAATTTGTTGGACCAAGTACAGCTGATGGGGGAATGGTCACAAGTAGCCTTTCCCACTGCCTTGCCACAGTTAGCTACCTTCAGGTCTTCAGAAATTATTATCCCTAGGTCCCTTTCCTGTTTTGTGACTGCTAACACTTCTCCTCCCCAGTTGGTATTTTGCCCTCAGGCTTCTGTGCCCTAAGTGCACCATTTTTCTAGCTTTTTCAGATCAGCCCTCATTCTTTCCACCCCTCCTGGTGTGTCTATGCTGTTGCAGATTTTTGTGTCATCCGTGAACAGGCATACTTTACCTTCCAGCCCTTCTGCAATGTCACTAATAAAGACACTGAAGAGGACTGGGCCTAGTACTGACCCTTGTGGCTCCCCACTGGTCACTCTGCCTTCTCCAGAGTGGATGCCATTTACCACACCCTCTGACTCCTATTTTCTAGCCAACTCTCTACCCATTGTACTACCTTAGGACCTACTTCTAGGCTATGTAGCTTGCTTACTAGTCTTCTATGGAAAAGGCCAAAGTCCTTTCTGAAATCCAGGTAGGTCACATCCACTACTCCTTCCTGATCCACTTCCTTGGTCACCGAGTCAAAGAATTCAATCAAGTTGGTCTGGCAAGACCTCCTCCCTGTGAAGCCATGTTGCCTTGGATCCTGTAGACCACTGTTAACAAGGTATTCCACAGTCTTTTCCTTCAGTAGTGATTCCATTACTTTGCCCAATACTGAAGTCAGGGTAACAGGCCTGTAATTTCCTGCCTCCACCCTATTACCATTTTTGTGGAATGGGACTACATCTGCTCTCTTCCAGTCCCTCAGTACCTCCCCTGTTTCTAGTGACAGGTTGAACAGGGCTGTCAGAGGTGCAGCCAGCTCCCCTTTGAGTTCCCTCAGTAATTATGCCCTCCCCTTCTTTTTCCCCACTGTGCCTCTACCCCTCCCTGTTGATCCCCCACCTATGAGGCAGTTTCTGAGGCAGTCTTCCATTTCTTTAAAATCCACCCTCCTAAAGTCCAGGGCCCTTGCCCTCATGTGGTTAGCTTCTACTCCTGTCTTAACGTTATACCACACTGTACGACGATCACTGGCTCTTAGGGGACTGCACTCTGATGTCTGCAATGATGTCCCTGTTTGTGAGCACCAGATTCAGCACTTCCCCATCCCCAATGGATTATTTGACTAGTTGTCTGAGAAAAGCCCATGAAGGGAGTTAAGGATGGCCCTACTCCTTGCAGAAGCTGTAGCTGGAAGGCTTTACTCCACATCTGGCAGATGGAAGTCACCAACTAGCACCACCTATCCCTTACTTGCCATCCAGATGATGGCTTCTCTTGTGCCTTATCTAACTCCTCTCCCTGTGCTGGAGGTCTTTATACCACCTGTGTGCTGAGAAGCGGCCCCGGAGCCGATCTTTAGGATGACTCACAGCACCTCTAGCCCTTCCTTTTCTAGGTCTTCTCCTTCGCAGCTCCTGCTGCACGAGAGGATTCTTACATTTTAAAGTGACTATTTTGCTATTTTCTTTGATTAAAGTTTTCAGTTTCAGCTGATTTTGTGCACCTGATCTTCTGATTCCCGCTCTGTCAACAATTAAATGATTTAATGCAAGAAACCCAGTTTCAAGCACTTCATCAGGTGCCGACTAAAGATATCAGTGATGGATACTCACAAATTATGCTTCTACTGCATGGGGCCCAGCACAAGATTGCAAACTGCCCATCTTGCCAGGCCATGCATCCATCTTCACTCAAGGTGCCAAGCACATTTCCTCCAGTCAGTAGCTGTGGGTTCGGTGGGCCCAGTTTCAGGCCATGAAGGAAGAGATTTTTTTTTTTAAGTTGGTGCAGACCTTTGAAAAAAGGCTGCATTATCACAAGAAACATCACAAGAAGTGCCACTGCTATCGACTGTGGGAGGGGGAATGTTCCCGCTCTTCCTGATCTTTCCACTCTCCAAACCATTTGACCCTGGTCGAGTCGGTTCCAGCTGAGGGAACAGTCACTGCTCCAGTGGCACCTATGATGGAGCAGTCAACTTTGTCGATCATCAGCAACAATCTGGTTGAGACTGTACTCAAACTGGCCCACCAAGTGTCAGAAGAAGATGAGGTTTCATTACTGTCCTTGACCTCGGCGTGGCAAGGGCCTTCTCCAGTTGAGGAGATGACTCGGACCAAGCACCTGATTAACCCTGCTCTCATATAACCTCTACTGGTGGTCTCTTTAATGACCATGGTTCCACTCATTGTGGTGACGATGCCCCAGCAGGTGGTGTCTATTCTTCCACCTCTGTCGGGCTCCAATCGACAACAGGGATCAATGGCCAAGGTCAAGATCTCAACTGCACTCTGGTCAATGCCCCTGCCATCAGCATTCATCAAGCTCACCCTCCTCCTCAGGCAGGTGTTGACTGTGTCACAAAAAAAGAGGCTTTCTTTATTGCAACAATGGGCCCTGAGGTCTGTGGGCCAGGGACTGTCAACCTCACTGCTTTGTGGTCACCGGATCTGGATCACAGTGGATCCTGAACTACCACATTTTATATTCTCCCACTGTTAGTGTGTACATGATCCAGCAGGTCCTCTTCCCTTATCGGGTCCTGAACCAGTTGTACTAGGAATGCCTCCTGACATGCATCTACCAGGAGCTTCTACTGCAGCACATGTCTGCCTGTCTGAATATTTCCTTGGAGAAGGTCCAGAAACATGATACCTACCCTCTGACAGATATCCTGGAGCAGGATGCCTCACTGGGTATTGTTTTCCAGTTGCTGATGCTGTCCTAGGCCTTGGTCTCAGTATCTGGTTGCACCCAGCTTCCTGTCAGATCCTTCCCTGCTGAATGAACTCCATGTATGCAATCCCTACTGGGGGACTCTCCAGGTTTTCTGAGTACCTCTCTACAGAAGGGCTAATGGCAGATTTGACCTTCTATAAGCTGAAGGTGCAGGATAAAGGGGACAAGCCACTGAACAAGAAGTCAAAAGCAGGACTTTGTGTTCACAAGGTCTATGCAGAGGCTTTTCTGGGGATATTTTAGGCCAGCTTTGCAGCTCTGATGCCGGTTCAGGCACCAGCTTTTGACAAGCCCACCAATATGATCCTTCTGCTCCTAGCTGACAGTGAAACTGAGGCCCAAGCACTTTAGATACATAGAATTTTTCTGGCAGAAAGGGACTGTTCTCACCCAGTCTGCCCAGACATTCCCTGGCTCATTTGTCTCAACAGTCCCTAATTGGTCTCCAGCGACCTTCCTTCCTCCCTACCTGTTTTCTAGTACACTCCTGTGCCTATACCATCCATGCATGTTTGAAGCCCCCATTGTTTTTTCTGCTACCACTTTTGTTGTCAGTCTGTTACAGTCATCTAACACCCTTTCAGTCAAGAAACATTCTCTCATCTCTCTTAAACATCCCCCCTTCAGCTTCATCACATGCCACCCTGGTCCTGGTGCTCCTTCTCTTTTAAAAGAGACTTTCCTCCTGCACCCTGTTCACCTCTGTGAGATACTTGTAGGTTTCTATCATGTCACCTCTAGCTCTTCTCTCTCCCAGAGTGTACATGCTCAGATCCCTCAGTCTCTCCTCATAGGACTTCTCATGCAGCCCCAGTGCCATTTTAGTTGCCCTCCTCTGGACTGCCTATACCTTGCCTCTGTACTTTCTGAGGTACGGCCTCCAAAACTGGACAAGTACTCCAGGTGGAGTCTCACCAGTGAGTGATATAGTGGCAACAGCCCCTCTCTCCACTGGATATACCCCTCTGTATGCATCCCAGCATCCCACTAGCCCTACCTACTGCTTTATTACACTTTCCTGCCACCTTGAGGCTGTCAGATATGATACTCCATCATCCCTTTCCTGTTTAGTGATGGTCAGTGCCTCACCCCCATTCCATACTCAGTGCCGGGGTTCCTATTCCCTAGGTGCATGACCTTTCCCTTTTTGTCAATGAACCCCAACTGCCATGCCCTAGACCACTCCTCAAGTTCCCTGGACCACTGCTCATTCTCTTCGAATGTCATCCTCTTGCAGATTTTGGTATCATCTGCAAAAGGGCATACCTCCCCTTCAGTTTCTCAACAATGTCACTTATGAAAACATTAAAGAGAACTGGTCCCAGTATAGAGCCCTGATGGCACCCTGCTGGTCACTTTTCCATCATTTGAGTACTCTTTCACAGGTGGCATTAGGGTGTGCTCAAGCTCTGAGCACATTTGCTTATATCAGAACCACGGTTTTTAAATCTAAATTTGAGTGCTACTGTGCTCCTGCAACGCTACTAGGAGCCTGCTCCATTTTGCATTATTGTACTGTACATCATGCTGGGACAGTACAACATGTCCCAGAATGACTTGCCCTACCTTATTTTTGTTTTAAGACCCTCTCAGCCCATCTGTACTGACAATTAATATAACTTTCATCAAGATTGTTCCTGAAGTTAGTGGTGTTTGTGTCATGTGTAGGGCAGCCATGGTCATATATTTTTTTTCTTTTTAGCCAACTCCCTGGAAAGAACAGGGTTTTGCTGTGTTGAAAATAGAGGTGTAGGTTCTGCTGGAGTAGCAGGTTTGCAGATATAGCAAGGATGAGAGCTGACTCTATGAGACAGGCATTGTACACCTGGTGCCAGGTGGTCAAGACAAATGTCTGTTTGTGTAGGATGGAATTTTTTTTTAAATGTTGAAAAAACAAAGTCAGGAGTCGGGACTTTCTGAGGTTTACCTAAGCAGGGCAGTCTGTGTGGCAAAGCAGCTCTCCAGGTTGAGTTGTATCGGGTGGGTGAGAGAGAGACAGAGAAAGAGAGAGAGAGAGAGAGAGAGACAGAGAGGGAGGAGGAGGAGGGGAGAGAGAGAGAGAGAGGAGAGAGATTGAAGACAATGCACTGTACAAAATAAATTCTGAAGTTTGTCTTTTGTAAGTGAGACATCATTACTGACCGACCATGTGTTGCACTGCTACTGCTGTAATGGGGGATTGTCATCTGGAGGTGAGAACAAAGATAATGATAACCATATAACCATTCCTTGATGAATTCTGTGTGTGTGTTGGGGGGGGGTTCAGCGGTGGTACAGTGCAGGTAAACCACCTTGGTGTGGTCCTCTCTTTAGACTTGTGAGGCACACGGGATAAGGACAATAGATTTGGTGCACTGGGTTTTAGCAACTGGCCATCAGAAAACAACTACCACTGTAGGCCTGGGATGTATCTCTGTATGCCATGTCTTTCTGACCTAGGACTCTTAGCCTGAAGACCAAGTGCTTCTGACCTCTGTACCTTTGTTGGTGTCTAGCTACTTGGGATTGGAAACTTGGGCAGGAGCAAAGGGGGTTGTGACTGGACTGGAGTGGTCGACCTGGAACATACTGTAGGTTACCCGCACTCAGAGACCAAAAGTCAGAGGGTGAAACTGGCACTGGCCCACAAGCCTCATGCTGGTAGATTTTGTACTGAGCTTGTAAACTTTCCTTTAGCTAACCCTACTAGCTTACACTGGAGAACAGAATATTTCATTAAGTACAGAAGCTGGCTAGAGGAAAAGACTATGCGACCAGTGAATTTTCCCAATTACTAATCCCATAGCCTGGCTAGCTGGTACAATCCCTGAAGGTGCAAAATTGTAGAAGAGTTAGTCTGCACCATCATGGGCAACAGTTTATCTATACTTTGTCTGTGGCAGGCAGCACAGTAAATCTGGCCAGTTGTAGGTGGTACTACTATGTGAGGGGGCCTCCAAGCAGTTTTACAAATTAGAAGAGCACTGTGTACCAGCAGAGACAAATGTAAGTCTCCTATATGTCTTCTCTTAAGTCTGTGTGACAGGGTGGAATAGGACCCTGTCCCAGTTGTTGGAGAAAGTGTTTAAATGCAAGGATTTTTCCTTTTCTGTCTCTTCACTTTTTCTGTGAGACTTGGACGTGATCAACCCGACAGGCTCGCAGTTGTTTGCCTCTCGCTGTCTCTCAGTATTCTCTTGCTGTCTGTTTTTCTCCCTTGCATATCTAGATCTGCTGATATAAAAATATGTGCAAATCATTGTATGGAAATGTAACTGATATTGGGATCCCTTGTGTTTGGAAAATATATAGCATTACTGTTGAAATGCATATAATTATAACTTGAGATGACTGCAAAAAGCTGTTGGAAGCTAGAGGTTACCAGAGCTCGATTTTTAAGCCTTATGCAAAAGCTGTACAAAAGGGGGCCTCATCTCAAGAAGGACACTGTGTTCTAGCAGCTCCTGCCAGATATTTACAAAAACAGGATGCTTGCTAAGGATGGGGGTTGAAAGACTTATAAGAGCTAAGCTGTAACTTAAAATAGATTAGAAAAAAAAGGACACAGAGGCTGAAAGAAAAAATATTTCATTTCTCCTCTGTACATAGTTATTATGAACAAGTTTATTTTTTTATGTTATGCTACTGTAAATAAATAGTTTGATGACTTCACAACTGCTCCTGGTTTTCCTGTGCTTCCTGACCTGTGCCTCAACGACAGTCTGGTGGTGGAAAAAGGAAAAGAAAGGCCAACCAATTTAATTAACTTGAAAATGTAATTTAATTAGGGACTGTAAATTACTAGGTTCCTCGGGACCTCCAGAACTATCAAAAACTTAAGTTACTATCAGAAAGTTGATAACTATTAAAGAGCAGCTGATGCCTTCAGGACAACTTTAACAAACGTAATATTTAGACACAGTTCAGCTCGTAAGTCACGTTAGTTCTGTATTCCTCCTCACATTATTTACTACTGAGGTTATCTGCATTAAAACAAAATCTTTGTTCATGAAGAGTTCAGCTATTCCTGTTGCTTTCTCCTCCCTGAGGTCATAATGCACTGCTTGTGACATCACAGTTACTCTCATGGTAACAGATTGTGATGTCCAACAAAGGATACGACCTGAGGTAAGTTATAGAGTAAGCTATAGAGGCAGATGAACTGTAAGGGAACTCTAAAATATAAAGATCATGTAGTCATGCACATTTACACAATAATAATAGTGAAGATAAATATATAAAATATATACAGAATGCTAGTTGAATTGTATCAAATTATTATGTTTCTCAAAGTTTTTTTTGAGGAGTCAGTAGCTCTTTAAATGTAAAAGTATGTAGGAGCACGCCCATGGTCTAAAGTATAGTATATTATGTGCCTGTGCAAAGAGACTCAGTTACAGCTTGTATGTTCAGTGGCCATCGTTATTATTCTTAGAGATAGTGGACACACATCAGTACACATACACAAAGAAAAACCCGCTGGGTATGACAGGAATGCATACCTAAGATAGGGCTACAAATACCCATATGCATAAACTAGAACCCTAGTGGCATTCTTTAGACTTCCTAATATATATATATATATATATATATATATATATATGTATCACACAGTATATATATATATATATATATATATTATAGTGGCACAGTAGTGCCACTATAGGTTAGAGTTGAGAGCCATTTACATGTTAAACCCAAAATGTGGCACATTAATAACTTTGCAACCGTTTGACAGATTTGCCTGAAATTTGGAATACATGATCAAGACCCATACACCTTGAGATCTGCCAAGTTTCATACCCGATAGCATATACAGCTGCAGAGTTATTAAGCATGATCTGCGTGTACGCTTACGTTTTCTGGAATTTTACTGTCGTTTACTACAGTTCGTGACGGTTTGTGGACTGGTCCAAAATCTCTCAGGGAACATGCAGCCAGGGTCTCGATGTACCTTTTGAAGATTTAGTGAAAAAATATTAAACGGTTCAAAAGTTATTCAAAAACAAGTTCCCATTATAACTCAATGAGTAGCGTTAACAAAAAGTTTGATGAGTGTCACAAATGTCGTTTTACTTTCGCAAATGGCCCTTTACTGTCGCAATCTGCCATTTTGTTTTCAGTTAGCTATCAGAAAATGCTTGGCATTTAAAATTGGGACCTCTAACAACCTAATTATTTTTGTATTCACCTAGTCGGACCCTGAGGATGCTAGCCATGTCTTTATTTTGGGGTAAAACACACAGAAATATCTTTCAAATTTCTGGAAAAAGTACTTTATGGTATAGCACTTGCAACACTGTCGAATGATTTCCGAAAGCTTTTGCAAACTTCGACAGTACTTTTCTAGGCTGTGGGAAAATTACAGCAATTCTTTGGCACCTTGCTGCAAAAGAACGGTTTGGTGTTTTGGCCTGAACTTTAGAGGGAATGCAGCCGACATCTCACAGATGTGCCTTTCAGCATTTTGTTGAAAAAATATTACATGGCACCAAAGTTATGGCACTCCAAAGTTGATGCTTTTTCCCATAGGATAACATTACGGTATCCAACGCATTACAGGAATCCTTTGGCGCCCTGCTACAAAATAACATTTTGGTCTTTTGGGCTGAAATTTGGAGGGAACACAGCCAACATCCCACAGATATGCCTTTTTGTGGTTTGGTGAAAAAATATTACAGGAAGCCAAAGTTATGGCACTCCGGACTTCTCTTTTTTTCCCATAGGATAACATTACTGCAGTCGCCCTTTCAGGGCCCGTATCTCGGAAACGGTGTGAGATACGGACTTTTCATCGGAAAAATGGTTAGCCCCGTAATGGGGGCTAAATAACACCTGTATGCATGCACATGAACACCCCTAACTAATGCATTAAATGGAGTTTTTTGCCTCTAATATACATATATATATATATATATATATATATATATATATATATGTCTATATATCTATATATATATATGTATAGGGCCCAGCTCCGCATTACATGGTGGGAGCTCCTGCCTCACATTACATTCACTATTTCTCATTATCATTCTCAAAGAAGGAAATTAGAGGCAAAAAAAATCCGTTTAATGCATTAGTTAGGGTTGTTCCCACCAGACAAAAGCGAGAAAATTTGGTGTTAGGGTTGAAAGCCCCTAGGACCTCCAGCCCACACCACCAACCGGCATCGGAGTGCGCATTGGGGTTGTCGGGTCCTAACTCTCACCCCATTCTCCTACCTCTGCTTCTTCACACATCTGATGGGGTGAGAGTTAAGGCCGGCAACCCCAATGCACACCCTGATGCTGGTTGAGGGGGTATGGGTGAGGGGTCAGGGGGCTTTCAACACCACACTAAATCACTTTGTCGATTGATAACCTAACTAATGCATTAAGCAGGTTTTGCCTCTAATATAAATATATATATATATATATATATATATATAGATATATATATATATATATACGTGTGTGCATGTATATACTGTACTCCTCCCTCATAGACAGAAATGTGTCCCCTTAGACAGAAACTTGTCTAAAATACTTCAACAGTAACAATTCCTAACTTCTGGGCTGAAGTAGACTGTTCGGTACCCAGAAGCAGGTTCAGGGGATTATTCTGCCCCTTGGGTAGAACTTGTCACTAAGTAACAGTACAAGTAAGAGTTCAGTTGCACAGAGGTACAGGTTCAGTACATGACTTTTTTTTTTTTAATTGGTTGTTTAACCAGGTATAGCACACTAAGCTGAAAGCTTTTTTACAGGAGCGACCTGGGAGCACAAGGAGGTTAAGTGACTTGCTCAGGGTCACACAGTATGCAAGTGGAAGCTGTGGGATTCAAACCCAGGTCTGGTCTGCTGGATGTCACCAGATTTGCAGCTCAGAGCCTTAGACCACTGCTGTATACTGCCTCCTTTAAAGATCAAGTCTTTGTGGTGGTCTTCGGTGCCTAATGGGATATCTATGGACTGGAACAACGCTGCTGGTGAAACAGGTGTTTCATTATTATTTGGCACCCACCCCAGTGGAACTTTCTGGGCAGGAGCAAAGTCCTCTATGTCACTGTCTTCATCTGGAGTGATATCTTCTGCCACATTTGATGGAACCTCAGAATGCAGCAGCTGATCCACATGTACATGAACAAGTGGATGTTCCACGTAAGCTGTATAAAAAGATCCACATGTTTCAATCACCACCCCAGGAATCCAAGAAATCTTGGGATGTCTACAGTCTCGAACCATCACCCTCTCCCCAGGATGAAAAATTTACACTGACTTGGCTGACTTGTCATGACCTTTTTGCCATTGTAGTTACATATAAACATGCAAACAAGCCAGAAGAAGAGGCCATTTGGTCTATCAAGTCAGCTAATATTTTTCTAGCAAACCTATCTCTTCCTGGGTACACACCGAATGTAGTGAGGCATTAAATAGGTCTGTCAAAGGCCCTGCAAGGACCTCTGCCAGCTCCTTCAGTACCCTGGGGTGGATGCCATCTGGGCCTGGTGCCTTGTCCACCCTCAGTGCCTTCAAACCATCCCGAACTCTGCCCTCCATGATTTCCCCATCTGTCACCCCTCCCCTGTTTCTGCCATTTCTCCCCCCTTGGGTGTCACCCCTCTTCTCTTTAGTAAATACTGAGCAGAAGTACCCATTTAGTGCTTCTGCCTTATCACACCCTACTTCACCCAACTCCCCTTCCTAATCCTTACTGTGGTCCTTACAGCTCCTTTTCTCCCTGATGTACCTAAAGTCCTTCTTCCCTTCTTAATGCCTTGTGCCAGCCTGAGTTCCGTAGATGCCTTGGCTCCCGTGCTGCCCTTGTCACCTCCTTGATTCCATCAAGTACTCCTCCCTGTCCTCCCCCCTCCCTGTTTTCTTGTACTTCCTAAAGGCAGCTCTTTTTCTCCTTACCTTTTCCATGACCTCCTTGCTCAACCAGCTCGGTTTCTTAGCCCTATCCTTCTTGCTCTGGGCCATGCAGCAGGTTTTGGTTGCCTCTACTATCCCCAGCCTTATGAGCTCCCACTTCTGGTTAGTGTCCATACTAGATTGAATTCTGGCCAGGTACCCTTTTACCGCTTCCCCCATCCTCCCAAAGTCGGCCCTCCTGAAGTCCAGCACTCTTGTGCCAGATTCCATCCTTCCTTGCCCATATCCAGTGTGAGCCATGAGTGGTGGTCACTCCTGACAAGTTCCTCCACTGTAAGTTCTCTCATAAAGTCCCATTTGCCAGCACAAGGTCAAGGTTATTCCCTAACCTATTTGGTTCACTGACCATTTGCAGCAGGAAGCTGTCCTGGAAGGCATCCAGCAGTACCTGCTCCCTTCTGTTTCTGGTTGTAGAGGTACTCCAGTCCACTCCTGGCATGTTGAAGTCCCCCACAATCACCACACTACCCTTCTTGCAGGTCCTCCTGATCTGTCCCACTAGTTCCCGTCTAACTCCTCCGTCTGAGATGGCGGCCTGTACATGACTCCCATTCTAAGAATCCTATTCTTGGAATCCTGGATTTGCATCCAAAGTGACTCTGTACTACCTCCTTCACTTCCTCCCTTACACACTTCAGTCCTTCTTTCACATATAGTGCCACACCTCCTTTCCCAATCACCCTGTCCCTAGAAATAACCTGTACCCTGGTACAGACAGGTCCCAGTCATTGTATTGAGTGGCCCATGCTTCTGTGATGGCTGCAATGTCCACCTCTCCCTCTGCCATGAGCACCTGTAACTCTGCAGTTTCCTCCCAAGGCTCCTAGCATTAAGGGGTAACCACCTTTCACCCTTCTCCCCTCCCATCCTGCCCTCCTTTACTAGCATCACCAATAGTACTTGCCATTTGTCCTTTAACCGCTGTTATAGGGTGTAAGCTCATATGGTTACCCAACTTGTGGTCTCTGCATGTGTCTTGCCCAACTGTCACCCCGCTCCTAGTTTAAATTCCCAACTTCCTCTATGTACTCCTCCATCCTCTGTTTCAACACTTTCTTTCCTTCCTCACTCAAGTGTAGTCTGTCCTTGGCATACAGACTACTGTCCTCCCAGTCCCTCCCACCCCCCAACAGCCCATGCCCTTTAGCACAACACCAGGTTCTTAGCCATCCATTAAATTCCTCTATTCTCAGTTTTCTTGTTGTGCTTGCCTTGGGCACTGGAAGTATCTCTGAAAAAGGTACTGATCTTCCTGCCCCCTCACATACTTGTCCTAGTTCCTCAAACCTCCTCTGGACTATATCCACTGTCTTGTCAGCCACGTCATTCGTCCCAAGATGTATAATTAAATGAGGCTTGTCCCTACCCCTTCTAGCATATTTCAGAACAGATTGTCCAACCCTTTCCACTGTCATTCCTGGCATGGCCTCCACCCAAATGTGACTATGCCTCTCCCCCTTGCTACCCCACCTGACTCCTCTTAATATTGATTCCCCCAGCACTAAGATTCCACCCCTCTTACTCCCTGCTTGCTTCCATTCATCTCCCTCTCTCATTTCCGGCTCCTCTTCTTCCTCCTGCACATTATTTCCCCCTTTTGCCCCTGTTGCAATTCTCCCAGCAGAACTTCCCCCCACTCTGGTTTGTTCCAGGCATTTATCAATTACTCCTCTAATTTCACCATTTCCCTCCTCCACCTTCTTCCTCTCTAGCAGTGCAAAACTATTTTCTGAAGACCCTCTTCATAGTAACCTGTTCTCTCCTTTCCACTCCATGACTTTTGCCACTTCTTCGCCTCCCCTCACAAGTCCCTATCTCCTCCTTCCATTTGTATTTTGTCTCCTGACCTGGTTTCCCCAGCAATCGTTCTTCCTGGCCTGGGCCCCTTTGTCTCTGCTTCCCTTCTTCTGACCCTCTCCTCATCACTGTTGGCTTAAATTGCCCTCCCTCATCTCCCCTTCTTCCTCCCTCCAGTATTGGACTAAACCCACCCCAATCTGCCTTGCCTGTCTTAGTTCCTCCTGCAGACCCTCGATCTCCTTCTAAGTTTCTCTATGAGGTTGCACACTAAACATCCTCCCACACTCCAGGCAATTTTTAGAAAGATTGGTGCACTGCAGTTGTTGCAGCCTACCACCCTACCTATTGCTGTCATTGCCCACCAGCGACCCCCCACCCTTCCAGATGCAGGATACCAAACACTCCCCCAAGTCTCCCCTTTCCCCCTCTATCAGTGCGAAACATTCTTTTCTTAATTTCCCTTACCCTTTGTTGTACACATTTAGATAGATTGAGCAACTGCTTTTTATATTCCTATCCTTCCTATCCACACTCAAAAAGAGACTTTAAGTAGCTATTGCACAACCTTCTTCAAACTCCTACTCCTCCTTTCCACAATGCAAACAAGTAACAATGAAAGCTCCTAGATTTGCAGTTACTTCCCTTCCACTGAGATAGCAGTCGCCTCTTTACTCGCTGCTGTTCCTTTCCTGGATGTCTACTTCTGCTATGACAGGTGCATATCCTTTACCAGTTTGAGGAAGTGATGTCAGAACCCCCGATATAAAGGAAATCACGGACCAGAGGCGGGTGGGGTGAGTGGTTTGGGGGTGGACCAGCCAAACCTTCCAGAAACAATCAGGTAGCTGAGGGCCCCTGGTCAGACCATTAGCACCCTTCCCCACTATACTAAATTTTCAGCTAGTGAAGCCAGCAAAATGAATCACAATTCTACACAAAGCCCCCAAAATAGGTTTGCTACCAAAATAAACAGGTCTCCAGTTCAAACAGCTTCACCAACAACACATCAAAATAGGCTTGAAATTAGAAGATATAGGTCTCCAATTCAAAGAAACAGCCCTAGTTAACTCACACCAAATAAGTTTTAAATCAGAAGAAATAGGCCTCTACAAATGCAGCCTGCTACACAGTGAAACATTAAACAAATGAGCCCACTTATAGCCACCAAAACAGGTTTCAAAATTCCAACAGCCCCAACACAATACCCTACTAGACCCTTAGAAGTAGTAAGAAAGAAAGAAATAACCTTTACCAAGTAAAATCCACAAGAAACAATGTTAAAAACAACAAGAAGAAGCTACTTACTGTAACAGATCTGATCATTTCCCTCAGTTCCAGTTTGCTATGTTATTGTTATGTACATGCAGACTGTACCAGGATTATCAGTAAAAGTAATTAGTCTTTGGTAATTTATTTTTTGAGTACTTGTCTAAGGTAACCAGAGGACAGTACAAAGAGTGGAGGAGAACAAGGGCATCGCTCACAGACTCGATGGCGATGTCCCTTTTCATTCTACAAATGCATAGGTTGTGAAAATAACATGTTGGCTCATATATTAGCAGAAATATGGCAACCAGATGCAACTGAAGAATTAAATTGTTATAATTGGAATGCTTACTCGGGTCTGTAAACTGTATAGCTCTAACGCCAGCTCCTCGTCTGCCTCATTTTCCTCCTCGCACATTCAGGGGACCTCCTCACTATCTTTTTGCTTCTCTAAGGGCTGACCGGCCTTTGCTTACTGTCATTTATGGAACAAGATGATGTGGGAAGAGTCCCTTGATCAGGAGTTGGAAAAGGAGTCCCTTACATTGAATATTTTTAATAAACAGCTACTGAAATGTCATGTTTATGATATTAGGACATGGTTGGAATGTGTTACTAATTATTTTATTTGTTGTTAAGTGAAGTAGCTGACTATGGTAAGATATGGGAGGAGCTTGCAAGTCGCCTGATGTAACCTTGAGATATAAGGTGCAGATGCTAAAGCATTCAAGTCAGTGTGTGTTGGACAGCACAAGGTCTAGCAGCACTAGCCTTTTCTAGAGAAGTCCTTTGATTTACCTTTTGTTTCTACCTTTGGAGTGTTTATTTTGTCACTATAAAGTACGTTCAGTTTGTCGTTTTCATTTTCATTTAAATAAAGTGAACGGAGAAGTCCTTTTTGATTTTCCTCAACAAGTTGGTGTCCGAGTCATCAATTCCACAGTTTTCACAAGGGGAGAAAATACAGCTGCCTGCTGCCTGGATGAAGCCTGCCCTTCCGCTCTGATGAGCTCCCAGGCCAGCTCTCTGACCTATTCTGACATTGCAGCACTTAGGCTGGTGCTGCAATCCCGCCCTGGGGGGTAAGCCAGGGGGTATCAGAGAGTTGCAGCTAAATGTGGGAGTGGGAGCGGAGGGGGCTGTGACCGAGGCTGAGATAACGACAGCAGGTGGCACGAAAAAGTATAATAAATGAAAAAAATAACATAACATAAAATAAACAGTGTAATCAACGACAGACATACATTTATGTAAAGTACCTTGAATGATAGCAAATGCTGCAATTGTGGGAGCCAATTTCCTTGCTGCCAACCTGTATATATTCTTAGCTAGAAATGACATAATAGGATAAATCACTATTCTAACAATCCTTCCATATATTTAAGAATGTACTTGAGCCAGAAAATAATCTTAGAAACTTTTTTGAGAGCATCAGAAAACGGGAATTTGAAACACCAGGGAACATCCTTAAGAGGAGATTGGGAGAAGGGAACATTGTAGAGAGATAGAGAGCAGTGGAGTTGATGCCTGCAAAAGCCCTTCAATCAATTCATTAGTCACTTAACCAAGGTATAGATCCAAAAGGGTCGCACAAGGTGCGTGTCACTGTTAGAAATTTAAATACATTTTTGTTAGGAATATGGTGGCTGAGCTGGAAGGTATTAAAGGGTAAAAGGTGCCCCCCCCCCCAGCAAAATATAATTCACTAGTAGAATGATGGAACCATGCCAGAAAAAGGCAGAAATCAGTGAACCTCCTATTTGGAAATCGGGGTTATTAAAAAAAGACTGGGGGGGATTTTTAACAAGGTTTATTTTGAGGAACCTGCATATCGCGGATGCACTTTTATCAAATCAGCTATTACTGAGGAAGGGATGGGTTTGAGGCAGTTTCTTAAGAGAAACATGTAGAAGTGCAGGGGGTGCTAGTCCTGTGGTTTTACATAGTTGTAGTTCTGTGCTTAGTCAGATAAGCCAGTAGTCATCCGTTTCAGGTAGGGGAGAGTCAGTTAACCATCACATATATTTACTAGGCGGCCTGCTCCATGCTTAGGTGCTGTTAGTTTATTATATGCTCTTCTGCCGCCCTTGTTGGTCCGTATGACTGTGGAAATGAGGTTGTGGAGAAGTCTGAACCATGAGAGCGGAAAAGCGGAATAAAAATGTTTGGCATTGTTAGAGGGTATAGCACCTGAGGAAGAACGTTAATTTTAACAATTTATTTATTATAGTCTTTGGTAACCAAATATTGATACAAAACCAAATATTGATCAACAAATATGAAGCAAATATTGATCAACAATATTGATTCATTTCCACAAGGTCAGTGGTAGGTGGACCTATCGCTCTAAGTTCTGCTTAATTGTAGTTAGTAGGGAATCAAGCTTACATGCTTTTGTATGCCTCTTACACAGGTCTACACCCAAACAGTGAAGCTGATGAGAAGCACAGGAAAGGCCCAGTTCTGTAATGTCTCTTTTTTTGCACTGTGTTATTTAGGGGCATCAGCTAGGTTTTAGCCACATTCAGGTTATATTTGAAAAATTTACTAAGTTGAGAAATTGTTGACAGGGCAGAAGGCAGGGATGTTACGGAATTGGTGGCATGGAGCAAAATGTCATCTACATAAACAGACAGCTTGCAGTTAATTGAGCTAATAGGGATCCCATGTCTGTCCTGATTTAAGAAAAATGTTCCTGATGAGGGGCTCTAGGTAAAGGCTGAACAATGATGGAGAGAGAGGGCATCCCTGCCTGACTCCTCACCCCAGTACAATATATTCTGAGAATACACCATTACAATAGATCTTTGTAGATGGCCCAGAGTAGTGTACACAAAACCACTGAATGAGCTCCTTTGGGAATCTAAAGTTGCAGAGCACACTAAACAAAGATATCCATGACACTCATTCAAAAGTTTCTCCACATCTAGGGATGGGAGGATTGCTGGGTTGTTGTCATCTCTATATATGAAGAGAATAGGGTAGAGCTTTCTGAGGTGGACTGATGAAAGCTGCCTTTGGGCCTAAACCTGACTTGCTCTGACCCTGTGAGGGTGCCCCAAACTGTGTTTACCCTGATGGCCAGGATTTTAGCAAAGATTTTATATCCTGATTAATTAATGAAATGGGGTGATAGCTGGCTGCTTTATTGGGGTCTTCCCCCTGCTTAGGAAGCAGGGTAATCATGGCTTCCATCAAGGTGTAATCCTGCAAACCCTTGTCATGTAGAAGAGTGAAAGTCCGAGTAAGAAGAAGGGTCAGTTCGACTTCTAAGAATGTGTAGAAATTGACTGAAAAGCCATCTGGACTGTGTGGCCTTATCCCAGATGAGGGATTTAATAATGGACTCTGTGACTTCCTCTGATGAAATAGGATTGTCCAAAACCACCTGTTGCTCCCCTGCAGGGGAGCTAGAGGGATGGTGTCTAAGTACTTACTGATGTCTTGCAGGGGTGGTGGTGGTGGAGGGCTGTCAGTCTCTTTATATAAGGATGTAAAAAAAAAGAGCCTGAATTCATTCCTCAGCTACATCCTTTGGAGTTGTTTATGGGGGCAGATTGTTGTCCACTGTGATGCATTTAATAAGTCAGCTTGATTCTTATTTTTTCTTTAGGCATAAAGCCATTAACCTGTCATCTTTTCCCCCTGATCCATACCCTTGGCATGGGTTCGGAAAAGGTCACGTTCCATTTGTTCTCTAAGCTGATCATCATATTGTGCTCTTAAAGCCTGCAACTGAACCCACTTATCATCTGGCGTGGATGGGCTCAGGGAGGGCTCCAGTTCTTTTATGGCCTTAAGCAGATCTCTGACTTTCGTTTGTTTTCTGCATTTTGTGGCAAGTTGAATCAGTTCTCCCAGGATATAACATTTGAAGGCATATGTCTAGTTTATCAATCAAGTCTGTGTTGGTTTCTGCAAATCTTGTGATAGCCTCCTTAAGTTTGTGTACTATATCTGGGTCCTTTAGCGATTGATTGTTTATTTTCCATGTGGTATCCTTATCTGAACCCTGTGAGAGGGAATGCTGTAAGAGACTAGGGAGTGGTCAAAAAGTACCCTAACCTCAATTTCACACCTATGGATATCATACAGAAGAAGGTGGGAGTTCAGAAAATAATCAGTGCAAAGCATCGTGTTATGTGGGATTGAGTGGAACGTGTAATCTTCCAAGAATCAGTCTTCTCCATAGATACCCACTAATGGGTCTGTGCCAGAGGTGCCAAGACCCTGTGAGAGCCAAAATGTTTCTGGAGGGCTGGCGGCATTAGTAAACATCATGCATGCACATCACTGCATCTGCCTGCTGGTATACAGCACGCCAGTCACTAATTGCTTCAGTTCCTTTTTTCTCACTATCGAGTGTTCAGCAGCAGCATTGTCGCTCTCCAGGTCGGGGCCAGAACTTTATCTTCTATATGATGACAGCATTCAGTTTTTTGGTTTTAGAAAACATTACAGTTTATTTATTTTGTCAGTTTAGTTACTTTAACATACAAAAATTTACAATTTTCTCTCAGCCCTACCTTGTGCTAATGGTCAACAACCATGGAAGAAGATAGGGAGCCTGAAAAGGCAAGCTGCTCCAGCAATGGGGTGTATCTGGCCTCCACTTCTCTCTGGGTGGGTCCTCTGGCAATGGGCAGTCTGGTATCCAGGAGGATGGACAGTCCTCCAGGAGTCACAAGAAGAAATGGTCCAGATCCTGCACATACCGGTGTTGGGATCTTTGTAGCATTCAGCCTCAATCTCTTCTACATAAGCATAAGGGAAGAAATTGCACCAGTTGAGTAATCCTCTAGTCATTCTGCTGTGAGACATGGCGTTTGCAAGCCAGGGCTCCCAGTGGCCACTGATGACACTGGGGATGCCTGGGCCAGCAAGTTGATGTCTCCATCCCAGACCCCTCTGTGTCCAATAGAGGGGACTCCAGTGGGCAGTTTGGCCATTGAGCAGCTCTTATGAATCAGTGGGTGTGGTGTATAAGTCTGGCAGCACAATCTGTGCTGCCAGCTACTGACTCCTCAGGGTCAATTGAGCTGGCACTGTCATCAGTGCCACTTGATTCAGTTACTGGCTGGCTCCAACTCCAGCCTCTGGGCTGGGACTGCTTTAGTGTAATGCCTCCCCATTTGTGGTGTCACCCCTATCCCTCTGGGGATGGGGCACCCATGGGGCCCCAAGAGTTTCCTAAGGGTCAGCAAGATCGTCAACACCAGTAGCAGTGTTGTGTCTGGTGCCAGGGTCAGGCTCTTTGGGGCCTACTCTGATGCTGGTGATGGTGCTTCCAACAGTGCTGCACTGGCCTTCAGTGTTGGAATCTTTCCCTTTGAATATAGTCCTGAGGTGTCTTCCATACTGTCACTGGTGCTGTTCCCAAGGCCCCGTCATGGGCCAGTGTTGCCGAGGCTGCAGCCTGCATTGTCGGCCCTTCAACCCCCTCCTCTTCATTACTCTTTAAGTGAGGCAGGAGTAGAGTAAAAGGAATCAGATCCTGACCTCATTACCTCTGATGGTGATGATGATGTCTCATACTATAGTCCAGACAAGTTCCTGTCACCATACCTCAGAAGGACCTCTCCTTCCATGCTCTGCCCAGAAATATGCATTCTGCATTGACTTTGAGCCAGCAGCCATAGACAAGGCTAGGCGCCTCTAACTGGAGTTTCTAAACATGCCTAATATCCCATTTTTTCTAATTCCTTCTATCCACCCGGCCCTGGAGACATCACTGAGGTGGCTTGGAGGAGGCCTGCTACTATGGCAGTTGCCCTCAAGCAGGCAGGCAAGAAATACGTGGTGCCTAAATCTAAGTCTGTGCATTTTACTCAGCCAAAAGTGGATACCATTGTTATTCTGCAGAGAATGGCAGAGCCATAGTGCCCATGCCCAAGGAGGTCACCGCACACCCCACTAACAAGAAGTTGTGCAAGGGTAGACACCATAGGCAAGCAGATCTATGCATCAGCTACCCTTAACATAAGGATAACTAGCTAGCTACCTACCAGGGCCACTTCTCCAAGTAAGAATACGCCCTCTGGTGCAAACTTAAGTCTCTTGCAGAGGCACTGCCAGACACAGAGGCAAAACAAGAGATGCTGCTAGCTGTGAAACAAGGAATTGAATCTAGCAGCCACCAACTAACGCCTTTATCAATGCCTTTGATGCAGAAGCTCACTCGGGGCTGTGGGTATTTGCATCAGATGGCACTCCTGGCTGTGGACTGCTGGCTTCACCCCAGATGTCCAGCTACAGATTATGAATGTGCCCTTCAACAGCACTTATCTGCTTGGACAGCAGGTGGAGTGGTCTCAAAGAATCTAACCAAATGATAACGACTCTTAAGACTTCCAGACCGGCTCCCTATAACCCACAAAAGGGTAGAGGACATGGCTTATTTCATAATAAGCAGTCATTTCATGGCAGGCGGCAGGAGAGCCCAAAACAACCAACCCAAGCGTACGCAACCCCCAAAAGAAAGTGCAGCCGAAGATGCAGGCAACAAAAGCACTCGCTGCCACCATCTGAAGCTTCCAGCTAGAGCATGAGCAAGATGGCGGCATAACTTAACAGCTGTCTCTCTCAGGCCACAAACCTTAAATAACCTATAAACCCAAACTCCTAAACTAGATTTTTTTTTTTTTATGGAATTCATTTATCTTTATTTAGTTGAAACAAAATATCTAGTTGTTTAAATGAATTTCGGCAAACATTCTACCATGGTCGTTGTGTAGAAAAAACAAAGCATGCTGTCAGTGATGGCCACTTTGAAACCTGCGCTGCCCACCAATCCAGCTACAGCCTACAATTGCTCAAATGTTCTTAAAAATTCTGGAGGAGGTCACTGGAGTCAAGAGCAACACTGACTCCTTGCAGAGCCAAATGGATCAAATGCACATCAGAGTGTCTGACACAGAAAGCACCCTGAAGCATCAGTACTGGCATGAGAGACACTGATACCCTGCAGCTTAAAAATGAGATCTCCCTACTCTGGGAGAAAACTGATGACTTTGAGTGCCTGGACGGTAAAATAATATTCAAATTACAGGGGTCCCTGAGGGTGTTGAGGGCAAGAACATGAGTCTTTTTGTGCAGCACTTGTTATCGGAGCTCTTGAATGTACCCGGGGGAAAGTAACTGGGCATACAATGGTCACACAGAACACTTGCCCCCCCACCCAAAGCCAGGGGAAGACCCAGACTTATTCTTGCGATGTGCCTCAGATACTCAGAGAAGGAGGACCTCCTTAAGCTCACCAGGGAAAGAGGGCAGCTGCACTGGCATAGGCATCGAATTTCCCTATTCCAAGACTATTTAGCCAAGCTGAACAAACGAAGAGCTGCCCTCATGTGGGTTAGGTTGACTCTGCAGAAAGCAGGCAAGAAACATCAAATGGTGTATCCAGTTACCTTTAAGGTAGAAAGAAATTGTGTGCATAATTTTAACTGTTGTAAAGCACTTTGATATGTATGAATTGCACTATATAAATAAAGCTTATTATTATTATTATTATGACTGCAGCAATGTACAGGAGGCATCAGACTTTGTCAAACTCTCCTGGGGGTTAGAAGTGGATATCTATCATCCCCCCGCAAAATACAGCCCCCAGTTCTCAGCCCCTTCTTGCCAACCCACAGCAGAGGCTGCCCAGATGGAAACAGCCCTTACTTGCCTGCCCAATCTACAAGTACAGCACCACTGGACCAGTGGCAACATAATGCACCTAACACCGAAAAGCAGAAAGACCCAAACACCAGCTGACCCTTCTTGCCCGGCAGCAGTACCATAGCAGAAGGTGAGGATCGAGAGCATCAGGAGGAAGCTCATCTGATATCTCTCCACTGGAAAAATCCACTCTGCCTTTACCACAAGAAGCACCTAAACCGAAAATAACATCCTCCACTACAGTTCCGCAGCCCCAGCTTTCCTAGGCAGAGATGGCGCAGAAGGCAGCAGAATACCAAACTGAAGCAGCATACAGTGAGCTCCTCACTCAAACCTTGAAGCCATGTGAATTGCAGCAGCTGCACAATAAATTCGCCACCTGAATAAACTCATTTCCAGAATTCTTGTCTTTACTGACAGATAAAGTTCCCTGGTGGAAACAGTGGTAAAAATGAATTGTGTCTGAGATATCTGTTAAAGCTGGTTACTCAGCATGCATCATCACTGTTACCACCTGCCTGAGAACTGAGGCAGTTCACTTCTCATCTCGTTCAACTGGCTATAGTCATATCACTGCAACTCCTTCCTAGTTTGCCAACCTGGCCTGCCACTCTTCAGCTTTTAGGGAAGGGAAGAGAACATTGTTTAACCAGGAGAAGCACACTAAGCTGAAGCTTGTTTCCAGATGTGACCTGGGAGCACAAGGAAGTTAAGGGACTTGCTCATGATCTCACAGTATGCTCCTAGGTGGCTGTGGGATTCAAACCCAGGTCTTCAGATCTGCAGCTCAGAGCCTTAACCCACTGCACTATACTGGGCTCTACATTTGCAACTAATCCATTACTGCATAGCCCACTTGAACAGATGCACCCCATCCTCCCCTCTACTTATCCACTGGTCACCTGTATTGTGCTTAGCCAGGGTTACGGGAGGCTGATAGTCCCACAAACAGGATCCAAACATAAGCCCAGGTCCCCATTACTGTTCCGTCTGGGTACATGGAGGGAATGCAATATGTGATGTGGTTTCTCCCTTTTGAACTTGTGCTCAACTCAGGCACTCAACTTAACACCTCTCAAGTCTCAACACTGACCTCAGGTTAGCACCTATGTATGCATTTATTTATTTTAATTTTCTTTATTTGAAACTTTCAGAGATTACCTGCTGTCCCCTCAGGCTGCTAGACCAAAGCCAACTTGCTACATGACATACCCCCATGCACTGTGACACCCCTCTGACAACATTTACAGAGCATAACTTACAAGACAGGGCATGTCCTGCTAACAAATTCCTCTTCCAACTCTTCCCTCCTGCTGGTAGGATGGGGCAAAACCTGAACCACTGTTTGACCATGCATCTCTCTGATACTCTGGTGCAGGTGGTACACACTCCCCACAAACTCCTCCACCCCCCCGCCAGCCAACTGTTACACACTGTTGTTACATTAACCTACTGTGGGTCAGAAAAATGCAGGGCACACTTTGGACTCAGTGTGCCAACATGTTGAAACTACAGGGCCATTTTTCATTTGCTGGCAGCACTCTTGAGTGAGATGTTCTGAGTGAGCTGCAAGAGGTCATCTCTTTCCCTCCCTAACTGAATGCTAACCAAAATGATCTTAATAAAGCAACCATTCTTCTGACTCAGTTCTTCAAACTGCTTCTTCTACTGATGTTGTTCTCAGGAAAGAGTGCTTGTTTTACCATCTAAGATAAGCAGAGGCAAACATTTGGTAGCCATATGCTGTGGCTGCAATGACGATAACTAGAGGGACTGTCTCTGATGTTACACCACATGGTGCACACAGTTGGAGTCCTATAAAACAGAGCCCCCACTGGCTAAGTGCACCCAAAACACTGGATGCCTGGGAACTTCTCCCTTCACTACTATCCCTCCCGCCCCCCAAAAAACACAAGCAAAAACATTTTTTTACAGGTCATTACCTTCTAAAGTCTGATAATATCCCTTCTAAAATACATAGATTACTTCTGGAATACACAGACTACATACACAAAGCCCTTAACCATCGACACTTGATAGGGTCAATCTACATCGACCTTACCAAACGTTCAACACTATTAATCACTTCCTGCTTCTGTGCTCCCTCATGCCTTGGCCTCTCTTCTGCTGTGACCAGTTGGGTTCAGTAGCTATCTTGAAAACAGGTCATATAGCAGGTTAAAGGGTCACTGTCAGCTTTACTCCTCCGCTTTTGCCTGATACAAAAATTGCATCACTTTACACACCGATTAAATATTCACTGCAGAAACCCACATATGGTTGAAATAAATGAATATTTACCATGTTTTCATTTTCTGCCTTAATTTCTTTTCATCCATCCCGACCGAAAGTGCCCAGCGTCCAGCACATCAAGTTGGGGAGCGATGGGGCCTGGCTGGAGTCGTTCATGCACTAAAGTTTTTAACATTGTGTCACTAAAGAATAATAATCGGCCTTGTGTTGTATATAAATGCTGCTGCCATCTCCCAAATCAAACCGAGCACTGCGAATGCTAAAAGTTCCTATTTTAAATCCGAGCTGAAATCCGGGCATGCGCTCAAGAGTCATGGACAAGATCCGCACATGGGCAAAAGTGTGCAATTGGCGCGCATGCACAGAATGTCATCTTGGATTTGAAGCCAAAGACTGCTGGTATTGCGCGATGCTTTCAGGCTAATCATGAGAAGATAGCAGCCTTATTCTGCTCTAACATAAAGCGCCGGATAATCTTTAGTGTTTCTATTAAAGCTGCAGTCAAGCAACGCTCAGCCAACCACTTTCCCAACTTGGATATTCTTCCGGGATAAGGGCTCGGTCGGGACGGATGAAAAGTAGGGCGCCATCGAAACATAATAATTTATTCAACCATGAAATTTCTGCAATAAATATTGGTCGGTGTCTAAGTACGCACATCGAACCATCGAAATACGCTGAGCAATCTAAGATAAACTGCCTCTCACAGTCTCCCTGTCCGACCAGGGTCCCATGAAGGGCTCCATCCTTGGACCTCTGCTGTTCAGCCTATTCCTTAACAACCTTCCTAAAGCATGTGACAGTAACATGGTACTCTACACGGATGATGCCGTTCTTCTCACCAGCCACACTGACCCCCACTCCTTCTCTAATAAACTCCAGCCTAGCTTCACAAAGATTGAATCCTGATTTCAAACAACATGAAGTCTTGCTGTATTCTAACACTATGCAGTTAGCCCCAGCACTTTAACTGCCCTGGACAGGAAAGAGTTAACTCTATGACAAAGCATAGAGCGTTGAGCTCGAGCTCGGTTTTCAAACCTCTGTCCCTGGTACACTCTGATGTAACCATCAGATTCTTTACTCTGCCTAACTGTGAAGACGCTCACTTTCTTCTTGCTACTTTGGTTCGGTTGTAGTAAATTTGTTTGGTTTAATCAACTGTTTTATTTCTTTTTTCGATTTCAAATCTCTGTCTGCAGTACAGGTAGTGTAAGTGGTAGATAGTGATAGAAATTGTTTTCCTTTGGTTCCTCATTGGTCGGTCCGGTGTGGAACCAAATCAATTCTAGTATTCTTGTATTTTCTGGTAATTTTCTTGTGTTTTCTCTAGTAGTGTGGTGTCCAGCACTTTTGGTCTCTAAAACGGCGTCATTCCATTTTTTCCACAACCCTTGAACGGTTGGCGAACGAGAAGATTTGGTGTTACCTGGCTTGAATGCTGTTAGGGGTAACTTTATAAAGAAAGGCAATGTCTGAAAACCCAAAAGAAAACCAATCCCACTGGGTTTCAATACTGTATGAGTGTGGGAGTCTTTTGCCAAAGCTGATCCCCACCTCATCTGTGTTTATTGTCTGGGGTTTGATCACCTTAAAACAGACTGCCAAATATGTGCAAATTTTCCCAAAGCCATGTTGGAAAAGCGTTTAGATAGGCTGAAGGAAAAAGTGGCCGAGAAATCTGCTGATCCGGATGGCCAGCCCGGTTCAGTTCAGACTGAACCTGAGAAGGTGCCTGCTGATACAAGCGATACCTCCTCGGGCAAAAGGAAATCCAATTCCGAGATATCGGTTCCATCAAAGAGGAAAAGAAAGTCGGTTGGTTCGGATCCAAACCCGCAAATCCCAACCACTGAAGAAATCGTGAAAGCAATCACCATTATATAGTCTCTTCATCCCAATTCGACCGAACCGACGACCTCTGGAAGGCGATCAGTTCAGTCGATTCAGGTCTTCTCGGAATGTGATCTGCAGGCCTTTTATGAAGTGGAGTAGGAAGGAGAAGAAGAACAAGCAGACGATGAAGACAATGATTTTGGAGGCCTAAGTGAGCCAGTGGAGCCTGATATCTCCCCCAGACAAGCCTACCTCTGTTCCTCCTCCTCCCAGACTTTCTAGAGTCCCCTTCCACTTTTTGTTTTACAAGAAAGTGGCAGAAACTCTCAAGCTAACAACTGTGGTAGCTTCTGAAGAGAAGAGGAACCTGACTTTGTGGAGATGATGGATGTCCCAGAGTCAAAGAGACTGTCTATTCCCCTGCACAAATCTTTGGGGAAAGAGACTCAAACAATTCTGCAGGTTCCCACTTCTATACCTCCTGTGGATAAAAAGATGGACAGGAGGTATATGTTGTCAGGTTCTGGGACAGAAATCCTATATAATCATTGCAGCCATACTGGGGTTGTGCAGGCTGCAGCCTGTGACAAGGCTAATATTCTCTTGGCTTCACACCCCCCAGATAAGGATTCCAGGAAGTTGAATGCTATGGCAAAGAAGCAGTATTTAGCATCCTCCTTGGGACTCAGGCAGGCCTCTTACATGGCTTATGTGGCTAGGTACCAGAAATCTAGATGTGATACAGTTCTGGAACTAGCAAAAAATGCCCCTCCCCAGCTGGACAAGGAGCTGGAACAGGTGGCTGCAGATGGCGTAGAGGCATCTAAGGTTCAATTTCATGCTGCTGTGGACTCCAATGATGTGGCATCAAGAGTCATGGCTACATCTGTCTCCTTGCAGAGGTCTGCTTGGCTCAGATGTACTAGCCTATCACAGGATACCCAGGCTAAGGCCATGGATTTCCCTGTCACACAAAACTCTCTGTTTGGGGAGCAAACAGAGGCATACATAAAGCGATAGATGAATACAGGACCACCTACAGGAGTGAGTGGTCAAGAAAGTCAACCACTCCACAAAGCAGCAATCTAGGGCTGGCAGGGCAGGCCTTTTCACAGACCTTTTACTAAGTCCAGGCTTCCTCTGCTTCTCAGCAGAGGGTTCTTCAGAGGAGAGGGAGAGGTTGAACAGGGATAAGCAGGGCTGCATCCTCTTCACAGCCTAAGGCTCCTGCCAAACAGACACCCTGATGTGTCAGACCGGGTCTCCTCTTTTATTCCAGCAGGGGGCAGGCTGGCTTACTTCTTCCAGGCATGGAAGTCTGTCACTTTAGACAAATGGGTCCTGGAAGTAGTAAGCCAGGGACTTGCTCTCAGCTTAAAAAGGTTTCTCAAAATAAGAGCAAGATCCTTCAACCCTGCCACATCTTTGGAAACGGCTACTTTAGAGGCAGAGGTTTCCTCCTTATTGCTCCCAAAAGCTGTGGAGCAAGTACCTCTGCTGCACAGGGGGAAAGGCTTGTATTCAAGATACTTCCTTACCCCGAAAAAGACAGGGGAAGTGGTGACCCATCCTAGACCTAAGATATCTGAACAAACATCTTACAAAGCCAAAATTCAGAATGGTGACTCTGGGAATCATTCTTCCCTCTCTGAAGCCAGGAGACTGGCTAGCCTCCCTGGACCTCAAGGATGCCTATTTCCACATTCCTGTCAGATGCTCCACAGAAAGTACCTCAGGTTCGAGTTGCCCTCAGGTCATTATCAGTTCACAGCAATGCCCTTTGGCCTGACATCTGCTCCCAGAGTCTTTACAAAATGCCTAGCAGTGGTTGTAGCCTTCCTCAGAAGGCAAGGCATTTCTGTGTTCCCCTATCTAGATGATTGGCTCATTGTAGGTCAGTCCTCAGACCAAGTCAAGTTAGCTCTGGCTGTTACCCAGAGGCTTCTGGGTTCCCTAGGATTTCTTCTCAATCTATCCAAGTCAGTTCTGGAACCAGTTCAGCTTTTCACCTTCATAGGGGTAGAGCTGGATACCGTTCAGGCAAAGGCCTTTCTCCCTCTCTCAAGGGTAAAGGCTCTCACAGATCTGGCAGCTTCCTTCAGACCTCGAGTGTCTCGTCCAGCCAGACATTTTCTCCAGTTTCTAGGCCACATGGCAGATTCCACTGCAGTGGTCAAAGGAGCCAGGTTCCAAATGAGAGACATTCAGTTTCACCTAAGGTCTTTCTGGTCTCAGAAGAAGGACCCTCTTACCAAGTTAATTCCAGTGACTCAGACTCTTGTCCAGGCTCTCTAATGGTGGTTGGAGGAGGACAATCTCAGGCAAGGAGTCTCTCTTCTTCATCAGACACTTTCAGCTGTTCTTATGACAGATGTATCCCTTTTGGGTTTGGGAGTCCATCTGGGGAACCTCACTGCACAGGGCACATGGTCACAGCAGGAGTCTCTCCTTCATATCAGTCTTCTGGAACTCAGGGCTGTGTTTCTAGCCCTTCAAGCATTCTCAGAATCAGTTCAAGGGAAAGTGGTACAAGTCAGGACAGACAACACCACCATCATGTGGAACATAAACAAGCAAGGAGGCACTCAGTCCACGGCCTTGTGCACAGAAGCCATGAAGGTATGGTCACTGGCCTATTCTCTCCAAACTTCCCTTATAGCAGTGCATCTTCAGGGAATGACAATGTGCTGCAGATGCCCTTAGAAAATTTTTCATGGTCACCATGGCGGACCCTGAATGATCACGTTCTTCAGGTCATTTTCAAGAGATGGGGGCACTCCAGAGGTAGACCTCCTTGCAGCCCCAGACAATCATCAGCTTCCACTGTTCTGTTGCAGACCTCCAATCCTGGGGTCTGTTTCTCAGGATGCTCTCCTGTTGGATTGGACAAACAGGTTTCTTTATGCCTTCCCTCCCTTTCCTCTGATATTCAGAGTACTGATCAAAATCAGGTCTCAACCCTGCACAGTGATATTGGTGGCACCGGATTGGGCCAGGCAACTGTGGTATCGACCCTGTTGCTGTCTCTGGCAGTGACAATTCCTCTTTGTCTTCCCAGGAGGCACAACCTCCTGTCCTCCTCATAGGGGAGGATTTAGTACCCCAACCTTCAATCTCTCAGACTCAAAGCCTGGCTCTTGAAGAGCTAGAGTATGCAGGATTGCATCTTTCACAAGGAGTTCTGGATATCCTAAAGGTTCTAGAAAACCTTCCACCAGAAAAAAATTATAATTCTAAGTGGAAGAGATTCAGCATCTGGTGTTCTCAGAGAAATATGCAACCTGATTCTGCTGGCATTTCCACAGCTTTGGACTATTTAGTCCATTTGAATAGTTTAGGCCTCAGGCATGCTACTCATAAGGTTCATCTAGCAGCTGCCCCTGCTTTTCTCTCTGCAGGGAAGGGGTAATTTCTTGCTTCTCATCCTGTGTTCAGTAAGTTTTTCAAAGGTCTGGTTCATATCAACCCTCCCTTTAGGGAGCCAACACCTGCTTGGGACCTGAATATCTGTACTGCACAGCTCATACAGCCCCCCCTTTAAACCTTTGTCCTCAGCTGAGCTAAAGTACTTGACTCGGAAGACTGTGTTCCTGGTGGCCATTACTTCTGCCAGGAGAATTAGTGAGTTACATGCCCTGTCAGAAGAACCTGACTTTATTTCCTTTCATAAGGATAAGGTGGTCCTCAGGACAAATAGAAAATTTCTTCCTAAAGTGGTTTCAGATTTTCATCTTAACCAGTCCATGTCTCTGCCTGTGTTTTTCACTGACCATTCTTCTTCAGGTGAGCGAAGGCTGCACAGTCTGGATGTAAAAAGGGCGTTAAGCTATTATATGGTCCATACTAAGGCACATAGAGATGGCAGTTCTCAGTTGTTTCTCACTTATGCAGAAGTGGGAAAAGGTAAACCTGCCTCAAAGAGAACTATTGCCAGGTGGATTGTTTCATGTATCCAATTATGTTACACAAAATTGGGCCAAGAACCTCCCTCAGGCTTGAGGGCTCACTTGACCAGGGATACAGTTGCCTCCTTGTCAGCAGCTAGGGATAGTCCCCTCCTGGATATCTGTAAAGCAGCTACCTGGAAAACTGTTCATTCATTCACCAAGCATTACAGTCTGGATACTCAGGCCAGAAGTGATGCTAGGTTTGGCACAACAGTGCTGCAGAGCCTGTTCCCAAAGTAGGTTCTGTGATTCCCTCCTTTGGGTGGGGGGGGGTACTGCTTGATAGTCTGCATAATGTCAGAATACAGCAAGACTTCATGTTGTTTGAAGAAAAAATTACTCACCGTAGTAATGTTGTTTCTTCTAATGGACTCTTGCTGTATTCTGACCTCCCCCTTCCAGCTTCTCCTCTCAGAACCTGGTTTTGGGATGTGGGTGGCAGGTACAGTGTTGCACCCCAGAGGTGTACCATCTGACCCATCCTGGCTAGGTTGGGTATTTTTGAATTCTTAATTATTGTTATTATTTATTATCACTATCACTATCTACATAAGATTTCTTCTTGGGTTCTCGACTTGAGTCTTTCTGGACCCAAGTGTTTGTTGCTGATGGCTAAACTTTTCAAAAAAATTTCTATAGCTAATTAGTTAGTTAGTATAGTGCTCATAAGAATCTGACGGTTACATCAGAGTGTACCAGGGACAGAGGTTTGAAAACCGAGCTCGAGCTCAATGTTCTATGCTTCTGCATAGAGTTAACTCTTTCCTCTCTGGGGCAGTTCAAGTGCTGGGGCTAACTGCATAATGTCAGAATACAGCAAGATTCCATTAGAAGAAACAACATTACTACAGTGAGTAATGATTTTCTTACCTGCCACAAGCTTCTTATGAATTACAAAAAAATCAAGTCGATGCTCTTCACTAGCCATCATAATAAATTTAAATCGGCCTACCTTACCATCTGTAATAACCAGAGTCAGCCTTTTGAGATGGTTTTCAATTTTAAATATCTTGGCATCACACTTGACAGCTCACTCATTCATCCTACATATTCACCATATCTCCAAGATGACAAACTGCAGACTTGGTGTCTGCACAGGCATTGTCTTATACCTACAGCTCTAAGACTTGCAGTCACCAGTTCGATCCTATCCATAATCGATTATGGGTTGATTATCTACAGTGCAGCCAGATACCACCCTCAGATGACTGACAACTGCACTCAGCAAGACACATGAGGCGTGTAACTGGGGCAAACAAAGCGCACTCATGCTTGTGACCTTTATGTGCAACCTGAATGGCTCCACTTAAAGGGCAGGATCTCCTATCAGACCTGCCTACTTACCAAAAATGCCTCTCCTAACTCGCCAGCCACTCAGTCCCTGCTATTGACATCGACCAGCCACCGCCACACACATAGCGCAGACAAACAGTCTTTCCTCTTCCCTCTCTGTAGGACTTCACAAGCTCAGCAAACTTTCAGCTATAGGGTGCCAACCCTGCTAAATGGTCTGCCTTATGAAATTATCTCAGAAACTAAATTAGGCACTTTTAAATCCATGCCCCGCCAACACCTAACCACTCTTGGTAAATGCGACTGCGTGTACTTTCAGTTCCACTCCTCTGGCCTTTTGCTCTTACACATTATACACAGCTCACCCCTCTGCTCTGCCTTTCAACTCATTCCTCCCTGATTCTCACCTTTATTTCCCATTTTCCCCCTTTCTCACCCCTAGTTTCCACTTCCATTTCACCCTTCCCCTCGCCTGCCCTCCTCCACCCCAGCTCTTGACCAATCTCTAGGCTAACCTCCAACAACCACTTAGGCATGGACAAAGTCTAATTCTGGACTGCTTTGTTTTGTTAAACTATGTGTGTTTACAACATGTATCTAAGTGTTCTCTCTGTATACCTCAATGCTGTACTACACTAGATTCCTCATTGTTGTCATGTATTTAACCTGTTGTACCTTGTTTGGCCTTTTGACGTGGAACCTTTGTAAATGAACCCCTGGTTCAAAGGTATTCTGTAACCCTAGTTATCAATAAATAAATAAAAAATAATATCATTATGCAATTCCTAGCAAAGTGGATGTGGTATTCTGTCTCCTGGCCCCAAAGGAGTGCAGGGAACCTCTACAGTGAAGTGCAGGGACTGGTACATAGCCAGTTAGAGGAACTGTTTCCTCTCTCAGGAAAAAGATGTGTAATGCCCCCCCCAAATGGGGGGTTTACCTTATTGCCCATTTTCCCATTTCTCCCATTGCTACCCGTGATGCTGGGGTGTCTCCTGTTTGTGCCCCAATATCTCGCTGGCACTTCACTGCCACTATGGCCAGAATCCTTATATGCCCAGGAGCCCCAAGTAGCCCCTCTATTCATTTTTGCCCTCTTTGGGCCAACAGAGTTATGCAGAGCCACTGGCCATTTTTCCACATGCTTCATGGCTGGCCAGCAAGCTCGCACATGCGTGGAAGCCCGCTCCATTTACCGACCATGATCGCAGTCAAGGAATGGCTTCACTGGTGGTCCCAGTCCCCATAGGTGCAGGGCAGGGACCGGTGACTTGGTAGAACATGACAAAAGCCCCGAGTATTTTAAATAAAGAGTGCTGTTCATGCTGTAAATTTAGCCTGGCTGTATGAATATTAATGAGATGGCATTAATATTCATGAGCGGGTCTGTTTGGCTGCTTAGGGGCTGCATGTTTCGGCAGCCACAAAAAAGAAAGGGTTTTAAATAAATGTTGAATAGGGGCAGTGTCTAAAAGGGCACAGAAGAGGCTGTCAAATAGGGAGCTACTACTGTAAATAAAATGAATATAATTACTGGTGACCCCCTTTATCAACCCGAATTCAGATACCTCTGAAACGCTGTAATAACCCAAAATCAGGTTATTACGGCGTTTCAGTATCTCTTTGTCACAGTCCATTTCCTCAAGCAGCACTCCGTGCTTGTGACAACTCAAGCACTTACTTACGGGTTTTACCACAGCTTATTAATTTCCTGACTGGGAAACAGCGTTATCTCGATGTTACTAGTTACCAATATTTCCTACTTTGACTATTTTAAAATGTTCTTAAAAGTTATTTACTTTGAAACAAGATGTACTGTTCTTTGCTTTGTTTGCCGTTTCCCTCTCGAAGAAAAAAATCGATCTCCACTGGACTTCTGCAACAGGACTTCTGTTATTTGTTAAATATTACAGTTTACATTTTAAACAAAAAAAATAGCTCACTCAAGTGTTCCATCATATTTGTGCTATAAATTGCACCTCCCAATTTGTGTTGTGAAAGCTGAATGTTGAATAAATGTAATTCTGATGAACCAGTGTATTTTCTTCGGTATGTCCAAAACACTGGCTGAGACTGTCTGCACCAGTAATTATAAACAAGCATTTGTCAATGCTGAATGTTTGCTTGCTGGTATTGGCACTGGTAGTGCAGGAGTTAGAGAGATGCATAATAGGAATGGCAGTGAAGTATTAAACTAATGCCACCCCCAACCCCCACCCTGCAGAGACTGACAGGCGTTTGGGGGGTGTCTTTGGGTCATTGGCCATAATGCTCATGCCATTCCACCTCACTCCACCCCACAGACACCGAGAGGTGTTGTCGGTGCCTTGGAGCCTTCAGCTCTCACGACACCCCATTGCATAAGGAAATGAGCTGAGATGGGTGCAGTAGAGGAGAATGGGGTGAACGTTAGGGCCGAAGACCCCAAGGCACACCTCAATGCCTGTCACTGGCTGCAGGGTGGGGGTGTGGGTGGAATGGCATGAGTATTATGGCTGACGACTCCAAATCACACCCCAATACCTATCAGCATCTACAGGGTGGGACATTATGGTTGGACACCCTAACACTCCAGGTGTTTGTTGGTATTTTTGCTCCAAATTTTCAACATGGGCTTTTTGGGACCCCCACCTCATAAACAGTGGCAGTATCATTTCATTACTCAATCCCAAGTGACTTACTTTGTAGCTGGCCTTACATTCGACATCACAGGTGCGAAACACATTTGGTTAGGATGTAAAAAATGACAGCTGTACTGTTCATGAGATGGTGGGAAAAAATGGCAATGTTGAAAATCTGGAGTGAAAATATTTAAAATAATTGGCAAAGTTACAAGCATGCATAGAAACTGCAAAGTGCATACCTGTAACGCAATCATTTTTTTGGACTTTTTTCACCAAATTTTCAACATGAGCATTTTGGGACCTCCCCTCATGAACAGTGCCACTGTGATTTTGTTAATCTGACCCGAAAGTTGATTTCCCACAGCAACCTCACCATTCTGTGCCACAGGTGCGAATAAATGTTTTGGGCAGGATGTGAAAAATGACAGCTGTATTGTTCATAAGATGGCGTGAAAAAATTGCAATGTTGAAAATCTGGAGTAAAAATATAAAAAATTGGCAAAGTTACGAGCGTGTGTAAAAACTGTGCAATGCAAGCTCATAACGCAGTCATTTTTTGTAAATTTTTTCACCAATTTAGCAACATGGGCTTTTTAGAACTCCACCTTTCGAACAGTGGCACTGTCATTTCATTAATCAGTCCTGAAAGGTATTTCCATGCAGAAACTGCAAAATTACCTTTCGGAACCAAGTAACCAAATGACAGTGACAGTGTTCATGAAGTGGGGGTTTCAAGAACACCATGTTGAAAAATTTGGGGCCAAAAGTTCCTAAAATGGCTATCAACCCAAGTTGACCTCCATTGACTCCCATACAGCTTACTGGCCAGACCTCATGCAGTAGCGATAGGATGTCTTGTCACAGTGGAATGTTTCCATCATATAGTGCTGTCATGTCCACTAAAAGTTCAAATAACATCTCCAGTGGTACTGTGCTCCCAGGCAAATGATGTTGAGGGGAGTAGTTGTGTCCTGTTATGTGTTCTCTTTTTAGGTGAGAGAAATGTTAAAAGAAGTAAGAACAGAATGTACATGAAGAGGCATCAGTCACTCCTACACTCTCCATTCTTTTCTTCACTTCCATAATGGACTTAAGCCATGCTAGGTTCTTTCTTTCCATTTTGAAAGTTCTTGTTTTAGAAACATGTGATACCCCTCATAAAGTAGGAAATAAAGGAATAAACGTTGAGGCCGCTTATAAATATCATCTTTTTGTAAGCCCTATCAGAAAAAAAATTTATTTCAAAAATCCTTTTAGACCCTTATTAAAGTTCCAGGCATACACCTAGGGAAGAATATGTGCAAATGTGTAAGAAGCCTCTGCTGCCTCTCCCTCCTGTTAGTGATCCCCAGGGCACCCTCTAGATAAATATATTTAAATCCTGGGTCCAGATACGTACATGTTCAAGTGGTGAGACATTCCATTTATGTATTTCCAATGCAAAATGGGGTCTGGAGTTTAAAGACTTTTGCACTGAGAAACAGAACAGAAAAGTACCTGATGCCTTATATAACCCCTTTTCCCCACCCTATAGCAGTACTATAATATACCCTACAGGAGCACTGCTTCTGTATTCTGATGCATCTACCTGCCATGAGGACTGTGGGGAACTTAAGGTGCTGGGCACTAGAAGGATGTGCCTGCAGTTGGAGAATACAAAAAGTTCAGTTTCACTCTACTCCGACCCGGCACAGCTGCAACTGGCTTCCAGGCGAGGTATAGGAAAGAAAGAAATCTGCAGTAGTGGAGTGCCTGTGTTGAAATTAGTGTTTGGGGAGCAGTCTACAGCATGCTATACCCCCAACCCCCTCAAATTAACAGACAAGAACTCAGTCATACTAGTATTCAAAAGCAGCAGGAAAAAGACACCCACATCTTTTGCAGAGGGAGTGGCAAAGAAAGGTTTGGATGCTGGGTGTGCTGCTGTGCAGCTCAGATACTGGGGTGCCCTTGTATAGCCTGCAGCTGGGATGCAGTGGGGCTGTTGTGTGCCATGCAGATCGGATGTTGGGTAACCCTTTTACAGAGAAGAATGTCCAGTTTTGGCCATGGCCAAGAATGGTATAGCTAGGGGTGAAGGAGGCAAACTGCTCACAACCAAGGGAAAGGGGAGATAGAGAAAGAAAAGAGAAAGAAAAGAAAAGAAAGATCGGATGTTGGGAAGTCAGTTTTCAAATGGCATAGAAAACACACCAGGGAATCAAACTGGATGTTGCAGAATGTAAGTGTGCAAACAGATACATAATAAGCCCGAAGATATGTCTCAGAGCATGGGCAGCAAACGTCTGGGAGTGATACAGCAGCACCATGCTACTGATGTGCAAGTTCAATTGACAAGAGGATAGCTTGGGCAAGTCCTATTGTTTGAATCAGTTGTGACGGTAAACCCGCAGCATCAGTACCCAGTGGCGGATCCAGGAATTGACGGTGGGGGGTGGATTTAACTACGAAAACCAAATCCATCTACGGGGATCTGGGGGCATGCTCCCCCAGGAAATTTTGTAGGCCCAGTTTCAGGGGCAAAATGTTGACTATCCTCCTCCAAAATCCCCTAGTTCCCTTTCCATCACAAAGCAACATGAACTAGAGAGCCGCTAATAGGGGTTGTGCATACTGATTGAAATTACAGATTGTCAGCAATGCCAAGGGACTTGCCAGCTCATCAACTTCATTAGCATTTTTATGTTTGCTTGCACGCATGTGCAAGAAACATAGTGCCATCATCGGAGTTTTCGGAGGTGTGTCAACCCTCTTCCAATTCAGTCAGTGTGTTTGCAGGCGCGGCCGCAGTTCTCCAATGCCTACTGGAGCTGTCTATGACAGCTACAAATGCAGTGGCATACAGTGGAAAGGGGAGCTACGCTTCAGTGAGTAGCGATCAGATATCGCCTGCTCATGCATGCTCCCCTACACACACACACACACACACACACACTTGTGCTGCTGCTGCTGCTGCTCAACACACGCACTGTATGGCCGACAGGGGTGCCCAATCCCCATCGGCTGTGCTGCGCTCCCGAAACACAGTTTCCATATGCACGCTGGGCCCACCCAGCGTGGCTACGTCGCAGCTGACAGGGGTGCCCAGTCCCCCATTGGCTCCACGCCTCCAGCCGTCCTTCTGCCATGCTGGGAGCCCACCCCAGCGTGGCAACGCCCCGGCTGCCTTTTAAAAACAAAAACCTGTAAAGAAAAAACAGTCCCTCGCAGTCTCCCTGCCCCCCTCTCAACCCGCACCCACCCACTGCGCACCCTGCCTCCCCACACTCCCCCCTCACCCCATACTTACCTCCAGAGTCTGGCTTGATGATCTTCGGTGTACCGGGAACACTTCTGCATTCTTCAAAGCCGACCGCGAACGGAGGAAATGCCAGTAAGCTGTATAATGGGATAGATAGGGTTTTTTCAACTTTGTTGCACATCTCAGGCATTTTGGATTTTCACCAAATTTTCAACATGGGGTTTTTGGGACCCCTCCTCATGAATTCTTGCACTGTCATGGCGTTACTTGGGCCCGAAGGGTGATTTCGCAGCCACTGCACCAAATCACCTTTCCAGAATGATTAACAAAACAACACTGCCAGTGTTCATAAGGTGGGCTCTCAAAAGCCTATTTTGAAAATTTGGTGTAAAATTCTTAAAATTACCGCTTTTACTTAGCGCATGGCGCAGTGTTCCTATGCACGCCATAAGTTCATGACTTTTAAATATTTTCACTCCAGATTTCAACATTGCCATTTTACCACACCTTCTTATGAGCACTACAGCTGTCATTTTCCATCTCACCCAAATGTGTTTCGCCATGTAGTGCACAATGGCGCAGTCGATGTGCAAAATCAATGTACAGGACACATTAAGAAAGTCACAGTGACACGGTTCATGAGCAGAGGTCTTAAATGGCTATGTTGAAAATTTAGTGAAAAAATTCCTAAAAATGACTGTTTTACGTAAGCATGCTGTAGAGTTTCTCACGCACTCAGAAGTTCGAGAATTTTCAATATTTTCACTCCAGATTTCAACATTGCCATTTTACCACACCTCCTTATGAGCAGTACAGTTGTCATTTTTTCGCATTCTCCCACAACGTGGTTTCTGCTTCATGAAAAGCAATGGTGCAGTCGGTGTGCAAAATCAATGTATGGGACATGTTAAGAAAGTCACAGTGACACTGGTCATGAGCAGAGGTGTTAAATGGCTATGTTGAAAATTTGGTGAAAAATTCCAAAATGACTGTTTTAGGAGCGCACGCTGCGCAGTTCCTACGCACGCTGGCAAGTTTGCGAATTTGTAATATTTGCACACCAGATTTCAACAGTGCCATTTTACTGCACTTCCATGAGCAGTACAGCTACCATTTTTCACATCTCCCAAAATGTGTTTCCATTACGTAGCGCACAATGGTACAGTCGGTGTGCGAAAACAATGTTTGGGACAGATTAAGAAAATCACAGTGACGCTGGTCAGGAGCAGAGGTCTTAAAATGGCTATGTTGAAAATTTGGTGCCAAAACCCCATAAAATGACTGTGTTACGAGTAAGCATTGTGCAGTTTCCACACACCCTCGTAAGTTCATGAATTTGTAATATTTTCGGTCCAGATTTTCACCAGTGGCATTTTTCCACACCTCCTTATGAACAGTACAGCTGTCATTTTCCACAACATGGCCGAAATGTGTTTTCACACTTTCAGCACAGAAATGCGTGGTCGCAGTGGGAAATCATTGTTCGGGACAGATAAAGAAAATCACACTGACACTGCTCATGATCGGAGGTCCCAAAATGCCTGTGTTAACAATCTGCTGTAAAAAAATCCCCAAACTAGTTACATTACGGGTGTGCGTTGCACAGTTTCTATGCACGCTCGTGACTTCACCAGTTTTTCTAAGATTTTCACAGCAGATTTTCAACATTGTCATTTTTTACACCTCCCATGAACAGTACAGCTGTCATTTTCACATCCTGTTCGGAATGTGTTTTTGCACCTGTGGTGCCAAATGCCATAGTCGCTGTGCAAAAGCAGTTTTCGGCTAACAAACTGATATTGCCACTGTTCATGAGGTGGGGGTCACAAAAAAAACATGCTGAAAATTTGGAGTGAAAATACCAACGAATGCCTGAGGCGTTAGGGTTTCTGACCGTAATGCCCCACCCTGTAGAGAATGACAGGCATCAGGGGTGTGACTTGGGATTCTTGCCTGTCATGCTCATACCATTCCACCCCCACCCACACCCTGCAGCCAGTGAGAGGCATTAAGGTGTGCCTCGGACTCTTTGGGCCCAAACTTCACCCCCATTCTCCTATACCGCACCCATCTCACTGTATTTCCTGATGGAATGGGGTGCGTATAAGGGCCAAAGACCCCAAGGCACACCGTGACACTTGTCAGTGTCTGCAGGGTAGGGTGTGGTGAAATGGCGTGGTTGTTATGCCTGACGACCCAAAGGCACACCCCAATGCCTGTCACTCTCTGCAGGGTGGTGGTGGGGTTGGCTTCAGTTCAATACTTCGCTGCCATTCCTACTATGCAGCTCCGTAACTTCTACACTACCAACGCCAATGCCAGCAAGCAAACATTCGGCATTGACAAATGCTTGTTACTTACACCTGAGTAAGAGTTGGCACATTGCTTGCATGTCTAACATGCACAGGATACATGGGAAATAAAGCAAAGTTGGGAAAACTTTCTGTAATATTGTATATGGGTTGTCACTTTTCCTCACTGATAGAGTGACATTCTGGAGTCACAATACCATTGAGGCCAAGTCACCATGAGTACTTGTGGCTAGGTGGTGAAGCCTGTTACTACAGGGACTGCTGCTTAAAAATGAACAGATATAAACTTGCCTGGTGGTACAGCGATAACACTGCCGCATGCCACAGTGATGATCGGCATTCCGGAGACAGTTCCGGTCGCTGGGGAGAGAGGACTGAGCATCCATGCAATGCATCTCCTCTCTTGGGCCTTCTCAGAAGTTTGACAGTGGCAAGTTCCCAGGTGGCCTCTGAAAACAGCTACTTGTGCCTAGTGGGCCTTGCCCGGTTAACAAAGACTAAAAAATAAATAAAAGTGCTACTTGCTATGCCAGTAACTGAGGTTTGAGTCAAATCACCATTACATACTTTTATTTATTTATTTATTGAAATGTTTCACCAGGAGGGCACACTGAACAACAAGTTGCTCATCTCACGGTGCGACCTGGGGGGAGGGGTTACATAGGGTTGTGAAGGATGATCACTTACAATAGTATGTGCGTAGTACAAACAATACAACATTGTAAGATTGTGCAACAGTTGGAACACAAGGTATTGTACAATAAACAGTAGAGGAACATTGGCAAATTACAATACATGTCCAAAATCATACAAAGAACATATGAACGTTAAAAACCTATAGAACCATTTATAGTGCATGAGTGTACCAGGAGCAGGCTCGAGGCAGTACACAAGTGCTGTTGGAGTAAAAGGATGGGGTTAGGTTGTGCACACTGGTGACCCAGAAGGGCAGGTGGAGAAAAGAGGAGGGGAGAAGCAAGAACTGAAAATGAGGTGAAGGAGTAGCCACTTCCTGATTTCCCCTTCAGGATGCTGAGAAGCCTCCGCGGGGTCATGGTAGGAAGGCAGAAACTGGGGACAGGTATTAAGGTGGGTTAAAGCAGGAACAGCTGAGGGAAAGGTAATTGTGTAGGGCAGAGGAAAGGAAGTAGTTGGTGGAGGATGTCGTATTTCAGGAGAGGAATTCAGATTTTGGGGAAGCGATAAAGCGAACCTAGGTCTGACCGATAAGGGTGGAGCGCAACGGACCATCAAGTTGCGGGCGTCATTTGATCTGAGAGAGTGGGTGGGGGAGGTGGAGTGGACAGAGAGGATGAGAGATAGGAGGGGAGCCCCCCCGAACCAGAATTTGGAGGTTAGTTTGGCACAGTGAGAGATGCGTCTGTGAGATAGTGGAAGGAAGGTTAGAGAGTGACAGAGTTCACAATGGTGGGAGCGGAAGGGGAGTCGATAGCAAAGTGGCAGAAGGAGTGAAAGAGAGTGTCTAACTTGGTCAGAGAAGATTTTGGGAGCAGCACCATCGACTACGTCGCAGTAGTCAAAGATGGGGAGTATCATCTTCGGGACAATTCTGCCCCTCGCAGTCAGCGGGATGCAACTACGAGATACTGGTGGGAGGAAGATCAAGCATCACTGAGGATTCTCTTCTCATCCAGGGAGGAAGGGCTGTGTCTCTTGTTGCATGACTGTATACTGCTATGCCAAAGTAGCTGCACAGCTGGAAGGCCTGTGAAGAATGCAGTTGGCCCTGGAATTGAGACTCCAGTGGATGTGAAGAAAACAAGAAAATATGGGGTCTTGTGACCAGTAATGCTACATTTTACATCTTGTTCACCAGTTTCTGAAGAGAACTCTGAAGTGCACATACATTTATTTTGAGACTGTCATCTCCCCTTCTCCGTCACTACGCCCCCTTGGCAAGGGGACATAGAGATGGAAAAGGAGAGATGACAGTCTCAAAAGAAATGTACGTGCAGTTTAGAGCTCCCTTCAGAAATTTGGCTGGCTATTCTGACACTGTGGTTCCCTGGGCTTTGACAAGAGGCAGTTATCTCCTCCCAAGAGGAAGTTATCTCCGAGAGGAAGCTATCTCCTCCCAGCCTTGGAATATGTAAAGCACCCAGGGCAGCAAAGCATACATTCCTGCAGAAAATCAACAGGATGTGCAGGTTTGCCCTTGCTGTGACAGCAGCATCCACCATTGCCATCAGTATTCAGACTTTGACTACTATCCCTGGACACTCCTGCTGCAAACTCACTAAGGCCTTGTTACTGTAAAAATGTTTTATGTTTCTAGTCTGACTACCTAATTTGCAGCCCCCCCACTAAAACTTTGAGTGAGGGGGCTGCAAAGTTAGCCAGTCCAAAAACGTTAAACATTTATACAGTAACAAGGCCTAATTACCATGCTGATTCACAGGCTTATGTCACAGGTCAAACATATACTGCACGTCCCCAGAACCTTTAAAACATATACTGTAGGTAGAAAAGCATTTGCTGCCAGCGCTGCCCCAGTTAACTGTGACTTATATCCTGACAACATACCTCTCAAACTTTTGTCTCTGAAATGAGGGACACTGACACTCAAAATGAGAGACGAGAGATGGCCCTGTGGCGCTGAGGGTTGTGCTGGACACCACCTGGCTCACACGCCGCGAGCCTGGGTTGAGGGCGTAGCCTGGGTCCTTGGAGGTTGGCAGGGAGGAGAAGGATTGAGCATCCAGAGGACTGCTCTCCTTCTCCAGGGTGGGGGCGTGCTGCCATCGGTGTGCTTGTGGCCTCTGGTGGTGGATGGGCATCACAGTGCACAGAGCAGTCTATGGGGGCGTGCTGGGGCTGGCCTTGGAAGAGTCGTGAGTAGCATGCATGCCCCTGTCCATTGGCGTCATTGCATGCCTCACCGTCAAGGGAAGGGACAGAAACCCGGCACCAGTCGCGCCCGGCATGAGAGCCATTTCCACGGAAGATTCACCGGTTCCAAGGGTGCACAGAATACTGGATCCTGGTCTGGTGGCTGAGTACTGGGGTGCTCTCCACCACCCCACCACGGGGGTAAATGCTGCAAGGCCTGAAAGTGGAGCAGAGATCCTTGGGACGCAGCCGGAGCCTCGAGAGGATGCCTGGACATGGGGCAGGTAAGGCAGACTGGATGCCAAGGAAAAAAGTATAAACTAAAAAAAAATGAGAGACGAGGGGCACTGATTCTCATAATGAGGAACACATCTGCAAACATGGAGATACTAGCTCTGAAACTTTGAAACCATTACCTTTTTTTACAAAGTTGCTATTTTATTTAGCATCTTAGAATAGTATTAATTTCTGCTTAAAAGTTTTAATTTACAGCACATTCTCTGGGTGTGCAGCACCTTTTCTTTGAAGGGAAATGAGGGACAGGAAAAATTAAGTGTCCCTCATTGTGAGGGACATCCTCATTTTACCCCTTAAACATTTTGAGGGGTAAAATGATTGATGCCCCTCACAATGAGGGATACTTATATGCCTGACAATGCAAGTCCAGAGATCTGCTGACCTTCAATCAAATGGGCCATGAGTTCTCCCATCTCAAGGAACAATGCTATTGTCACAAATCCATCCTCACTTCACCTCTTGAACCTCTCCACACTTTTGCATCCTGTCTCCTTCTCTGTCCCTCAGACCTCTACCTTATTTATCCAAGCTACCAATCGTTCCTCATGCAACCCTTCTTTCTTAAACTACCTCTATTACTACTGTAAAGGGTCACAGACATGTACATTGTACATCGTGATTTTAATAAATGCTTGATCAGTGATCAGAAGAACTTACACTGTACAGTTAATGATCTAGCATTTAATGAAATGTGATGTACAATCTGGTAGTTATGTAACCCATATATACAGACAGTTACATTTGTGGACCTATTCTTGTAAATAATTTTGCTCCTGTTGGTTCCTTCAGGAAACCCTTGAAACTTAGCATTCCCTAAATGGTGCTGCCCAGATGTGCAAGGTTATTTTATTGGTTTTATACTGCCAAAGTTGTATTCATTTATTTGGATTTAAAATCACAAATAAATGAATACAGCTACTGCAAAAACCAACAAGCAAAATAACCAGTGATGCTGGTAGTCCCACAAGAGTCATGTTGTCAGCTCACTTATTTGGGATTTAAATTGTCCTGGATGAGCTAGAGGACTGAGAGAGGATGCCTGGACATGGGGCAGGTAAGGCAGACTGGATGCCAAGGAAAAAAAGTATAAACTAAAAAAAAAAATGAGAGACGAGGGGCACTGACTTTCATAATGAGGAGCACATCTGCAAACATGGAGATACTAGCTCTGAAACTTCTGAAACCATTACCTTTATTTGTACAAAGTTGCTATTTTATTTAGCATCTTAGAATAGTATTAATTTCTGCTTAAAAGTTTTAATTTACAGCACATTCTCTGGGTGTGCAGCACCTTTTCTTTGAAGGGCAAATGAGGGATAGGAAAAATTCAAGTGTCCCTCATTATGAGGACACAGGCTCACCATTCATTACCTGGCAGCAGAAAGTGAGTGGCATGCCGACAAGTTTGGTTCCGTGCATTGGTGGCCCACTTTTGCTTCGTCAAACAAGGTTTTCTAGCCATAAGGTGTGCAAAGCAGGTTTTAGTTAGAGAAAAAAAACAGAGAAAATTAAAAACAAGAGATCGGACACAGTTGGGCACACAGCTCGGCAGACTGAACCTTTAAAGAACAGAGTGGGACTGAATTGTTCAAATTACCTGCAGTTGTAGCGGCACTTTTCAGGATCTGGCAATCAGGCAACAGGACTTGGTGCAGGCAGGCAGTTGGGAATGGGTCGAATGCGACACTTCACACGGGTGGAACAGGGTTTAAACAGCAGCTACTATGGACCGAGCAGTCCTTGAGCAATCATACACCTCAGGATGACTGCTAGCATGCTGGTGGGAATTACAAAATAAAACATTCCTGAGCCCAGAATCGATAAGGATTGGTCCAGCCTCCCTCCAGTGTCCACACTGTGTGCATGTGAAACACACATGAGTGGAGTGCTGGACCAATCCAAGTATCCACCACAACGTAAATACTGGATTCTGTTAGATGTAGCTGAGACCGACTATCACCGGCGCCGACCCCTGCTAGTAGAGTGCTACTTTTACAGCATGTCAGTGAGCTGGTATGTGTCTTCCCCCGCATTAAAGTGTCTGTTGCTTATCTTTGATTTGAATTATGTGGGGGAAGATTACAAGACATATCAGCTTCATTTTTCAAGGAAAGCATTTGCAGCTAATTAAAGTGTACGTGCCCTGCACATCAAAGGAGGTAGCGCATGCACGAATGCATGAATCCGACACTGGGCCATATTCAACCCAGTTCCCTGACTGCCTGCCTGCACCGAGTCCTATTGCCTGGTTGCCAGATCCTGAAAAGTGCTGCTACAACTGCAGGTAAGTTGAACAAACACCAAGTCTAAGCATCGAATCTGTAATAGGGTCACTAGATTCTGATCTTTCTCTGTCTGGTCCTGGTCTCTCTCTGGACTGATAGGGAGTTTCCCTTCCAAGATGGGTCCCAGTTCTGACGAAATGACCACCTACAGGTCCAGGTGCACAGGACAGAGCTTCGGAACTGGGGGAAGGGACTTACGAGGGGAGATGAGAACTCCGTCTACTTGTCCGGTTGACAGCTGAGAGGTGTAGTGACAGCCGGAGAGAGGAGGATACATGATCCTCTGACACTAACAGTACCAGAAAACTGCAGTCCAGGGGAGAGAGGGGGTGGGATAGAAAGAGTGATTAAACAAGACTAGGACAGGGGGCGGCTGCAACAATCAGGGACCACCCATCATCACACCGTCAGCTTGTCGTCTGCACTATTGAGACCCAAAGGAGAGGTGAATGGCTGATGCTGCAATGACGAGGCGCTCCCTGATTGCTGCAGCCAAATTGTTTCAAGTTGGTGGCACACTTGCTGAACTAGTGTCCAGCAGCATGCCACTCGTTCATTACAGACAGCCAAGCCCAGAAATGCAGTGGTGGCATTGGCTGCCACAGTGCCGCACCTCAAATCTGCTTCTCTCTAAGCTGCCATGTAATGTTTCTTGCACAAGCATGCAAGCAAACATAAAAAATAACACATAGGTATGTAATAGTCTATGAATATTTTTCACACTGTCTGTAGTGTGACTGCATAAACCTCTTGAGCTTACGCTCTTGAGGGTTTATGGGTCATCACACTCGAAGTGTGAAAATAAATATTCATAACACACACTTGCCTGTCCATTAGCCTCTATGTACTGGTCACAACTAGACTATTAAAGTTGGGACCCTTGTTGCTGCCTGTCTAGTGCCTAGCGCAGGCTATGGACTGCAAAATGTTTTTTTACTTTTGACAGCGTTTAAGAGGGCACCATTATAGCTACTGAATAGTGGGGAACAGATTAAATACATAAGTATTTACTGACTGCACCAGAACTTGAATGTTGGGACAGTGAAGGACTGCAAGGGGACTGTACATCTAAGCAGTCATATTTGCAGAACAGCAGTCAATCGGAAAGCCAGGATTTCAGTGCAAGGACTGTTGGGTCAGTGCCAGACACTTGGGACTTTGCCAAAGGCTTGTGGGGAAAAAGCAGGGACTAAATTCAGGCACCAAAACAGGGAGTCTATCAAGCATGGAGGCTAATAAATATTCAGTTTCTAGATGGACAAGTGATTTCAGCCAATCAGGAGCCCCAGAATGCTCCTCAAAACCCAGGGACTTTTCAGGCTGAGCTCAGTCTGTGGTGAGTCCCTCCACAGGAGGGGCTTAAGCTCTCTGCTCCAGAAAATGGGCCTCATGTGTTCAGAAAAGCCCCTTTCGCGGGGGCTTTTTAGCTTCTGCTAGAGAGGAAGTGGCTGCAAGTAACCAAGTCACTGGCCCGGGGGTTCCAGAAATTGTCCTCCAGGGCCAGCAGCTACCTAATCACATTAGGGAAATGTAGGGGAGAAGTCAGCATCCACCTGCAGTTGTGAGAAAGCTGTAAAGATTTTATGCCTCAGCAGTGAGGAGGCTGATGAAACATGTAACTTCCAGAGATGGATAGTCTTCTGAATTCTTTTGAGTGAGTAAACTTCTACTTGCAAGCAGTAGCGGAGCTGGGGGGCTGGGGGGTCGGTCACCCCTCCTGGCTGCCCTAGTTTGAGTAGTGGTGCCCCACCACCATCTTTCTTCACTGTGCAGTGCCCATTGTGGAGCCCATGACTTGACTGAATGGCCCCTCCAGGCTCCCAAACGCCCCCAAACCTGGCTCCACCACTGCTTACAAGTTCAAGCTGTTGAGAGATCTGTAAGGGGCAAAGAAGCCCAAGAGGCCCAGAAGTGCCTGTCATCTGTCTGCACCCTGCATTTAACCAGCGCTAAAAGGGATGGGTGGACATTAGTGCAAGCGACCAGAGAAGGGTCCAGTAATGTATGGAATGCTGGTTCTGACTGTACAATATACCTACAGGACTGGAAGGGGAGGTTGTCCTAGCCACGCAGAACTTTTCCTGACAGTGCCTGGGAGGCCAGTAAATGTCCGAGTGTCCAAGTTGGAGCTACTAATGCCAGCAAAGCCAAAACGGACTTTGATTTGTGTCGTTAGCTTGAGAGAAGCTACAGTGATCTGTTGTACTGCCAAGTCAAGTATACCAAGTGGTGGGGAGCCATGCCTCAAGCGCTGTCTGTGTTCAGAATGGCTAAAGTGGTGAAACCAAGCCTCAAGCTCAGTCTGGTGTTATGTTAAAGATTCAAGCTAAGCTCCTGCATGTCTTGCACGGACTGCAAAAGTCTGGGTCACCCTAGCCTTAGGGGAAAAGCACCCATCAGTAAAAGTCTGTACCTGAATGCTAAAGGACAATGGTGGCTATGCTGGCACCTGGTTGAAATTAATGTAACCATTGCAAACTATTGAATTGCCTACCTATAAATGTGCTGGATGCGACGGAACTGTTCCATATTGGCTTGTGAGACAGCCTGGTAGTGTGCCACCTTGGCACTGCCATATGCACTTCCCGAGGGTATAGCCAACGGGGGTTTGAAGCATGCTGGCCCTGGTCCCAGCCTCGGTCTGTTCGAATGTGTCTGCAAAGCCCAGAGAGAAGGAGCACCAACTTCATGCTGAGAGGAGTTTTACAGAAGTGCAAGCTTCTCTGCCTGTGTTCCAGGGGTCATCCTCAGTTCCTGCCTGTATCCTCAGCAATGCTTCTCAAAACCAGATCATGACTTCAAACCAAGAGTAGGCAGAATCATCCTCTGCCAGAAATTGGGAAATTGTAAATAGCTGAAGTTGTTGCCAAGTTTAGTATCCAGGGTCCAAGTTATCTAAATCAGAAAATGTTTAAAGTCTGCAACATTACAATCAGGATGTGTCGAGGATTAAGGATAAAGTAATCTGCTTTTTTGCTTTTAAGGGCCCCAACTCAGCTTGCAACGATGACCACACAGCTGCACCATGTAACAGGCCTGCACCTTTAAAATTCTAGTACTGGGTACCCAGAAAAGGTGTTGGAACTGTGGGGTTCTAATTCATACTGGGGCTGGTATTATTGTGTGGGCAACTAATACATATTCTGCCATCTATGCAGCTAGATAGATAAAGAACCTGAATCTATCAGAAGGTTCAAATTCAAATTCAAATTTTTATTTTACCAGAAAGTACACCACTGAACAAGCTAATTTACAAGATGGTCCTGGGAGGAAACGTTGAGGAACATACAGTAGGAGCAAAAATTACAATACAGTGACAAAGCCATTGTACGAAGAGGACAGTATATAGCATACAATGTGATAAGAAAAAAACTAATACAAAAACTAAGTGCAGGTATAATACATGGGTTACGCTGATGGTAACTAAATGACATAGGCATAAAAATACAGAGTCACAACAGAATATGTGTTAGGAGTAACTACAAAATGAACTAAAATTTAGGAGAGGAGGGATGGATACAAAGAAATAGCTCCAGTGTTAAAGTAGGCACAGCAGATGGGAAGCATTCCTAAAGAGGTAAAAGTGGTCTGAGAGGTAAGAGAGGTTACAGAGAAAAAGATCAGTCGGAGGGAGAGTGCTGGAATTGCAACACCAGCGAAATTGTGTGGGGGGAAGGAGGGTGGATGGGAGGAGGGTAGAGAAAGACTAGGAGATGGAGAATCAGAAAGGGCACATAAGGTAGAGGCTACTGTAGAGAAGCGGCAGTCCGCTAGGTTAGATAATTAGGTGCTGAAAGAAAAACGCAGAACGAATTCCACATAGTTGTGGTTTAACTTAGGAGTGACATCTACATGATTCTTTCAGGGAGTGTCTTAGCAGATATTTAAAGGTTGACATCCTAACTCTATGAGTAAGCTTAAAGTTTTTTGAAGTGTGTTCCATAGCTTAGGGAGAGCATGGCTTAGAGCTGAAGCACTGTAGCGTGTTCTTATCTTGGGGATATCGAATAGGATGAAGGGGTAACTTCTAAGGGAATAAATCCCAGGGGTGCAATTGAAGAAGTCTGAAATTTAGGGAGGAAGTTTATTTGCTATATTCCTGTAGGTCCAAAAGGAGGCATTTCTCCATCTCCTGGTGCTGAGCGAAAGCCAGCCTAGCTGCGCCTAGAGGGAGCAGTGATGGGTGTCAAATGGGGTGTTAGTTATGAATCTTAATGTTCTATGGTATAGGGTATCTAATTTGGTTAAAGCTGTTTTTTGTGCAGCGACTATAAAATAAGTCTGCGTAATCATTGAGGGAAGAAATGTAGTTTGGACTAGTCTTATTTTAGCTTCACGGTTGAGAAGGTGTTTGATGTGGTAGAAGAGGCCTAGTCTCTGTCGAAGCTTTTTGGATAATTCATCTATGTGAATTGTGAAAGAGAGCTTATTATCCAGTCAGAAACCCAAATACTTGAATTTGTCCACTATTTCAAGTGGCTCCCCGAGAAGGGTCTGCATGTGTAGTTTTAAGCTCATAGAAATGGTAGGCTTCGCTAGTGCATGGGCAGAGAAGAACATAACTTGTTTGTTTTTTTTTGCATTACATAGCAGTTTCAGCAACAGCAAGTTTTGCTGTAGGTGACTGAATTCAAGCTGTAGCTCTTTACAGGCAAGCTCTAATGTAGGCCTAGTAACATAGAGAACTGTGTCATCCGCAAAGAGGTGAACACTTGCAGTACTGATTTTATAGTTGATATCGTTGATATAGATTGCAAATAATAAGGGCCCCAGAATTGACCCCTGTAGCTTCCCTCTCAACAAGGTTTTGAGGGGGAAGAAATCACCTTGGGCTTTGACCTGCTGTTAACTGCCTGAAAGATAGCAGGAGAACCATTTCATGGTGATGTCATCTAGGTCGAGGTTTTGCAGCATACACAAGAGCAGATCATGATCCACGGTGTCAAACGCCTTGCTTAGGTCCAGAAAGAGTGTGCTGACATGTTTTTTAGCATCTAGTGCTGTTAGCCAATCATTTGTTACCTTAGAGAGGGCAGACACCATGCTATGGTTAGGTTGAAAGCCCGATTATAGTGGGTTGAGCATATTATGGGTGTCTAAGTAATCTCACAGTTGTGTATTGACAATTTTTTCTAATAATTTTGACAGGATGGGTAGCAGTGAAATAGGCCTGTAATTGTTGAGGTCACATGGGTCACCAGATTTGAATAGTGGGATAATGTGTGCTATTTTCCAGATGTTGGGGAGAGCTCCTAAAGTCAGGGACACGTTGAAGAGATGTGTGATGGGAGATGTAAGGTAGTAGAGGCCTAATTTCAGGAAGAAGGATTCAAGCAGATCAGCACCAGTGCTTTTTTTCATGTCCAGGGAAATCAATAGATCTTCTACCTGTTTGAAAGAGATTGGTTTGAAGCTGAACTCAGTTGACCGATGAGGGGCCTTTATATAAGGGCATGAGGGATCTCATGCCCTTACAGAAGGTTGGTAGGTGGCCACTGTGATTAATGTTTGCCTTTAAATGTGAAATGATTATATTGATTCTAATTGCAATGCCAATCTAAACCAAATTCCAAGCCAATCAAGCCTAATGTAAATATCTAACCTTGGCTTCCAACTACCCTATCCTAACCCTCACCCCATGTAAATAAATTGTTGTTTACTGTTTTTGCATATATCTGTTGTCGTGAGCATATTATTAGAGTGAGCCTTTAATTTGAAAATGTTACAATGTGGGGTTTTGGTTATTGGGGCATATGTAGGGTGACGTTATGGTAATGTGGGAGGGTACAGCACCCCAGGGGGTTGTACCATGGTATTATTCTAGCCCACTTATATGTATACTCTGGGTGGAGGCACTGTGCATTTATGTTATCTTGGGAAAGAACCAGTTTAATGTTTAAATTAGGAACTCAGGCTCCTCAATCTGCATCCTAGGCAGCAGAAAGGGGTAGTAGCCCTGGGTATAATGGCGCTAGGGTTACAGATGGTTTGCCAGTCTCCCCCTACTACAAGTTAATAAGATATGATATCCCTCTACTCCTGTTCTTTGGAGTATGTATTTACTGTGTTGGATTATCCTGTTCATACCAATAGTAGTATTGGGAAAGTTCACGTTGCACCTGGAAACACCTTTAAGACTTGCTGAAAATTTTTCCCAGCCACAAGGTGCTAGCAAACTGCTATTGTTGTTTTTCTATCTGTTGTTGCAATACTAAAAAGAATCAGAGGACTTATGGTTATATGTGTAACAAAGGAGAACTTTGTAATGGGGCCTCTGATAAATTTCAGGACATATTGCAATCAGTGGTTAACCAAAGGTTGCCACAGACAGCCTTCTGTGTTGTTCACTCGTATGCAGGAAATTTTTTTTATGTTCACAGAGTACCCATCTGACTTCCATGTATGCTTAATAGATAGTAATAGGTGACAATCAGTATGACGTAAAACTTTTCTCCTGGAATGTGCAGGGCATCAATTCCCCCATTAAAAGAAGCAGGTGCAGTCTCACCTCAACAAACTACGTTGTGATACAGCACTCCTGCAAGAGACACATCTGCTTCTGGCAGAGAGCCCTCAAGCTAAAATGGGAATGGGTGGGTGAGGTCACTGGCAGCTCAGGCACCACCAAAGCCAGAGGGGTGGCCATCCTGTTTTGCAAGCGACACCCCATACCGATCCTTGATAATAAGACTAGAAAAGTGGGCAGAAGGGTGTTAACCAAGTTGTCTCTCAACTCAAATACCATAGTCCTGGGGAACATCAATGGATCTAATGAGGATGCTATCTCCTTTTTCCCAAAGGTGTCCCAAGCACTAACTAACCTGCATCAACCAGGAGACAAAGTGCTACAGGAGATTTTAATGAAGTCTGGGACTCAGTAATGGATAAGTTAAGACAACCTTCCCCGGCTAACACTAACTCTAGACAAGCTTTGCAATGGTTGGCCAATGAATTCTCACTTATAGACCCATGGAGAGCCTCCTATCCAGTGGGTAGGGACTTCACCTTTGTCCTATGACATGATACAAGCAGCCAATTAGATAGGTTTCTGACAGAAGCAGCAGCCAGGCAATCTGTGCAGGACACTACAATGGGGCCGATTTCATTTCAGACCACGCACGTGTCTCCCTGTTAATCAGTATTGGCATGACACCACATTTCACCACTAGATGGTGTCTCAAGACGTTCCTGCTGCAAGAGCCCCAATTCAAAAGGTGGCTAGAAGAAGAAATTCACACCTATTTCAGCAATAATGATACCCCCGAATCCCCGAAACAAAAGCAATGTTATGGGTTGCCCTTAAAGTCTATTTGAGGGGCAGCGTTATCAGTTATGCATTGCATGCCAAGAAGCATGGACTTCTCCAGCTTCAGCAGATGGAGGACGCTCTTAAGGAAAAAGAAAAACAGTACAATTACTCTACAGATGCCCCCTCCCCAGCCAGAACTTGATTGGGAAATCCTGAACCTCAAATACCAAGTCAACTCCCTTACTTACTCTGCTGAAAAGAAAGTGGTTCAATGCACTGAACACAAGTACTGGGAATCTGGGGAAAAGACGGACAAATTGTTAGCCTGCTGCACCAGAATACAGCAGACAGCCAAGCGCATTGCCACCATCAAAATGCCCTTGGGTGCTTTACTGACTGATAAAATGGCATAAATAGAGCTTTTAGAGACTTTTATGCCAATCTATATAGTGCCTAGATGGGCTTCAGTTCACCTCATCTGAATTCCTTTACAGACCTCGCCATACTCTCCACCCTCAGTCAGGTTCAAACAGAAGCTCTAGATGCTCCAATCCAACCTGCAGGAAATTTGGGTGGCTCGCCCCAAAGGGAAACCCAGTACCAAATGGTTTCCAGCAGAATTTTATCACACATATGTGTGAGTCCACTGAAGCATAGACTTCTCGCCATGTGCAAGATAGCCAGAAGTTCAGGGTAATTTTCCCCTTCTTTGTCCAATGTCCTCATTACACTGCTGCCCAAGCTAGGAAAAGACAGTCAGCAGATGACCAACTACCACCCAATCTCCCTCCTCAACGTAGACACCAAAATACTGGCCAAACTGTTAGCTTTCTGTCTGCCAAACCTGATACCTCAGCTAATCAACCACCACCAAGCAGGCTTTGTCAAAGACCATATGGCCATGGATAATCTGAAGGCACTGTTTAATAATATCTGGGCTGGAAAGAAACCCACCCTGCAATACTTACGAGTATTGACAGCAAAAAGGCATTTAACTCAATAGAATGGCAATATCTGTATCAGATAATGCATGCCATGTTTATATTTATACAGTGGATTCATCTCTTACAGACAAACCCCTCAGCATGCATCTTTACTAATGGACTCGTGTCTCAGCTATTTCCACTGGTGAGAGGAACTAAGCAAGGATGCTCCCTATACCAACTCTTATTCCTCATTGTTATGGAGCCTTTCTTGCAGAAAATTAGACAGCTGAACTCTACTGAAGGGATTCAGGTGGGCCCAAATGCACTACAGAATATGGCTTATGCTGATGATCTGCTGCTCACCCTCTCCAACCCTGACCCCACCTTGTCACACATCATGAACACACCAAAGTCCTTTACATCCTGATCAGGTCTAAGGATCAATTGGGAAAAAATTGAACTCTAACCCCTGAACACCCACTGCCAGCAATCTACCACACATCAGTGGTGCCTCAAGTGGGCTGCTAAACAGCTAACTTACCTAGGGATGGTAATTACCCCCAATCTCTGCCAAATGGTAGATCTTAACCTACACCCTCTCTGACAGAGCTGAAGATGGATTTTTGTCACTGGAAAAACTTAATTTCACATTTATTTATTTATTAAATTTTGTTGACCGGGTAGGCCCATTGAGCCCCGAAGATCCCTTTTTCAGGGGCGACCCGGGACACTTGGAGGCAAGATGGCAGTGTACAAAATGATGGCAATTTTCTATGATTCTTTTCCACATGAACAACCTCCCAATACCTAGCCCACAAAATAAATTTAATAAGCTGGATAAAGTTGTTCTCTCATTCCTTTGGGAAGGTGCAGGACCCCACTCTCTCTCCCAAATTGAGGGCTGCTGGACCTAAAGGAGGCTGGGACCTCCCTTGCCCCTGGACCTATGACTAGGAAGCAGGTGTTACATAAGCCCTTACCTGGCTGAGGGCACCCTCCCATTGCATACACTGGTGGCTACATCTGGAATGAACATCCAACAACTCCCCCTCCCCATAGGGTAAAAGCCACAAGTTGCCTAAAGGACTTAGAGGACCTGATGTCCATGGCAACCTTTGCAAAAAGTGCATAGAAAACCCTTATAAAATGGCACAGATGGCATCATCTGGAAGACTGGGAACCCCTCTAGAATAATCCCTTCATTACCATCGACCATAAGCCTATATACTTGCAGTAGTGGTCGAAGAAAGGCAAACGTGTAGTGGGGCATCTGCATTCTCCCTTCTTTAAGACCCTGGATACTTTCCAAAATTTGAGACAGAGATACAACCTCTTGCAAGCTGACTTTTGGAGATACTTACAGATTCGCCAAGCTATCAGTTGTCACCTGCAGACTGCTGACCAAGAGGCAAACTCCACCCCTCTTGCAAGCCTTTTCCAGTGGAAAAGTATCCACAAAAGCTAGAAGGAAAAATTTATGCTAGTCTTCTCTCACCCACGCAACCACCACCCCACCCCCATTTGATCAATAGAAACAAGACTGGGAAAGGGAACTGCAAATGGACATATCAGAGACAAACTGGAATCAGATGATGCAGCTAGCACACAAGGGATTCAGACACATTAGATACCAGCTGATAAAAAAGAAAGTCTTTCACAGATGGTACAGAACCCCAGCAGTTCTGACCAAAATGGCTCCCTGATGTGATGGTCTGTGGAGGAAAACCTCCTCAGGGACTTCCCCTTCTTCCCACCAGAGCTAGGAGTGATTCATTTCACCATGGATGCTTCCCTGCTTGGGTGGGGAGCATGTGACAGAGTTGAATATGGCCCTGTCCCAGTTGTTATGGAGAAAGAGATTAAATACAAGGATCTGTTCTATTCTCTCTTTTTCTGTCTCGTCTCTGTCTGATTGCACAACCAAATTTTCTCGTGAGACCTAGGACTTGATCACCCTGATGGTCTTGCAATTCTCTGCCTCTCGCTATCTATCTACCCTTACTTGCAGTTCAGTATTTTCTCCCCCTTGCATACCTGCAGGTATAAAAATATATGTGAATATTTTTGTGGAAATGTAATTAATACTTGGAGCCCTTGGTTTAAAACTGTATATAGTTATACTGTTGAAATGATTGCAAAGCTATTTAGAACTCAAGGGGCTAACCTGAGATGCAATTTTTAAGCCTTCTGCAGAAGATGTAAACAAAAGGTCAGTTCTGGGTCACAATGTTCTTTTTGCTGCACCTGCTGAAACTGACAAGAACATTGGAAACTTACAAGGACACTGCGTGGGAAGCATGCTGTTTTTTTAACGAGCTCCTGCACCAACTTATAAAAAAGAGCTGCAATGTTTTGCAAAGGGGAGAGACAGAGACTGAGAGACTGAGATTGGAAATTGAGAAGAAAAACTCAGAAGAACTCTGTTTTTTTATGTTTCTGCCATTGTAAATAGTTATTCTGAACAATTTTACTTTTTTATTTTAATGTTATGAATAATAAAACTGTTGTTGCAAATTTTACAACTGCTCCTGGTTTTTCTATACTTCCTGACCTGTGCCTCGATGACAGGGCTCACCTCCAGGGTCTCCAGATACAAGCTGTCTGGGACCAGTCAGAAACACATCCCTACATCAATGTGCTGGAGCTGCATGCAGTTCTGTACAGTCTGAAAGCGTTAGTGGACTTGGTCAGCTGAAAGACAGTTCTCCTCCAGATAGACAAAAGGTCTGTCATGCACTATATCAACAAGCAAGGAGGAGCACACTCTTACCTTCTCTACGGGGAGGTAATGAGAGTGGGGGAATGGTGACTGGAGCTGGGGATCTTGCTCCAAGCAATCTATCTGCCAAGGTTCCAGACCACTTTGACAGACAGGTTATGTCAAAGAGAGTCAGATCCTCATGAGTGGTCACTAGCTGTTCCATGAGTTGGATACCCTCAATGTGAAACTTTTGTGTCACCACTCAGTGCCTAACTGCTTCTATTCTGCTCCAGAAATTCAGGACATGGCATTTTCTGTCGGCAATTGAGGGGGATCTGGTGGTGGACCACACACACAGTGCTGAATCCCAGTGGGGCAGGGCTTTAGCCACTACAAAGCCTCTTGTTGTCGCCTTTCCTCAGATCACTGTTTCCCCTTTTATCAACCAGCTGCAGGTGAGAGCTGCTGAAGAGCTGAGGGAAGTTGCCATTGACACTCTGCATTTTATTTTTTAAATCAGATTCCTGCTACACGGACTTGTTACCTGCTTGGGACTGCATTTGGACGTCTTGGTCAGCAGTTGAGGGGTGTCCAGTGGTGGACCACACACGGTGCCGAATCCTGGTGGGGGCGGAACTTTAGCCACTACAAAGCCTTGTGCTGCCCATAGGTACCAGTGCTATCACACTCACCAGTATGAGTGGCACCGCGCCATTCAGGAAGGAAAATTATTTGAATAATTTAGAGAACACATGTCTGTATGCTACATAGCTAATTTCCAAAGTAGCAGATAAAAATGTATTTATTTTAGTAAAGGGGCAGTACCTATAAATACTGATTAAAACTGTTCAAACAAGATGCATATTATTACAGTTATATGGGGATGGATGTTGGTGGGGGGTTTATCTTGGTGACTTTATTACTGTAACTCAGATATATAATAGCTCTACCAAAGGTATCAACTATCTTTCATTAAAGAGCCAGATAACACTGGAAGAAGGAACTTATGTAAAGAGGCGAAATGCCTTTTCAAATGAAAGAAAACTGATTACAAGAAAATGTATCCTAGTGAAGAAATTAACCTTTGCAAACGGTTTTGGGGATAAGAGTTTGTATATTGCCATTTTGTTAGCACAAAGTGGAGATGTTGAACCAAACCCTGGCCCAAATAGGAGTATGGGGATTTCTGTAATCCATGAGAATGTATGTAGCATAACAAAAAAGACTGATGAACACAGAGTATGGCTACACCAAGGTATAAACAATGAAGAAGTTCAACTAAACGGCTACGGCCTTCTAAGAGTAGATAGGGAAACAAGGGAGGGAGGTGTCATGCTCTATATTAAACACAGTTTGGGTCCCTATAGAGTTTTACTAGCAGAGGACATTGAGGGTATGGATTGCCTATTGGCCGAGTTCCTGTCTGTAAAATTAATGGTGGGAGTAATTTATGCTCTCGCACGGACAAAAGCTAGGCATTTCAGTACCTTAATATATAAGTTGGGGGATAAGATAAAAAAACCACAGGGTAATCTTTTTTTTTATTTTACTGTATTTTATAGCCACCGTGCTCCCAAGCCCCGCAAATGGGCTTGCCCCGGTTATGGTACCCAACCCTTACTCCGGGAACTGTTGAGGCTGAAGGGTTGGGCACCGCACCTGGCTCATACGCGGGGGTCGGTGATTTTTGTAGGCTGAGTTCCCTTGGAGCTAGGATGAGCAATGACGCAAGGGTGCATGCATCTGTCCTAGCTCCACCCCATGTCTTGGTGCAGCGCATCTTGTCCCCCAGCCTCCGCTACAGCGCAATTGACCCCGGCACACTGGAGCCCCCCTCCCCAGAGAAGGAGAGCAGTCCTCCAGATGCTCAATACTTCTTCTCCCTGCCAACCCCGACGACTGCGTACTCATCCCCGAACATGGGTCACCAGCATGGTGCGAGGTGTGTGCCCAGCACTCAACCCTCAGCGCCACCAGGCCGCCCACCACAGGGTAATCTTAACAGAAGCCTTCAATGCAGACTGGCACCAAGAAAGAGGACAATTATTAAAAAGAAGTCTCGAAGTTCTAGGACTGGAGCAATTGATCCAGAGCCCTACTAGATGTCTCAAAAAATAGTGACCATGGTTTCATTTTGGACTTGTTCCTTGTTTTTCAGGATTTAACAGTAATTAGTTGGAAAATAATGCCCCTGAATGTAGCAGATCATAATACCACTGAATAGAAACATAGAAGCATAGAATTTGATGGCAGATAAGGACCGCTTGGCCCACCCAGTCTGCCCATTTCCCTACCTACTGGATAAGCTGCAGATCCTAGTTAACCAGCAGCCTACTTCTTCCTACCCCCACCCCCATGCATGCTTGAATTCCACCACTGATTTTGTAACACTCTCCAAACTTTTTTAGGATCTGTAGATTTGTAGAATGCAAAATAGAATTGAAGAACCCATTTGGAATCAGGCAGAACCTTACTGGACTAGGGATTTAAAACAGTTTAATGTGGAAGCCTTTAGAAGAGGCTTAGAAGATATCCAATGGGATAGAGTATTGCTTATCCCTGACATAAATGTAGCAATCCAGGAATTTACTAATTTATTAACAGAAATAGTCAACTTGCACACACCTAAGGTTTTAAAAAATGGTAAGAGAAAGACGTAGCATGGATAACTGACAAACTGAAAACAAAGATATGAATATGCAACTGACTATGGAAAAAGGCAAAAAAAAAAAACAAAGGAAGAGGAGGACTGGAGTAGGTTCAAATAATGGTGAAACAAATGTAAAAGGGAAATAAATCAGGCAAAACAAAAGATACCGCTTAAACAGTATAAACAAATCTACAAATCCTAAAAAAGTTTGGGGAGTGTTACAAATCTGCAAAACCCTATAAGAACTAGAGTACCAGTCAAACTGCTAGGAAACAATGAACTGGTGGAGGACCAAATAGGAGTGGTCAAAATTTTTAATCGTTATTTTGTAGATTTGCCAGACATAACATAGAAACATAGAATTTGATGGCAGATAAGGACAGCTTGGCCCACCTAGTCTGCCCATTTCACGTAACAGATAAGCTGCAGATCCTAGTTAACCAACAGCCTACTTCCTCCTACCCCCACTAGAATTGCCTTTATGTCTGTCCCATGCAGGATGAAATAGAGACTAGGTTTTTGAAAGTAGGAGCGGACATACTAGCCCCTGTGATGACTCACTTATTTAATTAGAGCTTATGTCTCTGTTTTTTCTGATTCATGGAAGGTGGGCAAATAATTCCAATATTTAAAGGAGGAGATACCACCATCCCATCCAACTACAGGCCAGAAGCCCACCTGCTGGTTTATCTAAGGTTGTGGAAAAATTGGTTCATGGACAATAAACCTATTTCAAGAACAACATGGCTTGTTGACAGATTTCCAACATGGGTTTAGAGCCAGGAGGTCCATGGACACCGCACTAGTTTATTTCAATAACCTAGTAGCTTCATCCCTAAATTTGGGAAGACAGGGCGGTGTTCATGGACTCAGTAAGGCTTTTGACCTGGTAGATCATCAAAAGCTGCTGGAAAGACTGTGTGAAGTGGAGTTCCAGAAGAACCTCTGCAATGGTTTAAGTCCTATCTATCAGGATGACAACAGTACATGTCCTACGGGCAGTTGTTTTGGGATTAGAAGTGGTCAATAGAGGGGTCCCACAGGGCTCAATATTGGGCCCCTTGATGTTAACATTTATGTCAATAGTTAAAAGTCTAAAATAGTAAACAGTGAAATTCATTTGTATGCAGATGACACTGTATTGGTGTCATCAACTGACAGCCATGAATGACTGGAGTGACAGTTGCAGGTGGACATGACCAATATGGAGGTGTGGTTTAAAGAGTCTGCCTTACAGTTAAATGCTAAGAAAACCCAATCCATAACATTTACAATGGGCCCAAATAAGAACAAAACATCACAGTTACAACTCAGATCAATGGATGGTACCCAAATGGTATGCCGTGTGCAGGGCGACCGTGATTGGGTGCTTACAAAAAGGGAGACTCAATCACAGTGTCTGTGTACAGGGCTACCTGGCAGGGTAGCGAGCAGATACCGGGGTGGGCGAGGTAGGGTGAATGGATGTACGCGTGCATACACACGTGGGCAAAGGGGAGGGAAGGTATGTGGGAGGGGGTGTGGCATGCAGCTGCCGAGCTGGACCGCTAGCATGGTGGGGTGGGTGGTGCGGCTTGGGAGGTGCAAAGTGCAGGATTGGTCGGCGGTCGTTTTTTTTTGCCGGTGGGTGGCTTTGTATTTTCCAAGTTTTCATTTCATAGCGTGCACTCCAAGTTGAGAATCCATTAGTAAGGGGTGCAATTCAAAACACCCATAGGTCTCAGGCACCCTCCTCATCCTCGCCGCGAGAGTGCACCACTGAAATTCATTTTCGGTGATGTACATTGGCCGTTATGACATGGAACCTACCCAAATTATTAATGTGAAAAGTTATAAATACCTAGAGGTCTTAGTAGATTCTGGAGTTACATACTCTGATTACATTTTCTCTCAGGTAAAAAAAGTAAACCAGAGATTGGGAGCTCTAAGGAGGGTATCTGGATGCCTTACAATTGACATGACAGAAAAATTAGTAAGATAGCTATTGATCCTGGTACTGGAGTATAGCTCCTGTCTATATATGAATTCTACACAGTCCTCTTTAAATAAGATAGACCAGGTGTATTACAGGTTAGGAAGATTTGTTATCAAAGCTTAGCATGGAACCCATCATTGTAAAAGTTATGAAAAGCTTGGATGGTTATAACCAGGCACGAAAAGAATATATTCATGGCTTATTTGATGTCACAAGCTAATCCACAAAAGAAATCCCCCTTTAAATCACACCGTTATACTGGGACCATCTTGCTCTGTGAAAGCCTCTCTTAAGACATTCGAACCTGCTCATCCCTAGAGCCAAATCAAATAAAAGATTAGGTGATACTATTCCACAAAATAGCCTGGCACACACTGGAATAGATTACCAAAAGAACTAAAATCAAACCAGGGCACTCATTATTTAAAAAGTTTCTGAAGAGTTACTTGCACTCAGTTGTACCTGTTTTAGGCAGTAGCTAGTTTTTAGATACGTTCTTTTTTACTGGAAACAAATGAATGTTGTTAATATGCTGATATCTGTTTATTATATTTTACTGTCTTATTTTCTTCTCTGATGTAAATGGACTACAGGTCATTGTTGAAAATGGGGTTTCAACTCAACAATATGTATCCTGCATAAAAATAAAATGTTATTAGTCAGTCAGTTCAGACTGCCTTGGCAAAACCTGTTTCTGTGTGCATTCCCCCCAATCCCTCTCATCCAGAGTGCTGCTCAAATAAGAGGTGCATAGGGGTAAGGTGATCCTAGTGGCCCACTGCTGACCTTAGCAGATATGGTTTCCTCTGTTGAATTGACTTTCAGTTAGCAAACCATGGGTTCTGCCACTCTGGATGGACTCTGACCCAGGGACAGCTTGTCTATCCCAACCAGCACTCCCTTCACCTTCAGGCCTGGCTCCTGAAGAGACAGAAGTGAACAAGTTCAAGTTAACATCTCAGAGGGTCTCTGAAGTACTTTTGGCTGCGCGTAACCATTTCATCAGGAAGACATACACAGTCAAGTGGAAAAGATTTTCTATCTGATGCTCCAAAACCCCAACATAGCCCTCAGGTGTACTCCTGAAAAGGTTTTGGAGTACTTTCTGGACCTTTCTGATACTAGACTGCAGGATTCCACAGTTAAGGTCCACTTATGTGCTATATGAGCATACCATAAGCCTGTAGGTACCTTCTCTTTGACACAGCTACCTCTGTTTAGGAGGTTCCTGAGGGGGCATTTTGTACACAAAGACTCCCATCAGGAAGCCAGTGGCTCTCTGGGATAGCAACCTTGTGCTGAATATGCTCACTCACAAGCCCTTCGCACCTACTACAACTTGTGACTTGAAGTTTGTAACTTGGAATGTAGCATTTCTGGTAGCTGCCACACCTGCACACAGAGTATCCGACTGAAATCCATGTCTTGGTCACAGATACTCCATATACTGTTTTGCATAAAGATAAGGTAGTTCTTCAGTACACACCCCAAGTTTCTACCTAGGTGGCATCAGAGTTCCCTCTTAATCAAGCTATAATCCTGCCTACCTACTTTGCTAACTTAGGTTTTACCTGGACAGGACTAAGGACTTCAGACAGTTAAAACAGGTCTTTGTGTCTTTTGACCCTAATTGAAAGGGACAGCCCACTGCAATCATGTGCATTTCACCTTGGATTGTAAATTGCCTTTGTCCCTCAGCATGTTACAGATCAGGATAAACTGAAGGTCAAGATACATGCCCACTCTACCAAAGCAGTTGCATGTCCGTGGTAGAAACATGTTCTGTGCCTACTGGAGAAATTTGCAGAGCTGCAACTTGGAGTACAGTGCATATCTTTACCAAGTACTATGCCCTGGATGTCCATGAAAGGCAGCATGACACCTTTGGTAGGACAATTCTGAATGGATTACTATCCTGCATGAGCCCTGAGCTCCAGCCTCCCTGGTCTGGGGAATGTTTTCTGAGCTTGGTACACTGACCCATTAGTGGGCATCTATGGAGAAAACTGAGTCTTGGAAGATATGAAAGTTACGTATTTACCATAACTGTTATGTACTTACCATAACTGTTGATCTTCCTGAATGTCTTCTCCATAGATTGCCACACCCACCCACCCACCATTCCTTGGACTCATTCCAATATTGCTGTGTTGGTCTTCGCTTCTTTGTACTTGATTTGGGCTGTGAAGACACTATGTTGCTGAGTTTGGTGGCCCTTCTTACACAGACCACCAGGGCTATCTTATGACCTTAGGTTAAGTGCATAGGCTCCTCATTAGGTTCATGCTGTTCACCTCCTTGGTAAAAAAGGTACTGAGATGCTGGGGGCTGATGCTGCTGTATACCAAGAGGCATGTGCAGTGATGTGCACATGGAGCAAACTCATGCTGCCAGCCCTCCAGAACATTTCTGGCTTTGCAGGGTCTTAGTGCCTCCAACACAGGTCCATTTCTGGTGATCTATGGAGAAGACAGTCAGAAAGATCAACAGTTATGGTAAGTGCAGTAACTTTCATTCACGACTCTGGGGCTCTAGTGCACCCAAGGGTCCACCAGACCCAAGGTGCCAGTAAGGTCCTTGAGGGCTCACTGAGCAGGCAAGAGATCTCTCCTTCAACTGCCTAACTTACAATTAGTTGTTAAAGGGAAGGTTCCTGTCACCAGCATCAAAGGAAAAAGGAAGGGAGGGAGGGAGGTGAAGGGGGCCAGCATGTTGAGGGGGGACATAAAAATACCTGGGCTATTAATATTCAAAAAAATCACTCAAGACTGACCCACAGCCAGTTGTGTTTCAGAGAAAACATAGCAGCTACAAACACTCCAGCACAACCCACCACTGAATCACAAATGTAGGCCATGAATAGTGTCAAAAAATATTGGACTTTATTTCCAAAGGTGTGCAATTGTCTCTTACCATAGGGACACCAGCAGGACCCCACAACCTCTGACCAGTTTCACCAAGGGGCGTCTTCAGGGAATAACAGTCACACAAAAGTTACATCATTTTATTCATTGCACTTAAAGTGATACATACATGAAATATGTAAGAAAAATATAAAAAATATATCCAAACAATCTAAGCAGCGCTAAAGATAATCACACATAAAAAGTCCTTTAGGTAATCGGTGCAATAAAATTAAAATGAGACTATTCAATTAGTGACTACAAATTCTGCTGCAAATACAAACCATGGCAACACGTGAATATAGTACATAAAAGTTCCCGTGTAAATAGTATGTGTCTGCAGCAGATGTACCCAAACAGTTGATTTTATAATAAGAAATGCAGATTTCATGTGGCAAAAGTACATAACACGCAGATAAATAACAATGCATCAGTATGTTTGATAAAATCAATACATACAACATTTGTAACTGCCTGTCAATGCCAATATGATGCTGTAAAAGAAAAACAGTAAGCCCTAGCAATGTTAATAGGCTCAATAGAGTGGCGATAACAACATTGTATCTATACTGTTTTTTTCTTCAAAAAGGAGGCAAGTTCGAAACCCTCATTGAGACCTGTGTACTCACCGCACTGACGTACAGACCCAAAAAGTCTCCCTTCTGCTCAAAAGGGTATCTATGTCTCCCCCTCTTGGTCCAAGCCTGACTCTCTCTATCCCGCAGAAAACAGATGTCTCTCTCTTCTTCTGACATTGTTCAGCTGGAAGGATAAGGCATTATGCATGTTATGAGTTCTGATAGAACTCAAATGTTCACCCACTTGAACTTTAAACATTCGTTTAGTTTTGCCACCATAAAAAATAGGTGTGATGAGTACACTGGGTCTCAATGAGGGTTTTGAACTTGCCTCCTATTTGAAGAAAAAATCACTACTCTAATTATTGTGCTTTCTGACATTGTTGGGACACACTGTCTTCCCTTCATAGTGGCGTAATGGCATTTACAGGCACATAGGACTATTGTATGTATTGATTTTATCAAACACATTAATGCATTGCTATTTAACTGCCTGTTATGCTTTTGCCATATGCACAACTAGTTCTGCTCTTTTTAATCATTGTGCCTACTGACATCGCTGGGGCTTACTGTTTTTCTTTACAGTGTCATATTGGCACTTACAGTGTCATATTGGCACTTACAGGTAGTTACGAACATTGCATGTATTGATTTTATCAAACATGGTTATGCATTGTTATTTATCTGCCTGTTATGTGCTTTTCCATAAGGGGTCTGGAGTCAGTTTGGCACCAATCAAGGGCGTTGTCTGATGCCAGCAAGGTGGCATCCACATTCATTGGATCGGCTGTCAACATCAGATGTCCTGGCTTCACCTGTCCTGACTAGTATCTTTGACTGGTGTAAGATTCTTAATTCACAATATTGGGCTTTTTCTCTGTGGGTCAGATGGCAGCTTTCAGGGAACCATCCCACTTGAGAGCCTCAGGAGTCTGACCAAATGCAAGCCTCAGTCCATTCTGCCCAAGAAGTGCCTCCTCCCTCAGGTGTTCTCTCCCACTTACAGAGCTGAGGATCCTTGAGCCTCAGGGATGAGCAAGCTCCTTGCTCACTGAAGTAAAAGCCTGATACACTAAACCAAGACTGGTGCTCTATGGTGAGGACTGAGTCTAGGAAAATAGAGAAGTTACAGTACTTATATAACTGAAGATATTCCAGTCTCCTGAATATCTTCTCCATAAAGTACCACTCACCCCGCCCTCCTGCCATCCCCTTCTCCATAGAGCCAGGGCTACACTGGCAACTCCCCCAGGAAGAAGACAGTAAGCCTTGCTGGCAGCTATTCTTCTTCTCCAGTCGGCCTATCCTCCTCACAGAAGGTTTAGAGCCCTGACAAGACTTTCTTAAATTTTTCCAAAAAAGTCTAAAAAAGAACATGTAAATAAAAAAGAAACACCCAAAAAACAAAAACAGGGTTTTTATTTTACTTCCTTGTTTTCTCCCCTGTGCCCAGGGTACATACCCTTTATCTTCAGTATATCCCTGTTAGCTGCTATACGCAGCATTCCAGCCTTGTGGTGACCTGATTGCTCAACCACAGTCTTTTTTTTCTACAGAGCTTTTTGTCCTCGAGGTGCTGGCTGACTGTCAAGCCCCTGCTCACTCTTCCAATCTGCCACCACCTCTGTCCAGGAATCACCTGCCTCAGACGTCTCCCATGGCTTGACCCCCTGGTGGGGCCAGGAGGGGGAGGGCCATCCTCTCCCCCCCAAAGTCCAGATTCAATTTCCATGGCAGAGTCCCAGGGTAATGATGTAGGCCAGAGTGGCTGAGTGGGGCTTCCTTGTGCTCAGCCCTGATTTTCCAGTTTCCTCCTTTTGGTCTGATGGTGTGCAGTGGTACAGATGTACATATGCGTAGAGGTGCATAGGTGTTACATGCCAGCCGCCAGTCAACCCCAAAGCTGTGACACTCCCGCTGCCCTACCACACCTCCACATGGTGGCAGTGTTTAAGTGGTGCCACAAGTTCCCCATTCCCTCGAACAGGAGAGCAGTGTGAGGACGTTTCAGTTTCTCCCACCCCAGCTGACCCTAAGCAACTTGAGTGCATCACTGACCTGAACCTGGGTTGCTGGCATGGTGGCAGGTGAGGTACTGACACCTCAGCTCTTGTGCCACAGAATTTACACTGTTCTTGCCTGAACTAATCCGACTGGGGCAAGGCATTTTGTGTACAAATGTCTCTGTTAGGGTAACTCCCCATTCATGACTGCAGAGGAAGACAACTTGAGATATGGTCCCAGAGTCTTGGCACCATATGTGTTACTAGTAACGAGTCATTCAGCTTATATGTTATCAATCTGTTTGTCGCTTCTTTTTCCAGTAGTAGTCTCTGAAATACAGGTTTTTCCTCTTGGAGGGGGAAGAATGGCTCCAGTTTCTTTACTCTGCCACAACTCTTCTACCCTCGTGAGTAGAGAGCGTGCCCTAGTGGATGGCACCAGTATTCTCATATGGGTCTCTCTGTCTCCCCTTTTCCTGCTAAGGATAAGGTGCTAATGGATGTATCTCTCATTTCATTACACATCTTAAATGTTCACACTGTTACTACTTGACAGTGCCTCCTAGTTGACAGGACAATTTCTGGGACAAGTACAGAGATTCTAAGTTGAATCTAATGTTTGGATCTGGCACAGAGCTTAGGCTGACACTACCCTTGGGGCTGCTGCCCATGTTACCTTTCCTCCCATGGAGGTGCGAGCAAGACTCGTCTCTTGTTGTGGGAGAAGTGAGTGTAGCAGTAGCTCTGGCTTAGATGTGTTTTTAGAGTACCACCAACTCCCACATGGGGGTATATTCTTCACTATATCCTGCCCTCATCTTTAGCTTGTAAGTTTTTTATACTTCTTTTATTGAAATCAGAAGGTTGTACAAATCACATACAGATTCCATTAAAGTCAGTCAGCTTACAGAAATCATTAAACCAATATTTTGTTACAGATTTAAGATTCCGATCATATTAAAGCTTCTGCTCAGCTTCTATATGTATGTTTTGAAACATCATATTTAACATTGTGTATAAAAGGAAATCTATTTTCCACTCTTTATCTTAATAAAGATAACAGAAATTATTAAAAACAAGAACTAAAATGTGTAATTTATAAGCTGTCATCCCCCATCCCCCCAGGTCAACCTTACTTAATGTTTACATAACTCTATACTCAAATAAACTTATTTCCTTCAAACAGTAATTAGATTAAGAGTAATTCCCTATATTTCCAACAGTTGATCTGAGAAAAAAAAGGAGCAAATGACACCCTCCCTGTGTATATTATTTAGTTCTTTCTATAAAAATGCCATTAATTCGTTGTCTAAGACAACAGAGGGATAAGGTGGAAAGGATATATCACAAACCTCATAAATACAATGATTCAGTAGAGAATTATAATTCAATGAATTGACTTGGTGAAAAGGTCTCACTCCTACGATTTCATAGAAAAGAAAAATTAATGTGAAATTAAATGGTTGTCCGCTGCATAAAGTTCCCAACATGTCCATTGGTTATTATATGCCCTTTGCTTATGTTGCAGAGAATATGTGATACGCTCCATTTCTTGCATTTGTAATACTACTGCAATCCAATCTTTTTCCTCAGGTGGTATAGGCTGCAACCAGCATCTAGTAACCGCTTTTAAGGCAGCTGCTATTAATACTGTACATGCCATAGGTATTTGGCCTCTTTTCCCTTTAATTCAATTGGTTCTGTTCCCAAAACTATATTTTCAGGGCCCACCACTCCCTCCCTCCCCACCATCAAAGTAGTTTTAATCTGAGTGACCACCACCTTCCAGTATGTCTTTAACTGAGGACATAACCCAGAAGATGTGCACCTGAGTAGTACACGTCTTTCCGTGCCATCTCCAGCAATCTGTAGATTTAGACAGATCAAGTTTGGCCTGAAACTTTGGGAATAGAAAATATCTAATTCATACCCTCCATAAGAATTCTCTCCAGTCCGGGGTCAAGGAGGTTGTCCAGACAGCAGGCCAACTTTTATTCCATTCACTTTGTCGCAACTGTATGCCCAGTTCTCCTTCCCATTTTAGTTTAATATGCTTTGCTGTAGTTTCCTGTTCAGCTATAATTTGCATATATTAAAGTAATAGCACCTTTAGCTGTAGGGACTGTCCATCAGTTCCCACATCTGGCACTTAGGTTAATATCCCAGTACTGACACTGCAGTGCAGCATGAGAGGGTGCTGCACTTAAGGTGCGCCGCTCGGATGAGGCGTTAAAACAAGGTCCCATCTGCCTGGATTGGTGGTAGTTCAGGTGGATGTTAAAGATCCCATGGCACTTATCGAAAAGAGTAGGGGAACTTCCCCGGTGTCCTGGCCAAATTTCCCTCATTCACTAAAAAATACCACCAACAGCTTAATCTGGTTCAAGGTCAGTCTGCATTCATCTGTATCCCCCTCCCCCGGGTCGTGCCTGAAAATAGGCAGGATTTGTCTAGTGCACTTACCCGGTCAACAAAAGCTAAATAAATAATAATAAATAATATTGCCTCAAAGGGGGGTAGGGGAGCACCAATTTCTCTTATAGTTGTGGGGTCGTTAAGATGCACAGTAATATAATTTCTAAGTTGGTTGTAGCGAAATCATCTATCTGTTGTGGTTAAATTATACCTCTGGGTCACTATATCAAATGGAAGGATTGTGGTGCCCTGCATGAGTTGCCATGGGAAGTGAAAACCCAAACATGCCTGATGTTTAAACCATGGATCTAGTCCGGCTGGTGGGAGTTGTTCATCCCAGGCCCACCATTTATATCTACCAAAGTGAACCAGCTGTTTGTCGCCTGCCCAACCTTCTAAGGCTGCCTGAATCCCAATTAGTTGTTCCACCTTTCTTCTAGATGTCACATCCAGATGAAAAGGCAGTGCCTGCAGGGAGGGTCCCAGCCATAGCCAGCTCTATTGATCTCTAATGTGAGAAATATTATGGTTCTGCTACGGAAGCACTGTCTTCATTTGAGCAACTACCCAATATCTGGTTAGGTATAGCAGTGCAAGACCCCCGTGTTGTTTTGTCAGGTGTAGGATTGACCGCCTTATCCTCAGCCTTTTAGAGTTCCACATGAAGGTTAACAGTTGTCTGCAAGATACTAACTCCTGTTGAGGAAGAATACAAGGGACACTGAAAAGATATAAAAATCTCAGCAGGATGTTCATTTTGCCATTTGTACCCGAGCATGTAATGGTAACGGAAGAAGAGACCACAGCTTGTAGGCATTCTGTATATTTTTAACCAGTGTGGGATAATTATCTTTAAACAGAGAGGAGGTGGTCTGCCTCAAGTAGATTCCTAGGTATTTCATACTGGTGAGGTCCCAATGTATTAGGTATTTAACCCTTAGTTGGGGTGTGGCCAAGTAAAAGAATGATAAAACCTGTTTTACTTTTAGCTTGTAAGTTATTTATATTCAGTTGTTCCTTTTCTCATCATGTGTCCTTTTTCTATTCTTCTATACTATTCTACAAGCAACTGCCTGTAGCCACATTCTTCTCATTCTCCTTGATAATGGAACTGAGGTAGCTAGGGTGTCAGCAATGGTTACTGGCAGGCATGTGGCACCATGTGGTATTTCGCATGCTCCTATACCAGTAGCCAGTGCTGACACCCTGGATGAAAAGATTTGCTCCTTTGGGATCCTAGCACCTACAGCTAAGGCCTAAGAGTGGTACTGTTTTTCAGGAAGAACTTCAGTTACAGTATGTAGGTACATAACGTTTGTATCTGTCACTTGGTATTTGCTGCTCATGCTGCACGCCTACCAGTCACATCACAATCCCCTGCTTGAGACATCATTACTGGCTGCTGTAGAAGTGATTATAATGTTGTAAGTAGAGGATTATACTGTCCCTTGTAGACAAGTAGCCAGTTTTATTTTTTGTTGCCCCCCCCACACCCTCACCCATCTTATAAAAACATAGACACTGATGGCAGAAAAAGGCCTCATGACTCATCTAGTCTACCCAACCCTGCCTATGATATGTTGTGGGTATCCTAGCAGTTACATACGCCATTCTCTGTTCCCCATGGCTTGCACGCTCATGGTGGGGCAGTCATGGTGCCTTGGCCATGTGGGAAACTGAATCCAATCCCATGGTCAATGGTGTGGGACCAGCTTCATCCTGCTGTAGCCAGGATGTTTTCCTAATTTTTTTTCCTTGTCCCCTTGGATGCTGGTTGCAAGGGTGTGCATGCAAGCATGTCCACTCTCCCCTACCAGTGCTACTTTCAGTAACCTGGGTGGTACTCACAGTGGTGTCTGACAGCCTCCTTTGCAGATGAGAACAGTGTTCTCTGGGAAGTTTGATCCCCTCTTCCATGCTGACCTTTAGCACCCCTGGCTCATTAGAAAAACTTGGGATACAAGGGATTTAAAAAAGGCTAGTATATTTTCTATAGATGTATATTTGTATGTGTATCCATAATCAGCTTTTGCCCATGCCTTCCTCTGCAACCCCCTTCCCCGGGTCGCACCTGGAAATGAGCTTTGGCTCAATGTTTCTTATCTGGTTACCAATGTTTAAATAAATAAAGTTAGGGACCCCTAGTGGCCTGAGGTACACAACACTGGCTCTGTAGAGATTCTCAGATTTTTTTTCTGCAGCTGATCCCGGCAGGTTCTGCTCACTCAGCTCAAATCAAGATTATTACTTGCTTGCAGCTTTGGCCATAGCACATCAGTACATATCAAACTCATTACCATGCAATATAAAATATATCCACACACAGAATACATACACAGTTATTATACAGTGACCAAAGTTTTGTGAAACATGGGCTATAAGGACCAAATATCTGAAAGGGACAACACTGCTGCTCTTCAGGATACACAAAGATAAAAGGGACACACAATGTCTTTGTAAGGAGGAGATTCCAGGAAAGGTCAGGAAGAACAACTTCTCTGAATGAGTGATGGATACATGGAGCATGAGTGGTGGAAACTTGGAATGAGACTTCCAGAAAAAGTGGTGTCAGAAAGTGGACACAGTTTCTACCTTCAAGCTCAGACTAGATAAGTACCTTATAAAAAGGGGTGATTGAGTATTCCCACCTAATTGGTTGGAGGAAAAGAAACTCGAAGAGCATATGTTTTTTTTTTTTTTGCTTTATGGTGCCAGTCCTCCCAGGCTCAGCCCCTGTTCCCTTCCCCTCTGGATTTACCGGACATGACAATCCACCCAGGTTTTCCCCCTCTGGGTGGGGACACTGAGCAGGTGCAGTTCCCCACAGAAGCCTACACATGGTTCCTGGTGATGGAACCCACCGGGAGGCTTCCCTGGCTTACCCCCCAGGGTGGGGCTGTGGAACCGGGCCATACTGGCACAGACTACCACTCAGGTCGGCAAGAAGCAGGGCATTGTTAATGAAGTTGGCAGCAATTTTTCCATGGTGAACTCTCAGGGAGGCATGCCATGCAATGATGTAACGTGAGAGCGTGGACATCAGGCATGCCTAACAGCTCAACTCTGGGAGCTGTGTTCACCCGGCCTCTGCCAGGGGTCAGTCTTGCACTGCTTGCTTCCAACCCCCCCCAGAGGAGGAGAACAGTCCTATGGATGCTCAGTCCACCTTCCCCTGGCTGGCCCTCTGACGCTTTGAGTCCGCCTCCCAAACCTGTGGCGTCAACATCGCAAACAGAAGCCCAACCGCTGTGCCGGCAGACCAGGAAGGTCTTTGTTTCCTAAATTTGGATGTGTGTACTGAGTTTTAAAATTTCATGGCACTGTATTGTCTAATTTGGTAAAATTTTTATCACTAATGAGCAAAGCTCTTTCCTATGGGCTGCAACCTCTCCAAAAGGAATCTTTTTGGGATATCGCAATTATTTATGACCATTGGAAATCATACTGCATGTTCATGTCTCATCTACAAGTACATTCCCATGGAGGATTTGGAAGCTACCAAGTGATTCACCTATAAATGGGTAGTAGTGGCATAATTACTAATTTTCATCATAATAGAGGATGTTTATGAATCATGCTCCTTTATTAGGGCTGTGCCTTTGTCATGGTAAATTCTGGAAAAAATCATGGTACGGTCAGGTCAAAACACCAAAGTTCATAGATTCATTTCATTTTCATTTTCAAGTTCATTTTGTGTTTACCACACTATATCTAGTGTGACATTTGCATACAAGCACAACAGCAAAGATTTAAATGTTTAACATTTCTGTATTAAAGAGCTACTGATGCCTCAAAGAAAACTTTGAAAAACATAATATTTAGGTACAATTTAGCTTGCATTCCAAATATATTTTATAGATTTCTCCTGAACAATATTTATTACTGAGGAAATGTGCATGAATACATGATCTTTATATCTCAGAGTTCATCTGCCTTTTATAGCTTACTCCCTACTTCGTCATAATCATCTGTTGTGACATCACAGTCTGTTCTCATGGAGTAACTGTCAGTGCATTATGACTTCAGGTAGGGAGAAGGCAACTGGAATAGATCAACTCTTCAGGAGTAAAGAGCCTGTTTTCATACAAATTACATCAGTTATAGTAGGAGGAGGAATACAGAACTAAAGTGAAATAAAAGCGAACTGCATCTAAATGTTATGTTTTGTTAAAGTTCTCCTGAAGGCATCAGTTGCTCTTTAATAAATTAATTGGCCTGTACTGTTCTGCAACAACAGTGATAAATTACTAGATTTTTTTCACTTTATCAAGACTTTGTTAAAAATAAAAAAATCATGGAATTGCCATGGCAAATGCCAGAAAGTATGTTATTTTTATGAAAATGCCATTATCAAGATTTTCTCACAAAACCTTGAAACTCATGGTACCATGAAGAATAGGCAACTTTAAGAACACATTATTAAGAATCTCTGTTGCCACCTACAGGATAAAGTCTACACTAGAAAATAGATCAGTAGTTTCCAAAGTCAGACTTTTGTTGATGATTTTCGAATACTGTTCTTCTTTGTGCAGTCCACATTTGGCAACAAATGTATCTGTTTAGCAGTATGTATCCAAGCAGAGCTGAAAATCAGACTTTGACCCAGCTCATTTCCTGGTTAAACAGCTAAAATAAACAAAAAAGGGACATTCAACATCTTCAAAAATGTCCAGTACATGCTGAGAACAGCCTGATCATGTGATGACAAGTAAATCGCAAACAAGTAATGGCTCAGTTGCCAGTCTTTGTGACATCAGTGTTTCGTACTGACCTCGCCTTTCCTGCTTCTTCGATGATCAACACTCACTGAGTCAGATGGTCATAGAGATGATAGAAAACCCATCCAGTTGTAACCCTTTCAAACCCTTTGTCAGGTATTGTAGACACTTAGAATATCTTTATTGGATTAAAACATTTAAGTTGTGGTTTTATTTATTTATTTATTGAGGTCTAGGAATTACAACCCTTTGAGTCAGGGACTCTTTTTCAAAGGCTGCACGTCAGTACAATGTGTAGCAGGCAAGTGTTACAGGCATCATGAAACAATGACAGTAAATTATAAAAAGAGAAAAAAAAAATTACATGTGCCTTGTGCCATGATCAGTTTTGCTTAGGTCTGTCCCTGTGATATCACAGCCCCCCCCCCCCCACCAGATCCTATAATCTTTCAATGGTTGCTTCCCATAGTGAGGTCTTCAGAGATGTCCCCTTCCAGAGCACAATTAAATGCAGGAGAGGTGGTAAGGGTACAGGGCCCAAATATGACAGAGCTGTCATTCTGTGGCCAGTGTGATTTTTATATGTTTCTCTCCATCCCCCCCCCCACACACACACATATGTGCCCCCTTGGATGACAGTGGTGACAACAGTTCCAAGAATGTATATGGAATGGCAAGCTGACATGGAGCTAGCCAAGGTCCTCTCCTTCACAGTAAGGCACCATTCCTGGTCTGTCCCCTGTGCCATGACAGGATGCAGATACAGAGTGGTCTGACCTGCCTCTATCTCTTGGAGGGTGGGAATATCTAGCCTGGTGCCACTGCAACCTCCTGCAGTCTTGCAGTGACAACCTGGGCTTGAGGTGTGGAGACTGGACCCGGGTCACCAGTAAGGCAAGTAGCTTCCAGCTGCTGTGCTGTCCGGCTGGTCCACAACATTTTAAGGGAGACTGGCTTTCAAGAGTTTGTAGCTCCATAAAAGGTATCGACCACCAAGCATTTTTCATTCTAACATCCTGGATTCAGTTCACTGTCCACACTTAGGCAGTTAGCTGGGCTCTGCTCAGTCACTGGAGCAGCCTTCAAGCTTGGCTGCTCCCATCATCACCCAGTGTCATCCTCTGGCTCTACCCCATTTGACGTCACATCTTTTTTTCCACTGAAAGTGGCATAGAAACATAAAACTATAGAATCCGTTGGCAGCAAAGGACTGCTTGGCCCACCCAGTCTGCCCAGATGTTACCTGCCTAGTCTTCCACAGACCCTAACTTGTCTCTGGTGACCCTCCCTCCTCCCTGCCTATTTATTAATATTCCCCTATGTTTATTCCACACATTCTTGAAGTTCTCCATTGTTTTCACATCCACCACTTACGCTGGCAGTCTGTTCCAGATGTCTATCACTCTTTCAGTGAAACAGTACTTCCTTGTATCCCTCTTAACTCCGTCCCGCATACCTCCAGGTCCTGGATATCATTTGCATTGGAAATAGACTCTCTTCCTGCCCCCCTGTTAACCTCTGTGAGGTATTTGCAGGTCTCTATCACGTCCCCTCTTGCTCTCCTCTCTTACAAGGTGTGCATGTTGAGATCCCTCAGTTTCTCCTAGTAGGGCTTTTGATGCAACTCCTGCACCATTTTAGTTGCCCTCCTGTGAACTGTTTCCACCCAGTCTGCGTCCTTTCTGAGGTGCAGCCTCCAGAACTGGACCCAATACTCTAGGTAGAGTTTCACCAGTTTAGATACAGTGGCAGCACCACCTCCTTTGTCCTGCTGGAGATACCCCACCCAGTGTACCCCAACATCCCACTAGCCCTACCCACTGCTTTGTGACACTTCCTGACACTTTGCGGTCATCAGTAATGACAACCCCTTTCTTGCATAGTGACTACCAGTACCTATCCTCCATCCTATAGTCACCTCCTGGGTTCCTATGCCCTAAATGCATAATTTTGTACTTTTTGGCATTGAACTTCAGCTTCTATGCTTTTGATCACTTCTTGAGTTTCTGAAGATCCCTACCCATTTTCTCCACCCTCTTCTGAGTATCCACTCTATTACAGATTTTGGTATCATCTGTAAAAAAACATACCTTCCCTTCCAGTTCTTTTGCACTATCACTTATAAAGACATTGAAGACCAGTACCAGTACTGAGCCTTGATTCACCCTTCTGGTCACGCTCCAATCATTAGATTGATTGCTGTTAACTACTATCATCTGATGCTTATCCATTAACAAGTTTCTCACCCAATTCACTACTTTGGATCCCACCCCTAGGCTGCTCAGTTTCTTAACCTGACACCCCTAAAATTGAAGCCCGGGCTGTTTGTGGTGTCCTCTATTCTTTCACTCTTTGCTATTTTATAGAAACTCACATGTTATAATAAAATAATTTTCAACATATTGAATTGCCTGGTCTCATCGAGTGCATCCAGTGTTCCATCAGTTTCTTAATCAGTCTCGTGTGGCACCATGTCAAATGCCTTGCAAAGTCAGACAGGCCACTTCCCACTACCCTCGCCTAATCTATTCTCCTGGTCAATCAGAATCTTTTGGCACGAACACATACCCCCGTGAATCCATGCTGCCTGTGGTTTTGCTGCCCACTTCAAGATGCTCTACTGGCTTTACCTTTAGCAGGGTTTCCATTAATTTCCACTACTGAAGTGAGACTTACCAGCCTATAGTTGCCAGCCTTCTCTCTCTACTGCTGCTATTATGTAGACAAAACACAGCTGTTTTTTCCAGTGCTCTGGAACCATCTCTATTTTCAGTGAACTGTTGAATAAAACCATCAGTGATGCAGCTAATGCCTCCCTGAGTTCCTTCAGTACTCTTGGGTGTATCTGTCTGACCCTATTGACTTGTCCACCTTCAGAACTGCAAGTCTCTTCAATACTCATTCCTCCAAAACAGTCTTGAGTCCATCACCCACTTTGTTCCTGCTGCTCCCTGGTGGTCTGTCCCCTCCCTCTGCTGTGAAGATTGAGCAGAAGTACCTGTTCAGGACTGCAGCATTTTCTTGGTCCTCTTCTGTACAGTCTTACCCTGATGCCCTCCTTGTCCTCACTATCACTTTCCTTGTGTTCCTTTTCTCACTTATGTACCTGAAGAAAGTCTTATCCCTTTAGCTACTCCTTTGGCTATCCTTTCCTCTGTCTGCACCTTTACTCCCTCACCACCTTTGCCGTGTCCTCTGTTTTACTCGATACACCTCCTATCTTCCTCCCTCTAGGTTTCCTTATAACTCCTAAATACTACCCTTTTTTCTTCCATCACCTTGGCCACTTCCCTAGAGAGCCATAATGTTTGTCTCTTTTTCCTTCTGCCTTTATTCACTTCCTTTACACAGAGGCTGGTTTCCTTCACTATAGAGACACAGAAACATAGAAGTTGTCAGCAGATAAGGACTTTCTGACCCACTTAGTCTGCTCTCTTTTCCCTACCTACAGTGCCATCGCAGACCCTATTCGGTCTCTGGGGTTTTACCCTCCCGCCTTACTTTTAATATCCCCTTGTGTGTAACCCATGCATTCTTGAATCCTATAAACATTTTAGCCCCCACCAATTCCAACGGGAGTCTGTTCCAGACATCTACAACCCTCTCCTGGGAGAAGTAATTCTTCACATTTCCTCTGAGCCTCCTCCCTATAGCTTCATATTGTGACCCCTTGTCCTCGAGCATCTTCTTTGGAAACTGTTACCTTTCTGTACCTTGTTTATACTTATAATGTATTTGAATGCTTTTACCATATCCCCGTTTCCCTCCTATCCTCTAGGGAGTACATATTTAATTCCTTAAGCCTTTCTTCATAGGGCTTTTGATGCAAGACCTGAGCCATTTTTGTTGCCATCCTTTGAACTGCCTCCACCCTATGTCCGTCTTGGAGATGGGGGCCTCTAGAACTGGACACAATGCTCCAGGTGGGGTCTCCCAGTGATCTATACATGAGTATATTACCTCCCTCTTTCTGCTGGTTATACCCTGCCTATTTTATTTTTATTTATTTATTTATTTAGGTCTAGATTACAAATACCTTTGAGCCAAGGCTATTTTTACAAAGGTTCCACATTATAGATTACAGCAAGACAAACATGATGGTAGTATGAACCTTGAAGGAGGTACATAGTCAATACTTAAGGTTACAGGGAATAAGTGTGAACTAGAAAAAGAGGGGTAAACAGAGACAACAAGAAGGGGTGGGGAAAAGTATAAGGAGGTGGGGGAGAGGAGAGGAGAGGAAGAAGAGGAGGTCAGGAGGGAAGAGATAAGAGCGTTGGGGTGTGGAGGATGGAAACAAGGTGGGAGCTGAGCAGCCAGGTGGCATTGTCAGTGAACGATGGGGAAGTGCATCAGTGGGGCAAGGTGTAGGCAAAGTGCTATAGCAACGGTGTGGCCTCCTGGCAGCTACATCAAAGGAACCATAAGGTGGGAGGTCTGTTTTAGTCAAGGCAGTCACAGGTGCTGGAGGCAATGAGGGAGTGGCAGGCCTTGACTTAAAAGCGCTGAGCGATGGTGTGGAGGAGATGTCACTAGCAAGTCCATTTAGCCAGCTGGGAGCCCACAAGCAAACTATATTTTTCCTTGTGTTGTATGACAATGAGGAATTTGAAGAAGCTACGGTTTAGGCCCCTGGTGTTGCAGCTGTTGTTTCTGGATTATAGGCTAGACAGACTCCAGGAGGTGCAAGTCCCATCAATATTTTCTTTGCAACCACGCAGGTTTGGTATTTTATTCGATTAGCAAGTTGCAGCCAACCTGCCTTGAGTATAGAGGTAACAAGTGTGTAAGACACTGAGAGCCAGTGATGAGCCGACAAGGCTTGTTGAGGAGGTAGATACACATTTGAGTGTGGTAGCAGTATCAGAGCTATATGATAAGGCCAATAATGGTAATGATGGAGCTCTGGACAGCAACTGTCAGGGCTTTGGGGGTTAGGTGTCTCCTGTATGGAACAGTAAGCTCAGTCTGAATTAGCAGCTTTGGCAACATTATTAATGTGGGCAGAATAGGAGAGGTGAGAGTTGAGGGTGCTCCCAAGGTATTTGAAGGTTTGGACCTGTTCCAGTGCATCGCCTTGTCTGGGTGTTAATGGAGAGGTGGTGATGCTTATGTTTATTATGGGAGCTGCTGAAAATCATGGCTCTGTTTTTTCTGATTAAGGATCAGTTTATGCTTATGAACCAGTTCTCAACTGAAGAAAACCCTGCTGGAGGTTGTCTTCCAGCTAGTTTGGTTCCTTGGTGAGAGGCTAGGATTACGCATCATCACCGTATAGTATAATTTATTCAGAACAGGAGTCCAGTAGTGTGTTAGGAACAGGATGAAGAGGAGGGCCCAGGATAGAGCCCTGTGGAACACCACAGCAAACAGGTTTGGCATCGGAGAGCACATCAGCAATTTCTACACGTTGAAACCGGTTTTTAAGGTAACTTTTAAACTATGTGACAGATTCAGAGAGCTGTGCATTTTGAAGCTGGACAAGCAGAAGGTGGTGGTGGACAGTATTGAAGGCCTTGGTCAGGTCAATATAGATAGCTTCAGTAAGTTGTCCATTGTCCAGAGAGCTGTGGATGGTACGGTGAATTCAAGTAGGGGCGGAAGGAAGTGCTATGACCTTTTCTGGAAGCCATGTTGCTGCCTGCAAAGAATATTATATTTGTCCAGCTAGTCGGTGAGCTGATCTGCCACAATACGTTCCAGGGCCTTTGACTGGGGAGGTAGTATAGAGATTGGGTGAAAGTTCCCATGGGCAGTCTTGTTACCACTTTTATGGATCGGGATGACAGTGGCCAATTTCCATTTGTCCAGGAACTGGCCAAGGGTAAGAGAGAGGTTAAAAGTCCTGGTAAGAGGCCCAAGAACCTCTTCTAGAGTGAGGGACAGCAGCTTGAGGTTGAGTGTATCATTGCTTGTTCTGGATTTGTTTATAGCTTTGGTGACATACTTGTGAACTTCATTTTTCTTTACCACTTTAAAGTAGAAGGAGGGTGACTGGCAGGGGTAGTGGAGTTGAGGGACATGGGGAATCATCATCTTTGAAAAATCAGGAGGGAGAACACTGCTGAGGTCAGTGAATGCGGTGTTGAAGGTGTTCAATGATTTTCGGGTCAAGTGTGGTACTCACGTTTATATTGAGCATGGTCAGCAGGATTTGGCCTGTTTCCAAGTGACTTTTATGTTGTTCCAGAAGTCTCTCCCATTTCCAGGAGTTAGTGAGGGCTTTCTTGTAGTAGTTAGATTTCTGTTGCCAAATGGATTTGGTGCAATCATTCCATGCACGTTTGTAGTTTTGGATGTCAATTTGCTTATCGAGGTTCTAGCCAGTTCCTCAAAGGGTGGTCCTTGGATTTTAGTTTCTTTAGGAGGTTGCCTGATAGCCATGGGTTGCAGAGAGTTTTAACTTTGTGCTTTTTGAGAGGAGCGTATTTGTTACAGGCTTCATTAAAGGTGTAGATAAACTGGCTCAGTGCAGAATTAGTATCAGTTGCCTTAAAAATAGGAGACCAGTCCTGTAGGAGATGAGATTTGAGGTGAGTTAACTGACCATGAGGTAGGACTCAAGATGAAGTTAAAAAAAAAAAAAAAAAATGAGGTAGGACTCTACTGGAGATGATTTGGGGGGGGGGGTACTGAATTTGTTGGACCAAGTACAGCTGATGGGGGAATGGTCACAAGTAGCCTTTCCCACTGCCTTGCCACAGTTTAGCTACCTTCAGGTCTTCAGAAATTATTATCCCTAGGTCCCTTTCCTGTTTTGTGACTGCTAACACTTCTCCTCCCAGTTGGTACTTTGCCCCCGGGTTTCTGTGCCCTAAGTGCACCATTTTTCTAGCTTTTTCAGATCAGCCCTCATTCTTTCCACCCCTCCTGGTGTGTCTATGCTGTTGCAGATTTTTGTGTCATCCGTGAACAGGCATACTTTACCTTCCAGCCCTTCTGCAATGTCACTAATAAAGACACTGAAGAGGACTGGGCCTAGTACTGACCCTTGTGGCTCCCCACTGGTCACTCTGCCTTCTCCAGAGTGGATGCCATTTACCACACCCTCTGACTCCTATTTTCTAGCCAACTCTCTACCCATTGTACTACCTTAGGACCTACTTCTAGGCTATGTAGCTTGCTTACTAGTCTTCTATGCGGAAAGGCGTCAAAGTCCTTTCTGAAATCCAGGTAGGTCACATCCACTACTCCTTCCTGATCCACTTCCTTGGTCACCGAGTCAAAGAATTCAATCAAGTTGGTCTGGCAAGACCTCCTCCCTGTGAAGCCATGTTGCCTTGGATCCTGTAGACCACTGTTAACAAGGTATTCCACAGTCTTTTCCTTCAGTAGTGATTCCATTACTTTGCCCAATACTGAAGTCAGGGTAACAGGCCTGTAATTTCCTGCCTCCACCCTATTACCATTTTTGTGGAATGGGACTACATCTGCTCTCTTCCAGTCCTCAGTCACCTCCCTGTTTCTAGTGACAGGTTGAACAGGGCTGTCAGAGAGTGCAGCCAGCTCCCTTTGAGTTCCCTCAGTAATTATGCCCTCCCCTCTTTTTCCCCACTGTGCCTCTACCCCTCCCTGTTGATCCCCACCTATGAGGCAGTTTCTGAGGCAGTCTTCCATTTCTTTAAAATCCACCTCCTAAAGTCCAGGGCCCTTGCCCTCATGTGGTTAGCTTCTACTCCTGTCTTAACGTTATACCACACTGTACGACGATCACTGGCTCTTAGGGACTGCACTCTGATGTCTGCAATGATGTCCCTGTTTGTGAGCACCAGATTCAGCACTTCCCCATCCCCAATGGATTATTTGACTAGTTGTCTGAGAAAAGCCCATGAAGGGAGTTAGGATGGCCCTACTCCCTTGCAGAAGCTGTAGCTGGAAGGCTTTACTCCACATCTGGCAGATGGAAGTCACCAACTAGCACCACCTATCCCTTACTTGCCATCCAGATGATGGCTTCTCTTGTGCCTTATCTAACTCCTCTCCTGTGCTGGAGGTCTTTATACCACCTGTGTGCTGAGAAGCGCCCCGGAGCCGATCTTTAGGATGACTCACAGCACCTCTAGCCCTTCCTTTTCTAGGTCTCTCCTTCGCAGCTCCTGCTGCACGAGAGGATTCTTACATTTTAAAGTGACTATTTTGCTATTTTCTTTGATTAAAGTTTTCAGTTTCAGCTGATTTTGTGCACCTGATCTTCTGATTCCGCTCTGTCAACAATTAAATGATTTAATGCAAGAAACCCAGTTTCAAGCACTTCATCAGGTGCGACTAAAGATATCAGTGATGGATACTCACAAATTGTCTTCTACTGCATGGGGCCCAGCACAAGATTGCAAACCGCCCATCTTGCCAGGCCATGCATCCATCTTCACTCAGGGTGCCAAGCACATTTCCTCCAGTCAGTAGCTGTGGGTTCGGTGGGCCCAGTTTCAGGCCATGAAGGAATTGTTTTTTTGTTGGTGCAGACCTTTGAAAAAGGCTGCATTATCACAAGAAACATCACAAGAAGTGCCACTGCTATCGACTGTGGGAGGGGGAATGTTCCCGCTCTTCCTGATCTTTCCACTCTCCAAACCATTTGACCCTGGTCGAGTCGGTTCCAGCTGAGGGAACAGTCACTGCTCCAGTGGCACCTATGATGGAGCAGTCAACTTTGTCGATCATCAGCAACAATCTGGTTGAGACTGTACTCAAACTGGCCCACCAAGTGTCAGAAGAAGATGAGGTTTCATTACTGTCCTTGACCTCGCTGGCAAGGGCCTTCCAGTTGAGGAGATGACCTCGACCAAGCACCTGATTAACCCTGCCTCATATAACCTCTACTGGTGGTCTCTTTAATGACCATGGTTCCACTCATTGTGGTGACGATGCCCCAGCAGTTGGTGTCTATTCTTCCACCTCTGTCGGGCTCCAATCGACAACAGGGATCAATGGCCAAGGTCAAGATCTCAACTGCACTCTGGTCAATGCCCCTGCCATCAGCATTCATCAAGCTCACCCTCCTCCTCAGGCAGGTGTTGACTGTGTCACAAAAAAAGAGGCTTTCTTTATTGCAACAATGGGCCCTGAGGTCTGTGGGCCAGGGACTGTCAACCTCACTGCTTTGTGGTCACCGGATCTGGATCACAGTGGATCCTGAACTACCACATTTTATATTCTCCCACTGTTAGTGTGTACATGATCCAGCAGGTCCTCTTCCCTTATCGGGTCCTGAACCAGTTGTACTAGGAATGCCTCCTGACATGCATCTACCAGGAGCTTCTACTGCAGCACATGTCTGCCTGTCTGAATATTTCCTTGGAGAAGGTCCAGAAACATGATACCTACCCTCTGACAGATATCCTGGAGCAGGATACCTCACTGGGTATTGTTTTCCCAGTTGCTGATGCTGTCCTAGGCCTTGGTCTCAGTATCTGGTTGCACCCAGCTTCCTGTCAGATCCTTCCCTGCTGAATGAACTCCATGTATGCAATCCCTACTGGGGGACTCTCCAGGTTTTCTGAGTACCTCTCTACAGAAGGGCTAATGGCAGATTTGACCTTCTATAAGCTGAAGGTGCAGGATAAAGGGGACAAGCCACTGAACAAGAAGTCCAAAAAGCAGGACTTTTGTGTTCACAAGGTCTATGCAGAGGCTTTTCTGGGGATATTTTAGGCCAGCTTTGCAGCTCTGATGCCCGGTTCAGGCACCAGCTTTTTGACAAGCCCACCAATATGATCCTTCTGCTCCTAGCTGACAGTGAAACTGAGGCCCAAGCACTTTAGATACATAGAATTTTTCTGGCAGAAAGGGACTGTTCTCACCCAGTCTGCCCAGACATTCCCTGGCTCATTTGTCTCAACAGTCCCTAATTGGTCTCCAGCGACCTTCCTTCCTCCCTACCTGTTTTCTAGTACACTCCTGTGCCTATACCATCCATGCATGTTTGAAGCCCCCATTGTTTTTCTGCTACCACTTTTGTTGTCAGTCTGTTACAGTCATCTAACACCCTTTCAGTCAAAAACATTCTCTCATCTCTCTTAAACATCCCCTTCAGCTTCATCACATGCCACCTGGTCCTGGTGCTCCTTCTCTTTAAAGAGACTTTCCTCCTGCACCCTGTTCACCTCTGTGAGATACTTGTAGGTTTCTATCATGTCACCTCTAGCTCTTTCTCTCCCAGAGTGTATGCTCAGATCCTCAGTCTCCTCATAGGACTTCTCATGCAGCCCCAGTGCCATTTTAGTTGCCCTCCTCTGGACTGCCTATACCTTGCCTCTGTACTTTCTGAGGAATGCGGCCTCCAAAACTGGACAAGTACTCCAGTGGAGTCTCACCAGTGAGTGATATAGTGGCAACAGCCCCTCTCCACTGGATATACCCCTCTGTATGCATCCCAGCATCCCACTAGCCCTACCTACTGCTTTATTACACTTTCCTGCCACCTTGAGGCTGTCAGATATGATACTCCATCATCCCTTTCCTGTTTAGTGATGGTCAGTGCCTCACCCCCATTCCATACTCAGTGCCGGGGTTCCTATTCCCTAGGTGCATGACCTTTCCCTTTTTGTCAATGAACCCCAACTGCCATGCCCTAGACCACTCCTCAAGTTCCCTGGACCACTGCTCATTCTCTTCCGAATGTCATCCTCTTGCAGATTTTGGTATCATCTGCAAAAGGGCATACCTCCCCCTTCAGTTTCTCAACAATGTCACTTATGAAAACATTAAAGAGAACTGGTCCCAGTATAGAGCCCTGTGGCACCCTGCTGGTCACTTTTCCATCATTTGAGTACTCTTTCACAGGTGGCATTAAGGGTGTGCTCCAAGCTCTGAGCACATTTGCTTATATCAGGAGCACGGTTTTTAAATCTAAATTTGGTGCTACTGTGCTCCTGCAACATACTAGGAGCCTGCTCCATTTTGCATTATTGTACTGTACATCATGCTGGGACAGTACAACATGTCCCAGAATGACTTGCCCTACCTTATTTTTGTTTTAAGACCCTCTCAGCCCATCTGTACTGACAATTAATATAACTTTCATCAAGATTGTTCCTGAAGTTAGTGGTGTTTTGTGTCATGTGTAGGGCAGCCATGGTCATATTTTTTTTTCTTTTTAGCCAACTCCTGGAAAGAACAGGGTTTTGCTGTGTTGAAAATAGAGGTGTAGGTTCTGCTGGAGTAGCAGGTTTGCAGATATAGCAAGGATGAGAGCTGACTCTATGGAGACAGGCATTGTACACCTGGTGCCAGGTGGTCAAGACAAATGTCTGTTTGTGTAGGATGGAATTTTTTTAAATGTTGAAAACAAAGTCAGGAGTCGGGACTTCTGAGGTTTACAAGCAGGGCAGTCTGTGTGGCAAAGCAGCTCTCCAGGTTGAGTTGTATCGGGTGGGTGAGAGAGAGACAGAGAAAGAGAGAGAGAGAGAGAGAGAGAGACAGAGAGGGAGGAAGGGAGTGAGGGAGGGGGAGAGATAGAGAGAGAGAGGGAGAGAGATTGAAGACAATGCACTGTACAAAATAAATTCTGAAGTTTGTCTTTTGTAAGTGAGACATCATTACTGACCGACCATGTGTTGCACTGCTACTGCTGTAATGGGGGATTGTCATCTGGAGGTGAGAACAAAGATAATGATAACCATATAACCATTCCTTGATGAATTCTTGTGTGTGTGTGGGGGGTTCAGTGTGGTACAGTGCAGGTAAACCACCTTGGTGTGGTCCTTCTTTAGACTTGTGAGGCACACGGATAAGGACAATAGATTTGGTGCACTGGGTTTTAGCAACTGGCCATCAGAAAACAACTACCACTGTAGGCCTGGGATGTATCTCTGTATGCCATGTCTTTCTGACCTAGGACTCTTAGCCTGAAGACCAAGTGCTTCTGACCTCTGTACCTTTGTTGGTGTCTAGCTACTTGGGATTGGAAACTTGGGCAGGAGCAAAGGGGGTTGTGACTGGACTGGAGTGGTCGACCTGGAACATACTGTAGGTTACCCGCACTCAGAGACCAAAAGTCAGGGGGTGAAACTGGCACTGGCCCACAAGCCTCATGCTGGTAGATTTTGTACTGAGCTTGTAAAACTTTCCTTTAGCTAACCCTACTAGCTTACACTGGAGAACAGAATATTTCATTAAGTACAGAAGCTGGCTAGAGGAAAAGACTATGCGACCAGTGAATTTTCCCAATTACTAATCCCATAGCCTGGCTAGCTGGTACAATCCCTGAAGGTGCAAAATTGTAGAAGAGTTAGTCTGCACCATCATGGGCAACAGTTTATCTATACTTTGTCTGTGGCAGGCAGCACAGTAAATCTGGCCAGTTGTAGGTGGTACTACTATGTGAGGGGGCCTCCAAGCAGTTTTACAAATTAGAAGAGCACTGTGTACCAGCAGAGACAAATGTAAGTCTCCTATATGTCTTCTCTTAAGTCTGTGTGACAGGGTGGAATAGGACCCTGTCCCAGTTGTTGGAGAAAGTGTTTAAATGCAAGGATTTTTCCTTTTCTGTCTCTTCACTTTTTCTGTGAGACTTCGGACGTGATCAACCCGACAGGCTCGCAGTTGTTTGCCTCTCGCTGTCTCTCAGTATTCTCTTGCTGTCTGTTTTTCTCCCTTGCATATCTAGATCTGCTGATATAAAAATATGTGCAAATCATTGTATGGAAATGTAACTGATATTGGGATCCCTTGTGTTTGGAAAATATATAGCATTACTGTTGAAATGCATATAATTATAACTTGAGATGACTGCAAAAAGCTGTTGGAAGCTAGAGGTTACCAGAGCTCGATTTTTAAGCCTTATGCAAAAGCTGTACAAAAGGGGGCCTCATCTCAAGAAGGACACTGTGTTCTAGCAGCTCCTGCCAGATATTTACAAAAACAGGATGCTTGCTAAGGATGGGGGTTGAAAGACTTATAAGAGCTAAGCTGTAACTTCAAAATAGATTAGAAGAAAAAAGGACACAGAGGCTGAAAGAAAAAATATTTCATTTCTCCTCTGTACATAGTTATTATGAACAAGTTTATTTTTTTTATGTTATTGCTACTGTAAATAAATAGTTTGATGACTTCTACAACTGCTCCTGGTTTTCCTGTGCTTCCTGACCTGTGCCTCAACGACAGTCTGGTGGTGGAAAAAGGAAAAGAAAGGCCAACCAATTTAATTAACTTGAAAATGTAATTTAATTAGGGACTGTAAATTACTAGGTTCCTCGGGACCTCCAGAACTATCAAAAACTTAAGTTACTATCAGAAAGTTGATAACTATTAAAGAGCAGCTGATGCCTTCAGGACAACTTTAACAAAACGTAATATTTAGACACAGTTCAGCTCGTAAGTCACGTTAGTTCTGTATTCCTCCTCACATTATTTACTACTGAGGTTATCTGCATTAAAACAAAATCTTTGTTCATGAAGAGTTCAGCTATTCCTGTTGCTTTCTCCCTCCCTGAGGTCATAATGCACTGCTTGTGACATCACAGTTACTCTCATGGTAACAGATTGTGATGTCACAACAAAGGATTACGACCTGAGGTAAGTTATAGAGTAAGCTATAGAGGCAGATGAACTGTAAGGGAACTCTAAAATATAAAGATCATGTAGTCATGCACATTTACACAATAATAATAGTGAAGATAAATATATAAAATATATACAGAATGCTAGTTGAATTGTATCAAATTATTATGTTTCTCAAAGTTTTTTTTGAGGAGTCAGTAGCTCTTTAAATGTAAAAGTATGTAGGAGCACGCCCATGGTCTAAAGTATATAGTATATTATGTGCCTGTGTAAAGAGAGACTCAATTACAGCTTGTATGTTCAGTGGCCATCGTTATTATTCTTAGAGATAGTGGACACACATCAGTACACATACACAAAGAAAAACCCGCTGGGTATGACAGGAATGCATACCTAAGATAGGGCTACAAATACCCATATGCATAAACTAGAACCCTAGTGGCATTCTTTAGACTTCCTAATATATATATATATATATATATATATATATATATGTATACACACAGTATATATATATATATATATATATATTATAGTGGCACAGAGTGCTACTATAGTTAGAGTTGAGGAGCCATTTACATGTTAAACCCAAATGTGGCACCTTAATAACTTTGCAACCGTTTGACAGATTTGCCTGAAATTTGGAATACATGATCAAGACCCATACACCTTGAGATCTGCCAAGTTTCATACCGGTCGCATATACAGCTGCAGAGTTATTAAGCATGATCTGCGTGTACGTTTACGTTTTTCTGGAATTTTACTGTCGTTTCTACAGTTCGCACGGTTTGTGTGACCGGTCCGAAATCTTCAGGGAACATGCAGCCAGGGTCTCCGATGTACCTTTTGAAGATTTCGTGAAAAAATATTAAACGGTTCAAAAGTTATTCAAAAAACAAGTTCCCATTATAACTCAATGGTAGACGTTAACAAAAAGTTTGACAGTGTCACAAATGCCGTTTTTACTTTCGCAAATGGCCCTTTTACTGTCGCAATCTGCCATTTTGTTTTCAGTTAGCTATCAGAAAAATGCTTGGCATTTAAAATTGGGACCCTCTAACAACCTAATTATTTTTGTATTCACCTAGTCGGACCCTGAGGATGCTAGCCATGTCTTTATTTTGGGGTAAAACACCCCAGAAATATCTTTTTCAAATTTCTGGAAAAAGTACTTTCGCAAAGTACTGTCGCACTTGCAACACTGTCGAATGATTTTGCGAAAGCTTTTGCAAACTTCGACAGTACTTTTCTAGGCTGTGGGAAAATTACAGCAATTCTTTGGCACCTTGCTGCAAAAGAACGGTTTGGTGTTTTGGCCTGAACTTTAGAGGGAATGCAGCCGACATCTCACAGATGTGCCTTTCAGCATTTTGTTGAAAAAATATTACATGGCACCAAAGTTATGGCACTCCAAAGTTGATGCTTTTTCCCATAGGATAACATTACGGTATCCAACGCATTACAGGAATCCTTTGGCGCCCTGCTACAAAATAACATTTTGGTCTTTTGGGCTGAAATTTGGAGGGAACACAGCCAACATCCCACAGATATGCCTTTTTGTGGTTTGGTGAAAAAATATTACAGGAAGCCAAAGTTATGGCACTCCGAACTTCTCTTTTTTTCCCATAGGATAACATTACTGCATTCGCCGCGCCTTTCAGGGCCCGTATCTCGGAAACGGTGTGAGATACGGACTTTTCATCGGAAAAATGGTTAGCCCGTAATGGGGCTAAATAACACCTGTATGCATGCACATGAACACCCCTAACTAATGCATTAAATGGGGTTTTGCCTCTACATATATATATATATATATATATATATATATATATATATATATATGTCTATATATCTATATATATATATGTATAGGGCCCGCTCCGCATTACATGGTGGGAGCTCCTTGCCTCACATTAATTCACTATTTCTCATTATCATTCTCAAAAAGAAGGGAAATTAGAGGCAAAAAAATCCGTTTAATGCATTAGTTAGGGTTGTTCCACACCGACAAAAGCGAGAAAATTTGGTGTTAGGGTTGAAAGCCCCCCTAGGACCTCCCCGCCCACACCACCAACCGGCATCGGGGTGCGCATTGGGGTTGTCGGTCCTAACTCTCACCCCATTCTCCTATACCTCTGCTTCTTCACACATCTGATGGGGTGAGAGTTAGAGGCCCGGCAACCCCAATGCACACCCTGATGCTGGTTGGGGTGATGGTGAGGGGTCCAGGGGGCTTTCAACCCAATAATCAATTCCACTTTTGTCGGTGTGAACAACCTTAACTAATGCATTAAACGGAGTTTTTGCCTCTAATATAAATATATATATATATATATATATATATATACAGTATATATATATATATACGTGTGTGCATGTATATACTGTACTCCTCCCTCATAGACAGAAATGTGTCCCCTTAGACAGAAACTTGTCTAAAATACTTCAACAGTAACAATTCCTAACTTCTGGGCTGAAGTAGACTGTTCGGTACCCAGAAGCAGGTTCAGGGATTATTCTGCCCTTAGGTAGAACTTGTCACTAAGTAACAGTACAAGTAAGAGTTCAGTTGCACAGAGGTACAGGTTCAGTACATGACTTTTTTTTTATTTGGTTGTTTAACCAGGTATAGCACACTAAGCTGAAAGCTTTTTACAGGAAGCGACCTGGGAGCACAAGGAGGTTAAGTGACTTGCTCAGGGTCACACAGTATGCAAGTGGAAGCTGTGGGATTCAAACCCAGGTCTGGTCTGCTGGATGTCACCAGATTTGCAGCTCAGAGCCTTAGACCACTGCTGTATACTGCCTCCTTTAAAGATCAAGTCTTTGTGGTGGTCTTCGGTGCCTAATGGGATATCTATGGACTGGAACAACCGCTGCTGGTGAAACAGGTGTTTCATTATTATTTGGCACCCACCCCAGTGGAACTTTCTGGGCAGGAGCAAAGTCCTCTATGTCACTGTCTTCATCTGGAGTGATATCTTCTGCCACATTTGATGGAACCTCAGAATGCAGCAGCTGATCCACATGTACATGAACAAGTGGATGTTCCACTCAAGCTGTATAAAAAGATCCACATGTTTCAATCACCACCCCAGGAATCCAAGAAATCTTGGGATGTCTACAGTCTCGAACCATCACCCTCTCCCCAGGATGAAAAATTTACACTGACTTGGCTGACTTGTCATGACCTTTTTGCCATTGTAGTTACATATAAACATGCAAACAAGCCAGCAGAAGAAGGCCATTTGGTCTATCAAGTCAGCTAATATTTTTCCTAGCCAAACTATCTCTTGTTGGGAGCTGCAATATTGAACATAGGATTTGCAAGAAAGCGAGTTGTGCTCACAACAGAGGGAGGGGAACCTTTCAATTGTCTGTGGTTTGTAGCAGATATACTGCAGGTGGAGGCTGCTTCTAACTGAAAGGTGAAAGAAGGAATTTACAATTACCAGGAAAAGACTGTTTTGTTACAATTCTTAAGATTTTCAGTGCAGGAAGAGTTCAAAGCACAGCTGACTTATTTTGGGACTGACTGCTTTTCAGAGCACAAACCACCAGGCTGTTTTGGGGCTGGGGAGGTTTACCTGCGTCTGACTTGGATGTCTGGATTTTTCTCTGTTTGATTAGCAGGGGATTTTCTCTGTCAAATTGTTGTGTATAGTATCTTGCAGACAGGAAGGCACTCATCGCAGCGGTGGGTCAGAGCTCTTAGCTGATTGTTTTGTGAGGGCACAGTTTAGGCCCCCCCCCTGGAAATAGTTCCTTTATACCTAGGGTTTGACATCATTTCCTCAAGAGTGCAAGGTGCATATCAATGTCATATCCTCTCTAGCACACAGCACTGAAAATATACGCATACACATTATATAATATATATATATTTCTATATAACAAACCAATCACACACACAAGCACACACACACACAAAAAGAAAAAAAAAGTACATAGTCATGGGGGAGTAGTGCAATGTAATGGCTGTGGGGCAGCAGTCTTCTAGGAGTCTTTCTGGAGGCTGAGATGCGCCCTATTTGCAGACAACTCTGCCCTGAGGAGAAGTTGCCGTCTTCAGGCCACACTGGACAGCAGTAAGAGAACCTTCCCCCAGGCCAGACTGGATGGTAGGAAGGAACCCCCCATCCAGGGAGCACCAGAGCCACCACCACTACCTCAGAGGTTGCAAAGAAAGCACAGCAGTTGGACCACAGTGGGCTCAGGGAGGGTGAGGAGGGTGGAACAGAGGCACACCCAGTCAGTTGTTCCACTCCACAATCCATACACCATTCTGGGGGAGCACAGCTCCCCTATGGATGCACCCACAGAGGAGATTAAGGAGGCTGAGGACACCTGTCGCATGAGGAGGCCCACAGGAGGAGGCAAAGGATGCCACAAGGAAAGGAAGCAGCTCCTGGTGGGGACTCAGTATTAGGGGATAGAACTGGGAGAGCAGGAAAACTGAAGTAAAGTGCCTGCCTGGTGCCATGGCTTGTAGGGACAGGAGCGCATCCTCAGGATCACGAGAACAGCTGCAGGGAGTCTGAGCTGGATGTCATTGTCCACCTAGGGACAAATGACTTGGCTCAACATGAGATTAGAGCAGTGCAGAAGGACTTTTTAGAACTGGGAGGGGCCTAAGACAAGTAGAACACACAGTAACCTTCTCAGAGGTGCTGCCTGTAAATGGCATGAGTGAGGCAAGGTACTTTGCAATGCAGTTTAATGAGTGGTTGAAAAAATGGTGTGGAGCACAGGGTTTGGCTTCATTGGGGACTGGGGTTCCACCTGGAGGGACACCAGCCTATACTGGCAGGATGGTCTGCATCTGTCCAGGAAGGAACAAGTCTTTTGAGCAATCGGTTTAAATGCTTCATTGGCAAGCTTTTAAACTAGTCAAGTGGGAAGGCACTGATGAGCAGCAGGAAAATCCCAGCCCTCCCTACAAAACAGGGTACTAAATGAGAAAAAGACCGAGGTAGAAAGGTCAGTGGGGATGCTGCAACAGAAAGTAAAGCCATCAAAAATGGAGACAATGAGTACCAATGCACGTAGTCTGAGTAACAAGCTTCCTGAATTAGTGGCCTTGATGGAGGAGAACATCTGGATATTGTGGCAGTCACAGAAACATGGTTCGCACAAAACCATGACTGGGACATAAACATACCAGGATACACTATCTACAGGAGGGACAGGGAGGGTAAAAAGAGGAGGAGGAGTAGCTCTTTACATAAGGAAGGAATCAAAGTAACAGAACAAAAGAGAAACAGGGGAGGAGAAGAAGCACTGTGGGTAAATTTGAGACCGCAATGGCACCATAATCCGCACAGGGTTGTATACAGACCCCTTCTTCAGGGGAGGAAATGGACAAGGAAATGATAGAAAGTATACTTAGTATGGCAAAAAAAGGGGAGATATTGCTGATGGGTGATCTGAATATGCCAGATGTTAACTGGAGTGCAGTTGCCACAGCCACTTCGAAGAGTGGGGTTATTCTAGATGCCCTACAGGGGGCATGCCTTAGACAACTAGTATTGGAGCCCACTCGAGAGGGAGCAATCTTAGACCTGGTTCTCTAAATGGAATGAAGAGAGGATCACAGATGTAAGTGGGTAGCCATCCGGGAACTAGCGACCATCGAACAGTATGGTTCCAATAAACACAGCAATAGAGCCAAGCCACAAAGGAGCAAAGGTACTGGACTTAGGGAGGGCTGACTTTGCCAAATGGGTAAGTGCCTAAGGAATGCACTAGCACATGGGCAGGGAAGGAGGGTGGAAGAACAATGGGAATAATAAAACTGCCATCACAGAGGCAACAAGCCTTTGTGTGAAGCAAATAAACAAAACTAAACGATGTAAGAAACCACATATGGTTCTCAAAGGAAGTGGCAGTGAAGGTTCAAGAGAAAAGAAAGCTTGGTGAAGTACAAGGAATCGCAGAAGGAGCAGGACAGAGAACTGTATCAGTTAAAGCAAAAGGAAGCTGGGAAGGCAGTCAGAACAGCAAAGGCCCAAACCGAGGAAAAGATAGCCAACTCAGTTAAAAAGGGGATAAAACCTTTATAGGTACATCAGGAGCGAAGGAAGACCAGGAGGGATAGTGAGGAAGCAATAAAGGGGAGGGTGGGCCGAGGGAGACTGTGAAAGGCAGAGATACTTAACAAATATTTTTGCTCAGTATTTACAAAGGAAGAGGGGGTACCTAGAACAAACAGTAGAAACACACTGGATACAGAAGTTGATACCAGCCCATTTACAGAAGAAAGGGTTCTGAAAGAACTCTTAAAACTGAAGGTGGACAAAGCAATGGGGCCTGATGGGATTCATCCTAGAATTCTAAAAGAACTAAGGGTAGAATTAGTGACACCACTGGCTGCCCTGTTTAACAAATCATGGGAGGATGGGGTGGTACCCGAGGAGCTGGAGGAGGGCAGATGTGATTCCCCTTCACAAAAGTGGGAGCAAGGCAGAAGCAGGAAACTACAGACCTGTTAGTTTAACCTCAGTGGTAGGGAAATGATGGAATCACTTGAAGGAAAGAATTGTCAAGTATCTAGAGGCCAGAGGGGCACAGGACCCAAGGCAGCATGGATTCACAGCAGGAAGGTCATGCCAGACGAATCTGATAGATTTCTTTGACTGGGTGACCAAAGTAGTAGATCAGGAAGGGGCTGTGGACATGGCCTACCTAGACTTTAGCAAGGCATTTGACACAGTACTACACAAAATATTAATATACAAGTTAGCTAGCCTGGGAGTGGGTCCCAAGATGACAGCCTGGGTAAACAATTGGCTGGAAAATAGGACACAGAGAGTAATAGTAAATGGAGTCCACTCTCATGAAAGGGGGGTTACTAGTGGGGTACCGCAGGGTTCAGTATTAGGACCAGTCTTCTTCAATGTCTTTATAAGCGACATTGCAGAGGGACTGGAAGGAAAAGTATGTCTCTTTGCAGATGACACAAAGATCTGCAACAGAGTTGATGCACAAGGTGGGGTGGAAAGGATGAAAAGGACTTGGCAAGGTTAGAAGAATGGTCAAATGTATGGCAGCTTAGATTCAATGCTAAGAAGTGCAAGGTAATGCACCTGGAAACAAAACCCAGGGAAGAGTACACAATGGGGGTGAGATACTAACAGCAACAAAAATGGAAAGGGACCTGGGGGTAGTCATATCAGATGACCCTAAAGGTGCAAGCAATGTGAGAGGGGCAGCAATGAGGGCTGGGGGATATTGGGATGCATAGGGAGAGGCATCACCAGTAGAAAACAGGAAGTTATTATCCCTCTGTACAGACAGCTGGTCAGACCCCATCTGGAGTACTGCAGTTCTGGAGACCCAGTCTTCACAAAGACATAGATAGGATGAAGCTGTCCAGAGGAGGGCAAAAATGGTGCAGGGTCTGCACCGGGAGACATATAAAGAGAGACTAAAGAAGCTTAATATGTATAGCCTCGAGGAAAGGAGGGAGAGGGGACATGATAGAAACTTTCAAGTACCTCAAGGGAATCAACAAAGTCCAAGAGGTAGCATCTTTCAAAAAAAAGAGGTGTGCAAGAACAAGGGGCACAATTTGAAGATAGAGGGGGCTGCCAGAGGTAATTTAAGGAAGTATTTTTCACAGAGAGGGTTGTGGATGCATGGAGCGGCCTTCCGAGGAAGGTCGTGGAGTCAAAAACAGTGGTGGAATTCAAGCATGCATGGGACAGTCATAAGGCAATTCTAGGGGATGGGGGTAGGAAAAGTAGGCTGCTGGTTAACTAGGATCTGCAGCTTATCCAGTAGTAGGAAATGGGCAGACTAGGTGGGCCAGCGGTCCTTATCTGCCAATTCATGTTTTTAAGTCTGCTCATATTGCAGGGTCCACAGATTGAGCTAATGTCCCTGCCCTCTCTCCCATCCTCCCTACCCATGATTCTTATCTTCCCCCTATGCCTATCCCAGCCTCTCTTAAAGCTGCTCACTGTCTTTAATGAGATGACCTCTTCCGGCAGCACACTCCAATTGTCCACCACCCTTTCTGTGAAGAAGTGCTTCCTGACATCCCTCCTAAACCTTTTACCCTGCAGCTTAAGACTGTGCCCCCTCGTGATATGGTTGCCACTCAGCTTAAAGAAACTTTCCTTATCAACATTATTTATCCCTTTCAAGTACTTGAATGTCCCAATCATGTCCCCTCTCTCTCTCTCCCCCCTGTCTTCCAGGGAGTACATGTTCAGTGCCCTCAACCTCTCCTTGTATGCCTTGCCCTGCTGACCAGCTATCATCTTTGTAGCCCTCCTCTGTACCTTCTCCAGCAGGTTAATGTCCTTTTTGAGGTGTGGGCACCAGTACTAAACTCCATACTCTATATGCTGCCTTACCAGTGACCTGTACAAGGGCAGTATAACCTCCTCTCTCCTACCACTGATCCCCCTAGCTATGCATCCCAGCATCTTGTTTGCCTTTGCTGCTGCTTTCTTGCACCGTGGAGTGTCGGCCAAGTCTGGCTTGAGCAGTGACAAATGGATACAAGACTGATATTTTAGGAACAGTTCAGCAGGTGTTCACTCTGTGACTGTATGAGGAGTGTTTGTGTAAGCGAACAGAAAACAAGACAACCTTTGAGCTGTAGGTACTTGCTGTGAATGTAGTTTATTCCAAGCTTTTTTGAATGTCTGTACAACTTTTTCAGCTGCGCCACTGGATGCTGAATGGTAAGGTGGAGTCAAAATATGTCAGATGTCATTCTGCTTTAAGAACAGTTTGAAATTATGGGAAGAAAACTGGGGATCATTGTCCAACACTAACTCCTGTGGTAGGCCATAAGAGGCAAAAAGCAGTCAGAAGCTTTACAGTCTTTTCAGTAGTCGTGGTTTGTGTGGGCAACACTTCCAGCCATTTGGAGTGGACACCAGTTACTACTAAGAAATGTTATTTGTCCACTTCAGCATAGTCAACATGGATGCACTCCCATGGTGTGGTAGCCTAGGACCATGGATACAGGGGTGTGGTTCACTGTTGGTTGTGGGCAGCCGCACATGGCACACATTGGTTGACCAGATGTTGGATAGCTTGGTCAAGTCCTGGCCACCAGAGATATTCTCTGGCCAATGCCTTCATTTGAGAGATTCCAGGATGACTGTCATGTAAATCAGAAAATAATCTCTTGCAGAACCTTAGAGGTATCACAACTCGAACTCCCCACAGAACACAGTCTTGCTCTGTGGACAACTGGTCCTTCTTGTCTAAGAAAAGTCAGAGAGTCGGGTTTCTTGTGAAGCTGGGCGAACCATTTAGGGTGAAATCTAGGACTTCAGAGAGGACAGGATCTTGCCGTCACTCTGCTGCAACATCCTATGAAGCAATTGGTAATTTCTCAAGATATGAAAGATGGAATACTGCTCCATCGTCTTCCTTCTCTGTAGCATGTTTGTATGGCAGTCTCAATAATACATCTGCATTTGTGTAATTGTGAGAACATCTGTATTCAATGTCATAGTCATGAGCCAACAACACAGGGCTCATCACTGTATTCTGAGTGCTGCGAGAGTTGATATTGTGGCATTTGGTCCCAGAATTGCCAGTAGAGGCTTGCTTTGTACAAGTACTCATGGAACTTCTTAACACCGAAAATTATGCTCAAAGCTTCTTTCTCGATCTGAGCATAGTTTCTTTCGCTTGGGGACAAGGTCCTGGAAGCAAAAGCAGTCAGGTGTTCCTCCCCAGAAGATAGAACATGAGAAACGATGGCCCCCGCTCCATATGGTGACGCATCACATGCTAGCCTCAGAGATTTGGCGGAGTTATAGTGCGCTAACCATTTGTTGCTTAGAAAACATTTCTTACAAGTCTGTAATGCTTCCTCACACTATGGTGACCAATTACATTGAGCTTCTTTCTGAAACAAGTCATTGAGGGGTTTCAACAGTGTGGACAATTGGGCTAGGAACTGTCCATAGTAGTTCGACAGTCCTAAAAATGATCTTAACTCTGCCACATTTGTTGGTGCAGGTGCCTTGACTATAGCATCCATCTTGCCCTTTGTTGGGCGTTGATCTGGTGACCTAGGTACTCAACAGAATTTTGCAGAAATTGGCATTTGGCTAGCTTTACTCTCAGTCCATACCACTGCAGTCTGGTCAGAACTTGGTCTAGGATTGTCAGACGCTCTTCCACTGTGGGTGCTGTTACCAAGCTATTATCCATAAAGCACACTACATGGTCCAGTTCATGCATTATCTGGTCCATTGTGGTCTGGGAAATTGCTGATGCTGTGGAAACTTCATATGCCAAGCGATGATACCAGTAAAGTCCCTTGTGGGTGTTAAAGGTTAGATATGGTTCTGACTCAGGTTCCAGTTCCATATATACAACAGTTCACTGTAATCTTGTAGTCACCACACAAAACAAAGAAAGGGGGGTCACTAGTGGAGTACCTCAGGGCTCAGTACTGGGTCCAGTCCTCTTTAACATCTTTATAGGTGACACTGCAGAGGGTCTGAAGGGAAAAGTATGCCTCTTTGCAGATGATACAAAGATCTGTAACAGAGTTGATACACAAGAGGGGGTAGAAAGGATGAGAAGGGACTTTGCAAGGTTGTAGGAATGGTCAGACATATGGCAACTTAGATTCAGTGTAAAGATGTGCAAAGTAATGCATCTGGGAAACAAAAACCCAGGAGAAGAGTACACAATAGCAGGGGAGGTACTAACAACAACAAAAATGGAACGGGACTTGGGGGTAGTCATATTGGATGATCTAAAGGTGGGTAAGCAATGTGAGAAGTCAGTGAGGAGAGCCAGGGGGATACTGGGATGCATAGAAAGGGGCATCACAAGTAGAAAAAGGGAAGTGGTTATCCCTCTGTACAGACAGTTGGTGAGACCCCATCTGGAGTACTGTGTGCAGTTTTAGAGACCTCATCTACGCAAGGACATAGACAGGATGGAAGCAGACCAGAGGAGGGCAACTGAAATGGTGCAGGGTCTGCATCAGAAACCATATGATGAGAGACTGAGAGAGCTTAGTATGTATACCCTTGATGAAAGGAGGGACGGGGGGACATGATAGAAATGTTCAAGTACCTCAAGGGAATCAACAAAGTCCAGGAGGGTAGCATCTTTCAGAAAAAGAGGTGTGTAAGGACAAGGGGACACAATTTAAAGATGGGGGTGGCTCAGGGGTAATGTGAGGAAATCTTTTTTCATGGAGAGAGTGGTGGATGCGTGGAACTGCCTTCCTGGGGAGGTTGTTGGGGCTAAAACAGTGGGGGAATTCAAACATGCATGAGACAGACACAAGGCAATTGTAGTGGGGGGTGGCAGGAAGTAGGCTGTTGGTTAACTAGAATCTGCAGCTTATCCAGTAGGTAGGGAAATGGGCAGACTGGGTGGGCCAAGTGGTCCTTATCTGCCATCAAAGTCTATATTTCTATGTAACCTCATTGCCTTGTCCTGTTTTGGTACTGCAACAATAGGGGCAGCTTAGTCGCTCCTCTCTACTCATTAGAGGATACCATGGCCTTCGAGATGGTCCAGTTCCTTCTCTACTACTTCACTTACAGCATAAGGTACTGGTTGAGCCTTGTGGAAAATGTGAGTGGCTCCCAGTTGCACTCGGATCTTTGCCTTGAAATCCCGGATTGTGTCGTAACCATCCTGGAAAATAGGACCATGTTTGTCCAATACTTTCTCTAGCGCATCTTGCTGTGCTTTGGTCACAGTATTTAAGCTGAAGATCTTTTCCCAGTTCAATTTGATCTGTGTGAGCTAGTCTCTGCCTAGAAATGCAGGTCTTTCTCCTTGTACCACCACTAGAGGCAAGGTCCATGTTCCTCCCTCGTAGGTGACCGGTACTTCAATCTCCCCTAGCACAGGGATTGGGTCTCCTAAGTAAGAAGAGAGTTGAGTATATGATGGTTGCAATGGGCACTGCTGAAGTTGCTCTCTGTAGATGTGCTCAGGCACAAGAGATACTGAAGCTCCAGTGTCAAGCTGCATGCTAACCGGGTTTCCTGCTAGCTCCATTTGGAGGTAAATTTCTGCTCCTTTTGCCCGTGTTGCATACACAATAAACAAGCACAATGCCTCATCTTCTGTTTCAGTGGTTGCAGTCCTGTCTGTGACATACCATGCAGTAGCAGTCCGTGACGTACTTTTGCACACTTTCAGTATGTGACCTACTTTTCTACAACCGCTGCATTTCTCATGTCAAAATCAGCATGTGTTTTGCTGGTGGTTACCTCCACATCTGTAACATGGTTTTGACTTTGCGAAAGTGCCCTGTGGTGTTGGCTTCCAAAATGTTTGAGGTTGTTGATAAACAGATGAAGGACCACTTTGTGGTGTGGAATATCCTTTGGGTGCTGGAGTATGAGTGACCTTGTGAACTCCATTTCTTTGGGGTTCAGAATGTCCCGCTAGTTTCCCGGTATCCTTCTGAGCGAGCTCCATAGCAAGGGCATTCTCACAGGCTATTTTGAAATTAAGTCCTTTTCTGACAACAGGCATTTTTGGTAGGCTTCTGCTCTCAGATCACATCCTCCAGAAACTGGCCAAAGTCACAAATGCTTTCCAAATGCTTCAAAGCAATGATGTAGTCAGCAAGAGCTTCCCCCTCCTCTTGGCTCCAACAATAAAATCTGAAGTGTTCTGCAATGAGAATTGGCTTGGGCTTGAAATGCAGTGAGTTGGACATATGCCATGTCCTCCACTTTGGCAGGTGTAGTCAGATTCTTGAGGAGTTGGTACACTGTAGGTCCCAAAACTGCTAGGAAGACCTTTGCCTTTTTTGCATCAGGAACTTCATTTGCCTCTAACCAGCGTTCAAAGCATTCTAAATAAGATTCAAATTCCTCTTTTGATTCCTCAAATTCTGGTATTCTGCCAATGGCTGTCATGTTTTTGACAGGTTGTTCTGTAGCTGCAGTGTCCACAAAACCAAAAAGACTGCCTTTTATTTTCAAAGGCTTTTCAGTATGTGCTGCAGACATTCCTCGTGTCTGAACTAACTATGGTATGCGCTCCTTTAGGTACACTGCCCCACATTTATGGAACCTTCTCCATGTCGACTTGGCTAATTGTCATACTATTCAGGGTTTTAAGTCGGGCCTGAAAGTATACCTGTTAGAGCTTAGTCTCTGTGACTGTAACCGCTAGCCTGGAACTTAGTCTCGGTGACTGCAATTTTGCTTGTCCCACAGCAGTCAGCCCATGGGGTGGCAATACATCCTACATACTGCTGATACCATCTGTTCCCTAAAGTATTGTTTGTTAAGATGTCTCATGTCTGATTTAATTTACTATGTTATTATGTGTATGTAACTGACATGCTCTGGAATGTACTCTTTACCCTATCTAATGTACGCTTAATCTACTGTGTACTCCTTCCAATGTATGTACTACTGTGTACTCCTGCCAACTGTATGTAATCATTGTCTGTAACTAATCTGGGTCACTCCTGAAAAAGGGACCTCTGGTCTCAGTGAACTTACCCGGTTATTAAAATCTAAATAAATAAATTTCTCTATTATGCCACAAAAGGCTGCTATTGAGCTGCTTTTACTGCTGTGGTCAGGAATTTATGCTGCTGATGTAAGTGTCGACATATTTTACAACTGTTGTTCTTAGGTTTCACATACCAGAAAAAGTGTTTCCCACTCTGTAATTTTTTTCTGTTCAAACTCAGCAAGTTAGACAGTTCACACTAGCTGGAGTTTTGTTGTCAGATTTGCTTTATGTGTGATCCTGAAGCAAGAGATTGAACAGACACATTTATGATGTTTACGGTAGCCTGGCTGGTGGGGAAAGATACACAGTCTGACAAACTAAATGTGAGGTAGCAGGTGGGGATTTACAGCAGTTAAAAAACATGCCTTTTAGAAAAACACTTGTATTAGCTCAAGTAACATTTCTTGCAGTCATCCGAGCTGTTTCGCTTTCATCCTCAGTTGCCAATGTAATATATTACGTGCTTGTGCAGGGAGTCTCAGTTACAGCCTGTATGTTCAGTGGCCATTGTTATTCTTCTGAGATAGTGGACATACATCAGTGCACATACACAAAGAAAAGCCCACTGGGCATGACAGGAACTTATACCTTAGATAGGACTACAAATATCCATATGCATAAACTACAACACTAATGGCATTCTTTAGACTTCTTACTGTAAACATATATATATATATATATATATATATATATATATATATATATATATATATATACTACCATATATATCCATGTATATATGACATAGAGGAGCACATAAGTTTCCCGGTACAAGTGTGCGCCTCTGTTTCGTGGAGCGCATCACGCTGCATTCTTAACACTACCCATGTAGCATTTACCTCCACCCTCTGTCTCTTGTTGGTTAACCAGTTTCTATCCCAGTTCAACCCTTTGGATCCCACCCCCAGGCTGCACAGTTTCTTTATCAGCCTCTTGTGTGGCACTTTGTCGAAGATCTTGCTGAAGTCCAGATAGGCAACGTCCACTGCCTTCCACTAATCTATTTACCTGGTCACCCAGTCAAAGAAATCCATCAGATTTGTTTGGCATCACCTCCCCCTCCAAAAATCCATGCCGCCTGTGGTTTTACAGACCATTGGATTCAAGATGTTCAACCGGTCTTTCCTTTAGCAGGATTTCCCTTCAGTTTCTTCACCACTTATGTAAGACTGACCAGCATGTAGTTGCCAACCTTCTCCCTGCTGTCGCTCTTATGTAGAGGGACCACATCTGCTCTTCTCCAGTCCTATGGAACCACATCTGTTTCCAGTGAACTGTTGAATAAGGCTATCGGTGAGGCAGTTAACATCTCCCTGAGATTCTTTAGAATCCATGGATGTATCCCATACAGTCCCATAGCTCTATCCATCTTCAGATCTGCTGCAAGTCCCTTCTTTACGTTCAACTGTAAATGGAATTGTGTCCCCCCTATTTCTGCCACTCCCTGATGGTCCGGCTCCATTCCTCCCTCCACTGTGAAGGCTGAGCAGAAGTACTTGTTCAGGAAATCTGCTTTCTTTCAGTCCTCTTTTGTGCAGTCCCCAACCCCCACCCCATGCACTTTTAACCCTCACTACCCCTTCCTCTTCTCACTAATGTTTGAAGAAAGTCTTATCCCCACTTTGTGATCCCTTTTCTGATTCTTTCCATCCAAACCTTTGCTCCACTCGCTGTCTTGCCTGCTTCATTCTGCTTTAGTATGTGTACCTCCCTGCCCTCCTCTTCCCTCTGTTTCCTTATGCCTCCTGAATGCCTTCCTCTTCCCTCTGTTTCCATATGCCTTCTGAATGCCATTCTCTTCCCTCCCCTCTATGTTTCCTTATGCCTTCTGAATGCCCTCCTCTTCCCTTTGTGTTTCCTTATGAATACTGAATGCCATCTTCTTCCCTCTGTGTTTTCGTATGCCTCCTGAGTGCCACCCTTTTTTCTTTTACCACTTTTGCCACTTCCTTAGAGAACCATAATGCATTGGCTTTTCCACTTACCTTACTTTTTAACAAATCACTTCTAAAAAATGAAATCCCAGATGACTGGAGACATGCTATTGTGACACCAATTCACAAAAAAGGTAATAAGGCAAATGTCGAGAATTATCGCCCAATTAGCTTGACTTCAATCATTGGGAAAGTATTAGAACGCATAACTAAATCTAGATTTGATGAGGAAATACAGCTGCTTTCTATGCAGGATATTTCTCAACATGGATTCAGACCAGGATACTCATGCACTACCAATTTGGTTTCTTTCTATAACAAAATAAGTAATAACCTTGACACAAATATCCCATCAGATGTTATTTTACTTGATTTTAGTAAAGCATTTGATAAAGTGTCTCATGCAGTTCTCATAAATAAACTTTGTAACCTTGGCTTTTCATCTTACTTACTTAATTGGATATCTCGTTGGTTGTTCAATAGATCACAGAGAGTTAGAATTAATGGTGTTTTGTCTAACCCTGGAAAAGTGACACATGGTATTCCTCAGGGCTCAGTTTTGGGCCCTACCTTGTTTAATATATTCATATCAGATATGAATATTTACTCGGATAATTATATCTCAAAATTTGCAGATGATACTAAAATTGGGGGTAGAGTAGATTCACTAGTTAACATGAAATCGCTACAAAATGATTTGGAGCAAGTAGAACAATGGCCGAATGCTAGCTTAATGACTTTTAATCATACTAAATGTAGAGTACTTCACTTTGGGAGAAATAATTTTAAGCACAATTATTTTTTGAACAATACTTGTCTTAAATCAGTATCAAGTGAAAGGGACTTGGGTATTTTGATAGACAATAAACTATTAACAAATACTCATTGTAACAAAATTGCAAAAATATCAAACACAATCATTAAACTAATAAGAAGAACTTTTGTTAATAAATCTGAACAATATCTAATACCGCTTTACAGAGCATATGTTAGACCACATTTGGATTATAGTTCCCCTTTTTGGAACCCTTATCTTAAAGGAGACATAAATCGTCTTCAACAAATCCAGAGACGATTTACAAAAATTATTCCTAAATTAACTAACAAACCATATAGTTCTAGACTTAGGAAGACACGTTTATATCCCCAATTTTTAAGAAGAAAAAGAGGAGACATCTTATTAACTTATTAAAAATCCAGTATTAATGGAACAATGTGGGCTAACATTTCTTGTTAGTAACTTCAGTAGGATTTAAATACTGCATTTGGGTAGGTCCTTGGAGGTAGCTAGATTGTCTACTAGGATTTGCTGACAGTTAAACTATTTTTAAATTTCAGGTGGCTGAGCAGTTGAAAAAGAAACTTGCAAACTCTGCTTATCTTGGAAGTAACCTCATAAGTGTTTAAATACTTCATTCTGGTTGTCCCTTGGGGGTAGCTGGATTGACTACTAGGCTTTTGGGACTGAAACTATTTTTAAATAATTTACTGGTGCGTAGGAGTTTGTGACAGTTAAACTCTTTTTAAACAGAGTTACTGGGGTTAAGGAGTGGTCACAGAAAAACCTGCAGTGTGAAACAGGAAAAGACGGTCTTTCAAGCAACAGAGGGTGGTGGATTAAGGTTTACGCTTTTGTTGCAATTCTTAAGATTTTCAGTGCAGGAAGAGTTTAAAGCACAGCTGACTTATTTTGAGGACAAGCTCTCAGAGCACAAACCACCAGGCCTGTTTTGGGGCTGGGAAGGTTTACCTGTGTCTGACTTGGATGGGATTTTCTCTGATTGATTAGCAGGGTATTTTCTATCAAATTGTTGTGTAGGGCATCTTCCTGACAGGAAGGCACTCATTGCAGCAGTGGGTCAGAGCTTCTAGCTGATTGTTTTGCGAGGCACAGTTTAGGTCCAACCCTTCCCACCTCCACCACCCCCCCTGAAATAGTTCCTTTATACCTGGGGTTCTGACATCATTCCTCAAGAGTGCAAGGTGCATGTCACTGTCATATCCTCTCTAGCACACTGCACTGACAATATAAGCATAAACATTGTATAATATAAATATATATTTCCATTACAAACCAATCACACAAAAAAAAAAAAAAAAATGTGGGAGTAGTGCAATGTAATGGCTGTGGGGCAGCAGTCTTCCGGGAGTCTTTCTGGAGGCTGAGATGTTGCCCTATTTTCAGACAACTGTCTGCCCTGAGAGAGGAAGTTGCCCGTCTCAGGCCACACTGACAGTAGTACGGGACCTTCCCCAGGCCACAATGGACAGTAGGAAGGAACCTCCCCATCTAGGAGCACCAGAACCACCACCACTACCTCAGAGGTTGCAAAGAAAGCACAGCAGTTGGACCACAGTGGGCTCAGGGAGGATGAGGATGGTGAAACAGAGGCACACCCAGTCACATGTTACACACCACAATCCATATGCCATTCTGGGGGAGCATAGCTCCCCTAGAGATACACCCACAGAGGAGACTAAGGAGGCTGAGGACAACTGTCACAAGGGAGGCCCACAGGAAAGAGGCAGAGGACACCACAAGGAAAGGAAGCAGCTCCTGGTGGGGGACTCAATTATTAGGGGGATAGAACTGGGAGGAGCTGGGAAATCTGAAGTAAGGTGCCTGCCTGGTGCCATGGCTTGAGGACAGGAAGCGCATCCTCAGGATCACAACAACAGCTGCAAGGGATTCTGAGCTGGACGTAATTGTCCACCTAGGGACAAATGACTTGGCTCATCATGAGGTTAGAGCAGTGCAGGAAGACATTGCAGAGTTGGGGAGGGGCCTAAGACAAGTAGCAAACACAGTATCCTTCTCAGAGGTGCTGCCTGTCAAAGGCATGGGGGAGGCGAGGGTAATTGGCACCATGCAGTTTAATGAATGGTTGAAAAAATGGTGCGGAGCACAGGGGTTTGGCTTCATTGGGGACTGGGGTTCCACCTGGAGGGACACCAGCCTATACTGGCAGGATGGTCTGCATCTGTCCAGGAAGGGAACAAGTCTTTTGAGCAATCGGTTTAAATGCTTCATTGGCAAGCTTTTAAACTAGTCAATGGGGAGGCACTGACAAGCAGCAGAAAAATCCCAGCCTCTCCCTACAAAACAGGGTACTAAATGAGAAAAAGACCAAGGTAGAACGGTCAGTGGGGGATGCTGTAACAGAAGGTAAGGCCATCAAAAAATGGAGAGCAATGAGTACCAATGCCCGTAGTCTAGGTAACAAGCTTCCTGAATTAGTGGCCTTGATGGAGGAGGAACATCTGGATATCGTGGCAGTCACAGAAACATGGCACACACAAAACCATGACTGGGACGTAAACATACCAGGATACACTATCTACAGGAGGGACAGGGAGGGTAAAGAGGGGAGGAGTAGTTCTTTACATAAGGGAAGGAATAAAAGCAACAGAACAAAAGGGTAAACAGGGAGGAGAAGAAGCACTGTGGGTAAATTTGGAGACAGGACAAGGCACCACAATCCGCATAGGTTAGATACAGACTTTCTCAGGGGAGGAAATGGACAAGGAAATGATAGAAAGTATACTTAGAATGGCAGAAAAAGGGAGCTATTGCTGATGGGTGATCTGAATATGCCAGATGTTAACTGGAGCGCAGTTGCAGCTGCCACAAGAGTGCAGTTATTCTAGATGCCCTACAGGGGTGTGCCTTAGACAACTAGTACTGGAGCCCACTCGAGAGGGAGCAATATTAGACTTGATACTCTCGAATGGAGATGGAGAGAGGATCACAGATGTAGAAGTGGTAGCCATCTGGGAACTAGCGACCATCGAACAGTATGGTTCACAATAAACACAGCAATAGAGTCAAGCCATACAAAGACAAAAGTACTGGACTTTAGGAGGGCTGACTTTGCCAAAATGGGTGAGTGCCTAAGGAATGCACTAGCAAATGGGTGGGAAGGAGGGGTGGAAGAACAATGGGGAATAATAAAAACTGCCATCACAGAGGTAACGAGCCTTTGTGTGAAGCAAATAAACAAAACAAGACGATGTAAGAAACCACTATGGTTCTCAAAGGAAGTGGCAGTGAAGGTTCAAGAGAAAAGAAAGCATTCAGGAAGTACAAGGAATGCAGCAGGAGCAGGACAGAGAACTGTATCAGTTAAAGCAAAGGAGGCTGGAAGGCAGTCAGAACAGCAAAGGCCCAAATTGAGGAAAAGATAGCCAACTCAGTTAAGAAGGGAATAAAACCTTTTATAGGTACATCAGGAGCAAAGGAAGAAGACCAAGGAGGGATAGTGAGGCTTAATAAAGGGGAGGGAGGGTGGGCAGAGGGAGAATGTGAAAAGGCAGAGATACTAAACAAATATTTTGCTCAGTATTTACAAAGGAAGAGGGGGAGGTACATAAAACAAACAGTAGTAACACTCTGGATACAGAAGTTGATACCAGCCCATTTACAGAAGAAAGGGTTCTGAAAGAACTCTTAAAACTGAAGGTGGACAAAGCAATGGGGCCTGATGGGATTCATCCCAGAATTCTAAAAGAACTAAGGGTAGAACTAGTGACACCACTGACTACCCTCTTTAACAAATCATGGGAGGATGGGGTGGTACCCGAGGACTGGAGGAGGGCAGATGTGATTCCCTTCACAAAAGTGGGAGCAAGGCAGAAGCAGGAAACTATAGACCTGTTAGTTTGACCTCAGTGATAGGGAAAATGATGGAATCACTTCTAAAGGAAAGAATTGTCGAGTATCTAGAGGCCAGAGGGCACAAGACCCTAGGCAGCATGGATTCACAGCGGAAGGTCATGCCAGACTAATCTGATAGATTTCTTTGACTGGGTGACCAAAGTAGTAGATCAGGGAGGGCTGTGGACATGGCCTACCTAGACTTTAGCAAGGCATTTGACACAGTCCCACACAAAGATTAATATATAAGTTAGCCAGCCTGGGAGTGGGTCCCAAGATGACAGCCTGGGTAAAGAATTGGCTGGAGAATAGGACACAGAGAGTAATAGTAAATGGAGTCCACTCAGAAGAAAGGAGGGTTACTAGCGGGTACCGTGAGGGTTCAGTATTAGGACCAGTCCTCTTCAATGTCTTTATAAGCTACATTGCAGAAGGACTGAAGGAAAAGTATGTCTCTTTGCAGATGACACTAAGATCTACAACAGAGTTGATGCACAGGGTGGGGTGGAAAGGATGAGAAGGGACTTGGCAAGGTTAGAGGAATGGTCAAATGTATGGCAGCTTAGATTCAATGCTAAGAAGTGCAAGGTAATGCACCTGGGAAACAAAACCAAGGGAAGAGTACACAATGGGGGTGAGATACTAACAACAACAAAATGGAAAGGGACCTGGGGTAGTCATATCAGATGACCTAAAGGTGGGCAAGCAATGTGAGAAGGCAGCAAGGAGGCTGGGGGATACTGGGATGCATAGGGAGAGCATCACCAGTAGAAAACAGGAAGTTATTATCCTCTGTACAGACAGCTGGTGAGACCCCATCTGAGTACTGTGTGCAGTTCTGAGACCCAATCTCATGAAGACATAGACAGGATGGAAGCTGTCCAGCGGAGGGCAACTAAAATGGTGCAGGGTCTGCACCGGAGGACATATGAAGAGAGACTTAAGGAGCTTAATATGTATAGCCTCGAGGAAAGGAGGGAGGGGGGACATGATAGAAACTTTCAAGTACCTCAAGGGAATCAACAAAGTCCAAGAGGGTAGCATCTTTCAAAAAAAGAGGTGTGCAAGAACAAGAGGGCACAATTTGAAGATAGAGGGGGCGGCTCAGAGGTAATTTAAGAAGTATTTTTTCACAGAGAGGGTTGTGGATGCATGGAATGGCCTTCCGGAGGAGGTTGTGGAGTCAAAATCAGTGGTGGAATTCAAGCATGCATGGGATAGTCATAAGGCAATTCTGGGGGGTGGGGGTAGCAAGAAGTAGGCTGCTGGTTAACTAGGATCTGCAGCTTATCCAGTAGGTAGGGAAATGGGCAGACTGGGTGGGCCAAGCGGTCCTTATCTGCTGTCAAATTCTATGTTTCTATGTAACATTAGCCAAAAAACGTATCGTAGGTAGGATGCATAATCAGCAGCTCCAGGTAAATTGGACAAACACTAAAAGACATGACAACTATTTTAGTATAAGAGCTGCAAAATTATGGAACATACTTCCTCAAGAGATAATTAATTCTGCATCCTTAGATATATTCAAATCTGAGTTAGGCAAATGGCTTAAATTAACTCATAATTTACAATGATCCTCTGTTGAGGGGGACAATCATGATGGGCCCTGTGCCTTCTTTTGTCCTGCATAAATCCAGTAAATTTTCCTTCTGCTTTTACTCACTTTCTTCATGCAGAGGTTAGCTGCTTTAGTTATATCCATCTCTTATTTTTGCCCATTGTACCTCACCCCTCCCTGGCAATCACCCCCCACCCTCCAAAAGAGGTTCTGAGGCAGTCCCCCATTTCTTTAAAATCCACCCTCCTAAAGTCCAGAACTCTCATTCTTGCATGGTTAGCCTCTCTTCCTGTCTTAATGTTAAACCACATCATATGGTGATCACTGGTACCCAGGTGGCTGCCTTCGACGACATCTGCAATGCTGTCCCTGTTTGCAAGCACCAGGTCCAGCACCATCCTGTCCCTAGTGGGTTCTCTGACTAGCTGCCTGAGAAAAAACCCTTGTAGGGAGTCAAGGATGGGCCCTCTCCTTGCAGAAGCTGCAGTTGCAAGGCTCCACTCCACATCTGGCAGATTGAAGTCACCAGCTGGCAGCACCTCCCCCTTGTCACCATTCTAATGATGGCTTCCCCAAGTGCCATATCCAACTCCTCTCTTTGTGCTGGAGGCCTGTACACTACTCCAGTGGGGACTGCAGTCCTGGAGCTTGAATCCAGGGTGATCCACAGCACCTCCATCCCTTCCTTTTTTCTGGTGCCACTGCATCTCCATGGCCTTGATTCCATCCCTGACATATACAATACCCCCTTCTACCATCCTCCCTGCCCTGTGTCTCCTGAACATACAGTAGCCCAGTATGGCTATGTCCCAGTCATGATGCTCAGTGCACCAAGACTCCATAATGACCACTAAATCAAGGTCAGCCTCGACCATGATGGCTTCAAGGTCTGGGATTTTGTTTCCAAGACTCCTTGAATTGGTGCACATGTCTATTGATACCTTTCTTCCTCCCTGCCTGCTGCCCTGCTTCCCCCTCCCATTCCTGACTGTGTTCTTTCCTAAAGCTCCCCCTTACTTTCCTCCTACCTTTTTAACTACCTTATTCCTTGCCTCCTTCAATCCTCGCTGTCCTGGTTTTACTGCTTCCCTTTTCTTCTGTCTCGTCCTCATCCCAGCCTTTCTGTGTCCCTGCCCTAGCAGAGTTTTCTCCCACTGGGTCCTTCGTCTCTGCTGCTTCATCATCTGGGGGGGAGGGGCAATTTTTGCTTTCCTTTCTTGCAGGTTACATGCTCATCCAAATGGCATTTAAACCTCCCACAAAGGACTTCAGTCCCCTTCCTGGAAGGATGCAGGCCATCTCCCATATACACTAAGGCTGGCACCCTGTCCCCAATGCAGCCAAAGCCCTTCTCCATGCACTATGCCTTTAGCCAGTCATTAAATGCCCTTATGCAGAGTACCCTTGCATCTCCCCAGCCATATACCGGTAGCACCTCAGAAAAAGCCACCTTGCATACTACCTGTGAAGGCCCCACACCAACTCCCGCAAGTTTCTCTGCACTACCACTACCCTGTCCCCTGCCAGGTCATTTGTCCTAAGGTGGACAATGAAGTCTAGCTCTCTGCTATCTCTTGCTGCCCAAGCAATCTTCTGAATATGCTCTCCAAATTGAAGCATCTCTCAGGCACTGTCCCTCTCCCTTCCTTCTACCACTCCCAAGTCTATCCCCTTAACAACAGTGTTCCCCATCAGCAGCTGCTTCCTCCTCAGCTGGGGGCCTCTTCCTCCCTCTTTGGGGTCTCCACTTCTGAGGATCTCCATTTCCTCTCTTCCCACTGCAATGAGTGCTGCCTCTTGGTCGCCCTATTTTGCCAGTATGGCAAAGGAATTCTGCAGTGGTATAGGCTAAGAAGCATGCACCCTTCCCACCATCCCATCCTACCGGACCCGCTAAGACTTTGGGACCTGGAGCATTCACTGTCAAAGCACAATCTGCAGACAGCTCTGGACTCAGACACTTCATTTTGCCTGTGCAATGGTAGCGTCTGTCCATAAGAGGGCCTAGCTTCATCTCTCAACCTTTATGCCTGAGACTTGGCATGAACTGGTACATTAGCCCATATTGTGCATGGACTTTTTTGGCCTTGGACTGCTGAATCATCTCACCCACACTGAGAAGTCCATCATCACCCTACACTCTGTGACACTGTCCCAGCAGGCTAAGCAGCTGCCTAAGTCCAAGCAGGGCTTTCAGAGCACCTTTCATAGCTTTGGATACCAACAGCATCAGCAGGATATACATTACCATCCAGCAAAACTGAAGAAGGGTGGTGGTCGTGGGCAGGAAAAGGGTGGATGGTGGTGTGTCCAGTGGTTCAAGGTTAAGTTTATAACAGATGTATAAAATCACATATAATTTTTTACATCTCAAAGTTTTAAAATCAGCAGATCAAGTACAAACATACAAAATATCAGTTTTACAATGATCCATTCATAAATAAAGTGCTATGTCCATATAAAATCTTTAGCAAGCCCTCTGCTTATCTATAACAGGCATTTACAAATTTTGTAACTCCATAAATAACATTTATTTTATCCAAACTCAGAAGATATTTCATACAATCTTCCTCATTAGCCGGTTTATACTTTTGAAGGAGTGGCATAATCCATCTCTTCCTCTCTAACAATAAAGTGTCACATCCCAGAAGTGCATGAGTTATATTTGGAGATTTTACATTTTCACAACTGCATACGGGTTTATTCCCCTTTCCCCACATCTTTTTTCTCTGCAAGTTAACAATTCCTAGACTTTCCAATCTCAACCTACATGGATTATTTCTGTGCCATTTATTTTCACAATTTGATAGATAATATTTTGTGTCCCTGTAACCCCCCTGTTACCCGGGGTTACTAGAATCCCAGTAAGACCTAGTGGTAGGCAGGGAAGGCAGCGTGTGAAACTCCAGTTAAATGAATATCACACTGTCTCACTCTGTTCTCAGTCTCAGCTGAGACTGAGGGATGACATCACCATAGAACTATCGCAGCTGTATGAGCCACATTTTAATCTGCAGTTGGAGTTAGGTTAGAATGTTGGGAGTTTTTCAACGGTGGGCAGCAGTTGTGTGTGAGCAGTCTTGAAGAAAGGAGCACAGAAGTCTGTGCACAGGCTCTTGGAGCCTAAAGCTCTGACACAGAGCTACTTTTAGGGAAAGGAGTGTGTTTCCGCCAAAAGAGGAACACAGTAAGCTGTTCATGAAGTGGTGGAGACCGCTGTCACTGGTCTCTGTGCCCCATCCCTGAGGGGATGGGGGTAAAAGGTTGTCTGTTATTCCAGGGGAAACCTCCTGGTTCTGGCTAGGGAAGAAGCTGCCTTATTTTTTCTAAGTTGTGCTGCGGCACCAGAAGTGTCAAGAATCGCCTGTGGGGCACCTGCAACCAAAGGGAGAGTTCTGCTCCTACATGGGGCCTATGTTTCACCTGAACTGTTGTAAAGTAGGGATTGGACTGCTTAATCAGTGGGAGGCCTAGAGGAATAGGCTAAGCCAAAGTAAAAGTATGTTCAAGTCCAGCACAAGGGGAAATCCAAGACATATAGAGGAAATGTGCTAGGCATTTACCCTTTAATCTACACTGCCAAGCTTTTCAGAAAGAGATGTTTAAGTATGTTCGAGTCTAGTACAAGGGGAAAGTCAAGACATGTAGAGGAAATGTGCTATGCATTTACCCTTTAATCTACACTGCCAAGCTTTTCAGAAAGAGATGTTTAAGTATGTTCGAGTCTAGTACAAGGGGAAAGTCAAGACATGTACAGGAAATGTGCCATGCGTTTACCCTTTAATCTACATTGCCAAGCTTTCCAGAAAGAGATGTTTAATGTCCAGAGAAATGGCCAGGTATGGATTGTGGAAGCTAGAGGTGGGAGACCCCCCATCTTTAGTAACCAGGTTCACCTCTATGGATTTGCTCTGTGGCCCTTTTACTTTGCCTCAGGCACTTGGCCAGTGTTGAGGGAAGTGCCCAGACATGGGATTGAAAGGAAATTTCCCTTAAGGAGTCGAAGGCTCTAAGGTGGTTTAGGGGTCCACCAGAAAAATGTGTCCATGTCACATGGACGGGGTTCGAGTGGCCGGCAGGGGAGCTGAGCCAGGGAAAACCCAAATAGTGTACAAGTCGGGCTGTGTACCCAAAGCAGCGTGCAAGTCTGGGCTGTGTGCTTGGTGGGTCCTGAGCCTGAGGGCTGAAGTGTTGAAGAAGGTTCTGTTTCTCTTATCTACATTACCAGGAATGTAGCCCCGTGGGGGTCCATCTATGCTTTGTTTGTTCAGTTTGGATGTGAATAAAAGCCACACTTTAGAATCCCATTCCTGGTATTGGACATCACAGTTATTGCTTCCTGTGTTCGGATTTACTTGGGTGCCCCTTCGCAGAGTAGCCAAACCTAGCCCTTGTGCCGAGTAACCTAGTCCTTACCGAACCCAGTCCCCACTGGTACTGCTGTCAGCTTCAACAGCATACCACCTGTCGCTTGCAAAAAGGCAGGGGTGTAGGGGCTTTTATCCCAATTTGCTTTATGCTGGAGTAAAGGCCACCTATGTCCACATTTTGTATTTTTTCAAAATCATTCTGCATTTCAATGTCGTGTACTCTCTGTATAATTTCTTCTACAAATTGATTCACGTTTGTATTAGCTTTAGTAGACTAAAGATCTTCCATGCCAGTTTTCTTTACAATCATATTCAGAGTTGTGAACCAGTTTACTGGACTAGCTCCAGACTGTAGCCTTTCCAGATGATCTAACCAATATAATTTTGGGAGCCTGTCATTAGGCATTTCTTTTAAAGTTTTCCAAAATTTAAGCACTCTTACTTTAATTCTTGCTGACAAGGGACTCAGGCTAGCTTCTAATCTCATAAAGGCTGTTGGGAAATCCCCAGGTAAGTTAAGTGTATTTCTTATGAAACAGAAACAGAAACACTGGCAGAGCCTCACAGTACTACAGGTAGCTGAACAGGACCATTTGAAAAACTCTTCTAGCAACTGGAAGTTGGGCTGTGCATCTGGACTGTGCTAGCCCGTCGATGCTTTGCATCGACTCCCCACCAACCCTGGACTGACTCTTCATTTATAGGTCACATTGGTCATGCTACTACCTTCCAACACCCCAGTTTCCCATTAGAAAGTTATACTTTGCCACCACTAGGAGTCGCTGTTGCCTCCCCCTCTCCACACTACTTCCTGCTGTCTCCCTACCACTCTTCCCACATGCCTATCTCTACTTCCCCCCTTCTGCTACTGCTAACTGCACCTCTATTCTCTGCCCTTGGTCAGTATTGATCCCCTACTTTCTACACCAGAAGTGGTTAACCTAACCACTGCACCACCATAACAGCCTAATGTCCTAAAGTTCATTGGTGCCTCTCAAACCTCCGTTGTTATAACTACTGTGCTGCTAGTAACATTTAGACTGGAAACTGTCTAAGGATAAGGGGACAAACTACAGGGAGGGATTTGGAGGGGGCACCAATGATGTGTGATCTGCTCTGAGGGCTGTTCTGTACTGGGGAACTTTTAAATTGTGAAAGGGTTAACTAGTGTGGGGAGAAAGAACAGAACGGGACTTCTAGGGGGCATAACTGCTGTGTGACCTGTACTGGAAACTGTTGAATAATGTGAGGGGTACAGTCCCAAGAGGGATTAAAGAGGGCATTACTGCTGTATGATCTGTACTGAGAGCTATCAAATAGTGAGGGGTAGAAGCCCTGAGAGGGACTTGTAGGGGGCTTTAAAGCTGTGTGATCTGTACTGAGAATCTGTTAAGAGGTAGTGGAATTTGTAAAACATTTTTTGGTTTAACCTTAGCAGGAGTAATATGAGCCTTGTGCATCTTTGATAGGTGATTGGGTAATAGGCATCCAAGGTGTCAGTTTAAGAGTACAAACATACAGAGCCAAAACCCCAAAATTATTGCTGAAATATTGTTAACAGCATTGACTGTATTGCTAAACTGTATAGGTTACATATCTTACATTCTACCAAAATTATTGGTAGGACTGACATTAACATGGAAAGGCAATGCAGCTGGAGGGGCAACCAAAGAGAAGGAATCTTTGGTTCAGTGGTAGGGTGTAGTGGGTGCGGGATGGCCATGGTCTTAAATTGGTCTTGGAGGATGGGAGGATGCATGGTGTGCAGACAGCTTACACAGCTAAGGGAGGAAGTGGGGTGGTTGAGGTGGGTAATAAGCAGGAGGGGGTACAGTGGGGAGGAGGGTGGAGGAACAGGGACAGTACCAGCTGGGTGGGGAGAGGAGAAAATAGGAGGACCACTAGGGATAAGGCACATGGGTTGAGAACATCATGGTATGGAGGAATGAGGATGGGAGGAGGTACAGTAGATGCATCAGAACACAAACAGAAGATAGTGGCAACACAACGGGGGGAGGCAGGGGATCTAGGGACAGGAAGCATAGAGAAAACGAGGGGTCAGGAGGTGTGGAAGGTAGTAGGTTCAGGAAAAATTAGGCAGACACCAACTTGGGAGTGGAAATCAACAAGGGGCACAACAGACAAAGGGAAGAGAAGCAAGGCAGCAGAGCAGGAAAACAGATTTGCACCCCTTGAGGTACTAGTGGACGATGATATGGAGGAGACTGGCTGTGAGGAGCCAACAGAGGAGGGAGCAGAGGGAAATTGAGAGAGATGGGGATAGACCATTTGGGGCCAAACCAGGGAGAGGTAATAGTGAAGGATGGTCTTAGGGTAAGAGGCAGCAAGGAGCCCATAGAGGTAGGAGCAAGGGACAGGGAAAGCAAAAGAGCAGGAGATAGCAGCTTTGGGGGCCCATCCATGGAGAGGAGTTCATAGGGAAAGGAGAAAGGGAAATGAAGGAAATGGGATGAGCACCAAGGGGGTCTTGCTGTTTTCTGACATATGCAGTTAGCCCCAACACTTAAACTGCCCCGGAGAGGAAAGAGTTAACTCTATGCGTGAGCATAGAAAGCTGAGCTTGAACTCCGTTCAAACCTCTGTCTACAGCACTTCAAAGTGTAACCGTCAGATTCTTATGAGCTAATACTAACTAACTACACTTCCTAAGTGGAAATTGTAAAGAAAATAGCCAACAGGCAACACATTTTTGGGTCCCCCAAAAGACTCAAGTCGAGAACCCCAAATAATAACCAGGTAGTGAACCAACATATAACTACAAAAACAACATAACTATAACCCACTCCCCCTTTCTAAAAAGGAGGAGTGCTAAGTACACCCCTGAGGTGCAACACTGTACCTGCCAGCCCACTTCCTAAAAACAGGTTCTGAGAGGGGAGGCAGGGAGGGAGGTCAGAATACAGCATAACTCCATTAGAAGAAACACAGTTACTTAGGTGAGTAATTTTTTCTTCAAACAACATGAAGTCTTGCTCTATTCTGACATATGCAGACTATCAAGCAGTACCTCCAAGGAGGAGGGAACCGACCCTATTTCGGGAATAGGCTCTGCAGTACTGCTTACCAAACCTAGCATCACTCCTAGCCTGGATATCCAGAGAGTAATGCTTGGTGAATGTATTGGCTGTTTTCCAGGTGGCTGCTTTGCATATTTCTAGTAAAGGTATATCTCTGGCAGCAGCCAGAGAAGCAGCCGTACCCCTAGTCGAATGAGCCCTCAGGCCTGAAGGGGGTATTTTGCCTAGCTTTTCTTAGCAGAATTGCACACAAGAGACAATCCACCTGGCAATAGTTGTCTTAGTAGCAGGTTTACCCTTTCAACTTCACCATAAGTGAGAAACAACTGAGAACAGTCAAAGCTAAATGCCTTAGTGTGCTCAATGTAGTAGCTAAGTGCCCTCTTAACATCCAAACTGTGTAATCTTCTTTCTCCTGAAGAAGAATGATCAGTGTAGAACACAGGAAGAGACATGGACTGGTTCAGATGAAAATCTGAAACCACTTGGGTAAGAACCACCTATTGGTTCTGAGGACCACCTTATCTCTATGGAATGAGATAAAATCTAGCTCCACTGACAGAGCTTGTAACTCGCTCATACGTCTGGTAGATGTGATAGCTACCAAGAACACAGTTTTCTAAGTCAAGTTCTTAAGTTCTGCTGAAGCCAATGGCTCAAACAGGGGTAGTATAAGCTGAGCAATACAAACATTAAGATCCTAAGCAGGGGTAGGGTCCTTTAAAGGAGGGTTGGTATGAAGCAAACCCTTTAAAGAACTTACAGAAAATAGGGATAGATGCCAGGGAGGAAGCCTTCCCCACTGACAGAAATGCAGAGACAGCTGCTAAGTAAACTTTCAGAGTGGTTGGCCTGAGACCTCGGCCATTGAGATGAACCATATAATCCCGAACAGTAGCCAGATCAGTAGTGTCTGGTAAGACATCCTTATTGGAGCACCAAATGCTGAATCTCTTCCATTTAGCATTATAAGTTTTTCTGGTGGCAGGTTTTCGAGAGTCTTTAAGAATATCCAGAACCCCATGAGACAGGTGCAGACTTGCATACTCTAACTCTTCAAGAGCCAAGCCTTGAGGTTGAGAGACTGAAGGTTGGGGCACCAGATTCTTCCCTCAGAGGAGGTTAACAGGTTGTGCCTCTTGGGAAGAGATAGGGGAAGATGGACTGCTAGGGACATCAACAGGAGATACCAAGGCTGTTTAGCCCAGTCTGGTGCAATCAGGATCACCCTGCATGGTTGTGACCTGATCTTGACCAGGACCTTGAATAACAGGGGAAAAGGAGGAAAGGCATAAAGGAATTGGCCCCTCCATCCAGAACCACAGCATCCAGAGGAACTGTGCACATGACTGGAGGTCTGCAACAGAAGAGAGGAAGGTGATGATTGTCTGGGGCTGCAAAGAGATCTATCTCTGGAGTGCCCCACCTGGAGAAGACTACTTTCAATATGAAGGGGTCCAGGGCCCATTCGTGATGGCCCTGAGAGATCCTGCTCAGGGCATCTGCTAGCACATTGTCCTTCCCTGGTAGATGGACTGCTACCAGAGATGCCTGCAGGGCATAAGTCAGAGACCACATTTTCATGGCTTCCGTGCACAAGGCCGTAGTCCAAGTGCCTCCCTGCTTTTTGATGTACCATATGGTGGTGGTATTGTCTGTCCTGACCTGAACCACCTTGCTCTTTACTGAGTCCGAGAAAGCTTGGAGAGCCAGGAATACTGCCCTGAGTTCCAGAAGATTGTTATGAAGTACAGACTCCTGAGGGGACCACACCACTTGTGCTGTGAGGACTCCTAAGTGAGCTCCCCATCCCAGGAGAGAAGCATCTGTGGTTAACACCACTGAATGAGTCTGACTGATGAATGGGACTCCTTGCCTGAGATTGTCCTGATCCAATGACCATTGGAGAGCTTGGATCAGAGTCTGAGTCACTGGAATCAGTTTGGTTAGAGGATATTTTTTCTGAGACCAAAAGGACCTCAGATGGAACTGAATGTCCCTTATCTGAAATCTGGCTCCCTGTACCACTGCAGTGGAAGCTGCCATGTGGCCCAGGAGCTGAAGAAATTGTCTTGCTGGTCGAGACACCAGAAGGCGGAAAGAAGAAGCAAGGTCTGTAAGGGCCTCTGCCCTTGTCACAGGAAGAAAAGCCTTTTGCTTGGACAGTATCCAATTCTATCCCTATGAAGGTCAGGTATTGTACTGGTTTGAGAACTGACTTTGGTAGATTGAGGAGCAATCCCAGGGAAGTGAGCAATTGTTGTGTCACTTGCAGGTCTGACTTGACTTGGTCTGGAGACTGTCCCACAATGAACCAGTCATCCAGGTATGGAAAATGGAGAGGTTTTGTCTCCTGAGAAAGGCCACTACTACATAGAAACATAGACTTTGATGGCAGATAAGGACCACTTGGCCCACCCAGTCTGCCCATTTCCCTACCTACTGGATAAGCTGCAGATTCTAGTTAACCAACAGCCTGTTTCCTGCAACCCCCCCACTATAATTGCTTTGTGTCTGTCCCATGCATGTTTGAATTCCCCCACTGTTTTAGACCCAACAACCTCCTCAGGAAGGCTGTTCCATGTATCCACCACTCTCTCATGTGAAAAAGAATTTCCTCACATTACCCCTGAGCCGTCCCCCCTCTATCTTTAAACTGTGCCCCCTTGTTCTTACACATCTCTTTTTCTGAAAGATGCTACCCTCCTGGACTTTGTTGATTCCCTTGAGGTACTTCAACGTTTCAATCATGTCCCCCCGTCCCTCCTTTCATCAAGGGTGTACATACTAAGCTCTCTCAGTCTCTCCTCATATGGTTTCTGATGTAGACCCTGCACCATTTTAGTTGCCCTCCTCTGACTGCTTCCATCCTGTCTATGTCCTTGCGTAGATGAGGTCTCAAAACTGCACACAGTACTCCAGGTGGGTCTCACCAACTGTCTGTACAGAGGATAACCACTCCCTTTTCTACTTGTGATGCCCTTCCTATGCAACCAAGTATCCCCTGGTTCTCCTTACTGACTTTTCACATTGCTTACCCACCCTAGGTCATCTGATATGACTACCCCCAGGTCCCTTTCCATTTTTGTTGTTGTAGTACCTCCCTGCTAATGTGTACTCTTCTCCTGGGTTTTGTTTCCCAGGCGTTACTTTTCACTTCTTTGCATTGAATCTAAGTTGCCATATGTCTGACCATTCCTCCAACTTGCCAAGTCCCTTCTCATCTTTTCTACCCTCTTGTGTATCAACTCTGTTACAGATCTTTGTGTCATCTGCAAAGAGGCATACCTTTCCTCCAGACCCTCTGCAATGTCACTATAAAGATGTTAAAGAGGATTGGACCCAGTACTGAGCCTTGAGGTACTCCACTAGTAACCCCCCTTTCTTCGGAATGTGTTCCATTCACTATTACCTTCTGTGTCCTGTTGTGCAGCCAGTTCGCTACCCAGGCTACCACCCTGGGACCCACTCCCAGGCTGGCTAACTTGATTATTAATCTTTTGTGTGGGACTGTGTCAAATGCCTTGCTAAAGTCTAGGTAGGCCATATCCACAGCCCCTCCCTGGTCTATTACTTTGGTCACCCAGTCAAAGAAATCAAGTTAGATTAGGCTGACATGATCTTCCTGCTGTAAATCCATGCTGCTTTGGGTCCTGTGCCCCGCTGGCCTCTAGGTACTCAACAATTCTTTCTTTCAGAAGTGATTCCATCATTTTCCCTACCACTGAAGTCAAACTTACAGGTCTGTAGTTTCCTGCTTCTGCCTTGCTTCCACTTTTGTAAAGGGGAATCACATCTACCCTCCTCCAGTCCTCAGGTACCACCCCATCCTGCCATGATTTGTTAAAAAGTGTGGTGTCACTAGGTCCCCCCTTAGTTCTTTTAGGATTCTGGGGTGAATCCTGTCAGGCCCCATTGCTTTGTCCACCTTGAGTTTTAGGAGTTCTTTCAGTACTCTTTCTTCTGTGAATGGACTGGTGTCAACAACCCTAACCAGAGTGCTTCTATTGTCTGGTTTAGGTAACTGCTCCTCATCTTCTTTGGTGAATACTGAGCAAAAGTATTCATTCAGTATCTCTGCCTTTTCACTGTCTCCTCTGCTGACCTCCCTCTCCTTTATTAATCTTCACTATCCTCCTTAACCTTTCTATGCTCCTAATGTACCTATAAAAGGTTTTATCCCCCTTTTTGACCGAGTTGGCTATTTTTTCCTCAGTTTGTGCCTTTGCTATTCTGACTGCTTTTCCTACTTCTTTCTGCTTTAATTGATACAGTTCTCTGTCGTGCTCCTTCTGTGATTCCTTATACTTTTTGAATGCAGCCTTTTCTTTTAACCTTCCCTGCCACCTCTTTTGAGAACCATAGTGGTTTTTTCCTCTGCTTTGTTTTCTTTATTTGTTTTACACAAAGACTTGTTGCCTCTATGATGGCAGTTTTGATTTTTCTCCATTCTTCCTCCACCCCTCCTATTTGGCCATTTGCTAGTGCATTCTTCAGGTGTTCACCCATTTTGCCAAAGTCAGCTCTTCTAAAGTCCAGTATCCTTGTTTTTGTATCGCTTATCTCCATGGTTGTGCTCATTGTGAAGCACACTGTGCAGTGGTCGCTTGTTCCCAGATGTCTACCGACTTCTAAATTTGTGATCCTCTCTCCATTTGAGAGTACCAGGTCTAGTATTGCTCCCTCCCGAGTGGGTTCCAGCACTAGCTGTCTAAGGTCTGCCCCCTACTGCTACTGCCTACTACTGCTAGGCATTTTGTGAACACCCTTGGAGCTGATGTTAGTCTGAAGGGCATTGCTCTGAACTGATTATGGCCTGAAGGCAATTAGATCCTGAGGTACTTTCTGTGGGTGGGAGTACATGATGGGAATGTGAAAGTAGGCATCCTTGAGGTCCAGGGAGGCTAACCAATCCCCTAGCCTCAGAGAGGGAAGAATTACTACCAGAGTCACCATTTTGAATCTTGGCTTGACAAGGCGCTTGTTTAAGTATCTTAGGTCTAGGATGGCTCACCACTCCCCTTCCTTTTTTAGGGTAAGGAAGTATCTGGAGTACAGACACCTACCCCTGTGTGGAGTAGGAACTCTCTCTATGGCTCTGAGAGCCAGCAGAGAGGAAACCTCTGCCTCTAGGGCAATGGTTTCGGAGATGTTTTCAGGTGGAAAAGACCTGACCCTCAGTTTTGGAAATTTTTTGAAGCTGAGGGCCAGTCCCTGGCTTACTACCTCCAGGATCCACTTGTCAGACTTCCAGGCCTGGAAGTAGTAAGCCTGTCTGCCTTCTACTGGAATAGGGGAGTCGACCCGGGCTGACACATCAGGGTGTCTGCTTGGCAGGAGCCTTAGACTGGGAGAAGGATGCGGCTCTGCACATCCCCCTTCTGCCTCTCCCTCTGAAAAACCCCCTCTGAGGAAAAGGAGAGGAAGCCTGTGCCTGGTAGAAAGGCCTGTGAAAAGACCTGCCTCTGCCCCTAGACTGCTGCTTCTGAGGAGTTGCCTGCCTTTCTTTGGCCTGTGCACTCCTGTAGGTGGTCCTGTATTCATCCATCTTTTTTAAGCAACTCTGTCTGCTCCCCAAACAGAGAATTACGTACCACAGGGAATTCCATGGCCTTAGCCTGAGTGTCCTGTGAGAGGCTAGTACATATGAGCCAAGCAAATCTCCGAAGAGACACAGATGTAGGCATGACTCGTGATGACACATCATTTGAGTCCACAGCAGCATGAAATTGAATCTTAGATGCCTCAATCCCATCAGCAGCCACCTCCTTCAGCTCCTTGGCTTGCTGGGGGGAAGCCTGTTTAGCCAGTTCCAGAACAATATCCCATGTGGACTTCTGGTATCTGGCTGTGTAGGTCATATCATTTGCCTGCCTGAGTCCCAAGAAGGATGCCAAGTACTGTGTTTTGGCCATAGCATCCACCTTTCTGGAGTCATTATCTGGGTGTGTGTGAAGCCAAAGGTATATTAGCCTTGTCACAGGCTGCAGCCTGCACAACCTCAACATGGCTGCATTGTTGGAACAAGAACTCCATACCTGAGTCTGACAGCATATACCTCCTGTCCATTCTGTTATCCATAGGAGGTAAATAATTTGGTGTTTGGAGAATTTTTTGAGTCTGTTTCCCAAGAGATTTATGGAGGGGAATAGACAGCCTTTTGGACTCTGGGATGTCCATCATTTCTACAAAATCAGGCTCCTCTTGTTCCTCAACAGCTTCAACCAGAGGAAGCTGGAGGGTCTCTGCCACTTTTCTATAAATCAAATAGTGGGATGGGGACTCAGAAAGCCTGGGAGGGGAAACATTAGAAGGCCTGTCTGGGGAGATGTCCAGTTCAATGGGCTCATCCAGACCTTCCACACCATCATCATCATCATTGTCGTTGTACCCTTCCTCCCCTTCCAAATCCAGTTCCTAATATTCATACAGACAATATTTTGGAACTGGAGGAACCAACCGTCTACTGAGAGGCGCCCGATTGGACGGAACCGGACGGAGTGATTCTACAATGCTTATCGCCCTGGCTATCTCTTCGGCGGTTGGATGTTGTGGTTCTGGATCTGAACCAGATGATTTCCTCTTTTTCTTTGACGGAACCGACCCCTCAGGATCAGCTCTCCTTTTGCCTGAGGGAGTTTCGCCCAGGTCAGTGGACAGTCCCTCAGGTTAGGTCAGAACCGAACCGGGCTGGCCATCCGGATTAGCGGACTTCTCGGCCTCCTTTCCCCTAAGCCTACCCAATCTCTTATCCAGGGTGGCCTTCAGAAAATTCTTGCAGATTTGGCAGTCTGAATCAAGGTGGTCAAACCCCAGACAATAAACACAGGTGGTGTGAGGCTCTGCCTTAGCAAAGGCATCCCCATACTCACTACAATGTTGAAACCCAGTGGGCCTGTTTTTTTTCTTGGGTTTCTCAGACATGGCCAGGCTAGTAATTTACCCTTTATAGCTTAGAAGCCAGGTAAGAACCCTATCAGTTACCAACCATGTTAAGGGTCGTGGAAAAAGACATTTAAAATTCTTGATTTTTTTTAACCCATAGGAACCGGTACCTCACACTAGAAAATTAGGAAATAAAATAAACCTAACACAATCGGCACCAAAACTGAACCCATCAAGATTTTAAAATTTCCACAGAAATTACACAATAAAATTAAGTTCACTATCTATAACACTTACTGTAAGGCAGACAGGGATTTGAAGCCGAAAGAAATAAAGCAAAAAAAAAAACGGTATTTAAACCGTCTAATTTTACTGAACCGAGCAAGTGAAGGAGCAATCTCCGGAGTGACTGTTCAGTTAGGTGGAGTAAAGAATCTGACGGTTACACTTTGAAGTGCGGCAGATAGAAGTTTGAACTGAGCTTGAGCTCAAGTTCTATGCTCATGCATATAGTTAACTCTTTCCTCTCCAGGGCAGTTCAAGTGCTGGGGCTAACTGCATATGTCAGAATACAGCAAGACTTCGTGTTGTTTGAAAGACGGAATTATCCAATTAAAAAAAAAAAGTGGTGAGGAAGAAAATTCCCTCAAGGTGGACACAGAGCACAGAGGAGTCAGGAAAAAGAATATATCAGGAGTAAGCAAGGAAAGTGTCAGTGGGGAGGTGAAGTGGGGTAGTGCATGCTCCATAAGATATGCAGGTACTAGAAGTGTAACCACAGAGCACAGAGCACAAGGAAGGGGCAGAGCTAGTGAAGAGGGTGGATAGGAGAAGAGGGACTGAGGGAAAATCCATAGGGAGGAGGAGAGGAAGTGAAAATGGGACAGAGCAAAAATCCAAATAAGGGCAAGGACAAGGAGGAAAATGGAAATAGGATGGCCAAGGGGAGGCATGAGCTAAGGTGTAAGCTGGAATACCAAAAGAACATGCAGGATGAAGGGAGTACAAACGTGGCGCTCACAGGGGACTCGATTATAAAGGGAATCCGATTGGGGAGGAAGGGAGCAAGGAACAGTGCAGTATGGGTTCAGTGAATGCCAGGAATGACAGCACTAGAGATGAGACACAATATACCATCTTGGGGCAAGCATCAGGATGGGAGGACTCACTTGGTGTTTCACCTTGGCACCAATGATTTGGAGGGGAACAGTCTAACAGAGGTACAGGCAAGGTTCAAGGAGCTTGCTAGGTTCTGCGGTGGCATGGTTTTCCCGTCCATTTCCTTCTCAGAGGTCTTGCCTGTACCAAGAGCAAGCACACCCAGGAGGGAAAAGATTGTGAAATTCATTCAGTGGCTGAATGGATGGTGTAGGCAGATGGGGTTTGGATTAATAGGTGACTGGGGATCAACATGGGAGGAAGAGGGACTATATGCTCCTGATAGGCTGCACCTGAGCTTAAAAGGGACAGCTGTACTAAACAGCAAACTAGAGAACTTTATAGTAAGGAAGTTAAATTTAAACTGATTGGGGGGGTAAAGAAAAGACCACTCATACAGGTAGAAGAGTTGGAAGGCTATCAGCCTCCCCCCCAGGACAAAGAGGAAAAGCAATAATAAACGGAGTTCACTCTGAAGAAAGGAGGGCTACTAGTGGGGTGCCACAGGGTTCAATACTGGGACCGGTCCTTTTTAATGCCTTTATAAGTGACACTGCAGAGGGACTGGGTTGAAAAGTATGCCTCTTTGTAGACGACACAAAGATCTGCAACAGGGTTGATACACGGGGGGGGGGTGGAAAGGATGAGAAGGGACTTAGCAAGGTTGGAGGAATGGTCAGAAGTATGGCAGCTTAGATTCAATGCAAGGAAGTGCAAAGTAATGCACTTGGGAAACAAAAACCCAGGGGAAGAGTACACAATGGAGGGGGGAGGTAGTAACAACAACAAAAATGGAAAGGGACCTGGAGGTAGTCATATCAGATGACCTAAAGGTTAGCAAGCAATGTGAGAAGGCAGTAGGGATGGCTGGGGGATACTGGGACGTATAGGAGAAGCATCACCAGTAGAAAACAGGAAGTTGTTATCCTCTGTACAGACAGTTGGTGAGACCCATCTGAGTACTGTGTGCAGTTCTGGAGACTCCATCTCTGCAAAGACATAGACAGAATGGAGGCAGTTCAAAGGAGGGCAACTAAAATGTGCAGGGTCTGCAACAGAAGCCATACAAAGAGATACTAGAGGAGCTTAATATGTATGCCCTTGAGGAAAGGAGGGAGAAGGGGGACATGATAGAAACTTTTAAGTACCTCAAGAGAATCAACAAAGTCCAAGAGGGTAACATCTTTCAGAAAAAGAGATGTGCAAGAACAAGGGGACACAATCTGAAGATGGGGGGGGTGGCACAGGGGCAATGTGAGGAAGTATTTTTTCACAGAGAGGGTGGTGTATGCATGGAATGGACTTCCTGAGGTCATGAGGTCAAAAACAGTCTGAGAATTCAAGAATGCAAGGGACAAGGCATAAGGCAATTCTTGTGGGGGGTAGGAAGAAATAGGCTTCTGGTTCACTAGGATTTGCAGCTTATCCAATAGGTAGGGAAATGGGCAGATTAGGTGGGCCAAGTGGTCCTTATCTGCCGTCAAAGTCTATGTTTCTGTGTTTCAGGCAACATGCAACAACAGGGAGGAGTTGGAAGGGGAGAAAAGGGAAGAGGGGGCTACATGGTGGAGGGGATTAGTAGCAAACGGCAGGAGTTTGGGGAATAAACTAGGGGGAACTGGAGGCCACCATGGTGGAAGAGGGTCTCGACATAGTAGCAGTAAGTGAGAGTTGGTGCACTGAGCATCATGCCTGGGAGACAGTCTTACCTGATTACCGACTGTTTAGGAAAGACAGGGCAGAGAAGGGGATAGCATTATATGTCAAGGAAGAAATTGGGGCCACGGAGGGGCTGGAAGAAGAAGGGGATACTGAGATACTGTGGGTCATTTTAGACAAAAGGAATGGGAAATCATTGAGGGTGGGGGTGGTTTACAGACCTCCTACACGGGGAAGAGGGGGATAAACATATAAGTCAGTGACAAAAATGGCATAATAAGGCAAGATTCTGCTAGTAGGGGACCTAAACCTCCCTGACATTGACTGGAAGATCCCAGCAGCGGTATCAACTAGGAGCAGGGGGATCTTAAAGGCACTACCCAAAAAATCACGGTAGTAAGTGCGGCAAACACCAACATAGAGGTGTCGATAGGGAGAAGGGCTGGTGTAAATGGAGAAAGTGACAAAGGCAAGAAGGACAGGGATGGGGCAAAAAGGAGTAAGGCCATTAGGAAATGGAGTGTAATGAGTACCAATGCCCGTAGTCTGGGCAACAAGCTACCTGAGCTGGTGGCCTTGATGAAAGAGGGATACCTGGATATCGTAGCAGTCACAGAAACATGGTACACAGAGAACCATGACTGGGATGTTAACATACCAGGGTACATAACCTACAGGAGAGACAGGCAGGGGAGAAGAGGGGGAGGAGTAGCTCTCTATGTCAAGGAAGGGATAAAAGCAACTGAACTAAAGAGTAAACAGGGAGGAGGGGAGGCACTGTGGGTCACCTTGGAGACTGGAAAGGGCACCACAATCTGCACAGGGGTTGTGTATAGACCCCCATGTCAGGAGAGGCAATGGACAAGGATATGATTGAAGGCATTCTTAAAATGGCAGAGAAAGTGGAGATACTGTTGATGGGAGACCTGAATATGCCAGATGTTAACTGGAGCACATTTGCTGCAGCCACATCCAAGAGCAGGGCCATTCTTGATGCCCTACAGGTGGCAGGCCTCAGACAGCTAGTTTCGGAACCCACTCGTGAGAGAGCAATCTTAGACCTTGTACTCTCAAATGAGGACAGTGAGAGGATCTCAGATCTAGAAGTGGGTTGCCATCTGGGAACAAGTGACCATCAAACAGTGTGGTTCACGTTAAACTCAGCTACAGAGTCAAGCCATAGAAAAGTGAGCGTACTGGACTTTAGGAGGGCTGACTTTGGCAAGATGGGAGAGTGCCTCAGAAAAGCACTAGCAAACAGGCTAGAAGGAGGTGTGGAGCAACAATGGGGAATCATCAAAACTGCCATCACAGAGGCAACAAGCCTTTGTGTGAAGCAAATAAACAAATCAAACGAAAGAAAAAGCCACTATGGTTCTCAAAAGAGGTGGCTGTGAAAGTCAGGAAGAAAAAAATAGCATTCGGAAGTATAAGGAAACACAGAAGGAGCAGGACAGAGAGCTGTACCAGTTAAGGCAGAAGGAAGCAGGGAGGGAAGTCAGAATAGCAAAGGCCCAAACTGAGGAAAAGATAGCCAACTCAGTTAAGAAGGGGGATAAAACCTTTATAGGTACATCAGCGAGCGAGAAAGACAAAGGAGGGATAGTGAGGCTGAATAGAATGAACGGTGGGTGGGCAGAGGGGGACAGTGAAAAAGCAGGGATACTGAACGAATATTTCTGCTCAGTATTCACAAAAGAGGAGGGGGAAGTGCCTAATCCAATTAACAGAAGCACTCTCGATAGGGAGGTCGATCCCAGTCCTTTCACAGAAGAAAGGGTTCTGCAAGAACTCCTAAAACTGAAGGTGGACAAAGCAATGGGTCCTGATGGAATTCACCCCAGAATTCTAAAAGAATTAAGGGAGGAACTAGTGAAACCACTGGCTACTCTTTTTAATAAATCATGGGAGGATGGTGTGCTACCCGAGGACTGGAGAAAGGTGGATGTGATTCCCCTTCACAAAAGTGGGACCAAGACAGAGGCAGAAAACTACAGACCTGTCAGTCTGATCTCTGTGGTAGAGAAAGTGATGGAGTCACTTCTGAAGGAAATAATAGTTGAGTACCTAGAGGCCAGTGGGGCACAGGACCCAAGGCAGCATGGGTTCAGAGCGGGAAGGTCATGTCAGACGAATCTAATAGATTTCTTTGACTGGGTGACCAAAGTAGTAGACCAGGAAGGGGCTGTGGACATGGCCTACCTAGACTTTAGCAAGGCATTTGACACAGTCCCACAAAAGATTAATAGTCAAATTAACCAGCCTGGGAGTGGGTCCCAGGGTGGTAGCCTGGAAAACACTGGCTGCACAAGAGGACACAGAAGGTAATTGTAAATGGAGTCCACTCTGAAGAAAGAGGGTTACTAGTGGGGCACCAAGAGGTTCAGTATTGGGTCCAGTCCTTTTTAATGTCTTCATCAGTGACATTGCAGAGGGACTGGAAGGAAAAGTATGACTTTTTGCAGATGACACAAAGATCTGCAACAGGGTTGATACAAGGAGGTGTGGAAAGGATGAAAAGGGACTTGGCAAGGTTGGAAAAATGGTCAGAAGTATGGCAGCTAGGATTAAATGCAATGAAGTGCAAAATAATGCACCTGGGAAACAAGAACCCAGGGGAAGAATACACAATGGGGGGGAGGTAGTAACAACAACAAAAAAGGAAAGGGACCTGGGGGTAATCATATCAGATGACCTTAAGGTTAGCAAGCAATGTGAGAAGGCAGGAGGGAGGGCTGGGGGTATACTGGGATGCATAGGGAGAGGCATCAGCAGCAGAAAACAGGAAGTTGTTATCCCTCTGTACAGACAGTTGGTGAGACCCCATCTGGAGTACTAGTCAGTTCTGGAGACCCCATCTCCACAAGGACATAGACAGGATAGAGGCAGTCCAGAGGAGGGCAACTAAAATGGTGCAGGGTCTGCAAGAGAAGCCGTATGAGGAGAGACTAAAGGAGCTTAATATGTATACCCTTGAGGAAAGAAGGGAGAGGGGGAACATGATAGAAACTTATAAATACCTCAGTGGAATCAACAAAATCCAAGAGGGTAGCATCTTTCAGAAAAAGAGATGTGCAAGAACAAGGGGACACAATTTAAAGATAGAAGGGAGGCGGTTCAGGGGCAATGTGAGGAAGTATTATTTCACAGAAAGGGTAGTGGATTCATGGAACAGCCTTCCTGAGGAGGTAGTGGGGTCTAAAACTGTGGGGAATTCAAGAATGCATGGGACAGACATAAGGCAATTCTTGTGGGGGGTAGGAAGAAATAGGCTGTTGGTTAACTAGGATTTGCGGCCTATTCTGTAGGTAGGGAAATGGGCAGACTAGATGGGCCAAGAGGTCCTTATCTGCCGTCAAAGTCTATGTTTCTATGTTTCTACAAGGGGTATTCCTGCAGCAACTGGTAAGGGAGCCCACTAGAGGAGAAAACCTGTTGGATGTAGTCTTCACAAATGGAGAGAGTGTGGAGGAGGTGGACGTGGGAGAAGGATTAGGCACAAGTGACCACAGGGCTGTAAGGTTCAGGGTAAAAACGGGGAGGGAAGTAAACAGGACAAAAACTAGGGTAATGGACTTCAAGAAAGAAGATTTTAACAGAATGACGATGATATTTGGGGGAGAAATGTCAGGAACGGGGAATATAAAGGATGTGGAGGAATTATGGGCAGCTATTAAGGAAGGGGTGCTTAAAACCACTGAAATTTGTGTCAAGATGGTTAGGAAGAACATGGTTTACAAGGGAGGTGGTGGGGTGGTCAGGGAGAGGAAAAGGGCATTTAGAAGGTATAAGACGACTCAAAAGGAGGAGGAGGATAGGGAGGCATATAGAGAGAAGAGAAGGGAGGCAGGGCAAAAGATAAGCAGGGCTAAAGAGGTCACTGAGGAGAAAATAGCAAAGCAAGCCAAGAGGGGAGATAAAACCTTTTTTTAGGTATGTGGGAGAAAGAAGGAAGGCATGACAGAGAATAGTGAGACTGAGGTGGGGACGGAGGAATAAAACTGGAGGGGGACTTCAAAAAAAGCGGAGGTATCAAATAGCTTCTTCTGTTTGGTTTTCACTAAAGAGGGTGAGGGTAGAGGACCAGAGCTGGAGGGGAAGGGAGGGGAATGCAGGAGAATGGATTCTAGAATGTTCAGAATCGATAGAGTAAGGGAGGAACTTGGGCTTGCACCCAAGGGTACTCCGCGAGCTGAGGGAGGAGTTGGCAGCACCTTTGACAAGACTGTTTGACTTGCCCATGGTTACAGGCTGGGTGGGTGCCTGGGGACTGAAATAGAGTGGAGGTGGTTGCTCTACACAAGGGAGGTAGCAAGGAGGTAGCTGAAAACTACCACCCTGTCAGTCTCACCTCGGTGGTGGGAAAGGTAATGGAGACGTTAATAAAAGAAAGGGTGGTAGACCACCTGGTGGGCAGTGGTATGCAGGACAAAAGACAGCATGGCTTCATGAATGGGAAGTCATGTCAGACCAACCTGATAGAGTTTTTTGATTGGGTGACGCAGGTAGTGGACCAGGGAGGGGTGGGGGACGTTGCCTATCTGGACTTCAGTAAGGCCTTCGACACCGCCCTGCACAGAAGACTAGTAAATAAGCTGGAGAGCTTAGGGGTGGGCCAGAAGGTAACTAGGTGGGTGGAAAACTGGTTGACGGGAAGGAGCCAAACAGTGGTGGTAAATGGGGTACATTCCAGGGTAAAGGGAGTAACGAGTGGGGTGCCTCAGGGGTCAGTACTGGGACCCCTACTTTTTTACATTTATATCAGTGATCTAGCATAAGGACTAGAGGGTAGGGTGTACCTATTTGCGGACAATACGAAGGTCTGCAATAGGCTGGACACCCAAGGGGGAGTGGAGGCCATGAGGCAAGACCTGGAGAAGCTGGAGAGGTGGTTGGAAACCTGGCAACTAAAATTCAATGTGAAAAAGTGCGGTGATGCACCTGGGGTGGAAAAACATTTGAGCAGCTTATACCCTTGGGGGGGGTGTCAAGGAAACAGAGCAGGAGAGGGATCTGGGGATTAATATATCGAGCAATCTTAAGGTGGGGGAACCAGTGCAGCAAGGCGGTGGGAAAGGCAAATGGTATGTTGGCCTGCATTGGAAGCGGCATAACTAGCAGAAGGAGGGAGGTGCTTATGCCACTGTATAAAACAATGGTGAGGCCGCACCTGGAGTACAGGGTACAGTTCTGGAGACCGCACCTACGTTGGGACACTGAGGGGATGGAGAGGGTTCAGAGAAGAGCAACCAAGATGGTGCATGGTATGCGGGGAAAAACATATGAACAAAGGTGGAGGGAGATGAATCTATACCCACTAGAGACTAGAAGGGAGAGGGAGGACATGGTTGAAACTTTTAAGTATTTGAAGGGGATCAATAAGGTGAAGGAGGGGAGCTTATTCAAAAGGAAGGAGGGAACTAGAACAAGGGGGCATAGCCTCTGATTGGAAGGAGGGAAATACAGAGGCAATGTCAGGGGGAAGTTCTTCACAGAGAGGGTGGTGGAGGCCTGGAACAGGCTACCAGAGGAGGTGGTGGGATCCAAAATGGTGGAGGGATTCAAGAGGGCATGGGACAGACATATAGGGTTGGGAGGAGGGGGGAAGTTCTGAGCCAGTAAAAGGAGGAGGGGGGAAAGGGTGGATATAAGGGCAGACCAGATGGGCCGGTGTGATCCTTTTCTGCCATCAAATTTCTGTGAATCTTATGAAAGAATTTTGTATAGTCTCCAATTTTATTTCGTTCACATATATACCTCAGACTTCACTCCCATATAAAGTCTGACTTGACTGTTTTCGCTTCAAAAGTTGCTTTAAGGGCAGGAAGGAATTGTTAGCAAACTTATTTGCAAAAGCTCCAATAGCATTCGTTGAGCTGTATGATTTATTTTTTTACATCAGAGATATGGGAATTCCAGGACATGCTGTTTACGAAAATGACCCCGAGGTATCTATACTCCCTAACCTCATCAAGTTTTAAACCATTTATTTCCCAATGCTTTTTAATAGGCCTTTTACAAACAATGAACATAATTTTGGTTTTTTCCACATTCCGTTTTAGATCCAACTTATCAAAAGAGTTCATTAAACTTGTAACACCCCTTCTCAAGCCAAAGGGGGTTTGAGAAATGACAATGGCATCATCTGCATATAACAAAAGTTGGATTTTTTCAGCATTAATTGTAAGAACAAATGTATGTTTCCCTAATATCCTTTATCAGGGTCTCAATGTATAAATGAAATAATAGAGGCGCTAATTAGCACCCCTGTTTTATACCTTTCCTGATTTTTACTTCCTTTGAAAGGGCTCCATCCCTGGTATATCTTATTTGCCCTGTTTTATATTATTTAATGCTTGTAGCATAGCCAGCAGTTGCATATCAACTTCTAAAGCTATCAAAATCTCCCACAACTTGTTCCTGTTTACAGAATCGAAGGCAGCCATTATGTCTATAAAACAAACTTATAAGGTGCTCTTTTTCCATGTAACATAAACATTAACCAAGTAGTTCAGTGTAAAAATTAGATACATGGTACTAAAATGTCTCTTGAAACCACACTGAAATTTTGAAACCAGACTATTTTCCTCCACCCATGCTGTGAATCTATTTAATAGTAGTCTTTGTATAATTTTTTGGGACAACTGGCAAAAGGGTGATTGGCCTATAGCAATTTGAGTCTTGTCTTTGGCCTTTCTTAAAGAGGGAGATACTATTTGCCAGCAGATTAGGCTTTACGGTCTATCGAGTCTGCTCGAACCTTAGATCCTTATTTGGGTGCCAAGGCCCTCCCATCCCTTGTGCTCCAGAAACCCCTATCATCCATCCCAACCCCCTGGGACAGGCCATCATCTGATACATCCACTTTCTGTGTCTGTCCCACCCTCTCTTGAAGCCCTCCACTGTGGATCTCCGAACCAGTTCACCAGGCAGTGCATTCCAAGGGTCCACCATCCTCTCAATGAAAAACCTCCTCCTCTTTTCCCCCCTCACCCTTCCACCTTCCAACTTCAAACCATGCCCTCTGGTGATACCTCCCTGCTTTAGTCTAAAGATCCCCTCCATGTTTACCCTATTTATTCTCTTGAGGTACTTGAAGACCTCAATCATGTCCCCCCTGTCTCTCCTCTCCTCTCCTCCAATGAAAACAGGCAGAGCTCCTCAAGTCTGTCCTCATACGTCAAATCCTCTAGTCCTCGTATCATCTTTGTTGCCCTCCTCTGTACCCTCTCCAGGAGCTGTATGTCCCTCTTCAAGTGTGGTCTCCAGTACTGTACACAGTACTCAAGGTGTGGTCTAACCAGTCCATTGTACAGCGGCAGAATCATTTCCTTGCTCCTAGAGGTGATCCCCCTTACGATGCATCCCAACATCCTGTTTGCCTTGCTAGCCGCTCTCCTGAACTGCTCAGAGTTATTCATACATGCATCCACCATGACCCCTAGGTCTTTTTCCCCTATTGAGGCCTCCAGTGCCTCCCCTCCCAGGGTGTACCTGTGTTTCCCCGACCAAGATGCAACACCTTGCACTTGGTGATATTGAAATTTAATTTCCATGTGTGAGCCCAGCTTTCCAGGGTGTCCAGGTCCCCTTGCAGGACCAACCTCCCCTCTGCTCCCTCAACTATTGCTCCCATCTTGGAGTCATCTGTGAAGAGACTCATTTCACACCCTATACCCTCCCTGATGTCCAATATGTATGCATTAAACAGGATGGACCCAGGACCGAGCCCTCAAGGTACCCTACCAACCTCTCTGGGGTTCGAGAGCTCCCCACAGACCACTACTCTCTGGGTGCATCCAGCTAGCCAGTTTTCAATCCATCTGACCATCAAAGGGCCTACTCCTAACCCCATCAGTTTCTCCACCAGACCATTGTCGGGGACAGAGTCAAATGCCTTGCTGAAGTCCAAGAATAATACATCCACAGGCTTTACCCTGTCCAGTTCTGATGTTACCCATTCGTAGAACTCCAGAAGGTTGGTTTGACATGATCTACCTGGCACAAACCCATGTTGCCGACTACCCAGACCTCCCACCTCCTCCAAGTACACCCCCAATCGTTCCTTTAGTATACTCTCCATTCATTTTCCCACCACCGAGGTCAAACTGATGGGTCTATAGTTACCTGGTACTTCCCTCGACCCCCCTTTATGGATTGGCACCACATGTGTCTCTCGCCAATCCCTAGGTACCCTCCCTGTCTCAAGTGACCTGTTGAAGAGCTCCACCAGGGGTGCAGCCAGTATGTCCGCCAATTCCCATAGTACTCTTGGATGAATGCCATCCGGCCCAGGAGATTTGTCTCCCTTTGGGTTCTTGAGGGCTAACCACACCCTTTTGATGGAGATAGCATCATCTGTCCCCTCCACCTTACTGGCCTTTTTATCCTTACCTGATGTGACACCCCTGGGGTACCTCTCCCTCCCTCTTGCTCCATTTTTGTTGCTCCCCTGATCCCACTTACTGCCGCTTCTATCCCCTTCATGTCTTGCTTTGTAGATATCCCATCCCCCTCCCTAGTGAACACAGAGGCAAAGTACTCGTTAAATACCTCTGCCTGGTCCCTCGCCTCTTCCACCCACCCTCCTTCTGATCTCAATCTGCTGAGATTGCCCTTAGTTTTTCTCCGCTCCCCAATGTACCGGAAGAACCCCTTTTCCCCATCATGTATCCCCTGTGCCAGCCACTGCTCTTTACTGGACTTTGCTCCCCTCACCATACGGGTGACTTTTCTAGATGCAAGATGGTACATTTCCTTATCCCTATCCCCTCTTGTTGCTTTATATTTTTTGTAGGCCACCTTCTTTTCTCTGACTACTACCTGTACCTCACTGGACCACTAGCATGGTTTATGTGACCTTGCTCCCCGTTTCAACTTAGCGCAGATCCTGACTGCCTCATGAAGTCCCGTTTATGACCTCCCATCTCCTTTCCACACTTGTCATTGATGTAATCCCTTCAAGTGATCCTTGAGAATATTTCCCATGCTCATAAAGTCTGCCCCCCTGAAGTCACTGCCAGTGTCCTAGATCTCACCCCTCCCCCATGCTTATTTGAAACCAGACAGTATTGTGGTCGCTCCCAGTCAGGGGGTCCTGTACAACCATGTCTCTTACCAGATCCCCATCTGCCAGAACCACGTCCAGGACATGCCCCTCCTTGTGGGCTCCCTCACATGCTGTGTGTAAGACACATCCTGGAAGCCGTCCAGCAGTCTCTGCTCCTTGGCCACCTTTAGAGGACATGGTTCCCAGTTTCTACCTGGCATATTAAGGTCCCCATCAACACCACTCCTTCCCCTTTTGGTCCACACTGGGCAATGATGTTGTCCAGCAAACCATCCTCTAGAACATCACTCATCCCGGGGGGCCTATATACTACACCCAGCTTGACCTTATCTCCTGCTGGGGATTGTAAGGTGACCCATAAGGCCTCCACGTTTCCCTCTGCCTCTTCTACCCTAGCAATTTCTATGTCATCTCTAATGAACATAGCCACTCCACCCCTCTGCCTCCTTTCTATCCTTCCTAAGCATAGTGTACCCCGTCGTTTAGGTCCCAGTCATGATTTATGTTGTGCGTCTCCGTGACCACAGCCACATCCACCCCAGACAGCATGGCCTGGAACTCTGGCAACTTGTTTCCCAAGTTCCTGGCATTCTCTCAATCCCACCCTTATCCCTGATCCTCTTTGTCGAACCCCACCCAGATTCCTTATACTTCCATCCTCCCTCCGCTCCTCCTGGAAACCTCCACCCCAGTCTGTTTCCCCCCTCCCCCCCTTGGGCTTGAAGGCTACTCTCCTCATCTGGAGGAGAGGGATTTTGGTCAGCCCTTCCCTTATCCCTTCCCTCCCTCACAAGTTTAAACCCCACCTTTCTTGAATGTAGTCAGCCATCCCCTGTTTAAGGACTTCCTTCCCTAATGGGGCAAGATGATAACTCCTTTGTTCTAATTAATAGGGATAACTTGATACTGACTTATTAACAAAAATATTGGGGTCAAAACCTCTGCCCACTGGTCAGTATTATGCAGAAAACATTCGGCCAGAACACCATTCACCCCAGCCGCCTTGTTCCTTTTTTTGCGCTTGTATCGCTTCCTATACCTCATTTGAGAAAAGAAGCAAATTTGTATTTTTAATTTTTTTACTTTCACAATTCATAGCTGTCTCTACTACTACGTTATTTCTGTAAATCTTATTGAAACGTGAAATCCTCAAATCTTTTGTTATCATACTTAGCATGTTATATTGTACATTCTTTTCATTACACCCATATTCCACTAGGGTCCAAAAGGCTTCGGAGCCTTTTTGCCATATGGCCTCTTGTAAAAACAAGCATGAGGTGTTTTTAGTCTTTTTTTCTTTTTATGAATTAAACTCCTGTATTCTGACTTGAGGTTTTTAAAGGCAATCAGTATAGTAGAAGTTGTCTTTATTCTTAGCTTGCCTAGATTCTTTATCTCCTGTTTCAATTTGTCACATTCTTTGTCAAACAATGGTTTATCAAAGCCAATTTTAACCTTTGCTTGGGTGATTTTTCTAGTACAGTGGCAAGTCTTCTGGAGCCATCTCTAAAAGGTAAAAAGTGATGGTCTGTGTGGAGCCATTCCTTTTCCCACACAATCCATGCTGCAGCTCCCAGATGGGGGCTAGCTCTCCTACTTCTTTTCACTGTGGTCTGCCATCACGTCTGACAAATGGGTTCTGGAGGTGGTGGGTTTGGGTGTGTCTCAGGAGTCTGAGGCTCTCCCTTCATACTGAACCCATGCACCAAGGGTGTCCATGGTGCTGGAGGATACCCTGACCACATGTATATCACGCAGCTGTTAGAGCGCAGTGCTACTGAGGCTGTCCCGGACACTCTGGCTTCACCCGGGATTTGTATCTTGTTACTTTTTGATATTAAAATGGATGTGACACTGGCACTTCATTGTCAATCTGCACATGCTGAGCAGGTTCATTCACAGGTGAAAATTCTGTATGGTCACTCTCAACCAGATCATGCCATCTCTGGAGCCAGGGGCTTGATTTTGTTCTCTGGACCTCCAGTTGCCTTCTTTCACATCCCAATCTGTCCGTCCCACTGACTGTTCCTCTGATTTCATGTGGGAGATGTGCTGTACCAATTCAAGGTGTTGTCATTCCGCCTGTCCTCAGCATCCAGGGTGTTCACCAAGTGCCTCTCAGTCATGGTGACCTTACTCAGGTGCAGGGTTGCCAAGGTCTACCAGTATCTGATGCTTATGGTGGGTGTGTCCAAGGAAACAGTGGAGTGGTCCATGAAACTGACCTTCCAGACTTTTCAGGACCTGAGCCTTCTGGTCAGCCTGACAAGATCCAAACTTATCCTCGAGTAGATTACCCTACTCACTAGAGTGGAGTTGGACTCTCTCCAAGCCAGTGCATGCTTACCATTGGACCAGGCGAAGGATCTTACTTCCTTTGCCTTATCATTGCGGGTTAGGCAATCGTGCCCTGCCTGGGAATTCTTCCAGCTGTTGAGGCTCATGATGGCTTTGGTAAACATGGTCTGTTTTTTATTTACTTAAAGATTAGTACCCGGGAGAGGCACACTGAGCTGAGGCTCATTTCCAATTGTGACCCAGGGGAGGGGGGAAAGAAGTACAGTGCAATAATACAGAGTTATGATATATAAGTGCTTAAAGACAGGCAGGTAACAGGTTATACAGGTAGGTATAAAATTGTACATGACATTGTGTATAACAACACGTAAGCAAATTAGCAGCAGAAAGTTACAAGCAGATATGAAAATGGTACATAACATATGCATATCAACAATGCAATAGAAACATACATAGAAGTTGATGGCAGATAAGGACCTCAAGGCCCATCCAGTCTGCCCATTTCTTTTTCTACTGTATAAATGTGCCGTCGACCTTTGTTCTGTCAGTGGCCTATCTATTCATATTCATCTGTATTGCTCCCTTATGCCTATCCCATGCCTGTTTGAAGCCCTGCACTGCATTCATAGCCACCACTTCCTGAGGTAGGCCATTCCATACATCCACCACTTTTTCTGTGAAAAAGAATTTCCTCACAATCCCCCTTAATTGGCCTCCCTCTAGTCTCATGCTATGTCCTCTTGTCCTGCTATTTTTCTTATATTTAAACATGTTAGACTCTTTCACCTTGTTAATGCCCTTAAGGTTTTTGAATGTTTCAATCATATCACCTCTCTCCCTCCTTTGCTCAAGGGTATACATATTGAGCTCCGTTAATCTGTCCTCATATGTCTTCTGATGCAGTCCCTGTACCATTTTGGTTGCCCTTCTCTGGACTGCCTCAATTTGGTTAATGTCCTTATGAAGGTGTGGCCTCCAGTACTGCACACAGTACTCCAGATGGGGCCTAACCAGTGTCTTGTAAAGAAGGATTATTACCTCCCTCTTACGACTTGTGATACCCCTACTAATACACCCTAACATCCCCCTAGCCTTACCTACTGCTTTAGAGGTCTGTTTGGATGATTTCAGGTCATCGGTGATGATGATGCCCAAGTCTCTTTCTTCCTTTGTGACTGCCAGCAACTCCCTTCCCAGCCTAGAGGTGGCTTCAGGGTTTCTCTTCCCTATGTGCATGATCTTGCACTTCTTTGCATTAAATCCCAGTTGCCACTCTTCTGACCATTTTGCTAGTTTATCCAGATTTCTTCTCATTCTGCCCACCCCATCTGGATAATCTACTCTGTTGCAGATCTTGGTGTCATCTGCAAACAGACAAGCCTTACCCTCTAATCCATCTGCAATGTCACTAATGAAGATATTGAAGAGGACTGGCCCCAGGACTGATCACTGAGGTACCCACTTGTGACTTGCATCTCTTCTGACTGTATACCATTTACCACCACTCTCTGTTTTCTGCCTGTCAACCAGTTTGCCACCCAGTTGACCAACTTCTGACCCACCCCGAGCCTGCCCAGCTTATTTATCAATCTTCTATGTGGAACAGTGTCGAAAGTTTTGCTGAAGTCAAGGTAGGAGACATCAACTGCTCCCCCTTGGTCCACCACTCTGGTTACCCAGTCAAAGAAATCTATGAGATTAGTTTGACAGGGCCTTTCTTTTGTAAACCCATGCTGTCTTGGATCCTGTGCCCCTATGGATTCCAGGTGTTGCACTATCCTTTCCTTAAGGAGTGCCTCCATAATCTTGCCCACTACTGAGGTAAGACTGACTGGTCTGTAGTTCCCTGCCTCCTCTCTGCTACCACTCATGTGGAGCGGGATCACATGAGCCCTTCTCCAGTCTTCTGGGACCTCTCCTGTGCTCAGAGGCTCACTAAACAGTTCTGATAATGGCTCTGCTAGTTCCACCCTTAGCTCTTTAAGTACCCTGGGATGTATGCCATCAGGTCCCATTGCCTTGTCCACCCTGAGCTTAGCGAGCTCTTGTGAGACCCTTTCTTTTGTGAAGGAGTAGTGCTCACCTCCTCCCCAGTGTCCATGGTGCTGGGCTGAGGTTCACCTACCTTCTCTTCAGTAAATACTGAGCAAAAGTATCTATTTAGGATAGATGCTTTACAGGGTCCTCCTCCTCACATGCCCTTTTCTCCTTTGAGCTTAGCAATACTCCTCTGGACTTTCTCCTTTCACTAATATATCTATAGAAAGTCTTGTCACCTTCTTTTATTGTTCATGCTAGTGTTTCCTCAGTTTGGGACTTTGCCTGCCTTACTGCCTACCCTGCTTCCCTTAGGGAAGTTTGGTATGCCTCCTTATCTTCATCCTGCTGTGTTCCTTTATATTTCCTGAAGGCCAGCCTTTTGGCTCTGACCTTTTCTGCTACTGTATTTGAGAACCAAAATGGTTTCCTTCTTCTTTTGCACTTCCTTTTCTGTCTAGCACAATGGGATGTTGCTACAAGTATTGCGTCCTTAATTCTTGCCCACTTTGCCTGTACCCTCTCACCTGTGTTTCTTTTTGCCAGGGCTAGCTTAACTCTGTTGGCCATCTTATCAAAGTCAGCTCCTCTGAAGTCCCATATTTTTGCCTTGGAATGGGATGACTTAGATGTAGTGGCCAAATTGAACCATACCATGTGATGGTCACTGGTCCCCAGGTGACTTTCTACCTGGAGATTTGTGATCCCTTCCCTGTTAGTCAGTACTAGATCTAGGATAGCCCTATCTCTTGTGGGTTATTGTACTAGTCATTTGAGGCCCTCCCCCTGCAGGGAATCCACCATGTGTTTAGTTCTGGCAGATGTTCCTGCTGGTATTGACCAATCTGTATCCGGCATGTTGACGTCTCCCATTATCAGAACCTCCCCTTTAGCTGTCATGTTTAGTATATCTCCTAGACCAACTACCCTCTGCGGTCGAGAATCTTCTGTTGGATGTTGGGGAAATGGCGGATGGTTCTTATAATGTATTTCCTCTTGAATATGAAATTTGAGGCTCGCAATTTCTGCCCATGCTGCCTGTAGCTCAGCCCTAAGATCTCCAATGGCCCAGCATGTAGGACAGTGTCCTAAATTCTGTAAGACTGTCCTTCTGAAAAGTGTTCCACAGTACCTGCAGTTAATGATATCTATTCTAGATAAGTTGCTGGATTTATAACCTGGTCAGAGTAATTAGAAGGAAAAAAATGCAAGTAATGGTTTGATTTTGTGTTTTGTTTTCGTATAACTTGTTGTAACAAGTTAAATTACTAGTGCCCCTCTAAATGAGCTCACCTTGTGGATGCCCCACTGATCCACCCCTTCCTGCTTTGCCACAGGAAATGTCACAACTGTGGTACCCTATAAAAGGAGTGTAGTATGGGGTGGTTGTGGATGGGGGTGGGTGGCTGGGCCCTTCCCCTGCTGAAAAAGAACAACTACGGATGAAAGAACAAGGAGGCAAGAGCAGAAACAATCAGTCAACAACAAATGCAGTAACCCTGAAAGCTTATCCTAATGTTAGATAAAACTGTAAAACCTGTAAAGCACCACCTGTAATAATTTCAGAGAAGATATACCCTGTAAGAAACACTTTGCTACAGAGAAAAAATAAAACAGTAACAGAAGAGCATTGAGCAACATAACAGCAACACTGAGCAACATAACAGCGGCGGATATTGTTGGGGCCTGGGTAGGCAGTAGAACACATGGAAAACTTGGGCAGAAGCTAACTTCACAGACGCAGAGGACCTGGCATGCTCAGATACAGGTAACCAGGGATGGTTAGGCAAAGGTACTACCTAAAGGTTAGTCAGGTTGTGGGCAGTAGCAAGGAGTAGGAGGGGAGAGGTAGAGGGTTAGTTTAAAGAGACTTAAAGCAGCATGCGTAGTGAGGCTGGCAAGAAGTTTCACTCCTGGTGGAAGTGGAAAGAGAAGGCAGCATTGCCAGAGTTTGAGTGAGGGTGGGGTACGGCAAAGAAACGTGGGTCCTGGGACTCCTGGCGGGGGCATTCCATTCAGTTTGGAACTGGGGCACTAAGTTTATACACTGACTTTCTTTGACCTGAGATTTAGCAATTGTGTGGATTGTGAGATGCTGGTAGGAGTACTGAGCCTTCTTGTTCACCTGTATGTACCTGTAGGAGCTGGGTGGCACAGCTCGGCACCAGAGCCCCCTCACACTCTGCATAATGCCTTCCTGTTTGCCATCAGTGCAATGGCCATCTGGATCAGCCAATTTGATTTAAACAGCCAATGCAGGAGGCCATCGAGTGGTGGCTGTGCCCTCAGAACCGCTCAGAGGAAATTCCCTTTGTCAGAGCTGAGCCAATCCACATGCTGATGACAGATGTGTCATTAATGCGATGGGGTGATCCCTTGTCAGACCACACAGCCCAAGAGTTTTGGACACTGAGCGAGACCAACCAACACATCAACCTGCTGGAGCTCTTAACAGTGTGCTTATCACTGACAGAATTCACCCTGCTGATTTGGGGGTCAGGTAGTGTAGGTTACTACTGACAACATGACCATCATGTTCCACCTGAACAAGTAAGACAGGACACACTCCTTTCCCCTGTGTCAGGAGGTGCTCTGTACCTGGTCCCTGGACTATAAGTGGATTTCCTTGCAGTGCACATGGCAGGGAAGGACAGTTAGTTACTAGACGAAATGTCACACGAAGGGTTCTTGCACTGGGAAGTGGTAACCCAACTGTTTGCCAGGGGAGGCACACCTCTGGTGGACCTGTTTGCCTCATGGCAGAACGGAAACTAAGGCTGTTCTGTGCCCACCTCCTCAGACAGGAATACTGATGGGGATGCCTTCTCCAGGCCCTGGACTCTGTACCTTCTGGATGCTGTCCCTCCCCTTGATCTACAAGGTGGTACTTGAGGCAAGCAGGACAAAGAGAACCTAATCATGATAGCTCTAGACTGGCCCAGACAGTTCTGGTACCAGGATCTCCTCAGCTGCAGTGGCAAGCCCCCATGGCAGCTTCTGTACTGATTGATAATTTCAAAGGGAAAGGTCTGGCACCCAGATCTGTAGTCCCTACACCTGTCCACTTGGTACCTGAGTGGCTGGAGTTCCAGGCTTTGGACCTTTTGGAAGGTGTTCTCCAGGTTCTGGAGGTGTCCTGTAAGGAGCTGACTCATAAAACTTACTCTTTCAAGTGGATGAGGTTTTTGCACTAGTGTGCAGGACAGACAGTAAACTTCCTCACCTGTCTTGTGGCATGCATCCTCATCTAGCTCTGGTCCCCATCTCAATTGGGATTATGAGCCACATCCCTTTAGGTGCACCTGGCCACCATCTCTGCATACTGGGCATGGGTTGGTAGGCCGACTGAGGTCCAGGAGAAAGTGGTTGGGTGCTTTTTCAAAGGTCTTTAGAGCTTGTACAGCAGCACTGCTATATGAACATACAAAACTGCTGGCAGAAAAGGCCCATAAGTCTATCGTTCATTGATGAATATCAGATAACACCTTTGAGTCAAAGACTCCTTTACAAAGGTTCCACGTCATTACATAAAACAGAGACAACAGTGACCAAAGTAACAAGTAACATAATAATTACAGACAATGGTTACAGAATGGTTACAAGATGTTTACAGAGCAATACAATATAGCAGCTGAGAATACAGAGTAACAGAGTGCTGCTAAACAAAGGGGCAAAGTGCAAAAGGTTGCAGGTACAAGCATACACTTCAGGGCGATGGCACTAGACATGCCCAGGTAGTTATTCGTTGGCCAGAGAAGTCCATTGTCATGGTATAGGCATGCCCAGGGGCGGCTGGACCAGTGTTAGGTCCATAGTCGTGGAGGGTGGGGCGGGAGGATAGAAGGTCAGGTTACGGGCAGTCACAGACTGATCCCTGGATGATTAGGTCTCTTAGTTGGGAGTTGAACTGACCAAGTTTGGGTTCAGTGAGGAGGGAGTTTGGGAGTGAGTTGAGCCAGTATGGGGCCAGATATCGAAAAGTTCTTTGACCCGAGGTGGTCTTGCAGCGAGGTACCCTGAAATGGGTTGTCGATGATTGCTGTGTGAGGTGAGTAGACAGTGGTGCCTGAAGTAGTGGGGAGAGGGCTGGTGGTAGTAACCCTGATGTAATTTTCTTAGCGAAGAACCAGGCCTGGTATTTTAGCCTCCCATCAAAGTTGAGCCAGTTTGTCGAGGCCTAAAGGGTGCAGGTATGTGTAAGTCTAGCACAGCCTGTAGCAAGTCTGCAGGCCTTATCAAGGGCCAGTCTAATCTTGTGTAGGTGTGTGGTGTTGGCTGCACCATAGATGATGATTCCATAGTCTATTAGAGATAGAATAGATGCAGAGACGGCTAGGTGGAGAGATTCTGGAGGGAGGCAGTGCTTATAGCGGTGAAGCAGACCAATACGTACACTGACAGCAGTGCTCAGTGTCCGGATGTGGTCATGGTAGGTGAAACCAGAGCCTAGGGTGATACCAAGGTATTTTAAAGTCGTAATCTGTTCAAAAGGGTCATTTAGTGAGTTCAGAATGAGCAAGGGTTGTCCTAGGTTCTTGTTTTGGGGGTGTGCAAACATCATGGATTTAGTTTTTTAGTAATTTGATACTAATTTATGCTGAACAAACCAGGATTCAGTTTCTGAGGATTTCTGGAGTGCTGAGCGGAGGGCTGTGGGATCAGTGTGTAAGCTGTAGAGGACGGCACTGTCCGCATACAATAGACGTTTCCCCGAGCAGGCTTTGGGCAGGTTGTTGAGGAACAGAGAGAAGAGTAGTGGGCCAAGAATAGAGCCCTGAGGGACCCCAGACCTGACTTGGAGGGGGGGAGGACAGGGAGTGGGCAATCCAGACTGTCTGGGTTCTCTCAGAGAGGTAGCTGGCAAACCAGTCAGTGGTCTCAGGGGAGAGGCCTATCTGAGTGAGGGAGTCCAGGAGAAGCGAGTGGTGCACTGTATCAAACGCCTTAGAGAGGTCTATGAAGACAGCGCCAGCAGTGTAGTCGGTGTCCAGGGATGTGTGGAGGGCGTTTGTAAATTCCAAGAGGGCAGTGGTGGTGCTGTGGTTATGGCAGAAGCCATGTCGTTCAGGACACAGGATGCTATATTTAGAAAGGTAGTCAGTTAGCTGGATGGCCACTATTTTCTCCAAGGTTTTAGAGAGGGGAGGCAGGATTGATATAGGGCAGTAGTTCCCAGGCAGAGTGCGGTCCCCACTTTTAAGGATAGGCGTGATGAGGGCAGATTTCCATTTGGAGAGAAACTGGCCCAGTGAAAAGGAGCAGTTCAGAAGCATGGTGGTGGTGGGGGGGGTGGAGAACCTCATTGAAGGTGAGTCTAAGCAGTTTAAGGTCTAGTGTATCACTGCTGAAACAAGATTTGCTGAGGCCTTTGAGTAAAAGAGGCGCCTTCACACTGAGAAACTGCTTTAAAGTGGAATGAGGGGTGGAGGGAGCAGTGCAGAATTGGGTGGGTGGGGGAGAAAAAATTGGGGGGGAGAACACCAGTAAGGTTGGAGAATGTGTCATTTAATGTATCTGCGATAAAGGCTGGGTCTGTGGTGATAGACCCGTTGGCCCTGATCTGGGTAGGAACAGCGGTGGAGGCTTTGTCACTTAGCATTTGGAGCGAGTCCCAAAACTTGCGACCTGAGCCCCATGTGGTGGTGAGCAGGGTTTTGTAGTATTCAGCCTTTGCTTTTCAAATACTTCATGTACATTTATTGCGTGCTTCTTGGTAGTGCTGCCTGTCAGTGGGTTTACTAGTATTCTGTGCTATGTGCCACAGATTGTCTCGTTCACGCATCTGGTCCATTAAGGCTTGTGATAACCAAGGTGTCAAGCCTGCCTGAGTGTGCAGCTTGCAGTATAATACTACTGCAGCTGTCCCCTCCACCCTCTCACTTCCCTTCATCCCCCATCTCGTTCTTGCCTGTACTGCCCCTGCCCCTGACTCTATCCCATCCCCACTTAAAGCTGTCCACTATCTTCAGGTTGATTAACTCTTCCGGCAGTGTGTTCCATCCAGCCACTACCCTCTCTGTGAAGTAGTACCTCATCTCCCTCCCTCCTGAACCTCCCCCTCTCCAACTTCAGGCTGTGTCCCCTTGTGACCCTTCCCCCTTTAAGCGGAACAATCCTCCCTCCCTCCTTGACTTTGTTTATACCCTTTAAGTATTTAAAGGTCTATATCATATCCATCTCTCCCTTCTATCCTCCAGTGAGTACATGTTGAGCTCCTTCAATCTTTCCACATATGGCATCTCCCTAGTCCCATGATCATCTTCATCACCATACACTGCATCCCCTCCAGCAATTTCACATCCTTCTTGAGGTAAGGGCACCACTACTGCACACAGTACTCCAAATACGGCCTCACCAGTGATCTATACAAGGGCAGGATGACTTCCTCTTTCCTGGAGGTGATACTTTTGGCAATGCACCTCAACATCCAATTTGCCCTTTCTGCCACCCTCCTACACTGCACAGATACCTTCATGTCCCCTGTAACTAGTACCCCCAGGTCCCTCTCCTCCTCTGAGACTGCTACCTGCAATCCCCCCAGCCAGTTGCTGGTCCTGAGGTTTCTGGCTCCTAGATGCATGACCTTGCACTTAGCATTATACTCCAACTGCCACTCCACTGACCATAGCTTGAGTCTAGCTAGATCCTCCCTGAGTGCCTCCCTCCCTTACTCACTGTCTACTTTTGCACAAATCGTTGTGTCATCGGCGAACAGGATGATCTTACTCTTGACTCCCTCTGCAATGCCCCCTATGAAGACATTAAATAACACAGGGCCCAACACTGAACCCTGCAGTACCCCACTGGTCACGGGCCTTGGCTTGGATGTGTACCCCCTTACAACTACTCTCTGCTGTCTTTCCTGCAGCCAGCTCCCAATCCATGCCACCAGTTTCTCTCCTGTCCCCAGCTTCCTCAGCTTGCCCAGTAACCTCCCATGTGGCACAGAGTTGAAAGCTTTGCTGAAGTCTAGATACAGGACGTCCACAGTATGTCCCTCGTCAACCGCCCTAGTAACCCAATCTAAGAAATTGATCAGGTTGGTCTGGCAAAATCTACTCGAGACAAACCCATGCTGTCTCTCATCCTGTAGTCCATTTCTATCCTGAAAGGTTACCAACCTCTCCTTCAGAATGGTTTCCATCAAATTCTCCACTACAGAAGTCAAGCTTACCAGTCTGTAATTGCCCAGTAATGCACAGTAATGTTCTTCATTACTAATGTTGCTCAGGTAGTGCTTTTGTGGATCCTACCACTATCTGTCAGATAGTGCTGGTATCCTGACTTGGATTCTACCAGATATCCTGCCAAAGACAGATGCAGGATCCAGGGTCAGATGGTGATGGATCCTAGTTAAAATCCAGGTATCCTGGTTAGGAGCCATGGATCCTACAGCAGATAGTTAGGATCCGGGGCCAGATAGTGATGGATCCTGGTTAGGATCCAGGTATCCTAGTTAAGATCTACAGATCCTAGGGCAGATAGTTAGGATCCAGGTCCAGATAGTGATGGATCCTGGTTAGGCTACTAGGCCTGATTCCAGAAGGGGATACGCTGGTGTAAGGTGAGATATGCCAAACCCCATGGTGTATCTTGCTACTTACGCCAAGCGATATGCCAGCCCCTATAACAAGAGGTGAGATTCGCCATGGCGTCTGCAGGCTGCAACAAATGCAGGATGCACCAACACTTACGCTGCAGCCTGCAACTCCTGGCGCAACTGTGGGTTATGACATAAATCTAGCCCAATTCTAGTAGGGCGGCTGTCGCAGCCAGCAGTTGTGATTATAGGAGACATGGTGGCGTAACTAATGCACTACAGGCCAGACCTGGCTGGCACTGTTGGACACAGCCATGCAGCACCGCAGAAAAGGCGCCATGCTGTCCCCCTGGTCCCCACACGCACACTCCCATCCCCCAAACCCCCAGCTGTGAGGGACCCCCAGAGGTCTGTTTCAGAAGCACACCCCCGGATGCCTGTGCCATCTGTCCTGGTCCCCCATGCCCCCTGATGTGTGCTGTGGTGGTCTGGGGTGGCCGCCTGTCGCTCGTCACGGTTGTGACATGCAGCTGTGATCGCCATGCATGAGCTACCACCACGTATGGTGTATCTCGCGCAGAATGCGGGACCCTACCGCTTCTGGAATGAGCGCAGGGTCCCTTGGCATCATGGTGACCGCGAACTTGCAACTGTTTGCAAGTTACACCAGCCGACCTGGAATCAGCCCCTAGGTGTTCTAGTTGGTAGGATCCATGGTCAGATAGCACTACTATCCTACCACAGCAACTATCTGGCCAAATTGGAGGTACCTGTTGGTATCCTGATTTCTAGGATGCTATCTGAGCAACTCTATTCATTACTGTGTTCTGGGACTTCTTATTCTCTACCAGATAAAACAAACACCATAGATGGTATGAGCACATAGCAACAGACTAAGTTGACCACTGCTGGCCTTGAAAAAGTGGCACAGGGGCCACAAAACATTGGCCTAACCTCATGATTCTGTATCATAGCATAAACACATAATAATAATAATAATAATAATAATAATAATAATAATAATAACGTCTTAACTAAATCTAAAGGAGTTCTAAATCTGTCTCACTTTTGTGCAAAAACTGTGAGATGTTACACCTGTCACGGAAAACTGGAGTTTCACCTTAACCTGGTGTTGTATCTCCCCGCCTACTTCCTAAAGCCACATATTTTGATGCCAAAGATATGCTCCACACTTTGAATGTGTTCTAAGTACTCCTTTACTATAGGGATCACATGGCAGGGATTTGTGGAGAGGCTTGTCAGCTGTTTGCTGCCTACAGTATGCTAAAGCCGCTCTGGCTAGACTAGCATCTAAGCAGACGATTGGTCAATGGATCACTTCCTGCATCAACCTGTGTTACAGGTTGGCTGGTATGGAGTTGCCCAAGTGGTTTTAGGCTCACTCCATCAGACATACAGCTGCTCCCACTGCTGCTGTCAGGTACATCCCCATTGAGGAGATCTGCAGGGCTGCTGTCTGGTAAAATGCGTTCATATCCCACAACAGACATTGACATGCCTTGTTGTCATGATGCTGCGTTTGGGGCCCTAGTCCTTCAGTCGATTTATTTTGTACGTAGGTATGACAATCCTCCCAGTTTGTCTCTAGCAGGGAACTGAGGGGTGATGGGGTTGCCTGTGTTATATACAAACACAGAAAATGTCAACAGAAAAAGAACTGGTAGAGGGGGAGGAGTCACCCTCTTTGTCAAGGAGGGCACTGAAGTGTCTGAATATGGGGGAATTAGGGGTAGTGATGAGGAAACCAATCTTTATGGGTGTAACTCATGGCAACCTCAAGCAGAAAAATACACATGGGGTAGTCTACAGGCCTCTGGGTCAAGGGGAGGAAAGGGACAAAGAACTCAGGAAGGAACTTAAAAGAAGGGTAGTGAAGGGGGAGGAGGCAGTGGTGGGAGACTTAAACTTGCTGGACATCGATTGGAAGGTCCCAGTGACCAAGAATACCAGGAGTCAGACATTGCTAGACTCCTTCCAGGACTGTCTACTGGTGCAGCTAATTAAGGAACCCACAAGGTAGTCTGCAGTATAGCGCAGTGGTTTAAGGCTCTGAGCTGCAAATCTGGTGACATCCAGCAGATCAGACCAGGGTTTGAATCCCACAGCTTCCACTTGCATACTGTGTGACCCTGAGCAAGTCATTTAACTTCCCTGTGCTCCCAGGATGCTCCTGTAAAAAAGCTTTCAGCTTAGTGTGCTGCTCCTGGTTAAACAACTAAATAAAAAAAAAAATAAGTTGTGCTTACTAACACTGAGATAGTTGGTGCTGTGGAAGTAGGGGAACTGCTAGGGAATAGTGACCACAACTCTATGTGGTTTGAATTGCCCCTCGGGGCTGGTAAGCTGCAATCGAGAACCAAAGTCCTTGACTTTAGAAGGGCAGACTTCAATATGTTAAGGTAACTGGTCAGAGAAAAGTTAGCAGGGGTGGAGGGCATAGACAGGGTGGAGGAGAGATGGAAGGCAATTAAGGAAACTATCCTCGAGGCATCGAAGGCATGCATTCAAAACAGCAACAAAGAGAAATAGGTTTAATAGAGCACTATGGTTCTCAGCTAAGGTTAGAAAAGCGGTTAAGGCCAAAAAAAGGTAACTTAAATATAAGGGAATGCAGTGAGACGCAGAATGGGAGGAATATCTTCAGAAAAATAGGGAGGTAAATGCAGACACAGAGCTGCGCATCAGTGGGGGGGTTAAGAACAGAGAAATTTTTTTTTTTAAATACATTAGTAAGAAAAGGAAAAGTGGGGGGAATTGCATGGCTAGTCGAGGTGGGTAGGGCAACAGAGGAGGATGAGTAAAAGGCCGCCGTCCTGAACAACTTCTTTTGCTCAGTATTCACTAAGGAAGAATGTGGGTCCGCGCCAGAGAGCAGCATCAAAGCGGCCGCAAAGGGAGTACTGGAAATGAATCAGCCATTGTTTGGTGAAAGGGTCCTGAAAGGGCTGGCAGCCCTTAAGATAGATAAGGCCCTAGGTCCAGATAGATTGCTCCTGAGGATACTTGGGGAATTGGCAGCAGAGCTAGCGGAGCCACTGACTGGGCTATTCAACAGCTCATTCAGGTCTGGGGAAGTTCCAGGGGACTGAAAAAAGGCAGATGTCCTGCTACATAAGTGAGGGGGGGAGATAAGGAGCAACCAGAGGATGACAGGCCTGTCAGTCTGACCTCTGTTGAGGGGAAGCTAATGGAAACTGTAATCAAAGAGGACCTCATAGACTACCTAGAGAGTAACGGACTCCAGGATAACAAACAACATGGTTTTGTGGCAGAAATGTCTTGTCAGACCAACATGATAGTTTTCTTTGACTGGGTGACAAAGAAGATAGCGGAGGGCCACATGGTGGACCTGCTGTACTTTGACTTCAGTAAGGCCTTTGATTCAGTACCACACAAGATTGCTTAAGAAGACAGAAAACCTAGGCGCGGCTAAAGGTTTAGTGAACTGAGTGCGTAATGGGCTAGCAGGGAGGCAACAGAGAGTGGTGGTCAGCTGGGTTAAGTCACAGGAGAGGGAGGTGACGAGTGGGCTTCCACAGGGATTTGTCCTGGGTCTGGTCCTCTTCAACATGTTCATTAGTGATGCTGGTGAAGGCATCTGGGTCAGGTTGTGCTTCTTCACAGATTACACAAAACTACGGTATGTGGGAGGGTGGGCAGTGAAGATGGAATAAGGGATTTGCAAAAGGACCTACAAAAGCTTGAGGGGTAGTCAAAGGTCTGGCAGTTAAAGTTCAATGCTATAAAGTGCAAGGTAATGTACCAGGGAAAAAGAACCCCAAGATGGAGTACTGGATGAGAGGGGAGAGACTTAGCACTACAGACAAGGAATAAGGGAGTTATCAATAACTCCCTTAGACAAACGAGCAAGTGCAACAAGGCCCATAGCACAGCATGGCTAACAGGAGACTGGGATGTATTGGGAGAGGAACTGACAGTAGAAGAAAAGAGGTAATAGCTCCCCTTTACAGATCCCTGGTGAGTCCCCACAAGGAGCACTGTGCCCAGTTCTGAAGTCTTCACCTCAGAAAAGACAAGGATAGGTTGTAGACAGTGCAGAGTGACCAAAATGATTCAGGGACAGCAAGGCAGATCCTATGAGAAGCACCTCAAGGCACTAAATATGCACTTACTGGAAACAAGAAGGGAGAGGGGAGATATGATTGAGACCTTCAAATTCCTCAAAGGCGTTAATAAAATGAACTGCGGAGAATTATTTAGTCTGAATACCAACTCGCAGTCACGTGGAGAAAAGTGGAGATTAGCAGGTGGGATATTCCAGAGGAATGTGAGGAAGTACTTCTTTACCAAAAGGGTGGTGGAACCTTGGAACAGTCTGCCAGCCGAGATGGCAAAAACAAACACAGTCAGAGGATTCAAGCAGGCCTGGGACAGAATGAAGGGAATAGTGGTTGCCCAGGATGACAGATCCAGGGAAGAAAAGGGGGAAGCATCAGGAGGGTTAGTACTCTGGAGGAACATTAGGTTCCGAGGAAGGTTCCAGGAATTTAAGGCACTTGGGCAGACTGGATGGACTGTTGGTCTTTTTCTGCTGTCATTCTCTATGTTTCCATTTCTATGTAACTTGGTCAGTAAGTGGTGGCAACACACATTGATGTGGATGGCCCCAGCTGGCAAGTTTCTGGGTGGCCCTGACACCGACAGCTTACAGTTCCAAGGGTGTAGCTCAGTGGAAAAGATTCTCTCAAAGATCTACTGTTATGGTATGTAACTTCTCTTTTGCAGGGATATAGTCTTCTCAGGCCTGCATCCCCTGTCCCCCTCCTGCCCTTGCAACTCATCAATTACCCCTATGACTTCCCCAGCCTGGTAGATGCTCTGGGGAAGGACTATGCTCCTCCCCAGGCAGTCCACTGTGTGGACTAGGATTCAGTGCTGGTAGACACTAGAACCCAGGGGAATCCAGAGGCCAAGACAGTCATATAGCTGGACATGGGATTTTATTTCCCTTTCGGTATCTTCCACCTTGCTTGATGCGAGTACAATCTTCTGGGTGGTCTCACACATGCAAGCTCCCTTTCCCTGCTGCAGGGGTTGCTGTGATGTCATAGTTTGCCATCAACCTTCCTCAACCATGGCACACTGCCATGTGGCAGCTGCACCAGTCTGGCCTGTCTTCTGCCATGGCAACTCAAGTTCCCTCTCATACCTGGGTCACCAGTACTGCAGCAAGATGAGCTACAGCTGCTCCATCAGGGCGGTCATACACATATCTGTATTTAACATGCAGATATTCTCTGTCTGCTTAGTACCCTTTTCTGCTGTCATGGCCGCACCATATTTGCAATCCCAAACTGCCCACAGCTCACCTAAGCAAGGTCCGATGATCTGACATCGCAGTACTAGGGATGAGGTAAACCCAGACAGCAGGCCTTCAGATTGGCAGCCCCGTTCCAGCCAAGGCAGTGTACCTACATCTCAGATCAGGTGCACAGAGTCTATGGCCCTGGGGAACTGCAGCACCAGTGCCATATCCCCCTCACTAACGACGAGTTCATTACTGCTGGTGCAGTGACTGTATTCAGACAATCATAGTAGCCATTACATGTTCTACAGCCCACATACAACTATAGATGACTGCATTGGAAACCATATTACATCTGCCCAGTGGTACTGAAGGTTGAGTCACTGGAGGCCACACTTCGCACCACGCCAGCGACCTGTCAGCAGAGGAAGGAGAAGATTGATCGTCCGAAGGGCTGCTCTCCTCTCCTGGGGTGGGTAGGGAGCTTGCCTCGCTCTGTAGCAGCTCCTAGTGGAGATCGGGAGCATTACAGAGCGGCACTACAGTTGGGCCAAGAAAACCAGAGGAAAATGGCATCTCAACCAACCGGATGACGGCCAGCTGGACCCTCGCTGCCACGGAGCCTCTGGGCAGCTAGAACTGACCTCAGCAGCACTCAGGGCCAACAAAAGTAAGCTACAAGGCACCTTTTCTCCAGAAGGAGAGGACTCGTCTGATGAAGGGATACATCAGGTTACCCTGGGGCAGCTGCAATATGAGGTGGCGACAGGGGCTCCCAGGGAGGCAAGCACAGTCCTTGGCAGCCCAAAGGAGAGGATGGTCGAGATGTAGGGGGAGTGTAAAAATAGATATTACAAAAAAAAAAGAAAACCCTATTACTAAAAGACGGGATGTTGGTCTGAACCCTGAGTTAATCCAGTACTCTGTTCTATATGTGATATGGGCTTTCTACAACTAGACAACCACAAGAAATAGGCATAACTAACTTTAGTTTAACATCTAATCTGAAGAACAGCAGCTACAACTGTGCAGATCCCTCCCCTGCTGCACTTTAGTGTCATTTGCACATCTGAATCTATGTCCCTGGTGTGGGACAACTTCCAGTAGTGCACTACAGGGTCAGCATTGCTTATGAACTCAGTTCTCTGGTGTTGGGCACTCCCTACAACTGCAGTGCAGTGTCACCATTGCATATGAGCCCAAGTCCTCAGTGCTGTACAATAAGAAACACAGAAACTGATGGTAGAAAAAGAACCAAGGTCCATCCAGTTTGCTGCATTTTCTTCCCTATTTACTAGCTGCTTGTAACTAGTTTGTGTAATATGTTGTCGTAGTAATTAGGAATAGACCACTTTCATGAAAAAGTAATAAGTAACTAACATTATTGCTTTTTTCCTAACAGTAACTAGTTACTGTATCATAACATTTTAGCTACTAAGTTGTCTGGCAGTATAGCCCAGAGGTTAGAGTAATGAGCTGTGAATGAGCTTGGTATCCAGAAGACCTGGGTTGAATTCCCACAACCTCCACTTGCCTACTGTGCGACTCTGAACAAGTCACTTAACCATCCCAGTGCTCCCGGGTCACCCCTGAAAACAGGTACTTGTGCCTAGTGGGCATTACCCGGTTACCAAAGAACTAAAGAGCCTTTGAGCATTCACGCCCATTTTCAAAGGCATCAGTGTCATAAAGTACTTATAAGGAACAGCAAATAAAAACATGGCACAAGAAAAAATATATATATATGTATATATATATATATATATATCAATAGTATTCACAAATGGACTTACTGACAAGCAGTTCATGCAATTTAATTTTAAAAGTTGCTAGAGTACTACTGTTTCCCATGTGGCATAAGAACCTGATCCAATATCTTGCAGATCTCTTAGGAAACGATTTGTGCCCAAGTGATGCTTTCCTGAGAATTAATTGCAATACCCCTTGACTCATATTTCTAGTACCAGAGTAATTATTGATGGTACAGTACTATACATAGCACGAATACCCAGAGGAGTTATATCAAGCATGGCTCGTTTTACGATCAGAGTAAAATTACATATTTCTCTAAGATCAAAGGGAAGCCATCCAGAGAGCTTATACAGATCACACATATGAGAATCATAGTTATGAAAGGCAACACTACATGCTTTGTTCATAGCTGTCTTTATACTGAAAAGCACACTGTCATTTGCCGCACCACAGACCACTATACCGTAACCAGCAAAAGGCAGTATGAGATTTTGGGTTGACAGGTTTTTTTTTTGTTTCTTGTGAAATTGCATTTCTATAAAGCAATCCAGTCTGAACAGTAAATTATTTCACCAAATATTGAACATGATCAGTTTACAATATTGTGGTGTCCTGATATACAACCAAGTACTTACATTTCATTACTTGTTCTAAAGTTTCATCCGAGAAAGTTTTTATTCTCAAATGTAAGAGTCTAGTTAATTTACTCTTACTTCAAATTATTTTATTTATTTATTTAGTTTTTGTTAACCGGGTATGTACACTAGCCATAAAATGACTATTTTCAGGCATGACCCGGGAGAGTACAACAAAAGGAGAACAGCTGAACAACAGTAACATGGAACATCTGGTTGTCAATGGACTACAGGACCCAACACAGCATGGTTTCACCAGGGGAAGGTCATGTCAGACCAACCTCATTGAATTTTTTGACTGGGTGACTAGGGAGGTGGATCGGGGAGGGCAGTGGACATGGCCTATCTGGACTTCAGCAAGGCCTTTGACACTGTGCCACATAGAAGACTATTACACAAACTAGGGAATATGGGTGTGGGCAGGACAGTAGTGTGGTAGGTAGGTAATGGGCTGGGCGGCAGGACACAGAGGGTGGTGGTAAATGGCTGTCACTCCACAGAGGGAAGAGTGACCAGTGGGGTACCACAGGGATCAGTGCTGGGACCGGTCCTATTCAACATCTTCATCAGTGACATTGTGCAGGGCCTAGAAGGCAGAATTTCACTGTTCGCTGATGACACAAAGCTCTGTGACAGAGTAGACACATCAGAGGGTGTAGACAGAATGAGAAGGGACCTGCAGAAGCTTGAAGAATGGTCAGGGGTTTGGCAGTTGAAATTCAATGCAAAGAAGTGCAAGATAATGCATATGGGGCACAAAAACCCCGGCACAATATATCAGTTGGGGGGTGAGAATATAGCATGCACCATGCAGGAAAGGGATCTTGGGGTTATCATCTCTGATGACCTCAAGGTAGAAGGAAACAGTGTGACAAGGCAGCAGGTAAAGCAAATAGAATGCTGGGATGCATAGCAGGGCATCACCAGCAGGAAAAGAGGTCATAATTCCACTATACAAGACACCAGTGAGGCCCCACCTGGAGTACAGTGTACAGTTCTGGAGACCTTACCTATGTAAGGACATAGACAGGGTAGAGAAGGTTCAGAGGAGGGCAACAAAGATGGTACATGGATTGCATCACAAGTCCTATGAGGACAGATTGAAGGAACTGAACATGTATTCCCTGGAGGAGAGGAGGGAGAGAGGGGATATGATAGAGACATACAAGTATCTTACAGGGAGGAACAGGGTGCAGGAATACCTATTATTAAGTAAAAAAGATGTTCCAGGACTAGAGGGCATGGGATGAAGTTGGAGGGAGGATGATTCAGAGGAAACGTGAGGAAGAATTTCTTCACAGAATGGGTGGTGGACAAGTGGAACACCCTGCCAGAGGAAGTGGTGGGGGCTGAAACAATCACAGGATTTAAGAATGCATGGGATAGACATAAAGGAATTCTGGAGGTCAGGGGTAAGGGGCAACAGACTTCTAGGAAAACATAAACTGAACTTACAAGCTCAAATGGGCAGACTGGGTGGGCCATAGGCCCTTATCTGCCAATACTGTCTATGTATCTATGTATGTATCTATGGGTACAATAATACAAATAGAGGAACAGTACAGCAGTGCTACAAAAATACAATGGGTAGAAACCACAAAAAATAATGGCAAGCATTATACAGATAATGGCAGTAAGCTATATAATAAGTGCAGAAACCATGGACCCGACCTGTGGAGTGAAAGGGTTAATAAGATAGTAAGGTTACATAGAGAGAAATGTGAGGAGTGTTCAAACATAACAAGAAAGACTGACAGAAGGAAGGTCGAGGTGGTAGTTGGCAAAACTACCAAATTACTGTGCTATTGATCTGTTGTGCATCTATCACTAACTTATTGCTAAGGAATCAGCTTTGCAATTGATCAAATTCCGCTTTTAAAAAATCATGCAAGGGATATAAATGATTACGCAGGATCAGTTACCCTTCTGCTGTCACTTTCTTACATGCTTTACCAGCACCAGATAGAAATATGATAAACCCAAGGCTTAGATGCATCTGGTATTCCTACATGACCCCCCCACCTGAATTTGTTTTAAATAGAGAATAATGGCTAGGCGGGTGTGTGTTATGATATTTTACACACCGAGGTGGGTGATGAGCCATAAACCTCGAGGCGAAGCTTGAGGAGGTTTATGAAACTCAACACTCACGAGAAATGTAAAAATATCATGACCTACACACGCAATTCATTTTTATAATTACTGGTGCTTTTACTTCAACAACAGTTAAATCACGGTCAGTTGCCGTTGCTAAAGCCAGCCAACCAGAGCGCGAGCCCCATTGCAAATACTGCAGGATCACCAGATATTGATTTCATTACTCTGAAGGTAAGATTAACTTATTCAATAGTTTAAAAAAATACTTTACATTTGTGGTGATTTGTTGCGAGATAGTCAGTGCGGGTGTTCCGGTACCGGAAAAATAGAGCCGCCATGTTGCTCGTGTTTTGTGTCCAACCCACAGCCCAAGTAACAGCCAATAAGGTGGCGCGCTAGCATTGAGTGACAAGAAACACCAGGGAACCGAAAAGATTTTTAAAGCAAAATGCCGTAATAACCCATTTTCGAGTTATTACGGCGTTTGACAATGCCTGTATTCAGATTGATAAATAGGGTCACCAGTAATTATTAAATAAAAATGTATATTGGCAAGTGATGTTATAAAAGGTAATATAAAGTAACAAAAACAACATACTATTATAGCTGTTTATTACAACAACAAAAAGACCACGACCAACTATAATGTAGTACACATTTTGGGAATACCTGTAGAAAAACAACCTCTCCAATACCCCCAATATACTGCCATGTTGTGTATGAGTACAAGTACCTGGTGTGGCACCCTAGAACTGCACAGCAGTGTCAACACTGGGTATGTGCCAAAGCCCACGGTAAGTGTAAGTGCTGGGTACGAGCCTATCTCCAGTGTGAAATCCATCTAGTTTGGCTTAGTGGTTAGAGTGTAGTGCTGTGAAACTGGAGACCTGTGTTTGAATCCCACAACTGCCACTTGATCACTGTGTGACCCCGAAAGTCACTTAACTTCCCCATAATCTCTCTTCAGTCTATCTCTGTGTTCTTTGAATCTCCCTAGATGCGAGAATGGCAGCAGCATTCTTTCCCCTTCCTTTCCTGGATTAAAAAGCACAAGACAAATAAAAATCCCTTCCTTCCTTCCTGCACAGCAGTATCAGCCTTTGGTATGGTTTAGGGAGGGCTGGGGGTATACTGGGATGTATAGAGAGAGGCATCAGCAGCAGAAAACAGGAAGTTGTTATCCCTCTGTACAGACAGTTGGTGAGAACCCATCTGGAGTACTGTGTCCAGTTCTGGAGACCTCATCTCCGCAAGGACATACACAGGATAGAGGTAGTCCAGAGGAGGGCAACTAAAATGGTGCAGGGTCTGCAAGAGAAGCCGTATGAGGAGAGACTAAAGGAGCTTAATATGTATACCCTTGAGGAAAGAAGGGAGAGGGGGGACATGATAGAAACTTTTAAGTACCTCAGTGGAATCAACAAAGTCCAAGAGGGTTGCATCTTTCAGAAAAAGAGACTTGCAAGAACAAGGGGACACAATTTAAAGATAGAAGGAGGGCGGTTCAGGGGCAATGTGAGGAAGTATTATTTCACAGAGAGGGTAGTGGATGCATGGAACAGCCTTCCTGAGGAGGTTGTGGTCTAAAACTGTGGGAGATTTCAAGAATGTATGGGACAGACATAAGGCAATTCTTGTGGGGGGTAGGAAGAAATAGGCTGTTGGTTAACTAGGATCTGCGGCCTATCCTGTAGGTAGGGAAATGGGCAGACTAGATGGGCCTAGCGGTCCTTATCTGCCATCAAAGTCTATGTTTCTATGTTCTATGTTTCTATGGTATGAGCCTGTATATCCCACACACACACCCTGGGAATTACAGAAGGGCTTGCTTGGATTCAGCTCCCATAGTTCTGATGGTGTGCAAAACTGGGGAGGTTTCTTTAATTACTTAAGATTTTGCAAGCAATCCACACTCACCATATATCCCACAGAAGGATAACATGAACATGTACGTTCAGAAACGAATCCACTTACAAAGAATGTCTTGAACTATTTCTCATTTGCTACACCAAAGGGGAATTACTGCTATGACTTACATAGAAACGTAGACTTTGATGGCAGATGAGGACCGCTTGGCCCACCTAGTCTGCCCATTTCCCTACCTACTGGATAAGCTGCAGATCCTAGTTAACCAACAGCCTATTTTTTCCTACCCCCAACAGAACTGCCTTATGTCTGTCCCATGTATTCTTGAATTCCCTCACTGTTTTTGACCCCACAACCTCTTCAGGAAGGCCGTTCCATGTGTCCACCACCCTCTCTGTGAAAAATACTTTCTTACATTACCCCTGAGCCGTCCTTCCTCTATCTTCAAATTGTGTCCCCTTGTTCTTGAACATCTCTTTTTCTGAAAGATTCTACCCTCTTGGACTTTATTGATTCCCTTGAGGTACTTAAAAGTTTCTATCATGTCCCCCCTCTCCTACCTTTCCCCAAGGGTATACATATAAAGCTCCTTTAGTCTCTCCTCGTATGGCTTCTGTTGCAGACCCTGCACCATTTTAATTGCCCTCCTCTGGACTATCTACATCTTGTCTATGTCCTTGCAGAGATGGGGTCTCCAGAACTGGACGCAGTACTCCAGATGGGGTCTCACCAACTGTCTGTACAGAGGGATAACAACTTCCTGTTTTCTACTGGTGATGCCTCTCCCTATTCGTCCCAGTATCCCCCAGCCATCCCTACTGCCTTCTCACATTGTGTGCTAACCTTTAGGTCATCTGATATGATTATCCCCAGGTCTATTTCCATTTTTGTTGTTGTTACTACCTCCCCTCCCCCCCATTGTGTACTCTTCCCCTGGGTTTTTTTCCCCCGGGTGCATTACTTTGCACTTCTTTACATTGAATCCAAGCTGCCATACGTCTAACCATTCCTCCAACCTTGCCAAGACCCTTCTCATCCTTTCCACCCCCCCCCGTGTATCAACCCTGCTGCAGATACATACATATTATTATCACTAAAGGCATGTAACCTACGAGCTCTACAGGGATAAATTATTCAAATGATCAACCAGTCCCTTTTATCACCCAGGCATATGCCAACTCTTATCCCTCATGCAGCTATAAACTTGCTACTCTTACAAATGCATTTCCCCAAGAAAGATACTAAAAACCTTATGAGAAAATGGGATAATAACCTGCAAACAGCTGAACAGCATAGATCCCATAGGCATGTTACACATGGATGCACCCCCAGATACTAAGCAACAATTATTAATGCGTTTTGCTACAGTTGACATAGGAAGGATAACAAACTGCTGTAAGTACTTACTGCTGGTGAGTGGACAACTTACAACTGCTTATTCACCCAAACACAGTGACTGCCCTGGAGTGCCTGAGTTATGGAGGGCAGTGGGAAGAATCCACCATTTTAAATCAGAAGCAATGTTACAACATTTCTAAAGTTACTGTGGAGCCCCCTCACCTCATCCTTCCACTCCAAGCACATAATGCATTTTTGTTTCTGTCCAATATTTCAAATAATGTACCTAAATCGTTGGCGATATCCCTACCAATGTTAACTAACTCCCATATTATGATGTATTGCATCTGTAGAAACAACCCCTCACCTATTGTATGTAACCCCTCACCTACTGTATGTACCTAATTCCTGGTTGCCCCTCAAAAAGGGAGCTGTGTCTCAGTGGGCTTCTTGGTCATCAAAATTCAAATAAAAATAAATAATAAAGAAATCTCCTAGAGGTTTTCATAAAGCACCACAATCACTATAAGGTTCATCCATAGGGGAGAAAAAACAACTTAATGTCCCAAAAAAGGTGAAACATGGTATCTAGATAGATAAAAATACCTCTCATGCTTGTTCAATTGGAGAAAGTTAGCTTAGTCTAGTAACATCAGAAAATACGGTTTCTGTACACTTGCCTAATCAGAACCATTGAAATCTTCTCCTCCTCAGGCACCCAGCTCCTGCTCGATTTGCTATGTTTTTCTGGACACATCGTTAGGGTCATTAAAAATGTGTGTCTGTCCCTTCCACAATAGGTAACAATAGCTGGTGCTGCACTCCATGATAATGCAGTGCACCCCTTGCATGATTGAAGGCCTTCTGTGGATTTGAGTACTGTATGCTAGGTCTGGGAATAAAGAAAGTGCCGCATCTCCACACCTGATGTTCTGCAGCTGTCAGGCAAGGGACAGGGCTCTGGCTCAGCTGCCAATGCCTGTGCATGCCACCATAAAGGTTTGTGGTAGCATAGGGTCTGCTGGTGCTCTCCATGGCATGTGGCAGTGTGCTTTTTCAATATTAAAACCCTGGGCAGCTTCAGCAAGGCCCAAGAGATGTGGAAAAAGGTGGGTGCAAATTGCAGTGCATCCTCTCCTTTAACAGATTCGGGGAGTCCGCTATGACCTTAATGTTTCTCTCTTTAGCCTGGTTTTCAAGGGTTTCCAGTCTTTGCCTCAGCAGGCAGCTCTCTTTTGCCAGGCCCGAGGCAGTGAACTGTGATTTCAAGTAAGGCCCCTCCACTCTCTGAACAGACTATTTAAGAGTATCTACTCTTGTTTCCAGATTCGTGACCCAGGGTGTGAAGGCATCTAGCTTCCGATCCATATCTTGTACAGATCTGACAAGTTGGCCGAGTGTTGTGTTCACAGTCTGTAAAGTAACATCTCCCATACCCACCTCATCCACCTTGTGCTGGAGCGACCTAAAGTATTTTGACCGCGTTGCTTTCGGCTGGAAAAAGTCTCCTGGTGGCACCACATTTTTTTGTTTCCCCACAGTTTTGCCTCCAGAGGTTGCTGAAATTCTCATACAGGTTTTATCCAGAAATTTCCAAGAATTACTGTTTTATTTTGCAGGAGCTGCTGGATAGTGTGATACATTTTATTGGACCATCATACATCTTGTAGAAGGAATGGTCAGTATACAAGCTTTCAGGGCCCAAGAGGTCCCTTCTTCAGTGTTATAGCCTGAAGCCATAACACCTGAAGAAGGGGACACAAAGCACATCTTCTTGACCTGGAAGGACACTACTTCTTTATTCAGCTGTGATCTGTGTGAGAAATTCTCTATTGCACTTGATATCTGCAACAACGTGCACTTTTGCTGAATTCTGTGGGAGATGAAACTAACTACCCTTGGTAATTGCTTTTTTTTTTTTTACATATTTATTTAGTGTTTAACCAAGAAGGGGCTTGCAAACTCTGTTTATCTTGTGAGTAACTTCACAAGGGTTTGAATACTGCATTTTGGTTGTCCCTTGGGGGTAGGTGGATTGACTACTAGGATTTTGGGACAGAAACTATTTTTAAATAATTTACTGGTGCATAGGAGTTTGTGATAGTTAAACTATTTTTAAATAAGTTACTGGAGGTTAGTTGAATTACTGTAAAGGGCAGTACTCACCAGGGTGGTGGAGCAGTGGTATATTTGAGTGTTTCTAACAGTCACCTGTGGTTGTGGACTACCCACCCCTTCCCCCACCCACCCCCAGGTGTGGCATTTCCTATAGCCAAAGTTCTGACATCACTTCCTCAACAGGTCTTGGGGCAGAACTGTCATATTCTTAATAACCCATCACAGTGCATAAAGGGTAAGTACACACCACCAAAAAAAAAAAAAAATTATATACATTACATATTGTATATTATAAGGGAGAGGGACATGTGGAGAGTGGTGCAATGCACTGGCTGTGGGGCAGCAGTTTTCCGGGAGACATTCTGGAAACTGCGCTGCTGTCCTATTTGCAGGCAACTGTCAGCTCTGAGGGAGGAGATTGCCCACCTCCAGGCTGAACTGGCAAAGACCAAGGAGGTCTCCCCCACCCAAAGAGCACCACTGCCACAACCACTGCCTCAGAGGTTGCCAAGTATGAAGAGCAGTTGGACCACAGTGGGTGCTGGGAGGGTGTGGGTGGTGGAACAGAGGCGAAGCCCCCTAGTTGTACCGCTACACAAATCATACGCCAGTCTGGCAGAGCAAGGTTCCTCTATGATGGCACCCTCAGTGGAGACCAAGAAGAATGCTGAGGACATCCACAAGGAGACCACAAAAGGGTGGCAAGGGACACCACAGGGCAAGAAACAGCTTCTGATAGGGGACTCAATTGTTGGGGGTAGAACTGGGGAAGGGAGAGAGGGAAGTAAGGTGCCTGGTGCCATGGCTTGGAGGGACAAAAGCGAATCCTCACAATTGCAGAAGCAGCATCACAGGAGAGGAACTAGATATCATTGTCCACCTTGGGACAAATGACCTAGCTAGGCATGGAATCAGTGCAGTGCAGGATGAATTTGTGGAGTTGGGGAGGGGCCTCAGACAGGTAGAAATACGGTTACCTTCTCAGAGCTGCCAGTCCATGGCAGGGGTGAGGCTAGGGTACTGCACACCATGCAGTTTAATGAATGGTTGCAAAACTGGTGCAGAGCACAGGGCTTTGGCTTCATTGGGGACTGGGGGTACACCTGGAGAGATGAAGGTCTACACTGGCACAATGGTCTGCATCTGTCCACGAAGGGAACCAAGCTCCTAAGTGACAGGTTTAAATGCTTCCTTGGCAAGCTTTTAAACTAGCCAAGGGGGGAGGTGCTGATAAGAGGCAGGAAATTTCAAGCCTCCCCCCACAAAACATGCAGGTAGTAAGGTAAACACTGAGGTACAGAGCTCAACAGAGGGCAGGACAGGGGTAAATGGAAAAATAGACAAGGGCAATAAGAGCAGGGATGGGGAAAAAGGATAAAGCCAACATTAAATGGAGGGCAATGAGTACCAATGCCCGTAGTCTGGGAAACAAGCTTCCTGAGCTAGTAGCCCTGATGGAAGATGAAAAATTGGATATTGTGGCAGTCACAGAAACATGGTACACGGAGAACCATGACTGGGATGTCAACATACCGGGGTACACAGTCTACAGAAGGGACAGGGAGGGTAAAAGAGGAGGTGGAGTAGCTCTATACGTAAGGGAAGAGATCAAAGCTACAGAACTAAAAAGTAAAGGGGGAGGACAAGGCACTCTGGGTCACCTTGGAGACAGGGAATGGCATCACAGTCCGCACAGGGGTTGTATACAGACCCCCGTCTCAAGGGGAGGAAACGGACAAGAAAATGATGGAGGAAATTCTCAAAATGGTTGAAAAGGGGGAGATACTATTGATGGGGGACCTGAATATGCCAGATGTTAACTGGATGACATGTACTGCAGCCACATCCAAGAGCAGGGTCATTCTCAATGCCCTGCAGAGGGCAGGCCTTAGACAGCTAGTGCTGGAACCCACTCGGGAGGGAGCAATACTAGACCTGGTACTCTCAAATGGAGAGAGGATCGCAAATTTAGAAGTCAGTAGACATCTGGGAACAAGTGACCCCTGCACAGTGTGCTTCACAATAAGCACAACCATGGAGACAAGCCATACAAAAACAAGGATACTGGACTTTAGAAGGGCCGACTTTGGCAAAATGAGTGAATACCTGAGGAATGCACTAGCAAATGGCCAAAAAGGAGGGTGGAAGAACAATGGAGAAAAATCAAAACTGCTGTCATAGAGGCAACAACCCTTTGTGTGAAACAAATAAAGAAAACAAAGCGGAGTAAAAAAACCACTATGGTTCTCAAAAGAGGTGGCAGGGAAGGTTAAGGAGAAAAAGGCTGCATTCAAAAAGTATAAGGAATCACAAAAGGAGCACGACAGGGAGCTGTATCAATTAAAGCAGAAAGAAGTGGGGAAGGCAGTCAGAACAGCAAAGGCCCAAACCGAGGAAAAAATAGCCAACTCAGTTAAGAAGGGGGATAAAACCCTTCTATAGGTACATTAGGGAGCATAGAAAGGTTAAGGGAGGAATAGTGAAGATTAATAAAGGAGAGGGAAGATAGGCAGAGGGAGACAGTGAAAAGGCAGAGATACTGAATGAATGCTTTTGCTCAGTATTCACAAAAGAAGATGAGGAGGAGTTACCTAAACCGGACAATAGAAGCACTCTGGGTAGGGGGGTTGACACCAGTCCATTTACAGAAGAAAGAGTCCTGAAAGAACTCCTAAAACTCAAGGTGAACAAAGCAATGGGGCCTGACGGGATTCACCCCAGAATCCTAAAAGAACTAAGGGAGGACCTAGTGACACCACTGACCACACTTTTTTAACAAATCATGGGAGGATGGGGTGGTACCTGAGGACTGGAGGTGGGCAGATATGATTCCCCTTCACAAAAGTGGGAGCAAGGCAGAAGCAGGAAACTACAGACCTGTAAGTTTGACCTCAGTGGTAGGGAAAATGATGGAATCACTTCTGAAAGAAAGAGTTGTTGAGTACCTAGAGGCCAGCGGGGCACAGGACCCAAAGCAGCATGGATTTACAGCAGGAAGGTCATGTCAGAAGAATCTAATTGATTTCTTTGACTGGGTGACCAAAGTAATAGACCAGGGAGGGGCTGTGGATATGGCCTACCTAGACTTTAGCAAGGCATTTGACACAGTCCTGCACAAAGACTAATAATCAGTTAGCCAGCCTGGAAGTGGGTTCCAGGGTGGTAGCCTGAGTAGCAAACTGGCTGCACAACAGGACACAGAAGGTAATAGTGAATGGAACACATTCCGAAGAAAGGGGGGTTACTAGTGGAGTACCTCAGGGCTCAGTACTGGGTCCAGTCCTCTTTAACATCTTTATAGGTGACATTGCAGAGGGTCTGAGGGGAAAGGTATGCCTCTTTGCAGATGACACAAAGATCTGTAACAGAGCTGATACACAAGGGGGGGTAGAAAGGATGAGAAGGGACTTGGCAAGGTTGGAGGAATGGTCAGACATATGGCAACTTAGATTCAATGCTAAGAAGTGCAAAGTAATGCACCTGGGAAACAAAAACCCAGGAGAAGAGTACACGATAGCAGGGGAGGTACTAACAACAACAAAAATGGAAAGATATTTGGGGGTAGTCATATCAGATGACCTAAAGGTGGGTAAGCAATGTGAGAAGTCAGTAAGGAGAGCCAGGGGGATACTGGGATGCATAGGACGGGGCATCGCAAGTAGAAAAAGGGAAGTGGTTATCCCTCTGTACAGACAGTTGGTGAGACCCCATCTGGAATAATGTGTGCAGTTTTGGAGACCCCATCTACGCAAGGACATAGACAGGATGGAAGCAGTCCAGAGGAGGGCAACTAAAATGGTGCAGGGTCTGCATCAGAAACCTTATGAAGAGAGACTGAGAGAGCTTAATATGTATACCCTTGATGAAAGGAGGGACAGGGGGGACATGATAGAAACTTTTAAGTACCTCAAGGGAATCAACAAAGTCCAGGAGGGTAGCATTTTTCAGAAAAAGAGATGTGTAAGAACAAGGGGGCACAATTTAAAGATAGAGTGGGGACGGCTCAGGGGTAATGTGAGGACATTTTTTCATGGAGAGAGTGGTGGATGCATGGAACCGCCTTCCTGGGGAGGTTGTTGGGTCTAAAACAGTGGGGGAATTCAAACATGCATGGGACAGACATAAGGCAATTGTAGTGGGGGGTGGCAGGAAGTAGGCTGTTGGTTAACTAGAATCTGCAGCTTATCCAATAGGAAGGGAAATGGGCAGACTGGGTGGGCCAAGTGGTCCTTATCTGCCATCAAAGCCTATGTTTCTATGTTTCTATGGACCTGCTGGGCCCTGAAAACTTGTATACTAACCTATCTTTGTATAAGATGTGTTACGTCTTGTAGAAAGATTATATACTATACAAGCTTTCAGGGCCCAACAGGTCCCTCTAGCCTGAATCCATAACACCTGAAGAAGGGACCTGTCGGGCCCGGAAAGCTTGTATATTATACCATCTTTGTGCAAGACATATGTTGGTCTAATAAAAGGTATTAAACTATCCAGCAACTCCGATTTTCCAAGGACCAATACAGCTAAAATCTCATTTGTTTTGCAAAATAACTGAATCTCTCTCAGGAGCTAATATCAGGCATGTCTACTCTTCTCCGGTACTAAGCCATACCCCCAAGTCCAGAAAGAGTTTGGTTTTGCCAAATCGCGCCTGGTTTTGGTTCTGGATTCATGGTCAACATACATTCAATGTAAAATTTGCTCCATACCATCATTTTAAAGACACTATGAGAAATAGGCCCTCACACTGTGGGATACAAACACTTAAGATATGGACCTTCAGATAATGTGAGACACTGACACTGTAAGATATGAACCCTCATAATGTGGGATACGGACACACTGGGACATGGGTCTTCTTAAAGAGCTAGTGTACTGCCTAAAACTAATATTAGTTTTTAAAAGCCATCAGCCATTACCTTTTATATCTAAGGTACTTTTTCTTTTCTTTTTGGTTAATTAGAAGATTGTTTACCTGATGCTAGTAGGTGTGATGTGTGGAACAGCACTCTACCTGGCAGTTGACATGTCTAGCTCTATTCCCCCACTACATCATCAGCATTGTGACCTCACTGACTGTGAGATCATGTCTGCTTATGAACAGCCACTCAGTAGCTGCCAGGTCAGTCACATGTGATGTCACTGTCAGTGAGATCACAATGCTGATGATGTGGTGGGGGGGATACAAATAGATATTTCAACTGCCAGGCTGAGAGCTGTTCCATATATCCAGCACAATATTATCACACAGAAGACTTTCTAATGAGCGAAAAGAAAAATACTTCAGAAATATAAAGTATACCCTCACTCAAGGCTGAGGTTCTGAATCTCAGAAGACCAGACTGACCAGAAAAGGGAACTGATCCAGTATAAGCTGGTTAGAGTGGAAAAAATGAGGAGGGTGAAGGAAATGTGGGGAGAAATTAAAGGGCCATTCTCAAGGCAACTAAGTCATGCTTGAGAACAGTTACCCTGAGAAACAGACAAAAGAGATCAAATAGTTTCTCTAAGAATATCATGGAGGCAGTGACGGCAAAAATGGCCTTCATCAGATACGAAGAGGGGTGGGGTGGGTGGGTGGAGCAATGGAGTAAATACCAAGTAAATAGGAGAGAGGCCAAGAAGGCAGACAGGGATGCAAAAGTAGACACAGAGCTAAGTATTGCAAAGGGGTCAAGGGCATGGAAAAAAAAAAGTTGTTCAGATACACTAGGGAAAAAAGACAAGGGGGGGATTTTAAGACTGACAGAAGGAGGCAGGATAATAGAGGAAGATGGACAGATGGCAGCCATTCTTAACTACTACTTCTACTCAGTATTCACAGTGGAGGATGGAAGGCCTTTGCCAGAAAGTGGTATGACGGTTGCTGCAATGGGGATTCCAGAAATGGGGCTGGTGGTATTTCCAGGAGAAAGGGTCAGAAAAGGGACTGCAGCCTTTAAAATAGATAAGGCTCTAAGGCCAGATGGAATGCCCCTGATGGTGCCCAGGGAACTGGCACTGGAACTGGCTGAACCTCAGGCAGGGCTGTTCAACAGCTCAGTACAGTCAGGGATGGTTCAGAAAGATTTCAGGGTAGCAGGTGCAGTTCTGTTCCACAAGGAAAGGGACACAGAGCAACTAGGTAACTACAGGCTTCTTTAGTCTTATATCCATTGTGGGTAAACTAATGGAGATACTAGTCAAGGAGGACTCAGTGGACTACCTGGAGAGAAATGGGCTCCAGGATAGTAAACAGCACAGGTTCATGGCAGGGAGATCTTTTCTGATAGTATTCCTTGACAGGATAACTATGGCAGTGGATACAGCACAAGCAGAGGATTTACTCTACTTCGATTTCAGCAAGGCATTTGACTTAATGCCACACAGAAGGCTGCTGAAGAAGTTAGAGTATCAAGGTGCAGGGAAGGACCTAGTTGGATGGATAGTTGGTTGGGGAGGAGACAGCAGAAGGTGGTAGTAAATGGAGACAAGTGGGGTGTCACAGGCGTCAGTCCTGCGTTCAGTCCTTTTCAATATGTTTGTCAGCAACATAAGAGAAGAACTACAGGGCAAACTGTGTCTTTTCGCAGATGACACTAAGCTCTGTGGCAGGGTGGACAGTGAGGAGGGGGTAAGGGAGTTGCAGAGGGACCTGCATAGGTTGAAGAGGTGGTCCAATATTTGGCAGTTGAAATTCAACACCAAAAAGTGCAAGATTATGCACATAGGAAACAAGAACTCCAGAACAAAGCAATGGATGGAAGGGGTTTTGCTGGGCACTACGTTTGAGGAAAGGGATTTGGAAGTCATCATACTTGACTCCCTGAAACAATCTAGCCAATGTAACAAGGCCTATAGCAAGGCAACCTGGATGTTGGGGTGTGTTGGGAGGGGTTTGAATAGTAGGAGGAAGGAGGTTATACTACCTCTATAGATCATTGGTGAGGCCCCATCTGAAAAACTGTGCTCAGTTTTGGACTCTCCACCTAAGTAAAGACAAACACAAGCTGGAGACGGTGTAGCGTAGGTAACCAAAATTATTCCGGGCCAGCAGAGAAGATCCTATGAGAATCTACTTGGGGCACTAAATAAATTCTTGCTGTGGCTATAAGGGAGACAGTCAACAGTCAAAAACATGGGGACATGAGTGGAAGCTTGGGGAAGGGGATTTAGGAGGGATGTGAGAAAGTTTTATTTTACAGAGACAGTGGCTGAGCTGTGGAATAGCCTGCCGGCAGACGTGGAGGGCACAAAGACTGTTAATGGTTTCAGTCACCACTGGGTCAGAGTTGCGCGCCCCCCACCCCTCTGCCATCTCCTCCTTCTATTGTGTACCGTCTTTCGGCATCTAGCTGTCCACCCCGATTTAGCTCCTCGTCACCTCCTTTTGTCCTTGCTGCCTCCTACCTTCTATTTCTCCCATATTTCTCTCTCTCCCTCAGATTCCCCTACAACTCTCAGGCTATGAGCCTCCGCTGAATCCGGCAGCGGCTCTGCACTCCCAGCCGCAGCTCGGCAATCCCAGCCGACCTGCTGTACGCCTCCTGGCCGCCCTGACAACGAGCAAAGCCGGGTAAGACCTTTGTACACATCGGGGCTGCTGTGGGCTGCTACCATTGGCTGCCGCTGACTGCAGTGTGCCCAGATTGGACCATTTTGATTTCTCCTGAGCAGACACTAGTCTGCTGAAGCCTTCCGACCTGGGGCTGCTGCGCCCATAGACTGATAGTGGTTGCAGCCAAAATTTTACGCCGGCCCCCCCCCACCTCCAACCTTAATTAAATAGGCCTTTCCCACGCCCCCTTTCTTTCCCCTCCCCTCTACTTATCTTCTATTGGATGCCTATAACAGGCCATCCCCCTCCTTCATCCTCCCCTACTACCAGCCCACTCTCTGTCCTGATATCTCAGTCCCACAGAATCTCAGTGTTCACCTCTGCAGTATACCTCACATTCTTTCTCCTTCACACTAACCACTCCTGCCCTTACTTTTTCACCTCTCCTATCACTGCACTATCCCTCCATCGCCATCCTCTCATATAGCTAATCATGCACCATACACATACTCTGTACTCCCTACTCCTCTTCCTTATTCTCCTCCCTCCTCTACTACACCCTCCCAGCGCCTGCTTCCCCTCTCTCTCAAACAATTACCTACTTGCTCCTATGTATAAACATCTAGGTACCCTACATCAAGAATCTAGTTTCTTGCACTGGGATCAGACTTCCCATAGAAACATAGAAACATAGACTTTGTCGGCAGATAAGGACCGCTAGGCCCATCTAGTCTGCCCATTTCCCTACCTACAGGATAGGCCAGAGATCCTATTTAACCAACAGCCTATATCTTCCTGCCCCCCACAAGAATTGCCTTATGTCTGTCCCATGCATTCTTGAATTCTCCCACAGTTTTAGACTCCACAACTTCCTCAGGAAGGCTGTTCCATGCATCCACTACCCTCTCTGTGAAATAATACTTCCTCACATTGCCCTGAACCGCCCTCCTTCTATCTTTAAATTGTGTCCCTTGTTCTTGCAAGTCTCTTTTCTGAAAGATGCTACCCTCTTGGACTTTGTTGATTCCCTTGAGGTACTTGAAAGTTTCTATCATGTCCCCCTCTCCCTTCTTTCCTCAAGGGTATACATATTAAGCTCCTTTAGTCTCTCCTCATACGCTTCTCTTGCAGACCCTGCACCATTTTAGTTGCCCTCCTCTGGACTGCCTCTATCCTGTCTATGTCCTTGCGGAGATGGGGTCTCCAGAACTGGACACAGTATTCCAGATGGGGTCTCACCAACTGTCTGTACAGAGGATAACAACTTCCTGTTTTCTGCTGCTGATGCCTCTCCTATACATCCCAGTATACCCTGGCCCTCCCTACTGCCTTCTCACATTGCTTGCTAACCTTAAGGTCATCTGATATGATTACCCCCAGGTCTCTTTCCTGTTTTGTTGTTGTTACTACCTCCCCACCCATTGTGTATTCTTCCCTGAGTTCTTGTTTCCCAGGTGCATTATTTTGCACTTTTTGCATTGAATCCTAGCTGCCATCGTCAGACCATTCCTCCAACCTTGCCAAGTCCCTTTTCATCCTTTCCACGCCTCCTTGTGTATCAACCCTGTTGCAGATCTTTGTGTCATCTGCAAAAAGGCATACTTTTCCTTCCAGTCCCTCTGCAATGCCACTGATGAAGACATTAAAAAGGACTGGACCCAATACTGAACCCTGCGGTACCCCACTAGTAACCGCCCTTTCTTCAGAGTGGACTCCATTTACAATTACCTTCTGTGTCCTGTTGTCCAGCCAATGTTTTACCCAGGCTACCACCCTGGGACCCACTCCCAGGCTGGTTAATTTGACTAATAATCTTTTGTGTGGGACTGTGTCAAATGCCTTGCTAAAGTCTAGGTAGGCCATGTCCACAGCCCCTCCCTGGTCTACTACTTTGGTCACCCAGTCAAAGAAATCTATTAGATTCGTCTGACATGACCTTCCCACTGTGAACCCATGCTGCCTTGGATCCTGTGCTCCACTGACCTCTAGGTACTCAACTATTCTTTCCTTCAGAAGTGATTCCATCACTTTCCCTACCACAGAGGTCAGACTTTTGTGAAGGGGAATCACATCCGCCTTCCTCCAGTCCTCGGGTACCACACCATCCTCCCATGATTTATTTAAAAGAGTAGCCAGTGGTTTCACTAGTTCCTTCCTTAATTCTTTTAGAATTCTGGGGTGAATTCCATCAGGACCCATTGCTTTGTCCACCTTCAGTTTTAGGAGTTCTTGCAGAACCCTTTCTTCTGTGAAAGGACTGGGATCGACCCCCTATCAAGAGTGCTTCTGTTAATTGGATTAGGCACTTCCCCTCCTCTTTTGTGAATACTGAGCAGAAATATTCGTTCAGTATTCCTGCTTTTCACTGTCCCCTCTGCCCACCACCGTTTATTCTATTCAGCCTCACTATCCCTCCTTTGTCTTTCTCGCTCGCTGATGTACCTATAAAGGTTTATCCCCTTCTTAACTGGGTTGGCTATCTTTTCCTCAGTTTGGGCCTTTGCTATTCTGACTTCCCTCCTGCTTCTTTCTGCCTTAACTGGTACAGCTCTCTGTCCTGCTCCTTCTGTGTTTCCTTATACTTCTGGAATGCTATCTTTTCTTCCTGACTTTACAGCCACCTCTCTTGAGAACCATAGTGGCTTTTCTTCGTTTGATTTGTTTATTTGCTTCACAAAAGGCTTGTTGCCTCTGTGATGGCAGTTTTGATAATTCCCCATTGTTGCTCCACACCTCCTTCTAGCCTGTTTGCTAGTGCTTTTCTGAGCACTCTCCCATCTTGCCAAAGTCAGCCCTCCTAAAGTCCAGTACCCTCACTTTTGTATGGCTCGACTCTGTAGCTGAGTTTAACGTGAACCACACTGTTTGATGGTCACTTGTCCCCAGATGGCAACCCACTTCTAGATCTGAGATCCTCTCCTGCCCCGTTTGAGATACGAGGTCTAAGATTGCTCCTCACAGTGGGTTCGAAACTAGCTGTCTAATGCCTGCCTGCAAGGCGTCAAGAATAGCCTGCTCTTGGATGTCGTTGCAGCAAATGTGCTCAGTTAACATCTGGCATATTCAGGTCTCCCATCAACAGTATCTCCCTTTCTCTGCCATTCTAAGAATGCCTTCCATCATATCCTTGTCCATTCCTTCCCCTGACATGGGGTCTGTACACTAACCCCTGTGCGGATTGTGGTGCCCTTTCAGTCTCCAAGGTGACCCACAGTGCCTCCTCTCCTCCCTGTTTACTCTTTTGTTTAGTTGCTTTTATCCCTTCCTTTACATAGAGAGCTACTCCTCCCCCTCTTCTCCCCTGCCTGTCTCTCCTGTAGGTTATGTACCCTGGTACGTTAACATCCCAGTCATGGTTCTCTGTGTGCCATGTTTCTGTGACTGCTACGATATCCAGGCATCCCTCTTCCATTAAGGCCACCAGCTCAGGGAGCTTGTTGCCCAGACTACGGGCACTGGTACTCATTACCCTCCATTTCCTGATGGCCTTACCCCCTTTTGCCCCATCTCTGACCTTCTTGCCTTTGTCACTTTCTCCATTTACCCCTGCCCTTCTCCCTATCGACACCTCCATGTTGGTGTTTGCCACACTTACTACCATGATTGTTTGGGGGGGGGCTAGGATTTTCCTGCTCCTTTCCAGTGCCTCCCCCCTTGGCTAGTTTAAAAGCTTGCCAATGAACATTTAAACCTATCACCTAGGATCCTGGTTCCCCTCCCGGACAGATGCAGCCCATCATGCCAGTATAGGCTTGCATCACTCCAGGTGGACCCCCAGTCCCCAATGAAGCCAAATCCCTGAGCTCCACACCAGTTTTTCAACCACTGATTGAATCCCATGATACGGAACACCCTAGCCTCTCCTATGCCATAGATGGGTAGCACCTCCGAGAAGGTTACCGTGCGTGCTACTTGACTAAGGCCCTCCCAATTCACAAACTCTTCCTGCACTTCTCTAATCCTTTCTTAGCCAGGTCATTTGTCCTAAGTGGACAATTACATCCAACTCCTCCCTGTGCAGCTGCTCAGCAATCCTGAGGATTCACTCCTGTCCCTCAAGCCATGGCGCCAGGCAGGCACCTACCTCCCTCTCCCTTCCTTGCCCAGTTCTACCTTCCTAACAATGGAGTCCCCACCAGGGTTGTTTCCTTCCCTGTAGGGTCCCCTGCCACCCTCCTGTGGGTCTCCTTTGTGGAGGTTCCCAGCATCCTCCTTGGTCTCCACTGTAGGTGCCTCCATAGGAACCACACTTTGCCAGAATGGCATAGGGTGTGGAGAGGTACAGCTGGAGGATGTGCCTCTGTTCCACCACCCTCACCCTCCCTGAGCCCACTGTGGTCCAACCGCTCCTCTTTCTTGGCAACCTCTGAGGCAGCGGCAGTGGCACTGGTGGTCCCTGGATTGAAGGAGGTCCCACAAATCCTGGCCAACTCAGCCTGGAGATGAGCAACCTCCTCCCTCAGCCCAGAGGGTGCCTACAGATGGGACAACACCGCATCCTCAGAACATCTCCTGGAAGACTGCTGCTCCACAGCCACTGCACTGCACCACTCCAATCATGTCTTATTTCTGGCCCCTTAACTGTTTGCAATCCTTACTCTTTCCTCTGTTTTTCTCTCTCTCCTTACTTTCTGCCTGCGTGCCCTTTAAGCTCCTGATTGTCCTGTTCTGAGACAAGAATATCCTATATTTCTCAGTAGACCGCTTACTTGTTCAGAGGCAGACCTCCAGCAGCTAGAGGGCCGGAGAGCTACTCTTGCCCTTCTAGGATAGTGGGTCCTTGGTGGTTCTGTGATCACTCACTTCCTGCCCCTAAACAGGAAGTTCCTGTTGTCAGTCAAATCCTGTGCCTATAAAAATAGAACTAGCTTTGCGTGGGAGGGTGGAGGGAAGGGAAGGAGGGCAATATTGTCCCAGTAGAGAATTTCAGTCACACAGCAGTCCTTTCTCCTGGAGTCTTCTGCCAAGCTATTAGCAGAATCTTTCTAAGGCAGTCTTTAAATGTAGCTTCCTTCTAGCTAAGCCACTCCCCCTACTTATCAGATCTTTCTACAAGTAATTTAAACCTCACAACAGTTAAGTCCTTTCAGTCACCTGAGATTTACACCTAGATGACTTTTCAGTTACCCATTCAGTTCAGTTAACCCAAACACACACTTTTTTTTGTTTTGTTTTGTATGTTAGTTTTTTTACCCTACATTAAAGGTCTAAATACAAAAGTTCTTCTACTTTAGTCCCAGCAGAGAAGTTCAGTCACACAGCAGTCCTTTCTCCTGGAGTCTTCCATACGGAGCCACCCTCTCCTAACTATGGTTTTTGGCTTCCCCCATTCTCTCATACTGCTCTTACCCTTAACCTTGCTATCACCCCTTGACTCACATCGGTGAGCAGAATGCTCGCAGACACAAAAGGCGAAATCACATGAATAGGGAACTACACCTGTGTACCATGAAGCTAATGCTTCTTCTTCTGCTATTATATGGCAACGTTCACCCTAATCCTGGCCCAACACCTACTAAGACACCAAATCTCAAAAAGCACACAGGTGTCCTCTCTATAATGTCACTCAATATTTGTAGTCTCCTACACAAAATCGATGCCCTTCAGGCCTTTGCTAGCCAACACTGTCCAGACATCCTAGGTATTGTTGAAACCTGGCTCTCTCCATCTGTCCCGGACCATGCCATAGCTCTCCCTGGATACAATGTTTTTTGGCTTGACCGAACGATAAAAAGAGGTGGTGGTTGCGTAGTATACCTAAAGGATACCATCGTGGGTCACCATGTTAGCACTGCTCCCCAAACCAGTGCTGCACAGATTCTTCCTATCAAAATCCTCCTTGGTGCTCATAACAAAGCACTTACAGTGATCACAATCTACATTCCTCCAAAAGAGCAAGGCTCTGGCCTGAACGCAGCCCTGGACTTTGTCAGGTCTCTCCCGCCGGACACTGAGTCTATCCTTATTGGGAACTTTAATATAAGCTGCTGAGGTTGTGGCTCACAGGGATTCTACAGCAGTGGCAAACCTCACCCAGATGGTGACTCCCCAACCAGGAAAAACTATAAAACGGGCACCAGCACCCTTCTGGATTGGATACTTACCAGTCACCCTACCCGGATTTCCAACACCACTGTCCTTCCTGACGTAATCAGTGACCACTCCCCTGTCAGTTGCACCTGGTCAAATAAATTCAGCAAGCCACCCCCGAGAACCATAACCAGCAGAGTCTTGCCCCGTGGCCATCTAAATTATCTCAAAACCCATCTTCTTCAACTGGATTGGTCACCAATATTGAGCTCCGTTAATCTGTCCTCATATGTCTTCTGATGCAGTCCCTACACCATTTTGGTTGCCCTTCTCTGGACTGCCTCAATTTGGTTAATGTCCTTGTGAAGGTGTGGCCTCCAGTACTGCATGCAGTACTCCAGATGGGGCCTAACCAGTGTCTTGTAAAGAGGAATTATTACCTCCCTCTTACGACTTGTGATACCCCGACTAATACACCATTACATCCCCCTAGCCTTACCTACTGCTTTAGCGGTCTGCTTGGATGATTTCAGGTCATCAATGATGATGGTGCCCAAGTCTCTATCTTCCTTTGTGACTGCCAGCAACTCCCTTCCAAGCCTATTGGTGGCTTCAGGGTTTCTCTTCTCTATGTGCATGATCTTGCACTTATTTGCATTAAATCCCAGTTGCCACTCTTCTGACCATTTTGACCATTTTGCCAGTTTATCCAGATCTCTTCTCATTCAGCCCACCCATCTGGATCATCTACTCTGTTGCAGATCTTGGTGTCTTCTGCAAACAGACAAGTCTTACCCTCTAGTCCATCTGCAATGTCACTAATGAAGATATTGAAGAGGACTGGCCCCAGGACTGATCCCTGAGATACCCCCCTTGTGTCTTGCATCTCTTCTGACTGTATACCATTTACCACCACTCTCTGTTTTCTGCCCGTCAACCAGTTTGCCACCCAGTTGACCAACTTCTGACCCACCCTGAGCCTACCCAGCTTATTTATCAATCTTCTATGTGGAACAGTGTGAAAGCTTTGCTGAAGTCAAGGTAGGCGACATCAACTGCTCCCCCTTGGTCCACCACTCTGGTTACCCAGTCAAAGAAATCTATGAGATTAGTTTGACAGGACCTTCCTTTTGTAAACCCATGCTGTTCTTGGATCCTGTGCCCCTATGGATTCCAGGTGTTGCACTATCCTTTCCTTAAGGAGTGCCTCCATAATCTTGCCCACTACTGAGGTAAGACTGACTGGTCTGTAGTTCCCTGCCTCCTCCCTGCTACCACTCTTGTGGAGTGGGATCACATGACCTCTCCTATGCTCAGAGATTCACTAAACAGTTCTGATAATGGCTCTGCTAGTTCCACCCTTAGCTCCTTAAGTACCCTGGGTTGCATGCCTTCAGGTCTGATTGCCTTGCCCACCTTGAGCTTAGCGAGCTCTTGTCGGACCCTTTCTGTTGTGAAGGGTGTAGTGCTCACCTCCCTCCCCACTGTGTCCATGGTGCTGAGCTGTGGGCCCTGCCCTACCTTCTCTTCAGTAAATACTGAGCAAAAGTATCTATTTAGGATAGATGCTTTTATACAGTCCTCCTCCTCACATGCCCCCTTTTTTCCTTTGAGCTTAGTGATACCCCTCTGGACTTTCTCCTTTCACTAATGTATCTATAGAAAGTCTTGTCACCTTCTTTTACTGTTCGTGCTAGTGTTTCCTCAGTTTGGGACTTTGCCTGCCTTACTGCCTTCCCTGCTTCCCTTAGGGCAGTTTGGTATGCCTCCCTATCTTCATCCCGCTGTGTTCCCTTATATTTCCTGAAAGCCAGCCTTTTGTCTCTGACCTTTTCTGCTACTGTATTTGAGAACCAAAGTGGTTTCCTTCTTCTTTTGCACTTCCTTTTCTAACACAATGGGATGTTGCTTCAAGTATTGCATCCTTAATGCTTGCCCACTTTGCCTGTACCCCCTCACCTGTGTTTCTTTTTGCCAGGACTAGCTTATCTCTGTTGGCCATCTTATCAAAGTCAGCTCCTCTGAAGTCCCATATTTTTGCCTTGGAATGGGATGATTTAGATGTAGTGGCCAAATTGGACCATACCATGTGATGGCCACTGGCCCCCAGGTGACCTTCTACCTGGAGATCTGTGATCCCTTCCCTGTTAGTCAGTACTAGATCTAGGATAGCTCTGTCTCTTGTGGGTTGTTGTACCAGTTGTTTGAGGACCTCCCCCTGCAGGGAATCCACCATGTGTCTAGTTCTGGCAGATGTTCCTGCTGGTATTGACCAATCTGTATCTGGCATGTTGAAGTCTCCCATTATCAGAACCTCCCCTTTAGCTGTCATGTTTTGTATATCTTCTAAAAGTAATGTGTCTATATCCTCCCCTGGTCTGGGGCCTGTAGACAAGCCCAGTTCTTATGGCTGTCCCATTTCCTGTTTCAGGGTGACCCACAGTTCTTCTGGCTCCTTATGTGTATTCTGAATTTCTGTAGCTTTGATATTTTCATTGACATACAGGGCCACTCCACCCCACCCCCTTTTTTGCACCTCTTTCTCTTCTGAACAGTACATTGCCAGGTATTGAAGTCTCCCAAGTGTGGTTACTGGTAAACCACATCTCACTAATTGCTACTATGTCCAGTTTAGCCTCTGACATTATTGCCTGCAGGTCTGGGATCTTATTTCCCAGGCTGTGAGCATTTGTGTAGTGTGCATGGATGGACTGTGCCACTTTCTCAGAGTGGTTTCATAGACATTTTGTACCTTTAGTGAAGAATATTTGCTGTCCAAAGCCCTACCTGTTCATGCTGTGCTTCTAATGGACAACGCCCCATCCCACCCTGCTGCAGAAAGTTTGACATCTGAAGACGGTATGATCCACTGCTTATTTCTCCCACTGAATGTTACCAGTCTTATCCAGCCCATGGACCAGGGTGTGCTGGAAAACCTTAAACGCTGTTATAAAAAAAAAAATCTATTATGACATTTGCTACTTGGCACTACAGACTTTGAAACGTACACAGATTTTTGTAAGCAGCTTACGATAAAAGATGCTCTTTACATGTGCGCCAAATCGTGGTCAGAGATTGCCCCCAAGTCTCTGAGCAGGGTATGGAACAAATTCTGGCCTGGTGATGATGAGGTTGCTGAGGAGACACAGGAGGTTCTCACAACTCGGGTCAATTTCTTGAATGAATGCCAGCAACTCGGTCTGACAATGGAGGAGGAAACTGAGTGGCTTAACGTAGACAGCAATGAAAATGGTTACCAGATGTTCACTGACCAGGAGCTGATCACCATGGCAAAGGAAATAGGCAAAGAAACAGAGACTGCTAGTGACACGGAGGGAGAGGAGGCGGGAGAGATTCAAAGTGTACCGCACAATAACGCAGAAGAGTGCTTCCAAGTCTGTATGCAATGGTTAGAACAGCAAGCAGAGGCAACTCCTATGAACTTGATGATGCTGCAAGACCTCCATAGCTTGGCTGCCAAGAAACGTTTTAACACGCTAAAGCAGAGCTCTCTTAAAAAATTCTTCAGACCTGCCAGGGACCAAGAATTATCAGAGTGCTAGAAGTCTCCACATTTTAAATGAAAAATGCAACCCTACATTTTAAAAGTTTTGTACTCAATAAAATAATACAGTAATTCTATATTATCATGAGCGCCACCGTGTTATTGCTTATGTATTGATTCTGGTGATAATGTTTCACAATTACAGACTTTTCAGAATTATGAACACTGTGCATTCCCATGGTGTCTGTAACTCTGAGGTCCCACTTTACATGTTCGGTACAGAGAACTAAGCCAATGGGCTACAGGTATGGTCATTTGTGGTATCGGTACTGGCTGCATATCGTGGTAAGGCTACTTGGTTTACATTTGTTTTTAACTTAAACTGGGGAATGTTCACCAAAGCACCTTTCCAGTGCTCATTTCATTAATGTTTGTTTATGTTTTCGTATTTATTAGGGACTGTTGTTGGGTCCTCCCTTTAGGCCGCGAGTTGTCCCCGCTGCACCCCCCCATCCTTGGGCCCCAACGCTGACACACACACACACACACGCATTTAAGTCAGAGAGTCTGCGTGCAGGTGCTGTGGTGTATCTGGAGTCAACAGATCATGCTAGATTACTTTTGTATTTAGACATTTTTGGATATGATTATTTTTTATTTTTATGCACGGTTTTGTTTCTTAGCTATCTTCTGAAGGGTGAATGATTGTGGCTTGGGATGGCAAATCGGAGCGTTGCATAGGGGAAGTGTGAACAGCTATGGCATCAGGTGCTTTTTCAGGAACTTTTGAGGTGCAGTTTAAAGTTTTATTTATTTTTGAAACAGAAATTATGTGCCACATATACTTGTAATTAATTGTGGTAATGCTACTGGTTGGGTGGTGGTGGTGGTGGTGGAGACTTGCTTGCTAAGGGACATTTTTAAAGATGGCGGTACTAGTCAAGTGAATGTTCTACAGGCTCCTAATACTCAGAACGATGTGAGGCTACAAAGACTGGACTAGTTATTTGCCGGTCTCTGTTATTTCATACCAGACCAGGTAACTGATGATTTGAACCAATCACAAACAGGACTGATGACAACCCATTTTCTAAGGACTTTTAGCATGGGGTGCAGTAATGCAGGGGAGCAACAAGGCATCAGGTATTTCTTTCATGAATTAGGATGAGGTCAGGGAGGGGGTTCCACTAGAAGTCAGGGACATATCGGTGCAGTATGGGGTTAGGAGGTGACAAAACAACAGGAATGTATTGGCGTAGGAAGGGTTGAGGGAGGGTGGTACCACTGGATGCCAGGGACTGTCTTGGTTAATACTATTTAAACCGATTCCTTCTTTCTGTAAAAGTCAAACTTGTAGGGGAAAAGGTTTGCTTTGTTTTTTTGCTCCTTAAGTGGACCAGTCAATGAAAAATAATCACAAGGGAGAACAGAACAATAAATAATCATACTGTCCGAGGAAAACAATTATAGTTCATTCCTTGAGTTCAAGCAGTGACAGCCCCCTTGTTTGCTCCAATGGCTGGAGGGTGAAGTCAAGATCTAAGAAATATATACAATGAGTATTCAGCTAAGCGGTTTGTTTCATAGATACATAGCTATTTATGGATAGAAAAAGAGCCATGGTCCATCCAGTCTGTTCAGCACTGGAACCTTGGAGTTTTCCTACATCCAGTGATGTACGCCTCCCCACTGACACTGGCTGGGCACGGCAGTCTTTGCCTACTCACAGAAATCTTCTGGGCATAAAATGGGAGTGAAAAAAATTGCTGTCAGCAAGCCCCTTTGACAGCAAATCTGTTAACTGATAGGCTGAATGTTGCATGAGAGAGAAGGGGATAGGCTTCGAGGAAGAACACAAAGGGTGGTAGTAAATGGCACACTATCAGGGAAGGGAAGGCTGACCAGTGGGGTGCCACAGGGATCGGTGCTGGGTCCCATCCTCTTCAACATATCCATCAACGACATCACTGATGGTCTGGAGGGGAAGGAATGCCTGTTTGCAGATGATGCTAAGCTCTGCAGCAGGGTAGATGCACAGGAAGGACTCTCTGGAATGATATCTGATCTCAGAAAACTAGAGAACTGGTCAAAAAAAATGGCAACTGAAATTTAATGTGAAGACATGCAAAGTCTTGCACCTGGGACGTCGAAACCCAAAATACAGATGCAATCTGGATGGAGAAGAGCTAACAGAGAGAAAACAAGAAAAGGATCTCGGAGTGATCATATCACATGATTTAAAATTGGAAAGCAGTGTGAAAAAACAGCACTAAAGGCCAACAGTCTACTGGGCTGCGTTGGCAGAAGTATTGCTAGCAGAAGGCGCGAGGTATTAATGCCACTGTACAGATTCCTGGTCAGGCCTCATTTGGAGTACTGCGTGCAGTTCTGAAGGCTGCACCTGAGAAAGGACATAGACCGTTTGGAGTCTGTGCAGAGACGGGTTACTAAGATGGTACAGGGGCTCCACCATGAACCATACGGAGCAAGGCTCCAGCAGCTTAACTTGTGCTCCCTAGAACAAAGGCGCAACAGAGGTGACATGATAGAAACTTTTAAATACCTCAAAGGAATAAACGCAGTACAGGCTCAGAGCCTCTTCCAAAAAAATACAGGTACATGGACAAGAGGTTACAGCATGTGCCTTAAGGGAGGTAGATTCAGAAGCAACCTCAGGAAGTTCTTTACGGACAGAGTGGTGGAACTCTGGAACAGCCTAACCAAAGAGGTTGTAACTGCTGACAGAATAGGGGAGTTCAAGCGAGCTTGGGACAGGCACATTGGAAACCCAAAATGAAGTAGGAAGGGGGGCAGAAATCGGGCAGACTAGATGGATCGCACAGTCCCCTTCTACTGACACATTCTTAAGTTCTTATTTGCATGGCCATACAGCAATCATTTATATGTTGCAAGTTGCACCTGACAGTCTAACTTCTGCCTCCAGCTTAAGGTGCCACACTGATGCCTGTAGGACTCAAAATAAAACAGTAGGACTAAAGAACATAACTAAAGAAGCAGGCTAGATTTGATGGTGCATAAAGAAAACAGAGGTAAACCTGGTGGTGGACAATTGCACCACTTGGAACCACTGATGCTATGCCTAGAGTTGTCACGGTATGAAATTTTGACGGTATGATAACTGCGGTGTGTGGTACCGCAGTTATCGTGATACCTCAGTATAATGCATTCCAATGGGAAAACCTAAAATGTTCAAATTTAATGCAATTTTAACCAAATTTTACATGTAAAAGCAGTTAAAATACTAGTAAATGACACATTATGAATTTAATGAGAGAAAGGCAAGATAATGAGTCAAGTATGTGCAAGAGAAATACATTTTTTATTGACTGGAAGTCAGATTCCTCCTGATCCGATAATGAGCATGGAGCTTCGAGCACTAAAGGTATTTATTTATTTTTTTTCATTTCATTGCAGTCTGACACGTGAGTGACATAGACATACCAAATACCATTAAAGTGTTTGTTTAGTGTACTCTTGTCTTAGCTTACAGCACAAAATGCTAAGTACCTACTAATACCAAAAGTACCCTACCAGAACCATACCATACAAAAATAGCACACTGTTTTTGTACGAGTAGTAAGTCGGTCGTTTGATTTAGATTTTTGTTAATGTAATGTGAAATTGTCATAACTTACAGTCTAGCTGAGAGATGATGAAAGGAATGTCCATGTCCACACACTCATTCCGTCCACTCCTGGTGGTGGTGCAGAGTAGACTAGAGTTGCAGAGCAGATGCACTGATGCAGACAGAGCTGGACTTCACTGAAGTACTGTGCTCTACTGCTACTACTAGCCTAAGAAGCAGGCACAGCAACAGCACTACTAGTACTAATAGAATTAGAATATTTCTGATTGGAAAATCAAGGCTCACTGTCGGAAAATCAAGGTTCACTGTCTGTCTGGCTATGGTTAGGCTGAGTGTACCTCACAGCCTCGGGCTCCCTCCCAGACCCAGTTCCCTCAAGTGAAGTTAGTAGACTAGTACAGTAAAAGTAATAGTAAGTAGCACTACTAGTGCAAATAAATTTGGAGAGAGATTAGTGTTCATATCTACTTTTTCAATGTAGTACCAAAAGTACCCTACCACCACAACCACACTGACACAACACAACTCCTGCCTGTAATGCAGTGACTCACCACTCACTGTGTCCGAGAGACTACTCCAAGTCCAAGTCCAAGCCAACAGCCAGAGCCAATCAGCTGAGCTGAACCAACTGTCAGAGATGGCACCATCACTGTGGCGGCATTTAAAGGAATTAGCCTATATATCTCAAATGCCATGGTGGTTCCTGGAGTGGCTGGCTGCTTTTTTTCTTTTTTTTTTTTTAAGATAGGTAATAGGTATTTAACTAAATAGCTACAGTAGCCTCCAGCTGAGGCAGTGAGTGAGCCAATGTGAGTTAATAAAGTTGCTTGCTTGACTTGCTTGGGTTGAGTGAGTCGTGCCATATTGTGACTCGAGTCGAATCGTGTGATTGTGACGTGACATGAGTCCAATCTGACATTAAAGGAATCAGCTTATATATTCTCAATGCCAGGCCCATGGCAGTGTCAGGCACTCACTGGCTGTTTTTTGTTTGTTTTTTAAACTACTACTACTACCTTAGCTATAACAATACAGTAATTAGGAATTAAAGAATTTAAATTAGTTTTTCCCATGAGTTTTGCTTCAGGTAGACCCTGAGTGACTCGAGCTGTCTTGTCGCCGCCTTGGACTCAGGACTTGTGAGTCAAATAAATCAAGGCTCAAGTTGTGACATGATGAGAGTGACTCAGAAGGACTGGAGTCCTGGGTCATCAGGGTGGTGTTAAAGGAGATAGCCTACATATCCTCAGTGCCATGTTTGGTGGCTGCTGACTGGTGCTGAGTCAAGTGACTGTAATTGTTATGCTTTTGAGTCTGAATTGTTATGCTTTTAAGTCTTTTGAGCAATCGGTTTAAATGCTTCATTGGCAAGCTTTTAAACTAGTCAATGGGGGAGGCACTGACAAGCAGCAGAAAAATCCCAGCCTCTCCCTACAAAACAGGGTACTAAATGAGAAAAAGACCAAGGTAGAACGGTCAGTGGGGGATGCTGCAACAGAAGGTAAGGCCATCAAAAAATGGAGAGCAATGAGTACCAATGCCCGTAGTCTAGGTAACAAGCTTCCTGAATTAGTGGCCTTGATGGAGGAGGAACATCTGGATATCGTGGCAGTCACAGAAACATGGTACACACAAACCATGACTGGGACATAAACATACCAGGATACACTATCTACAGGAGGGACAGGGAGGGTAAAAGAGGAGGAGGAGTAGTTCTTTACATAAGGGAAGGAATAAAAGCAATAGAACAAAAGGGTAAACAGGGAGGAGAAGAAGCACTGTGGGTAAATTTGGAGACAGGCAATGGCACCACAATCCGCACAGGGGTTGTATACAGACCCCCTTCTCAGGGGGAGGAAATGGACAAGGAAATGATAGAAAGTATACTTAGAATGGCAGAAAAAGGGGAGATATTGCTGATGGGTGATCTGAATATGCCAGATGTTAACTGGAGTGCAGTTGCAGCTGCCACTTCGAAGAGTGCAGTTATTCTAGATGCCCTACAGGGGCATGCCTTAGACAACTAGTACTGGAGCCCACTCGAGAGGGAGCAATATTAGACTTGATACTCTCAAATGGAGATGGAGAGGATCACAGATGTAGAAGTGGGTAGCCATCTGGGAACTAGCGACCATCTAACAGTGTGGTTCACAATAAACACAGCAATAGAGTCAAGCCATACAAAGACAAAAGTACTGGACTTTAGGAGGGCTGACTTTGCCAAAATGGGTGAGTGCCTAAGGAATGCACTAGCAAATGGGTGGGAAGGAGGGGTGGAAGAACAATGGGGAATAATAAAAACTGCCATCACAGAGGTAACGAGCCTTTGTGTGAAGCAAATAAACAAAACAAGACGATGTAAGAAACCACTATGGTTCTCAAAGGAAGTGGCAGTGAAGGTTCAAGCGAAAAAGAAAGCATTCAGGAAGTACAAGGAATCGCAGCAGAAGCAGGACAGAGAACTGTATCAGTTAAAGCAAAAGGAGGCTGGGAAGGCAGTCAGAACAGCAAAGGCCCAAACCGAGGAAAAGATAGCCAACTCAGTTAAGAAGGGGGATAAAACCTTTTATAGGTACATCAGGGAGCAAAGGAAGACCAAGGGAGGGATAGTGAGGCTTAATAAAGGGAGGGAGGGTGGGCAGAGGAGAATGTGAAAAGGCAGAGATACTAAACAAATATTTTGCTCAGTATTTACAAAGGAAGAGGGGGAGGTACATAAAACAAACAGTAGAAACACTCTGGATACAGAAGTTGATACCAGCCCATTTACAGAAGAAAGGGTTCTGAAAGAACTCTTAAAACTGAAGGTGGACAAAGCAATGGGGCCTGATGGGATTCATCCCAGAATTCTAAAAGAACTAAGGGTAGAACTAGTGACACCACTGACTACCCTCTTTAACAAATCATGGGAGGATGGGGTGGTACCCGAGGACTGGAGGAGGGCAAATGTGATTCCCCTTCACAAAAGTGGGAGCAAGGCAGAAGTAGGAAACTATAGATCTGTTAGTTTAACCTCAGTGATAGGGAAAATGATGGAATCACTTCTAAAGGAAAGAATTGTCGAGTATCTAGAGGCCAGAGGGGCACAGGACCCTAGGCAGCATGGATTCTAGCGGAAGGTCATGCCAGGCAGATCTGATAGATTTCTTTGACTGGGTGACCAAAGTAGTAGATCAGGGAGGGGCTGTGGACATGGCCTACCTAGACTTTAGCAAGGCATTTGACACAGTCCCACACAAAAGATTAATATATAAGTTAGCCAGCCTGGGAGTGGGTCCCAAGATGACAGCCTGGGTAAAGAATTGGCTGGAGAATAGGACACAGAGAGTAATAGTAAATGGAGTCCACTCAGAAGAAAGGAGGGTTACTAGCGGGGTACCGCAGGGTTCAGTATTAGGACCAGTCCTCTTCAATGTCTTTATAAGCGACATTGCAGAAGGACTGGAAGGAAAAGTATGTCTCTTTGCAGATGACACTAAGATCTGCAACAGAGTTGATGCACAGGGTGGGGTGGAAAGGATGAGAAGGGACTTGGCAAGGTTAGAGGAATGGTCAAATGTATGGCAGCTTAGATTCAATGCTAAGAAGTGCAAGGTAATGCACCTGGGAAACAAAAACCAAGGGGAAGAGTACACAATGGGGGGTGAGGTACTAACAACAACAAAAATGGAAAGGGACCTGGGGGTAGTCATATCAGATGACCTAAAGGTGGGCAAGCAATGTGAGAGGGCAGCAAGGAGGGCTGGGGGGATACTGGGATGCATAGGGAGAGGCATCACCAGTAGAAAACAAGAAGTTATTATCCCTCTGTACAGACAGCTGGTGAGACCCCATCTGGAGTACTGTGTGCAGTTCTGGAGACCCAATCTCCGCAAAGACATAGACAGGATGGAAGCTGTCCAGAGGAGGGCAACTAAAATGGTGCAGGGTCTGCACGGAGGACATATGAAGAGACTTAAGGAGCTTAATATGTATAGCCTCGAGGAAAGGAGGAGAGGGGACATGATAGAAACTTTCAAGTACCTCAAGGGAATCAACAAAGTCCAAGAGGGTAGCATCTTTCAAAAAAAGAGGTGTGCAAGAACAAGAGGGCACAATTTGAAGATAGAGGCGGCTCAGAGGTAATTTAAGGAAGTATTTTTTCACAGAGAGGGTTGTGGATGCATGGAATGGCCTTCCGGAGGAGGTTGTGGAGTCAAAATCAGTGGTGGAATTCAAGCATGCATGGGATAGTCATGAGGCAATTCTGGGGGGTGGGGGTAGGAAGAAGTAGGCTGCTGGTTAACTAGGATCTGCAGCTTATCCAGTAGGTAGGGAAATGGGCAGACTGGGTGGGCCAAGCGGTCAATATCTGCCGTCAAATTCTATGTTTCTATGTTTCTATATTTCTATGCTAGTAGCTAGGCCAATAAGGCTAATTATGAATACAATTAAAGTAATTTCTCTTATTGGTTTTGTTTTAGGTAGCCCCCAGCCACAGTCAGCCAAGAGCTCAGCTGAGCCAGCCCGAGCCAACCAAAGTTTCATGACACAGATGACATGAGTCAGTCAGAGAGGAGGACTCATCAGGAGTCAGGAGTCGGACTTACTCCGTCCCAGGAACCACTGCAGTGGAGGCATCAGCCGTCAGGCAAGCAGAGAGAGGAAGTAGTCCACAGTGGAACTGGATTACTGGAGGTACTCGGGGGGTGCATCAAGAAGATAAGCTTAGCAGATAGATGAGACAAGAGACAGCAACTTCACTAAGTGTGAAAGTTCAGCTGAATTGCCAATGCCGAGTATGAAGTAGTCATCACAAATCACATCAGGAGGACAGGGAGAGAGGACTCGGACTCAGAGTCAGAATTCAGAAAGCAACAGCAGCAGATGTCAGAGTCAGAGAGAATTTGGATTACTGAGCAGAGAATGCACTCCAGATATGGCGTGTGTTGATGGGCGGGGGTCAAATAAAAATTACTTATTCTTATCACTACACCGCAGTAAGTAACTTTGTGTTGCAGAATCAGATAGAGGGAGGGGATTGGGGAACAACTGGGAATAAAACCGCCTCTCAGCCAACAAAAAGATTTTGAACTTATGACACCTGATCACTGATTGGTCTAGGCTTCTAGTGGCTTTTACTACCGGCTGTTGTAGCGTTTAGATCTACCATAGGAAATTACAGCTGGTTCCTCGGTGTGTCACTAGCTTTACTAGCGCTCAGCAATTCTTGAACCCTCATCCCTCCCTATATTGGAATGACCCTTGCGCTTCTCCTGTCCTACGTCCAACAGCTCCTTTCAGGTAGCCATTCTGGACTACTGGGCTTCTCAGCTGTCTCTGCCGGGGAGTGGGACATCTCCCGAGCTGCCTCTGCAGATTACTCCCCCATCCAGACTTGAGACGTCCTACTCATGGCAAATTCCTGCCAGGACACTAGTGGCTGCAACACTAGGCCAGTATAACACCAGGAGTGGGTACAGGCCTACCCGTCAACACTGCCTCCCCTATCGCCCAAAACATAGTGTTTACAAATTACAGTTCGCTGCCTTAAAAAGAATCCTGCTTCTTTTACTATTGTGCTCAGGCAATATCGAACTCAACCCAGGACCATTAGACACCCTTGCTTCTCCATCAGACCTGGCAGGTATCAAAGGAATGTCCTTTATGCATCTTAATGCCTGTAGTTTGCTGAAAAAGTTCACCCTTATCCAGGCTTGGGTGAGCCACACTCTACCTGATGTCCTAGTGATCACTGAGACCTGGCTTAGGCCAGCCACCCCAGACAATGAAATCAATATCCCAAATTATTTACTCTTCCTAGCGGATAGGCAATCAAGAGGAGGTGGGGTGGCAATTTATGTAAGGGACAAATACTCAGCCACATGCATAGACGCATCATCCTCCCCCAAAGAATTTGAGTGCTTGACCCTAAAGATCGAACTTTCTCCTTTCAGTGCACTCTGTGTAATAGGCTGCTACAGGCCCCCTTCTGCCGGGCCGCATCTCCTGTCTCACCTCAGTTCCGTACTGGGGCTCAGTTCCTTGGAAACCATTGTTCTTGGCGACCTGAACTACGATTAGCTATCAAGTGCATAAGCTCCCTTGAAATCCTTTTGTGACACTCTAGAGCTGATGCAACTCATTGACGAGCCTACTCGCCCAAATAAAAAGAACCTTAACAACAGCTCCCTCTTAGATGTAATTTTGGTTAGCAAGCCACACCTGTTCTCTCATGTCGGAACATTTTTCCCAGACATTAGCAATCATTGTATAATCACTATCATTAGATCCGTACACAACCCACAGTTTGTGGCAAAGTTCTCTATCAAGAGGTGCAAACGCAACTGTGATTTGTTTGCTTATGTCCATGACTTGAAACATTCACCACGATGGCAGGAATTCTTCCTAGCCAAAATGGTTAACAGGGCATATACTATTTTTTACAATATTTTAAGTGAGGCTTTAAATAAGAATGCACCCTTGGTTAAGGTGCGGGTCAGGAGCAGCACCTGCCGTTGGTTCTTACCTGAGCTTAAAGCTTCCCTGTTAGAAAGGGATACTTTATGGAAAAAAGCCCAAAGAAGCAAGAATGACTCGGATTGGTATCTTTTTAAGAGAGCATGTAACAAGTGCACCAAGTTGGTCAGAGCAGCCAAGACCACCTACTAACGTTCAGAGCTAGCCTCTGCCTCAAGAAATCCTTCAAAGCTCTGGAAAACATTAAAAGACATGTCTGGACATGCACCTGGTAATTCCATTCCAGCAAAAATTAAGTCCGGTGGCAGCGTTATCTTTAACCGATTGGAGATACTGGAAGCCCTCAATAACTATTTTGCAATGGCAGGGCTAGCATTTGATACGTCTCCTGCCAGTGACCTCCGCACAGCTCAGGGCCCTCCAACCCACGAGTCCCCCTCTACCGAGGAGGCCTTCTCCTCCTGCCTGTCTCTCTAAAAGAGGTGGAAGACCTACTGCTGCAACTGGACACCAGGAAGGGAGGAGGCTCTGACTTCATGAAACCATACTATCTGAAATGTGCCTACCATGTGCTTGCAGTTGCCAATCACCCACCTATTCAACATGTCACTCTCCATGGTAGCCTCCCCTCAATGGAAAATAGCCCATGTCATCCCTCTATTAAAAGCAGGTGACCCCTGCGACCTAAATAATTACAGACCGATCTCCCTCCTCCCCATCCTGTCTAAATTACTAGAACAATAGTGTGTGGCCAGCTAGGGGTATACTTAGAATTCAGAAGCCTATTAAACCCAGTTCAGTCTGGATTCAGAGCAAAGCACAGCACCATAACAGCCCTAGCTAAGGTGATCAATGATTGGTTCCTAGACTTTGACAACAAGAAGCATGTCTGTGCCGTTTTCTTGGATCTTAGTAAGGCATTCGACACAGTCGATCACAGCCTGCTTCTTTCCTCCCTAGGAACCTTAGGCCTGGACCATAAATCTATGTACTGGTTTGCAGACTACCACGGAGAACGGAAACAGCAGGTTAAAGCTGAAGGTGATCTTTCTCCATTAAAACCTATGCTGAGGGGCATGCCCCAGGGCTCTATCCTTGGTCCCCTCCTCTTTGAAATCTACATTAACAACATCAGTGGCCCCATCAAAAAAGCCAACATCCACTTATTCGCGGACTACACTGTACTGTACTTGAGTCGTCCCATGCCGGAAGCAGCCTGTGAAGACCTCAAAGCTGAATTTAACCTTCTACAATACCAGCTCATAAACAAAAAGCTTTTGCTCCATGCGAAAAAGACAAAAGCCATGCTCTTCTCCCCCTCCTTGCATGCGGCAATTCCTGCTGGGCGGGCTATCCCACAAATTACCACTGTTCTTGGAGGAACACTAGAGTATGTAGCTAAATTCAAATATCTAGGAGTTTGGCTCGATCATAAACTTTCCTTCACCGACCATCTCGAAGAACTGCAGAAGAAACTAAGGCAAAGATTAGGACTATTCTACAGAATTAACCACCTGCTCACAAAGGAGGCCAAGATTCAACTGGTTCAAGCTACCTTCCTATCTTTAATAGATTACGCGGACCTGCTCTACAGCCACTGCACTGCCTCTGCACTGGCTAAGTTGGACACCCTCTATCACAGAGCTATCAGGTTCATTACTGGCCTTCCACTTTCCACACACCACTGCTCCCTGTACTCATCGTTAGGCTGGACTTCCCTTCACTATAGAAGGAATAGAAATGCCGCCCAATGTGCCTTCAGAGCGGTGACCAAAAAGCTCCACTCATATGTCTCAGACTGTATTCCCTGGAGTGTGTTAGGCACCTATGCTCTAAGAAGCTATTCTTAATTGCCCTCCAAGTTCAAGGGTCAAAACTCATTTGACAAAGCTGCTCTAAGCTTCTCTTTACCACATTGTGGAGCGGTTTACAAAGGAACTTGAAGCTGAGCTGCCCTTGCCTGAATATCTTCAAGGCACTCTATGATCGCTACATGAAAGCACCTTGCAAATGTTTTCCTCACTGCTAGCCCACTAATTCCGCAACTCCCCCTTTCCATCCTGACGCTCGCCATGTTTCTACCCCTGGCTCTCACTCTTTCCCTATTAACTCTTCCTGCTGCACCCACCCTTCCCTGTCCACTCCAGCCTGGCTAAAGTCCCACCCCATCCATAGTACTGTCCCAATTATCTACCCCTCCTCCGTCATTATCATAATAAACAAGTACACGACAGCCATCGTCACTTTTTGTGGTTTTAGCTCAATTTTTCCACCAGTGGTCGGTAATATATCCCTCCTCTTCTTTACCTCTCTAACCTGCGGCCCCATACATGGCCTCTTTCCCCTATATATGTAGTTGCCGGCTGCCTCACTCAAAAGATCTCTGCTTATAACCCCTGTATGCCTATGGTTGATTGTACATCTGCTGACTTCTTTAATTGTAAAATAATGCTGTTTTTTGTTATTTATTTCAACCTTGTACTGTACTGTATACACTGTAGATACTTTTTCTTCCTTGTATATTATTGCTTTTTGTATACCTGCTTCTGTACTGTACTTTGATGTATTCATGACCAGGTTCACCTTGCAAATGAGCCTTGCTCAATGGTGCCCGCCTAGATAGATAAAGATTTTGATAGATTGATTGATTGAAGGAACACACAGACTGGTGCCTGCCAGTTCTTATCAATCACTGAAACTGAAAAACACTGAGTGTAAGACAGTGTAATGCAAACTGCAAAATTGTAATTTGCAAATGCAAATGGCATTGGCATTTGGCATCATGGCAAATCCAACTGTTGTGGTATTATTAAACAATACAAAATGTACCTGCAAAAGTTCTCGGTGTGTATATCTCATTCTCCGTCTGTCTAACCTTTACAGTTTTGTGCCTCTGACAGACTGACAGGACTGTCTACTACTCTCTATTCAGACTTACAATAATTCTGAATGAACATGAACATGCATGGCCACTTGAAACAGAGCACCAGCAGCACGACAAGAAACAGTAATGTGAATGAAATGAATGATCACTGCGGTCTCATCTGTCACTCACTGACCCCGTCGGTGAAGTGACTGATGACAAGTCTGCAGTCTGAGTCTGCACACATGTCAGTGACAGCCAACCCCAACCACAGACACTTTGTTACCCAATACCCATAAAGATAAGAAAACGTAACATACCTGATGATGATCACTACATGACATGACGTGACATGACAGAGAGACATATCGTGTTACACAGTGTTACCAGTAGTGTTAACAACTTAACATAATAACATAACAGATGTTTGATGCTGGGCCTGGGTGCTGCTGCTGATCCCTCCCAATCCCTTCCTCTCCCCCATTCCATGCCCATTGCTCAAGCCCAATCAACAACAAACGTGTGTTTAGTTGTTGTTGTTCAGCTTCTCTGGAGGGAATAGGGATGTCATCATGTCACTCGCTCTGAAACCAGTACTTCATCATTTTCAGTTTCTGTTCCAAAAGAACAGCAGAGAAGAGGACAATAATGATGTGCATTTAAAAGTGTGGCTTTTTGTGCAAGGCTGCATTCAGTGTGCTGCACTGCACAAGGCAAGCGCAGTCAGTGACTGGGCAGTGTGCACTACTGTACTCACTCTTCAGTGTTTGAGTGATACTGTTACACTAGCTCACTGACTGTTCTGTGCGCTCGGCCTGTCCTCACCATTTACCATTAAGGAAGCAGTTATATGTGTCACTGGTGGCTTAATACTCACTTGGCCTCTGTGCACCTTGTATGGCACCATGTGTGTGTGACATGCACAAATTACAAGATGACTAAAAAAACTTACTGAAACTGAACACTGAAAATTCAAAAAAGGAAGGAAGAAGTCAAAAAACTGACTTACATTTAATCGAAGTCAAGATCTCTCAACTGACATCATCAGTCCACTCATGGATTGGACAGGGGAGGACACCTAAACCTTACCTTACTATACAAATCTGTATAGCAGTGTAGTGCAGCAGAAAGCAGAGCCATCACATTATCTACAAAACTTGAATGATCAATGAGAACTGCCTGTGCCGTCAGCTAAGTTCACTGATGTAGTAGCTTTGTCTGCCTGGTGCCTGGATGCTGCTAATAACCCTGGCTGCTGCTGCTGTACTAAGCTGGCTGAGCCTGAGAGAGAGAGAGAGAGAGAGATGGTTAAGTCAAAAACAAGCAACAACGAGCAACAACCAACAAGTAACTACATTAGGCAAATGATGATGATCATTCATCATCATGTCTTGACTCATCTGAGTCAGACAGTACAACATATATGGAATTTTGGAATGGGCTGGCCCATCTGCCAACACTTTGGCCCAACTGGCTGGGGCCAGTTATAGGAGTATAAGGAGTGTAGCAGTTATAGGAGGCAGTATAGCGCAGTGGGTTAAGGTTCTGAGCTGCAGATCTGGAGACCTGGGTTTGAATCCCACAGCCGCCTAGGTGCATACTGTGTGATCCTAAGCAAGTCACTTAACTTCCTTGTGCTCCCAGGTCGCATCTGGAAACAAGCTTTGGCTTAGTGTGCTACTCCTGGCTAAACAACGTTCCCTTTCCCTTTCCCCAGACTGGACTGCCAGCCACGACCAAATTGCAACTTTAAATTGCATCAGACTCAGACATCATCCACCACGATTCAGACCAGTACTGTGGTTCAGATCCCCCCATCCCCCCCAACTTAGTTCAAACAAGAAAGGTACTAAGATTAGGCTGTGGTGCGACTGCAATGGTGGTGCCTATCTGGCCTGGCCTGCCTTACCAAATCATATCAGATATAAGATTCATTCATTCATTCAAAATTCCACATGACAACATGTTTAGTGTGGTCGTGTGGTGGTCTGGAGTGGACTGGTCATCAGTCAGAGTCATCATGGTAAGTTCCTGTGCAGGAAGACAAACATGTTAACTTTATCTGGGGATAGTCTTCAACGAAATGGTGTGAGAATTTGACCACTGGAGCTGAAAGGTTTCTCAGATGGTATACTTGTTGCAGGGATGCATAGGTATTTTCTTGTTAAGTTCGACAACAATGGCAGTTCTGTGGCATGTTCACTCCACCACCGTAATGGTTCACCATCTGTGTGCAGAAGTGGTAATGCTAAATAGTGAGAGATTTCATTTTTGACTTTGACGTCCAGTGTGATGTCCTCTTCATTACACCCTTCCACTGACAACCGCTTGTCTGTAATCTGCCTTAGTAGGTCTGTTAATCCTTTTGATTTTACCACCACTTGTTGTGCAGCTGTTGCTGTAGAAGAAGAAGGTAGACTTGGGTTTTGCTGCTGACTAAATATGGATTTGGATACTGCACCTCCTGTGGCATATGCAGAAGAGTTAGTAGATGATGATGATGAACCTGAACTTGTCCTCGACCTCTTCTTTCCCTCTCCCTGTACTGTTGGTGTTGGTGATGGTGGTAGCGGCGCTGGCAATTGTGCTCACTGTGAAGTAAGTGGTGTTCTCATTTCTGACTCTGAATCACGAGAGTGACGAGACAAACCAGGATCTTCTTCAGTAAACTGCTGCAGCTCCTGCTCATTAGCTTCACTCACAGAACAAAATGATGACTGCTCCTCAGTGACACTGTCTGATGCTGTCATCTACTGATGCTGTTGCTGTCAGCAATGGCATTAGCAGTAGCAGCAGGACCAGCAGGTACATTTGGGGGTCACGGGACTTGCTCAGGCACTACGGTAAGAAGATGGGATGGGCAGGGCCGGGGGCCATTATCATGGCCACAGTTCAAGAGATGGTGATCAGTGTAGCAAAACATGACCTCTTCATGTACTAAGCAAGCAATAATACCCAACAGGGTGTGCGGTATTGTGCTATACTGGACAGCCCAGGGGCGTAATGAGGCCTGACGCCGCAGGCAGAGGGCCTTATAGCCCCTGGAAGGTCCAGTATAGCACAATACTGCCCACCCTGGAGGGTATTATTGCACTTAGAAAATGGGCACTGTAAAACAAAATAAGTTTAATAAAGAAATATTAATTAAAAATTAGTTTAAAATAAGGTTTTGTAATAAAATAGTTCCTCTACCTCCATTAGAATGTGTTTTTTTTAACTAGGTACTTTTTTCCTACTGGAGCCTGTGTAGTTGGACCTGGTTGTCATACTAACCCTGCAAACAACAACAATAACACACACACACACGACTTTTGGGAGCAGCAGGAGTGAGGCAATGTTTTGTTTTTTACTTTAGAAGTGTGACTTCCCAATTTAAGTATGCTGGCAAGGTTGCAGAAATATTCATTGGCTTCTGAGAGACAGAGGGAGCGTGGTATCTCCAGTACTGCTACTGTACCTGACAGAAGCAGAAGTTTATTTTATTTACTTATTGGAATGTTTCTGTTACCTTACTTATGTGGGCATCAAAATAAGAAAATTAACTGCCACAATTTCAAAACATAAGAGCTGCAAGGGAAGGAAGACTGTGCACACAGTGATATGTGGGACAGATGCTGACAAGCAATGTTTTCAATTTTCCTATCAATGGGACATGCTGTACAGGAGACAGAGAGACCATTAACTTCAGCACCGCGGGTGTGAGGCAAGAGGTGCTTTCGTCGACCTCTGTATAACAGATGGACATCCATCTGCGGTATAGATATCGAAGAAAGTACCGCTGCTCTCATGCATAGTTGTGGTAGCTAAGCTAACGGTCTCTCTATTGTTAAGGTGGTCTGATAATGTCCACTATCTACCCTTGAGGATTTTGCAGAGTATGTTCATCATAACAGACTTATAAAATTGCTGTGGGCTTACTACGTGTCCAGCATTAACGCATCATCGGGAGAGATGAGTGCAGATGCAGAGTTATGTGAGAGACGCCAGATTATGAGAGTGATCGGCGGTCTGCGTTCGGACAACTGCTAAGTGAAAATACACCAGTTTTTTATGTATTAAGAGGGGACAATTTAAATAAAAACAACCTAGTGTGCCACTTCCCTACAGAGGCTGCAGAGTGTGTGTGTGTGTGGGGGGCAGTCAACTCAGTATTTAAAAAAAATTACTTTCTGTTTTATTTATTCATTTATTGAATAATTTTTTGTTTATCTATACATTGGGGCCAGGGATCTGGCTGAGGAGCGGTGGTGACAGTTGGGCGAGCTGGGGAAAAAAACTAAGTGTTGGTCTGATGTTGTACTTTCAGCTAGGGTATTAAACAGGGCTGCAATTTAAAAAGTGGATATATCCGGGATTAGGAGAATCAGACAAGTAGCTGTTGTGGTGGGCGACTGGCCGCACTGGGGAGCTGCCGAGTATGGACGGAATGTCCGTAGATTTTGTAGGAGGTAGATCAGTTGAAGTGGGAGAAAAGATAAAAGTAAGCCTGCAAAAAGCAGGTAGGTTTATGTGCCTTTATGTGGTTTGGGGAGAATCGGGTCAAGGATCAGTTTTTTGTTGGGAGGGGGGGATGAGGTGCGGCACACGTTAAGCAGGAGAAAAAACATGGCGGATTTTAAAAATGAAAATTCTATAGGACCAGCAGTATTTAGAATGATATGAGGCAACGGAGACTGGGACTAGTTATTTCCCGGTCTCTGTTGTCTCATACTGGACCAGCTGATTGGTGGTTTTAGTCAATCAGAATAAAGTTACACATTTGCCCATTTTCAAAGCCCGCTATAAAGTCTTTGTCATTGCTGAAGAAAGCTTTAAATCTTGGGTTCAGGAAACAGGAGATGTCAATTATTTTTTGTTTGTATTCACATGAATAACGGTTAACCAAATCAGTCCTGATTGCGAGTTTCAATTGCTTTTTCAGAGCGCTGTCTTCAGGTAAGGGTGTTAACAAGTCATTCATAAAATGATGCAGTACTGGTTTCAGTGCAGACATTGTGACATGCTTATCAGCACCAAGAGAGTCCATGAAATCATTCAGTGGTCCAAGCACCTGACTTACATCTTCAAGAATACTGACGTCTGTATCTTTAGGCATTAAATGCCAGGTGTTTCTGTCAGATACAAGAACAGTGCAAACTGCTTGTTGTTGCTACAGAAATCTTGATATCATGTTGTACGTGGAATCCCACCGTGTGACAACATCATGAATCAGGGAATTGTTGAGGAAGACCCAAGTCTGCCTGCTTAGTTTTAAGAGTCTGTCTAGTCTTCCGACTTCTGCTGAAACCTTGCACAAGATGTCTGCAAGCTCTGATGGCAGCATCAACTTTACCGATCTTTAGAGCCTTTCTGATACCCAAGTTTAAAGAGGACAGGAAATTATTTCTAATTGGTAGTTGTTTATAACATTCCAGTTTACAGAAGTGATATCCATAAGCCTAAATGAGCCATATGTAACTGTACCTGAATAAAAAGTGATGTGAAAAACAGTATTTTGCACTGTTTTGTTTTTATGGGCAACATTCTGTTACAGTTCTCTTCACGGAACCAGTGATCTGGAGTTTTAACTATGTCACGGTTTGAGGAAAGAACTCTAAACATAGTTCTGATAGGACAATAGCTCAAGTTAAGCATTCTGTACTCAAACTGTGACATAGTAAACACTCCAAATTACTGGTTCCAGGAAAAGAACTGTTCAGAATGTTGTTCTCAAAAAGAGGATAAATGAAAACACAGTTTTTGACATCACTGTTTACTAAGGTACAAGTCAATATGGTTCATTTGCAGGCAAGTTTATAATTTCTCTTACTAAGAACATTGCTAACTGCTGCCAATTATCATAGATTTCTTGTCCCCTTTAAGTTATGGCCAAAGCAGCTTAACCAGATAACCTCAGTAAGCAGCTCCCAGAATGCCTTCTTCATATTAGCTTCGTTATCTGTCATTACAGCAGCTAGTCTGTTTTTGCTGATTTTCCACTCGTCAAGCATGCCTTGGAAGATTTCAATGATATTTTCAGACATGTGATACTGTGGTACCAATGTGGTCTCCAGACAGTGAGCCTTGATTTTCCAATCAGAAGTAATGTAATATACTGTTAAGCTCATGTGTGGCTTACCAGCTCCGCCATGACCAGTCCACATATCATTAGTGGCAGCATACCATGTTGTGCCCAGTAGTGATTTTTCAACTTGCATTTTTACTTCATTAAATAACTTCAGCACCTCTTTACCAGTGAAATAAGCTCTGGATGGCAGGTGATATTTAGGGTTTAATTTCTGCAGCAATTTACATAAACCAGGCTTTTCTACTATGTGGAATGGCAGCATGTCTTTAGCCAAAAAGTAAGCCACTGCTGCATTAAGTTTCTGGGCCTGCTTAGAATTGGCATCAAATTTTTTCCCTCTTTCAAGAACTGCCACCAAACTTGGCTGGTTAGCATCTAGTTTTGCACTGTCTTGACGACGACCCCAGCCACTGCCACCACCACCACCACTTGGCCGTCCTCCTAATCCGGGACTAGAACTTACTCCACCACTCTAAAATTAAAAAACAAGAAAGGAATTTGATAACTAACTAAACTAGTTACTGAGTGCGCACCCCAGCTGTTCTCTGTGCTCTGACTTCACTTCACTTTCACAAAACAGTAACACTTGGCTCAGGCAGCCAGGGCAAGGGCAATGGGCATAAAGGGCAGCAGTGGGTGATACCTAAGCATTAGCTGAATTAGCAGATCATCATTGGATTCATTTTGGAATCTTGGATCATCATGGAGTGATAGATCATGAATGGTCTGGGACTGGGTAGCTGGGAGTCGGGACTCTGGAGCAAGGGGAGGGACAGTACAAGTCAACGTCTTCACTGGACAGTGGACACACACAGTACGCGTTGGGTCAGGGCAAAGGACAGAACAGTCATTCTTTCTACAGTGAACCACGGGTGTAGCGGGCGGTGCGGCTGCCCATGCCCGCAGGCCATGATAGGAAATAGGAGGACCCCCATCCCACACCACTGCCACCAGTGTCTTCTACCACTGCACTCATGCATTGTCTGTCATGTCACGCTAAGGGCATAGCATGGACTGCACTGGCACTGCACTACTGTCAGTGGTAGTAGTAAGTGACACTGGTGGGGGAACTCAGGGGTCCTCCCTTATTTTCTCACCCCGGTGGGCACGGGTAGCCGCCACTACCACTACACCCGTTGTGCTCCCTCTGAGTCCTGACTCCGCTGTAGAAAGAATGACTGTGCTGCTGCTGTCATTCATTTACCCTGACTCCTCCTGTCTCTGTGTCCTCCTGTCCTGTTGTCCCTCTCTTGCTCCCAGCCTCCCACCCACCCAGAACAGACCATGGATCCCATCATGATCCAAGTCCAACCATGATCTACTTGGTATCCTATTATCGATTCCACCAACCGATGAGATCCAAATCCCAATTCCCAATCTTGAATACCCAGAGCCGACAGTGTTGCACCCCACACCACCCAAGCGCGCATGTCCACTGGTCCCCGATGACCCTCCCTAATCTGTATTATGTACGTACCTAGTAATTACATCCCATCCCTGGGCAGTGGGTGGACATGGGTGGGCAGTTGGGGCACGGGCACTGGGCAGCAGTGGCCCTGGCAGCCCGGCCCCAACCAAAAAAGCTGCGGTGCTGATGGACTAAGAGGACAGACCAGGACCACCACCACCACCACCACCACCAGTCCCTGTCCAGTGTCCACCACAACTTTTAATGGTAAAAGAAGACTTCAATCAAGACAGTAGAACACAAGAGAGCAAGACACTCGCTCAGCTCACCTCCACTCCACACGTAAGAAAACAAATCAGACAGTGACTGACATCTTTTTCTTTTTGACTATTCTATCCTGTTTTCTCTCTCTCTCTCTCTGACTGTGATAACAATTGAAGTTAGTTCATTTCAAAATCAAATTCAAACTAAGTCAAATAACCAACTGGGCTGATACCCGAGCTTCACTGTATTGAAGTGGGTGATACTCTTGCAGGTGGGTAAACAAATTGGAAGTGTTCCCTCCATGAGCTGCAACTCCTGTTTTGCATGTACGGCAAATAGACTTCCCATCCTCATGCACTATACCATCACTATTTTTTTTGTAGCCACAGTAGGTCCACAATGTGGGTGTTATTCTTTCTCTGGGCGGGAAAAAGTCACAGTTTTCATCCACTTTCCCATCAGACTATTTTTGGGTTTCAGAGACAGGAGAAAGAGGTGGGGGGGGATCTGACTCTTCTGCTGAGTCTGGTCATGGTCACGGCTCTGGTTCTGACTAGTACTCTGATTCTGGCTTTCCTCCTGCTGCTGCAACTCTTCCAATAACAGTAGCAACTCCACATCTGCTATGTTTCAAGAATAGATCGATTTTTTCGACTCCCAGTCCTACAATTACAACACCAAGTGGTTACCTACCTTACCAACGTAACCTAACAATAAGAAAGATTACAATTTTCAGTAGCTCATGAAACTGAAACAAAATAGATGAGATGAGAGCTACTTAAAAAACTGACTGACTTACTGCTGCTGACAAACCAAATGGTACCATTGGTAGTGGCACAGACCAACCAGACCTGACCATGACCACCTGACCTCGTCATGACCTCACACAAAACCAAGGACACAGTGACCATGTGATCATCACCACTCATCAACCCTGGGTGACTTGACCTGACCAGGCTCACACACACACTCACCACCACACTAGCCCCCATTGGCTTGGTTCTTGGCATGGTGAGAGGAGGATGGCATCCAAGAGAGATGGGCTGGCATTTGGCAATGAAATCACAGAAGCAGAAACATAACAAAACAACAAAAACACGCAGTTGCACTGCAATGCCAGTCTGCCAGTGCCATTAAGACTCAGTAAGACTGTCTGCCACAACAAGTCACTCTGGACTGCAGCAAGCAAAGCAATCATGATGGCATTGGCAGGCGGGTAGCTGAGCCAGGCACTACTTGTGTGACTCATCTGTAAGTTTATTTAACCTGTAATGCTCCCCCTGCCTCCAATTTGCTTTTTGCTGCCTGTCTGTGTCCGAGTGACATTTTAAAATATAAAAAACTAGATAAAGTGCACCAGTGGTGCCACCCACCGGCCACCGGCTACCACGTTGCCAATGCCTGCCAAATAATTGAAAATGCCAAATGCCATGCATTGTTTTCTATTCTAATCTCAGCCAGCCAAAGAAATGTGACGCATTCTCTCTCAAATAATAAAATGACCCGACCAATAATATTTTTATGAATAAAATACCATTGCATGCCATCATTTCTATTTGCATAATAAATAGCATCATGAGGCTGAATAATGCCTGTTGTATGTCTCATTCTTCTGTTTTAATCCCTATTATTTTACATTACATATATACACTAACAAGTCCAACACACAGAGAGACAGCTTAGTTTACTGAAGGAAAGTAAAACCAAACGCAAGCAGGCAGGTGTTGAGGTGTGCCCAAGCCCAGTGCCCACTGCATGCCTCTGCTCCACAAAGCTCAGTTGCCCCCAGCCCACCCATGACCCAGGCCACCACACCCCTCACAAATCCACCAAAAGATCTTGGGCTCAGGTTGGTTGGCTTTTCCTCAAGCTGCTTGCCTACTATAAGCCTTGATGCATTGATCTGCCATCTGCCAGACCAACAAATCCCAGTTTTACCAGTTGCCTGTGAGTGAGTGAGTGAGTGCAGCCATGCAGCCAGTCACAGTGCCAAAATCAAAACTGCTGCACAGTGCCACAATAAAGAGGGGTAAACAACATGGCCATGGCTGCTGGTTTGGTCTAGTAGAGGGCGCAGAAGCCGCAGACTAGACAGTCTGACAGAGGCTGCGTTGGGGGGAGGGGGTGCTAGCTACTCTGAGTCTCGAGTCGACTCAGTCTTTCTCTAGTTCCACCTCGTATGGCACTGGCACTGCCAGAGTGGCAGTGGGCATGGCACCTTTAGGAAAACTCAAAAAGACTATGAAAAACACTTTTTTCAATTCAACGTCAGGTCAGATTTCCCATTTCCACCAAATGGACTGGATCCATTCCATCCCCATACACTCACCCCACCATCCACTCTGATCTGATCCCAGCTCCCTCCCTCCATGTCCCTGTAGTCAAGCCATGAATGATGCCACGCCAGTCAATGTCTTACTCACTGACTGCTGCGCTGCTGTGCCACCTCAAAAATCCTCCTGTTTTCAAAATTCAGTCAGGCAAGGTAATAATAAAGCGCTATTAATTTCCCATTCCCATCCAGATCAGTACAGTAGTAGTAGCAGTAACCCGTCCCCAATATAATCCCTCACATTTAATTCAGGCCAGGTTTCCCCTTCCCTCCCAATTCCCACCAAGGATCCACCGATTCCACCATTCTCCTCCTCCATCAGTACTGTTCCCCCCATCCCCACCCAATCTCAGTCCAGTGAAGTCCTCCTCTGGCTCTCACAGTTATTTTACAATAATAGAGTATACACAACAAGTTATAACAAGCCATCTTTGTTCAACTTCACTTTAGGCCAGGTTTCCCTTCCCACCAAGGATAGTAGGATTTTAGAAGGATATTATACACTCAGGTATCATACAGCACAGGACAGGAATGGAAATTACACATTTTCCTATTCCCTCCATTCCCCAATCAAAGCTTCATCATCCCCTTCCCCACCACTCTTGAGTCAGTACCACTGCCACCCACGTGCCACCTGTGGCGGTTTTACCCATCCCACCATCCCACTTTTGTATATATGAAGAAAACAACAAGATCTGGCCTGGGTAGGAGTAGAGATAGCCTCCTACAGTCCCCTCCTCATCTCACCACTGGCTGGCCCAGGTCTCTCACTCTGTCTCTCCATCTCTCACATGCTCTGTTCATGTGGTCTGGGGACTTGGGGAGGGACTCAGAGGATAAATTTAGTACATGCACTTCATGCTGCACAACAAAGTGCTCTCCTGGTCGCAAACTTGCTCCTCCTGTCCTCGCTGCTCCTTCTGGATCTCTCTCCCTCTGTACGTGAAGCCTGCACACAGATTGCACTGAAGAAGGTCAACTTTCAAATGGTGGAAGGGGACTGGCTGAGTTCCCTCTATCTCCACCAACTGAATCAAAGAAAAACAAAAAAAAAGCTTTTCAAAGGGCAGACTGCCCGTGTACTGCACCCCTTCACACTGCCAGAAACGTGGTCAGTCGACACATACCGCGGTTTACCCTGAGTAACGGTTACCACGGTTTGGAAAACCTGTCACAGTGTCTATACCATGTAGTTTCAAACCGCAGTATACCATCACACTGGCATACCGTGACAACCCTACTGTAGCTACACCCCTGGTAGAACATGAGCTCAGCTGCAGTTGGTCACCCCTGCAAAAACACTCCTTCAGGCACTAAGTAAAACTGCTGTTTGACCCTCAAAAAATTCTTTTGAAAAACATGCTACCTATTTATTACATGTGATGGTTGAATACGGCTCTGTCCCAGTTGTTATGGAAAAAAAAGTTTAAATGCAAGGATATGGTCTATTCTTTCCTTTTCTCTTATCTGTCTGGTTGCACAACCAAATTTTCTCGTGAGACCTAGGACTTGATCACCCCAACAGTCTTGTAATTCTCTGCCTCTCGCTATCTCTACCTTCTCTTGCTGTTCTGTCTTTTCTTCCCCCTTGCATACCTGCTGGTATAGAAGTGTGTATGGATCATTATGTAGAGGTGTGACTGATACTAGGATCCCTTTGTTTACAAATTTATACTGTATAGTTTTACTGTTGAAATGCATATAGTTATACTGTTGAAATGATTGCAAAAAGCTGTTTGGAACTCAAGTGGTTAAGCTGTTTGTAAACTCTCTGAGAAGCTGTAAGCAAGAGGTCAGTTCTGGGTCACAATGTTCTTTTTGCTGCATTTGTTGAAACTTACAAGAACACTATGTGAGAAGCATGCTGTTTTCTTAATGAGCAGTGGTTGTAAAGACTTATAAATATAAAAAATAGAGCTGCAATTTCTTGCAAGACAGAGACACAGAGACTGAGACCAGAAATTGAGAAGAAACCCAGAAGGACTTTCTCTGTTTATATTGCCTTTGTAAATAGATATACTGAACAATTTTCTTTTTTTATTTTACTGTTAATAATAAATCATTTGTTCGAATTTTACAACTGCTCCTGGTTTTCCTATGCTTCCTGACCTGTGCCTCGATGACAGATGGTGTCAGCCTAAGTGGGATTTACACTGTGCATACTCTAAGCCAGGAGTTTTGTGTGTGGGTACCAGACCTAGTACCAGGGAAGCATAGAAGAAAGGTATGGATTCCGCAGCAATAAGCCCAGGAGTGGTTACCAGGAGAATGGCAGCCAAACTAGTAGACAGAGGTCCAAGTTGAGACTGTACAGCCAGCACAAGTTATAGAAAAAGAACAGGCAGTAGCAGAGCCTGAAAGCCTGGCTGCCTTTTTCAAATGGTGGGCTATACAACAAAAAGAGATGGAAAGCAGAGGAGAGAAGAGATGCAGCAACAGGAGCAGTGATGGCTGGATGCCTTGCAAGCTATCAAAGGCAGAGGATCTGGCACAGATCCAGACGAGTAACAAAACACAAGCAACTTGAAATACATTAAACTTACAAAGTTGTGTCCTTCCAATGATATCAAAGCATACCTGACAACATTTAAAAGGGTTGCCGCAGCATGCCAGTGGCCAAAGCAGCAACAGGCAATCAGACTGGTACCTTACCTGACAGGTAAAGCCCAACTTGCCTACAGCAATATGGACACTGCACAGTCAGAAAACTATGACCTGGTGAAAAGTGAAATCCTGAAAAGGTATGACATCTCAGGAGAGACCTACAGGCAGAGATTTCGATCTCTGAGGTACAACTGGCTCAGTTGGTAGCACATCCACCTCTGGACCAGAAGGTCGTGGGTTCTTGTCCCACACCAGGATTGGATTTACACCTAAAAATTGCTGGCATCCGAGTGCAGTACTGGGGGGTGTTGTACTGCTGGGGTGTGCCGTCCTTCAGATTAGATGTTAAACTGAGGTCCCTTCTACCCATCTTGGTGTTGTCCTGGTGGGTGTCCAGGGGGGAGTAAAAGAACCCAAGGCACTCTTCACAAAGAGTAGGGGACATTCCCGGTGTCCTGGCCAACATTCCCCTTCCATAAACCAGCTCATGTAATTATCCAGGCTGTGTGTGGGTGATGATGTGCGATATGGCTGTCGCTACACATTCAGTCACTTCACTACCAGTCTAGCATTGCTTGTAAAGCACTTTGGGATACACTGTGTATGAAAAGCCCTATATAAATGCTGATTCTTCTTCTTCTTTTTCTTCAACTCAGTCGACAATCCTCGAGAAGCCTTCACTCAACTCAGAGAACTCCTAATAAAATGGCTCCAACCAGAGAGCAAAACAGTCCCACATATCAACGACACATTTGCAATGGAGCAATTCATCAATATCCTGCCTACAGATGTGCAGCTTTGGGTAAAGGAACACTGACCAGAAAGTGGGGAAAAGGCTGTTTCTTTGGCTGAAGACTACCAAATGGCCAGACAAACACCACAGCAGCGAGGTAACAGCCAAGCACCAGTAGGACACTCTTTTTCCCCATTTAAACTCCAAGTCTAATGAGAACTCTGGTGGGGGTAACAAACCTGTGCCAAAAGACATTATTTGCAACAACTGTAATAAGCCAGGTCATATTAAAAGAAATTGTTGTAAGAAGAGTGACACTGGAGCAGATTTGTCTTTAGGAAATTGGGGCAAGTACTTAACAGATATGAAAGTAGGAGATAAGACTGTGAAGGGACTTATAGATTCGGGAACCAGACAGACCCTAGTGCATACTGAAGTGCTGAGAAAACAATGTCCAAAAGGACCAGGTACTGGTGTCATCTGCATCCACGGGGACACTCAATACTATCCCACCAGCCAAGTGACTCTCACTATTAATGGGGTGTCACACCAAATTAAAGTGGGAGTAGTACCTAAGTTACCTGTACCTGGGATTTTTGGAAATGACTTTCCAGGATTTACTGAGTTAATCAAAGAGGGAGTAAATCCTGATGTTTCAGCAGCTGTGGTGACAAGAGCTCAGGCAAAGAAAATCTCAAATGGTGGGGACTCTTCCCTACGCTGATTTTGATTCAGACTTATTTGAGCACAGCACCAAGATCCGGAAGTCCAGGAAAAAAAGACGATGTCTGAAGAAACAGTGGCAACAAAAGATGGACATAAGGGGTTAACCTATGAAAATGCTGAAACTAAACTGATCACTGATTGTGATTTTCTTTCAGAACAAGCTGATATTTCTCTCCAGGGTTATTTTAAGCAGCTGGTGGCAAAATCAAAACAGGGTGAACATACTAACATACTATTTGCCAGCAGATTAGGCCTTACAGTCTATTGAGTCTGCTCGAACTTTAGATCCTTAGTTGGGTGCCGAGACCCTCCCATCCCTTGTGCTCCAGAAACCCGTATCATCCATCCCCACCCCCCTGGGACAGGACATCATCTGATACATCCACTTTCTGTGTCTGTCCCATCCTCTCTTGAAGCCCTCCACTGTGGATCTCTGAACTAGCTCACCAGGCAGTGCATTCCAAGGGTCCACCACCCTCTCAGTGAAAAACCTCCTCCTCTTTTCCCCCCTTACCCTTCCACCTTCCAACTTCAAACCATGCCCTCTGGTGATACCTCCCTGCTTTAGTCTAAAGATCCCCTCCATGTTTACCCTATTTATTCCCTTGAGGTACTTGAAGAACTCAATCATGTCCCCCCTGTCTCTCCTCTCCTCCAGTGAAAACAGGCAGAGTTCCTTAAGTCTGTCCTCATACGTCAAATCCCCTAGCCCTCGTATCATCTTTGTTGCCCTCCTCTGTACCCTCTCTAGGAGCTGTATGTCCCTCTTTAAGTGTGGTCTCCAGTACTGTACACAGTACTCAAGGTGTGGTCTAACCAGTCCATTGTACAGCAGCAGAATCACTTCCTTGCTCCTAGAGGTGATCCCCTTACGATGCATCCCAACATCCTGTTTGCCTTGCTAGCCGCTCTCCTACACTGCTCAGAGTTATTCATACATGCATCCACCATGACCCCTAGGTCTTTTTCCCTATTAGAGGCCTCCAAGCGCCTCCTCCCAGGGTGTACCTGTGTTTAGGGTTCCCAACCAAGATGCAACACCTTGCACTTGGTGATATTGAAATTAATTTCCATGTGTGAGCCCAGCTTTCCAGGGTGTCCAGGTCCCTTGCAGGGCCAACCTCCCTCTTCTCCCTCAACTACTGCTCCCATCTTGGAGTCATCCATGAAGACACTCATTTCACACCCTATACCCTCCCTGATGTCCGATATGTAGCCATTAAACAGGATCAGACCCAGGACCAGCCCTACGGTGCCCACTACCAACCTCTCTAGGGTTCGAGAGCTCCCCACAGACCACTACTCACTGAGTGCATCCAGCTATCCAGTTTTCAATCCATCTGACCATCAAGGGCCTACTCCTAACCCCATCAGTTTCTCCACCAGACCATTGTGGGGGACAGAGTCAAACGCCTTGCTGAAGTCCAAGAATAATACATCCACAGGCTTACCCCTGTCCAGTTCTGATGTTACCCATTCATAGAACTCCACAAGGTTGGTTTGACATGATCTACCTGGCACAAACCCATGTTGCCGACTATCCAGACCTCCCACCTCCTCCAAGTACACCCCAATCGTTCCTTTAGTATCGCTCCATTAATTTTCCCACCACCAAGGTCAAACTGATGGGTCTATAGTTACCTGGTACTTCCTCGACCCCCCTTTATGGATTGGTACCACATGTGCCTCTCGCCAATCCTAGAGTACCCTCCCTGTCTCAAGTGACCTGCTGAAAAGCTCCACCAGGGTGCAGCCAGTATGTCTGCCAATTCCATAGTACTCTCGGATGAATGCCATCCCCCAGGAGATTTGTCTTTCTTTAGGGCCTTGAGAGCTAACCACACCTTTTTGGCGGAGATAGCATCATCGTCCCTCCACCTACTGGCCTTTTATCTTTACCCAGATGTGACACCCCTGGGGTACCTCTCTCTCCCTCTTGCTCCATTTTGTTGCTCCCTGTCCCACTTACTGATGTTTCTATCCCCTTCATGCCTTGCTTTGTAGATATCCCATCCCCTCCTAGTGAACACAGAGGCAAAGTACTGTTAAATACCTCTGCCTGGTCCCTCGCCTTTTCCACCACCCTCCTTCTGATCTCAATCTGCTGAGATGGCCCTTAGTTTTCTCCGCTCCCCAATGTGCGGAAGAACCCTTTTTCCCTCCATGTATCCCCTGTGCCAGCCGCTGCTCTTTTACTGGACTTTGCTCCCTCCCTCACCATCTGGGTGACTTTTCTAGATGCAAGCTGGTACATTTCCTTATCCTTATCCCTCTTGTTGTTTTATATTTTTGTAGGCCGCCTTCTTTTCTCCGACTGCTACCTGTACCTCACTGGACCACCAGCATGGTTTATGTGACCTTGCTCCTTCGTTTCAACAATTGGTGCAGATCCTGACTGCCTCATGTAGTCCCGTTTATGACCTCCCATCTCCTTTCCACACTTGTCATTGAGGTAATCCCCATCAAGTGATCCTTGAGAATATTTCCCATGCCCATGAAGTCTGCCCCCCTGAAGTCCACTGCCAGTGTCCTAGATCTCACCCCCATGCTTATTTGAAACCAGACAGTTTTGTGGTCACTCCCAGTCAGGGGGTCTTGTACAACCATGTCCCTTACCAGATCCCCATCTGCCAGAACCACATCCAGGACATGCCCCTTCCTTGTGGGCTCCATCACATGCTGTGTTAAGAAAACATCCTGGAAGCCATCCAGCAGCCTCTGCTCCTTGGCCACCTTAGAGGACATGGTTCCCCAGTTTGTACCTGGCATATTAAGGTCCCCCATCAACACCCTATGTTGAACCTATGTTTAAAAAATGTAATGGACTACTGTACAGAGATTGGGTTAAACCTCAGACACAGGACCAGATAGAACAATTGGTTATACCACAAAAGTATAGATCTGAGTTGTTACAGATAGCACATGACAGTCCTATGGCTGGTCACTCAGGGAGGGATTGCACCCTGGCCAGATTGCTGTACAGATTTTACTGGTCTGGAATTCATGAAGATGTTGCTACCTATTGCAGTTCTTGTGCTGAGTGTCAGAAAGTAGCCCCAGTGACTGAAAAAGACAAGGTGCCCCTGGTGCTCCTACCCTTGATAGATGTGCCATTTGAGAGAATTGCAATGGATGTGGCTGGCCCTTTAGACAAAAGTAAAAAGGGTAATAGATTCATTTTGGTAGTATGTGACTATGCTACTCGATATCCAGAGGCAGTTTCAAGGCGTATGGTCACAGCCCCAAAAGTGGCAGCAGAGCTTGCCAAAATTTTCAGCAGGGTGGGCATCCCTAAAGAAATCATTACTGATCAGGGTAGTAATTTTGGTGCTTCATTACTTAAGGAGCTGTACAGACAAGTAGGTATCACTGCCATAAGAACCTCCCCTTATCATCCTCAGACAGATGATCTTAATAAGTGTTTTAATCAAACCCTAAGCTGAGCTGCAAATCTGGTGACATCCAGCAGACCAGACCTGGGTTTGAATCCCACAGCTTCCACTTGCATACTGTGTGACCCTGAGCAAGTCACTTAACCTCCTTGTGCTCCCAGGTCGCTCCTGTAAAAAAGCTTTCAGCTTAGTGTGCTATACCTGGTTAAATAACTAACTAAAAAAAAAAACCTAAAATGCATGTTAAAAGTGTTTGTAAAAGGGGATGGGAAAGATTGGGACCAATACTTACCTTTCCTGCTTTTTGCTTACAGAGAAGTGCCACAGGCATCAACAGGCTTTTCACCATTTGAAATGCTGTACAGCAGACAACCTAGAGAGCCACTAGATATAATAAAAGAAACATGGGACGATAACCCCCATCAAAAACAATCTATTACATCTTATATGTGTGCCCATACCTCTCAACTGTCCCTGATTTTCAGGGACGTCCCTGACTTTATCTCAGAATTTTACTCTGTCCCTCCTACAATTTGTGTTTCCGTGGCTAAGCAGTGGGGATTGCAAGCAAAAAATAATGTCTAGCATTAAAGTTACAGACTTGCTGTTCTTTAAAAAATGCATTTTGCACTAAGACCCATATTCTACCAGCTTTCTGGGTGGATATCTCAAATTTTAAAGATGTGTCCCTGATTTTGGTCCTTTGTCCTTGATTATTTTAAGCCTTGTCCCTGATTTATGAGGCAGGAGGTTGAGAGGTATGTGTGTGCCTTGAGAAAGAAGCTGACAAAATATGTTGAAATTGCCCATAGTAATTGTGAAGAGGCCATAACCAGCAGAAGGTATGTTATGACCATGGGGTAAAAGAAAATGTTTTTGAGCCAGGTGAAAAGGTCTTGTTGCTTCTACTCACTACAGCAAATAAACTGTTAATGAAGTGGCAAGGGCCTTATAAAGTATTTAGACGTACTGGCACAGTTAACTATGAGATTAAGACCCCCGATAGGAAAAATCCTACTAAGATATACCATGCTAACCTCCTCAAGAAATGGGTTGAAAAAACACCAAAAGTTGTTTTGCTAGTTTTACCAGGAACTGATAAAGATATTGATGAAGCTTACACTAGATTGGAGCAAACTGTTACTGCTGATGCTGTAATGGTGAATGTTTCCTTAACCTCCGAGCAAACAGCAAAATTTTATAACTTGCTAAAGACATTTAACAGTACTTTTACCACAGTGCCAGGCTGAGCTAAAGGTGTTGAGTACATAATAGAGACAAAGAATGCCTGCCCTATTAGACAAAAGACATACAGATTACCAGAGCAGTTAAAAGCAGACATGGTTAAGGAAATACAAAAAATGAAAGAATTGGGTATCATAAAAGAGTTGAGAAGTGCTTGGTCATCACCAATGGTGATTGTAAACAAAAAAAGAAGGGGGTGTAAGAATATGCCTTGCTTTTAGGAAACAATCAAGTGTCAGAATTTGACAGTTATCCTATGCCCAGAATAGATGATTTGGTGAACAGACTGGGGCGTGCCAAGTGTATCAGTACCCTTGATCTCACCAAGGGTTACTGGCAAATCTCCCTAGCTAAAGAATCCAGAGACAAAACTGCATTTGCCACTCCTATAGGATTCTATCAGTTCACCACCATGCCATTTGGTTTACATGGTGTGCCAGCTACATTCCAGCGGTACATGGATGTCATTTTATCCCCTCACACTGGTTATTGTGCTGTATACCTGGATGATGTCGTGGTGTATAATCAAGACTGGAAAAGTCATCTGGAACACGTACGAGCAGTTATCCAATCAATCAAAAAGGCAGATCTGACAATTAATCCTACCAAGTGTGCATTGGGCATGCAGGAAACTAGATAGTTGGGCTATGTTTTGGGAAATGGAGAAGTCAAGCCTGAGGTTTCTAAGACAGAAGCTGTAGCTAACAGCCCTGTCCCTAAAATCAAGAAACATGTCAGGTCCTTGATAAAAGTACTAATTTTAGCAGGCTCATCAGATAACCTCATAATCTTCCAGTGAAGCTACCTCTGGCTGCAAGCTGCAACACTGGACTTAAGATTTGCAAGAAAGTGAGTAGTGCTCACAACAAAGGGAGGTGAACTTTACAATTGTCTTTGGTTTGAAGCAGATTCCTTAGGAAATTTAATATTCTTCAGGTGGAGGATACTTCTAACTGAAGGGTGAAATAAGCAACTTAGAATTATCAGAAAAGGCAGTCTTTCAATCAACAGAGGGAGGTGGAGTTTGCTTTACTTGTGTTACAAGTGTTAAGGTTTTCAGTGCAGGAAGAGTTTAAACCCACATAGGCTAAATACTGTTTTCTGTGTCTGCCCTTCTGCACAGCTGGCGTGTTTTGGGGCTGACTGTTTTCAGAGCACAAGTCACCAGGCTCTTTTGGGGCTGGGGAGGTTTACCTGTGTCTGACTTGGATGTTGGATTTTCTCTGTTTGATTAGCAGGGTATTTTCTCTGTCAAATTGGTTTGAAGCAGTATTACAAATTGTCGTGTATGGCATCTTGCTGACAGGAAGGCACTCATCGCATCGGTAGGTCAGAGCATTTAGCTGATTGTTTCGTGGACGGCACAGTTTAGGCCCAACCCTTCCCACCCTCACCCCACCCACCCCTGCAAATAGTTCATTTATACCTGGGTTCTGACATCATTTCCTCAAGAGGGCAAGGTACACATCACTGTCATATCCTGTCTAGCACACTGCACTGACAATATAAGCATACACATTATATAAATACATATATTTCTACATAATGCACCAATCACACATACACACACAAAAAAAAAAATAAACAAGGTAGACAGTTATGTGGGGAGTAGTACAATGTAATGGCTGTGGGGCAGCAGTCTTCCGGGAGTCTTTCTGGAGGCTGAGATGCTGCCCTGTTTGCAGACAACTATCTGCCCTGAGGGAGGAAGTTGCCCATCTTCAGGCCGCACTGGACAGTGGCAAGGGAACCTCCCCCATCCAGGGAGCACCACAGCCACCACCACTACCTCAGAGGTTGTGAAGAAAGCACAGCAGTTGGACCACAGTGGGCTCAGGGAGGGTAAGAGTGGTGGAACAGAGGCACACCCAGTCAGTTGTTACACTCACAATCCATACACCATTCTGGGGCATAATTCCCCTATGGATGCACCTGCAGAGGAGACTAAGGAGGGTGCAGACAACTGTCACAAGGAGGCCCTCAGGAAGGAGGCAGAGGGCACCACAGGAAAGACAGCTCCTGGTGGGGACTCAATTATGGGGGATAGAACTGGGGGAGCAGGAAAACTGAGGTAGGTGCCTGCCTGGTGCCATGGCTTGGAGGGACAGGAGGCGCATCCTAGGATCACGAGAACAGTTGCAGGAGTCTGAGCTGGACATCATTGTCCACCTAGGGACAAATGACTTGGCTCATCATGAGAGTAGAGCAGTGCAAAGGACTTTGTAGAGTTGGGGAGGGCTTAAGACAAGTAGCACACACAGTATCCTTCTCAGAGTGCTGCCTGTCAGTGGCATGAGTGAGGCGGGGTACTTTGCACCATGCAGTTTAACAAATGGTTAAAAATGGTGTGGAGCACAGGGTTTGGCTTCATTGGGGACTGGGGTTCCACCTGGAGGACACCAGCCTATACTGGCAGGATGGTCTGCATCTGTCCAGGAAGGAACAAGTCTTTTGGGCAATCGGGTTAAAGATTCATTGGCAAGCCTTTAAACTAGTCAAGGGAGGCACTGATAAGCAGAAGGAAAATCCCAGCCTCCCCTACAAAACAGGAGTACTAAATGAGAAAAAGACCAAGGTAGAAAGGTCAGTGGGGGTTGCGCTACAGAAGGTAAAGCCATCAAAAAATGGAGAGCAATGAGTACCAATGCCCGTAGTCTGGGTAACAAGCTTCCTGAATTAGTGGCCTTGATGGAGGAGGAAGATCTGGATATTGTGGCAGTCACAGAAACATGGTACACACAGAACCATGACTGGGACGTAAACATACCAGGATACACTATCTACAGGAGGGACAGGGAGGGTAAAAGAGGAGGAGGAGTAGCTCTCTACATAAGAGAAGAAATAAAAGCAACAGAACAAAAGGGTAAACAGGGAGGAGAAGAAGCACTGTGGGTCAATTTGGAGGCAGGCAATGGCACCACAATCCACACAGGGGTTGTATACAGACCCCCCTCTCAGGGGAAGGAAATGGACAAGGAAATGATAGAAAGTATACTTAGAATGGCAGATAAAGGGGAGATATAGCTGATGGGTGATCTGAATATGCCAGATGTTAACTGGAGTGCAGTTGCAGCAGCCACTTCTAAGAGTGGGGTTATTCTGGATGCCCTACAGGGGCATGCCTTAGACAACTAGTATTGGAGCCCACTCGAGAGAGCAATCTTAGACCTGGTTCTCTCAAGCGGAGATGAAGAGAGGATCACAGATGTAAAGTGGGTAGCCACCTGGGAACTAGCGACCATCAAACAGTATGGTTCACAATAAACACAGCAATAGAAGTCAAGCCATACAAAGACAAAGGTACTGGATTTTAGGAGGCTGACTTTGCCAAAATGGGTGAGTGCCTAAGGAATGCACTAGCAAATGGGCAGGAAGGAGGGTGGAAGAACAATGGGAATAATCAAAACTGCCATCACAGAGGTAACAAGCCTTTGTGTAAAGCTAATAAACAAAACGAAATGAGGTAAGAAACCACTATGGTTCTCAAAGGAAGTGGCAGTGAAGGTTCAAGAGAAAAAGAAAGCATTCAGGAAGTACAAGGAATCACAGAAGGAACAGGACAGAGAACTGTATCAGTTAAAGCAAAGGAAAGCTGGAAGGCAGTCAGAACAGCAAAGGCCCAAACCGAGGAAAAGATAGCCAACTCAGTTAAGAAGGGATAAAACCTTTTATAGGTACATCAGGGAGCAAAGGAAGACCAAGGAGGGATAGTGAGGCTTAATAAAGGGGAGGGAGGTGGGCAGAGGGTGACTGTGAAAAGGCAGAGATACTAAACAAATATTTTTGCTCAGTATTTACAAAGGAAGAGGGAGTTACCTAAAACAAACAGTAGAAACACTCTGGATACAGAAGTTGATACCAGCCCATTTACAGAAGAAGAGTTCTGAAAGAGCTCTTAAAACTGAAGGTGGACAAAGCAATGGGGCCTGATGGAATTCATCCCAGAATTCTAAAAGAACTAAGGATAGAACTAGTGACACCACTGACTACCCTCTTTAACAAATCATGGGAGGATGGGGTGGTACCTGAGGACTGGAGGAGGGCAGATGTGATTCCCTTCACAAAGTGGGAGCAAGGCAGAAGCAGGAAACTACAGACCTGTTAGTTTAACCTCAGTGGTAGGAAAATGATGGAATCACTTCTGAAGGAAAGAGTATTGAGTATCTAGAGGCCAGAGGGCACAGGACCCAAGGCAGCATGGATTCACAGCGGGAAGGTCATGCCAGACAAATCTGATAGATTTCTTTGACTGGGTGACCAAAGTAGTAGATCAGGGAGGGCTGTGGACATGGCCTACCTAGACTTTAACAAGGCATTTGACACAGTCCCACAAAGATTAATATACAAGTTAGCCAGCCTGGAGTGGGTCCCAAGATGACAGCCTGGGTAAAGAATTGGCTGGAGAATAGGACACAGAGAGTAATAGTAAATGGAGTCCACTCTGAAAAAAGGGGGGTTAGCAGTGGGGTACCACAGGGTTCAGTATTAGGACCGGTCCTCTTCAATGTCTTTATAAGCGACATTGCAGAGGGACTGGAAGGAAAAGTATGTCTCTTTGCAGATGACACAAAGATCTGCAACAGAGTTGATGCACAAGGTGGGGTGGAAAGGATGAGAAGGGACTTGGCAAGGTTAGAGGAATGGTCAAATGTATGGCAGCTTAGATTCAATGCTAAGAAGTGCAAGGTAATGCACCTGGGAAACAAAAACCCAGGAAGAGCACACAATGGGGGTGAGATACTAACAACAACAAAAATGGAAAGGGACCTGGGGTAGTCTTATCAGATGACCTAAAGGTGGGCAAGCAATGTGAGAGGGCAGCAAGGAGGGCTGGGGGATACTGGGATGCATAGGGGAGGCATCACCAGCAGAAAACAAGTTATTATCCTCTGTACAGACAGCTGGGTGAGACCACATCTGGAGTACTGTGTGCAGTTCTGGAGACCCAATCTCCACAAAGACTAGACAAGATGGAAGCTGTCCAGAGGAGGGCAACTAAAATGGTGCAGGGTCTGCACGGGAAGACATATGAAGTGAGACTTAAGGAGCTATGTATAGCCTCGAGGAAAGGAGGAGAGGGGGACATGATAGAAACTTTCAAGTACCTCAAGGGAATCGACAAAGTCCAAGAGGGTAGCGTCTTTCAAAAAAGAGGTGTGCAAGAACAAGGGGCACAATTTGAAGATAGAAGAGGCGGCTCAGAGGTAATTGGAAGTATTTTTCACAGAGAGGGTTGTGGATGCATGGAACAGCCTTCCAGAGGAGATTGTGGAGTCAAAAACAGTGGTGGAATTCAAGCATGCATGGGACAGTCATAAGGCAATTCTAGGGGGTGGGGGTAGGAAGAAGTAGGCTGCTGGTTAACTAGGATCTGCAGCTTATCCATCAGGTAGGGAAATGGGCAGACTGGGTGGGCCAAGCGGTCCGTATCTGCCATCAAATTCTATGTTTCTATGTTTCTATGTAGGTCATTTTTAGGGCTTGCTGATTATTATTGGAGATTTGTTCCCAACTTTGTAGAGCTAGCTACTCCTCTCACTGAACTCACACAGAAACGGTACCCAAATAATGTGAAATGGACCCCAGACTGTGATGAGGCCTTTTGAGCTATTAAGGCTACATTATGTTCATCCCCTGTTTTAAGAAGCCCAGACTTTGAGAAATCATTTTTGTTCCAAACAGATGCATTAGAGGTAGGCCTAGCTACAGTCCTGAGTCAAAATATAGATGGGACAGAACATCCTATTCTATACATAAGTAGGAAATTGCACGACAGAGAGAAAAAGTGCTCCACCATTGAAAAGGGATTTTTTTTGCAGCAAAGTGGGCAGTGGAGTCCCTTAAAGTTTACCTACAAGGAGCTGACTTTGTACTTGTAACAGTTTACAGTCCTCTCTGTTGGCTTAACCAAAGGAAGGATAGAAATTCTAGAATCACACGATGGTACATGGCACTACAGCCATTTAAATTTGAAGTGATGCACAAATCTGGGAAAGAGAATGTCAATGCTGATTTTCTGTCTTGATATGGATCAGGAATTGATAATTCTGAAGGTTGAAAAAAAATGTGTGAGTTGAAACTTCTCTGTTTGATATGCTGTATATGCATTGAACTATAAAGATTATGAGATACTGTCATGTTAAAGGAGAATTTAAAGAAAGTTTTGGAAACCTGTTTTTGTAAAACAGGTTCCCTCTTAAGGAGAGGGGTATGTGACAGGATTGAATAGGGTCCTGTCCCAGTCATTATGGAGAAAGAGATTAAATGCAAGGATCTGTTCTATTCTTTCCTTTTCTGTCTGGTTGCACAACCAGATTTTCTTGTGAGACCTAGGACTTGATCACCCCGACTATCTTGCAATTCTCTGCCTCTCGCTATCTCTACCTTCTCTTGCTGTTCTGTCTTTTCTTCCCCCTTGCATATCTGCAGGTATAGAAGTGTGTGTGGATCATTATGTGGAGGTGTGACTGATACTGGGATCCCTTTGTTTAGAAATGTATGTAGTTATACTGCTGAAATTATTGCTAAAAGCTGTTTCGAACTCAAGGGGTTAACCTGTTTGCAAACTCTATGAGACGCTGTAAGCAAGAGGTCAGTTCTGGGTCACAATGTTCTTTTTGCTGTACTTGCTGAAACTTACAAGAACACTATGTGAGAAGCATGCTGTTTTCTTGACGAGTGGGGGTTGCAAAGACTTAGAAAAACAGAGCTGCAATTTCTTGCAAGAGAGAGACACAGAGACTGAGACTGGAAATTGAGAAGAAACCCAGATGGACTTTCTCTGTTTATACTGCATTTGTAAATAGTTATACTGAACAATTTTGTTTTTTTATTTTACTGTTAATAATAAATCTCTTGTTTGAATTTTACAACTGCTCCTGGTTTCCTATGCTTCCTGACTTGTGCCTTGACATTCTATAAAATAAAAACTCTTGAATGTTGAAAGCTTGCAGGTTCACACACCTTGTTAGTGTGGTGACATTATTATGACACCCGAGCTTTGTTCTCATGCCAGTGATATCTCCACACTAACTCAGTGTATGAAACAGCTTGTTCTTAATTATTATTTATATATAGGATTGTGTGTGTTTACTGGAATGCAGATCATGGAGCCTAGTGATTAGTGGATTCTCTAAGAGACAATGAGAGGAGCTAGAGTACCAGTTGCTGGGTGCTGACAGCTGTACGTCAGCATGGCATAGTGATATGAGGGTACCTATGTGTTTTCTGGGCAGCCCTGCATCTGGTCACCTGAGCAAGCAAGGGCCACTCATTAGTATCAGCTGTCTGTGCATCCAGTGTATGTGAGAACAGCAGAATTCATTGTCTGTTCATCTGGTAGCCTCCAAGGACAGACAACAAGACAGTGATGAAGACTCTGGGGTTTTGGAGTCTGAAACTATTTAGTGTAGATCACCATTAATTTATTGGTAGGGCAAATGATCATGAGGAAAGAGTATCCTAAGGGGCTACCCCTCAGGGGAAGTTTCTAGTGGCCTTGTGGCACACAGAGGATCTCACAAAAGCGAGAGTTACACTTTGGGTGGAGGATATCGGTCTTGCTCCTGTGACAAGAGAAAAGTCGCCAGAGATGCTGAAGATGGTTAAAGATTTGATAACAGTTTTTGAGCTGCAGATGCAGTTAGGAGAGGTGTCTACTATTGGTTCTGGAAATCCCATGGTGGGATGCGAATCACTGATGCTGCCTCTGCCAAAGGGCCTGGGGAAATTGCCAGCCCCTGCCAAACAGCAGGCTGATGTATGCATTGCCAAGCTGATGCCCAGCATATTGTCTGGTGAGTGCAAGAGTACACACCCCAGGTTGGAAGGACACTGGGGAAGGATTAGGCTGGCAGTACAGGTGTGCTAAAGGAAGCAGTTTGTTGTAACTGCCATTTCAGCTGCCTGCCAGCAGTAGCCATGGAGGAATAGGAGCAAGTGAGTGCAGGCAGTACATCATCTTTGCTGTCTCCACCACATATGGTTATCTGGCCTCAAGGTCAGGTACTGCACAACAGTAGCTCGGCGGAGTTCTGTTTAAACAAGTTGCTGGCATCAATATAGGAGCTGCCATTAACTACTAGCAGCAGCTCCATCTCCATCAGGGCTGACTGTTTTCTGCAGGGAGACGCTGAGGACCTGCCCTCCCCCTACTTATCACACCGGCAGGTGTTGGTTCTTGCTTTGCTTTTTTTTCTTTCCCTTCTTACAGCAGGGAACTGAAGTAAAGGACTGTGCATTGCTTCATTTTTCCTTCCTATGGCATGGCACAGACGTGGAGGACGCTTGTATAACCATCAGAGGAGTGGGACACTGGACAGTTCCTTCCGACGGAGATCTGAGTGAGTAAGCTGTTGTTTGTCCTCCAGCGAGGATCTGGGTAAGTACCTATTATTTATCATTCAGAGGCAGAAAGATTGCATGGTTTAACCTCAGGCAGGGGTCTGTGCAACTACTTCACTTCTCTTTGATTACACAGGGATCTGAGGGGACCTTCACTTACTGGGTGGGCCATTTAGAAAGGTTTTTGAACTATACATTCAGGGCAAAGTCTGGCATAGGGGATAACTTAATATCGGCAATACTGCAGAGTGTGCTTCTACATTTAAATCGGCTGTGTACTTGAACTTACAACTACATCAGCTTTGTACTGTAACCCTAACCTTTTGCTTTAATAATCTAACCTGTTTGTTTGTAGATTGGCAGTGTAATTCAAGCCACACCTTTTGAATAAACTCCTTTCTAGCTTCCTTTCAGCAACCGTTACAGATCTGATTCGTCAGTCTATGAACATCACAGCTAGCATATTAAAAAGCTGCAAAAAGGGGCACCCATTTCAAACGCTGGGCAGGGGCTTTAAATAGCCAGAGGCTCCGCTCCCATGGTTCACACACCCCAGGTCGGGAGGATACTGGGGAAGGATTAGGCTGGCAGTACAGATGTGCTAAAGGAAACAGTTTGTTGTAACTGCCATTTCAGCAGCTTGCCAGTGGCAGACATGGAGGAATAGGAGCGAGTGAGTGCAGGCAGTACATTGTCTTTGCTGTCTCCATCACCTGCAGTTATCTGACCTCAGGGTCATGCACAGCACAACATCAGCTCAGCACAGTTCTGTTTAAACAAGTTGCTGGCATCAATATAGGAGCTGCCATTAACTACCAGCGGCAGTTCCATCTCCATCAGGGCTGACTGTTTTCTGCAGGGGAGGAGCTGAGAACCCGCCCTCTCTCCCCCCTCAACCCACCCACCTCAAGTTCACTTAGCTTTATAAGTAGGGTACTGCACCCAGTTTCCTCTGGAAATCAGGAAGGGGAGGTACTACTAAAGACCACAACGAAGTGGGGAGGACGCTGAGGGCATTTGATAACTCCATGCATCAGCACACCATCTGTCTGGATGAAAGTCCTGCATGCTGGCGTCCTCAAGGGTTTGGGGACCAGGAGAAAAACCAAAGGCAAAATATCTCCCAGCCCTGTGCTGAATGATGCTGGGGTCCACGCTATGTCGGGACCCTGGCCGAAAAGACCCAAGGAATTAATTCCTCTGGGCAGGGGCCAGGAGAAAGTAAAAAAAAGAAAAAACAAGGACAAGAAACTACTCAAGACAATCCACAAACTAACAGACAAGGGAGAGGTGATACTGGTAGGGGATTTCAACCTACCAGACATACATTGGTCAACACTAACGGTTGCAACAACAGAAAACAGGGACCTCTTAATGGCCCTGCAAGGAGAAGGTCTGAGGCAGCTTGTAGAGTCTCCAACAAGGAGCGAAGCTATCTTGGACCTGGTCCTCACAAACAGTGAGAGAGTTAAAGAAGTCAAGGTAGGGAGTCATCTAGGAAATAGCAATCATCATATGGTCAGATTCAAAATTAACATCACGAAAGACACTAGTCACTCCAGTACTAGGGTCCCGGATTTTAGGGCCACAGACTTCCAAAAAATGAGAGACAGAATAGCAGAAATCTTAAAAGACAGAACAGGAGGAGAGGTGGATAAAATGTGGGAAAATATTAAAGGAGCTATTATGGCGGTCACAGACCGATACACCAGAAAGAAAAACAAGGCAAAGAAGAAAGGGAATCCACTATGGTACTCCAAGGAGTTAGCAACCACAGTAAAGGAGAAAAAAAGCTGCCTACAGGAAGTTCAAAGTGATAAATACAGAAGAAGACAAAAAATCATACAAAGAGAAAATAAAGGAAGCAGGAAAGATGATAAGGAATGCTAAAACCCATACTGAGGTGAGGATTGCACAAGGGGTAAAAAAGGGCAACAGGACCTTCTTAGGCGCATAAAGGAAAAAAGGAAAATTAAAGGAGGAATATTAAGACTAACAGTAGAAGGGGGGAAATGTAGTAGAAGGGATAGGAAAAAAGCAGAAGTCCTAAACAGGTACTTCTGCTCAGTATTTACTAAGGAAGAGAAGGGTAATGGACCAGAACTACAAAGAAACAACAGACAGGGGTTGATACAAGCCCCTTCATGGCTGACCAAGTCTTGGAAGCACTAAATAATCTGAAAGTGGACAAGGCCATTGGGCCAGATAATATGCACCCCAGAATCCTGAAAGAACTGGGGAAGAATTGGCAGAATTTACAAGACCACTGGTGAGCGGAGAGGTTCCCAAGGACTGGAGGAGGACTTTGGTGGTTCCACTTCACAAAACTGGAAGCAGGGAGGAGGCAGGAAACTACCGCCTGGTGAGTCTCACTTCTGTGATGGGAAAACTGATGGAATCACTACTCAAGCAGAGGATAACAGCATTCCTTGAATCCTGCAGACAACAGAATTATAGGCCACATGGGTTCACGGCAGGAAAATCATGCCAAACAAACCTGAGAGAATTCTTTGACTGGGTTACCAAGGCAGTAGATAATGGAGCAGCCATTGATGTAGTCTACCTAGACTTCAGCAAGGCCTTCGACTCCATCCCTCACAGAAGAATTATAAAGAAGTTAGAAGGTATGGGGGCAGGCCAGGAGTTGGTTCTGTGGGTAAAAAACTGGCTGCATGATAGAACCCAGAGGGTGCAAGTAAATGGCACATTGTCAGCAGAATGGGAGGTAACAAGTGGGGTGCCCCAGGGCTCTGTGTTGGGGCCTCTACTGTTCAATATATTCATAGCCGACATCGCACTGGGGCTTGAGGAGAAGATGTGTCTATTCGTGGATGACACAAAGATATGCAACAGAGTGGACTCTCCAACAGGAATAATGAAAATGAAATCAGACCTAAAGAAACTAGAAGAGTGGTCTATAGCATGGCAGTTGAAATTCAATGCCAAAAAAATGGAAGGTTATGCACCTAGGTAGGGGCAACCCTAAAACAGAGTATTATCTGGGGGAAAGGCTAGCAGCAACCAGCCAGTAATGTGATCTGGGGATCATAATACCAGACGACCTGAAGGTGGGAAGACAGTGCAAGAAGGCGGCACTAAAGGCAAGTGGCATGCTGGGTTGCATCGGGAGAGGAACCACGAGCAGAAAGAGGGCAGTGGTTTTACCTCTGTACAGGGCACTGGTCAGGCCCCACCTGGAGTACTGTGTCCAGTTCTGGAGACCACACCTCAGAAAGGATGTAGATAGGTTGGAGACTGTGCAAAGGAAGACAACAAAAATAATTCAGGGATTACATCAGAAACCATATGAGGAAAGGCTGAGGGACTTAAACTTGTACTCCCTGGAACAGAGGAGGGAGAGGGGGACATGATCAAGACTTTCAAGAACATCAAGGGGTAAACAAGGTCCAGGTACAGGAAGTCTTCCATCTCAAGGAGGGTAGTAGAACAAAAGGTCATAATCTGAGGCTGAAAGGGGGCAAGTTCGGGACCAATATTAGGAAATTTTACTTCACAGAGAGGGTGGTGGACAACTGGAACAGTCTACCCACAGAGGCCATAGGGGCCCAAACTGTCGAGGGCTTCAAGAGAGCTTGGGATAGGCACAAAGGGGTCATTTGCCAGAACAGGGACCAGGAAGGGGGGTAATAACCAAAAAATCTTGGGCAGACTAGATGGACCTTGGGGTCCCCTTCTGCCATCACCTTCTATGTTTCTATGTTTAGGACAGATATCTGAAGAGATGGGCAGTCATGTCTGAGTGAAAGTCCTTACAGTGGTGCTACCTCCTGCATACCAACCCTAGTATGTGTGAAAATGAGTGTAACTGAAGGTGTATAGCAAGATGAGAGATCTGTTAAACTCAGAATGCAGAGTAAGTAAAATGTTATTTGTTGAGTGTCCTTTCCCTGGGACTCAAGACACTGTACAGAGGTCAGTAAAATACATACATAAAACATTTCAAATATAAAACCTCATTGATAGTTATATAATAAATAAGACAGGTAAAAAATAACATAGCTTAAATTAACTAAACCAAAATAAATAATTGCAAGTTTCATTGCAGCCAGTGTCTCAGGGGCCCTACCAATGCTCCAAAGGCCTTCCTAAATAGGTAAGACTTCAGGTCCCTCTTAAAGGCCTCCAACAAGAGGTCCTCCCTCAAGGATTTTGGAATTGAGTTCCACAGGCAGGGCCAACCTCCTCAAAAGCTCAGCTACCAGATGATTTAAGCTGTGCCCTGGGAACTGCTAGGAGGCCCACCTCAGAGAAGCGTCAAGGGCGAAAGGTGTGGTAGGAAGTCAGGAGGTTACTCATATAGCCAGGGCCCAGTCCATATAGGGCTTTATAGGTCAGTAAACCGACCTTGAAGGTGATGCGCCACCTCACCGGCAGCCAGTGCAGGTCACACAAGACCAGGACCACATGACAGGATCTCAGAAGGCCCATCAGCAATGCTGCCACTGCAGTCTGTACCAACTGCAGGCAGCACTGGAAGTCATAAAAGTGTGAACTAGTGATGGCAGGTCATCAGGTGGGATAAAATCTTTATTCTGGGTGATGTTCTTAAGATGATAAAAGCCACTCTGGAAAACAGACGACACCTGAGCCTCAGGTGTCAATCTATCATCCAGAATAACCCCCAGATTCTCCACCTTAGTAGAGGCTAAAAGCTGTGAGGGACCAAGCACCAGGCTAGTCACCTCTCCTGCCACCTCTTCACCCTGCCGATGACCAGGCTCAGTTACCTGAACCTCCATATTTTCTGGGCTGAGCTACAGCCAGCTAGAGGACATCCAGTTCTGGATCTCAGACAGGCACAAATTTAGTACCTCAACCATGTCGGGTGTCCTTGGTACAAATGACAAATACAGATGGGTGTCACCTCCATCTCAGTGGAAACCCAGACTGTAGCATCTGATGATCTCCCCCAGGGGTAGCATGTACACTATGAATAACAGTGGTGAGAGGTTCGAACCCAAAGGAACTCCACAAGACAGGAGCTTGGGAAGTGAGGAGGAATTCCCCATCACTGCCCTCTGCATTTTGTCTGTAAGAAAGGACTGAAACCAGCTGACAGTACCAGTGAGACCACAGAGCTCCCTAAGGTGATCTAACAACATTACCATGGTCCAAAGTGTCAAATGCTGAGAGATCAAGCAGAACGAGACTTGACCATTTCCTTATATCTCTAGCCCTGAGGAGATCATTATGCACTCTGACTGACATGGTCCCTGTACCGTGCCTAGACCTAAATCCTTACTAAAGAGGCTCATAAATGGCAAAGGTAGTGAGATGTCCTCTGAGCTGCAGTACCACTATTTTCTCAATAACCTTGCTCAAAAAGGGAAGGTTAGAGACAGGTCTGAAATTCGCCAAGCAGCCTGGGTTCAAAGATGATTTCTTCAGAAGGGGCTTCACCAGCACCCCTTTCAAAGCACCAGGGAAAGAACCGTCTGAGAGACAGCACTGGACAATCTCAGCAAACACTGAACCTACAAACCCCACACAGCCCACTAGGAGATGTGTTGGGCCCGGTTCCAGTTCACAGCAAGTGGCCGCAACTTAGAGATTACCTCACAAACCTCTTTCACCCCCACTAGCTTAAACTCACTCCAGAGAGGAGGCGTGCTCCTATTGTCGACCACCTCTCCTCTGCAGGACCACGACAGTCCAGTTGGGGTAATCTTAGACAAGACAGAAAACACTCTATCAGAGAAGAACTGAGTGAACGTTTTGCACCTGGCAGCTGAAACTGCCATTATCAGCTGCAGACAGGTAGGATGCAGTAACCTGTTCACAATCCGAAAGAGCTGAGCCAGTCTGTTTCTCCCTGAAGCAATCTCCCCAGACAGGAATGCTACCTTCTTACAGGAGATTGTTCTTTGATACTCCCCATAGTGAATTCTCAAAGTCAGCTTCTTATCAGTCCTGGACTTCTGCCAACAAAGCTCCAACCTCTGACCACTGTTTTTCCATCTTCCTGAGCTCCCTGTCAAATCATGGGACTTTCAAGTGAGAAGACCTGGGTCATATACAGTATGCAGTAGTGTGAGAGAGTTGAGAGCTGAGATAACGGCCATCACCACCTCTCCTGATCTTGCCCTACAAGCAACCATCACACCCGAGAAGTCCATTTCCACCTGAAGTTCTGCTGGGGACAACCCCTTTAAAGGACAGTAGCAGACCATCTCCACAGGGGAAGGACTATCAGGTGGGTGGGAGGTTGAACAAGAACTTTACCATGCAGCGATCTGGCCAAATGACTGGATCAATCTCGAGGTTACCTATCTGAAGCCTCAGTGAGAATACTACATCCAATGCAGGACTGTGTCTGTGGGTCACAGAAGTAACAACTTGTGCGAGGCCCAGCAAGTTCAGCATCTGGAGGAAGTCTTGTGCAAACTGTGAGAGTTCGTCAATCAGAGTAGCTATTCTCTGACCTGAGGTATTACTGAAATGAAACGAGAATTGTTTGAACCAGAACCCAACCAATCTGCCTGGACTCCAACACAACAGGTTAAGTGTTTTCAATTTCTGAGTTAAATTAAATTTGCTGATCTGTCAGGTCTCTTGGTCCGTTTGTAGGTATCTTTGACAATTTGGCTATATGACGGAAATTTCACCAAAATGGAGAGGCAAGAGACATGACTCACAAAAAAGGGACCAGTTTACTGAGCAACTGAAGCACAGAAATTAGAATAAGAAATGGTGTGCAAACAACAAAATGTTCACTTTTAAACCACAACTGGATTCTTATTACTGTATTTCATTAACATTTGCACAATGCCACACAATAGTCTCTATGGGTCTGCTGGGCACTGTAGAGGATGTGGTTGAGTAGAATGCAAACAGAGGAACCTCTGAGCACCTGCTTTCCATTGTCCAACTTCAGTTAGTGGAGAGGGAGAAGGAGGCTTTAGCTGGTGACTGTGTTGTAAGTGGATTTAAAATATTTTCCTAGCTGCCATTTCTGTGTGTTTGAAATTGTATTTGAGGGCTGTTCTTAACTGCCATTTATTGTGCTTTTAAATTTAGTTTGGGCAGGATTGAGAGATTCTAGCAGACAAGTTGGTGATTGTGTGAGGTGTCACAGCCAGAGAACTCCTTGGCTGATTGTTTTTGGACACAGCCTGTGGTGTAGTCCCATCCTACAACCCACCCGCCCCAGGGCTCACCCTACATTTCTTGGGTGAGTCCCATAAGCCCTTGCAACATCCTGCTTCCATATACAGAGAAGGAAAGAAAGGATGTATAACAGAACACAACAGAAATAAAACATATATCTGGGGGATATCAAATAGCCATCTTAAGTAAGCAGTTGATTGAGGAGGGAATCAGACATGATGGGAGTGGTGCAGTGCAGTGATTGTGGAGCGGCGGTCTTCAGGGAGACATTCTGGAGGCTGTGATGCTGCCCTATCTGCAGGCACCTCTCTGGGCTGAGGGAGGAGGTTGCCTGTCTCCGACCAGAATTGGCCAAGCTGAAGGCGTCATCCACCCCCACCCAGAGACCACCGGGTCCACAACCTTTAACTCAAAGGATGCCATGGATGAGGAGAAATGGAACTACAGTGTGCTCAGGGAGGGTGAGGGAGGGGGGTCAAAAGCACATCCCCCAACTGGTCCCATTTACTAACTTCTACACTGTTTTGAAGGAACAGGAAAGCCCCACTCAGGAACTCAAGGCTGCATCCGGGGAGGATGGGAGGGTCCTCCAGGATGGAGCCCTAGGGAAGGGAAGCAGGGAAACCCGGAGGATGGGGGGAAGCTTCTCCTAGTAGGGGACTCTATTGTCCGGGGAGTGGAGTTAGGGTCACCTAGCAGGGGAGAGAGGCAGGTCAAGTGCTTCCCAGGAAGCGTTGCATGGAGGGATGGGAAGTGGATCCATAGAATCACTACACCAATAGCAAGGAGAGAGCAGCTGGATGTCATTGTCGACCTGGGGACCAATGACCCGGCCAGGAGAAGGGTGGAGTTAGCCAGAGTCCAGGATGATTTCAGGAAGCTCAGAAGAAACCTGAAACAGATAGGACACGCCGTCTCATTCTCAGAGGTGCTACCTGTCCAGGGCACAGGGGAAGCTAGGGCACTTCACATCCGTACCTTCAATTCCTGGGTGAAGGATTGGTGTGAAGGGAGGGTTTTGGCTTCATAGGGGACTGGGGTCTGACCTGGGCAGATGTAAGCTCATATAAGGATGACGGCCTGCATCTGTCCGTGAAGGGGACCCTGTTCCTTTGTGAGAAGTTTAAATGCTTCAGCTGTGAGCAATTAAACTGGCCGGGGGGGAGGAGCCAGAAGGCTTAGGAATACCCCCCATCAGAACATGCAGGAACATAAGTCGACTATGGGAACAGCGAAAATAGGTAGGGAAGGGCAGGCAAGTGAAGAATGTATAATGAGTAATATAGGGGCGGCAGGAGCACATAGAAAAAGAAACTGGAGTGGGGGGAAGATGCTGGATAGGGAGAACAAGAGCAGAGGGAGGGCGGACTGTAAAACATGGAAGGTCATGCTAACAAATGCCCGTTGCCTAGGAAATAAGGTTCTAGACCTGGAGGCCTTGTTGGCAGATGAAGACCTTGACATAGCAGCAATAACAGAGACATGGTACTCTGCAAATCATGGCTGGGAAGTCAATGTACCAGGCTAAACATTGTTCAGGAGGGACAGGGAGGGTAAAAAGGGTGGGGAAGTGGCCCTGTACATCAGAAATGGCATAAAGGCTACAGAAGTTCAGGGAAGATAGGGGGAGGCCGAGGTAATGTGGGTCACCCTGGTGCCAGAGTATGGAATAGTGATACGCACTGGGGTGATCTACAGACTTCCAGCACAGAGGGAGGAAGTAGACAGGGAACTAGTGGAGAACATACATGACATGGCAGCTAAGGGCGAAATCCTGCTACTGGGGGATTTCAATATGCCGGATGTGGATTGGACCACCCAGATGGCTGTTTCAGCCAGAAGCACAGCCATCCTAGAATCCCTGCAGGGGGCTGAATTCAGGCAACTGGTGCATGAGTCAACCAAGGACAAGTCAGTTCTGGACCTGGTATGGACCAATGGGTACAGAGTCAAAGAAATACAGGTGGAAGGGCAGCTGGGGTCCAGTGACCACCACATGGTGTGGTTCAGCATGGAGACATGGACTCAATCAAACCATACAAGGGCAAGAGTATTAGATTTCAGGAGGGCAGATGTCACTGAAATTGGTAGGTGTATACAAGCAGTCCTGGGGAAGGAAGAGATAGTAGTAGGGGGGTGGAAAAACAATGGGAGAAACTGAAAGGTGCCACAGTGGATATAACAAACCAATGCGTTAGGATAGCGACCAAAGGGAAAAAAAGAAGGAAACCACTATGGTTCTCCAAAGAGGTGAGGGACAAAGTCAGGGCTAAAAAGCAGAGTTTCAGGAAATATAAGGGGAGACAAAGGGAGGTGTAACTTGAATGTCTTAAGGAAGCAGAGAAGGCTGTTAGGAGGGTGAAGGCACAGACAGAAGAGAGCTTAGCACAGTTTGTAAACAAAGGGGATAAGGCAATTTATAGGTACATGAATGAAAGAAGAAAAATTGGGGGGACTGTGAGACTCAAAGAGAAGGAGGGAGAGTGTAAGGATGGGGATTTGGACAAGGCAGAAATACTAAACAAATACTTCTGCTCAGTATTCACTAAGGAGGGGGCAGATCAAGGACCACAGTTGGGGTGCAGAGGCAATGGGGGGGGAGAAGTGAACACTAGTCCATTCACAGTGGAGAGAGTTCTGGAAGAACTCACAAAGCTGAAGGTGGATAAGGCTATGTCGGCCAGACAGCATCCACCCAAGGATATTAAAGGAGCTGCGAAAGGAACTAGCAGCGCCTCTGGCGGCCCTGTTCACAGAGTCACTCAACACAGGTGTCATTCCAGAGGACTGGAGGGCACATGTAGCCCCACTGTACAAAAGTGGCAGTAGGGAGATGGCGGGGAACTACAGACCAGTCAGCCTCACCTCAGTGGTGGAAAAGATCATGGAGACACTGCAGAAAGAAAGGATAGTGACATTTGGAATCCAGTGGCATGAAGGATCTAAGGCAACACAGATTCACAGCAGGAAGGTCATGTCAAATGAATCTAATAGCTTTTTTTGATTGGGTAACAAGGGAACTTAATCAGGGAGGATCAGTAGACGTCGCCTACCTGGATTTCAACAAAGCCTTTGACACTGTCCCACATAGAAGGCTGATTAACAAGATGAGTAGTATTGGCATGGGAGACAAGGTGGTGAACTGGGTTACAAACTGGTTAACAGACAGGAGACAGAGGGTGGTGGTAAATGAGGTACAATCTGGGGAGTGGGGGGTGACCAGTGGGGTACCTCAGGGATCAGTACTAGGACCAGCCCTGTTCAATGTCTTCGTTAGTGACATTGCAGAAGGGCTGGAAAGGTCTACCTGTTTGCAGATGACACCAAGCTCTGCAACAGGATGGATACTCCAGAAGGGGTGCAGAAAATGAAGAGGGACCTGGAGAAGCTTGAAAGATGGTCAGAGATGTGGCAACTGAGGTTTAATGTAAAGAAGTACAAAATAATGCACCTGGGTAGAGGGAACCCTGGGGAGAGCTACAGGTTGGGGGGAGAGGAGCTGACTGTCACCAAGGAGGAAAGGGACCTAGGGGTTATCATCTCTTATGATCTTAATATATCAAAGCAGTGTACAAAGGCAGCAGGGAGGGCCAGTGATTTGCTGGGGTGCAAAGGCAGAGGTATCACTAGCAGGAGACGGGAGGTGGTGATGCCATTGTATAAAACATTGGTAAGGCCTCATCTGGAGTACTGCATGCAGTTCTGTAGACCACACCTGCGCAAGGACATAGATAAGGTGGAGATATCCAAAGAAGAGCAACAAAGATGGTGCAGGGCTTACACCACAAAACATATGAGAGACTAAGGGACCTCAATATGTACTCACTGGAGGAGAGGAGACAGTGGGGGGACATAATTGAAACTTTCAAGTACCTTAAGGGCATAAACAAGGTGCAGGCGGGGGAGCTTTCCAAAGTAGAAAAAGTACTAGAACAAGGGGCACAATATGAAATTGGAGGGGGGTAGATTAAGAGGTAATGTGAGGAAGTTTTTCTACACAGAAAGGGTAATCGACACATGGAATAGTCTGCCACAGGAGGTAGTGGGGGCAAGCACAGTGGAGGGGTTTATGCATGCTTGGGACAGGCACAAGGGAAGCCTGAGAGGGGAGAGAGTGATGACAAGCCATTGATCACATAGGATCAGTGGCCACATACAATGTATAGGGCCTACGGGCAGACTGGATGGGCCTAGCGGTCCTTTTCTGCCGACAATTTCTATGTTTCTAAGAACTGTCACCAAGGACAAAGGATTTGAGACCACTGGATATTGACAAAACTCAGGGATGAGAACCACACAAACATGTACGCCACAGGAGAGCCTCTGGGACATCACAATAGATGCCATGGAAGAAACAGAACACTTAAAATCCCAAGGAACTTTGGCAAAATGAAGAGCTTCTGGGCCACCACCATGGACCCCAGGAAGAAATCTGAAGAATTAGGTGATGCAAGCTGAAGATATGGACAAAATCTGATCTGAAGACTGGATCTGGATGAAGCTGTAGATCTGGAACACGTCTGGGCTGTAGACCTCAGGAGAATCACTGCAGAACCTGAAAGAAAAACTCCAACTCTACTGGGCATCAGATCCCTATCTGTGAACCAGTGTGGTTCCCTGCACTGCCCATCTCACTGTTAGGGAGGAGTTGGCCAAAAGAATCTGAAGAAAGCAGTTGACAAGTTGTTCCTTAGCTAACTATGCTATTCTTATTCTGATGACCGGCCCCAAATTGTCAGGATGCAGTTGGATGGAACAATCTCTGTATCATGCAGGAAAAATAACGGACGTGCAATGGGCTGAAATAAAATTGAGCCTCCAAAGAATGCTGTCTCTTTACTTGGGGGTTGCTGGTTTAAGCAGTCTTTGAATCAAGCAACCATTATAGGGCAATTAGAAAACATACAGGGCAATTTGAGAATGTGCAGGACAAATGACAAATTTTGAATCGAATGCAATTGCAATTTAAATCTGTTAACATACAAGTCAGCACTGTCACTTTAAACGCATATACGCACTTCACTTAGAAATATTTGTTCAAAATTCAACACAACCACTTTGAATAACAGTTGCATTTGCACTTTAAAATGTTTGATGTATGGGTGGAAAAGAAGGCAAGAGTGAGCCAGAACATTTTGACCCTGCCTAGGAAGGAGATGAGGTGGGGCTCCCAAATCTTAAATTATACTACCTAGAAATTCAGGCAGTTCCGCTAATCACCTGGGGGAAGCAGCACTCAGATTCCATGTGGTATGTTATAGAGAATGATAGCACACTCCCTATGCCACTCTACGCCATGCTAATTGGCAAGATATTTCCTGAAATGAAAAAACAAATAAACTGATGGGTCAAGCACTCTCTGGATATACTTGCCAAATTGAGGAAATGTTCACACACCCCAGCCTCCCAATGAGATAGGCCCACTCACTCTGATCACAGAAGCCCTGGAATTTCAACCTTGGAGACAGGAACCAGGGTTCAGACTGTAGAACAGGTTAGGACTGATTAGGTTAGAGCAACTAATTGAGGGAAACCACTGTGTGTCCTACCAGTCACTTAAGGACCAATTTTCCCTGGGAAGGTATGATTTTTATAGATTTTTGCAGGCATGCAGTTTCCCGACCAAAAAAACAGAATTCAACAAATCAGCAGGGTCAGAACCAGCTGGGAGGAACATGTCTATTGGTCCACTGTACTCAAGGACAGGTGTCAATACATATCCCTAGTGTACAAGCTACTTTTAAAAGCTGAGGGCACCAATTTATTAAAAATCTGAGCTAAATGGCAAACAGAATCTGAGTGGTCATACCAGAAGCCCAATGGGGCAAATGGTTGGAGGGGGGATGGAAGGTTTTGCATCCCAGAACTGGAGTTTTGCTGGAAACTTTTCCTATGTCCCCACTGTCAAAGAACATTTATAACTACCACCTCAGATTGCTGTTGGAGGGAATGCAGGGAACAGGGTACTTATTACCACATACTTTGGTCACGTCCTAAGTTGACTCCATTCTGAACACAAGTGCCATGCGAGCGTTCCAGGATCTGGGGTGTGCAGGTGCCAGATTCCTTCCAGCTTTATTTATTGGGGGCCAGGGTGAAAGGCATTAACACCAGAAAAAAACCAGAGGCATTCCACTGAAAGGCACTGGCAGCCTTCAAGACCCTTTCCTCCCACTAACTTAGTCCTTTAGTGCCGGAATGGAAGACTACAGAGACAGATATTCAGGATGGACAACTCAAAGCGACTCTAACTCATGGTGACGTTCAAACAGGCTTGGCTCCCCTGGATGACATGTATAAATATCATGGAGGATTAAATCTGGTCTCTGCAAGGCAGGAAGGGAGTGGCACCTTAATCCATCTGTATCTATAGTAGTCCACCTCATCTAGAATAAATGAACTCTCAACAGTATAACCTTTAAATGAATAAGGCACACACTAATTTAGGTTTGTTCCAGTTTTTAATAATTGTTTGTTTACAACATTACTGTTTTACGTTGTGCCACCGGTTGTTGCAGGATCAATTTAATATGTACGCAGCAGCTTTATGAATTTCCATGAGTCATACAATTATGGTTAACTCTGACATTCAAGGTACTTCAGTAAAATGCCCCAACACTTTATCTGAATGCATCTGAGGACGATGAACGTAGCAAAGGAACTGTTGCCAACAGACACTGCATATGGGTATTCAAATGGTAATGACTCATGCAGTGACTATTTATGTCTTTGGGAACAAACTTCCATCTCTTGTACCACTGTATTGTAAAGAGTTTCTCACTGTATGTGTACTGGTTTCATGTTGGATGCAATCAGAGTAAAAAAAAAAAAAACAGTCAAAAAACAAATTTTTTTTGGTAATCAGGTGGACTTTACCAGAGCACACACTACGTAAGTGAAGCCTGAGTTAACTGGCTGGGATATATACCTCACTATGCATGGACCAAGGGCTACAGGCATTCCCTTCACTTTACATAAACAGCAAGGTTGCAGTCTCTTACATATGGTATGCAAATCTGGGACTTTCTGCCTCTCACAACCTATACATGGCTCCAGTTGTTGGCTCAGTTCCTTGGATCAAACTGCAACTGGCAGATTTTCCTACACCATATGTACTAGAGCCCCCTATGCTGTGGGGCTACTCTCTCTCTTTCAGGGACCTGCATGTGTGCTGGGACATGTGGCAACTGTACTGCTATTCTGGGAACCTGGCTTTGTTTACCTCTCCCCTGCTCCTGACTGGAGTGCAGTACAATATATTTTACTACTCTGCTCCTGACTGGAGTGCAGTACAATATATTTTACTACTCCCAGCTCTGGGCTACCAGAGTCTGGTTTTGGGCTATGTTTTTTTTTTTGCTGTCTCCTTCTGCTCCTACCTGGTCTGCTCCCATTCCTGGCAACCCTTAGGGACTCCGTCCATTGTCTGACTACTCCCATGCTCCATCAGGGTCCTTGCCTTTTCCCCTGCAGCTTACCCCCCACAGTTGGGGTGGTGGGGAGCCCCCTAACTCATCCATCTTGTCTGGATCCAGATAGGCAACTTCCCCCAAAGCCGGTGCACCGTTTGGATGACCATCAAGCCGCCAGACCAGGGGGACTCCCATTTTTCCACATTTTTTCTCCCCAGAGCAGAGGCGTGTCATGATGCGGTGGAGGGGGAGCACGCCTGTAGCTCTGCATGCTCCCTCCTGGTGTCTGCCCCAACTCCTCCCGATTTACAGCGCAGCGCCTTGCCCTCCAGCAGGGGACAATCAGGGCGCCAACTGTCGGACCCTCCACAGAGAAGGAGAGTGATCCTGCGGACGCTCGATCCTTCTTCTCCCCTGCTGATCTGTGCTCATTCCCGAACACGGGTCGCTGGCGTGGCACGAGATAAGGTGACCAGAGCCTCAGCTCTCAGCACCACCAGGCCTGGGTTTGGGCTATCTTTTGATGTGGGCTACTAGTCATGCTGCTGGCCTATTACTGTTGGGGCCTGCCCTGCCCCATACACCACCCACTTGGTGTGTACTTTCATTAAGTGGGGCCTTGCTCTGCCCACTGTCCCCACCCACCTGGTGGTCCTCTGTTTCACAGGGGGATTAGCTCTGCCCCTCTCTTCTGCCCTTTGAATCTGCTGGGGCCTCCCTATCCCTAGTTCCACCCACTTGGTGTCTGTTTTCCCTTACCTGGGCTTTCTTGCTCATAAGTCCACTTTCTGGAGTTTACTTTAATCTGGAAGCGTGCCTGGCCCCCTTTACTCCCTGCAAGCTTGTCTTTTATTTATTTAACTAGGGCTTTGCCTTGCCCCTCACTTCACCCTTTGTAACTTAATATTTCAATTAGGGCCTCTTACTCCGCTCTTTGGCAGTCCCTTTATCTGGGATCTTTGCCTGATGCCTCCCACACCCTTGGCCACTGCCCACTGCGCCGACCGGCATTTAAATACATTTTTCTTTTTAAAAACAAATCTAGTGGTCAGCACCTGCCCTGTGGTGCTGGCGCCAACTCACACCTCAATCAAGGTTGGTTATTACCACTTTATGATTATGTTTCTCATAGTTACTTGGGGTTGGGTAGTAGGGAATTGCAGCAGTTGAAGGTGGCCTATAATAATATTTCTAGATTTGTTTTATTAGGATCTCTCCAATTACATCACTGCTTATTGTATTCTAGGTCAGGTTGGTTGTCTCCCTTTGCAAGAATAGAATATTTTTTCTGTTGTATGATTTTCAAAAACGTGTTTTTAGGGTCCCAATTTCCATGTAATAGTTTAATCACATTGAGAAGTGTTCCCCTAGTTTGCGCTCATCCGATGGTATCACATTAGCTGCTGAAACTTGAAAATTGCTTCTCGTGCCTTCTCTATTGCTGCCCCCTTCATTGGAATGCACTCCCTTTGTTTACTCGACAGGCAACATCAACAGGTGGTTTTAAGAAAAAATTGATTGATACGTCAACAGAAAACATTCTGTGTTTGTAATATCTAATGTTTGTAAAGTACTGTGTATTTATTTGTTTTTTATTGTTTTGTATGTTTTTGTATTGATGTTCTGGGTCAGACCTGAAAAAGGGCCTTTGGTCCAGCGTCATTTACCTGGTTAACAAATGAATAAATAAATAAACCTGGGTCAAAACTGCGAGGACGGTAGTTATCTGGGAGGCTGGAATAGCAATCTGGCTGGGTAGTGATGTGGCTGGCTGTGGGCGGTGACTCTGTGGGTGATCCTGCCGGTTGCCTCACTCTGGTGCTGCTCCTTCTTACTGCCATGGCTGCTCCTCCCGTTTGGCTCCCTATTCTTCTGGATCTTACCACTACGGTTCTGCTACTCACTGCTGCTACCAAGGGACCGAAGTTAAACTTACAAAAGAATATATATATGTGTATTAACAAATGGGGTTAAACAGTGCCCTCACCAGCTGCCTACTGACTGCTACTGCAACCACCAACTGGAGCCTACTCTCTTCTTGTCACCGCCAACTTGACGACTGCTCCACTGGAACCACTGCTATTACTCCTGCCGAAATACACAAAAAGCTGCTCTAAAATGTCAGTCAGAATCCAAAGTAAATCAGACTCACAGTTTATTCAATCTCTTTGGTGAAAGAGCAGCACAAAACCCCAGTGCTTTGGGTCTATACGTGACCCTTTGTCAGAGGTAAGGAGCACAGGTATATTCAAAGTTCTAAAAGGCATACCAACAGTATTATTTAGTACCTGCTAGCTTATGGCTGATATATGCTATCCCCAGTGCTATATAATATAAAAAAGGACCCATAATAACCAAAAATTACACAAAAGGTACAAAAGGCTGTGTATAGAAATACAATGCCAGAATATTATTTTGTATTTGGAAAAGGGGGAAGGTCAACATGGAGGGTGCGTGGAACATAATCCAACTGCAGATTGAAAAGATAGAGGCAGAAAGGTAATTTGTGGTGACTTAGGGCTGGATTCACAAACTTTCTGAAGGTGCAAAACCTTCCCTACGTCCACAAAACTGCCGTAACTATGGAAACAAAGGGGAATTTGCACTGAGTGCTATTCACAAAACCCTCTGCAGCTGCGGAAAAAAACACTACGGAATGTGGAAAAAAGTGCAGCTGCAGAAGTCCCTGAGGAAAAAGAGGTGTGCGATAAGTAAGGCACATCCCCTGAAAGGCTATTCACAACCATTTTTTTTCCGCAGTTCCAGAAAAAATGTTACACACAGTGGAATTGGGTGTAACTCTCCCTCAGCAAACTGCAGTAGTGCCCCAACAACTGGAATCAATTACGGTGGAGGTAAGGCACAGGTAATAGCATCCCAGGTAGCATAGCAGTGGCTGATGTTACAGCAACAACAACACACATTGCCATGATATGGCACCAAGCAGCAACCACCAGACCCAGTGCAGCCCATGATGGAGCCACACAGGCAGTAGAGCCTGACCAGCCTGCAGCAAATGCTACCCCTGCAGGCAACAGAAACACCTCAGTGAGGGAGGACCAGCAGTGGCAGTCAGCCACTGTAGTGCCATGATATTGCTGGTACCTGTGGTGATGCAGTGGTCCCAGCTGATGGACTGGTTGCTGGTCTCTTTGTGGGTGCTTTCAGCTTCATTCTATGGCAGCCCTGTTAAAGTCTGCTGCTGCAGCTAATTAGGTTCACTGCTGCTGTGCCTCCCAAGCTATTTCTGCAGCTGTGGATCCACAGTTGTGGATTTTCAGCACTTGCTCAATTTCCGCAGCTGCTGAATTTCCGCAGTTGAGGGGATTCTACGGAATTCCGCAACTGCTCAAAATTTCTTTGTGAATATCATGCAACTGCGTTTCCGCAGTGCCACAGACCTTTTTCCCGCAGCTGCGGGATTTTTGGCTTTCTTTGTGAATCCTGCCCTTAGTGTTGCAAGCTATATGAGGATAAATCTCTATGCTACTCAAAGATTATTAGGCAGTTGCCCAATGAAACAAACTACAAGAAGTTATCAAGTAACCCCACTACAGCTTTTAAAAGAAGGATAGTTTTCTGCTTGATATGTAGTCTAACTTGGATAACACCACGAGAGAGACTGCATGTTAACACAGCATTCTGTAATTCTCATCCTATATGTACTACCTAAGGTCCACAAGGGAAATGGAAAGGGGAACTTGTTTAACCAGGAAAGGCGCACTGATCCAGAGCTTGTTTCCAAGTGAGACCTGGGAGCACAAGGAAGTTAAGCAAGTTGCTCAGGGTCACACCATATGCAAGTGGGGTCGGTGGTATTCAAACCCAGGTCTTCAGGTTTGCCACTCAGTGCCCTAAACCACAGCACTATACTGTCTCAATGGTCAGAATACTCCACCTGGATGATCTATAGTCTCTGGTCAAGGTTTCCTGATGGAGAAGATTTAGATATTTGTGGACTTTTTACTTCAACAACTTGTGCCCACTATTCCATCATACATTAAGGATACTATGAATTCACTATCTACATTAAATAACTGACTGGTCACATGGATTTCTATGGATCACCATTGATGTAAGTTCTTCATACACATCAATAAAACATCATTTGGACATTCAGGCATTACAACATTATTTGCATAACAATCCCCTTGCTAGCTCTTTTCCAGCAGAGTTCATTGTGCAGACTACTATGCTTATTTTTTTTACATCTAACTACTTTGTATTTTGACAGAAAGTTCTTTCTACAAACACGTGATATTACCATGGGCCCCACTACGGCCTCCTCGCACGCCAACTTTTTTTGGGGTTGGTAGGAAGAGACTGTGGCATTTGCCCATGGCAGTAACCCATAAATATCCCAGATAGCCTTCTGGGGCAGGTATATAGATGACATTATAGCGGCCTGGAAGGGGGGGAATTCTACCTCTGTTCTTGAGTTTGTTGCCTATTTGAATCAGAGTAATTTGAATCTGGAATTTACAGCAAACGTACAAGAATCTCATGCCACTTTCCTGGACTTGTCCACTGAAATTGATATCAGTGAGAAAGTACAAACAAGATTGTTCACTTGGGAGCTTAAGCAGCAGGTAGGTAGGAAAGAGGGCTAGAGTTATATTCTGTTTTAGCTGAAATATTTTAAAAGTTTGTAAGTGAAATTAGTTTTATGTGTTAAAAAATTATTACCTTGAATTAGAACTGTTACATTGTAACTTTGGTGGCTTGGGGATAGTTGTTTGGCAGGGATACTTCGAGGGAAATTTAAATGTGTTGTTTGCCTGGTGTTTGGGGGGAGGGGACATTAGCTGCAATTACCTTGTCTCTAAACAGGAATTAACTTGGCTTTCATTGTTCACTTGGGAGCTTAAGCAGCAGGTAGGTAGGAAAGAGGGATAGAGTTATATTCTGTTTTAACTGAAATATTTTAAAAGTTTGTAAGTGAAATTAGTTTTATGTGTTAAAAATTATTACCTTGAATTAGAACTGTTACATTGTAACTTTGGTGGCTTGGGGATAGTTGTTTGGCAGGGATACTTCGAGGGAAATTTAAATGTGTTGTTTGCCTGCGCTTGGGGAGGGACATTAGCTGCAATTACCTTGTCTCTAAACAGGAATTAACTTGGCTTTCATTGTTCACTTGGGAGCTTAAGCAGCAGGTAGGTAGGAAAGAGGATAGAGTTATATTCTGTTTTAACTGAAATATTTTAAAAGTTTGTAAGTGAAATTAGTTTTATGTGTTAAAATTATTACCTTGAATTAGAACTGTTACATTGTAACTTTGGTGGCTTGGGGATAGTTGTTTGGCAGGGATACTTCGAGGGAAATTTAAATGTGTTGTTTGCCTGGTGTTTGGGGGGAGGGGACATTAGCTGCAATTACCTTGTCTCTAAACAGGAATTAACTTGGCTTTCATTGTTCACTTGGGAGCTTAAGCAGCAGGTAGGTAGGAAAGAGGGATAGAGTTATATTCTGTTTTAACTGAAATATTTTAAAAGTTTGTAAGTGAAATTAGTTTTATGTGTTAAAAATTATTACCTTGAATTAGAACTGTTACATTGTAACTTTGGTGGCTTGGGGATAGTTGTTTGGCAGGGATACTTCGAGGGAAATTTAAATGTGTTGTTTGCCTGGTGTTTGGGGAGAGGGGACATTAGCTGCAATTACCTTGTCTCTAAACAGGAATTAACTTGGCTTTCATTGTTCACTTGGGAGCTTAAGCAGCAGGTAGGTAGGAAAGAGGATAGAGTTATATTCTGTTTTAACTGAAATATTTTAAAAGTTTGTAAGTGAAATTAGTTTTATGTGTTAAAATTATTACCTTGAATTAGAACTGTTACATTGTAACTTTGGTGGCTTGGGGATAGTTGTTTGGCAGGGATACTTGAGGAAATTTAAATGTGTTGTTTGCCTGGTGTTTGGTAGAGCCCTCACCCACTCTGTTTGTATGCCTCTTAAATACTGAAAAGCCACTGGGGTTGGGATTGAAGGCTGAGTATTTCTGTTTGGGACTGAAATTCAAGCAACAGGAGCTGGTGAGCCCTGTGACATCGTATGGTACCTGATGTCTGCTTACATACACTGTTAGTGTGACCGAACACACACTGGACTGTATGTGTTTGTGAGACTTGGGAACGTTATTGGTGGGGTTGAAATTGGGTTTGTAACTAACTACAGTCAGTTTAGAGAGAAACTGTACTCCAGGGGAAAGGGACTGAGAAAAGGGGGTGTGCTATTATAAACAGAGGGGGATAATCAGGGTGGCCAAATTCCACCATGGCAGGCATCTTCGGAAGGGTTGTAGGCTGCACAGGCTGTGGGATGGCAATAATTCTAAATTGGGCCTGGAGAGGGAGGCTGCCCACTCTGTAGACAGCTATCTTGTATCAGGAGTGAGGTATATTGGTTAAGGAGTAAGCTGTGGGAGCTGGGGTGTCCAAGGATAAGGGGTGTGGATATGGGCAGCAGAAGGGTGGGGCTGAGGGAGGCTGGGGCAACGCTCTGAAATTACAGGACATTATGTTACAGCAAGCAGGAGGGGATATTAGGGACAGAGGACCCTTAGATAGGGAAGTTGATGCTAAGGGGAAAGCGTACGGGGTGAACATTCTGAATACAAAGAGACTGGAGGGGGAAGAGTCAGGAGGGGCTGTTGTGCGGAAGCCTAAAACAGCAGACTGTGGGAAGGAAGCTCCTAAGGTGAACAGTGCAAGAGAGGAAGAAGAGGGTCAGTTTAGAGATGCAGTCAGGGGAAACTCGGGTTACTTGATGGAGGCTGACATAGAGTGTCACAATAAATTTGAGCTACTAAGCAACCTAGAGGGAGGAAGGGTTGGTGGAAATGAGGAAACTTATACAGAGGCCGGGGAGGAGTCGGATACCCATAGGGCATCACAGACCAGCTATGGAAAGGATAGACATAGTCCCAGAGGAGAAGGAAACATATATGTTAAGCAAATGGGGAGATGCAACATATTCCAGACATGAGGGAGGAGAGCATGATTGGAGAGAAACTGGGAGACAAGGAGGTGGGAGAGGAGCCCCCTTCTGCTGGGAGGTCAGTACCAAGGAGGGGCCCTAGTTAAAGGGACCCACAGAGCCTCTGGAAGCAGGGTACTATTACAAGTGGGAGGATGGTGGTGTGGGGAAGGAAACCATCAGGGCCAGGATAAATGGTTCAGATAAGAGAGGGTTAAAGGGGACACCTATTCAGAGGGGTTTGAGTTAAGTGGGCATAATAGCAAGGGAGGCAGAAAGGGAGGGTGACAAGGGTCTCTAATAAGGCAGGAAGAACATGAAATTGAGATCATGAATAAAGGGGGAAGGGGGGCTGAGAGGGCATAGTGGAGGTAACCATAAGGATGATGGCGGTGTTAAGGTTCTGTTACTGGGAGACTCGATGATTAGGGGTATCCATTAGGAGGGACAGGGGGGTGGATGCCATAGCCAGGTGAAGGTAGTGAGTATCTCTGGGCTGACAGTGCACAGAGCAAAGTTCATGGTGTATGAAATGGTTAGGGATTGTGGAGAAACCGGTTTCTGATGCATTTGGGAACTAATGATCTAGAGGAAATAGCATTTGGAAATCAAGCAAGGTTCCAAGAACTTGCCAGAGTCTTCGGGATAATGGATGCAACATTTCCTTCGGAGATATTGCCAGTACCAAAGGCCTCAGTGGACAAAAAAAAGCTTACAGAGGTTAATGACTGGCTCAGTAAGTGGGGTGAAGAGAATGGGTTGGGGTGTTAGGAACTGGAATGGAGTTTGGGAGGATAAGGGACTATATGCCAAGGACAGGTTTCATCTTGCCCCATTAGGGAAGGAAGTCCTTAAACAGGGATGGCTGACTACATACAAGCAAGGTGGGGTTTAAACTTGTAAGGGGAAGGGATGAGGAGGGGCTGACCAAGCCCTCTCCTCCAGATGAGGGTAAGCCGTCAAGCCCAAGAGGGAGAGGAAACAGACTGGAGGTGGAGGTTTCAGGAGGAGCAGGGGAGGATGGAAGCACAAGGAATCTGGGTGGGGTTCGACAAAGAGGTCAGGATAAGGGGTGGGGTTGGTGTTAGTAAATGCCAGGAGCTTGGGAAACAAGTTGCGGAGTTCCAGGCCATGCTGTTCGAGTGGGGGGTGGATGTGGCGGCGGTCACGAGGCGTGGGCCAACAAAACCACTACTGGGACCTAAATGTACAAGGTACACTATGCTTAGGAAGGATAGAAAGGAGGTCAGAGGGTGGAGTGGCTATGTTCATTAGAGATGATATAGAAATGCTATGGTAGAAGAGGCAGAGGAAATGTGGAGGCCTTATGGGTCACCTTACGATCCCCAGCAGGAGATAAGGTCAAGCTGGGAGTAGCATATAGGCCCCGGGATGAGTGAGGTTCTAGAGGATGGTTTGCTGGACAACATCATTGCCCAGTGTGGTCCAAAAGGGGAAGGAGTGGTGTTGATGGGGGACCTTAATATGCCAGGTACAAACTGGGGAACCATGTCCTCTAGGGTGGCCAAGGAGCAGAGGCTGCTGGATGGCTTCCAGGATGTGTTCTTAACACAGCATGTGATGGATCCCACAAGGGAGGGGCATGTCCTGGATGTGGTTCTGGCAGATGGGGATCTGGTAAAGGACATAGTTGGGACCCCTGACTGGGAGTGACCACAATACTGTCTGGTTTCAAATAAGCATGGGGAGTGGGGTGAGATCTAGGACACTGGCAGTGGACTTCATGGGGCAGACTTTATGGGCATGGGAAATATTCTCAAGGTTCACTTGAAGGGGATTACCTCAACGACAAGTGTGGAAAGGAGATGGGAGGTCATAGCAGGGGACTTCATGAGGCAGTCAGGATCTGCACTAAGTTGAAAGCGTGAAGGAGCAAGGTCACGTAAACCATGCTGGTGGTCCAGTGAGGTACAGGTAGCAGTCAGAGAAAAGAAGGCGGCCTACAAAATATAAAACAACAAGAGGGATAGGGATAAGGAAATGTACCAGCTTGCATCTAGAAAAGTCACCATTATGGTGAGGAAGCAAAGTCCAGTAAAAGAGCAGCGGCTGGCACAGGGATACATGGAGGGGAAAAGGGTTCTTCCGGCACATTGGGGAGCGGAGAAAACTAAGGGCCATCTCAGCAGATTGAGATCAGAAGGAGGGTGGGTGGAAGAGGCGAGGGACCAGGCAGAGGTATTTAGCAGTACTTTGCCTCTGTGTTCACTAAGGGAGGGATGGGATATCTACAAAGCAAGGCATGAAGGGATAGAAGTGGCAGGAGTGGGATCAGGAGCAACAGAAATGGAGCAAGAGGAGGGAAGGTACCCCAGGGTGTCACATCTGGATAAGGATAAAAAAGACCAGTAAGGGGAGGGACGGATGATGCTATCTCCACCAAAGGGTGTGGTTAGCCCTCAAGGCCCTAAAGAAAAACAAATCTCCAGGGCGGATGGCATTCATCCGAGAGTACTATGGGAATTGGACGGACATACTGGCTGCACCCCTGGCGGAGCTTTTCAGCAGGTCACTTGAAACAGGAGGGTACCTAGTGATTGGCGAGGCACATGTGGTACCAATCCATAAGGGGGTCGAGGAAGTACCAGGTAACTATAGACCCATCAGTTTGACCTCGGTGGTGGGAAAATTAATGGAGAGTATACTAAAGGAACGATTGGGGTGTACTTGGAGGAGGTGGAGGTCTGGATAGTCGGCAACATGGGTTTGTGCCAGGTAGATCATGTCAAAACAACCTTGTGGAGTTCTATGAATGGGTAACATCAGAACTGGACAGGGTAAGCCTGTGGATGTATTATTCTTGGACTTCAGCAAGTGTTTGACTCTGTCCCCACAATGGTCTGGTGGAGAAACTGATGGGGTTAGGCTAGGCCCTTTGATGGTCAGATGGTTGAAAACTGGCTAGCTGGGCGCACTCAGAGTAGTGGTCTGTGGGGAGCTCGCGAACCCTAGAGGTTGGCAGGGGTACCACAGGGCTCGGTCCTGGGTCCGATCCTGTTTAATGCATACATATCGGACATCAGGGAGGGTATAGGGTGTGAAATGAGTCTCTTCGCAGATGACTCCAAGATGGAGCAGTAGTTGAGGGAGAAGAGGGAGGTGGCCTGCAAGGACCTGGACACCCTGGAGCTGGGCTCACACATGGAAATTAAATTTCAATATCACTAAGTGCAGGTGTTGCATCTTGGTGGGAAACCTAAACACAGGTACACACTGGGAGGGAGGCGCTGGAGGCCTCAATAGGGAAAAAGACCTAGGGTCATGGTGGATACATGTATGAATAACTCTGAGCAGTGCAGGAGAGCAGCTAGCAAGGCAAACAGGATGTTGGGATGCATCGTAAGGGGGATCACCTCTAGGAGCAAGGAAGTGATTCTGCCACTGTACAATGGACAGGTTAGACCACACCTTGAGTACTGTGTACAGTACTGGAGACCACATTTGAAGAGGGACATACAGCTCCTGGAGAGGGTACAGAGGAGGGCAACAAAGATTATACAAGGGCTAGGGGATTTGACTTATGAGGACAGACTTGAGGAGCTCCACCTGTTTTCATTGGAGGAGAGGAGGAGACAGGGGACATGATTGAGGTCTTCAAGTACCTCAAGGAATAAATAGGGTAAACATGGAGGATCTTTAGACTAAAGCAGGAGGTATCACCAGAGGGCATGGTTTGAAGTTGGAAGGTGGAAGGAGAGGGGGAAAAGAGGAGGAGGTTTTCACCGAGAGGTGGTGGACCCTGGAATGCACTGCCTGGTGAGCTGGTTCAGAGATCACTGTAGGGGCTTCAAGAGGGTGGGACAGACACAGAAAGTGGATGTATCAGATGATGGCCTGTCCCGGGGGGGGGGTGGGGATGGATGATAGGGGTTTCTAGAGAACAAGGGATGGGAGGGTCTCGGCACCCAACTAAGGATCTAGGTTCGAGCAGACTCGATAGACCGTAAGGCCTAATCTGCTGGCAAATAGTATGTTAGTATGTTAGTATGTAAGAACCCACTATAAACCATCAGGTGGGAACAACTTATTACTAGTCCAAAGTGCACATCCCACTCACGCCATTTAAGCTATCCTCTATGGAATATGTGTGTTCATATGTAAAATTGTTCAGAAAGCATGTACTTGAAGAACAGTCAAGTGAACTGTATAATAAATTTGTAGCCTGAGGTATCCCACAAAAGTTTTGGATGAAACTAGAGATAAGTGCATATGCCAAACCACAATTTCCTGTTAAAACCAAAACTACACACTCAGAATGACGGCCATGAAACTGTTACCCTAATAAAAGAGTATAATTATATGTCTCCCCAAATATTTAACTAAGATTATGATCAACACTGCAATGTTTCGAGGGGTGACCAGGGGTGACCTTGTCCTATCTGAGGTAGGAGATGACAGACCGAGGGTCACCAACTACTGTGGTCAGTCATAGGGGACGCGATGACCCATTCTTGATATAAAAGAGCCCCAAACCATCTAAAACCAGCACTAACTGGCTAGTACCAACCCCCCATGGGTAGCCATCGAGGTGGTAGATGTAATGTGCAGATTCAGCATTACATGTAACACGTTTGGAGTGCATTTTTTACAGATAAGGGAATTCATAAATTGTCACTCTGATTTCATGGTATATGACATTCAGTGCCCATGTCTAGAGATTTATGTTGGACATAATGAGTGCACTCTTAAAAGACACATACAAGAGCATATACACTCCATCAGGGTGGAAGAACCAAATACAGCCGTTGGCAATGTTCCAGATAATGTTGGCAGGTAGGAGTAATTTACTCACCAGTTATGAAACACTATTCCATGGAGTGTGGAGCATTTACAAATGTTGGGTGAGTTTTGGTACTCATTAAAAAAAATTTCTGAAGAGTATTTCCTAAAATGAGGTGCATAAAAATAGGTCGGTATACACCTTATCTGGAGCCCTGTCCGCTGGTGTACACTTTGCAACAGCACATAACAAGAGCACTACTGGTTTTAAGTTTGAGAATCGAAAGAATACTTGCACATGGGGGGAAGACTATTGACTTTTTTTACAAAAAGAGTCAAAATGGATCTGCATACTACAGACAGTCTAGTCAAGTGCTAGACTGATAAGGGAAATGGTGCCATCATTCACAGTGGTGTGATATATAGACCTCCATTACAGAGGGGGAGGAGTTACATAAGGAACTGTTGGAAACCATTGCCAAAATGGCAGAAAAGGGGGGAAATGGGGAAATGCTGCCAGAGGGGGATTATAACATACCAGATGTGAATCAAAGTCCCCCCCCTGCAGCTTCAACTAGAAGCAGGGACATCCTGGACTCCCTAGAGGGGTCACTGTTCAGACAACTGGTCAATGAACCCATGCGTGATGGGGCTATACTGGATGACGTCCTTAAAAATGGAGACAGTGTGGCAGATGTCAAGGTGGAAGTCACCTGGGGACCAGTGATTACTGTACAGTGTGGGTCAATAATATGACAAAGGCAGATTCCAACCACACTAAGGTGAGAGTCCTGGACTTTAGAATGGCAGATCTTGTGAAAATGGGCGAGTGCCTAAAGTGTAAATTGGCAGGGGGAAAGATCCTAGGTGAAGTGAAGGAACAGAGGGAGAAATTAAAGAGAGTCATGCTGAAGGCTACAAACCTGTTTGTCAGGAAAGTGAGTAAAAGTAAAAGGAAAAACAGACCACTGTGGTTCTCTAGGGAGGTGGCTGGAAAAGTAAAGACTAAAAGGGCGGCTTTCAAAAGATACACAGTAAGTGTTAGAGTGTGTAAGAACCTGAGTCTAGCATGTAAAAGAGCCAAGTGGCCCAGTGCTATTTACCTGGGTAAGTATCTATATACTGGCTCTATTGTTGCGTGTGCTGTATTTTGTTTTCTAATCTAGATGATCCTGTCGTATACACTGTTCTTATTGTGAATACCGCAAAATCTTGCAAATATTGTTTTTACCTTTTTCTCTGTATCACATTTTTGTACCACTGGACATTTGTGAAAACTGGCATTTTTGCTCATGTACCTTCCAGTATAAAAATAAAATTGAATTGAACAAAAACTTAAATAAAAATAAAATAAAAAATAAGGAAACACAGAGGGAGGAGGATAGGGAAGGGTACCTGCAGAAGCAAAGAGAAGCAGGGAAAGCAGTAAGGAGTCCTTCACTACAAGAGCACTTGTGTAAGTTCCAGAAGTGCATTTGTCAGTTTGCTTCTCTGTCGATGATTAGGGTTCAGTATGGCCCTTCATTTGCACCCAGACCTGCACCAGTGTGCGATGTGAACACTTTGGTCATTTGGAAAACAGTAAGGAGAGCAAAGGCAAAAAACAAAGAGACAATAGCCCAAAAAGTAACAAAAGGGGGCAAAACATTTCTGTAGTGCTCCACATTGTCAATGGGTATTCATTACACTTGGGTATAGTGCACCTGTACTAGGGGAAATGGCACAGCCTAAAGCTTTAGAATGCTGGGCATATGAGGATTTCGGAGAGCATCAACTCTGCAGTTTAAGCGGTGCCATTCAAGGGAAAGTTCTTTCAAACTTCTCTGAAGAAATTTTAAGCTTGTCAGCTCTAGGGCTGCAATTCGGTATAGCAGGTTGGGGCTACCTGTTGTCAGGGAGCTCACCTAAATTAAAACCATGACTGTTAACTGAATAACCTGCTCCCCCCATTTCCACTGCTTGTCCATGGATTGGGGCCATGTCTGCCTTTTTACTTCAGGGAGCTGTGGTCTTGCTTCTAAGGTTTCCATTTAAAAAATACAAATAATAAGGTGCCACAGGTAAGTGTTTTTCTCCTTACTTCTGGGGTTTAGTCTAGTGCTTCCCAGTTGGGGGAGTCCCCCTTGCTATTCAGGCAGCGATCCCTTCCTCCCCTTCCCCCACTCAGTATTTTGGGTTTATTTTTGTTTAAAATTGTTCAGTACTTGGTTATTTGGCTTGTTACAGAGAACAGACGGCATTTGGCCCATCGGGACTGTCTGCCACACTTTGTGGCCTTACACTAGAAGCCCATGTATTTGCCCAGTTCTTTTTTTTTAATTTATCACATTTGTTAACGTCAACCAAATGCTGAGGAAGTTTATTTCAGAGTCTTGGGCCTTGAATAGTGAAATCATTTTGGGCCAGATTCTAGAAGGGTTACGCCTGGCATAATAGCAGTTGCGCCAAGTAGAATGGCGCATGTAGCAACTTATGCTAGCAGTTGCGACATGCGTGATTCTACAAAGTGTCCTGTGACATGTCACAGGCCACTTGCACCGAACAGCAGATATGCCGCATAAACCCCCCTGCGACATGGCACTAGAGGGTTTATGGCAGCAGTTGCACCCTATTCCAGAAGGGCAGCAACAAAGTCCCCAATGTCGAGATTCTACAAGAACCCCCAGAGAAGAACTGGCAACGTAAGTTACACCAGCATTTAGCTGGTGTAACCTATGGCTGCCCCCACGGGTGTCCTGTAGACCCACCTGCTGACATGCTACCATGTCCACCCCTGTGCCAAAACCCCCATCCCCGAAACACCCTTGGCACAAGCCCTGCAGGTAAGCAGCTGCCATCCCATAAAATATTATTCCTTCATTTCCTGGTGAGTCTAGTAGCCTGGCATTTCAGCCACCCAGCACCCCCCACCGTCCCCAGCTGGCGAATGGCACAGCCACCTCTCACCTACACGGCCAGCCACTGACTTGAGTGCAGTATGAGCACTACTGTAGCCGCACTCAGAAAATAATTTCTGAGTGCATCTTTTCAGTAGCGCTCATACTGTACCCAGCCTGGGCGGCTGGCCATGGAGAGATGAGGTGGCTGTGCCAGTCAGCTGGCTGGAGACGGTGGGTGCTAGTTGGGCTGGTATGTTTGGGTGGGGGTGTGGGGCCACTAGACTACCAGGAAAATGAAGGACATTAATTATTGTATGTTGATGGGGGAGGCCACTAGACTACCAGGGATTTGAAGGACTTTAATTAGTTTATGTTGATCGGGGGTGCTAGACCACCAGGGATGTGGGGATCTTTATTATATTATACTGACTGGGGCCACTAGACTACCAGAGAATCAGAGGTTTTATTATTATACATTGATCGGGGGCACTAGACTACCAGGGAATCGGAGGTTTTATTATTTATACATTGATCGGGGGCACTAGACTACCAGGGACTTGGGGAGTTGTGTATGGGGGTTGACACGTGCCACTCTACTGTTTCTTGACTTGTGACATGCTGCCATGGGTGCACTGCAGTTCGAGCGTGCCTAGCCCGCATAATCGCAAGTCATAGGACTAGCTGCGATGACCTGACCCTTCCAGACTAGGCGCAGGGTCATTGTCGCAGTTTCAGGTGATGCAAGTTGTGTTTTGCGCACTTGCCCCACCCTTATAGAATCGAGGCCTTTGTCTTTTGGTAGTGTTTGTTCTTTGGACTTCGAATTGTCTATTATGGGATCCAAGGGCAACTGGCCTTACCAGGGGAGTGCTGTTATAAGCAGAGATTAATTCCTGGGTTTTGGTTATATTAAAGAAATGTAAATAGTCTCCTCTTACTCTTCTATGTTCCAGTGGCATTACATTTTTCCTGTAACCTGTTCTCATATGCTGGCCCAGTGACGCTGAGAGCTGAGGCATCTGTCTTACCTTGCACCACACCAGGGGTCGGCCAGGGAGGGGAGGACTGAGCATCTGGAGGACTGCTCTCCTCTCTGGGGGAGAGGGAGGGGAGGCTGTGGATCCTTGGTATCTAATGGCTCCCAGTGGAAACTGGAAGTGCTGCAGCTGGGGGACACTCAGGAAGGAAGGAGGCAATGGTAGATGTCCTGCAGGCAGGTGTGGGAGCATGCCCGCAGTGTCCCGACATCATTGCACATCTGCACCTCCGGGGGGGGGCACGAACAAGGAAAAACCCCGGCACCTGGAAGGACAATGATAGGCCCTGCAGTTGGCCCCCCATACCCATCGCCGTACCCTGCCCAGTCAAGGCCTCAGAGTTCCTTTTCCTCACCCCACCTGCTGACTAGATTTCATAGAGCGCCATGGTAAGGAAGTGGCTGCCCTTCTCGGGGGGGGGGGGCACTACAGGCTCTGGTGTAGGTACGAGCTCCAGAGGGAGGCATGATCTGGGAGGGTTTCAGACCAGGCGGGAGAAAGACCGGCTGACAGTTGGCCACATCTGAGGGAGATCCCAGAGGTGCCGGTGACAGGAGGGGAAAAAAAAAGAGTTAAAACAACAACCTGTTCTCATCTGGTTTGTGTATTAACCTGGTGATTAATTTTGTTGCCCTTCTTTGTACAGGGTGCTCAGAAAGGGGATCCGTAGTCAACCTGAGGTCTGACAAATGATTTATAGTGATTAATGATGCTATGCTCATCCCTAGTGACAAATGCTTTTTTAATTATGTTTATGTATTTGCTTGCAGTTTGCGCAGTTTTGCGTATATGTGCATGCATGTTCAGGGAATTATCAAAAATGATACCGAGGTCTCTTTCATTGGCTGCTGTTGGTAATTCAAAATCCATTAGGTGGTATGACTGCATTAGATTATGATGACCGAGGTGCACTACGGTACATTTATCTAGGTTTAGTTCCATCTTATTAGCTGATACCCATCTTTCAATAAGTTTAAGTTCATTCACCAAGGAAAGGTATTTTGTTTCAGAGTCCACCTCACAAGTCATTTTGGTATCGTCTGCAAACTTGATTGTTTTGATATTGAGTCCATTGTGGAAATCATGGATAAAGCAGTTAAAAAGGAAAGGGCACGGCATAGATCCCTGGGGAACTGTGCTCGCCACCTGTCCCTTGTCTGACAAGTGCTCCATTATCCTTATCTGTTGGGTTCTACCTCTGAGTCATGAGTTCACCCACTTGATCAGGTATGAACCATACCCCATTGATTTTAATTTTAGTAATAATTTATCGTGTGGGACTGTACTGAATGCACTCCTGAAATCTAAATCGATTACATCCGCTGGTTTCCCCGAGTCCAGGCTTAGGCTTACTGTTTCATAGAAACTGATCAGATTGGTAGAACAGGATCTGCCTGTATGAAAACCCTGTTGTGTTGCATCACGGATACCACATGTACTGGATTTTTTTTCAAACATACTTGTAATTAATTTTTCCATTAACTTGCCCGAAACCGATGTTAAACTTATGGGTCGATAGTTTTGGGGTGATGACTTACTACCTTTCTTGTGTATTGGTGTGACAATGGCTTGTTTCCAATCAGTCAGAACTATTCCCAGGTTTATGGATTTATTAAACAGTAACCAGGAATGTTTACTTATACGGTCTGCTAGGTATTTTTAAGAAGTATGGATGTAACCCGTCAATACCCAGGGATGAATTTGGTTTTAAAGATTTTATAACTTGATTTACTGCTTCCAGTGTGAACATCTCTGTGCTGGATAACTTAGTGATCTGTGTAAAGGCGGACTCGTCTGTTTTGTTAAATATAGAGGAAAAGTATTCATTAAATGTACTAGCAATTTCAGAGGCTTCTTTTATAGTTGACCCATTTACAATCAGAGACCAGGGTGAATTGTTGTTTTTATTCATGTTGATAACATAGGAAAACATCACTTTCTGGTTCCTTTTCGTTGTGGCTATTCTGAATTCTAGGTCCCTTTGTTCTTGCTTTATTAGTTTCTTAGTTTTCCTTAATTCAGTTTTTTATTTTTCCTTTGCTGAATTTTTTTTTTCTTTAGATTTGAGTGCCAAGTTCACCTTTCTTTTGTTCTTATTTGCTTCTTAAGTTTCTTAGTCATTCAGTATGGGATTTTGCCCTTGCTATTATTTGTTTGTTGTGTACCTTGTTAAGAGAATTGTCCTTTTAAGTGGCATTTCCCTTTTAAGTGCTTTTTCCCCCAGCAGCATAGCCTGAGGAAACACTTTTGTATTTATTTGGAATGGAGTTATTATTTTTGATTTGCTGTTTCTGAGGCTCTTTAGCCTCCAACGACCGTCGGTGGGTTGATCAACTCTTCAGATCCGTCAAGTTTTCCCACCAGTCGGATGATCTTTTTTCATCAGTTGAGCGCACGCCTGTTTTTTATTTTTGTATCTTATACTGCTTAGTGCGCCATCCACACTCCTGCAGTGTGCATGCATGCCCTCCTGACATGATGATATCATGCACAACATTGTGCACACACCTGTATGACACCACACTTGTCTATGTCTTTCCCAGCAGATAGACAAGCAGCGGCTCTCAATAGGTGACTGTTTCTACAACACCTTTGGGTCTGCACTGGCAGTCAGAGTGACTACGGGTGCTTTTCTCTGGCTTATAGGTGAGCGCCAGAGATGAGGCTCCATTTTTTTTCTTATATTTTATGTATTTATTGGACCTGCAGTTGGAGTTCTGGGTTTGAATCCCACAGCCCCCTCTGAACATACTGCTTAACCTTCATCCCTCAAAGTGGATTTGTGCCTTAAGATCATAACAATCAATGTGGGGCATATCCTCTCAATGGTGAACATGGAGCTTCTGTGAAGTAAAATGAGGAACTGGTCCTCATAATGTGGGATGGTTGAGAGGTATGCCACTGAATATGGTAACATTTTTACTCTCCAATTTAAGTATCTAAGCAAAGGGGAGACAGGGTGGTGACTTGTTTTTAGCCCAGGATTCTCAGTAATCCCTGTGCCATTTTTAAAAATTTAAGCAAAATGAGCACATGTTTTCCGATTAGCCCAGTCATTTCAGGGCTATACTGTCTGGCTTAATGGCATTTCTGAGACTTTTTATAATGGCATCCAAGAAACGTGGGGCCAATTCCCAGTCTTTTCCTGCATACTGCATGGCTCTGAGCAAGTCACTTAACCACCTCGACTCTCCAGGGTCTCCACAAAAGTCAGGCTTCACCAATACCTCTGAGGAATATTAAGGTTAAAATGAACAACTTTTACATAATTTATCAAGGGCCATTTCTTTTTATTTTTTTATTTAAATTTTGGTCACTGGATAAGTACACTGGCAACAGATCCCTTTTTCAGGCATGACTGGGTGCAATGGCACAGACAGAATAGATAACAAAAATTTACAGTGTTTGAATACAGAGAGTACAGGTTACAGTAATTAGTACATTCATACATACTTAAAATGCAAATGCAGTGTGGTAATGGATACAGGCAGTGCAGGTTACAATAATTTGATACAGACACTGCAGTAAGTGCATATGCAGAGAGAATACAAGAGAGAAATAAGCCACAGCAATCACAGACACTGAGTGTAAAGTAGTAGTCTTTCAGCTTCTTTGTAAAGGCAGAGACTGTTGAGGTTTTTTTTGGAGGGGGGAGGGACTGAGTTCCAGAGTTAGGTGGCTTGATAACTAAATGAGCGTTGTTTGTACGAAGCAGCGGAATTATGATGTTATTTTTTTGAGGTTGAACAGGAAGAAGGCATATCAACAAACAAAAAATTAATCACCATAGTAATGTTGTTTCTTCTAATGGAGTCTTGCTGTATTCTGACATATGCATTAGCCTCAGCACTTGAACTGCCCCGGAGAGTTAAGGGTTAACTCTATGCAAAAGCATAGAACATTGAGCTCGAGCTCAGTTTTCAGATCTTTGTCCCTGGTACATTCTAATTTAACCATCAGATTCTTACAAGCACTAATAGTAACTAACCAGCTTAAGAAATTGTTTTTTTTTTTATTTTAAGCCATAGGCAACAATTACTTGGGTCCAGAAAGATTCAAGTCAAGAACCCAAGAAGAAAACCTTATGTAGATAGTGATATCAAGTAATAATAACAATTTAAAGTTCAAGAATACCCAACCTAGCCAGGATGGGTTCAATGGGTACACCTCTGGAGTGCAATACTGCACCTGCCAACCTGCACCCAAAAACAGGTTCTGAGAGGGGAGGCAGGGAGGGAGGTCAGAATACAGCAAGACTCTATTAGAAGAAACATTACTATGGTGAGTAATTTTTTCTTCAAACAACATGAAGTCTTGCTGTATTCTGATATATGCAGACTACCAAGCAGTACCCCCTTGGAGGAGGGATCTACAGAACCTACATTAGGAAAAGGCTCTGCAGTACTGCTGTGCCAAACCTAGCAGCACTTCTGGCTTGAGTATCCAGACAGTAATGCTTGGTAAATGTGTGAACAGTTTTCCAGTTGGCTGCTTTACAGATTTCCAGGAGGGGAATATCCCTAGCTGCTGCCAAGGAGGCAGCTGTACCCTTGGTCGAGTGAGGCTCTTCGCCCAATTTCGTGTAACAAAATTGAGTACACGAGACAATCCACCTGGCTATAGTTCTCTTTGTGGCAGGTTTATCCTTTCCCACGTCTCCATAAGCGAGAAATAAACTGACAGCAGCCATCTCTATGGGCCTTATAACAGTTTAATGCCCTTTTTACATCCAGACTGTGCAGCCTTCGCTCACCTGAAGAAGAGTGATCAGTGAAAAACACAGGTAGAGACATGGACTGGTTAAGATGAAAATCTGAAACCACTTTAGGAAGAAATTTTCTATTTGTCCTGAGGACCCCTTATCCTTGTGAAAGGAAATAAAGTTGGGTTCTACTGACAGTGCCTGTAACTCACTGATTCTCCTGGCAGACGTAATGGCCACCAGGTACACGGTCTTCCAAGTCAAGTACTTTAGCTCAGTTGAAGACAAGGTTCGAAGGGGGGCTGCATGAGCTGTGCAATACAGATATTCAGATCCCAAGCAGGAGTTGGCTCCCTAAAGGGAGGGTTGAGATGAACCAGACCTTTGAAAAACTTACTGAACACAGGAGGAGAAGCAAGGGAAGATCCCTTCCCTGCAGAAAGAAAAGCATAGACAGCTGCTAGGTGAACCTTAAGAGCGGCAGGCCTGAGGCCTAAGCTACTTAAATGGACTAAATAGTCCAAGGCTGTGGAAATGCCAACAGAATCTGGCTGCATATTCCTCTGAGAGCACCAGATGCTGAATCTCTTCCACTTGGAGTTATACATTTTTTTGCTAGAAAGTTTCCTAGAAACCTTTAGAATATCCAAAACTCCTTGTGAGAGATGCAATCCTGCATATTCTAACTCTTCAAGAGCCAGGCTTTGAGTCTGAGAGACTGGAGATTGGGGTACCAAATCCTCCCCTGGGAGGACAGAAGATCTTGCCTCCTGGGAAGACACAGAGGAATTGTCACTGCCAGGGACAGCAACAGGGGATACCCAGGTTGCCTGGCCCAATCTGGCACCACCAATGTCACTGTGCAGGGCTGAGACCTGATTTTGATCAGTACTTTGAATATCAAAGGAAAAGGAGGGAAAGCGTATAGAAACCTGTTTGTTCAATCCAACAGAAGAGCATCCTGAGGCACAGACCGCAGAATTGGAGGTCTGCAACAGAACAGAGGAAGCTGATGATTGTCTGGGGCTGCAAAAAGATCTATCTCTGGAGTGCCCCATCTCCTGAAAATGATATGAAGAACTTGGTCATTCAGGGACCACTCGTGGTGACCCTGAGAAATCCTGCTGAGGGCATCTGCCAGCACATTGTCCTTCCCTGGAAGATGCACTGCTATCAGGGAGGTCTGGAGAGAGTAAACCAACAACCATACCTTCACGGCTGCTGTGCACAAGGCCGTGGACTGAGTGCTCCCTTGCTTGTTTATATACCACATTGTGGTGGTGTTGTAGGTTCTGACTTGCACCACTTTCCCTTGAATCGATTCTGAGAATGCTTGAAGGACTAGAAACACAGCCCTGAGTTCCAGAAGATTGATGTGAAGGAGAGATTCCTGCTGTGACCATGTGCCCTGCTCAGTGAGGTTCCCCAAATGAGCTCCCCACCCCAGAAGGGATGCATCTGTCATGAGAACAACTGAGGGTGTCTGGTGAAGGAAAGGGACTCCATGCCTGAGACCGTCCTCCTACAACCACCATTGGAGAACCTGGACAAGAGTCTGAGTTACTGGAATTAACTTGGTAAGGGGGTCCTTTTTCTGAGACCAGAAGGACCTTAGGTGAAACTGAATGTCCTTCATTTGGAACCTGACTCCCTGGACCACTGCAGTGGAGGCTGCCATGTGGCCTAGAAGCTGAAGAAATGCCTGGCTGCATGAGACACTCGAGGTCTGAAAGAGGCTGCCAAATTTGTAAGAGCCTGCACCCTTGGGAGAGGGAGAAAGGCCTTTACCTGAATGGTATACAGCTCTACCCCATGAAGGTGAGAAGCTGAACTGGTTCCAGGACAGACTTGGAAAGACTGAGAAGAAACCCTAGGGAATCCAAACGCCTCTGGGTAACAGTCAGAGATGACTTGACTTGGTCTGAGGACTGGCCTACAATGAGCCAGCCATCTAGATAGGGAAACATTGAAATGCCCTGCCTTCTGAGGAAGGCTACAACCACTGCTAGGCATTTTGTAAAGACTCTGGGAGCAGATGTCGGGCCAAAGGGCATTGCTCTGAACTGATAATGACCTGAGGGCAACTCGAACCTGAGGTACTTTCTGTGGGAGCATCTGACAGGAATGTGGAAATAGGCATCCTTGAGGTCCAGGGAGACTAGCCAGTCTCCTGGTCTCAGAGAGGGAAGAATGATTCCCAGAGCCACCATTTTGAATTTTGGCTTTGTAAGATGTTTGTTCAGATATCTTAGGTCTAGGATTTGTCGCCACTCCCCTGTCTTTTTGGGGTAAGGAAATATCTTGAGTACAAGCCTTTCCCTCTGTGCAACAGAGGAACTTGATCCACAGTTTCTAGGAGCAATAAAGAGGAAACCTCTGCCTCTAAAACAGCTGTTTCCAGAGGTGTGGCAGGCTTTAAGGACCCCGCTCTTATTTTGGGGAATGTTTTGAAACTGAGGGCCAGTCCCTGGCTTACCACTTCCAGGGACTCATTTGTCTGAAGTGACAGACTTCCATGCCTGGAAGAAATAAGCCAGCCTGCCCCCCACTGGAATAAAGTAGGTGACCCGGTCTGACACATCAGGGTGTCTGCTTGGCAGGAGTCTTAGGTTGAGAAGTGGATGCAGCCCTGCTCATCCCCCTTCTGCCTCTCCCTCTAAAGAACCCCCTCTGCTGAAAAGCAGAGGAAGCCTGGGCTTGGTAAAAAGGCCTGTGAAAAGACCTGCCCCTGCCAGCCCTAGATTGCTGCTTCTCAGCAGTAGCTTGCCTTTCCTTGGCCACTGCACTCCTGTAGGTGGTCCTTTTTACATCCTTTTCATGTATGCCTCTGTTTGCTCCCCAAGCAGAGAGTTCCGTATAACAGGGAAATCCATGGCCTTAGCCTGGGTATCCTGTGAGAGGCTAGTACATTTGAGCCAAGCAAATCTCCTTAAGGAGACAGATGTAGCCATGGCTCTTGATGACACATCATTTAAGTCCACAGCAGCATGAAACTGAACTTTGGATGCTTCAATGGCATCCACAGCCACCTGTTCCAGCTCCTTGGCCAGCTGGGAAGGGGCATTCTTTGCTAGTTCCAGAACCGTATCCCACCTAGATTTCTGGTACCTAGTCACATAGGCCATATAGGAGGCCTGCCTGAGTACCAAGGAGGATGCTAAATACTGCTCTTTTGCCATAGCATCCACCTTCCTGGAATCCTCATCTGGGTGGTGTGAAGCCGAGGGAATATTAGCCTTGTCACAGGCTGCAGCCTGCACAACACCAACATTAAAACAGTGAAAATAAAGGAAATCACATATCCACAATACATGATATACAAGGATAAAATAGCATTTCCATATTATTACGAGGTCCTCCATGAGTTTAAAATTTCTATAGAATGTACTGATCCCTAGTACACTGGATTCACTAATATCGCATATTGATTTCTATCTCACAATTAAGACATAGATGAACTGGACCAGCTTTTTCCATGATACGAGAAATTCCAGCAGTTGGTGCCATTAGACATGACAGAAGTTCAAGAAAAAGGACAATAACCCTTAGTATGAACATCTGCATTTTTACATAACAAATTTGAAAAGAAAAAAGGAAAGAAAAGAAAATAATATAACTATGTATAATAGTCTCATTATTCTTACAATTTACACCTTCCTCTTGATTACTAAATATTTACATATGTTAGGAAGTTATGTTGATGCCAGAAACCACATTGTTGAACTTCACTGTCTGCTTCCTATGGCTCACATAATCTTTGAATCAAACAAGAGCAGGGGATCTGAAACCAAGTTCATGTAGTTTATGGGCTAATACATCATGGTCAACCAGGTCGAACGCCATGGTCAGGTTCACAAACATGGTGCCTGTTACCAGGCCCTTATCCACTGCATCGTAGATGGTGTCCGTGAACTCAGCCAGGGCTGTATCGATGCTGTGTCCTTTTCTATACCGGTGTTGTTCCCCAAAAACTAGATTATGCTGCTGAAGATACTCTGTTAATTGGGTATATACAAGATTCTCCTGCAATTTAGCTAAAGCTGACAGGACTGAGATGAGCGGTAGTTTTTAAGTAATATCTTTTTACCCTTCTTGTGTCGTGGGACAACTATTGCTGTTTTCCAAAGGTCAGGCACAGTATTAGTCATGAAAGACAGACTGAAAATTTTGGCTATAGGAGGTGCTGAGAGGCGGTGAATCTATGGAACTTAGGAATCAGTCCATCTGAGCCAGCAGATTTATCAGGTTTTTAAGGAGGTAAGCAGTTTGAAAACTTCATTACACGTAACCCTTTTAATACTGAAATAGGGCCAATTTGAATTCCCCATCACCTCTTTTGGGTTCAAATTCGGGGTGACCAATGGGTCTATATTTGGTCAAATCGCAGAAGAAGTAATTAAAGAGGTTTGCTAACACCATTCAGATTGACTGTGGCAGGTAATGGCTGCATTTTGGCATTCAGTAGGGAATTTAAAGGCTGACAGAATTATTTGGGGTCACATAGATTCAATGATTGCTGGGTTTTTAAGTGATGGCTTTTAGTCCTGTGTAATTCTTGCTTGCACTGGTTTCTTAGTGATCTATAGGTGTTCCGGTCCGAGGCAAGTCTAGTTTCCTTAAATTTTGGCCAGGATTCATCTCTTTTACACATTAAGGCATAGATAACACCTGTCAGCCAACTGGATCTTTTGTGTTTTACCCTGCATATACGTAATGGAGCATGCTTATCCAGTACTGATGTGAACTCTGTAATGAAAAAGTCCAAGGCAGAGTTGGCATCTGCTATTGCATCAAGATAGGACTAGTAAGCCAGCATGATGGCACTGAGGGTTCAGGCACTGGATGCCACACCTTGCACCATGCCGGCGACCCGGGTTTGAGAATGGACTCAGGCCGTCAGGGGTCGGCGGGGGAGAGAAGGAATTGAGCGTCCAGAGGCCTGCTCTCCCTTCCCGTAGTCTGCGCCGCTCCTAGGTGGCCTCTGACGGCAGTTGGGGGCAGCACAAAGGAACATGGCGCAAGCAAACGCGCGGGGCGGGCTGCGGGCGGACGTCGGCATGCATGTGCTACAGACATCATTGCACGTCCAAGCTCCGGGGGCAACAAAGAAGTGAACCCCCCCTGGATTGGGAGGCGACGAGGGGTCCAGTGGACTGCGCCCACATCCCCATTGCTGGGCCAACTCCCCACGGCTAGGGCTAGGGCTACCCCTTACCAGACGGATCCTCTAATCCCAGAAAAGGCCACCAGGTAGGAGAGGTGGGCCCTCCTCCAAGGGGGTGATCTGGGGGGCTGGAATGTCCAGATAGGGGTGCCGGAGGTGAGGAGGCTTCAGGCAGGGGAGTAGAGGCGCCAGTCCGAGAGACTTCCTCCAAGAGATGCTCGGTCCTTGGGGTGCATAAAGAGAACTGAAAAAAAAAAAGATTGGACTAGTCATTGATGGACAAGTCAAACAAAAAGGATGCCTCATTGAAATTTGAACAGTTCCTGTAAGTGGTTAACCTGGGTGGAGAATTTTTGGTTACGCTATTATGCCATAGACAATATGTGGCTAGGTGGTCACTAGTCGAGTCACTTAGTACCCCCAAGACCAGGATTCTTTCAACCTTTTTGACTAAAATCCAATCTAGTAAGGAGTGATTACCATACTTAACATATTGGAGACCATTGTATTTCCAGATGTGTAAGACTTCAAAGAGTAATGGGGCCCTTTCCATGGGTTTCTTAGGCCCTCCTTTATGTTTTCTCAGATAATATGTCTCTTACGTTCCCTCCCCCTGTTGGTCCTCCGAGCTGGAGGAGTGCATCTGATTTAACAGCTGGCAGTGGCTAGCAGAACAGCGTATGTTTTTGACATCACTGCTTGTAGGAGAGCTCTTGAGCCCAGATGTCCCGCAGGGCATCCCATCAGACACACCCAGCCCCAGACCAGGCCCCCAGGTCAGGTGGCACCCACACAGGCATGTCCAGGTGCACTGTAGCATGAACAGGGCTCTACTTTTTTGGGATATGCAGGCAGACCCCAACCCTAATCATTTAGAGGGTCATGATGAGGATATCAGGGTCTTAAGGGGAAAACCCTAACCATAGGAGCTACTTCATGATGAGGATGAAGCCTCTGAGGAGGCGGAGGAAAGGGGGTGGATGGAGTCAGAGAGGTTTCCTACCCCTCCCATTTTTAATACCAAAAGGTTTGTCCTACCTGATAGCGGAGGCATATAGGGCCTTACAGTTCAAGGAGGTGCTACTCATGGAGACAGTAGATGTTTGTTCCATCCTGTCTGCACCTCTTCCCTGCTCAAGTAAATTATTGAAGAGAATTGGGCCGGTGCAGAACGAAGAGCATATCCCAAAAAAATATTTTCCTCTGACAGATAGGTGGCTCATGATTCCGTCACTCCTTTCTTCCTTGAAGGGTGATTGACCTAAACGGATTCGCACGACCAGTGATTGGTTGCTGCGTACAGATGAGCCTAGTCTCTAACAGTGCAATCTGCACACCTCCTATACCTCTTTAATGTTGCTGGAGCCTTAAATGTGTGGTTTTCAGCCCTGGGCAGCTTCATTCCCCTGGATTGGAGGGGGGGGGCGGGTATTTTGCACCTGGTATCCTTGGCCTCCTCCTTTACGGGATACCACCAGCTTACATATGTCCGCCCGCTCCGCCTCACATTGTGTAGGTGATGTGAGGAGTGTGGCTCAGCCACTGAATGGCTGAGCAGGCTTCAAAGTCCAAGCTGTTCACTCCACACTTCAGGAAGCCTTTGTTGTTCAGCTCTGGCCTGGATGATATTTGAAGGATATCTAAGATAGACTGGATCCTATTCAGGTTACTAGACTATTAGTAACAGAGGTGCCCTTGCCCAAAGTTGCAATGGAGGTCCAGGGCAAAAAAGTGAGCACCTTACTCTGACAGTACTTAGGCCCATCTCTGCCTTCCTTTCTTTGGTGAAAGCTGGGCCCAGATATTCTCAGTTGCTTGAGTTTTGGAAGTTCTACCTTAGGTTGTGCAACAGAATTATATATTGGAAAAATAAATCTTCCTCAAAAGGGACTTTTTCTGGTGCCCCAGGATCCGAATTAATCCGGGACGAGGCAAGAGTATCAGAGACCCGGGACCATCTCACTCAAGCGGGGCGTGTCGTCGAGGCACAGATCAGGAAGCACAGGATGACCAGGAGCAGTTGTAAAATTCGCAATGAGTGTTTTATTATTATTAATAACAGCATAATATCTCTTAATTTCAAGTTTTAGTCTCTCAGTCTGTCAGTCTCCTTGTCTCTCTAGCAAAAGCATTGCTGCTCTTTTTATAAGTTTTTGTCTGGGACTTCATTAAGACAGCCTGCTTCTCACAGAATGTTCTTGTAAGTGTACAGAATGTTCTTGTCAGTTTGGTTGCAGGTGCAGAATAAAGAACACAGCGACCCAGAACTGACCTCTTGTTTACAGCTCTGCAAAAGGCTTAAAAACTGCATCTCAGGTTAACCCTCTGAATTCCAAATAGCTTTTTGCAATCATTTCAACAGTATAAATATATACAGTTTAAAAACAAAGAAATCCCAGTATCACATACAGTTTTGCACAGAGATTCACATATATTTTTTATAACTACAAATATGTAAATGGGAAGAAGAGACAGAACAGGAAGTGAAGGCAGAAAGATCGAAAGGTGGGGAATTGCAAAACCATCGGAATGATCAGTTCCTAAGTCTCACAAGAAAATTGGGTTGTGCAACCAGACAGACAAGAGACAGAAAAGGAGATGATAGAATAGACCCTTGCGATTAAACTCTTTCTGCATAACAAATGTGGCAGACCTCATTTAACCCTGTCATATACCCCCTCTTTAAGAGAGAACTTGTTTTACAAAAACAGGTTTTCAAAACGTTCTATTAAATTCCCGTCTAACATTAGCTTATAGCCTTTTCAGTTCAGTGCATATGCAGTATAGCAAACAGAGAAATTTAAACTTACACATTTTTGTTTTCTCAACCTTCAGAATTCTTAATTCCTGATCCATATCTTGACAGAAGATCAGCACTGACATTCTCTTTCCCAGATCTGTGCATCACTTTAAACTTAAATGGCTGCAGTGCCAGGTACCACCATGTCATTCTGGAATTTGTATCCTTCATTTGGATAAGCCATCAGAGAGGATTGTGATCTGTCACAAGTACAAAGTCAGCTCCTAGTAAGTAAAATTTAAGGGATTCCATGGCCCACTTTACTGCAAGGCAGTCCTTTTCAATGGCTGAGTACCTTTTCTCTCTGTCATGCTATTTCCTACTTATATATAGAATAGGATGTTCTTTCCCATCTATATGCCGACTCAAGACTGCACCTAGGCCTACCTCTGATGCATCCGTTTGTAACAAAAATTGTTTCTCAAAGTCTGGTTTTCTTAAAACAGGGGCTGAGCATAATGCAGCCTTAATGGCCTGAAAAGCCTCGTGACACTCTGGGGTCCATTTCACATTATTCTGGAACTGTTTCTTTGTAAGTTCAGTGAGGGGAGTAACTAACTCGGCAAAGCTGGGAACAAATCTCCGATGATAACCAACCAGCCCTAAAAATAACCCGACATGTTTCTTGGTTTTGGGAAACAGGGCTGTTAGCTACACCTTCTACTGTATCTTGGAAACCTCTGGCTTGACTTCTCCATTACCCAATACATAACCCAAATATCTGGTTTCCTGCATACCCAATACACATTTGGTAGGATTAACTATCAGACCTGCCCCTTTGATAGACTGGATTACTGCTTGTAGGTGTTCTAGGTGGCTTTTCCACTGTACACCATAACATCATCCAGGTACACAGCACAATAACCAGTGTACATACCGCTCGAATGTAGGGGGTGCACCATGTAAACCAAATGGCATGGTGGTGAACTGAAAGAATCCTATAAGAGTGGCAAATGCAGTTTTGTCTCTGGATTCTTTAGCTAGGGGGATTTGCCAGTAATCCTTGGTGAGATTGAGGGTACTGATATACTTGGCACTCCCCAATCTGTCCACCAAATCATATATTCTGGGCATAGGATAACTGTCAAATTCTGACACTTGATTAAGTTTCCTAAAATCAAGGCAGATTCTTACACCCCTTCTTTTTTTGTTTACAACCACCATTGGTGATTATCAAGCACTTCTCGGCTCTTCTATGATAACCAATTCTTTCATTTTTTGTATTTCTTAACCATGTCTGCTCTTAACCGCTCTGGTACTCTGTATGGGCAGGATTCACAAAGCAGATGCGCTGGGCGCAAATGAGATGCACCATCCACAGACAGTGCGATTCACAGAAGGATGCACTTCAGGATGCACAGAGTGCATCCTTCTGTGAATTGCACAGATGCGGCACGGCGCAACCTGAGATGCCCCAGCGCAACAGGGATGCACAACAGCACCTAGGGCAACACAATAGTGAATATGGAGCAAGCAAGCAAGGGACAAAGAACCAACAGGGGGAAACAGCAGTGGCACAAAGGATGCAGGGGAACACACTGGCAGGGACTGACCATAGTGCAAAAGGGCATGAGAGTGGCCACAGCAGAAGAGGTTCACAGACAGAGCACATACGGAAGTACCAGATGCACCCCACACATGAGACCAACAGGCACAGATGCCATGGCCAGGGGTGCCTGGTAAGGTATACCACAGCTGCAGAATGGTAATACTCAGCAAGGCAAAGGTTGCAGTACACGGCCTGGTGCACAGGCACCCAGTGGTGTGGACAATGGAGATGCCACACAGGTGCAACATGCCCATAAGCAATGTGGACTGCAAGCAGAGCGGCACAACAGAGCACCAGTGCAACAGAAGTAGCCCACGTGCACCACACACAAAAGTGGCACTGAGAAAGGCAATGTGCCCCAATGGCCACCCACAAGCCACAGACAACAAGGAGGGTGCACAGTGAGGCTGCCATGACAGGGGGACAGGATATGTGTGTGCACAGTACCACAGGTGCACATGTGTGGATGTGAACAATAGGAGAGCGGACAGCAGGAACCAAAACAGCGCACAATGCACAAGGTACACTGAATGACTACAGACAATGGTTGCAGTAGAAAAAGGTTTAGTACAAGGCAACATATCAACAATAGCTATATACAAGAAAAATAGGCTGTAGGAACAGGGAAGGTGAGGTGTGGGGAACTGAACAGGATGAAAAACAAAGGTGAACAGAAAGGTGGTGGTATGGGTGTGAGGAAACAGGGGATAGCAACAAACAATGTGGATGGGCTAGGAATGCAAGGTAGACAAACTAGGAGCTATGTACAAATGTCCATGTCCTCAATGTGCAGAATGGGCCGCAGCATGGCGGCCACCCCTACGACCCCTGACACTCAGCACCCAGACCAGCATGGTCAGTGCCTGCAGGAGCTGTCCCTGGCACCTGTAGAGTGGGCGTAACGTCGTTCTTATCGCCCCCTGGAGCGGCATCCATGCAAGCTGCAGAACACCCTGAAACCACCGTCGACTATGCACAGCTAGTCGTACCACCCGTGGACCTACAGTGGGGGACACAGACAACAGGTAGTAAGTACCATGTTCCACACTGGTCCCCCCCGCCCACCATGCGCCTGTGTGGGAGGTATCCACCACGGCAATGGCCGACAGCTCACCAGGCACACAGCACACCAGCAACAGGCTGGCACACAGTGCCACACTGTGACCGTGCAATGGTACCCAGACAGCACATGGCCCACATGTGCATGTAGAGGCAGGCACAGAGGGGCACACAGCATGAGCAGATGCCAGCAGACTGCACAACAGGCGTACAGACCCTGTCCGAACACCACTAGAACACCACAATGTGCCCACAGTCCGCATGATATGCACACAAGGTGGACGGACATACAGGGGCCAGGTGCACTGTGGCCCAAGCACGCGCTGCCATGCCTACATCCCATGTGTGTGCGCATCCAGCAGCACACGGACATGTACAAGGGATGGCACTGCCCCACCGAACACACAGAGGATGCGCAAGACAGATACTCACCTACACCAGCATGTCCCCGTTCATGGGCTCCAACACCAGCCCTATTGAGCCTGGCCTCCACCGCAGCCGCAGCCCTTCAGCTGTCTTCCGGCCCTGTGAGTGGAACAAAAGTAGAGAGTACCATGAGGTGTGTCCATCCCCCGGCCCCAGCAACACCACCAGTGCCAGCATGCAGTGATGGTAACCCCCCACTGTGTCCCCGTGAAGGTGCCTCTGGCAGCGTGCAGCAACACACAGCTCCCCAGCCTATGCCCACCATGTGTGTGTGCAGCTGGATGTACCACACCACGCACGCCACAGTAGCCAAGTACTCCCCCCACTCATGCACCATGCTGTACACGGCTACACCTGGTGGTCATGTCAGCACTGCACACGCTGAGTGTGCCCCGCAGTCCAATTGTGTGTGCATGCTTAGGTGTGTGTGTGGTGATGGTCAGCCCCCCCAACAGACACATACCCCAGCCTGCCTGTGTATCTGCAGTGTACTGTTACTTACCTTGGCGTGGCACTGCACCGCTGCATGCACGTTCCTAGCGGCTCCTGAGCCTGTCTGGGTCCCTGCGCTGCAGATCACCATAATGGTGCCTGTATTGCTTGCCAGTGTGGGCAACTCCTGTCCTGTGCACCATATGCTCAGCAATCCTGGCCCACACCACTGAGCGGGGCTCAGTGAGGTCATCTGACCCAAACAGCTGTCCCTCCACCTGCAGCACCAGTGCCACAAGGTTGAGGAGCTCAACTTCCCCCCAGTTCATGGCCCTTGGCCCTGTTCACTGTGCATGTGGCATGTTCCCTCTCAGTGTTCCCAGGTCAGGTGTGCACAGATCAGGCTGCTGGTGTGCAATGCCACATTCACGCCACATGTGTGATTGGCCGTTGTGCACCGTACCGTGCAACACAATACTGCAGTGTGTCAATGTCTAATTGCAACCAATAGCACAGCACCACGCATGGGTGGGAACATGGGGTCATGGGTCACAAACAGGTCGTGCATGCCGCGTTCCTCACATATCTGCTATACTGTGAGTGGAAACCAATGTTACGCACAGTGCAGTGTAGCAGCGCACACTGCTGGTGTTGCGCTGTGAGCTACAGGTGCGCACTGATGCAATGTCACTCCGTAGTGCAATACATGCACACTACGAGACAGATGGCACAGTGGTCATCGTGCAAGTGGACATGGATTTGCACCCACAGGAGACAGCACAGTCAGGAACATCGGACCAGTTGCGCTACGCCTGTCATGCCACTAACCCATCATCGCGCATGCATGGAATTGCACCTTGACAACTGCGCTGTATTCAGGAAATGGCCCATGTTCTACACGCATGTGCGGGAAATGCGCCGTAGGGAGATGCGCTCAATGCAGCAGTTGTGCTTTGCTGATTGGGATGAGCTGGTGGCAGTTATGCAAGTCGCAGACATTGTTCCCAAGTCAGGTCATTGCCAGATTCAGGGGCATCTCATTACAGATGCTCCCAATATCATTTGCATGCCCCAAGCCATAAATGCTTCTGAATGCTCCCCACAGAGCTTAGATGACCAAGATGAATTGCATCCTTGAAGGTAAGTCTGTTTACATTCATCCAAAGTCAGTGTGGCAGCACAAAATGACAGTGTGAGGGATTAGGGCATACAGCCACCCATAACCCTCACCTCTTCCTGGTCAACGGGTACGTCCATGAGGGTGCTCCACAGTGTCCCACTGTTCCAACTAGGTTTGGCATGGGGGGGGGGCTGTTGCTGGTGTGTCGGGTAGCATGGTACCACAGTCTGAAGATATGTGTGTTACAGGCCGGACCACCTTCTGGTGGTACATGGCAAACAATGCCAGACACGTGTGCAGGACATGTTAGCTACATGTACCTGTGCTACATATCTGATCCTGATATTGGCCAGCTGTCCCCGAGCGTCCCATGTGCCTTTCCAGATATGCACAGCAGGCAGATGAGAGGTATGCAGACAGGATGTTATGACCATGCAGCAGCCAGACACCGTGCCTGCACACATACATAGTTGCCTCTCGTGTGCTAATGCCTGCATATTCTCACCCACAGAAACCAATATATCCAGAAAAGACACAGCTGCAGGATGCAGACATCCCAGTTTCAACACTGACGAGGACAGGGCACCGATAGAGGCCTACCTCATCTGCAAGGACATCCTGGCTGGCCGGGGTGGCAGTCGCCAGCTGCGAGATGAGGGCTGGGAGGCTGTGGCAAGGCATGTCAATGCCTCTGGGAAGTTCAACAGAACACCCCAGGAGTGCAGAAAGCACCTGGATGATGAAAAGAGGCGAGCCAAGGAGAAGGTGTCATACATTGAGGCCTCAGTGAGTGGGACAGGTGGTAGGCCACAGACAGGTATGCGCCTTACACCCGCAGATTAGCTGCTGGTGGCCAGCATGGGCTGGGCAGCTGTGCAGGGTGTTCCGGGAAGGGGCTTCCAGACAGGCGTCAGTTCACTGCAGCACTGTGAGTATACATGCCCAGGGAATGTGCCGGTCCCTGTGTGTGTGTCATGGGTGCCCTGACAGCCCCAATGTGTGTCACTATTCGACCATGTGCCTGTGTGCACCAACCATGGTTCTGTACGCCCCATCCATTTACCATATTGCACATTCGCGCGGCAAGCCCCGACCGCGTTGGCGGGAAACACCTGTGGTGTGTTGGTCCACTGCACACCATTGCTGTCATCCCTGTGGGTGATGGCCAGGGTGTTGTGCCAGTCACACACATGTCCAAGGGGGCATGTACAGGCACCGGTGCAGTCCTGCTGTAGCCGGTGCCTGGCTGTATCAGTGGAACCACTGTCGACTGTCACCCGCATGGCATGTCAGGCGTACCACTGGCACACGTGTATGACTCCCTGTACATGCCTGTCTGAACACAAACTGTCACACATGTCTGTAACCATGTAGCCCTTCTTTCTGTTACAGTTCCATCACACCTCACAGGTGCTGCTGTGGCTGGCGCACTGTAGGATGGCCATGCAGGGGATGTTGCCGGACTGTCACACTGTGCTGCAGCCAGGGCTGTGGACAATGCTGTGCCAGGCCCTTCAAACGCCACAGCAGCCCCGGATGTGGCACCAGTGGTAGCAGGGCTGTCTAACCCCTTGGCAACTGGTGCCATGGCTGGTGAGTAAGACAGCACATGGCAGGACAGGTTCCTGGGTATGGTTGATGATGACCCAGGGGGACATGGCGGACATCACAGACACCCTGCTGGTGCTGGCATCTGGTATGCAGGGGGTGTACAGTGGCGTTGATGATGATCCAGGCGCCACTCAACTTTGGGGGGACACGGCCAACAGTGAAGCAAATGACGCACAGGTGTATGCACAGGTGGCACCATCAGGTGTTGGCAGTCCTGCAGCACCTGGCACCCCCGCAGGGCCTGCACAGCCGCCACTGGTGGTGATTGCTGTGGGCTCTGTGTCTGGTGCTGGTGTGGTGCCGGGGACTGCCAGCACAGGTCAGCAGGGTGCTGTGTTGCCGCCACAGGCGGCGGAGGCCCATGATGCAGCCGTCCCTGGACGCACAGCAGTTGCCCAAGCCCAATCCATACCCATTCAGTGGTCTGATGTGGTGTGTCCACCTACAGTGGATGCACAGCAGCAGGCCAGCACACCACCTGCCCGTCAGTGCCATCCCCGTGAACCACCACCTGCCGCCGAGGTTGAGGGCTACGCATGCTTCCTGCAGGCTACCGTGGAAGGGCAGGCATCCCTACGGGCAGAGCTCAGAGGCACTCAGATGCTGCTGGTTGAAGAACATGAGTCATTGGCTGTGTGGCGTGCCCATATGTTGGCAGAGGCTCGCCTACTGTGGGTGGGCATGACCGCACCTCTGGAGCAGATAATGCATGCTGCAGAGGTGGTATGTGCAACAGTGTGCCATATGGCAGCTGAGCCTCCAGCCAAACCCCCAGGAGTGCCTCACGCACTCCCAGGTCACGGTGTCAGGTGGACCAATTGCTGCTGATGCTGTCACCACACCTCTCCATCCCCATCAACCCCATATCCAACCTGGATCGTGGGGACGACACACAAGTGAGCACCTGTTCACGGTCTCGCTGCAGTACCCCTCCAGGGGTGTTGGCTACCCCCCCATGACCAGTGGCGCTGGCTCAGCAACCAACGAGCGTGGCCGCTCACGTGTCTGTGGCAGCCGTGGTGCCCCCACTGATGCCTGGGTGACAGCTCATATGGCCCCTGTCGCCTGCACCCACTGCGGCCCACACACCAGGCTACCTGTGCCTGGGGTGGCATGGGTGGCATGCGCCTGTCCCAGTGCATTGCCTGTGTGGGTCACCAGTGCGTTACTACATGTGTGTCCAGGTGCACCATTGTTGTGCTGTGTGGCATGGGCATGATGAGTGTGGTCCTGTGTCTGCTGTGCACGTGTGCCAGCAGCAGTACACTGATCCATGCCATCCCCAGCACATACACTGTGCCCCGACATGTGAGTCCTGCTCTGTGTGTGTGTGGGCGTGTGTGCAGCATTGTCAACCCTCAAGGTTGTGCTACACAGCAGCAGTGTTGCCACAGACTGCCCTGTGGTGTGGTTGTGGGTGTTTGGGTGTGTGTGTGTTGGGGGCGGGGCTGTCGTGTATAACCCACCTGTGTTACTCACCTGCGGACCCCAAAGCGCTCTTTGACTATGCTGCCCCTGTGCTGGGGGGACCTGGCAACCAGGCTTGGGTCTCTGTGTGCCAATGGTGGTCCATCACGCTGCCTCTGGCCTCCCTCCTCCCCCTTCCCAGAACTATCGCCCTCCTTGGCCTGGATAGCTATTCCATGGTCAATGGCCATGTTGTGCAACATACAACAGGCCAGGAATATGCCACAGGTCTTCTCTGGGCTATATTGCAGGGCACCAGCCGACCTATCCAAACACCAAAAGTGCATCTTCAGCATGTCGAAGGCATGCTCGATGATAGCATGTGTAACGATGTGTGCCTAGTTGTAGCACTCTTCCGCCTCTGTGCCAGGTCGGCAGGAAGGGTGTGAGTAGCCAAGGTCAGAGGGGGTACACTGCATCACCTGTAAGGGGTAAGAGCAGTCTGTTACACCTCTTCATACCTGTGCATTGTATCCTGCAGCCCCCCCCTGCACCATGGCGCAGTGGTGTCTGCTGAATGTCCACCCCTGTCTCTGTGGTGACCCTCCCTGGCCATCTACATCCCCCTCACACTGACACTTGCAAAGGCCTGCCCTGGCTGCACGTGTCTACCTGTACCTGCCCGTGCATGCAGCCATGGCTGCCCACACCTGTTCCCTTCATCACTGCCTGCCCACCAATGCCCAGCGATTGCCCATGCATGGTTGTGTGTGGCATGTTCTGCCCTGCCACTTGTGCCTGCTGTTGTGCTGCAACCTGCCTCCCATGCTTCGTGGTTCTGCTTCACTGTCCCCCTTGTTGTATGCGCAGTTCCCTCAGTGTGCCCACCTCCATTGTCCCACCTGTCTAACTTCTCCTGCGCAGTCTCTGCCACGGCCCTCGCACACCTACTCCCTCTCCCATTGTCTGTTGTGCCATGGTGACCCATTCATGGGCATTTCTGCATGCCCCACCCACCTACTAGATGGCCACTGGGTATGTTCCCTGTCACAAACAGGCAGCACAGGGTGTGTGGCGCAGACATTGCTGATGCGCCAGTGGCACTGCACATCACCTGGCAGTTGACAGAGTGGTAGCCCTTGTGGTTGACATATGTCATGGCATCCTCACCAGTTGGTGCACGGATTGCCACATGGGTGCAGTCAATGGCCCCTATGACACCTGGCATGCATGCCACCCTGTGTAACTGCTGCATGGCTTCTGTCTACTCTGTCTCTGTGCTTGGGAAGTGGATGAATGAATTCGGAAGCATGTGGGAGCAGTGCGGTGAGGAACTGTGTGAGGAGACAGGATGTAGATGGCTGGGATATGCTAGTGGTGTCTCTGGCTGGCCTCTGGAAGCTTCCCATGGTGAGCAGGCATATTGCTGTTGTCACCTTGGTCTCTACTGATGTGGCATGACCCCTTCCAGTGGGTGCCTGCATTTCGTCATGGCACAGCTCACAGAGCTGCCTCACGATAGCCCTGTTCAGGCGGTATCGGACGACTGTTTTGGTGTCAGTCAGCTGTTCAAACGTCAGTCTGGCACGATACCGCTGCAGGGCTGGCCATCTATGGTGCCTTCCGCCACCATCTTGCTGGTTCGCCTGTCTCCTCATCCCCATTAACATTCCCACCATCAGGAAAGGTGCTTCATCTATAGTTCTGTTCAGCTGCTGCTGTACTGCTGCTCGCTGCTGCAATCCTGCAGTCAGCCTGCTGGGGGCTTGCACTTACGTCTACTTCTTTTATACTTTTTTATTTATTTATTTAGAGTCTAGGATTACAAGTACCTTTGAGTCAAGGCTCTTTTACAAAGGTTCCACATCAACTGAGGTACAATACAAACATTACATAGAGTTGAGTAACAATGCAGAAATAGTGTATAGAAATTTTTGAGCAGCTAAAAAACATCACATTTAGGGCAAGTGTGTACCAGAGGGGGCAGGGTAGACAGAGGTACCTGAGGCTTGGAATGGATACAAAAAGAGTAGTGCAGCCATGGTCATTTGTCAGGCCTCAAAAAAGTGCTGGGGGGGTAGGGCAAAAATGGGAGGCTAGGCTGTAGGATGAGGGAGAGAGGGGGTAGGAGTAGAAGTGCTGGGGGGGGGGAGATCAGATTACGAGGGACAGTCACAGGAGCTAGAGGCAGCTAGGTGGAGGTGAAGGTTGGCTTTGAACGGGCCTAGCTTTTGCAGAGAGGAGATGTCTTTGTTGAGTCCATTAATCCAGCTAGGAGCTTGGTGCGCAAAGGATCTTTGGCCCAGTGTGGTGCAGCACCAAGGAATGTGCAGCATTTAGAAACACAGAAGTTGACAGCAGATAAGGACCACAAGGCCCATCCAGTCTGCCCATTTCTTTTTCTACCTTATAAATGTACCATTGGCCTTTGCTCTGTCAGTGGCCTATCTATTCATACTTATCTGTATTGCTCCCTTTTTCCTATCCCATGCCTGTTTGAAGCCCTGCACTGTATTCATAGCCACCACTTCCTGAGGTAGGCCATTCCATGCATCCACCACCCTTTCTGTGAATAAGAATTTCCTAACATTACCCCTTAATCGACCTCCCTCTAATCTCATTCTGTGTCCTCTTGTCCTGCTATTTTTCTTATACTGAAACATGTTAGACTCTGTCACCTTGTTAATGCCCTTAAGGTGTTTGAATGTTTCGATCACATCACCTCTCTTCCTCCTTTGCTCAAGGGTATACATATTGAGCTCCATTAATTTGTCCTCGTATGTCTTCTGATGTAGTCCCTGTACCATTTTGGTTGCCCTTCTCTGGACTGCTTCAATTTGGTTATTGTCCTTGTGAAGGTGTGGCCTCCAGTACTGCACACAGTACTCCAGATGGGGCCTAACCAGTGTCATGTAAACAGGGATTATTACCTCCCTCTTACGACTTGTGATACCTCTACTAATACACCCTAACATCCCCCTAGCCTTACCTACTGCTTTAGAGGTCTGCTTGGATGATTCCAGGTCATCGGCGATGATGATGCTTAAATCTCATTCTTCCTTTGTGACTGCCAGCAACTCCCCTCCCAGCCTATAGGTGGCTTCAGGATTTCTCTTTCCTATCTGCGTGATCTTGCACTTCTTTGCATTAAATCCCAGTTGCCACTCTTCCGACCATTTTGCTAGTTTATCCAGATCTCTTCTCATTCCGCCCACCCCATCTGGATCATCTACTCTGTTGCAGATCTTGGTGTCATCAGCCTTACCCTCTAGTCCATCTGCAATGTCACTAATGAAGATATTGAAGAGTACTGGCCCCAGGACTGATCCCTGAGGTACCCCACTTGTGACCTGAATCTCTTCTGACTGTATACCATTTACCATCACTCTCTGTTTTCTGCCTGTCAACCAGTTTGCCACCCAGTTGACCAACTTCTGACCCACCCCAAACCTACCCAGCTTATTTATCAATTTTCTATGTGGAACAGTGTTGAAAGCTTTGCAGAAGTCAAGGTAGGCGACATCAACTGCTCCCCCTTGGTCCACGACTCTAGGTACCCAGTCAAAAAAATCCATGAGATTAGTTTGGCAGGACCTTCCTTTTGTAAACCCATGCTGTCTTGGATCCTGTGCCCCTATGGATTCCAGGTGTTGCACTATCCTTTCCTTAAAGAGTGCCTCCATAATCTTGCCCACTACTGAGGTAAGACTGACTGGTCTATAGTTCCCTGCTGCCACTCTTGTGGAGCGGGATCACATGAGCCCTTCTCCAGTCTTCTGGGACCTCTCCTGAGCTCAGAGACTCACTAAACAGTTCTGCTAATGGCTCTGCTAGTTCCACCCTTAGCTCGTTAAGTACCCTGGGATGTATGCCATCAGGTCCCATTGCCTTGTCCACCCTGAGCTTAGCAAGCTCTTGTAGGACCCTTTCTTTTGTGAAGGGACTAGTGCTCACCTCCCTCCCCCCGTGTCCACGGTGCTGAGCTGTGGGCCCTGCCCTACCTTCTCTTCAGTAAATACTGAGCAAAAGTATCTATTTAGGATAGATGTTTTTACAGGGTCCTCCTCCTCACATGCCCCCTTTTCTCCTTTGAGTTTAGCAATACCCCCTCTGGACTTTCTCCTTTCACTAATGTATCTATAGAAAGTCTTGTCCTCTTCTTTTACTGTTCGTGTAAGTGTTTCCTCAGTTTGGGACTTTGCCTGCCTTACTACCTTCCCTGCTTTCCTTAGGGCAGTTTGGTATGACTCCTCATCTTTCTCCCGCTGTGTTCCCTTATATTTCCTGAAGGCCAGCCTTTTGGCTCTGACCTTTTCTGCTACTGTATTTGAGAACCAAAGTGGTTTCCTTCTTCTTTTGCACTTCCTTTTCTATCTAACACAATGTGATGTTGCTTCAATTATTACATTCTTAATGCTTGCCCACTTTGCCTGTACCCCCTCACCTGTGTTTCTTTTTGCCAGGGCTAGCTTAACTCTGTTGGCCATCTTATCAAAGTCAGCTCCTCTGAAGTCCAATATTTTTGCCTTGGAATGGGATGATTTGGTATGGTGGCCAAGCTAGACCATACCATGTGATGGTCACTGGCCTCAGGTGACCTTCTACCTGAAATCTGTGATCCCTTCCCTGTTGGTCAGTACTAGATCTAGGATAGCTCTGTCTCTTGCGGGTTGTTGTACCAGTTGTTTGAGGCCCTCCCATGAAATCCACCATGTGTCTAGTTCTGCAGATGTTCCTGCTGGTATTGACCAATCTGTATCAGCATGTTGAAGTCTCCCATTATCAGAACCTCCCCTTTAGCTGTCATGTTTTGTATATCTTCTAACAGTAATGTGTCTATGTCCTCCCCCTGGTCTGGGGGCCTGTAGACAACCCCAGTACTTATGGCTGTCTCATTTCCTGTTTCCAAGGTGACCCACAGTTCTTCTGGCTCCTTATGTGTATTCTGAATTTCTGTAGCTTTGATATTTTCATTGACATACAGGGCCACTCCACCCCCCCCCCCTTTTTGCACCTCGGTCTCTTCTGAACAGTACATAGCCAGGTACCGAAGTCTCCCAAGTGTTGTTACTGGTAAACCACGTACCACTAATTGCTACTATGTCCAGTTTAGCCTCTGACATTATTGTCTGCAGGTCTGGGATCTTATTTCCCAGGCTGTGAGCATTTGTGTACATGATTTTCCATTGGCCAGATTTCGGTGTGTTCGTTGTTGGGTGAGGTCTGGCATTACCCCTGTGCGTTGTATGGGGAGATGGACCTTTTCTCTTACCTGATGATTTTCTGAAGCCCTGGTGAGGCGGGGGTTGCATGCTGTATGGAGAACAGTTTGGACGCCAGGGGGAGCAAGATGTAGCATAACTTTTTTAGCCATTAGACAAGTTTGGTACTTGATACGGTTTGATAACTGGAGCCACCCTGTTTGGGCATAGAGGCATAATTATCTCCAAACAGCGCATTTGGTACTCGCGCTGTGAATGCTCCATATTTGCACATTCATTTTGCTCTGTGAATGGCTCTGCATTGTATATGCAGTTGCACGCCCCTTCCAGATGCGCCACATATCATTAATTTTGGTCTCCGGCGCATCCTGTTTGGTGCAGCTCATTTGGGTTGCTCCAGGGCATCTGTGCTCTCTGTGAATGGCACCATGGCACATTTTCCTATTGCTCCGACACATCTCATTTGTGTCCAGTGCATCTGCTTTGTGAATCCTGCCCTATGTCTTTTGTCTAATAGGGCAAGCTTTCCTTGTCACTATTACGTGTGTAACCCCTTTTGCTCAGCCCGGTACTGTGGTAAAAGTACTGTTAAATGTCTTTAACAAGTCACACATTTCTGCAGTTTGTTCAGAGATTAAGGAAACATTCACCTTTACAGTATCAGCAGTTCCAATTTGTTCCAGTTACATCACTATCATTCTTTCAGTTTCTGGCAAAACAGCTTTTGGTGTTTTGAAAATATGCACCTCATAGACATGGGCCCAGATATTCAAACTGCGCCAGAGCCTGGGCGCAGCGCAACTTGGCTGCGCTGGGGCGTTGACTGGGCGATATTCAATGGAGCTGCGCCAAGGCTCAGCAACATTGAATGTCACCCTAACCACTACGCGATGCGCGTAGGCGCGGTGGTACTGCACCAGCGCCAGTGGCCAGAGTGGAGTATGTGGATGCGCTTAGCGCAAGTTCCATTATTGCAAGGTGCAGCAACGCAATATTCAAAAACTGACATGCAAATGGGGCCATAATGTATGCAAAGGCGCATGGGGCCATTGCAGTATCGTCTCTTCATTGCATGCAGGTGCGCGATCCCGACAACTTGCGTCTGGCGCCCTGCCAGGCAGCAGCTGTCAGGGACTGACGCCCCCTGCAGCACGATCGCGGCCATTTGTAAGATTAAAAAGATCCCAATATCCCTGGTGGCCCAGTGTACCGCTGCCCGCCCGATCGCGGGCTCAAGTGTGTCGAATAGATAAATTCTGAATCCCTGGTGGTCCAGTGAACCGAAGTCTGCCCGATCGCGGGCTTAAATGTGAAGAATAGATACATTCTGAATCCCTGGTGGTCCAGCGGACCGAAGTCTGCCCGATCGCAGTCTTAAGTGTGACAGAATATTACACCTATATCCCTGGTGGTCCAGTGGACCCCCTCCCCTGCCCACTGATCCCCACCGCCGCTCCCCCAGGTCAGCGGAGGGCAGCACCACCGCCTGCTGCTGACACCGTCAGTGGGGCTGCCGCCAGCGGGCTGCATGCTGGTGGTTCGCTGTGGACCCGTGGTGTACGATCCTACCGATGGTGTCAGTCGGCGGCGGCGAGCAATGGTGCTGCCGCGCTGACCTGGAAGCGGGTGGTGGAGATCAGTGGTGGAGTGGGAGGGTCACTGTGCCATCCGGGGATATAGGTACAATGTTCTGTCATAAACCAGCGATCGGGCAGACTTCGGTCCACTAGATCACCATGGATTCAGAATGTATCTATTCTTCACACTTAAGCTCGCGATCGGGCAGACTTCGGTCCACTGGACCACCAGGGATTCAGAATGTATCTATTCTTCACACTTAAGCCTGCGATCGGGCAGACCTCAGTCCACTGGACCACCAGGGATTCAGAATGTATCTATTCTTCACACTTAAGCCCACGATCGGGCAGACTTCGGTCCACTGGACCACCAGGGATTCAGAATTTATCTATTTTTCACACTTAAGCCCGCTACCGGGCAGGCAGCGGTCCACTGGACCACCAAGGATTCCAAATTTATCTTTTGAACACACTTAAGCCCGCGATCGGGGCGGGCAGTGGTCCACTGGACCACCAGGGATGTGTTTTTTTTTTTCTTTATTTTACTAATGCCCGTGATTGAGCATGGGGGGGGGCTCTACCAGGAGGTGCAGCCAGAGCTCGGGTGGCCACCCACAGGTGGCAGCTGCCGTGTTGCGCCCTGCAATGCGGCAGCTCACCTATGAGTGGCCATCTGTGTTCCTTTTTTTTGGATCAACTTTGTGCTGGCGCAGGTAGGGGTTGCGCATGCATGGCTCTGCACATCCCAGGCTGAATGTCGGGCTGTGCAGGTGAGCATGGGCACGCCCCCCCACCTGCGCCTGCATACATTGCTGATGCGCTCGGCACAGCATCAGAGTTTGTGCGCGCACTTTCCCCTTTTGAATATCGCGCCGGGGCGCATCAGTGGGTTGCGCATGTCACAACACTGTTGCGCCATGCGCAACCCTTTTGAATATCTGGGCCATTGTGTTTGTGTTGCTATTTGAAATGCATGTACGTGGATATGCTGGTAATATTAATAACTTGTAGATTTTTATAGGGTGAAATTTTGTATTATGTGTATTTTGTACCAGCATGTAATTATTGTAAGAGTAACTGGAATTTGAACACTGGACCTCACTGAAAATGAGCTTTGGCTCAGTGGAGTCATCCATATTCATTTTTTGTAAGAATAAAAAAAATTTTACCTACCTTCCTTTTCAACCCATTCCTTGAGGACGTTAGGATTTTTCCTATTAGGGTCTCAGTCTCATAGTTAACTGTGCCAGTAAGTCTAAGCACTTTATAAGGCCCGTGCCACTTCATTAACAGTTTATTTTCTGTAGTGGGTAACAGTATCAAGACCTTTTCACCTGGCTCAAAAACTGTTTCTTTTACCCCCAGGGTCATAATACACCTTCTGCTGGTTTTGGGCCTCTTGCTGATTACTATGGACGATTTCAACATATTTTGCAAGCTTTCTTCTCAGGGCACGCAAATGAGATGTGATGGATTGTTTCTGACTGCGGATATCTTCCCATGTTTCTTTTACTACATCTAGTGATCCTCTAGGTTGTCTACCATTCAGCATTTCAAAAGGTGACAAAATGGTTGATGCCTGCGGCACTTCTCTGTAAGCAAAAAGCAGGTAAAGTAAGTATTGGTCCCAGTGTTTTCCTTCCCCTTTTTACATACCTTGTTAACATGCATTTTAGGGTTTGATTAAAATGCTCAGCAAGACCGTTTGAGAGTGATAAGGGGAAGTTCTTATGGCAGTGATACCTAGTAGTCGGTACAGCTTCTTCAATAATGTAGCACCAAAATTACTACCCTGATCAGTAATAATCTCTTCAGGTATGCCCACCCTGCTGAAAATTTTGGCAAGCTCTGCTGCCACTTTTAGGGCTGTGACAGTACGCATTGGAACTGCCTCTGGGTATCGAAGAGCATAGTCACATACTACCAAAATGAATCGATTATTCTTTTAACTTTTGTCTAAGGGGCCAACCACATCCATTGCAATTCTCTCAAAAGGGACAGCTATCAAGGGTAGGGGCATCTTGTCTTTTTTAGTCACTGGGGCTACTTTCTGACACTCAGCATAAGAACTGCAATAGGTAGCAACATGTTCATGAATTCCAGGCCAGTAAAATCTTTACAGCAGCCTGGCAAGTGTGCGATCCCTCCCCGAGTGACCAGCCATAGGACTATCATGTGCTATCTGTAACAATTCAGATCTATACTTTTGTGGTATAACCAATTGTTCTATCTGGTCCTGTGTCTGAGGTTTAACCCAAACTCTGTGCAGTAGCCCATTACATTTTTTAAACACAGGTTCGCCCTGTTTTGGTTTCACCCCCAGCTGCTTAAAATAACCTGGAGAGAAACACTGTTAGCTTATTCTGAAAGAAAATCACAATCGGTGATCAGTTTAGTTTCAGCATTTTCATATGTTAACCCCTTTTGTCCATCAGTCTTTTGTTGCCACTGTTTCTTCAGGCACCGTCTTTCTTTCCTGGACTTCTGGATCTTGGAGCTATGCTCAAACAAGTCAGAATCAAAATCAGTGAAAGGGGGCTGGCCCGGTGGCACTGAGGGTTGAGGTGCTGGATGCCACACCTCATGCCACGCCGGTGACCCATGTTCGGGAATGAGCACGGGTCGTCGGGGACAGGAAAGGAGTGAGCATCCCTAGGACTGCTCTCCTTTCCCAGGAAGTGGGGTATGTGCTAGCCGCTGTGCTAGCAGCCTCTAGCGGCAGCTAGGGGTTCGCAGCAATATGCGGCTGCAATCTATGGGGGAGCTGTGGCAGACATCCTTTGTGTGTGTGCAGGTGTGTGCACACAGTGAGCTGGACATCATTGCACGTCCGAGCTCTAGGGGAAAACACAGGAAAAAAACCCTTGGCTCTGGTAGGCGAAGGTGGGGCCAGGGACCACCCCCCACGCCCATCGCAGAGTGCGGCAGCTGCATCTGGAGTTCCCGCCATCCCAGGATCACCTGACCAGATTACAGAAAGGTCGGCCAGGGAGGAGGGCCGCTTCCACCCAGAAGGGCTTAAATCCGAGGGGCCAGGTACCTGGGGAGTGGAGTGGAGCATCCCTGACCAGATAGCAGGACTGAGTCTATGGCAGGATGGGATGGAGGTGCAGTCGAGTGTCCTCACTGGAGAGAGTCCAGGGCCTTAGGAGATAAATAAAGTTAAAAAAAAAAATGCAAAAAACGAGTCCCCCACATCTGAGATTTTCTTTGCCTGAGCTCTTGCTCAGATCAGAAGAGACGTTCCATCTTGGTCCTCCTAGATCTCTCCTCAGCTTTTGACACCGTGGATCACATGGTGTTGATAGCACGCCTGAGGCATATATGTGGAATATCAGGAACAGTCCTTTGATGGTCCTCCTCATTCCTCACTTGGAGATCACGAAGAGTTGTGTCTGGGGTCTTTTCCTCGGGCCCAACGGCTTTGTTGTGTGGGCTGTCTCAGGGATGAGGGCTGTCACCCATGCTATTCACAGTGTATATGCTACCCCTCGGAGATGCTATAAGAAGGTATGGGCTGAGGTTTCACTGTTATGCAGATGATACCCAGCTATACCTGTCTTTTCCACCCGACCAGGATGGAGCTCTCTCGGTCTTTAACAACTGTCTGAAAGAAATCCAGGAGTGGATGGAGTCTAGCTGGCTGCAGTTGAACTCAGAAAAGACAAAGATATTGGCTGTGGACCCAGGTCGACAGATAGAGGGGTCAGGTGTTGGTGAGCCTTCAGGAGTTTTTCTTGGCGGTGTTTCTCTCCCGACTTCTGAAAGGGTGCGTAACCTGGGGGTGGTCTTTGATGACAGACTGACACTGCAGTCGCAGGTGTCGACTGTCATCAAGACCTCCTTTTACCACCTTAGGAACATCGCCAGAGTTAGGCATCTGGTTCCGTCTGGCGACCTTCAGCGTTGGTTCACGCTTTTTGTGTCCTGTTGGCCCGACTGTGCAGCTCCCTTTACTTTGGGCTTTCAGGGGTTGAAATCGCTGCCTGCAGCTGGTGCAGGCAGCTGTGTGTCCGGGTTTGACGGGCTCTAGTAGATCCTGTCATATTACCCCAGTGTTGCGCGAACTATGCTGGCTGCCTATGATGTGGATCACCTTCAAAGTTAGCTTACTGACTTTCAAAGACGTTCACGGTCAGGGTCCGGCCTATCTAAAAGAACTTCTGGTTCCCTACTCCCCTGGCCAATTACTCCGTTTGGCTGACGAGGGGTTGCTAGAGATTCCAAGGGTGAACCTTAAATCATCTGGCTCTAAAGCTTTTTCTTATGCTGTGCCCACCCTTTGGAATTCTCTACCCTGTCGGTTATGGGAGTGCACCTCCATGGAGGAATTTAAGAGAGGATTAAAACTTTTCTTTGGCAAAAGGCCTTTGTAGAAAACTTAACTGAATTCTGAATATGGTTTTTTATTTATTTATTTTATTTATTTATCTGTCACAGGCTGTGGGAAATGATGGACCAAGGAGGCAGTTTTGAAGAAGTAAATTCAAAATAAATTGTTTATTTAAATAAAGCGAACTGAACGCAAAAACAAAATAAAAGGAGCAAAGCAGCAATAACAAAATATGCACTAGCAAGCACTAGTACTTCAGGAGGCTTACGACAGCACTTCCAGGTCCGACTTCTTTGAGTCAACTGAACTACTTTAAACTGAAAACATAGGGTTTATATACTGTTCAGAGATCATGTGACTACTCAGCTCCTCCCTTGAGTCATTTCTGGAACAAAAATTCCTTAATTATAATGCATTAAAATTATTTCTAACATTACAGCATTTTTATTTCAACACAGCAATATATTACAAGGACAAAAACTGATGTACAGCCCTTTTAAGAGATTTTAGAATCAATGATAGCTGAAGCAGGTACTGCCCCTTTAAGCCAGTGCATAAAAACAGCTGCCTAAAGGCTGGCCAGCTCCTAGAGAGCGTAGTGCAGCAGGAAGAGACATACAGGGCTTTAGTGAGGAACCAGCAATACTACCAAGTTCTCGTTTCTCAAGCAGTCTATAAAAGAAATGCAGACTTCATATTCCACATCCTAAAGGTATGCGGAGACAGTTTTGATTCAATAAAAAACAGCACTGTTCCTGGCCCACGACCGAGGAGGCTTTTAGGAACGCATCCCGAAAATAATAGCCGCATTCACGGCTCAAAGGGAAGAAGCTTACTGGGGCTAAAATTAACAGGCTGCATATTTTACTTCTTTTCTTTCACCAGAAAACGGAATAGCCCTTCAAAACCTGATACAGGGAGCTCTTAAAGAGGCAGAGACCTGAAATTACATAACAGGCTTTACTTCTAAATTACATAGGACTTTCTATTAACAATAGCCATCGCAATTCATGTTTCTGTGGAAGCCCACGCTATGTACCAACTCCAATGTGTTTTACAATTTACAATCCTGACGTCAGTAACTGTTTTAGAACTGTAATTACTAGTTCTTCTTTGTTATATTATATTTATTACAATGGGTCCTAAATGCACTAGAAGGACACATAAAGATACATATAGAAGACAAGACATACAGAGAAACATATATAACAAAGTGGGTGGCCAGCCCAAAAAACAAACAGGTAAACATATAGACAAAGACAAGTGTTAGAAGTGCATTCCAGACCCCTTCTTTTCCTATAAATCAAACTTCAAAAAAAAATATTTCCTCTTTCACACTTAAGATTTTGGACTTTAATGTTTGTTTTAAATTGTTTTAAGCTGTAATGCGCCTTGGAAATAGAAAGACGCTGTACAAATAAAATAAATTATTATTGTTACCACAGCTGCTGAAACATCAGTATTTACTCCCTCTTTGATTACCTCAGTAAATCCTGGAAAGGCCTACAGGTAACTTAGGTACTACGCCCACTTTCATTTGGTGCGACACACCCTTAACATTCAGAGTCATTTGATGGTGGGATAGTATTGAGTGTCCCCGTGGATGCAGATGACACCAGTACCTGGTCCTTTTGGACAGTGTTTTCCCAGCACTTCAATATGTACTAGGGTCTGTCTGCTTCCCGAATCTATAAGTCCCTTCACAGTCTTATCTCCTACATTCACAACTGTTAATTACTTACCCCAACTTGTTAAGGACAAATCTGCTCCAGTGTCACTCTTCTTACTATTGCAATTTCTTGCAATATGACCTGCTTACTACAGTTATAACAAATTAAGTCTTTGGGTGCAGATTTGTTACCCCCACCAGTGTTCTTATCAGACTTGGAGTTTAAATGGGAAAAAGAGTGGCTGTTACCTCACTGCTGTGGTGTCTGTCTGGCCATTTGGTAGTCTTCAGACAAAGAAATAGCCTTTTCCCCACTTTCTGGTAGGTGTTCTTTTACCCAAAGCTGTAAGTCTGTGGGTAGCATGTTGATGAACTGCTCCATTACAAATGTTTCAATGATCTGTGGGAGTATTTTGCCCTCTGGTTGGAACCTTTTCATAAAGAGTTCTGTGAGTCGGGTGAAGGCTTCTCGAGGACTGTCGACTGAGTTATACTTCAGAGACCAAAATCTCTGCCTGTAGGTCTCTCCTGAGATGTCATATCTTTTAAGGACCTCTCTTTTCACCAGGTCATAGTTTTCTCACTGTGCAGTGTTCATATTGCTGTAGGCAAGTTGGACTTTTCCTGTCAGGTAAGGTACCAGTCTGACTGCCCAGTGCTGCTTTGGCCACTGGCAGGCTACAGCAACCCTTTCAAAAGTTGTCAGGTATGGTTTGATATCATCCGAGGGACACAGCTTTGTAAGTCTGTTTTTTATGTTGCTTGTGTTCTGTTGCTCTGTTGGATCTGTGCCAGATTCTCTGCCTTTGATAGCTTGCAAGGCATCCAGCCATCGCTGCTCCAGCCGCTGCATCTCTTCTTTCCTCCACTGCTCCTCTTCTTTTCTCTGCTGCTCCTGTCGCTGCATCTCTTTTTTTCTCTGTTTCTCCGTCTCTTCAATCAATCAGTCAATCAATCAAAATCTTTATTTATCCAGGCGAACACCATTGAGCAGAGTTCATTTACAAGATGGATCTGGTTAGGACCGGTCAGGTACAACAATTAATTTTACAATAGGCAATATTTAGAAACTGATCTGGAAGATCGGTCACAGTACATCATAAGAATTTACAAACACAAGGTAAGGTATTATATACACACACACACATATATATATATATATATATATATATATACATATATATATATATATAGTTATATAACATATGTTTGGGAATAAATTCATGGATAAAAAGTAGTATCTGAAGCAGGTCATAGAGATATCACTATGACCATGAAGATATCATTGATATCTCCATGTTCCTATATGTCATAGTGATATCTCTACGTTCCTATACGTCACTGAATCGAAACTGAAAGTCTGTCACTGTACATTGCCCACGTCTCCTCTGTTTTAAAACTTGTCCCCCAAAACCCCCACACACCCCTACCTCTATTTTAGCAACACCTGCTGCGTCTTCCTCCTGCTTCTATGGCGCTGCCGACTCACACTCTGTCTTCTGAACATAGTGGCAATTTCTCTAAAGTAAAATAAAGTGCACAGTTTTTTAACTAAATGGGTGCAGAGCTCTTTATTACTAACTACTGTAATGTCCTAAGGGAATCGATCTTCACCGCTCAGTCACGCTACTTGGAAGGGGAAAGTAGTAATATGCTCCATTGACTATCACAGTGGCAGGATCAACCAGATAAGTGCTTAAATTACATTTTTAGAAAAAAATAATTGGCAGGATCAACCAAATAACATTATTTATATTTTGAAACTGGTAGAATCTACCACATATATATTTTTATTTTTGAGAACATTATCCCTTGTGTTCTGGGTTGTGGGTGTGTTTTGATTTGTGTTCAGGGAGGGGTTCCATTACAATTCAGCCCAAACATATGTTTGTATAAACAGAATATGACATGGCCTGAGTAGAAGATATCATATTTATCTTCACTCGAGGCCAACAAACATCAAGATATCTCACTCGTGTGGCTATCGTGAGATATCATGATATCATTGACCTCGTGAAGATAAATATGATATCTTCACTCAGGCCATATCATATCCCTATACACACAGTATATATACTGTATATATGTATATATATATATATATATATATATATATATACACACACACACGCATCATACAAATAATGAAAATATACAATACACCATAGAAGGTAAATGGAACAGTATCCAGTGGGCTTGCAACAGTCAGTAAGAGACATATCTATAGACACCGAGTCTGCAAAGCTATCAGGAAATGTGGCAGTGGTGCACAGATAACTACTTTAAGGGATCGATGACCGGTAACGTGGGAATCAGTACCAGGCAATGGCCAGAGTAGCAAGCTTATATGCGGACAAGCAAGGTAGAAGGGTGCCTAGGGTTGAGAGGCATACTAGGTATGAGGGAAGCAGTTACAGGAGTACCTTACATTGCGGGCATATAAGGTCTTGAACGTTTCCAAGCTGATAAGGAAACTTAGCTTCAAGAATTTTTGCAGATTATTCCACAGAGTGGGCAAAAGCTAATGGCCGCTCTGCCAAAACGTGATTTAACCTTGGGTATATTTAATGCAATAAAGGAGTAACTTCCCAGTGCATAGCATCCAGGCATACACATTGGGAGACAGTCAACAATGTATTGGGGAAGCTTTTTGGTAATAGCTCCGAGAGTCCATAGAGCAGCATTTCTGTTACGCCTGTACTGAAGGGAGGACCACCCTACAGCTGCGTAGAGGGAACAATGATGAATAGAAAGGGGAAGCCCCGTAATAAACCTAAGTGCTTTATGATTAAGCATGTCCAGTTTTGCGAGGGAAGAGGCAGGGCGCTGACTATATAAAAAGTCTGCATAATCCACCAGGGTGAGGAATGTTGTTTGTACCAGGCGCATTTTAGCATCTCTAGTGAAAAAGTGATTGATTCTGAAAAAAATACCCAGTCTCTGCCTTAGTCTCTTTATCAAGTCCTCAACATGCTCAGAGAATGATAAATTATGATCAAGCCACACACTTAGGTACTTAAATTTAGAAACAAATTCCAGATTTTCGCCTATGATTGTTGTGATTTGTACTGAAGATCCAGTACTGGCCAAGTTCACTGCTCGACTGCCAAGAGCGAAGAGAATCACTTTTGTCTTCCTGGCATTAAGTAGGAGCTTTTATGTAACAACTGGTTCTGCAGCAGGTTAAATTCATCCTGGAGGTCTGCACAAGCAGCTTCAGGCGTTGGCCAACTTATGTAAAGTACCATGTCATCTGCGAACAGGTGTATATTGGCTTTGTTTATTCTATCATCAATGTTGTTAATATAAATGGCGAATAGTAGGGGACCAAGGATGAATCCTTGAGGCACTCTTCTTTGTAGGGGGTTTAAGAGGGGAGAGCTTGCCTTCTGCCTTAACCTGCTGTACCAAACCTGTAAGGTAATCGACAAACCATCGCAAGGATAAAGAATCTAGACATATACTCCTCAGAGAGGAGAGAAACAGGCTATGATTGACAGTGTCGAAAGCCTTGCTTAGATCCAGGAATACAGCACAGATAAAGTTTCTACTATCCAGGTCTCGCTGCCAATCATTGGTTACCTTGGCAAGGGCTGAAATTGTGCTGTGCTTTGCTCCGAATCCAGATTACGTGGGGTTTAGTAGGTTCATGGATTCTAGATAGGGCCTCACTATGTTTTCCAGTAATTTAGACAGAATAGGCAGAAGAAAAATTGGTCTGTAGTTGTTGAGATCACAGGTGTCCCTCGATTTAAACAGTGGAATGACATGAACAATTTTCGACAGGGGGGTAGGATCCCCTGGGACAAGGATAGGTTGAATAGATGAGTAATTGGCACAGCTAACACATGGTAAGAGATCCTTAAGAAGAAGGGGTCTATGGAATTGGCACCAGCACTTTTCTTAATGTCCAGCTGTAGCAGGAGATCTTCAACCTCTTTCACGGACGGAAGCAGGCTGGAATGAGAAGACCGAATTAGGAGGTGGAGAATCATGGTTTTGTAACCCAAGTTGGGAACGTACCGAGCATGCAGGGGAATTGTCAAAGGCAAGTTCTGCAGTGGCAAAATGATTGTTAAAGGAATCCAGGATCCCCAATCTATTACAAATTGAGGTGCTCCCAGAGTTAAACTAAGAAGGGAGGGAGTTGCTGGGTGTGTGCCCAGACAAGTCCTTGATGGTCTTCCAAAATTTGGAGAAGCACTTGGCAGCAGAGTCTAGCTCAGCTCGACAGAATGCTGCCTTAGCTTCTTTGACCATCTTAGTGCATACATTCTGTGCCTTCCTAAACTGGCACCAGTCCAACTCATTCTTAGTTCTACGCGCTTTCTTCCAGAGCTTATCCCTAACTATCATAGAGGCCTTCAGTTCCGCCGAAAACAATCAATAAGCTTTATTCCTCACTCTGACCTTTACCATGGGGGCATACTTATTTAAGGCCTCAGACAATATATCATAAAAGATGTTGTAAGCCATTATAACTGTTTGCCAAGTAGAAGTCCTACCAGGGCATAGAATATTTCAGCTCCTCAATGTAAGCAAACAGATCAAAGTTACATCTGGATCTCTTAGTGGTAAACCTTGAAGCAGAGGTTGTCTTATGTGTTGATCTGATGCCAGCAATGAAACAGTGATCACTGATATCAGAGAAAAAGGTGCTGGCATGGGAAAATAAATGGGGCTTCTTGTTGTATAGCCCACCATTTGAAAAAGGCAGTCAGGCTTTCAGGTTCTGTAACTGCCTGCTCTTTTTTTCAATGACTGGTGCTGGCTGTACAGTCTCAGTTTGGACTTTTGTTTCTGCTTCTAGTTTGGCTGCCATTCTTCTGGTAATCACTCCTGGACTTGCTGCTGCACAATCCATGATACCTTTCTTCTATGCTTCCCTGGTACCAGGTCAAGTACCCATGCACAAAACTCCTGGCTTAGAGTATGCCGGTGTAAATCCCACTTAGGCTGACATCATCTGCTATCAAGGTACAGGTCAGGAAGCACAGGACGACCAGGAGCAGTTGTAAAATTCATAATGTTTTATTATTATTATTAACAGCAAAATAAAACATAAAAAATATTCAATATAACTATTTACAAAGGCAGTACAAACAGAGAAAACTAAGTCCTTCTTCTGAGGGTATCTCTTAATTCAAAGTTTCAGTCTCTCACTCATAGAAACACAGAATTTGATGACAGATAAGGACCGCTTGGCCCACCCAGTCTGCCCATTTCCCTACCTACTGGATAAGCTGCAGATCCTAGTTAACCAGCAGCCTACTTCTTTCTACCCCAACCCCCTAGAATTGCCTTATGACTGTCCCATGCATGCCTGAATTCAACCACTGTTTTTGACTCCACAACCTCCTCTGGAAGGCCATTCCATGCATCCACAACCCTCTCTGTGAACAAAATACTTCCTCACATTATCTCTGAGCTGCCCCCCCAAGCTTCAAATTGTGCCCCCTTGTTCTTGCACACCTCTTTTTTTGAAAGATACTAACCATCTTGCACTTTGTTGATTCCCTTGAGGTACTTGAAAGATTCTATCATGTCCCCCCCTTTCCTCGAGGCTATACATATTAAGCTCCTTTAGTCTCTCTTCATAGGTCTTCGGTGCAGACCCTGCACCATTTAGTTACCCTCCTCTGGACAGCTCCCATCCTGTCTATGTCCTTGCGGAGACTGGGTCTCCAGAACTGCATGAGTACTCCAGATGGGGTCTCACCAGCTGTCTGTACAGAGAGATAACAACTTCCTGTTTTCTACTGGTGATGCCTCTCCCTATGCATCCCAGTATCCCCAACCCTCCTCACCTGCCCTCTCCACATTGCTTGCCCACCTTTAAGTCATCTGATATGACTACCCCCAGGATCCTTTCCATTTCTGTTGTTGTTAGTATCTCACCCCCCATTGTGTACTCTTCCCCTGGGTTTTTGTTTTACAGGTGCATTACCTTGCACTTCTTAGCACTGAATCTAAGCTGACATACATTTGACCATTCCTCTAACCTTGCCAAGTCCCTTCTCATCCTTTCCACCCCACCTTGTGCATCGCCATACCTCTCAACCTTTTGTCTCCCAAATGTGGAACATTGCCTCTCAAAATGTGGAACAAATGAGCAAAATGTGGAACACTTAATCAAATCTTTACCTAGGAGGCTCAGAACACTGTTAAAATGTTTGCATTTATGTTTAGAAAGTCTGTTATTAATTGAGTAATATATTTTTTGCAACATTTACTACAGATTTTTGCTTTAAAATGTTAATACTGAATGTGGAACAAGTCCTCACAATGTGGAACAGGCAGCATTTGTGAAGTAAAATGAGGAACGTTCCTCATAATGTGGTACAGTTGAGAGGTATGGCATCAACTCTGTTGCAGATCTTTGTGTCATCTGTAAAGAGACATACTTTTTCTTCCAGTCCCTCTGCAATGTCGCTTATAAAGACATTGAAGAGGACCGGTCCTAATACTGAACCCGGCAGTACCCCACTAGTAACCCCCCTTTCTTCAGAGTGGACTCCATTTACTATTACCCTCTGTGTCCTATTCTCCAGCCAATTCTTTACCCAGGCTATCATCTTGGGACCCACTCCCAGGCTGGCTGATTTGTATATTGATCTTTTGTGTGGGACTGTGTCAAATAGCTTGCTTAAGTCTAGCTAGGCCATGTCCACAGCCCCTCCCTGATCTTCTACTTTGGTCACCCAGTCAAAGAAATCTATTAGATTTGTCTGGCATGACCTTCCCACTGTGAATCCATGCTGCCTTGGGTCCTGTGCCCCTCTGACCTCTAGGTACTCGACAATTCTTTCCTTCAGAGGTGATTCCATCATTTTCCCTACTACTGAGGTTAAACTAACAGGTCTGTAGTTTCTTGCTTCTGTCTTGCTCCCACTTTTGTGAAGGGGAATCACATCTGCCCTCCTCCAGTCCTCAGGTACCACCCCATCCTCCCATGATTTGTTAAAGAGGGTAGTCAGTGGTGTCACTAGTTCTACCCTTAGTTCTTTTAGAATTCTGGGATGAATCCCATCAGGCCCCATTGCTTTGTCCACCTTCAGTTTTAAGAGTTCTTTCAGAACCCTTTCTTCTGTAAATGGGCTGTATCAACTTCTGTATCCAGAGTGTTTCTATTGTTTGTTTTAGGTACCTCCCCCTCTTCATTTGTAAATACTGAGCAAAAATATTTGTTTAGTATCTCTGCCTTTTCACAGTCACCCTCTGCCCACCCCCTCCTCTTTATTAAGCCTCACTATCCCTCCCTTAGTCTTCCTTCGCTCCCTGATGTACCTAAAAAAGGTTTTCTAGGGACATGGATATGTTGTTCAATCCACACTTCATGGCAGGTTCCTTGCCACTTTAAATCTTGCTGGAAGGTCTTCAAGCTGGCTCCTCCCACCCACCCAGGTGGTAAAACTCTTGGCTCCGCCCCATGACGCCAGATCTTCCTTACTGCTTGGAAGCTCAGGTTCCCTCCTTAGCACTCTGCGTTTTAGGCCTGGATTCAAACTAGTCGGTTAAACCGAAACTTATTCTCAAATTTTCTAGACTTCGGTCTGTTTCTTACTTTGTGGCTGCGACGGATAAGTTGACTCCTGGATTTCGGCGGTGCCCATGTGGGCAGAAAATGTCTCGGACCGATCCGCACTCCACGTGTGTTTATTGCCTTGGACTCAATCACGATCCGCAGGCCTGCGAATTGTGCAAGTCCTTCTTGGTCAACGTCCTCAAAAACCATGCTGCCAGACTCCAACTTGGGCGCCTCGAGAGACGTGTTCCTCCGGTGAAGTCAAAGGAGGCCCGTTGGGCGGTGTCCGCGGCGACAGACTCGGCTGAGCAACTTGAGCAGATGATCGCCCTCGAGGAGGAGGCGGCACAAGCCGCATCTTCGTCTTCCTTGGCCGTGGCATTTATCCTGCTCTCCTTGAGCTCCTCCTACATGGCTTCTTTTAAGGAGCTTTGTCAATCCCTCTCTACAAAGGTGAAGGTCCATGGGACATTCCTCCCGGTCAGAAGAAGGATTGAAGGGTAAGTCCCACCGTCGGCATTACGTGGAGGCGGGAGGTTCCCTTCCCGGACAGTCAACACTCAACCCGATCGAGGTTGCGGCTAAGGCTGCTGGCTTCATGGTGTCCCCATCAGGTCAGCTGGCTGAGACACCCGTCGTCTGATCGGATTTTCTCAACCCGGATGGGCTGCGACTGGAGAAGCCGACACCCTTCTTCACTAATGTACACATGGCTAGCTGAGGACTTGCCTCGCCTCCTGTGCGGAGTCCCCAGTTAAGGTTCCCGAGCCGAGGAGAAGGGTTTCCTCCGCTCCTCCCAGACCCACCCTCGGAAACACCGACAGTCTCGGTCTCGGACACTTCTCAGTCCAACCAGTCCCACCATTTGTCGGCGGTCTCAGTCCAGCACCGAGAAAGTGGTGGCGCCGATCATCCTTGTCTTCTTCCTCCTCGAGAAGGCTTCAGCACAAATTAGTCGGCCTACCAAGGACTTGATGTGGCAGCAGCTCCTTCTGTCCGGGAACAAATCGACCCCATCACCTTCCCTGGCCATTAAGTAGCTGTCACCTGGCGCAGAAACAACCCCTTATGGTCATCGAGGGAGCGAAGCCGGGCGCAGGTTGTTTGGCGAAACCAGCTGCGCCACCGCGCCGATGGTGGAACTCCCGTCATACAACCATAAACTGGGGCTCGACCAAGGATTCTCGGTCAGGTCATGAGGTTGCCCATGTTCGGTCACCCTCACTCCTGATCACCCTCGGCGGGTGGAGGGTGGCTCAGCCCTCGACAGCTGTTTGCAGACTCCTCGGAGTCTGGCGGTAACTCTGGCCTGTTCTCCAGGCCTCTCGACCTGGAGTCCTCTGGGGGACAGTCGGTGGACGAGAGCCCATCCTCGTTCATGGGATTACTTCGGCTCATCTCAGAATCTACTGGGATGAAGCTCGAACCCGTGTCAAAGTGGGCCAAGTATCCCCTCACGGAGATACTGGACCAAGGGGATTCTCCTATGGAGGCTTTTCCTGTGGCCGAAGCCATTGTTGGCTTGGCCCTGGAATTATGTCAGCGGCCAGCTTCTTGTCCAGCTCCCTCGGCCAGGATGGCCAGGAAGTATGCTGTTCCAACCGGCTCACTCTCCGGTTTCTCGGAGCACCCCTCTGCGGAGGGGTTAGTGACCGACAGCGTTTTCAGGTGCTCCAAATGCTCGGGACATGGACAAGCCACGGATAAAAGTCCAAGAAACTGGACTACTCCAGGCGTAAAGTTCGCTCGTCCTCCTTAGGTCTTCCTCAGGTCAGTTCGGCCATACTGATGGCACACTTTTCCCACGCCCTTTTGGGCTCCCTGGATGAGGTGATTCCTCCTCTCCCGGCCGACTTCCAGACTACGGTCAAGCAGGTGTGGGATCAGGGAAGGGCGGTGGCAAAGCAACAGCTCCAAGCTGCTCTCAACATTGGAGACTCTTGTGCCCGGTCAGTAGCGGCCGCAGTGGCCATGCACTGCAGAGCTTGGCTGTGGATCTCCACCTTCATGGCGGATACCCAGCACAAGCTGGCAGACGTTCCCTTCCTGGGTACCGACTTGTTCGGGCCCGGGGTGGAAGGCCATCTCCAGAGGATAGAAGTCAATGCCACCTTGGACTTGGTCACATTGCCCAGAAGGACAAAGGCCGCCAGCAGCAGCGTAAGCCCTTTCGGCCTTCTGCCCCTACGGCACATATGGCCCAGCAACACCAGCAGCAGGGCCAGCAGGCACGCACTTGGCACCCCAAAGCCAAGCCTGCAGCTTCCTCCAGCAGGAAGCCAGGAGGAAAAGGCCCAGGAGGTCCCTCGGCCAGTCCTTCCTCCAAGCCTGCCCAGTGACGGGTTGAAGGGTGTCGCCCCCAGCCTCGTCACTCCCCCCTGGGTTCCCCCCATGGGGGGACGGCTCTGTCACTTCCTTTCTGCCTGGTACGCTATCACCGCGGACCGCTGGGTATTGGAAGTGGTAGGGAAAGGTCTGCCTCTGGAATTCGAGCAGGCCCCACCCTATCGGGCCATCGCCCCACAGGGAACTATGGGGTCCGCAGCCTCTCTGTCGGCTCGTCGAGCCAACATTGTTCTGCTCCTGCAGAAGGAGGTGATCAGGGAGGTAGCGGATCCTCCACCAGACCCAGGGTTTGTGTCCAGGTATTTCCCGGTCCCAAAACAGACGGGGGGCTGGTGCCACATTCTAGACCTACATGACCTAAACAAGTTCCTAAGGTCTCGAACCTTCAGGATGGTTACTCTGGCACAGATCATTCCATCCTTGGAATGAGGCATGTGGTTCTGTTCTCTGGACCTCCAGGATGCGTTCTTTCATGTCCCAATCTGTCCGTCCTACCAGCGATTCCTTCGCTTCAGAGCGGAGGGGTCCCTCTATGAGTTCCGGGCCATGCCCTTCGGCCTTGCTCCAGCTCTCAGGGTCTTCACCAAATGCATGGCAGTGGTGACAGCATTTCTGCGATGCCGAAGGGTCCGGGTGTACCCTTATCTGGACGACTGACTGATTGTAGCCCCTTCCAGGCTGGAGGTAGAGCGGTCCAGGGATCTGGCCCTCCAGGTCTGCTCTCAGATTGGCCTCCTCATCAACAAGGCCAAATTGGAACTCGTGCCAATGCAGGTGATTCAATTAATTGGGGCAGAGCGCGACTCTCTTCGAGCCAGAGCACGGCTCCCGGTGGACAGGGACGAGGTTCTCTCCTCCTTTCCCCAATCATTTCTGGTTGGGCAATTGCACCTGCCTGGGACTTCCTGCACCTCCTGGGCCTCATGGTGGCCTGCACCAGCGTGGTCCATGGGGCCTGCTGGCACTTGTCGTCCCCTTCAGCAGGGGCTGGCCCACCAGTGGTCACAGCGCTCCGGTCCTCTGGACCAGCCAGTGGCGGTGACCCAGGAGATGTGGAATGCTCTCCAGTGGTGGATCATTCCAGCTCTTCTGCAGGAGGGCATCCTGTTTGTCTGCCCCAAGCCGACGGTCATTCTAACGACCGATGCCTCTCTGATGGGTTGGGGTGCCCATCTGGGGGAGCATAGAGCGCATGGCCTCTGGTCCCCTCAGCTGTCTCGATGCTACATCAACCTGCTGGAGCTTCGAGCGGTCTGACTATCCCTCACCGCTTTCGCTCCGTTTGTACGGGGTCAAGTGGTCCAGGTCCAGACGGACAATACCATGACCATGTACCACCTAAACCGCCAGGGTGGGACGCACTCCTTGCCCCTTTGCAAGGAAGCTCTCCGCACTTGGTCCCTCGTGAGCAGACTGGAGGTGGATCTCCTAGCCATCCATGTGGCGGGAGCCTCCAACACTCTGGCCGATGCCCTAAGCCGGATAGGTGCTGCATCTCACAAGTGGTCTCTCCTGCTGGAGGTAGTACGATCTATTCTCCCACTGGGACACTCCTCAGGTGGACCTGTTTGCCTCAAGGGAGAATGCAAAGCTGAGGCTGTTTCATGCCCGCCCCCCTCAGCAGGGCTCGCTGCAGGGGGATGCCTTCTCGAGGCCGTGGACCCTGGGCCTCTTCTACGCCTTTCCCCCATTTCCCTTGATCCACAAGGTGCTTCTCAAGGTGAGGAGGGACAAGGCGCAGGTGATTCTAGTAGCCCACTAGCCCCACCAGTTTTGGTATCTAGATCTCCTCAGGCTCAGCTCGACTCCCGAGGTGGCTTCCAGCCCACCCGGACCTAATCTCAGTCAACCAGGAGAAGGTACTCCACCTGGACCTTCAATCCCTGCACCTGATGGCCTGGTTCCTGAGTGGCTAGAGTTCCAGGCTTTGGGTCTTTCCGACGAGGTCCTCAACATTGTTGAGGCATCCCATAAGGAGTCGACCAGAAAATGATATGCCTTCAAATGGAAGAGATTCTCCATTTGGTGTCAGGATAAGGGGTTGGACCCTTCCTCCTTGGCCAGCATTCTGGATTACCTATGGTCCCTTTCTCAGCAAGGGCTTCGGTCGACCCTTAAGGTGCACCTGGCAGCCATCCCTGCTTACCGGGCGCGGGCCGGAAAGCAGTCGGTGGTGCAGGAGAAGGTGGTCGGGCACTTTTCCAAAGGCCTTGATCACATATCCCCTCCAGTGCAAGAACCTCCACCTCCACGGGATCTACTGCTGGTATTGGCTAAGCTCATGGGCAAGCCATTCGAACCGATGCACAGGTGTGACATCTCTCATCGGCATGGAAGACCGCCTTTTTGGTGGCTATCACGTCAGCCAGAAGAATGGGAGAGCTCCAGGCGCTCTCCATCGAGTCTCCTTATCTGGTCTTCCACAGGGACAAGGTTGTCCTGCACCCCCACCTGAAATTCCTTCCGAAGGTGGTGTTGGCGTTTCATCTTAATTAGGTGTTGACTCTGCCGGTGTTCTACCCCAATCACACCTCGGAGGCTGAATATAGGCTCCATACTCTGGACCCTAGAAGAGCGCTCTCTTATTATAAGGAGTGGATGGCTGACGTTCGGGGAGAGGTTCGCCAGCTGTTTGTCACCTACGGAGAAGCCGCACCTGGCAGACCTGCAGCCAAGCGGACATAGGCAGGTTGGTCACCTCCTACATAGATCTCTGCTATAGGTTGGCAGACATGGAGCCTCCCAGAGGGATAAGAGCTCATTCTACCCGCCATACTACTGCCTCGGTGGCTGCTTCAGGGACGTCCCTATCCAGGAAATCTGCAGGGCTGCTACCTGGAAGTCAGCACACACCTTCATTACCCACTACCACATCAACCTTAAGTCATGCCGGGATGCTGGTTTTGGGACCTCGGTTCTCCAGTCCTTGTTTCCTAAATAGGGGATGTGTCCCTTGCCTCCCTCCTCCTGAAGAACTGCTAGAAGTCTGCCATGAAGTGTGGATTGAACAACATATCCATGTCCCTAGAAATACAGGTTACTCACCTGCAACAGGAGTTCTAGGAATGGTATATGTTGTTCATCCACACAACCCACCTGACCTCCCCGGCTTTGACGCACAACCTGGCTTCCAGTGGGCTAGATCTGGTGTCGTGGGGTGGAGCAGAGAGTTTTACCACCCGGGTGGGTGGGAGAAGCCAGCTTGAAGACCTTCCCTCAAGATTTAAAGTGGCAAGGAACCTGTCATGAAGTGTGGATGAACAATATATACCATTCCTAGAACTCCTGTTACAGGTGAGTAAGCTGAATTTATCCCCCTTCTTAACCGAGTTGGCTATCTTTTCCTCAGTTTGGGCCTTTGCTGTTCTGACTGCCTTCCCAGCTTCCTTTTGCTTTAACTGATACAATTCTCTGTCCTGCTCCTTCTGTGATTCCTTGTACTTCCTGAATGCTTTCTTCTTCTCTTGAACCTTCACTGCCACCTCCTTTGAGAACCATAGTGGTTTCTTACCTCGTTTGTTTATTTGCTTCACACAAAGGCTTGTTACCTCTGTGATGGCAGTTTTTATTATTCCTCATTGTTCTTCCACCCCTCCTTCCTGCCCATTTGCTAGTGCATTCCTTAGGCACTCACCCATTTTGGCAAAGTCAGCCCTCCTGAAGTCCAATACTTTTGCCTTTGTATGGCTTGACTCTATTGCTGTGTTTATTGTGAACCATACTGTTCGATAGTTGCTAGTTCCCAGATGGCTACCCACTTCTACATCTGTGATCCTCTCTTCATTTCCATTTGAGAGAACCAGGTCTAAGATTGCTCCCTCTCGAGTGGGCTCCAATACTAGTTGTCTAAGGCATGCCCCTGTAGGGCATCTAGAATAACCCCACTCTTAGAAGTGGCTGCTGCAACTGCACTCCAGTTAACATCTGGCATATTCAGATCACCCATCAGCAATATCTCCCCTTTTTCTGCCATTCTAAGTATCATTTCTATCATTTCCTTGTCCATTTCCTCCCCGGGGGGGTCTATATACAACCCCTGTGCGGATTGTGGTGCCATTGCCTGTCTCCAAATTGACCCACAGTGCTTCTTCTTCTCCTCCCTGTTTACCCTTCTGTTCTGTTGCTTTGATTCCTTCCCTTATGTAGAGAGCTACTCCTCCTCCTCTTTTACCCTTCATGCTCCTCCTGTAGATAGTGTATCCTGGTATGTTTACGTCCCAGTCATGGTTCTGTGTGTACCATGTTTCTGTGACTGCCACGATATCCAGATGTTCCTCCTCCAACAAGACAACTAATTCAGGAAGCTTGTTACCCAGACTACGGGCATTGGTACTCATTGCTCTCCATTTTTTGATGGCTTTACCTTCTGTAGCAGCATCTCCCACTGACATTTCTACCTTGGTCTTTTTCTCATTTAGTACCCTGTTTTGTAGGGGGAGGCTGGGATTTTCCTGCTGCTTATCAGTGCCTCTCCCCTTGACTAGTTTAAAAGCTTGCTAATGAAGCTTTTAAACCAATTTCTCAAAAGACTTGTTCCCTTCCTGGACAGATGCAGACCATCCTGCCAGTACAGGCTGATGTCCCTCCAGGTGGAACCCCAGTCCCCAATGAAGCCAAACCCCTGTGCTCCACACCATTTTTTCAACCATTCATTAAACTGCATGGTGCAAAGTACCCTCGCCTCAACCATGCCACTGACAGGCAGCACCTCTGAGAAGGATACTGTGTGTGCTACTTGCCTTAGGCCCCTCCCAAACCCTACAAAGTCCTTCTGCATTGCTGTACTCTCATGATGAGCCAAGTCATTTGTCTCTAGGTGGACAATGACGTCCAGCTCAGACTCCCGTGCAACTGTTCCCGTGATCCTAAGGATGCGCTTCCTGTCCCTCCAAGCCATGGCACCAGGCAGGCACGTTACTTCCAGTTTTCCCCTGCTCCCCGCAGTTCTCTCCCCCTAATAATTGAGTCCCCCACCAGGAGCTGCTTCCTTTCCTTGTGGTGTCCTCTGCCTCTTTTCTGAGGGCCTCCCTTGTGACAGCTGTCTGCAACCTCCTTAGTCTCCTCTGCTGGTACATCCATAGGGGAACTATGCTCCCCCAGAATGGTGTATGTATTGTGGAGTGGTACAACTGACTGGGTGTGCCTCTGTTCCACCACCCTTACCCTCCCTGAACCCATGTGGTCCAACTGCTGTGCTTTCTTCGCAACCTCTGAAGTAGTGGTGGTGGCTCTGGTGCTCCCTGGATGGGGGAGGTTCTCTTCCTACCGTCCAGTATGGCCTGGGGGAAGGTTCCCTTACTACTGTCCAGTGTGGCCTGAAGACGGGCAACTTCCTCCCTCAGGGCAGAGAATTGTCTGCAAACTGGGCAGCATCTCAGCCTCCAGAAAGACTGCTGCCCCACAGCCATTACATTGCACTACTCCCCACGTCTGTCTACCTTGTTGTTTTTTTTTGTTTTGATTTTGTGTGTGTGTGTGTGTTTAGTTTGTTATATAGAAATATATATATATTATACAATGTGTATGCTTATATTGTCAGTGCCGTGTGCTAGAGAATATGACAGTGATATGCCTTGCCCTCTTGAGGAAATGATGTCAGAACCTCAGGTATAAAGGAACTATTTCCAGGGTAGGTGGGGTGAGGGGTGGGAAGGGTTTGGGCCTAAACTGTGCCCTCACAAAACAATCAGCTAAAAGCTCTGACCTACCGCTGCGAAGAGTGCCTTCCTGTCAGCAACATGTCCTACACGACAATTTGACAGAGAAAATACCCTGCTAATCAAACAGAGAAAAATCCAAACATCCAAGTCAGACACAGGTAAACCTCCCCAGCCCCAAAACAGCCTGGTGACTTGTGCTCTGAAAGCAGTCAGCCCTAAAACAAGTCAGCCGTGCACAAGGACAGACACAGTAAACAGTATTCGGTCCCTCTGGGTTTAAACTCTTCCTGCACTGAAAATCTTAACAACTGTAACAAAAGTAAAGCAAGGTCCACCTCCCTCTGTTGATTGCCTTTTCTGATAATTCTAAGTTCCTTATTTCACCTTTCAGTTAGAAGTAGCCTCCACCTGAAGAATATTAACTTTCCTAATGAATCTGCTACAAACCAAAGACAATTGTAAATTGTAAGGTTCACCTTCCTCTGTTGTGAGCACAACTCATTTTCTTACAAATCCTAAGTCCAGTGTTGCAGCTTCCAGCCAGAGGTAGCTTCACATTGCTGCTCTTTTTTATAAGTCTTTGTCTGGGATCTTGTTAAGAGAGCCTGCTTCTCACAGAATGTTCTTGTAAGTTTACAGAATGATCTTGTCAGTTTCGTTACTTGTAGGTGCAGCAAAACAGTACATGGTGTCCCAGAACTGACCTCTTTTTGACAACCTGCAAAGGGCTCAAAAACTGCATGTTGGGTTAACTCCTTAAGTTCCAAATAGCTTTTTGCAATCATTTCAACAGTATAACTATGTACAGTTTTAAACAAAGAGATCCCAGTATCACACACAGTTTTACACAGAGATTCACATTTATTTTTTTATAACTAAACAGAAGCAAGGAAGAAGAAAAGACAGTACAGCAAGTGAAGGCAGTGAGATAGCGAGACACGGAGAATTGCGAAACTGTCAGAGTGATCAGTTTAAACTCACAAGAAAATCTGGCTGCAACCAGACAAGAGACAGAAAAGGAGAGACTAGAACAGACCCTTGCATTTAAACTCTTTCTGCATGACAAACGGGAGGGCCTTATTTAACCCTGTCAAAGGGCGATTTTGCCAGAGTCTCTCAGCAAGCTAGGCCCGGGTTTCTACTCGGATTTCCAAGCTGTCCAGACGAGGAATCCCTAGCTCCATAGATCTGAGGGATCGATCTCCACATACGCAACCACCAGGTTTTCAGTCCTGAGACAACTTTCCAGTACAGGGCTCTCCCACTGGGCTGGCATCATTTCTCAGCATCTTTTAAAGGCACTCATAGCTATGATAGCTCAACTCCATCAGGATGGGCAATTACTCTTCGAGCACCAGTTGAGCCATTAACTAAGTAGTCGGGGACTGGGACTCTGGTGGTGTTTGGGTCTCACAGCTGGGTGGTGACTTCAGCATAAAGTTCTCTCGAGCTGTCACACACCTTGGAACACCTGGGAGGTGGTGTTCAGATGGACCAGAGGAAAAAAAAAAAGATTTTTCTCTCACCAGCTAGGAAGAAGTCCTGCCTGAGAAAGGTCCAGTTGCTGAGGAGACAATCGTCTGCTTCATATCTCGCCTGCTACAGATTCTGGGCCTCAGCTCAAGTTATAGAACTAGTCCGTTGGCTCATCTTTTATGTGGCCCCTGCACATAGAGTTTTCTCTCGGACTGGGCTCTGACCCTGGATGTTTCCCAGGCCAGGATCAACACTCACCACACCTGGAAAATTCTGCATTTGAGGGTGAGTTTGGACTATCTGAGCAAGGGGTTCCCTTTGGAAGTCCCCCCCACAGTGAATTCTGTTATCCTATACAGCCGGTTGATTGGGAGGGGCAAACCTGAACCACTCTCTCACCTAAAGGAACTGGTCAGTGCAGAAGCAGCTCCTACTCATAAATGTTCTGGGGATGAGGGTGGCTCGCCTCGATCTCTGTCTGTTTCAAGTTAGGTGCAATTAGAAGCTGTGAAAATGTTCATCCAAGGGAGTGGATGTTGAAACTGGAGATGTTTGAACTTCTGTTCCGAAGGTATGGTCATCTTCAGATTCATCTGTTCACCTCCAGCCAAAACGCTCAAGTTCAGTGGTTCTTCAGCCGTGAACGGTGTCCAAAGTTGGAAACAGTGGACACCCTGTCATAAGAGTGGAGCTTCTATGGCTTGTTGCATGGCTCCTGAAGGGAGGCACCTAAACTAGAGTTTCAAGAAGGTGGTGGACACCTTGATGACTGCCAGGTGAAATCCCAAGCCGGCAGCTTTTTGTTCACATATAAACTTTGTGCGACATGGCCCAGGTATATAATACTCGGCTTTTCAGAGCATCTGTCCTGTGAATTTTTGTTTTTCAATAAAAAAAAAAGTCTTAGACCTTGAGCACACTGAGGGGTCAGGTGCTCACCCATGGAGCTTCCTTGGGTTTCCCAGGTTCTAACTGAGAGATTTTTCTTTTCTGCAGGTTGTCAGCAAGGGTTGATTTATGGTATGATTTATGGTATGATTTTTTTGAAGGAACTGAACATGTACTCCCTAGAGGAGAGGAGGGAGAGAGGGGATATGATAGAGACATACAAGTATCTTACAGGGAGGAACAGGGTGCAGGAATACACTATTTATAAGCAAAAAAGATGTTCCAGGACTAGAGGGCATGGGATGAAGTTGGAGGAAGGACGATTCAGAGGAAACATGAGGAAGAATTTCTTCACAGAACGGGTGGTGGACTAGTGGAACACCCTGCCAGAGGAAGTAGTAGGGGCTGAAACAATCACAGGATTTAAGAATGCATGGGATAGACATAAAGGAATTCTGGAGGTCAGGGGTAAGGGGCTGCCAGGGGTCAGCAGGGGAGGACTAGGATCGAGCGTCCGTTGACAGCTCTACTAGTCCTGGGGAGGGCTGGAGAATCTGGAGGCACAGCAAGCGCAATGGTGTGCACTTGAGGGCGGAGCGCGGCAGATGTTTGCACGTCCGCTGGATGCCCCCGCTGGGAAGTCGCTGCAGTGGGAGAAATTGTGGCATGATAAAAAACAAAACTGCCCTCTCTCAGTCTCACTGAAACCATCTCTCCCACCAGAGAGGCAGTGGTACAAGTTGAATTGCAGTGAGTCATTAGGTCCTTCCTTAGATGGACTGCTACTGTAAGTTCCACTTTTCTAATAGGTTGCATTTATTGGAGCAACCAATAAAAAAGAAGAAAAAACTCCAAAAGACACCTTAGCTAGATGGACAACAGCTAGCATTGCCAAGGCTTTATATCACAGAAAAATAAAAGGCCTCTGGCCCTCATCAGGGCTCTTTTTCGCTAGGGATATGGCCTCTCCTGGGCAACAAGACATGAGGTGTCTGGTTTAGAGTTGTGTAAGGCAACCATATGGTCAGTTGTCCACACTTCCTCCAAATGTTACAGTTTGAATTTGAAAGTAAAAAGAGCTGTACAGGGACCGAGGGTACTCAGTGACAAACCCAGTGATGTTGAGAAAATCCCAAATGTAAATGTACTGAACTTAGGTTCAGAAATCTTTATTTGTGGTTTCAATCTTTTGGTGTGGAGCCAAGTGTGCCGTGACTTTTTTCTCAACATTACTGTTTGAATGTTCAACCTTCTGTGGATGTGGCCTTTGGTCACACAGTTTTGCAGGCGTTAGTTAGCAGGTAAATTCCTCTTGTTATATATGGCTGACGTACAGAACAGTATTCTCTTCCACCCAGTTTCTTCTTGGCTGCTGTTTCTTAAAACCCAAGTGTAACGAATATCCATTGACAATGTGGAGCACTACAGAAAGGCAAAATGTCTTCATACTTACCGTAATTTCCTTTTCTGTTAGCTCCAACATTGTCAATTGGGCCCTCCTGGGAGCTTTAGAAACATAGAATTTGACGGCAGATAAGGACCGCTTGGCCCACCTTGTCTGCCCATTTCCCTACCTAACGGCTAAGCTGCAGATCCTAGTTAACCAACAGCCTACTTCCTCCTACCCCCCACTAGAATTGCCTTATGTCTGTCCCATGTATTCTTGAATTCCCTCACTGTTATTGACTCTACAAGCTCCTCAGGAAGGCTGTTCCATGTGTCAACAACCCTCTCTGTGAAGAAATACTTCCTCACATTACCTCTGAGTCATCCCCCCTCTATCTTCAAATTGTGCCCCCTTGTTTTTGCACATCTCTTTTTCTGAAAGATGCTACCCTCTTGGACTTTGTTGATTCCCTTGAGGTATGTGAAAGTTTTTAGCATGTCCCCCCTCTCCCTCCTTTACTTGAGGCTAAACATCTTTAGTTCCTTTAGTCTTTCTTCATATGTCTTCTGATGCAGACTCTGCATCATTTCAGCTGCCCTCCTCTGGACAGCCTCCACCCTGTCTATGTCTTTGAGGAGATGGGGTCTCCAGAACTGTACACAATACTCCAGATATGGTCATACCAACTGTCCGTACAGAGGGCCAACAACTTCCTGTTTTCTACTGGTGATGCCTCTCCCTATGCATCCCAATATCTCCCCAGCCCTCCTTACTGCCTTCTCACACTGCTGGCCCACCTTTAGGTCATCTGATATGACTACCCCCAGGTCCCTTTCCATTTTTGTTATGGTCAGTATCCCCCCCCCCATTGTGTACTCTTCCCTTGGGTTTTTGTTTCCCAGGTGCATACTTGCACTTATTTGCACTGAATCTAAGCTGCCATACATTTGACCATTCCTCCAACCTTGCCAAGTCCCTTTTCATCCTTTCTACCCCACCTTGTGTATCAACCCTGTTGCAGATCTTTGTGTCATCTGCAAAGAGACATACTTTCCCTTCCAGTCCCTCTGCAACGTCATAGAAACATAGACTTAGACAGCAGATAAGGACCGCTTGGCCCACCTAGTCTGCCCATTTCCCTATCTAGAGGATAAGCTGCAGATCCTATTTAACCAACAGCCTATTTCTTCCTACCCCCCCACAAAAATTGCCTTATGTCTGTCCCATGCATTCTTGAATTCTCCCATAGTTTTAGACCCTACAACCTCCTCAGGTAGGCTGTTCCATGCGTTCACCACCCTCTCTGTGAAAAAATACTTCCTCACATTGCCCCTGAGCCGTCCCCCCCATCTTCAAATTGTGTCCCCTTGTTCTTGCACATCTCTTTTTCTGAAAGATGCTACCGCTTGGACTTTGTTGATTCCACTGAGGTACTTAAACGTTTCTATCATGTCCCCCCCCTCCCTCCTTTCCTCAAGGGTATACATATTAAGCTCCTTTAGTCTCTCTCCTCGTATGGCTTCTCTTGCAGACCCTGCACCATTTTAGTTGCCCTCCTCTGAACTGCCTCCATCCTGTCTATGTCCTTGCAGAGATGGGGCCTCCAGAACTGGACGCAGTACTCCAGATGGGGTCTCACCAACTGTCTGTACAGGGGGATAACAACTTCCTCTTTTCTGCTGGTGATATCTCTCCCTATACATCCCAGTATCCCCCCAGCCCTCCCTACCGCCTTCTCGCATTGCTTGCCAACCTTAAGGTCACTTATAAAGACATTAAAAAGGACCGGCCTCAGTACTGAACCCTGCGGTACCCCACTAGTAACCCTTTCTTCACTGTGGACTTCATTTACTATTACCCAATGTGTCCTGTTGTCCAACCAGTGTTTGACCCAGGCTACCACCCTGGGACCCACTCCCAGGCTGGCTAATTTGTTTATCAATCTTTAAGTACTCCGGTGTTATTGTTGATGTTACTGTATTAACCCTTTCCTTCCACAGGTGTGGTTGTGGGGGTAGGGAGGAGGCAGTAAAATGGTATAAAATGTGGTACTGTAATGGTGTGTGGTTGCAGGTTGCCCAAGGTTGGGGAGGTCCCCGGGTTGTTTTTGTTTTGGGGGTATTAGGTTAAAAGCAGATAGGGTTTCCCTAGAGGGTTAGGGGGAATAGACAGGCTGTGGTCCTGAATGGCCATTGGGACCGCAGTGCTGATCTATCAGGACTATGCTCTGGATAGTTCTACCAGAGCCACTAGGCGGCCATAGTAAGTGGACAGTGTAGAGGCTGACATGTCAGCTAAAGGCCTCTAGGCCCTTAGTGTTGCCTGCCTGTGCTTGCACATGGTAGGAGGGGCCTGATCATCCCCCTCACTTGGGTAGCACATAGGAGGTGGGATAGCCTAAGGCAGGTAAATAATGACTGCGGACAGTCATTTTCCTGTGGGCCGAGTGTAACCCCTTATTGCCATGGTTACTAGAACCCCAGTAAGACCTAGTGGTAGGCAGGGAAGGCAGCTTGTGAAACTCCAGTTAAATGTGTTTCACTGTCTCACTCTGTTCTCAGTCTCAGCTGAGACTGAGGGATGACATCACCAATAGAACTATCGCAGCTACATGAGCCACATTGGAATCTGCAGCAAGGGAGTTGGTTAGAACGTTGAGAGGTTTTGAAGTGAGTCAGTCAGTGTGAGTCAGTTCAGTGTGGAGTTGGTGTGTGGAGCTTGCTGAGAAAGCAGCTCAGCAGCTCAGTAGGCTCTAGGAGCTTCAGCCCTGACAGAGGGCTACTTTTAAGTAAAAGGGTGTGTGTCTCCACCTTAAAGAGAGACACAGAAGATAATTGAAGTGGTGGAGACCGTTGTTTTCGGGTCTCAGTGCCCCCTCCCTCCGGAGATGGGGGGCAGGAAAGGGTTCCCTGCAGATTCCTGGGGCAACCCCGTAGTTCTGCTTTCGTAAAGGAGGCTGCCTATGTGTTCCAGAGTTTATTTGGGAGAACAAGAAGATTTGTGAGTCGCCTGTGGGGCACCTGCAACGTAAGGGTGAGTGTCTGCTCTTGCTAAAAGGGCCTATGTTTTTCACCCTGGGACTTGTGTGACAACGTGGGGATTGAACTACCAAAATAGTGGAAGCCTAGAGTAATGGGCTAAGCAAATTAAAAGTAGGTTCAAGTCCAGAGCTTGTTGGGATGCAAATGATGTGTAGAGGAGATGTGACAGACGTCTACCCAGAATCTACATTTGGAAGTTCAGTAAAGGAATTGTTCAGTTTCCAGAGAAATGGCCGGGTATGGGCTGTGGGAACTGGAGGTGGGTGGCCCCCATCTTTAGTGACCAGGTCCACCTCTACGGATTTCTTCTGTGGATTTCTACTTTACCTCAGGCACTTGGCCAGTGATGAGGGAAGTACCCAGACATGGGATTGTAAGGAAAATTCTCTCTAGGAGTCGAAGACTCTAGTGTGGTTTGGGGAGCCTCAACAGGATAATTGGTTCATTTCTCAAGTGGATCAAGTGGCCGGCAGGGGAGCCGGGCCAGTGGGGAAAACCCAAGTCGTGTACAAGTCGGGCTGTGTATCCAAAGCTGTGTGCAAGTCCGGGCTGTGTGCCTGGTGGGTTTAGAGCCTGAGGGCTGGAAATAGTGATAAAGTGTTCTGTAGTCTCTAATCTGCATTACCAGGAATGTAGCCCCATGGGGGTCCGTCTATGCTTTGTTTGTTCAGCTTGGAGGTGAATAAAAGCTACACTGAAGAATCCCATTCCTGGTTCCGGACATTACAGTTACTGCTTCCTGTGTTCGGATTTACTTGGGTGCCCCTGTTCAGAGTAGCAAAACCTAGGTCCCCTGTGCCGAGTAACCTCATCCTCCCCGAACCCAGTCCCCACCAGGTACTGCTGTCAGCGTCAACAGCATGCCACCTGTCGTTTTACTAAAAAGGCAGGGGTGAGGGGTTACACTAGGTAGGCCATGTCCACAGCCCCTCCCTGGTCTACTGCTTTGGTCACCCAGTCAAAGAAATCAATTAGATTTGTCTGACATGACCTTCCCGCTGTGAATCCATGCTGCCTTGGGTCCTGTGCCCCACTGGCCTCTAGGTACGCAACAATTTTTTCCTTCAGAAGTGATTCCATCATTTTCCCTACAACTGAGGTCAAACTGACAGGTCTGTAGTTTCCTGCCTCTGTCTTGCTCCCACTTTTGTGAAGGGGAATCACATCTGCCCTCCTCCAGTCCTCAGGTACCACTCCATCCTCCCATGATTTATTAAAAATGGTAGTCAGTGGTGTTACTAGTTCTTCCCTTAGTTGCTTTAGAATTATGGGGTGAATCTCATCAGGCCCCATTGCTTTATCCACCTTCAGTTTTAAGAGTTCTTTTAGAACTCTTTCTTCTGCTGTGAAAGGACTAATATCAACCCCGCTGTCCAGAGTGCTTCTATTGACCGGATTAGGTATTTCCCCCTGCTTTTCCATTGTGAATACTGAGCAGAAGTATTCGTTCAGTATCCGTGCTTTTTCACCGTTGCGCTCTACCCAACCACCTTCCTCTTTGTTCAGCCTCCGTATCCCTGCCTTAGTCTTTCTTTGCTCCCTAATGTACCTATAAAAGGCTTTATCCCCCTTCTTAACCGAGTTGGCTATCTCTTCCTTGGTCTGGGCCTTTGCTATTCTGACTGCCTTACCCGCTTCCTTCTGCTTTAACTGGTACAGTACTTTGTCCTGCTCCTTCTGTGTTTTCTTATACTTCCTGAATGCTATCTTTTTTCCCCTTACCTTCCCCGCCACTTCTTTTGAGAACCATGGTGGTTTTTTCTTTCATTTTGATTTGTTTATTTGCTTCACACAAAAGCTTGTTGCCTCTGTGATGGCTGTTTTGATGTTTCCCCATTGTTGCTCCACCCTACCTTCTTACCTGTTTGCTAGTGCTTTTCTGAGGTACTCTCCCATTTTGACAAAATCAGCCCTCCTGAAGTCCTGTACCTTCACTTTTGTGTGGCTTGATTCTATAGCTAAGTTTATCGTGAACCACACTGTTTGGTGGTCGCTTGTTCCCAGATGGCTATCCACTTCAAGATCAGAGATCCTCTCTCCATCCCCATTTGAGAGTACCAGGTCTAAGATTGCTCTCTCTCGAGTGGGTTCCAAAACTAGCTTTGCTCCTACGGAAGAATATTGTCTGATATGTCAGCATGGGAATGTCCTTGTACTGCTATAATCTGTTTCGCAAGCCTAACTGGACAGTTTACCAGCTACGCCTGTGTTTGTTTGAAAAAAAAACAAAAACAAAAACTGAAAACAAAAAAAAGGAAGAAAAAATACACATAGTAGTAATAAGAAGAGCAGTTCCACATCAGAATGTTGACTGCTGCTACACAGACTCTACAGGTTCAGGTTTGATGTTAGGTAAAGGTGCTACCTTTGTTGCAGATGAGTGCTTATATGCCTTGCAGTTTTCTTGTTACTGTTCTGGTTTTCTTTCCAGTTGCCACTTCCTTTTGGACTGTGCAACACGTGAACTGCAGAAGACAGACTTTTTGCGATCACCTTCCTCAGCCATCAAGGTAGGCCACTGTTTATTATGTTTTGGGTTTTTATTAGTTTTCATAGTGGTATAGACAGTTAATTATGTGCTTTGGTGTTAAATCAAACAATATGGCATTTATTTCATGTTTAAAGGCACTGTGAGGAACATGGTAACTGGAGAGCTGATGCTGTCTGGAATCCTCATATGCTCAGCATTCTAAAGCTTTGGGCTATGCCATTTCCCCTGGTAGGGAAGCACTATATCCAAGTGTAATGAATCCCATTGACAATGTGGGCGTAACAGAAGGAAATTACGGTAAGTATGAAAAAATTTCTACTATTTTAGGTATATAAGTGAAAAAGTGAGGCACTGTAAGATTAAAAAGGGATGGGGGAATTTATAGAGGGAGAGCAGGAAAACAAAGACATGCTAACACAAATATTTCTTTTCAGTGTTGAAGGTGGAGGAAGATGGGGATGGGCCACAAAACAAGTAGCATATACTCTCAAGAGGGAAACCGATATCCGTCCTTTCTCAGAGGAGAGGGGACTAGAGGGTCTTGCTGGTCTGAAAATAGACAAGGCAATGGGACCAGATGGTGTACATCCTAGGGTACTGAAAGAACTCAGGGAAATACCGGCTGCACCTTGGACAGTCATTTTTAACAGCTCATTAGAAACAAGTGTGGTTCAGGAGGACTGGAGGAAGGAAGATGTAGCCCCTCTTCATAAAAGTGGCAGCAGAGAGGAAGCTGGAAATGATAGGCCAGTCAGTCTGATCTCAGTGGTGGGAAAGTTAATGGAAACTTTGTTGAAAGAGAGGATAGTCAATTATCTGGAATCAGATGGGTTACAAGATCAAAGACAACATGGGTTCACAGGAGGGAGGTCGTGTGAAACTAATCTGTTAGATATCATTGATTGGGTGACAAAGGAAGTAGTTCAAGGAGGTACAATGGATGTGGTATACCTGCATTTCAGTAAGGCATCTGACATCTTTCAATACAGGAGACTATAAAACAAGCTGGGGAACCTAGGAGTGGCTCCAAAGATGTTGAACTGGGTAAGAAACTGGTTAGGGGATAGAAGACAGAGGGTAGTAGTAAGTGGAGTTCAGTCAAAGGAATGGAGAGTGACCAGTGGTGTGCCACAGGAATCAGTGCTGGGACCAGTCCTCTTTAATGTACTGATAAGCAACATTAAGGAGGATCTGGAGAGGAAGGTCTGCCTATTTGCATACGATACTGTACCAAAATTTGTAACAGAGTGGACATTCTGGGGTGGAGATGGGCGGGTAGAAAGGAAAAAGAGATACCTGAGAAAGCTAGAGGAGTGTTCTAGGGCATGGCAGCTCAAGGTCAATGTGAAAAACTGCAGAATAGTGCATTTGGGTTACAGGAACTCAGCAGCTGAATACAAAACGGGAGGAGTAATATTAACAACAACCAAGTAGGAGAAAGACCTTGGTGTAATTGTCTCGAATAACCTTGGCAATGTGACAAGTCAGTTGGTAAGGCTAATGGGATGCTGGGTTGAATAGGAAGGGGGATCACCAGCAGAAGCAGGGAGGTTGCGTTACCTATGTATAGATCACTGGTGAGACCTCACCTGGGGTACTGTGTACATTTCTGGAAACCACGTCTATGGAAGGACACAGAGTGGAAGCAGTCCACAGGAGGGCAACTAAGATGGTTAGGGGCCTGCAACATAAGCCCTATGAGGAGAGACTGAGGGAACTCAATATGTAATCCCTTGAGGAAAGAATGGAGAGGGGAGATATGATAGAGGCATTTAAATACATAAATGTATTAAATAAGGTGAAACAGGGGAGTATTTTTCAGAAGAAAATGTGTTCAAGAACACAGGGACATGACACGAATCTGGAAGGGGGTAAATTCAGGAGGGATACAAGAAAGTTCTTCTTTACAGAAAGAGTGGTGGATCCCTGGAACAGGTTGCCAGGTAGCAGTGGTGAAAACAGTGGAAGAATTCAAGAAAGCATGGGATAGGCACAAGGAAATCTTAGGGGAAGAGAAACAAGGGGCGGGTGGAAGAACCAGAGATCATGTAGGGTCTGCAGGGATACTGTAGGTCAGGTTAAATGGGAAGACTGAGTGGACCACGCGGTCCTTATCTGCAGACAAATTCTATGTTTCTGAGTTTCAATCCATGTCACCCAATGGTATGAATGAAAGTTTAGATATTTTATCATTTCTATGAAAAACATTCTGTCAACTGTTGTAAAAAATCTGAATATGGACTACGTGGACTGTTTACCAATAATTATGTCTTTCAGTTATCATGTTTTTAAACAAACAAAGGTTGCATTGCACCTGATTTACTTGGAACTGTAACTGAACTTTGGCATTGCTTATATCAAACTGCTGTCCACAGACATATTTTCATTATTCATGTGTGTCTATCACTGTAACCTACATAAACTCCCTGCTTGTTATTCAACATATAACCTGCAGCATAGCTATGTATATCAAGACGTATATTAGGTCTTCTCCATGCCCGATTTCGCTCCTTCTTTCTCCCTCTTCACCATATAACCATTTTGGTGTGTTACAATTCTAGACCCCTTAAAAGTCCGTGTGTAATGGCACTTGTCTTGTATGCCTATATAATATTGGCTGCACTACGTATCTCCCCCCCCCAGGAGTCCCCCCTTTTTTTTTAACTTCTTAACCCTTTGTGTTCTTGTATTTCCTGACCCTTTCATAGAAGTCTGTGTGTCATTACACTTTTCTTGTGCGCCTACAATACTGGCAGCACTCTGTGTCTGTTCTTATCAGTAGCAAAAAATTATTTTCTTACCCTTGTGCTTTCAAGTGTGTTTTACTAATTATAAGTTTGACACATTTTTTTTGAGTGCCTTTACTTACTTTTGGCTGCACTATGTGTCATTTCCACCATCACTCCCCCAACCTCACTCTGCTACATGTACTTTTGCACTACAGCTAAATATCCTGTTTCTGTTTAATACGACTCCAGAATTACCCGTAACAGTGGCTATCTGTCTTGGGGCTAATTCAGAGTTGGGACTCCCTTGTTGAGCAGCCTGTGGAGGCAGGGAAAGTCCATTTGGGGGAGTGATGTTGGGGACCTCGGCAGGGTGGCAGCCCGTCGGGTGCTCCAGTGTGGCACTAGCAGAAGTCCCCCAATGAGTCAGTTCAGAGGTTAGAATTGCTGCATGAGCGGAAAATGTCGGGAGTTACTGGGAAAAGGTCGGAGATACCCACAACCACCTGGAATAGGGCCCAGGTGCCGTGCACTGGCATCAGTGATTGGATGTCTGAAAGGATCTCTGGTGGTTCAGTTCTTGCTAATTAAATCAAATGAAGTTTTAATAAAGTTAAGATCTTAAAGTAAAGAATAAGCTTCAGATTGTATGGCAACTCCATGGGGAAGTTCTGAAGGTCACAAGGCAGTGAGAGGAAAGGGGTCGGGACAGTAGAAATGTTTTGTGTAGTTATGCTCCCTACGTAAAGTGATGATTAAGAAATTAAAGCCTGAAAAGAAAGAGTTTTCCTGGGAAAGTTTGAGGAAGTGATCAGTAATGAAATTAAGGTGCTTAAGTGTGGCCCCGTTTTGGGCTGCCATGGTACTGCTGCCAGGAATGTAGCCTTGCCAGCTCGAGGGAATAACTGCATGCAATAAATCAGTCTGTTGGCAAATGCAACTGTTGCAGGACTAAGGTGTCCACCTGTGGATACCCCCTCCTTATGTGTTATCCCCTGCTCCATGGAGTGATTGTTCCTGTTCATCAACTGTTGATTATATGGAATCCCATTTCCACAGTTCTGGCGTTTGCCTCGTTTGTTGGAGAAACTGTTTTGCTATTAAAAGACGTTTGCCTCCACAGCCAGGCACTAGTGTATTCCAGGGTTGATCCCAAAGAACCTGCGCACCATAGAGAGGGGCATCAAGAGGTCTTCCTAGTGAAGACTGTCTACAAAGACTGTCAGACGAAGTTGGCAAGGTCAGGCAGGTGAAGGTCAGTGTCATCCCTGCAGCGTCTGGCGGACTGGGGGCACACCAATGGAGAAAATCCATCACCAGCATCACCCAAAGAAATCAAGGTACTGTTTTCCTGTTTTATTTCTGGACTGTGTTTACTTGGGTTGTACAGTGCCCCTCCAAACTTTTACCATCTGGATACCACTAGACATGGGAAGGGGGACTTACACTTACCTTCTCAAAAATTCAATGATGCTGGGCTGGCCCAGAGGACTGAGGCGCTGGATGCCTTACCTCAGGTGACACCGGCGACCTGGGTGCAGGAAAGAACTCAGGTCGTTGAGGAGCCGGCATGGGTGGGAGGGTGAGAGCAGGATTGAGTAACCAGGAGTCAGCTCTCCTCTCTTGGGTGGTTGTCATCCCCCAGTAGATCCGCTGATACTGGGTGGAGGTCCGATGGTCAGCATAAGCACGAGAGGGCAGCAAGTAGCAGGAGGGCACCTAGAGATGCAGTGTGCACGTGCCTCCACGCGTGTGGACGGGTGAAAAATAGGGAAAAAATCGGGACAAAAAATATATATATATATATAAAAATCAGTGATGCTGCAAGTTGTTTTATCTGCTTCCTTTCTTAGAACCGAAATGCATGCCAGTGGTGTAATTATACCTAACTTTATTTTGTTTTAAATTATTGATCTACTCATACTGCATACCTCCTGAACATTAGAACACCTCAAACACAACTGCCACTCATGATGCAGGTAAACATAGAATTTGACGGCAGGTAAGGACCACTTGGCCCACCCAGTCTGCCCATTTCCCTACCTAATGGATAAGCTGCAGATCCTAGTTAACCAGCAGCCTACCTCTTTCTACCCCCACCCCCTAGAACTGCCTTATGACTGTCCCATGCATGCTTGAATTCAACCACTGTTTTTGACTCCACAACCTCCTCCGGAAGGCTGTTCCATGCATCCACAACCCTCTCTGTGAAAAATACTTCCTTACATTACCTCTGAGCAGCTTCCATCTTCAAATTGTGCCCCTTGTTCTTGCACACCTTTTTTGAAAGATACCACCCTCTTGGACTTTGTTGATTCCCTTGAGGTACTTGAAAGTTTCTATCATGTCCCCCTCTCCTCGAGGCTATACATATTAAGCTCCTTTAGTCTCTCTTCATATGTCTTCTGGTACAGACCCTGCACCATTTAGTAGCCCTTCTCTGGACAGCTTCCATCCTGTCTATATCCTTGCGGAGATTGGGTCTCCAGAACTGCACACAGTACTCCAGATGGGGTCTCACCAGCTGTCTGTAAAGAGGGATAACAACTTCCTGTTTTCTACTGGTGATGCCTCTCCCTATGTATCCCAGTATCCCCCGAGCCCTCCTTACTGCCTTCTCACATTGCTTGCCCAATTTTAAGTCATCTGATATGACTAACCCCAGGTCCCTTTCCATTTTTGTTGTTGTTAGTATCTCACCCCCCCATTGTGTACTCTTCCCCTGGGTTTTTGTTTCCCAGGTGCATTACCTTGCATTCTTAGCACTGAATCTAAGCTACCATACATTTGACCATTCCTCTAACCTTGCCAAGTCCCTTCTCATCCTTTCCACCCCACCTTGTGCATCAACTCTGTTGCAGATCTTTGTGTCATCTGTAAACAGACATACTTTTCCTTCCAGGCCCTCTGCAATGTCGCTTATAAAGACACTGAAAGGGACCGGTTGTAATACTGAACCCTGCGGTACCCCACTAGTAACCCCCTTTTCTTCAGAGTGGAATCCATTTACTATTACCCTCTGTGTCCTATTCTCCAGCCAATTTTTGACCCAGGCTATCATCTTGGGACCCACTCCCAGGCTGGCTAACTTGTATATTAATCTTTTGTGTGGGACTGTGTCAAATGGCTTGCTAAAGTCTAGGTAGGCCATGTCCACAGCCCCTCCCTGATCTACTACTTTGGTCACCCAGTCAAAGAAATCAATTAGATTCATCTGGCATTACCTTCCCGCTGTGAATCCACGCTGCCTTGGGTCCTGTGCCACTCTGGCCTCTAGGTACTCGACAGTTCTTTCCTTCAGAAGTGATTCCATCATTTTCCCTATCACTGAAGTTAAACTAAGAGGTCTGTAGTTTCCTGCTTCTGCCCTGCTCCCACTTTTGTGAAGGGTAATCACATCTGCCCTGCTCCAGTCCTCAGGTACAACCCCATCCCCCCATGATTTGTTAAAGAGGGTAGTCAGTGGTGTCACTAGTTCTACCCTTAGTTCTTTTAGAATTCTGGGATGAATCCCATCAGGCCCCATTGCTTTGTCCACCTTCAGTTTTAAGAGTTCTTTCAGAACCCTTTCTTCTGTGAATGGGCTGGTATCAACTTCTGTATCCAGAGTGTTTCTATTGTTTGTTTTAGGTACCTCCCCCTCTTCATTTGTAAATACTGAGCAAAAATACAGCTCCCCTATGGATGCACCCACAGAGGAGATTAAGGAGGCTGAGGACACCTGTCACAAGGGAGGCCCACAGGAAGGAGGCAGAGGACACCACAAGGAAAGGAAGCAGCTCCTGGTGGGGGACTCAATTATTAGGGGGATAGAACTGGGGGGAGCAGGGAAAACTGAAGTAAGGTGCCTGCCTGGTGCCATGACTTGGAGGGACAGGAAGCGCATCCTCAGGATCACGAGAACAGCTGCACGGGAGTCTGAGCTGGACGTCCATTGTCCACCTAGGGACAAATGACTTGGCTCAACATGAGATTAGAGCAGTGCAGAAGGACTTTGTAGAACTGGGGAGGGGCCTAAGACAAATCGTACACACAGTATCTTTCTCAGAGGTGCTGCCTGTCAATGGCATGAGTGAGGCAAGGGTACTTTGCACCATGCAGTTTAATGAATGGTTGAAAAAATGGTGTGGAGCACAGGGGTTTGGCTTCATTGGGGACTGGCGTTCCACCTGGAGGGACACCAGCCTATACTGGCAAGATGGTCTGCATCTGTCCAGGAAGGGAACCAGTCTTTTGAGCAATCGGTTTAAATGCTTCATTGGCAAACTTTTAAACTAGTCAAGGGGGGAGGCACTGATAAGCAGCAGGAAAATCCCAGCCTCTCCCTACAAAACAGGGTACTAAATGAGAAAAAGACCGAAGTAGAAATGTCAGTGGGGGATGCTGCAACAGAAGGTAAAGCCATCAAGAAATGGAAAGCAATGAGTACCAATGCCCGTAGTCTGAGTAACAAGCTTCCTGAATTAGTGGCCTTGATGGAGGAGGAACATCTGGATATCGTGGCAGTCACAGAAACATGGTTCACAAAAACCATGACTGGGATGTAAACATACCAGGATACACTATCTACAGGAGGGACAGAGGGTAAAGAGGAGGAGGATAGCTCTTTACATAAGGGAAGGAATCAAAGCAACAGAACAAAGGGAAAACAGGAGAAGAAGAAGCACTGTGGGTAAATTTGGAGACCGGCAATGGTACCACAATCCGCACAGGGGTTGTATACAGACCCCCTTCTCAGGGGGAGGAAATGGACAAGGAAATGATAGAAAGTATACTTAGTATGGCAGAAAAAGGGGAGATATTGCTGATGGGCGATCTGAATATGCCAGATGTTAACTGGAGTGCAGTTGCAGCAGCCACTTCGAAGAGTGGGGTTATTCTAGATGCCCTACAGGGGGCATGCCTTAGACAACTAGTATTGGAGCCCACTCGAGAGAGAGCAATCTTAGACCTGGTTCTCTCAAATGGAGATGAAGAGAGGATCACAGATGTAGAAGTGGGTAGCCATCTGGGAACTAGCAACCATCGAACAGTATGGTTCACAATAAACACAGCAATAGAGTCAAGCCATACAAAGGCAAAGGTACTGGACTTTAGGAGGGCTGACTTTGCCAAAATGGTGCGTGCCTAAGGAATGCACTAGCAAATGGGCAGGAAGGAGGGTGGAAGAACAATGGAATAATAAAACTGCCATCACAGAGGTAACAAGCCTCTGTGTGAAGCAAATAAACAAAACTAAATGATGTAAGAAACCACTATGGTTCTCAAAGGAAGTGGCAGTGAAGGTTCAAGAGAAAAGAAAGCGTTCAGGAAGTACAAGGAATCAAGAAGGAGCAGAACAGAGAACTGTATCAGTTAAAGCAAAAGGAAGCTGGGAAGGCAGTCAGAACAGCAAAGGCCCAAACCGAGGAAAAGACAGCCAACTCAGTTAAGAAGGGGATAAAACCTTTATAGGTACATCAGGGAGCCAAGGAAGACCAAGGGAGGGATAGTGAGGCTTAATAAGGGGGGAGGGGTGGCAGAGGTGACTGTGAAAATGCAGAGATATTAAACAAATATTTTGCTCAGTATTTACAAAGGAAGAGGGAGGTACCTAAAACAAACAGTAGAAACACTCTGGATACAGAAGTTGATACCAGCCCATTTACAGAAGAAAGGGTTCTGAAAGAACTCTTAAAACTGAAGGTGGACAAAGCAATGGGGCCTGATGGGATTCATCCCAGAATTCTAAAAGAACTAAGGGTAGAATTAGTGACACCACTGACTACCCTGTTTAACAAATCATGGGAGGATGGGTGGTACCCGAGGACTGGAGGAGGGCAGATGTGATTCCTCTTCACAAATGTGGGAGCAAGGCAGAAGCAGGAAACTACAGACCTGTTAGTTTAACCTCAGTGGTAGGAAAATGATGGAATCACTTCTGAAGGAAAGAATTGTCAGTATCTAGAGGCCAGAGGGCACGGACCCAAGGCAGCATGGATTCACAGCAGGAAGGTCATGCCAGACAAATCTGATAGATTTCTTTGGGTGACCAAAGTAGTAGATCAGGGAGGGCTGTGGATGGCCTACCTAGACTTTAACAAGGCATTTGACACAGTCCCACACAAAGATTAGTATACAAGTTAGCTAGCCTGGGGTGGGTCCCAAAATGACAGCCTGGGTAAAACTTGGCTGGAGAATAGGACACAGAGAGTAATAGTAAATGGAGTCCTCTGAAAAAGGGGTTACTAGTGGGGTACATGAGGTTCAGTATTAGGCAGGTCCTCTAATGTCTTTATAAGCGACATTGCAGAGGGACTGGAAGGAAAAGTATGTATCTTTGCAGATGACACAAGATCTGCAACAGAGTTGATGCACAAGGTGGAGTGGAAAGGATGAAAAGGGACTTGGCAAGGTTAGAGGAATGGTCAAATGTATGGCAGCTTAGATTCAATGCTAAGGCGTGCAAGGTAATGCACCTGGGAAACAAAACCCAGGGGAAGAGTACATAGGGGTGAATACTAACAACAACAAAACTAGAAAGGGACCTGGGGTAGTCATATCAGATGACCTAAAGGTGGGCAAGCAATGTGAGAGGGCAGCAAGGAGGGCTGGGGGATACTGAGATGCATAGGGAGAGGCATCACCAGTAGAAAACAGGAAGTTATTATCCCTCTGTACAGACAGCTGGTCAGACCCCATCTGGAGTATTGCGTGCAGTTCTGGAGACCCAGTCTTCGCAAAGACATAGACAGGATGGAAGCTGTCCAGAGGAGGGCAACTAAAATGGTGCAGAGTCTGCACCGGAAGACATATCAGGGTTTTAAATGATTAGCAGTTTTTTTCTTGGGACTATACTAGCTGTACAGAAAGTATTTATATAGATTTTCTAGAAGTGCTGTGTTTGTTAAACACAGTGAGGCAAGAGCTATGCATTTTCACAAAGATTTAGCACTTTTATGAGCAAAATGCTAATCAATTTTTAGAGTTAAATAAATCCCTGCATATGAAGAGAGACTTAAGGAGCTTAATATGTATAGCCTCGAGGAAAGGAGGGAGAGGGGGGACATGATAGAAACTTTCAAGTACCTCAAGGGAATCAACAAAGTCCAAGAGGGTAGCATCTTTCAAAAAAAGGTGTGCAAGAACAAGGGCACAATTTGAAGATAGAGGGGGTGGCTCAGAGGTAATTTAAGGAAGTATTTTTCACAGAGGGTTGTGGATGCATGGAACGGCCTTCCGGAGGAGAGTTGTGGAGTCAAAAACAGTGGTGGAATTCAAGCATGCATGGGGCAGTCATAAGGCAATTCTAGGGGTGGGGTAGTAAGACGTAGGCTGCTGGTTAACTAGGATCTGCAGCTTATCCAGTAGGCAGGGAAATGGGCAGACTGGGTGGGCCAAGCGGTCCTTATCTGCCGTCAAATTCTATGTTTCTATGTTTAGTATCTCTGCCTTTTCACTGTCACCCTCTGCCCACTACCCCTCCTCTTTATTAAGCCTCACTATCCCTCCCTTGGTCTTCCTTCGCTCCCTGATGTACCTAAAAAAGGTTTTATCCCCCTTCTTAACTGAGATGGCTATCTTTTCCTTGGTTCGGGCCTTTGCTGTTCTGACTGCCTTCCCAGCTTCCTTTTGCTTTAACTGATACAATTCTCTGTCCTGCTCCTTCTGTAATTCCTTGTACTTTCTGAATGCTTTCTTTTCTCTCGAACCTTCACTGCCACCTCCTTTGAGAACCATAGTGGTTTCTTACATCATTTTGTTTTGTTTATTTGCTTCACACAAAGACTTGTCACCTCTGTGATGGCAGTTTTTATTATTCCCCATTGTTCTTCCACCCCTCCTTCCTGCCCATTTGCTAGTGCATTCCTTAGGCACTCACCCATTTTGGCGCAGTCAGCTCTCTTTAAGCCCAGTAATTTTGCCTTTGTATGGCTTGACTCTATTGCTGTGTTTATTGTGAACCACACTGTTCGATGGTCGCTAGTTCCCAGGTGGCTACCCACTTCTACATCTGTGATCCTCTCTCCATCTCCATTTGAGAGAACCAGGTCTAAGATTGCTCCCTCTCGAGTGGGTTCCAAAACTAGTTGTCTAAGGTATGCCCCCTGTGGGGCATCTAGAATAACCTCACTCTTCGAAGTGGCTGCTGCAACTGCACCCCAGTTAACATCTCGCATATTCAGATCACCCACCAGCAATATCTCCCCTTTATCTGCCATTCTAAGTATACTTTCTATCATTTCCTTGTCTATTTCTTCCCCCTGAGAGGGGGGTCTGTATACAACCCCTTTACCGACTGTGGTGCAACTGCCCGTCTCCAAATTGTCCCACAGTGCTTCTTCTCCTCCCTGTTTACCCTTTTGATCTGTTGCTTTGATTCCTTCCCTTATGTAGAGAGCTACTCCTCCTCCTCTTTTATCCTTCCTGTCCCTCCTGTAGATAGTGTATCCTGGTATGTTTAGGTCCCCTCGCCTCTCACTGCAATGTGACTTGACTGTGTTGCCGAGGGTTCCCAAGTCCAAGAAAGATGCAGAGGGATTTCACAAGGACTGTAACCAAACTTTTTTATGGGATAACTCCAGTATGATGACTGCAGTCTGTTTTTCACTTTTAAAAATAATCAAACTACTAGCTGCATCAGCAACCATTACAGCATGTGGCCAATCATATTATTAAACTAGAGATACTGTGAGGCCTAATGGGGTTGACAGTGCCCCCCTTCAAGCAGAGATCCATAATATTCTAAGATGCTAATTAAACTTTGTACAAAGACACACAATGGTTTCCAGTGTTCATTTCAGGACGTGTCTCTCATTTTCAGTGACAAAGGGGTCAGCTCCAAAAAGGACGTTCATACCTCGTTAACTCCATTGTGGAATAGTTTGCCCCCCCCCCCAACAAAAAAAAATAACTAGCCACTCCTCACTCAGTGACTCCTATCCTTATACCCGCTGCTCTGACAGCCAATCGCATCGGCAAGAGGCACGCAGTGCAGTTTTACTTGCACCTGTTATAGTCAGGTCACCGTATACGCGCCTCGAATTTCAAGTTGCGACACCAAGCGCGAGCACGAGCATCAACTCCAACTGTAATTGGCTGACATCCACGGCGGTAGTCCTGATTGGTCCTCGGGGGCTCGCCCCTTAGAAACGCCTCGGTTGTACCATTTCCACAAATAGGGGGACGGTACTGGATATCACATCGCTGATGTCTGGGAAGCGCTTGGCAGCGGTATCGCTACATGAAGAACTGCCATCCCTGCCTGTTGTCGTACTGAAGCTCTGAGATGTTACGTTTCTTTGTTAAAGCCCTTGTCCTCCCCACCTGACGTATGGTACACGCCCAAGCCCCCTCTCCCAGTGGTGAGGTGCGTGCACAAACGCGCCCCCTTCGACTTTGGAAGATTACATTGTGTCGGAACGCATTTTCAGGCTTTTTCGGCTGCCCAGATGCTACTGTTGCTGCTCCGACGCGCTCTGCCCCACAGTCGCCCACGGTAGGTTATTGCTTCTCCACTAGAAGTTGCTCTGTGTCCAGCGGCGAGGGCGCTGGTACAGAAACTTTGACACAGGGATAAGGCAGGACAGGCTGCGAGCACCGGCGGATTTGACACCGAAGCATGTCGTCGTTAAATTGCGGTTTTCCAGGAGGGAAGTGGCTGTTTTACTACACCAGGTCGTGACCTGGTAAAAAGTTTGCCCTATGTGGCGAAGCGTTACTCCTATATGGGAACAAACTATGCACTTTGCATAGGTGCCGTGGCTGCCAGCTGTTGTATTGGCATACAGCTGGTAACGCAGCACTATTAGTTATCCAGCAAAAAATATAATCCTACCTTTTTTAGCAGTACTGTATTCCTGATTGGATTCTTCATTGGAGTATAATAAATTCAGTTAGCTGTTTTTAAGACTGTTTAATTACAACTTGTGTAACTTGAGTGGCTCAACAATAAAGATGGCACCCCCAGCATCTTTCAGAACTCTTCTTTCTAGATAGCACCCACTAACTGCACCCAGGGTACGTATAATGCAGATATGCCAGAATGTTGCTAGCACGTTTCTGATGGCCAGCAGCACAGCACCATCCTGGTTTGCTTATATCCATGATTGTTGACATGGCAAACGACCAATAACTTTTAAGCACTTCAAAATCACTTATCCTTACTTGGGAATGAAATAATGCAAAAGGGAGGAAGGGGGTTAACAGATGGCGAAATCCCAGCGAATGGGATAATAGAAGGCCTATACGCCCTGTGGGTAGATATGGTGCCTGGCCTAGACAGCATACACCCCAGGCTTTTGAAGGAGTTGGCAGAGCCACTAGCAGACTTATTCAGTATCTCACTGGGAACTGGGTGCCCAAGGACTGGAGGATGGTGCACATGGTGCCCCTCCACAGAGTGGTCCCAAGGATAAACCAGGCAACTATAGACCAGTCAGCCTTACATCCATTGTGGGGAAGCTAATGGAAACTATCCTTAAGGAAAGGCTAGTAACCTTTCTGGAGGAGGATGGTCTCCAGGACAACAGACAACATGGGTTTGTCTCAGGAAGATCTTGTCAAACCAACCTGGTGGACTTTTATGACTGGGTGACTAGGTAGCTCGACAGGGGCCAAGCGGTGGATGTCTTAAATCTGGACTTTAGCAAGGCCTTTTATTCAGTGCCACATGGGAGACTGATTAGCAAGTTGAGATAACCAGGGAGCAGGGGAGAAAGGAACAGGAACTGGCAGAGTGACAGATAACGGAGAGTAGTTGTAAGGGGAAAAACTGTACTCCAAGAGCCGCAACCAGAGAAGTACAACAGGCTCGGTACTGGATCCAGTGTTGTTTGGCATTTTCATTGCCGACATCTCGCATGGGATTAAGAAAAAGATCAGCCTTTTTGTGGATAACACAAAGTTAGGTGCAGTGGTGGATGACACAGATGGGTGGCAGGGGCTACAGGATAATCTGGCTAGACTGCAGTACTGGTCAGAACATGGCAGCTGGGGTTCAACGCAAAGAAGTATAAGGTCATGCAGTTGGGAGCAGGAAACCCAAGGCATCACCTACTGAGTGGGGTACAGTTATCCCCTACAGAGGAGGAAAAAGATCTTGGAGTGATAATGTGGCAAATGAACAGTTCTGCACAATGCAGAAAAGCAGCTAAGGCTAATAAGATGCTGGGGTGTATTGCCAGAGGAATTATGTCCAGGAGAGGGGAGGTCATCTTGCCATTGTACAGGTCATTGGTGAGCCACCACCTGGAGTACTAAATGCAGTTCTGGCGCCCCTGCTTAAATAAAGATGTTAAATTGCTGGAGGGGGTCCAGTGCAGAGCAACCAGGATGATCCTCGATATGGAGGACAGACCCTATGAGGAGAGACTGAGGGAGCTGTGCAAAGGCAAAAACAGGGGAAAGGATGGCCCAGACTGTGAAGGAGGGGTACAAAACCTTCAGGTACATAAGTGAAAGAAGAAAGGTCAAGGGGGGAATAGTGAGGCTTAGTAAAGGGGGTGAGGGGTGGGCAGAGTGGGACCTGAGAAAACTGAAATACTAAACAAATACTTTTGCTCAGTATTCACAAAAGAAGAGGAGGGGGGGGTGGACCGATATTAGCAAGTAGATACAGACAAGTAAAAGGGGTGGACACCAGTCCATTCACAGAGGAGAGAGTCCTAAAGGAACTCATGAAATTGAAGATGGATAAGGCAATGGGGCTGGATGGGATACATCCCAGAATTGGTGTAAGCAGTGAACAAGAAGTACAGGAACTCAAGCATTTGCACAAATGAAAAGCAGAATTAAGATCCCTGCTCTGAAGGATAACTCTTGGGACTCAAGGGGCCCCTGGACCTTTTTCTGCTGTCAATATCTATGTTTCTAAATGTCTTTCAATTCGAGACACATCCATATAGATACTGGTGCACCCAATCAGATATATCAAAGTATTTCTAAAACAAATTAAATTGTTCTGCAAGTCAAATTGTGTGATGGAATCCACTGATCTCATGTCGTAGGCAAAGAAATTGTCATTATGTTACTGTTGTAAGAATTTCATTTCAAATATCAGTAGAAAGAAGTACAGGAACTTGGTTCCTGATGCAAAAAAGGTACAGAAACTGAGTTCCTGTGCATTCCTGCTCACTTTCATCACTGCCCAGAATACCGAAAGAGCTCAGATACGTGATACTGTCACCACTGACAGCCCTGTTCAGCAGATCATTGTTGGAGGGAGTAGTACTGGAGGAGGACGCATGTGATACCTGTTCACAAGAGTGGGAGCAAGGTAGAAGCAGGTAACTATAGACCAGTCAGTTTGATCTCAGTGGTGGGAAAGATGATGGAATCGCTGTTCAAGGAAAGGACTGTAAAATATCTAGAAGTCAGCGGGGCACAGAACCCGAGGCAACATGGATTCACAACAGGAAGGTTGTGTCAAACTAATCTGATAGATTTCTTTGACTGGGTGACGAGGGCTGTAGGTCAGGGAGATGCGGTGGACATAGCCTGTCTAGGTTTTAGCAAGCCATTTGACACAGTTCCACACAAGAGGTTAGTAAGCAAGTTGGGCAATCTGGGAGTAGGTCCTAAGGTGGTAAACAGGGTCAGAAACTGGCTTAGCAACTGGACTCAGAGGGTGGTGGTAAATGGAGTTCAGTCTGAAGAAAGGGGAGTAACCAGCGGGGTGCCACATTGTTCAGTACTGGGGCCAGTTCCCTTTAATGTCTTTATAAGTGACATTGCGGATGAACTCAAAGGAAAAGTATGCCTCTTTGCAGATGACACCAAGATCTGCAATAGGGTTGATACTCCGGGGTGGAGCAAATGAGATTTGGGCAAGTTGGAGGAGTGGTCAAGAGTGGCAGCTCAGATTCAATGCAGAGAAGTGCAAAATCATGGACTTGGGGAACAAAATCCCAGGGGAGGAATACACAGTGGGGAGAGGAGGTGCTAACAACAACCAAAATGGAAAGGGATCGGGGGTAGTCATAACTGATCTAAATGTAGCCAAACAATGTGAGAAGGCGGTAAGGAAAGCTGGTGGAATGCCTCATCTAGAGTACTGCATGAAATTCTGGACACCTTATCTCTGATAGGACATCGACAGAGTGGAGGCAGTCCAGAGAAGGGCAACAGACATGGTACAGGGGCTACACCAGAAACCAATCAAGGAGAGATTGAGAGAACTCTGGAGGACAGGAGGGAGAGGGGCATATGCTTGAGACATTCAAATACCTCAAGGGGATCACCAGAGTTTGAGGGCAGTATCTTTCAGAAAAGAAGATGTACAAGAACAAGGGGTCACAATATGAGGCTGGAGGGGAAAGACGGGGGGCAACTTGAAGTATTTTTTTTTTTTTCACAGAAAGGGTGGTGGATGCATGCAGCAGCCTCCCGGAGAAGGTTGTGGGGGCAAAAACAGTTGTCAGATTCAAGAATGCTTGGGACAGGCAGAAGGCAAAACTAGTGGTAGGAAGGAGGAGGTAGTCCGCAGATCCACTAGGATCTGAAGCTTATACAGTAGGTAGGGAAATGGGCAGGCTAGGTGGGCCAGGTGGTCCTTATCTGCCATCAAGTTCTGTGAGCTCAACATGTACTCCTTGGAGAAACAGAGGGATAGAGAGAACATGATAGAAACCTTCAAATATATGAAAGGCATAGTTAAAGATGGTACAGAGGGAATTTTAAGATTAAGGAGATGGAAGTTCACTAGGGGGCACAGTCTAAAGGTGGAGGGTAATAGATTCGAAGGGAAATGAGAAAGTACTATTTCATGGAGAGAGTGGTGACAGGGTGGAACGCACTGACTGAGGAGGTGGTATCCTTGAAGACGGTGGGCAGTTTTAAGAGGATGGGACAAAGTCGGGGGTCACCAATGAGGCACTGGGGGGAGGGGTAACAGCTAGTATGGGTATGAAATTGGATATGCAGGTGGGGGGGGATCAGCTGCAGTGTAACAGACTGCTAGCTGCACACTCAAGCAGACTAGATAGACCATCAGGCCTGTATCTGCTGGCATTCTTTGTATGTTCGTATGAAAATCGGATATATTGATGTTTTGGTTTGTCCTAACTGCTCATCAGGTTTTTAAGTTAACTAGTACTGCTGCTTTAAAGCCTTTTCAGGAAGTTTGGAGAATATAGGTGAAGCAACTGGAGCCAGGATGCTTCACTCACAATGATCTCCCTCTAGCTTCCCCTGTGAGTGCCCAGCAACTCAAACACTGCCACTGGCCACTGTAGCGTTGGGCCATACCACCCTCATGTGGCACCAAGGCCCTTACCTCGACCTGGCTATAGGAGTCACACAACCTGGGGTTTTGCTCACTAAGATCAATCAGTCAATCAAAATCTTTATTTATTCAGGCGAGCACCATTGAGCAAGCTCATTTGCGAGATGGACCTGATACATAGGCATACAAATTATAACAGTACAATCCAAGCAATGTGCAAAATATACAGATACAAGAAACACGTAGGTACAATACAACGAATAAATAAATAAAGCATTAGTAAATAAGCGTATTCAGGACGGTTTGGCTAAGGGACCACCCCGGATACAGAGAAGTTATGGCGTTCACGTGAACTGGGGGGTGACTCATAAGAGTGTCAAGCCTGTCCACTGGAGGGCTGGGAGGGCAGGAGATACACGGGAGGAGAGGTGGCAGGGCCACAAAGTGGGTGATAGGGATTACAACATAAAAAGATAGGTGTGGGTGGGGAGGCTCAGAGCCGGAGAACACCAGGGAGCGTAGCATAGATGGTGATCATATAAACCACGGCCAGCCAACGTGCAGGTTTTTTAGTGGAAGTGAAAACATTTGCAGATTTCTTTAACTAAAAGGTCATAAAGGGTCTTGAAGGAGGATATGCTGATCGGGGAGCTAAACTTCAGTGTGTTTTGTACAGTATTCCACGGGTGGCAGCGCAAAACTTAAAGCCATTTTCCCGATGCATGTTTTCAGCCTGGGTACCTTCAGGTAAATAAAGGATGAGCTTCTCAGTACATAGGCTCCAGGTTTACAGAGCGGGAGACAATCAGAGATATAAGGGGGAAGTTTCTTAATGATGGCTTTGAATGTCCAGATTAAGGCATTTCTGTTTCTCCTGAAGTGAAGGGAGGGCCACCCCATGGCTGTATAGAGAGCACAATGGTGGGTGGCTTGAGGCAGACCAGTGATAAATCTCAGTGCCCTGTGGTACAACGTATCCAGTTTAGCAAGGTGCAACGCAGGACAGTGGCTATAAAGGAAGTTAGCATAGTCAACCAAGGAGAGAAATACAGTTTGAACCAGCCGTCGTTTGGCATTGCTGGTGAGGTAATTGTTAATCCTAAAAAAAAGACCAAGCCTTTGTCTTAATTTCTTTAGGATGTCTTCGATGTGGTCTATAAAAGAGTTTGTAATTGAGCCATACCCCTAAGTACTTGAACTTGCTAACGAATCCTAGGTTTTCACCCAGGATTGTGTTAATCAGCGGGACAGTGCTGGCAGTGTCCAGGTTTGCATCCAGTAGAAAGGAAGAAAACAGCATAGTCTTAGTTTTCTTAGTGTTTAATAACAGCTTTTTCTTAAGGAGTTGGCTCTGGAGAATGTTGAACTCTGATTGTAAGTCTATGCAGGCTGTTTCGGGTGAGGAGCGACTAAGGTAGAGGACCGTATCACCTGTGAAGGGGTGAATCCAGGCCTTGGTTTTGTTCATATCAATGTTGTTCACATAGATTGCAAACAGTAGTGGACCCAGGATCGAACCCTGGGGAACCCCCCATAGCAGAGCTTTGAGAGGGGATAGTTCACCATCTGACTTAACTTGCTGCCACCGGTCAGAGAGGTAATTGGCAAACCAGTGAAGGGACGGTGGATCCGGTCCTAAGGCCTTGAGGGAGGAGAGGAGCAGGTCTTGGTCGACAGTGTCAAAGGCCTTGCTTAGGTCTAGAAACACAGCACAGACAAATTCTTATTTTCCAGGTCACGCAGGGTTTTAAATAATTGATTAGCAGTTTCTTTCTTGGGACAATACTAACTGTACAGAAAGTATTTATATAGGTTTTCTAGAAGTGTTATGTTTGTTAAACACCGTGAGGCAAGTGCTATGGGTTTTCACAAAGTTTTAGCACTTTTATGAGCAAAATGCTAATCAATTTTTAGAGTTAAATAAAACCCTGTCACGGTGCCAATTGTTGGTAACTTTAGCTAGGGCCGTGATGGTGCTGTGCTGTGCTCTAAAGCCTGATTGCATGGGATTTAGAAGGTTCATAGATTCTACGTATGTTTTCAGTTGCTTGTTTACAATGTTTTCCAGTAATTTGGACAGCCTAGGTAGTAATGAAATTGGTCTGTAATTGTTTAGATCACAAGGATCCCCAGATTTGAACAAAGAGATAACATGAGCTGTTTTCCATAAGGATGGGAGGGTACCGTTGGACAGAGAAAGACTGAATAGGTGGGTAATAGGTGCGGACAGGACATGGAAGGCGACTTTTAGAAAGTAAGGATCCAGAGAGTCGGCGCCTGCGCTTTTCTTATCGTCCAACTTTAGTAGGAGTTCTTCAACCTCCTTCAAGGAGGTATGCTGGAGGGAGAAGACTGAGTCGGTTAGAGGAGGTTCCAGGCTTTGGGCATCCAGTTGGGAGTGTAGGGAACTTGCAGGTGAATTGTTGAAAGCAAGACCAGCAGTGGCAAAGTGGTTGTTAAAAGCATCTAGGATTTCCATTTTGTCACAGGTGGTGACACTGCCAGCAGTGATCTTTGCAGGCAGGGAGTTGACCAGGGTGTGATCAGACATATCCTTAATGGATTTCCAAAATTTGGAGGAGCTCCTGGAGGCAGAATCCAGCTCCATGTGGAAGTAGGAAGCCTTAGCATCTCTTGTCAATTTGGTGCGCCCAATCCTAGCTTTCCTAAAGTTGCACCAGTCAATAGGATTTTTAGTAGATCGTGCTTTTTTCCAAAGCTTGTCCCTGTTCAGTAAAACTGATTTGAGTTCAGGTGTGAACCAGCGACAGGTTCTTCCCCTTACCCTGGTTTTTACGAGTGGGGTATATTTGTTTAGAGCCACAGTCATAATTTTGGAGAAAATCTCGTAAGCCAACTGTACCGACTTGGCCAGGTAAAAATCCTGCCAATGCACTGAGAGTTTTAGTTCCTCAAGGAAGGCAGGCAGATCAAAGTGGTGCCTGTCCCTCTTAGTGGTGAACCTAGACATGGAGGATGGGTTCTGAACTAACCTTATGCTAGCAATAATACAATGATCACTAAAGTCTGTGAAAAAGACTCCTGCATGGGAGAATAGGTGCGGTTTGTTTACTAGAATGACATCCAGCAGCGTACTATTGGCAGGAGACTTTTTGTTAGGACACGTAGGAAGTTGCATTAGGCCATGAGCATCGCAAAACTCCTTAAGGGGTGCAGCGGCATGGGACAACCAGTCGAAGTTTAAGTCCCCAAGGATAATTGCTTCAGGGGGCCAAGCTCGATGACGTTGGTTAGGTGGGTAAGGATTTGGGGACCAGCAGAGGGAGGTCTGTAGCAACCTATGACACACCGTGCAGGTGATGGGGATATTTCCAATTTTAAGGCCAAGAATTCAAATTGGTTGGCGACAGAGGACGATTCTAGGCATGTTACTGTGTATTTGTTCTTAACATATGTGGCCACCCCCAAGTAGGCCTGTTGGCTCTGAATAAGGAGTGTTCAGGGATGTTAATTTCCTATCAGGTGTAGAGAATCTGAGCCAGGATTCAGAGATCAATAATACATCTGGCTTGCTGTGACATACCCAGGCCTGGATAAATGTGAACTTTTTTAGCAGGCTGCATACATTCATGTGGCGGAATTGCATACCTTTAAGGTTTGTAAGGTCCGAGGGAGAGGTGAGAGTTTTTACTGGGCTAAGATGAAGCTCGACATCTCCAGAGCACAATAGAAGGAGAAGGAGAAGCTTCCTTAGGGTTGCAAGAGATATTATAGAATTTTTTTTCCTTGGTGGTCTGCTGCGTATGTCGGGCCGAGTAAATAGATACCTGAAATTGGACCTGGACTGTCCTGGTGCCTCGGACACCAATATCCAGACTGGAAGATAGAAGGGGGAGTGATTATTAGGAGAAATGGTGAGTATAGTCTGGTGTATCAGTTCTACATCAGTCCCACCTCTGTACGTGGATCTAATAAGAGGCTGCAGGTAGGGAAGCCTGAGGGTACAAGGAGAATTATATGAGGAGAAGCGATGTGCACGGCAGCCCACTGGATAAATATAGTCTCCCCTACTAGCCGAATGGGTGAGCTTGGGCACTATATAGGGCATAAGTAGGAGAAGAAACAGAACACTGATCCAGAGGGGCACCCACATGATTGAACCTTAGTACTGACGGATGAAGCTGGGGCTTCCGACCATTTCCTGATAAACTAGATGAGTTACCTGCACTGCTACTTCAAGGGATTCAACAGAGTAGGGATGGGAAGGACATCGACGTTTATTTCTACATTATCTTATTGAGATTCTGGCAGACTAGACCAGGGGCATAGGCCAAGAGTTAGCAGCCTAGGCCGCTATCAGTGTAAGTCAGGAGACCAGGAGTGGCATGCCACTCACTGTTATGTGCTTCACAGGGATCTCTGTAAGACTGGCAGCACCAGGAGAGCGTCAGTGTTAGGTTCCTGTCCGATTCCAGTATCCTTATCACGAAAAGAGCTGTGATCGTCCAGAGACGGGGAGAGAGGGAGACTGGGAAGCCTATAGGTCCTAGAAAAGAGGTTGGGTTGCATGGGAGTGCCGAGGGTGGGGCACTAGCGTATTTAATAAGTGGTGGAGGTGGGGGGTGGGTGGGCAAAAACCTACGGCTTTTCCTGTACCTTTCTGGTGCGAGTGTCTGGGCTTGTGGTCTCGGGCGGCGGCTATGGAAGTGCTGTCCACCCTGGGGGACCGAGTCTTGCTCGGCTTCTGAGCTGGGAGCCCTGGAGGGTTCTCTGCTGAGGAGAGAGGAGACAAGAGAAGGTTAAGTAGTGGCCAGGGACAAAAGGCCACACAGTCCAGCTACTAGAGTAAATCTGCACGACAGTGGGGCCTATTTCCCTTGGCGCCCGGTAGTCTACAGTCAGGGAACACTGCCGAGAAAGGGCTGTGATCACTTCATGGGGGGACTGGGAGGGCACAGTGAAAACAATGCTAGCAGGCTAACAACAGTAGCTAAACAGTTTTTATGTTTGCTTGCACGCATGTGCAAGAAACATAGTGCCATCATCTGAGTTTTTCAGAGGTGTGTCAGCATCTTCCAATTCAGTCAGTGTGTTTGCAGGCGTGGTCACAGTTCTCCAATCACTGCTGGAGCTGTCTATGACAGCAGTTGAAAATGCAGTGGCTTACAGTTGAAAGAGGGAGCTGCGCTTCAGTGAGCAGCTCCCCCCCCACACACACACACACAGATCAACTGTGTCAGTTACCTGATAGGATGGTGTAGTCTTGTCTAGCTTAGAGAGACAAGCCACACATCATTACCATTACTTTAATAAACTGTTCCCTGCCACAGCAGGACCACCAAAATGTGTGGGTGCCTAACAGTCCTTACACACGCCAGCTTTCCAAAGCACACCTTAATGGACTCCATGGGTTCTAATCCTCCAGAAAAAAAATACCTCAGCATTTGATGTGAAAACTCAGACTTCCTGTATGTGTAATTCCAAGCGTTTTGTTACTAGACTCTTGTCAATGTGAACTCCCGCTGCTAAAACCTATGCAAACGAACTTGATGCATTGTACTACCTGCAGCTGAAGCAAAGAACACAGAATGCACAAAGGAGAACATACTGCTATGCATTTCAGCAGCAGCCAGTGGGGAGGTTTTCATGACTGAAGCACTTTAATGTGCCTTTTAGTGCTGTCATACACACCCCTGTGTGGTAATTCACTAAACTGCACACTTAGTCTGGTAATGCAGCTTCAAAATATTTTTTTTCTCTGAATTGCCGTGAGCTGGCATTTAGATAGAATCACTGCTCTTTCTCAAATCAGATGCTCAATGAAGTCACATCACCTTGTGACCCTAAACATCTTAGGGTTGGACATGTGCCCTAACAAAATAGCGAAAACTAGGTATAGAAAAGAAAACACAAATTCAACCGTAGCTCACAATCAGATCCACCCTTTTCTCCGGCGAATCTGAAGCCGCCCTAACAGCCACCCCTGGTGCTCATGCACTCCCTCCACCGCACAACATATTGGCCGACGGGGTGCTGTTGCATTTTATTTCATAATTTCCTGATCCGTTGCTGCCACCATACTGATACAGTAATTCTTTTATGGCTCGAAAACTGCTTGACATTAGCTGAATTATAAATGGCATCCCTGTTTGACGCTGTGAGGTGAATATGGTGGTGCTCAAATTTTAAGCCAAGTATTACGTGCAGATATGTTGTTATTGACTCAAGTCACTTACCATTTTATACATCTATTGATTTTTCAATTCACTTTTGCTGACAAATGTTGATCGCAGGATTCAGGTGTCACAATTCAGTTCAGCGACGTATAACATGTTAGTGCAGATGCTAAGTAACTGTTTTAAAATGCTGAAAAAGTTAACAGTCATGAAAATGCATGAACTTCTTTCTTCAGTGTCTGGAGCTGTAGTGGTGTTATTGGCAAGTGCATGTCCCTTTGCTCCAGATCTATCAGTGAGATGTCTATTCTGTGCAATGGACAGTGGCTGAATGTTATCAGCTGACAGTTTTCATTTCATTACCAACAGATAAATATTCAGGGCTTTGCAAATGCAACTTTGCTGGTAGCACAGTTTCATGCCCCCAAGTGTCTCATCAGTTAGTGGTTATATCTTAACCGATGATCACAAAAAGTATGAAAAAGATTTGCCGCTGAGTAATGTAAATGCCAATCCACCTAAGCACCTTTAGGCTGCAAACAGAATTTGAACGTATAGGGATTCTGGACCGGTGTATCACTCCGTGGCACAGCAACAGTTAATAAGTTTAAGCACATTCTCAGGACATTGTTTCACTTGCCCTCTCTCCCCACTACGATCCTGGTCACCTGAAATAAACCAGACTTTTTAGTATCTGTTTTACATCTTGGCTCAGTTAGGCAATCAACGCTGTAAGAACATAAACGGACATATAAATGGGGACTATAAGAACATGGTCACCTGAAATAAACCTGACATTTTAGTATCTGTTTTACATCTTGGCTCAGTTAGGCAGTCAGCGCTGTAAGAACATAAATGGACATATAAATGGGGACTATAAGAACATGCCGTGGGTGCTTATGCCTTAGTCCAGCTGTGCAACATCAGCCTGAAGCTCGGTTAGGGCTTACTGTCTACCACTTTGTTCACTCCCCATGTACCTGTACCATTTCACATCCTCCCTTGCCTTAGTCCAGCTGTGCTACATCAGCCTGAAGCTCTGGTAGGGCTTACTGTCTACCACTTTGTTCACCCCCAATGTATCGGCTGTGCTACATCAGCCTGAAGCTCTGGTAGTGCTTACTGTCTACCACTTTGTTCACCCCCAACGCACCTACACCATTTCACATCCTCCCTTGATCTACAGTGAGTGGATCCCTCATTCATATGTCACATATGCATGCACAAAAAAAAACAAAAACCCGGTCTTCAAAAATTAAGATACATTTATTATGTTTGTTATGTTTGCTTGCACGCATGTGCAAGAAACATAGTGCCATCATCCGAGATTTCGGAGGTGTGTCACCCCCTCTTCCAATTTAGTCAGTGTGTTGGCAGGCACGGCCCTGTAAGCCATCGCATGCTGGAGCTGTCTATGACAAGCTCCAAAATGCAGTGGCATACAGTTCAAAGGAGCTACGCTCAGTGAGCAGTGATAAGATATACAACTTGCTCATCGCAGCCCCCACACACACTAGCAGGCGCTCGTGCCCATACGCACATTATATAGCTGAGGGTGCCCAATCCCGTCGGCTGTGCTGCACTCCCTCGCCCCCAAAGCCTTCAAATGCCACGCTGGGTACCCACCCCAGCGTGGCACCTGTGATATAGCTGAGGTGCCCAGCTCCCATCGGCTCCACTGTCCTCACCCCAGTACTGGGTCCTACGCTGGGAGCCCACCCCAGCATGGCAATCGATGCTAGGACAGTGGGGTGCCCAATCCCCGTCGGGTGAACGCCCCAACTGTCCTTGTGCCATGCTGAGGCCCTCCCAGCGTGGCAAATGTCCTCGTCGTCATTGGAAACAAAAACACCTGTAAAAAAACGGTCCCACGTAGTCTCCTGGCCCCCCTCCCACAACCGCACCCACCCACTGTCACCCTGCCTCCCACCCCCTCACCCCATACTTACCTCCGGACCTCGACGGACGATCTTGGTGGACGGGAACACGTCTGCACTCTTCAAAGCCGACCGCGAACTAAGGAAATGCCGGTAAGCTGTATAATGGGCTAGACAGGGGTTTTCAACTTTGTTGCATATCTCAGGCATTTTTGGAATTTTGCACCAATTTTCAACATGGGGATTTTGGGACCTTCTCATGAATGATGTCACTGTCATGGCGTTATTCGGGACCGGTGATTCGCAGTCCTCTGCGAAATCACCTTTAGGGACCGATTAAAAATAACACTGCCAGTGTTCATAAGGTGGGCTCTCAACAGCCTTATTTTGAAAATTTGGTGAAAATTTCAAAAAATGACTTTACGCGGCGCTATGCAGTTCCTACGCACGCCATAAGTTCGCAACTTTTAATATTTTCCTCCAGATTTTCAACATTGCCATTTACCACACCTTCTTATAAGTAGTACAGCTGTCATTTTTCACATCTCACCCAAAGCGTGTTCCGCCCATGTAGCGCCTAAGGCGTGATCGATGTCGTGAAATCAATGTATGGGACAGATTAAGAAAATCACAGTGACGCTGTTCATGAGCAAGAGGTCTTAAAATGGCTATGTTGAAAATTTGGTGACAAAGTCCATAAATGACTGTGTTAGAGTGAGCATTGCGCAGTTTCCACGCACCGTAAGTTTCTATGACTTTGTAATATTTTAAGTCCAGATTTTCACCAGTGGCATTTTTCCACACTGCCTTATTTACAGTACAGCTGTAATTTTTCACAACATGGCCGAAGTGTGTTTTCACACTTTCAGCGCAGAGATGCGTGGTCACTGTGGGAAATTATTGTTCGGGACAGATAAAGAAAATCACAGTGACACTGTTCATGATCGGAGGCACCAAAATGCCTGAGTTGACAATCTGCTGTAAAAAAAAAATCCCCAACCTAATTATATTACGAGTGTGCGTTGCACAGTTTCTATGTACGCTCATGACTTCACCATTTTTAAATATTTTACTGCAGATTTGCAACATTGCCATTTTTACACCTCCCCATGAACAGTACAGCTGTCATTTTTACATCCTGTTCGAATGTTTTGCACTCAGGAATGCTAATGTCAGAAGTCGCTGTGCATAAGCAGCTTTCGCTAAGAAACTGATATTCCCCTGTTCATGAGGTGGAGTCACAAAAAAACCATGTTGAACATTTGGAGTGAAAATACCAACGAATGCCTGAGGTATTAGGGTTTCCAACCATAATGCCCAACCCTGTAGAGAATGACAGGCATCAGGGGTGTGACTTGGGATTCTTGCCTCTAATGCTCATACCATGCCACACCCTGCAGCCAGTGAGAAGCATCGAGGTATGCCTTGGACTCTTTGGCCCCAAAGTTCACCCCATTCTCCTATATCGCACCCATCTCACTGTGTTTCCTAATGGAATGGGGTGCGCATAAGGACCAAAGACCCCAAGGAACACCGTGACACTTGCCAGTGTCTGCAGGGTGGGGTGTACTGAAATGGCGTGGCCGTTATGCCTGACGACCCAAAGGCACACCCCAATGCCTGTCACTCTCTGCAGGGTGGTGGTGGGGTTGGCTTCAGTTCAGTACTTCACTGCCATTACTATTACGCAGCTTTGTAACTTCTACACTACCACTGCCAATGCCAGCAAGCAAACATTCGGCATTGACAAATGCTTGTTTAAATTAGGCTAAAAACAGCAATTACAGCTTTTCTAGGAGATTTTACAGCAGTAAAAACAGTATCAAGTAAAGGACCAATCAGGGCGAGGCTGGAAAAGGCACTCACGTTCCGGTTGGTTGGCGGCTTTTGCTGTACCTTTCTGGTGCAAGTGTCCGGGCTTGTGGTCTCAGGCGGCAGCTATGGAAGTGCAGAATCGCCAGAGGACAATCTCGCTTCGGCTTCTGAGCAGGGAGCCCTGGAGGGTTCTCTGCATTCTGATGCAAGTGTCCGGGCTTGTGGTCTCGGGCGGTGGCTATGGAAGTGCCGTCTACCCGGGGGGACTGAATCTCGCTCAGCTTCTGAGCTGGGAGCCCTGGAGGGTTCTCTGCTTTCTGGTGTGAGTGTCTGGTGCATGTTCTACTTAAAGGGACACTGTCAACCCTTTTAGTATCATATTATTTCTAGTTGAAATCCTCATTTTGCAATAGCTTACATTCTTTCAAATTCTTTGATGTTGTATGTTATTTTATTTGCCTTTTTCCTTAATAGAACTGAAATGCATGCTAATGGTGTAATTATACCCAACCTTGTTTTGTTTCAAATCCTCGGTCTACTATTACTGCATACTTAAGAACATTGGGAACACCCCCAAACAGTACAGCTGCTCATTATACACTAAATGCCTCTACTGTCACTGCATCATGAGTGGCTAGACTGTGTTTTGGGGGGGCGCCCAAGTCCAGGAAAGATGCAGTGGGAGTTGATCAAGGAGTGTAACAAACATGCTTTTTGTGTGGTAACAGTATGGTTGACAGTTTCTTTTTCACTTTTACAACCTTTTAGGAGGCAGTATAGCGTAGTGGTTGAGAGCACTGAGCTGCAAACCTGGAGACCTGGGTTTGAATCCCATCAGCTCCCACTTGCATACTTTGTGACCCAGAGCAAGTCACTTAACTTCCTTGTGCTCCCAGGTTGCACCTGTAAACAAGCTTTCAGCTTAGTGTGTCTCTCCTTGTTAAACAATTGGAAACAAACAAACAAAAAAAAAGCATTAAGATAACAGGAGGCGTGTTATGTAGTTTAGTTTTTTATTTACCAGGTAGGTGTGCTAGACAAAAAACAGTTGCCTATTTTGAGGCATGACCTGTAAGAATACAGCAGAAGTGATCAAAAGGAATGACTCAGTATTCCAAAAAAATACAGGGTGTGGCACATAAAAATTTATTTATGATAACCGGGTAGGCCCACTTAGTCCAGTAATGGTCCCTTTTTCAGGGGCGACCCAGAATTGATTACATATACAACAGAGCATAGCATTTACAGATATTACAATATACAGTTGTTTACACTTTATATGCAGTGGAGAACAGTTTTCAACATGTGATACATGGCAGGTGCTAATATATGACTAACCCCGCTCCAAGACAGAAGTTATGGAGTCAGATATCAACAGTGAAAAGTGCACTGATTTTAGCTCCAGCAAGTGGGCTTTTAGTCCCTTTTTGAAACGCCCTAGTGAGTCACACTCCAGGAGATTTGGTGGCAATGTGTTCCAGATGGGGGGAATAAGGGCTGAGAAAGCCCGAGCCTTGGGTGGAATTTGTCGAAGGACATCGAAAAGCTGTCTGTTTGAGGATCTTAGTGTCCTGATATTCTTTTTTGTTCGCAGAAAATCTCCTGGGGCAGTTTAAGCCTCAATTTATAGGCTAGGCCTAGGGATGGATGTTGTAATCTACTTTCCAAGGTGAGCCAGGATAGGGCCTGAAGGACCTGACAGTGATGTTCTCGGGGGGTGCTCCTGCTGCAAACCAGCCAGTCCTATGGTACAGGGTTCTTAATTTCTGCATCTCAGTGTTTTTAACAGAGAGCAGCACAGGGGAGCCATAGAACAGTGTGGGTAGGAGGGTACTTTGGGCAATCTTAACATGTGAGCCTTAGGTATGATAGGGACTAAGCCGGTATAGAAATCCAATATTCTGATTCAGTGTCTTTGTTAGGTGATCTATACGGGCCTTAAGGGTGCTATCCTGGTCAATGGTAAGTCTTAGGTACTTCAGGGACTTGACTACCTCTACTTTTGACCGATTCGATAGTGAAAGATTTAACTTATTAGATCTATTTGTCCCAATGTAAATGTTAAATGGAGTACACAGTGAAGAAAGAAGGGTTACTATCTGGGTACCGCAGGGTTCAGTACTGGGACCGGTCCTTTTTAATGTCTTTATAAGTGACATTGCAGAGGAACTGGAAGGAAAAATATGTCTCTATACAGACGACACAAAGATCTGCAACAGGGTTGATACACTAGATGGAGTGGAAAGGATGAGAAGGGACTTGGCAAGGTTGGAGGAATGGTCAAATGTATGGCAGCTCAGATTCAGTGCAAAGAAGTGCAAGGTAATGCACCTGGGAAACAAAAACCCAGGGGAAGAGTACACAATGGGGGGTGAGATACTGACAACAGTAAAAATGGAAAGGGACCTGGGGGTAATTATATCAGATGACCTAAAGGTGGGCAAGCAATGTGAGAAGGCAGTAAGGAAGGCTGGGGGAATGCTGGGATGCATAGGGAGAGCATCAACAGTAGAAAACAGGAAGTTGTTATCCCTCTGTACAGACAGTTGGTGAGACCCCATCTGGAGTACTGTGTGCAGTTCTGGAGACCCCATCTCCTCAAAGACATAGAGTGGAGGCTGTCCAGAGGAGTGCAACCAAAATGGTGCAGGGTCTGCACCAGAAGACATACGAAGAAAGACTAAAGGAGCTTAATATGTATACCCTTGAGGAAAGAAGGGAGAGAGGGGACATGATAGAAACTTTCAATTGTCTCAAGGGAATCAACAAAGTCCAAGAGGGTAGCATCTTTTAGAAAAAGAGATGTGCAAGAACAAGGGGGCACAATTTGAAGATAGAGGGGGGATGACTCAGAGGTAACCTGAGGAAGTACTTCTTCACGGAGAGGGTTGTAGATGCATGGAACAGCCTTCCTGAGGAGGTCGTGGGGTCAAAACAGTGGGGGAGTTTAAGAATGCATGGGACAGACATAAGGCAGTGCTAGTGGGGGGTAGGAGGAAGTAGGCTTTTGGTTAACTAGGATCGGCAGCTTATCTGTTGGGTAGGGAAATGGGCAGACTAGGTGGGTCAAGCGGTCCTGATCTGCCATCAAATTCTATGTTTCTATGTAGACACTGCACTTCTTGTACAGACTCTGCTCCCTGATCTTATGGGACAGTGATGGGACCTCCGCACTAATACCAGGTCACAGAACTTAAACTTGAACATGGTGAACACAAGTGAAATGTGACACATAGAGCTGTATTTGGAAACAAAACATCTGGGGTCCAAAAGGGGTGCAATATTGTAAGTATAATAGTTTTATTTACATTAACTGCTGCTTTAAAATATCCGCAAGTAGGGAGAGGGCACTGTAACATTTTCTGGGTCATTTCCTGTCCACTTATGGATCTACTAGTGTTCCATGTTGTTTTTTTTTTGTTTTTTTTATCGTATTTTATCCTTCTCTCATCTCTCCATCTCCCGCATTGTTGGGAGCCCCAGTGGAGTCTGCCCCCACTTCTGCCACCTACATTAGCCTCCCGGGTTCCCCCATGGAGCTGCGTTTCTACCCCCCATGTGGGGCCTCTGCACCCCGAACACTTCTGGTTCCGTCAGGACCAGCCAGGCAGATGTGAGTCATGAAGGGTCTGCTCCAGAGCTCCTTCTTCCCGGAGCCTGGAGAGTATTTTCCGCTGTTCTTGCAGACGTGACATGTGCCCAGACATCATGGCGTGACCGCTGATGTCCGCCACTTCTTCCCCCTGTATCCTACTCAGCGCTTGCTGTACACCGGGCCTCTGCCTGGGGCCAGGCAAGTGCCGAGTCAAGCTCTCTCCCGGAGAAGATGAGCAGTCCTTGGGATGCTCAGTCTTCTCCCCATCCGACCCTCCGACTCCCGGCCTTGCTCCTGAACCTGGGTCGTCTGTGATGCAAGCAGTTGCGCTACCTCTGCGCCAGCGGGCTGACATGTTCCAGGGTTTTTATTGTTATACCCACGTTCAGCAGACATGACCTGTGCAGGCCTCTATTTCAGTCATGCCTTGAGCATGATCGCTTAGTAGGCACACCCTGTTTGACATTTGGGGTTGTTCTCCCTCAAACCGGCAGCCCCTCAGGCACTATTATAGTTTCAGTCCTGTGACATTCTCTGGCCACCTTGACTTTACTGGACTTGATGGACTCTTACTGGTCTGCTGTTAACAGCCATGATTTGTTAACTTGGATGAACTCATGCAAGTCCTTTAAAAAGCAGCTGACACCTACAGGAGAACTTTAAAGGTGATAGGAAACCATTTTTTACACTTCTAAATGCACTATTGTCCCTTTAGTGTATATTCAGTATGCTTATATGGTTTTGACCTTTGTTGTTAAATGAATAATTTTGTTGCCTTTGTAACTGCCCTGAATCGCCCTCTCCTCAGCAGTTACTGGTCTCTCTCTTCATACTGCCTGAACATTCTGTGACATCAGTAATACCCATTCCAGGCCATTCAAATGAATAGCTTGGGATGGTGTTATTGATGTCATAGAATGTCGTAGCAATATGGAAAGAAAAAGCAGTAGCTGGTGAGGGGAGTGAAACTCTATGTAGCTGTGAGAGCACCCCAAAGCTAGATTATTTATCAAAAATTGGTCCAAGCATATCGGGAATATGTAACTGGCATGGAAAGGAATATCAGTGGGCAGTTAACTATGTAAAAATAATTTTCTGTCTCCTTTAAAATAAAAAATAATATTTGAACTCCATTCAGTTTGTATTTCGCATTAGCTCTGTATTTCTTTTTTTCATTAATAATTACTGAAGTAATTCAGGGCCACTATAGCTATGCATAAAAACTGGATCTTTGTCCCTTGAGGGTCCATCACCTCTAATTGCCTATTCACCATCTTGTGTCACAATTCCCCGCTTGTGGTATTTCAGCAATTCCCATGCCAACAGACTGATGTCACAGCAGAGGATTATGACTTCATGTGAGAAATAAACTGTAGGGACAGATGAACTCTTTGAGATGGACATTTATCGTGTGTACAGATTTTCTCAGTAATAAGTAACGTGGAGGAGAAATCTAAAGATTTATGAAATACAAGCTGAACTAAATATTGTTTCCCAATGTTTCCCCAGAGGGGTCAGCAGCTCATTGATTTAATTTGCATCTCTTCACCCTTGTCCTGTTCTCTAAAGCCGTATTTACACAGCAGTAGCACTTTCAACTCTGACTGCAACAGCGTAGTCCTGACCACCCATGACTTGATTGTCTGCCTGTCTACACGCCCCCTCTCTGAATCACTCCAGTCTGTGTTGGAGAGGGGCCGGATGGCAGCTCATGGAATTGTGAGCCACTGAATGGGTTGCAGTGGCACACACAGTCCACACGGCAGTTGAAGCCACTGTAAGCTGTTCGCTACGTTCAGTGTTCCCAGCTTGCTAGGGAATCTGGGAACATGTTATCGGTGTCTTACGAAGATTGAGTGTCTGTCTACACGGTTTCATTTGTACTGGAGCAACCCGAGCGCTTGTGTTACTCCAGTGCAAATGTGACCATGTAAACACGGCTTCAGGTTGACAGGGACAGCTAACTAGATAGTACCCAAAATTTTGTAAAGATTTTAAAAGGTGAGCCTTCTCTTTTTGCATGCAGACAGATTAGGATAGCCTGCCAAAACCCCTTCACCAAACCACTAACCTTTACTTGTTACAGAAGCTGTTGCTTGAGCAGCTTAGAGATCCATGTAGAGGCTATCTCCTCTGAACCCCCTTCTCTTATTCTCCCCACCAGTAATTACTGATTTGTGTAGAATACTAAAGCCCTCCTGCCCCTCTGGTCTCCGTAGCACTTGTGTGTAAAGCGGAAACCCTCAACACCTGGGGCTATTATCCCCCTTATCTGCTGTGGTAGTATCCTGTTCATGTGAAGATGGACAAAGCAATAGGGCCAGAAGGGGTACATCCAAGGGTACTGAGGGAGCTCAGAGGAATACTGGTTCTGTCTTAACAGCTCACTGGAAACAGGAGTGGTTCCAGAGGACTGGAGGAGGGCGGATGTAGACCCACTACACAAAGTGGTAGCAGGGATAAGGCTGGCAATTATCGGCCAGTCAGCCTGACATGAGTGGTGGTAAAATTAATGGAATCACTGCTGAAGGAAAGGATTGTGGAATAGCTTGAATCCAGCAGGTTACAAGACCCGAGGCAGCATGGGTTCACAGGGGGACATCATGTGCCCTACTCGGTTACCAAAAAATAAAAATAAAAAATGTCAAACAAATCTAATGGATTTCTTTGACTTGGTGACAAAGGATTTAGACCTGGTTGGAGCAGTGGACGTGGCCTACCTAGATTTCAGCAAGGCTTTCTACACCATTCCACGTAGGATCAAGCTGGGTAACTTAGGATTTGTTCCAAAGGTGGTAAACTGGATAAGAAATTGGTTAGGGGATAGGTGGCAGAGGGTGGTGGTAAATGGAGTTCACTCAGAGGAAGGGAGGGTGATCAGCAGGGTGCCTTAGGAATCACGGTTAGGACTGATCCTCTTTAATGTCTCTATAAATGACACTATAGAGGAACTGGAAGGCAAGGTCTGCCTCTTTGTGGATGACACCAAATTCTGCAACAGGGCTGACACTCTGTGGGGTGGAAAGGATGAGCAAAGACCTGAGAAAACTAGAGGAGTGGTCAAGGGTATGGCAGCTGGGTTTCAGTGTGAAAAATTTCAAAATAATGCACTTAGGGCACAGAAACCCAGGGTCTGAGTACAAAGTGGGTGGAGTGGTATTGACCACCATGCAGGAAAGAGACCTGGGGTAATCCTATTGGATGACCTAAAGGTGGCCAGGCAGTGTGACAAGGCAGTCGGGGCTAGTGGTATGCTGGGTTGCATAGGGAGTGGTATCACCAGCAGAAAAAGAGAGGTGGTGTTGCCTCTGTATAGACTGCTAGTAAGAGCCTGCCTAGAGTACTGTGTCCAGTTTTGGAAACCACATATTCGGAAGGACGTAGGCCCCGTCCACACTACAACGCTCGGGCCTGGTAACGGATGTAAAACGTTCTGTCTGGGGAGCGGTACAGGGCGTCCACACTGTGGCGGTGTCTGTTACGGGACCGGCACGCTGGTCCACGCCGGAGACAGGTGACCGTTACGGTGGCATCAATCCCACAATGTAGCTCGCACTGCACAAGGGGACTCGGTGCCCGCGGCGATCCACCTCGCCCGTAATGTTACGAGGCATAACTATTTCATAATCGCTGTTGAAACCAATTCATGTGGTTTCAACAACGGTTGCAAAAACGCCTTCTGTAACATTACAGGTGTAAATGCAAACCATTGCGGTAATAGTTTGGGCTCTCTGTAACATTACAGAGGCGTAGTGTGGACGGGGCCATAGAATGGAGACAGTCCAGAGTAGGGCAACTAAAATGGTGCAGGGTCTGCATCAAAAGCCCTACGAGGAGAGACTAACGGACCCCAATATGTACACCCTGGAAGAGAGGAAGGAGAGGGGGGGATAGGATGGAGACATTTAAATATCTCACGGGGGGTAAATAAGATATAGAAGGGAAGTAGTTTTGCAGAAGAAAAGGTGCTCAAGAACAAGGGGACATGCTATGAAGGTGGAGGGGGTAGATTTAGGACAGATGTGAAGAAGTACATCTTCACAGAAAGAGTGATGGATTCTTGGAATAGCTTTCCAGCAGAGGTGGTGGGGGCGCAAAAAACAGTGGTGGGGTTCAAGTGTACACGGCAGAAGCACAAGGGAATCGTAGTGGAAAGGAAGGGGAGGGAGAAAGAGCTGTAGAGCAGGTGTGGTTTGTGGTAATAGTATAGGCAGGAAGAAATTGGCAGATTGGATGGGCCAAGTGGTCCTTATCAATTAGTAAGTCAATTTTTATTTTACCAGGAATAACACCATTGAGCAGGCTCATTTACAGGGTGGTCCTGGATGGACACAACAGAGAATGGGCATTTCAATGCATACATTATTTGTGACAAATAACAGTAATTATGCAATGGCTATAAAATTAAAGAACTCTGATTGGCTAGCTGGCACATCCTAGCCGTGGTAAATCCTGGCATTAGCAACAGAAAGAGGTGCCAGCAAACCTCCGATGCCCATTACCATAAGCTGAAGTAGTCCGATCGAATTTTGACGCTACCACCAGACGCCATCTTCGTCGCCGAGATTGCGGTAAAAATAAATTCAAAAGGCTGACCAAGTGGATACGAAATCAGTGTGACCCAAGCAAAACACAAACCGGAAGCTGCCTTGTAGATTCCTTGCTGCAGTCCAGTTAAATTCGGAAATCTGCCTAAACCAAAAAACACACTGCCCTCCCGAAACAACTGCAAAAAAAAAAAAAAAAAGGTGAAGCAGAATACCTTTGTAGTCAGTGTAACTGACTTCCAGTAATGGTTGATCCTTCCTGCCTCTGTAGCACTAACTGGTGACTCCGACATCCGTCCCGTAACAGTTCAGACCCATGTTTCCTCTGTTGTCAAGACCATTGCCTCCCTGGTAGATCCAGCATTTGATCCCTGCATTTTTAACAATTAAAAACAAAAAAACTCCACTGAGTCACTCCTTTCCCTTTCTTCTCCCCATAGAACCGAACCTGGAAGCAACCAGGCCGAGGACTGCTAGTGCTCGTACCACGTTCTGTCACGCCGTTTCTAGTGACAGAAGGTAGAGCATCATCTTGTTTTCTTCATATTAAAACAAGAAAATGTTAAGCATATGGGCTGCACCTGAAATACCAGAGAATGCGGTGTGCTATAGAGGGGACACTGTCTTTTTTTCCTTTTAATAAAAAAACATTGAATGTGTGCTGGGGAGAACTAGGATGACAATACCTGTGTGTCACATCGGTTGTGTCTGCCAGACTACATCAGGACTTTCTGTCACACACACAGTAACATGCTATTACTGTAACCGTGCCCCGAGTTGGGGAAGGGGTGTCCTCAATACTGTACCTAGCAACAGGGCACTGTTTTTTATGGCATAGGAATGAAGGAAAAAATGCATTTTTTTTGTACAGTTTATTTACAGTATTTATGTCCGCAAAAAAAAGTAGGGACATTGTATAATCGTAATAAACCACTCACTCCAGGGTATGGGTGTTGCTGGGGTTTACCCATGCCTGGCATTGTTTGGTCACTCGGCCTGCGGCTTTGTGACCAAACTATGCCATTCGTGGGTAAACCCAGCATCACCACACCCTGTCATGGTTTTGTGCTTAAACAGTTAGAACAGAGAAGATCTAGATTACACAATGAAGGAGACAGTGCAGTTGAGGTATGTGCATTAAACATTCTGCAAGACACAACTGTTTAAGGGAAAGAAGAAGAGAAAGGAATAAAAATACTTAACACACTACAGCAGAACAGATCCGGAGTTTCAAGTGCTATAAGGCGGTGCAACACAGAGCAGGCATCTTCAAAGGAGAGTTGAGTACAGATTATGAGAAACAGTTATAATTGTGTAAAAAAGCGGTTCAATAAGGATTTAAAGGTATGCAGGCAGATAATTTTTAGTATGTTTCAATGACCTTTGGAGGGTATTCCATAGTGCCGGGAGAGCATGGCTGACCGCAGATTCACCATAGTGGGACCTTACCCTCGGTATATCTAGCAGTATGTAGGTATATCTCTTCAGCGAGTAAGTGCCTGGTGTACACTTGAAGAGTTCTGAGATATAAGGAGGGAGTTTGTGATACCTCTACAGGACCATAATGAGGCATTCTTTAGTCTTCTAGTGTGAAGCGAGGACCAGCCAACTTGGGCATAGAGAGAACAATGGTGAGTTCTAAAGGGGGCATTGGTGATTAAATTTTAGCGCTCTGTGGCAGTGTGTGTCCAGTTTAAAGGAAGTTTTCGGTATAAGGCAGCTACTCGCATATTGTGGTGGCTGCTCTCAGCGATAGTTATTCCAGCCATACCTTAGTTATTTCATGTGTAATTTCTGTATGGAGATAGGCAGCCCGATCATTTGAGTGCCCCGGTCATGGTGACATGCCCCCGTGCTCAAGCATATAATGATGTGTGACCAGGGAGAGCGTGGGGATGCGCACCATTGAAATGAATGGTGCTTGATTTCTCTTCCATTTTTAAACCTCAGAATCACCAGTTAGAGATTAATGAAGGTCACCACTCGACTAACATGGCCTTTGTTAGTCAAGCAGTGACCTTCATTAATTTCCAAGTGGCCATTCTATAGCTTAAAAATGGAAGAGAAATCGAGCCCCATTCATTTCAATGGGGCGAACCCCCATGCTCTCCCTGGTCACACATCATTATATGCTTGAGTGTGGGGGCATGTCACCATGACCGGGGCACTCTAAAATGACTGGGCTGCCTATCTCCATACAGAAATTACAAGTGAAATAACTAAGGTATGGGCTCATATTAATTCTTCAAACTAGGCTGGAATAACTATCGCTGAGGGCAGGTACCACAACATGTGAGTGGTAGCTGCTATCAGTAGGAAAATAACTTTAACAACGGCTGCTTTTGAACACTGACCATAGATAAAGTCAGCATAGTCAATGAAGGGAAGGAAGGAAGGTTGTCTGGACCAGCCTTATTTTTGCTTCGTGGGTAAGTAGGTGCTTGATTCTAAAGAAGAGGCCTAGCCTCTGTTTTAGTTTCTTGGAGAGTTCCTCAGTGTGGGCTGTGAATCATAAATGACAATCAAGGCATAAACCCAGATGTTTAAATTTGTCCACTGCCTCGAGCGATTCACTGTTAAGGGTCATTGCCTGGTAGGTGTGACCAGGGGAAGTCTTATTTGCAACTTGGACATGGGGAGGGAAGAAGCATGACCTTTGTTTTTTTTTTTTTTTCACATTTAGCAACAATTTAAGATGGAAAATATTTTGTTGAAGCAGGTTAAAGTTCTGTTGCACGTCTATACAGGCAAACTCAAGGGAAGGCCTGGCAACATATAATACTGTGTCATCAGCAACGAGATGAACATTGTAAATCACAAATAATAAGGTCCCAGTGTGGCTCCCTGGGATACTCCTCTGGGTAGAGGTCACCTTGCGCTTTTACTTGTTGCTCTCTCTCTGTAAGGTAACACAAAAACCATTGCATGGCGGTAGCGTCTATGCTAATGTCTTTCAGCTTGTGTAGAAGTATTGTGAGCTCCATGGTATCAAAAGCCTTACTGGGATCCAAGAAGACTGCGTTGATATGGTGTTTAATGTCAAGCGTGGTTTGCCAGTCATTGCTCACCTTTGCTGGAGCAGATACCTTGCTGTGTTTTGACCTAAAACCAGATTGTAAGGGACTGAGAGTGTTACAAGTGTCCAAATACTGTCTTAGCTGCATGTTAACTAATTTTTCAAGTAATCTAGATAAACTGAGTAGCAAAGATATGGGCCGATAATTATTGAGGCTGCAGGGATCACCAGACTTAGAGGGGAATTGTGTGTGCTATGTTCCAAGATGAAGGAAGGACCTCTTGTGTGAGAGACCAGTTGAATAGATGAGTGATGGGTGCTGTCAGAAAATGGTGTCCCAGTTTAAGGAATAGGGGTGCAAGCTGATCGGCACTGGCACTTTTTTTGGTGTCTAATGAGATTAAAAGGTCCTTGATCTGTTTAAATGAGATCGAATTGAAGCTAAACTTGGGAGGTGGTTGGGTGCCTGAGAGGGTGGCTGGAGTGGGGGTCTGAAGGGAAGGGCTGTGTGGGAAGGTTGCTTGCTGGAGATGTATCAAAGGCAAGCCCTGCAGTGGCAAAGAGGTTATTTAAAGTGACTTTCTGACTTAGCTGAGAGCAGCTACGACTCACGTATTGTGGTAGCTGCCCTCAGCAATAGTTGTTTCAGCCTGGTTTAAAGAATAAATGTTTTTGCATACCTTAGTATTTTCAATCATAATTTAAAATTTCTTTATGCAGCCCAACTGGTTCTGAAAGCCCTGGTAATGGTGACCACCCCCGCTCAAGCACGTAATGACGTGTGACCAGGAGACACGCACCATTGAAATGAATGGGGCTGGATTTCGCATTGATTTTTAAGATCAAGGATGGCCACTTACAGATTAATGAAGATCACCGCTCCACTAACAAGGGTCATGTTAATCGAGCATTATCCTTCATTAATCTGTAAGTGGCCATTCTTGATCTTAAAAATGAATGCGGAATCCAGCCCCATTCATTTCAATGGGGCACGCCCCCGCACTTTCCCTAGTCACACATTACGTACTTGAGCATGGGGGAGTGTCACCATTACCAGGGCTTTCAGAATCAGTCAGGCTGCCTAGAGAAATTAAAATTATGAGTGAAAATACTAAGGTATGCAAAAAAAGGTATTCTTTAAATCAGGTTGGACTAACTATCGCTAAGGGCAACTACCACAATATGTGATTAGCTGCCCTATATCGGAAACGTCCTTTAATTTAAAAGCCTAACGTCTGTGGTAGGCAAAGTAATGGAGGGCATTATCAAGGAGAGGCTTGGGAGGCAGCTGGAAAGGTTAGGGCACTGGGATGATAAACAGTATGGTTTCGTCCTGGGGAGATCGTGTCAGACCAACCTCGCTGAGTTTTATGTCTGGAGCCCTGGACAGACATTGGCTGGTGAACGTTCTTTACCTGGATTTCAGCAAGGCATTTGATTCTATACCCCACAGTGGTTTGATAACAAAGCTGGGGGGGATGGGATTGGGAGGGCAGTTGCTCAAGTGGGTAAAAAATTGGCTTATGGGGCGAATACAGAGGGTGATGGTCAGTGGGATAGTCTCCTCCCCCAGGAAGGTAATCAGCGGGGTCACCCAAGTTCAGTATTGGGGTCACTCCTGTTCAATGCCTATGTCTCGGATATGAGGGGGGCTTAGGAGTAGGCTATCTCTTTGCGGATGACTCTAAACTGGGAGCACTGGCGGATTGGGAAGAAGCAAGAGAGACAGTCCCGGGGGACCTGGATACCCTGGAGGGGCGGTCAAGGAGGTGGGGATTGAAGTTTAAAGCTGGGAAATGTAAGGTACTGCATTTGGGGGTCAGACACCATGGGGGGTTCACACATATATACACCCTGGGGGGGTTCACACTGCAAGCCACATCGGGCAAGAGGGATCTAGGGGTGGTGGTAGACGTCAAAATGAATAACTCTGAAAAGTGTAGAAGCACCGCCGTCAAAGCAAACAGGATACTGGGCTGCATAGCCAGGGGGATTACATCCAAGAGGAGGGAGGTGATCATCCCTCTGTATGATACCTTGGTCAGGCTGCAACTCGAGTGCTGTGTACAGTTCTGGAGACCTCATCTGAAAAAGGACATAGCACTGCTGGAGGGGGTCCAGAGGAGGGTGACCAGGATGATTCAGGGCATGGGGGGGGGGAGGCCCTATGAGGAGAGATTGGAAGAGCTCAGGCTGTACACACTGGAGGAGAGAGGGGAGACATGATAGGGGTCTTCAAGTATGTAAAAGGAATATCCAAGGGTGGAACCAAGAGCTGTTCAGCTAAAGAAGGGAAACAACTGGGGGGAGATTACAGGGGAACCTAGGAGACATTACTTCACTGAGAGGGTGGTGGAGCCATGGAATGCGATTCCCAGGAGGCTGGTGGAGGAGGGCACAGTGGAGAGGCTTCAAGAAGGGGTGGGACAGGTACAAGGCAACTGAAGCCAAAGAAGACCCTCTCGGGGGCTGGGGGGGGTGGGAATGCAAGCACCCTCTAGGGGGCTGGCTACCGAGCAGACATGACAGACCATTTGGCCTATTCTGCAGGCTTTTAGTATGTTAATTGCTCCAGTATGTGGTGTTTATTTGTGAAAGTGTCTCCACCAGAAACGATCTTAGTGGGCAGGGATGGAGAAGAGCTGTGCCATTCAATTTCCCTTAAGATTTGCCAGAATTTAGTGCCATCATTTTTGGAGGAATCGAGTGCCTTTTGGAGATGCACACAGCCAGTCTCTTCGCTTTTGAATTTTAACACCATCATTGAACAAAGGGTTCTTTCAGCTGTTTGGGAACTGCATTGTGTTTTCCTCGCTCGCTGGCTGAAGCGGGAACTATTTTATTTTAAAACTTAGAGAATTAGTAACATAGAAACATAGAAGTCGATGGCAGATAAGGACCGCAAGGCCCATCCAGTCTGTCCATTTCTTTTTCTACCTTATGAATGTGCCATAGGCCTTTTCAAACAACATGAAGTCTTGCTGTATTCTGACCATTGCAGTTAGCCCCAGCCTTTAAACTGCCCCGGAGAACAAAGGGTTAACTTTCTATGCAGAGCATAGAATGCTGAACTCGAGCTCGGTTGAGGTCTCTGTCTGGAACCCTTTGAAATCCAACCGTCAGATTCTTAGTCGCTCCGGAGATTTCCCCTTCAGCTCGGTTCGAAAGTCTGTTAAAGTCTCTGTTAAATTGTCTGTTTTAAACCGAATTTATTTCCGCACATTCGGTTCAGTCTCTCTCTGTGGTACCGTGAGTAATACATAGGTTTGTTCTTATTTTCTGTGTGGAAATTGTAAAGTGTTAGATCGGTTCGGCTGAACCGATCACTTGTAGCGAATCCTTGTGTTTTACTTTAGAGTGTGGTTACTGGTCCTTATCGGTTCTAAAAAAAAAAAAAAAAAAAAAAACATATTTTGAACATTTTTTTTACAATACCAGTGACACAGTTAGGAACCGAAAAGGGAGTCTTGCCTGGCGGTTGCCATAAAAAGAGTAAGAAACCCAAGAAAAAAAACGGGCCCACTGGGTTTCAACACTGCAGTGAGTGTGGGGAGGTCTTTGCTAAGGTTAATCCCCACACCACCTGTGTTTATTGTCTGGAGTTTGAACACCTCGATACAGACTGCCAAATTTGTAAAAATCTTCCTAAGTCTACCCTTGAAAAGAGATTAGGTAGACTGAAGGAAAAGGAGGCAGACAAGTACGCTGACCCGGATGGCAAGCCCGGTTCGGTTCTGACCAAACCAGAAGGACCAGGGTGATACTTCTTCGGGCAAGAGGAGAGCCGATCCTGAGGGATTGGTTCCTACAAAAAGGAAACGCAAAGAAAAATCGACCGGTTCGGATCCAGAGGTTCATGTTCCGACCGCCGAGGAGATAGCCAGAGCGATTCGGATTGTGGAATTGCTTCACCTGGTTCCAACCGATCCGGCACCTTTTGGCAGGGGTTCGGTTTGGTTGGTTTCCCCGGTTCAACATACCCCTGAAGATTTTCATGAACTGGAGTTTGAGGAGGAGGGGGAGTTTGAAGATGATGATGGTGAAAGTCTGGATGTGCCTGTGGAACCAGACATCTCCCCAGACAGACCTTATGGTGTATCCCCTCCTAGGCTTTCTGAGTCCCCTTCTCATTTTCTGTTTCTCAGAAAAGTGGCTAAAACCCTCCAGCTCGCTATGGAGGAGGCAATGGAGGATCAAGAGGAGCCTGATTATGTGGAAATGATGGACATCCCAGAGTCCAGGAGACTGTCTACTCCCCTTCACAAATCCTTTGGGAAGCAGACACAAAAAATCCTTAAGTTTCCCAATTGTGTACCTCCTGTTGACAGAAGGATGGACAAGAGGCACACGCTATCAGGCTCAGATACAGAGTTTTTATACCAGCAATGCAGCCATGTTGGACTAGTGCATGCTGCTGCCTGTGATGAGGCAAATATTCCCTTGGCTTAACACCCCCCAGATAAGGACTCCAGGAAGATTGATGCCATGGCAAAAAAAAAACAGTACATGGCATCTTCCTTGGGACTCAGGCAGGTGAATTATATGGCCTATACAGCCAGGTACCAAAAGTCCAGGTGGGACACTGTACTGGCACTGGCTAAACGGGCCTCCCCCAGCTAGCCAAGGAGCTGGAGGAAGTGGCTGCAGATGGGATTGAGACATCAAAAGTACAGTTTCGTGCTGCTGTGGACTCCAGTGATGTGTCATCAAGAGTCATGGCTACATCTGTGGCTCTTTGGAGAATAGCTTGGTTCAGATGTACTAGCCTCTCACAGGACACCCAGGCTAAGGCCATGGATTTTCCTGTAGTGGGTAATTCTCTGTTTGGGGAGCAGACAGAGAATTACATGAAGAAAATGGACGAGTACAGGACCACTTATAATAGTGCTCAGGCCAAGGAGAGGCAGGCAACTCCTCAAAGGCAGCAGTCTAGGGGCAGGCCTTTTCATAGGCCTTTTTACCAAGCACAGGCCTCTTCTCCCTTTTCACAGAGGGGGTTCTTCAGAGGGAGAGGCAGAAGGGGGATGAGCAGGGCTGCATCCACTCCTCATCCTAAGGCACCTGCCAAGCAGACACCCTGATGGGTCTGCCCAGGTAGACTCTCCTATTCCAGTAGGAGCAGGCTGGCTTACTTTGTCCAGGACTGGATGTCTATTACCTCAGACAAGTGGGTCCTGGAAGTAGTAAGCAAGGGACTGGTTCTCGACTTCAGAAAATTTCTGAAGATGAGAACCAGATCATTTCCACCTGCAGGTCTCTCAGAAACCCTTGCCTTAGAGGCAGAGGTTTCATCTCTTCTGGCCTTACGAGCCATAGAGAGAGTTCCTACCCTACACAGGGGCAAAAGTCTGTACTCCAGGTACTTCCTTACCCCAAAAAAGACAGGGGAGTGACGACCCATCTTAGACCTAAGATACCTGAACAAACATCTTTTTAAAACCAAAGTTCAAGGTGGTAACTCTAGGAATAATTCTTCCCTCTCTAAGGCCAGGGGACTGGCTAGCCTCCCTGGACCTCAGAGATGCCTATTTTCACATTCCCATCAGGTGCTCCCACAGAAAGTACCTCAGGTTCGAGTGGCCTGAGGGCCACTATCAGTTCAAAGCAATGCCCTTTGGTCTAACATCAACCCCAAGGGTTTTCACAAAGTGCCTGGCAGTAGTTGTTGCCTTTCTAAGAAGGCAAAAGATTTCCATTTTTCCATATCTGGACAACTGGCCCATAGTGGGCCAGTCTCCAGACCAAGTCAAGTCAGACCTCCAAGTGACCCAGCAAGTGCTCACTTCTCTAGGATTTTTTCTCGACCTTCCCAAGTCAGTTCTTGAGCCAGTGCAGCTCCTTACCTTTATAGGGGTAGAGCTGGATACTGTCAAAGCAAGAGCGTTTCTTCCCCTGGAAAGGGCAAGAGTTGTTACAGAACTGGCTTCTTCCTTCAGCATTCAGGTGTTTCGACCACCAAGGCATTTCCTCCAGCTCTTGGGCCACATGGCAGCTTCTACAGCAGTGGTCCAAGGGGCAAGATTCCAGATGAGGGACATTCAGTTCCATCTGAGGGTCTTTTGGTCCCAAAGGAAGGATTCCCTCACCAAACTGATTCTAGTGACTCGGACCCTGATCCAAGTCCTTCAGTGGTGGCAGGATCAAGACAATTTAAGGCAAGGGGTCCCATTTGCCACTCAGTCTCATTCAGTGGTCCTTACCACGGATGCTTCCCTTCTGGGCTGGGGAGCCCATCTGGGGGCCCTCACTGCCCAGGGACTGTGGTCCCCTCAGGAATCTCTTCTCCATATCAATCTCCTAGAACTCAGGGCAGTTTTTCTGGCCCTGCAAGCTTTCTCTCAGTCAGTGCAGAACAAGGTGGTTCAAGTCAGAACAGACAACACCACCACCATGTGGTATATCAACAAGCAGGGAGGCACTCAGTCTACGGCCTTGTGCACAGAAACCATGAAGTTGTGGTCCCCCGGCTTATTCCCTGCAAACCTCTCTGATAGCAGTCCACCTTCCAGGGAAGAACAACGTGCTAGCAGATGCACTGAGCTGGATCTCGCAGGGCCATCACGAATGGTCCATGGACCCTCTGGTCTTGAAAGTGATTTTATCAAGGTGGGGCACTCCAGAGATGGATCTCTTTGCAGCCCCAGACAATCACCAACTTCCTCTCTTTTGTTGCAGACCCTCAGTCTTGGGCTCAGTCCCTCTGGATGCTCTGATTCTGAACTGGGAAGGAAAATTTCTCTATGCCTTCCCTCTACAGTTCAAAGTTTTAGTCAAGATAAGGTCACAACCTTGCAGAGTGATTCTGATTGCTCCAGACTGGGCCAAACAGCCTTGGTACCCCTGTTGCTGTCCCTAGCAGTCCATCTTCCCCTGTCTCTTCCCAGGAATTACAACCTGTTAACCTCCACTCAGGGGAGGATTTGGTACCCCAATCTTCAGTCTCTCAATCTCAAGGCATGGCTCTTGAACAGTTGGAGTATGCAGATTTGCAACTGTCTCAGGGAGTTCTGGATACTCTCAAAGCCTCTCAAAAGCCCGCCACTAGAAAAACCTATAACTCCAAATGAAAGAGATTCAGCATTTGGTGTTTCAAGAAACTTGTTTCCCCAGACACTGCTGAATTGCCTACAGTTCTGGATTATATGGTCCATCTGAATGGCTTAGGCCTCAGACCAGCTACTCTCAAGGTGCACTTGTCAGCTGTTTCTGTTTTTCTGTCAGTGGGGAAGTCTTCCTCACTATCATCTCATCCTGTGTTCTGTAATTTTTTTAAAGGATTACTTCATACCAATCTTCCCTTTAGAGACCCTGCCCCTGCCTGGGATTTAAATGTTTGCATTGCTAAACTTATGCAACCCCCCTTTGAACCTGTGTCCTCGGCAGAGCGTAAGTACTTGACTTGGAAAACTGTGTCTTTAGTAGCCATTACCTCTACCAGAAGTATCAGTGAATTGCAAGCCCTGTCAGTGGAACCTGATTTTATCTCCTCATAGGGATAAAGTGGTCCTTAGAACCAATAGAAGATTCTTGCCCAAAGTGGTTTCAGATTTCCACTTGAATCAGTCTGTCTCTCCCGGTTTTTCTTCACCGATCATTCATTCTTCTTCAGGAGAGAGGAGGCTACACAGTTTAGATGTTAAAAGGGTCCTTAGCTACTATATAGAGCATACCGAGGGTCACAGGTTTGATTCCTTCCAGTTGTTTCTCACTTATGGAGAAGTGGAAAGGGGCAAACCTGCCACCAAGAGAGCTGTTGCCAGGTGGATTGTGTCTTGTATACAATTCTGCTACGAGAAACTAGGAAAAATTCCACCCTCAGGCCAGAGGGATCACTCCACCAGAGGTAGCTGCTTCCCTGGCTGCTGCCAGGGATATCCCTCTCTTAGAAATTTGTTAAACAGCCACCTGGAAAACAGTCCATACCTTTACCAAGCATTACTGTTTGGATATCCAGGCTAGGAGTGATGCTCGGTTTGGCACAGCAGTACTTCAGAGCCTATTCCCAAAGTAGGTTCTGTCCCTCCTCCATGGAGGTACTGCTTGGTAGTCTGCAATAGTAAGAATACAGCAAGACTTCATGTTGTTTAAAGAAAAAATTACTCACCTTAGTAATTATGTTTCTTCTAATGGAATCTTGCTGTATTCTGACATCCCTCCCTGCCTCCCCTCTCAGAACTTGTTTTTGGGAAGTGGGTGGGCAGGTGCAGTGTTGCACCTCAGGGGTGCCCTTTTTACACCTCCTTCTTTCTGCTTGGGTGTTTGTTTTATTATTATTCTTATTTGGGTTGTTTTTTGGTTTGGGGTTTCCTGACTTGAGTCTTCCTTTGGGAATACAAAACGTTTTATTGCCAGTTGGCTAGTAAAAATTTTACAATTTCCACATAGGATAGTTAGTGAGTGTTTGCTCGTAAGAATCTGACATTTGGATTTCACAGGGCTCCAGACAGAGACCTCAACCGAGCTCAAGCTCAGCATTTTATGCTCTGCATAGAAAGTTAACCCTTTGTTCTCCAGGGCAGTTTAAAGGCTGGGGCTAACTGCAATAGTCAGAATACAGCAAGACTCCATTAGAAGAAACATAATTACTAAGGTGAGTAATTTTTTCTTCTCTGTCAATGGCCTATCTGTTCATACTCATCTCTATTGCTCCCTTATGCCTATCCCATGCCTGTTTGAAGCCCTGCACTGTATTCATATCCACCACTTCCTGAGGTAGGCCGTTCCATGCATCCACTGCCCTTTTTGTGAAAAGAACTTCCTCACATCACCCCTTAATTGGCCTCCCTCTAATCTCATGCTGTGTCCTCTTGTTCATAGGTTCATAGGTGTAATATGAGTTTAGAGTGAATTCCCATTATGAACTCTTCTCCTTTTGGCGAAATTTAAATTTCTTCTCGCCCATATATTTATCCAATTCAAATTTAAATAGTTCCAAATCCTCACTGACAACCACTTCTGTTGGCAAAGAGTTCCATAAGGGAGGTAATCTCTGAGTAAAAAATGTATTCCTGTTAGATGCATTATTTATTTCTGTTCTAAACTTCAAATTATGCGATCTTGTATCATACCCTATTTCAGATCTCTGAAGACAGAGTCTCGCATAAGGCCTGATCACGAATAGCTCTAAATGCTAGACACATGTCACCTCTAAATGCTCTGTATTCTAATGAGAAGAGACCCAGAGATTTCAGCCTTGTAGAATAATCCTGTCCTGTTAAACCTCTGATCTTTTTGGTAATTCTTCTTTGTATTTTTTCTACAGAGCAGATTCCTCCCACAGATGCTGGTGTACAGAAGGGAGCACAGTAATCAATGTGTGATTTTACCAAGCTGGACTATAAAGGGATTAATACTTTAGCTTCCCTACTCTTAATATGTTTAAGAATGTAAGACAAAGTACCATGACATTTTTTTATAATGTAATTATTGTGAGAGTTAAATTTTATATCTTGTGTTCTTATAATTCCCAGATCTTTGTCCTGCTATTTTTCTTATATTGAAACATGTTAGACTCTTTCACCTTGTTAAATGCCCTCAAGGTGTTTGAATGTTTCAATCATATCACCTCTCTCTCTCCTTTGCTCTAGTCTAGGGTATACATATTGAGTTCAGTTAATCTGTCCTCATATGTTTTCTGATGCAGTCCCTGTACCATTTTGGTTGCCCTTCTCTGGACTGCCTCAGTTTGGTTAATGTCTTTGTGAGGGTGTGGCCTCCAGTACTGCACACAGTACTCCAGATAGGGATAATAGTGAAAGCACTGTGAGCCATTCCTGTTAAAAAATAATTGTGATCCTGATGGCTCCAGCTTAGCAGTTTGTTAGGAAGCAGCAAATAGGCCAGAAACAACAGTAAAAGAGCTGATCTTAGTTTCCTGTCTGAATTACAGTGGGAAACTAGCTCAGAATAGGACACAGTGTAATCCGCCTAGTCCTAACCCAATCTTACAGTACTGTGCTGCGCTCCGCAGCTCCTGGTAGAGCGTAAAACTCAGAGCAGGACTTGGTACAGCTGCCTAGCTGGGAATTGTGCTTTTCTGAGCTGGATTTATTGTTGTAATTTCAATCTGGGATGCTTTAACTCACTAAACTCATTTTGCTAAAGTACTAAACATAGGTGGCTCCTGCCTGTTTTTGTAGCCAAAGACATAGTCAGAAGTTTAATTTAGTGACTCAGGATTTTTGCCCTCCCCTCCACCCCCTCCCAGGGCTCCTTTAAATACACGTTCACCCCGCCCTACTTACAGGAAACTACTCACCATTGGCTACTACCATTAGTGTGTTTTTTTTGTTTTTGTTTTTTGTGCTGTAAACTCATAAAGGCACACATCAGTAAGACTGAGTGACTGCTTACCTTAAAGGAAGCACATTCTCCTAAGGAAACTCACCATTAGAGTTAATTTAGCATTTAAAATCTTAAAGGCACACACTTCTATTTTAAGACAGTGTACCTACTCAGCTACTCAGATACTTAAGCCCACCAACATAACCCTCGCTGTGATCAGTCATCTCGGACACCCTAGAATCTTCAGTTCCTCTACATATCTCCTTTGCTTCTAAATCACTCCTTCACCAGCCCCATCCCTCCTTCTGGAAGTGGATCGCTTCTCCCCCTTCCCCCTGCCCTCTGTTATATTTACATTTCTCTTGATAAGGAGATCCCCATTAAACACCTCAAGATCTACTGCAAGTCTGCTTTCTCCTCTATATCCTCGCCATTTGAAGAATTATATTTTCCTAGGTCTCACCACGCTACTGTGACTTTTCAGAAGTGACGTTCCTAACAATCTCTATACCCCAGTGGTTACTCTGTCAACTTTACTTGAGGTCTGCAAATAATTCTAGGAGGTTTGGCCTCTAGAAGACTGCCCGTCATCATTGTCCTGTGTCATGTTACAGCATGGCCAAGCTGGGCAGTGCTATTGCATTATTATTTATCTTATCCTTTTCTCTGCTTGATAGAATTATTACGCAGTGCCTAGCCTCCTTGCCTCAAGAATCCTCACCCCTATATTCTAGCCAAACCTATGTCAACAATTCACTTTCCATTCAACTTGCTTATCTCATGCAAAAAAAGGATGCCTGCTACCTTGGGGTACGTACTTGAACCTCCCTGCACTTGTTATGTAGGATTAGCATAAATATACCGTAGGCCTACAATTCTTAAAGTTAACTCCTGCCATACACTTGTCCTTACTCCTCCTCCTAGCTGGAGACAGAGAAGTTAACCCTGGCCCTCGGAGACCTCAATCTGCTTCTGCCCCTTACACGTTGAGGGAAAAAGGCATCAAAATCACTCATTTAACGCTCAAAGCCTCTGGCCTAAAATAGCTGTGATTCAGGTATGGGCAAGTAATCTCAACCCGGACATCCTTGGCATAACAGAAACTTGGTTGAAGCCCAGTGTACAACAACATGAAATTGATCTCCCTGGCTACTCCTGCCACAGGCATGACCGTTTAGGTAGAAGGGGAGAGGTGTCTTAATATATGTTGAGTCTAAATTTCAAGTCACTTTGATCTCTTGCACCCCCCCCGGCATGCCTCCCAATACAGAAAATTTATTTATCTCACTAACTTTAGGCAATGTTAAGAAACTACTTATTGGATGTATTTACCTACCCCCTTGGTACGCCTCCAATGAACTGCTTTCCCTTATGTTGGCATTGTCCGCTCTCCCCCCTCATGACACAGTAATCTGTGGAGATCTCAGCATTGATTGGCTGTCCCCCCACAAAAACAAGGCCCGTACACTAGTCTCTGACGCAAAGTTCACCCAATTTATCTCCTTGCCCACAAGACATGACTCCAAAACAGATACTGCAGTGCTGTTGGATTGGTTACTCTCTAATTGCCCACATAGGATCAAAACAGTCAGTGTTTTACCAGATTGTATTAGTGACCGCTCTACTACCTGCTGTGTGTGGCGTAATAATTTTGATGCCCCACTACCCATAATACATGAATCCAGGAAAATGTGTCCGTTTAACATAGACCATTTCTCTATATCTATTAGTAATGCTGATTGGACAGCAATTACGCACCTCCCCTCAATAGACCAGGCACTCGATTATTTTATCCTTCCCTTTAAAAACATTATCAACAGACATGCTCCACTTACTAGATGTAGATCTAAGGGTATTAAGGCACCATGGTTCTCTGCTGAAATCAGGACCCTCATGAAGAGTCGTGATGCAGCCTAGGAGACCTATAAACACAGCCTCCTTCATTCTGATTATGGCTATATTATCGACAGCTGAGAAATAAGTGTAAAAATAGGATACAGGGTGCTAAACATACCTATCTCAGCTCACTTCAGACTGAGAATCTCAGCAAGCCCAAAGAATTCTGGAAAAGTATCAGTTCTTTGATCAAAGGTAAATCGACCCAATGTCCAAGCTCCATATCGTCCGACGACCACCTCCTTCAAGATCCCCCGTCCATTGCAGAAGGAATTAATCTGTTCCTCACTGACCTTAATAGGTACACAGCTCACCTGCTGCCAGTCTCTGATTTCTCTATCCCTACTCAGCATCACGCCGCTCTTGGCTCCCGACCCCCTTTCCACCCAAAAATAGCCACTAGAAGATAAGTCTTCAGGCTGTTGTCAAATCTCAAGTCAGAGAGCTCCCCTGGCCATGACGCATTAGAACCCGGTTTCTCAAACTAGGGGCAGCAGCACTCGCGGCACCTGTCTGTGATCTTCTAAATAGATCCATCCTCTCTGGTGAAGTACCAAGTCTTCGGAAAGTGGCTGTGGTGGTCCCCCTCCATGGGGAGGACCCACGCTGTGGAAAATTATAGGCCTATTTCAATTCTTTGCCCACTGGCTAAGATCCTGGAGTGGATCCTGCACATTCAGCTACAGTCCTACCTAGACTTATCTCATCTTCTCACAGACTGCCAGCATGGCTTCAGGAAGGGCCATAGTACTATTTATTTTTATTTATTTAGATTTTGTTGACCGGGTAAGTGCACTCGACAGATTCTGCCTATTTTTCAGGCATGACCTGGGGGAGGGGGATACAGATGAATGCCAACTGACCTTGAACCAGATTAAGCTAGTACTACCACAGCCCTTGTCAAAGTCTCGACTGACATTCTTAATGCAAGTGATGCTGGTCTTCTAACCAGTGGCGTATTCGTCGACTTGACTAAGGCCTTCAATCTAGTCAACCACCACCTTCTCTTTGGTAAATTGCATCAGTTAGGTCTAGACAGCTTAGCACTCACATGGTTCCATGACTACCTCACTGGAGGATAGTGAAGGGTAAAATGGTCTGGTTCACTCTCCTCTTCAAGGCCTATCTCACATGGAGTACCCCAGGGTTCTATTCTTGGCCTGATACTATTCTCGCTTTTTATCAGCTAGCTCCCCAACTTCTGTGGCAGTGTGTCCGTGCAATTATATGTTGATGATGCAATCTTATACCACTCATTTAACAATATAGTCTGGCTTAACCAAAGCCGTAACTCTGATTTCATTGTGCTCGAGACCTGGTTCTCTGTCAATCACCTAGTTCTAAATATGAAAAAAACAAAAGCTGTGCTTTTCCATAACCTGTTCCCCAAACCTACCAAACTGCTCCAGATTAGTACACAGTTAGGAGACCCCATAGAGGTGGTTAGTACTTTTAAATGTTTATGTATTTTGCTGTTTGCTGCCGAACTCACCACACGTATGTACCTCACTGTATTTATCACGTGCTATATCATCTCTAATGCTGTTAGCTACCTATTCAGTCCCTGTTAAGCCTGTTATTTTTCTGTATGTCAAATTTTGTTATTGCCTGTTATCTCACTGTATGTTAACTTGACTCCCTCACTGTTCTTGTATGCATCTATCTTGTAACCCTCCCGGGTCGCACCTGAAAATAGGCACATGGCTGTCTAGTGTGCCTTACCCGGTTAACAAAAGCAAATAAATAAATAAATACTGAGTCGACATCCCTTCTCTCTATTTTGTTCTATGGTGCCCCCTCTACTACTCTCTGCCCAATCCTCTTCCCTTGCAAAGGTTTGTCAACTCTATCATAGGATTGGACGTTTGCCCTTGGACCTGACTCCAGAAAACACCACTATGAGGCCCTGTATTCTCTTCAGTGGCCTACCTATGACTCAAGGTTACAGTTTCACACCTTATGGCTTGTATTCAAACTTACCAAGCTCTTTAATCCCCCTTGCCTAAGGGGAATCGTTTACAAAAAAGCACCCACATGCTCACTTAGATCTACTTCCTTGCCCTTATTAGCAATCCAGAAGATGCAACGCCTATCGGTTAAGCACTTATTTGCCTTCTCAGCTCCCTCTGCTTGTAATTCCCTACCCCAACTTACTCTCCTGCCCCACCCTATCCTCCTTCAGAAAAGAGCTTAACTCTTCCCTACTAACCCCCTCCTCTGCAATTGCTTTAAATAACCCTTCTAGCATCATTAATGCCTAGTCTGTTGATCTGATAAATGCATCTTGTAATCCACCTGCTCTCATGTTCGCGCTATGTATATATTGTATAATATTAGTTATCCTGTTTATTTATATATGCTTAATGCTTGATCTGTTTTAAGTTACTTACCTGACTTTCCACTGTAATAATTTTTGCAACATTGTTAAATCTCTCTGTATCCTATATATTATTATTATTATTATTATTATTGTATTTATTTATTTATTGTACTGTGTTCACCATTGACACCCAGGTCGTCACTGAAAAAAGGACTGCATGGTCTCAGTGGACTTACCCGGTTTCCAAAATTCTAATAATGAACAATAAATAAAAATACTCCACTTTAGCGGACCTTATGAGGTTTGTACACTGATTCCTGGCTGCCTTGAACGCTGTACAGATGGACACTAGCTTAGTTTTTCCCGAGTCCTCTTCCGTAGTGCATCTCTGGCCTGTAGAGATGTTTTTAATACACTGGTAAACCAAGGGCAAAGTCTTTTCTTTGTTCTTGCTTTCACTATTGGGGCGTGTTTATTAATCACATTCAGAACGTTATTGTGGAAGAGGGTGCAGGCCTCGGAGACTGTGGGGGCAAGGTAGAATTCTTTCTATCTTATGTGGCTCAGCTCGGACAGGCAGTCAAAGCAGTTAAAGTTGAGGAGATTCCTTTTATATACGAAGCTAGAAGCAGATGCAAGCTTTCGTATGGCCCTCACACATGCTGTGACCCTATGGTTGCTGATGTCATTGTGAAACACCCTGATGTGGGAGAGTTTGTAGGGTTTATTAATGAGAATTAAGTCAAGGAGGCCACTATTTGCCAGGTTTTTGCTATTTGGATGAGTGTGCTCGGGGATGAGCTACATGAGGCCATAGACATCTCATAGCTCTTTTATAGGTTTAGAGCTCGGGGAGTACCAGTCGAGATTAAAGAGCAGGTAGCTACTGTAGGGCACCCAGCTCCCCTCGAACATATATAATTGTAGATCTGCTCTACTGTTGAGGGGCATTAAAAATTCTATGCGCTTCCCTCGGGTTAAAAAATTATAGCACCCCAAATTTGCACCCCCCATAAAAACAAAGCCTTGTCTGACATGCCTCCTTTTGTGATGTCAGACATTGAAGGCTGCTTGTGTGTGCTCCATAGATCTATATTGGTGCCATTTGGCAATGATGTTTAGTACTACTTAGAGCTGCCACTTGGAACAGTGAAAGTGACCGCTCCAGTAAACAGGGACTGTTACTCCAGCGGCTGCTTTGATTTTTCTACATGGCACCTCTAAATAGTACTAAACACCATAGACATATTGCATACATACAGGTTAATGACATGCACCCTCAGTATTCATTTTGTGACATCACAAAAGGAGGTGTGTCAGACAAAGCTCTGTTTTTATGGCAGGTGCAAATTTGGGGTGCTATAACTTTTTAACCAGAGGGGAAGCGCCTAGAATTGTTAATGCCCCTCAACAGTAGAGCAGATCTATTGTATATGTTTGAGGGGAGCTGGGTTCCTGACAGTAGGTACCTGCTCTTTAAGGTCACCCAAAATGATAGTTTCTGTGCTATGAGCATCCAAGAAGGTACAGAGGTGGGGTAACTGTTTGAGTCCCCCCCCCACAGGAGGTCAGTATTCACCCTATAACAAATATAGGCTCATTTGGGGATAAGGAGACCTTTAGTATAAGGCATTCACACTCTCTAGCTGCAGTGGATGACTCAATTATAGCTGCCTCGAATTTGTCAAGGACATGTATTGCAACCCCTTCCCCTCTGGTAGGCCGATCAGTCCTCAAGACGTCATAAGAGGGGATGTTTATTTCATGGTTTGGCGTGGAGTTTCTTAACCATGTTTCTGAAACTACCAAAACATCTGGCTTTGTATGGCAGGCCCATGCGTGTAATAAATCGAACTTTTTGAGTAGGCTACACATGTTAATATGTAGGTTTTTTAGTTGTATTAGTTCAGAAGGTGTGTTGATATGGAGAGGGGGTCAAGGATTCAACTCCACATTCCCAGAAAAAACAGTAATATCAGTAGAAGTTTTTTGAGTCTGTAGGTTAGCACTTTAAGGGATGTTGGCCGGCCCAGATTAGGGGTCAGTGAGTTTGGATGAAATTTGCGAGGCAGGACACTGTGGTGAAGGAGGGTGGACCCATAAGCTGCCACTTGGGCAGGAAGGTTTGTAGGTTCAGGAGTGTGAGGTATTAACACATTAGTGTGCCAAAAGTTCAGACAGTTTTCAAGATACTGTGTTGCAGTCGAACATTTCAGCTGAGCTTGTTGAGGTTGGGTAATTGTGTTAAGAGAATTATCCATGGTGCTAATGGAGACATCACTGATGTAAAATGTGCCTGATATAAGGCAGAGTAGTAAGGCCTACTTCAAACTATTTGTCCCCATGTTACTTGCTGCTGATTATACCGGGGGGGGGGGCGCGGAATGAACAATTGTACAATGCTGAATTGAAGGGGACCTGGGGGAATAGTAAGGGGAGGCAAAAAAGACAGTGGATCCCGTACCGTGCTGTAACAAATATAAAGTAAGAGAGCAGTGATGACCTCTGGTGGTCCTTCAGTATATCCTGCAGAAGTGAAATGGGGTCTATGTGGGGTTTAAGTTTGAGCCGATGCCCCTAGTGGTAGGTCCCTATAAGTAGCTTGTGGCAAACTGAGGTGATAGTACACAGCGTACTATAAATAACCACAGTATCCTATGATTCTGTGAGTGAACACAGTAGTCCATGTGGGACTTGGCCAATAAGGGGATGAGAAACACTTAACCGCTTAGTGCTCCCAGGTTGCCCCTGAAAACAGGCACTTGTGCCTAGTGGGCCTTACCCAGTTACCAAAGACTTAAAATAAATAAATAACAGGCAGTATAGCTCAATGAATAGAGCACCGCCTTTAGATGGGCCAAGCGCTGGGGGTGTGGGTTCGAACTGTGCACTGTTGGAGGTCTAATGGGAACATGGAGAGATACCCCAGGGTAGGCAAGGGATGGGAATTGTAATGCGCAGCTCTTGTCCCTTGATGTTAAGAATGCTTAATTGTTACTATCTATATCAGGTGCAATAGTGACCGCTAGTGGTCAACTTGTATAAGCTGTAGTAGGGTTATTGGGGAGATAACATGAGGAGACAGCTGACCTGTCACATGCCTAGGTGCCCTATAGACAAAATGCCTGTCCAGGGTGGGTGCGGCAGCCACCATGGTAGCGGCGGGCCAACAATGCTCCTCAAGAGTCTTGCTGTCCTGTACCTGGTTGGCAGGCCCTCTGTGCTGCAGTCATCAGCCATCAGATTCTCTGTTTCTGTGTTTGCAGCTTGCATTTGTGTGCCCTTTTAGAATTAGTGCTTATGTAAACTAACCACTTTGTGTTCTATGCTATACCAAGGGACCCCCCATGAAAACAAGATGCTGTATTGCATGGGGCCATCTCACCATCTATTTGATGAAACTTTTTCCACTTTGGGTATGTTAGTTTTGACATTTTAGAATTTTTTTTTTTTTTTTAAAGTAAAATATTTACGAAAACAAATCTTGGAAATCATTTATTCCAGCTTTAGTTCTTTGATTGTAATTTGAGGCCGAGACAGGTACTGTACACTGAGCCAAGACAGGTACTGTACACTGAGCTGTGACAGCTCATTACCAAGTGCGTCCTTGAGTGTGGGTTACAGGGACATGTTTCTTTGGTGGGGAAAGTTTACTATGACACTCTTCTTCAGGGAGTGCCATGGTTTCTTTAATTTTCACCTGGACAGTGACCAGAGATGGGAAGAAGGGTCTTTGGTTAATGTCTCATCCAAGGGACAGCACTGAAACAGTGCAGCTCCTCCCTCATAGTAAACTACAGTATCAGTTTGGGAAGAGTACCCCAAGTGCCTGAGGTTAGACTAGAACACACAACCTAATGAGTCACTGATATTTGTGAAAATTCAGGTCAGTTAAGTTCTTATTAACTTTGGTTTACTAATAATGTTTAATGGAAAACAAGAATGGAGACGTGTTAAGTTAACCATTATTGCAGACAGGACAAAAGATTAGTTTCAAGGGGTGTTTTGCTACAGAACGAATACCAGAACCCTTTCAGCTGAGTTTGTAATATTCCACTAAATTGTATCCATTTTTGAAGATACAGAATCATACATTTGGAGAATTAGCTGTGCATCCTTGCGTGGCCCAAGATGTTCTGTCCCAGGATCTAGTGGCATGCCAGTGCTCTAACCGGTCTGCCAGTCTCAACAGGCAAGACTTGAGTTGTCTTGTGCCAGTGAGGGCTGCAGGCTGGTGTTCCCACTCCTGGTGTAGAAGGAAGCGTAGGTTCTGGTTGTCGTATGACCAGGTTCCCAGTTGTCTATGAGTAGTTTTCATATGTCGTAGGGAGAGCTTGGCTTTGCGAAGTATTTGCTAACAGTCAAGAGAGTAGTTCCCATACCTCTCAACTGTCCCTGATTTATGTCAAACATGAAAGTTACAGACTTGTCCTTCCTTATAAATAGCATTTTACACTAAGCCCCTTATTCTACCAGCTTCCTGAGTGGATATCACCAATTTTGAAGATTTGTCCCTGATTTTGGTCCTTTCCTGATTTTTTTTTTTTTAAGCCTTGTCCCTGATTTATGCAGCAAGGGGTTGAGAGGTATGGTAGTTTCAGATCCAAGTTTTATTGTTTGGCAAATAAACCATTACAATATTCTAAAAAAAAAAAAAAATAAATAAAAAAATAAATAGATGCACAGTATAAAATCAGAATATTTCCAAAACGCTCAGACCATTAATAATGCATGCTCAGAATCGCAGGTCAGTCAGGATATTTTCTGCAGCCTGGGTCTATGTTTATAGTCGTTTGGATCTTTTACCTTATTTAAATACTGAAACAAACACATTGAAATATAAGTCCATTGGCTTTCCGTGGACCTTAATGTACAAGAGCTACAACTCCTGTTACATTTTATTTAAGCAACATGAGCAATATTTAAGTTGCTCAATGAGTTAATTTCAATAACCACCATGGGGAAATTGAAATGTGGAAGGAATCACAAATGCTCCAGAAATCAGAACTTGGATCTCTAGCACCATTTCAGTTACATAAATAATTCATCTTGTTAAAGCTTCCTTGTTAATGTGTATTAAACTCGCCATCATATTTTTCTATGCTTTTCAAGGCACAGCTCAAACAGCACCTTGTAGCTAATGGCTCCTGTGACTGCTTCGGCTAATTGTGGTGGATGAGCTGTGGTGGTTCGTACCTCTATAGTTTAGGTTGATGCCAGATAAATCTGGAAGGAGAGGCTGGAGGCATACTCTAGAGCCAAGATGCAAGGTTTATTAGCAACAGTTGGAGCACACAGAAAAGACTTGGCATTCACTATCACACACTAGAAAGAATGAATAAGATTACCGGAACTACAAACTGGCCTCACCAATGTCATATAAAAGTCCAGGTGATTCAAGTCCTAAGGATGTAGCAATCCGATGCAACAAGCTTGGGTGTGAACCCAAGAAAGCGCTTCCTATACAGGCCATAAAAGGGGGCGTCCCCCAGTGAAGCAGAAATAGAGGGAAGCACTGTAGGCCTCCTGGCCCTGGGAAGAAGGTGACTCCTGGTGTCACTGAGGCAAAGTCTAAGGTGAAGAGCCTGGTTGAGGAAGGGTGTTGAAGCCTAGTTGTTAGGTGAAGAGAACCCTTATCTGGAGTTGTCAGCTGCGGTGACCTCAGGCAGGAGGGCAGGTGCTGTCTAGTCAAGGAAAGGACGCTGGGTGCGATGATCCACTGGACGTCCTCTGGGTAGGTCCCCAGAATCCTTACCACCTCACCCCTGCAGCTTCAGAATCTGGCAGTCTTCAGTGTGACCTCTTGATGAGCTACTGGAACACGAGACACCTACGGACGGCACAGTCACAAGCATAGCGACCCTTGGTATGGCCTCTTGCGTGGGCCACTGGTACTTACGCCACCTTGTGGGATGAGGCACAGAGCCTGGCAATCCTCGGCAAGGCTTTAGTATAGACCACCAGTACTGTTGCCACCTTAGAACAACGTCTGTGCAGGAGAATGTGCAACGTGACTCCGAGTTCAGCAGACGACTGAAGTCCCTCAAGCTACAGCCAGGGTGGCTCCTAACCTGACTCACTTTGGAGGGCTCTAGCTACCAGCTGGCTGCCACTTACGACTGGCAACTCAAACCTAGGGTGTCGTGGTGAACACTTGGAGTTAGTGGAGGTTGTTGGAGGTGGGTGCAGGTGATACTGGGCTTCCCGCAGACCCTCCCTGGGTCGAAGAAGAGGCACTGGAGGAATCCTAGATGAGATGTGTGCAGGAGCCCTGGAAGAGAACAAAAATTAGAAACCTGAAAGGCAACACCCCCCCCTTCTTTTACGACCAAGAGCCTTACCACTTGGGCCGGGATGGCCCCAAATGCCTTCAGAGGAAGTAGCAGTAGGCAGTTGCAGCAATCGGTGCCCTCAGGGCAGTGCAGTCACACAGGACAATTGAGCAAATAAGGCAGTGCAGTCATGATACACCAGGAATAAAGTAGTTCAGTCACTTGAGCTCTTCATTTAGATATAGCAGTTCAGTCACAGTAAGTAGTTCAACCACTTGAAATGGTTTGAATGAATACAGCAGTTCAGTCACAGTAAGCAGTGGGTCCAAAGACATACCTCTCAACCTCCTTCATCACAAATCGGTGACAAGGCGTAAAATGATCAGGGACAAATGACCAAAATCAGGAATACATCTGATAAAATAGTAATATTAGTTTCAGAAGTTGTATACAACATGCTTCTTGGTGTGAATAGCATTTTCTTAATGAGAACTAGACCATAACATCAATGGCTAGCATTATTTTGTGATTCCAATCCCTTCTCTTTAGTGCCAGAAATGCAAAATTTAGGAGGGACAGAAGATATTTCTGAGGCAAAACCGGGGACATCCCTGAAAATCGGGAACAATTGAGAGGAAGGCAAGCAACAGGAGATTGCAGGCAGATAAAGAAAATACAGTTTGCTCCATGGGCATTGAAACAGTTTGATGACCCACCCCTTTGTTAATATGGATAAGCTCTGGGTGTCTTCTGAATATTGAAGAGGCCAGGGTACCTAGTCTTTTTGTCCCAGCTATGGGCTGCCCCGCCCTTCTACTAAATATGGATAAGGGACTAAGCTTTCCCCATTACTAGGGCTCAGATTACCCTGTGACTCTTGAGAGCAGGATTCTCTTATAATCTGCTTTGTGCCCCTGGAATCAGTCCTTCACAGCTAACAATAACATGAAATGCACCTTCTCACCAATAATACTTTGACCTGGCTTTACCTAGTAATTCTTTGATTCTTGGCTGAGAGGGAGTGCCCCAGTCTCTCTATTTGGAGCACAGACTGCCTAGAATGTTAGTCTAGCAGAGATTCCTTCAAGAGAGGAGCTCACAAGCACCTTTAATCTTGATCCAACAATTATTTGGTTTAAACTCTTCTAGCTTCTGCCTTCTTGATTCTCATTTCTCCCTCTCTCTGTCGCTATACAATTGGACAAGGTAGCAGCTTTCCTCCACCCTTGGGGGGTGGGGTTACAATGGAAGCAGTTTAACAATTATAGACAATAATTACATAGTACAACAATACGATTGCTAAACAAACAGTTCTCCCCCTGGATGGAGCAGGTTTAGCTATGACTAATTATTAAAGGAATTGCTGGCCAACAAGCCTACTCACCCCTGGAGTTCAACAAGGATTTCTGTACCCTAGGGAATGCACAACCACAAAGGAGTGATAAGGCCTCTTCTGCTGGAGCCTGCTGCATAAAAGGTTCGCTGGGTGTGTTTCCCGGCCAAATAGACTGATTTGCCACACTGGGGGACCCGACTAAATTGCAAATTTCTGCAGAAAACTGACCGAGGCTGCTACTGGAGATCTTCTGAAGGGGAGCTATGCCAAAGGGACCCAGAGGATTCGCTTCAACCTCCTAACAGGGAAGCCGACATCCATTTCCTTACCGTCTTTCACCCTCCCTGGTCAGACTTTCTTCTGTCTCCAGCCTGTGCAGTGCCTCCTCTAGGCAGAGGCCATCCTGGCTACCTGCCAGGGGATTGGCTCCTTCATCCAGAGGTCAGCCTCCTGAGGCTGGGTCAGTGGCATAAAAAAAAGTCTCCAAATTTGGAATCTACCCTGGCCACAGGGATTGGCTGAGAGGGCTCAGCCTGGCTTCCTTCTCCCCGGCTGGGTCAGGAATATGGCCAAACTAGCTTGGCCTTGGCTGACTAGGTGTCTGTCTTGAGCAGGGGGGAGGTTTTCTTTTAAAACCCTGAATTTAGACTGCTAGGACTGTTTGCTGGAGAGGGGCCTGTTCTGTGTTTCAGAGGGTCCCCTAAGTTTTTCAGGGATTTCCAATTAAGCTGCCAGGGTCCCCATAACTGTCTGACCCCTCATGTCTCTGGGGATCCCCTATTTTCTGTGATGCCCACGGTTCCACTATTTTCTGTGGTGCCCTCAATTTCTCTGGGGCAGCACAGCTCAAACAGTACCTTGTTGCTAATAGCTCCTGTGACTGCTTCGGCTAATGCATGCCACACATACCCTCTTCGGGATTCCTGTGGCTTGCCATGCTTCCTGTTATTCTTTTTATTCAGTAGATCTACCTCTACTTTGCTTGCTGCCTATTTCCCTTTCCTTCCCCAAGCCCCTAGTTTGCCCTTCTTTCCTCCTTGACTCTCCCTCTGTCCCCTTCACTGATGCCCTCCCCCCCGGAGCAAAGTTAGACAAGGCCTTTTGGCTGCTCCCTTCTATCTCTTATTACCTTCCCCCTCCATGGTACTCCTCCTTATTCTCCCCTCTAGCCTTTTACCGCAATGAATTTGTGTATAACTAATAGTGACTGTATCCTTTTTAGTAGATAGATAAAAAAACTGTTGTCATTTTTAGTTTCCTGTTAATCTTCCTTTGTTTCTATGTGACCCACTAACATGGAACCTTTGTAAGCGATCACCTGCGCTCAAAGGAGTTAATCCTAGACAATAATTAAAAAAAAAAAAAAAAAAAAAATTGAGGAAGAAACAGGTAACATTTTCCATACTACTATCTCCATCATCCTGGCTCCAGAAAAGGAGCCAAATTAAATGTAGAGGCAGCAGTTAGAAGACCCATAATAACATAGCACATTTTGAACATGCCTGTACAGAATTTCAGTCAGCCTCCCCTAGGCAGCAAAAAATGCAATTTAGCGGCTCTGGGCATAATAGAGTCTAGCATATTGCTTCCGATTTCCACACGAAGTAGCACTCAAACAAAATGTCCTAAATAGCCTAAGTAGTCAGAGCGCCATAACTTAAAACGGGTTCACTTAAGGCAAGCCATGTTATACACATTATGCCACTAAAGTCCTAAGCAGAACATGTAAAAAAAAAAAAAAACATTTATAAGTATACAGCTCCTACGGTGCTAAAAAGGAGAGGGCTCCATTTATGCTTAGAAGTCCATCAGTTCACAAGTGGAGGATAGAAAGCTCCATTTATAGAGGAAATCATCAACCCACAGACAGAGAGAGGTTAATTGGCTCCATTTATGCTCAGGAGTTCGTATTCCGTAATTTGTTAGTAAGAGTTAGTGGGAGTTTAAAACTCTGTGTGTACTCAAAATTATTCAATTAATACAAACATGAACAACATCAAGGTTCCTTCGATAAGAGGTCCTGCAATTAAACCTTAAAAAGTACACATCAAAGATAAAACTGTAAGGCTCCATTTCTAATGCAAACTGAAGGAGCCGCTTTAAATCTTAATTTTGAAGGACAATCGATATATGGCTCCCATGTCATGGAGTCCACTATATAACTTTTAACCCCATCTCCATGTTTCCACAATTATTCTTTGTAAATCATTTTTTCTCTCCAATTTCCCAGTTTTTCCAGGACAAAATAATTTCAAACATCTTTCAACATACAATAAGTGTCTTGTTTATCTATTCCACCTGTTCCACTCAAGAAACAGAGAGAGTTCAGCTCCATTTTTGCCTGACTCAGCCATTCAACCATGTTTTGACAGTTGAAACTTATAATGCAGCTAGAGTTGCTTCATAATCAGCCAGACTCTTCATTTGAAATCAGATTTGACAGTCTATAGCTCCCACATTACATCGGGGCAGCATAACCCCTGGAGATCTCTGTAAATGACCGCCATCAATTTTCACAGCTCTGGGATCCTCCTGAGTTCTCTCTAGCACCTGGGGAAAGAAAGGGAAAATAACGCTCCACTAAGCACCGTAAATTCAGTGCAACAGGCGAAGTGCTATAGTCCCTGTACCCTTAGGCAAAGGTATCATACCTTGTTTTAATATGTAAAAGCTTATAGACTGAGGATAATCCTCTGACAAAAATGCCCCCAGTCCATAAGCATCTCCTCCAAAGCCCATGGCATTCTCCCTCACTCCACTTCAGAGTTATCTAGCGGAACGCCAACAACTGTCGGTGGGCCTAATGACCATTCAAAGGTGAGACCCGGTTTGCAGCATGTTAGGCTGGGGAATTAACTCTTATCCTAGGGCTAAAATTAACATCATATGAGGTTCATTCGTGAAAAATTAAAACTTTTGCCTACTATTTAGAAAAGTGAGCACTATAGAGCATAAATGAAGCGGTGCCATGGCACACCGCTCCAAACAGCTCTAACTATTCAGTCCTAGGGACTCCTAACGACCAACTGGCTCACAATACCCCAACTAGCTTCAGTAGTCCTAGCAAGCTTTTGTACTTAAAACTGAACCAGCAGTAAAATGAAAGAAAACTAAAAACGCTGGTTCAGATAAAAAAAAAAAAGTATTTGCTCACCATGGAGCAAAACCATGCAAACAAACTTGTGGCAGCGCTATGGAGCGGAGCAGCAGCGTGCCCATCTTGCTGCCCTCCCCCGAGAGTATTCTGACTGCTGCCATTTTTTTTTTTTTTTTGTGCAGCAGCAAAAAGACGTACCAAAATTCTTGTGATGATTTAACTCTGGGCAAATTACTGGCTTTCCACTTTATTATGAAAAGAGACAGATTATACTGTATTTATTTATATATTTAGGTTGACTGGGAAAATCAGACTGGGAAGCCTTTCCTTTTTTCACCCATGTCCAGTTGGTTCCCTTCCCTACTACCACAGCTCCCTCCTCTCCTGCCTCCCTCTTCCTCTTACTCACTTTGACCCACTGATGCAACCTCCCCCAGCCTATCCCTCTCCCTCATAGATAGACCTCTGCAGGCCAGTCAGCCTTCTCTTACCGTTTTCCCCATCTTTGGTCTAGCTCCCTTCATGATCCGTTCTGCTTTTCTCCCCTGCCCTAAAATTCCTGCTCCGCCTTTCATAAATCAAACAAGCCAAACTATATCTTGTCAAACTGCTATAGCCATTTGGTAAAATGTAGTAACTGACGTGTAGTAATTGACGTGTATTCGGAAGGGTCGGAAAAATTGGTCCCTCGGGTCTGGTGGGGGGGGCGGGGTGGACGGATTGGGGTAGTGGGTGCAAGGAGGTGCCCCGGGGCAAAATGGGGCCTGGAGAGGGGACCTCCCTATCTAGTTCCCATACCCAAGGGCTCCACGAGTATTGGGCAAGTGACCCGCTCTTCCATCGCCACTCCTCCAACTTGGGCACTGTTATGCAATGCCAGGTCAATAAAAAACAAGACAGCAATTATTGCTGATCTTGTTGAGACATCTGACCTGGCTTGCATCACCGAGACCTGGCTGGATGGGAATGCTGGCCCGGTATTGGAGTCTGCAGTTCCAGCCGGGTACTTGGTGATACACCACCCGAGATTGGATTGTAGGGGTGGGGGTGTAGCCATCTGTTTTAAGATGGAACTGGGCCTTGTAGAAGGTCCAGTGTGGATCACCAGATCCTTTGAGTGTATCGTGGAAGCAGGTGTGGGCGGCAGGATTCTTCTCATCTACTGTCCACCTGGAGAGGGGAAAGTTTTCCTGCAGGAAGTTGCAGACTTCATGGTCGACATATTATTGGAATCTCCCAGGTTGTTGGTCCTGGGGGGATTTCAATGCCTGGGTCGATGATGAACTCTCACTGTTTGGTCAGAACTTCCTTCAACCGATTATCTCGTTGGGTTTCACACAGGTAGTTACCTCTTAGACCCATTTGCGAGGTCACTCTTTGGACCTGGTGTTCCTCCTGGGTATGGAGGCCGCCAAGATGGTGGTGGAACCGGTCAGATGGTCAGACCATTACCATGTAAGGTTCAGTTTCGGGGATCCCCCTGTGAGACCTGCGCCTTTGGAGATGGTCCGCTACCGCCCTTTGAGGGGAGTTACCCCAGAGGGTCTGATGGTGTACTGGACCTATCGAGTAGGCCATTGGAAAGCTTGGATCCAGGAGACCTAGTTGTACACTATAATAGTGTGGTATAGGGGGCCCTGGATTCCATAGCTCCTGTCCGTGTTCGCCCTCTCCCTCTCCGCCCTCGGTCCCCTTGGTTTGATGGGACTTTGAGGGAGTTGAGGAGAGCAGGGTGAAGGTTGGAAAATTGTTGGCGGAAATCCAGCTGGGAGGAGGACAGGTTTAGATTGATGGCCCATTATTTGGACTATCAATCAGCAATCTCCCGTAAGAAGGCAGAGCTCCTGTCCAAGGAAATTGCTGTAGCAAAGAATCGACTGGCTCTGCTCTTTCGGACCGTGGACAGGCTGTGCAATCCAGCCTGTCTTCGGGACCGGAGAGCTTTTTCACAATTAAAGTGTGAGGAGTTCGCTCAATTCTTTGCAGATAAGGTGTCCTCCATTAGGTCAGAGATCCACTTGACTCGTTCAAATGAGCAGAGTGGTGGTTGATGGGAGGGCACGGATTCCCGGTCTGTTTGGACGGATTTCGACCAGCCAGCGATCGTGGATATCGTGGAAGATTGTTCAGAGCTTGCGACTGACTTACTGTAGTTTAGATCCTGGTCCAACACACCTCCTTGTGGGGTGTTTGGATGTCATCGGACCAGTCCTTGTGGAGATAGTCTGGTGCTCGCTGGACCAGGGGGTATTTCCGGACATCCTGAAGGAGGCCCTGGTGACACCCCTTTTAAAGAAATCTTCCTGCGACCCAGACTATCTTGCAAACTACAGACCAGTCTCTAACCTTCCCTTTCTGGGGAAGGTTATTGAGAAGGTAGTCATGTTGCAGCTTGAGAACTTTACCACCACGATCCTCTCCAGTCTGGTTTCAGAAACAGGCATAGTACCGAGACAGCACTAGTTCGAGTACTTGTTGATGATCTGATAGCGAGAGATCGGAGACATCGTTCGATCTTGGTCCTCCTTGATCTCTCTGCAGCATTCGACACTGTGGAACATGGGGTGCTGCTAGAATGCCTGCAGTTCCTCTGCGGACTGTTTGGTACAGTCCTCAGGTGGTTTAAATCTTTCCTCACAGGCAGGACCCAGAGGGTGGTATTAGGGATTTTTTTCCTCTGCCTCCTTCTCCCTGCCTTGTGGGGTTCCGCAGGGTTCAGTGTTGTCCCCCATGTTGTTCATGGTGTATATGCTGCCGTTAGGAGACATTATAAGGTGGTATGGGCTGAGCTTTCACTGTTATGCAGATAATACTCAGCTCTACATGTCCTTTGTGCCCGAACAGGATAGTGCGATATCGGTCTTTAACAACTGCCTCGCTGAGATTCAAGACTAGATGAGTGCTAACTGGTTGAAATTAAATCCGGATAAGACTGAGGTGTTGGTGGTGGATCCAGGTCAGCGGGTAGAGAGGTTGACTCCAGGCCAACCATCTGGCCTTGAGCTAGGTGGTAACCAGTTGAGACCCTCTGAACAGGTGCGGAATCTTTGCGCTACTGACATTGAAAGCACAGGTGTCATCAGTTGTCAAGTCCTCATTTTATCGTCTGAGGAACATCGCCCGGATAAAACACCTAGTTCCGTCCGAGGACCTGCCTTCATTGATTCATGCCTTCGTGTCCTCTCATCTGGACTACTGCAATGCCCTGTACCTAGGGTTACTGGGGCTGGAACTCCGTCGCCTGCAGCTGGTGCAGAACGCGGCGGCCAGGTTGTTGACAGGGTTGTCAAGAACTAGCCGTGTCACACCTGTACTGCGTGAGCTGTACTGGCTGTCGGTGAGATGGAGGATCATCTTCAGGGTTGCGTTGCTGACCTATTAGACCCTACATTGACAGGGACCGGGTTACCTGCAAGACCTCCTTCAGCCCTACTGCCCCCTCCGCTCTCTCCGTTCCGCCGACGAGGGATTGCTAGAGGTTCCAAGGGTCTGTTTGCAGACATCGGGAGCTAGGGCTTTTTCTTTTGTAGCCCCGACCCTTTGGAACACTCTACTTCGTCGGATTTGAGAGTGCCTGTCTGTCGAGGCCTTCAAAGCACTCCTGAAGACTTATTTATTTGAAAAGGCCTTTGGGGGGCATGGTTAGCTCCGGAACTGCTGCAGTTTATTTTATGCTTATTTTAATCTGTGTGTAAATTTTGTAGATATTGTTTAAATTTGATGTTTTAATATTGTATTAGTGCTTTGGTTATATAAAAGCACTTTATAAATAAATCTGACTTGACTACAGAAACATTGAACAAAAAGGGATTTGACAAATTCTAGCTTTGACACTGAACACTAACACACCACAGGAGACCTATTCAAGATAAGGTGACTCACGGAAGGCAGTGCAGAGGCTCAGAGAGACTGTGTGTACCCTGTCCTTATCTCATGGGATAAAACCAGTTCTCTGTCAGCTGCCACTGGGAGAGTAACACCTGACATTCTAGATATAGACAGCAGTTAGTTGTTATGGAGGTGGGGGTAGGGACATGTTATTTTCCTTCAATTCACAGTTCTACTTCAGCTTGTCTATCAGGTGAAGTTTGCTACTGACTGACTGGATGGGAGATCCATAAGCAGGGAGTGCACTTGTGCATTGTGGCAAGACATGCATGGTAAAGAGTTTATAATTGAAGAGGGAGCATGACTGAAAACAGGGTTTTACACTGGGGTTTATTTTCCACTTTCATAATTTGCCCTCCAAACATTCCTCATGGGGCTTGTTCAGTGTAAGACTGATGACTGCAGGTGCAGAATGCCCCTGCAGCACTGATATTGGACACTGACCTATGAACAGTGGGATGAGTGTTGGCGAGCTGACTGTTAGGTGTCACTTTATTCCTGGAGACTGCGCCAAGATGAATTAGTACATGGGAGGTTATGGCTTCCATTTGTAAAAGGTCTCTTAGTCACTCACAGCATTTTAAACTTTCTATTCTCAGGCAGCTACCAGTGAATATATATTTTTTAGTCTTTGGTAACTGAGAAAGGCTCACTGGGCACAAGTGCCTGTTTTCAGGGGCAACCTGGGAGCACTGGGGAAGTTGTGACTTGCTCAGAGTCGCACAGTATGCAAGTGGCGATTATGGGAATTGAATCCAGGTCTGCTGGATGTAGTAAGCTTATTCACAGATTGTTACTCTAACCTTTAGGCCAGTGGTGCACAACTTTTTTTAGGGCTGGGACAGACTGAAGACTTGAGTCTAGGCCGAGGGCTAAGGGCCACAGGCTGAGGGCCACTGTAAAATGGTCCAAGGTGACAAGTGTCCATCAAGACATTATAAAATGTACACATAAAACAAATCAAAACATGCATTTGTCTATTTATTTATCAACATGTTACTGAAACTAAAAACAACAAAATAAAGACTGCAGGTAGAAGCTGCTAGGTCCTCGGGGGCCACAGACAATTGCTGTGGGGGCCATTTGTGGCCCCTTGGGCAGCATGTTGTGCACCCCTGCTCTAGACTGTACTGCCACCCCAAATTAACTGGAGTCAAATATGTTTTTTTCCATAAAGGTTTTTATCCTCTGGAGCCAGAGTGGATGGCTGCTCGGCCATGTCCCTGGACACCCCTGACTGTCCCTATCCTCCATCCACACTGGGGACTAGTTCCCCTGCAGATTTCCCTCTGGGGTGGGAAGATTTGTCCTCCACCCCCCCCCCCCCCACACACATATCCAGAATGCCTTAGCATGGATTGGAGGGGTAGGTCCAGGTTTCCCTGCAGGGCTTCATGGAGCCTGATCTGCTCAGTTATTCCACCATTTTCTCCTTCTGGCTCCCAAAGCCACAGTGGTATAGAGGATGCGTGGACGTGGAGGCACGCATGTGTTCTGGACTGCAGCTCCCTGTACCCCCCCCCCGCCCTGTGTCTGCTTCCTGTACATCGGCACTGCCATCAGGCTTCCACATGGTAGCAGTCAAGAGCCTGGAAGGTCCACCACCCCAATCCAAGAGAGGAGAGCTGCCAAGCAGCTACCCGATCCTCTCTCTTGGCACCCTCCACCGCTCAGCCCTGGTAGGCCCGAGCTCATTCTCGAACTCGCCACTGGCGTGGTGAGAGGTAAGGCACTAACAGCACCTTAGTGCTCTGCGCCACTGAAACAGCTCATTGGAGTTGAATAGTTAATAAAATAATTAATGTAACAACCCCTTTCCCGGTGAAAGGGGGTAATGGTTGTTGCTGGCTGTGCCCTGTACAGGAATTTGGTGCCTGCACATCTGCCTCTGTGGGATAGTAGGTGTGGGAGGAGCATAGTACTATAAAACAGGCTCGTGGCCTGGGATAAGAGTTTTTTGGCAGAAAGTCGGTGGGAATACAGAAATGGCTAGCCAGCTCAGATTGGGGGTGTCTGTGCCTAGGAGCTACAAAGGAGCAAGGGCAATGCTCCATCCCATGGTGCTGGATGGAAGGATGCTTGAATGTATGGTAAACAGAATGGCCCACACTTAAAGTTGTATTCAATTGCAGTTGGAAAAAAAAAAGGTAGGCAGAGCATCATATATGCTTGAAGGTGTTTATTACAGGGCCTCCTGATGAAGATCCACTTAAGTAACTTTTGACAAAAATGAAAGCCACCTCGCCTCTCAACTAATAGGGACCTTGTTAGTTGAGCGGTGGCTTTCATTTTTGTTAAAAGTTACTTAAATGTATACAAAATGGCTTTCAAAAATGGCCCCCATAGACTTGTGTAGGGCGTGCCCCAGCTCTCACCCTGGTTAGGTGTCACAAAACATCTGAGCGCATGGGAGGAGCTGGTGCCCAGGGGAACTTGAAGGGATCGGCTGGCTGCTTGGACCAATTTTCGATCCCTTCATTCTCTAAACAAATTACAAGAAAAACATTATTTTCTGTCTGTCGCTGTCGCTTTTATGTTATAAAAAAAAAAAGGCAAATCTTGCTATCTTGGACCTTTCCTTTAAGCACCAATACTCCCTAGCTAAAGACAAGGCCCATTAAACAGCTGCAGTTGAGCTTCTAAACTGAACTGAATGAAAGTTGGTGCTAAAAAGGAGTAAAAAAAAACAAACCTCAAGGGCTGGTGAAGGGAAGGCTGAACAAAGGGCAACAGTTCTATCTCAATATAGGAAAGGAAAAAGAAAACTGAATGGAAGGGCAGGGTGAACAAACATCACACTGAGGTGCATTGTGGGGAATGCAAGACCAGGGCTAAAAAAATTCTGTAGAATTCATAGCGAAGTGTGTGGTAAACTACAAGGGTCTCTGTCTACAAGCAAAGAAAAGGACACACTCGTACCCAAAAGTGGACTCAAAAGCAGGAAAGGCACCTTCAGTCATAAAATTATATTCTGTCCGTAGATGGCGGACTCTTTTATTGCACAAACTGAAAGTGTAGTGTGAGAGTGGCAAAAAATACTTACTATAGTAACAGTACAATCACTGAGTAACAGTGAGCCTCACCAAAAAGACACTGCTGCTGTGTGCCCATATGACCGACTGACTACCTTCCGGGCCCACTTTCGGGTACAAGTGCATCATTTTGTTTGCTTGCATTGTGTTTTAAGACTGACTGCTCGGATATCACACCGGGTTCAGGCATCGTGAGCATGGGGCTGCCCAGTTTGTTTTCACTTTTCTTCAGCTGTGCAAGTGGGCATGACTTGCTTAAGTATTCGTAGAATGCAGAACTGATGGAGGCAGCATGGTCTAATGGTTAAAGCCCAGGCTTGGGAACCAGAAGACCCAGGTTCAAATCCCCCTAGAGTCACTTACATGTTGTGTAACCCTACGCAAGTAGCGTCATCCATTACTGCTTATGTCCACCCAGCTGTAAAAAAACTGGTCAACTGAAGGACCTACTGATTACCTGGGTCGTGCCTGAAAATAGGCATCTACTATGTCTAGCGCACCTACCCGGTTATCAAAAACAAATAACTTCTCTCCTCTCAGTCCCCTCACCTCACCTTTCTCCTCTCATCCCCCTGCCTCCTCACACTCGCTTCTAAGCACTGTCTCTCATTCCTTCCCCCTTCCCCCAGAAAACTACTGCTGTACAAGCTGCTTTTTTCCTATCGTTTTCCTAAGCTCTTGTTCCCTCTTCCCCGTACTCCCTTATGTGCTTCACAACTCACTCCTGCAGCTGCTTCTCATCCCAGTTTTAAGCTGCTACCCACCACCTTCCAGTACGGCCTGCTCAAGCCTGCTTTTGCTGTGTGACCCCTCCCCCACCCCTCCCCTTTCATTCAGCATTTTCATTGTTACCTTACCATAGGCACCTTGTTTGGGGGTAAGACAAGGGGTTGATGTCATCCAGTAGGGTGCTCCAGCTGCATGGTACTGTACAGTATATTTGAACGTCTCTTTGCATATGGATGTTTACATTTTGGGAATGTGTACCCAGTCCTTTACTGGTCATTGGTCATTTGGAGATAACCCAAAGTGTGGTTGCAAAAGCATAATTCCCACAGAACTCAACATCTCTTTGAAGGTTTTTGTTGTGTGTTTCTTTGATTCCAGGCCTGGTGTTGCATTGGCATGCAGCCAAGAGACCTTGGTGACAGTACAGTCTGCAGCCAGCAGCAGCTCATTAGCTGCTTCAAAACCAAAATTATAAATCCTCAAACACGTCCACTGAAGAATGTAGCTCCAAGGCTGGCCCATTGGCACAACACTATGGTTATTGCTCGCAGTGCCAACAACCTGAGAATGAGCCTGGGATGTCTGGGTGTGTGGGGGGGGGGGGGTTTGCATATCCCATAGGATGCTTTCCTCCACCAGAAAGAGGGAGGGCATTCTGTACTGTTAGACTGCCAACTGCAAGGTTTTAAATAATTGATTAGCAGTTTTTTTCTTGGGACAATACTAACTGTACAGAAAGCATTTATATAGGTTTTCTAGAAGTGTCATGTTTGTTAAACACAGTGAGGCAAGTGATATGCATTTTCACAATGTTTTAGAACTTTTATGAGCAAAACGCTAATCAATTTTAATAGTTATTTAAAACCCTGTAACTGGGTGACCACGGGTTGTGATCCAGATAGAAATGCTTGCGGAAGGGAGAACACAGGCTGACTTTGAGTGCACGGCCTCGTGCAGCATATGCATGCGCCTCATGGAGTCCTTGCCAACTACGTCCTGGGGGGGGGGGGGGAGGCCAGAAACGAAGCTGGAAAATCCCAGAGCATGGCTGAATGATGCCAAAACATTTGGGCTCTGCTGAACATGACCAGCCACCCATACCCCATAGACCTGTGAGGGTGGGAGAACGGACCTACTGTCACACTGTAATGGAATCCATCATAGGGAGCAACGGTTCCCTGTGGGACACCCTGGTGACTAGGTAGGGAACCGAGAAGAGAGTGGGTGGGGCTGGAAGGTAAACGTGCAGAGAGGCCAGCACTGGTGACAGGGATTAGTATTGCAAAAAAAAAAAAAACTCTACATTAATGTAGATTACGGTTGCTGCATAAAACTCAAACCCTCACAGTTTGAGAATGTGCTGTTATGGTTTTCTACCCTATGCCCACAAAGTTTGGGAAATGTGCTGTTAGGGTAGGCAACCCTAGCTCCCACCCCTCCCCTTTTTTACCCAACCAAACTACAGGTATGGGGCCATGCATCAATGGTGTGTTACCCACATACAGGGCAACATATTCAAACTTTGTAAATAGCAACCCTAATTCCCACCCCGTCCACTACCCTTGTGACCCAAGGCCAAGCTGTAGATCCAGCTCCATGTTACAGTGCAGTGCTGGTTCATGTTAGTATCTTTTGGTGCAGTGCTATATTCCACAGTTTCCCACACAAGTGTATAGTGACTGTGTACGGCCTTGTGAACCCTGTGTATAGTATAACATCCATTTAACAGCACAGTTTTGTTTCAGATATTGCCTAGTATGATATATTGCGTTATAGGTTTAGCAAGCTCAACCCTGGCCAATGTAACACAACAATTTTTCCACATTTCCTATGTATCTTTCTTAATTTTTTTTTTCAAATATTTACAGGGGTGCCCCTGGTGTGGGGCCACAATCAAAAGCAAATATAGTACCATTGCCCCCCCCCACCCCATGTGCTTGAAAGCCTGTAGTTCATGCAGACCAATTCAAAGTTTCTTACTTGGTTTTCATTCCATCATTTTAACATTTAGAGGGGTTCTTGGTCTCATCATTTAGTCAAATCATTGATCAGCCTGACCACCAATGCCAGAGTGATCCATTTATCGATCAGGAAACTACACTTTAAATTTTAACCTGCCAGTATGAGCTGAGGTCCACTATCTATCTATCTCTCTCTCTCTCTCTCTCTCACATGTGGAAACCACTCTCTTGCTTCATCTTTTAATTTTTACCATGCCAATATGAGCTGAGGCCCCCCTGCTTTCCCCACTTTCTTGTGGAGAAACCACTCCCTGGCATCATTTCATACACAAATGTGTACTGGTCAGTATGAGGCCCACAAGTGATGATGGGGGAGCTCACCAATTAGTTTTTGAAAAAGTAGAGTAGTAACTTACTTTGTGCGGGGCCCTTGAGGCCCTTTGCAAAGAAGAAGCTGACTCCTAGCTTTCTTTGTGCCTCTTAACTTTCTTTGCACAGGGCACTTTGGTTCCTGTGCATAATTCCTAACTTTCTTTATGTAGGGCCCTGCAGTGTGTGAGAAAAGCAGAACTCATTGTCTAGTTATCTGTTAGTCTTCAAGGATAGACACCAGGAAAGCAGCGATGACTGAGGGAACTTTGAGTCTAAACACCATTTAGTGTAGATCACCGTTAATTCTGGTGGGAACACAAGCGATCACAAGGATGGAGTGATGATCCTAAGGATCTACTGTCAAGGTAACTCTGTGGTGACCTTGTGATGCAGAGGATTGCACCAAAGTAGGTGTTGGTGTGCCAGGCACACTGTCTTGTGAGTGTAAAGACCTGGGTAATATGAAATGCCCAGGGTGGACATTAGCCAGGAGTGACAGAGTGAACATCCCAACAGTGATACTGCCTCCTGCTCACCAGCTAAACTGACGCTGCAGTGGCATAGCAGTAAATGAAAAATGAGCGAACACAAAGTGTGTAACAAGGTGGGAGCTCTGGTACATTCAGAAGGCAGCATAGGAAAGGCTTTGTCCTGATGTAAGACCTCACTCACTGATACATTGACTGGGTTCTGGCAAATAGGCCAGAGAGGATTGCCTCAGTTGGTACCTTCCTTGGCTCAATCTCTGATCATGCTTCCCCCATATTGTGTCTGGAAAGTCCTCTTTCCCTACAATAAATACCCTCTAAGGTTATTTATATGAGAGATTTCTCCAAGTTCAGCCTTGAATCCTTTCATACTGACCTGGATCTCATTGACTGGTCCACTGAACTTTCTGCTAATGATGTTACTGTTGTGCTCAATAACTTCCTTAGCATCTTCTCCCCCCTTGCAAGATAAACATGCCCTACTCACAAAAAGGCGTGTCAGGGGTATCACCACTAAATGGCTGCAAGGTGGTCTGTTTTCCCTTATGATGCAGGGATAAATGCTGGGCTAAGTTTAAGGCTTCCCAGGAGATGCCTGTTTTTTATGAATATAGATGTCTAAGAAATGCTTGTTTATTTAAAAAAAAAAAGCCATACGTACTGCTAAGAGCAACTTTTGTAAGTCTGCTCTGCTGACCTCTGCTAGAGACCCTAGGTGTTTCTGGCGAAATATCAAAAACATAGTTTATGGCACCAAAAGAACCACACTACCGATATACTCATTGGTGACGTAAACTGCAGTATAGCCTCAACCATTGCGAACCCCTTTAATGCCCTGTTCTATCACCTGTCTGCCTTTACCTCCCTTTTTCACTCCTCTGAGTCGCATGTTACAGCAGATAACTTCCAGTCAGAGCCAGCCCATCAACCACCACTATACCTTAAAGCTGTGTCTATAAATGAGACGTGCAGACTCCTCACTAGCCTCTCCCCCTTTGCCATTGCCGGACATGACAATATGGAGCCCAAACTCATTAAGCTGGGTGCTGCTTTCCTTGCCCTGCCAAGTACTCACATCTTCAACACATCCCTTATCACCGTCTCTATCCCTGACCTTTGGAAGGTTGCTCGGATTGTGCTTGTATTTTAAACAAAGCGATCCAAAACTCCTCAAATTAACAGCCAATTGCCACTGTATCGGCTATCACTAAGTTATTAGAAAAGGTGGTTGCATCCCAACTGACTATATTCAGAGTCATGATCTTTTATCCAGGGCACAGCACGGCCTTTGGAAGGGTCATAGTACCTCCTCCGCTGTTGCCAGCGTTACATCGGCTATAAGGGATGCTGCAGATCAATGTACACTGATGGGAGCCATCCTCATAGACCTCTCAAAGGTCTTTGATCTGGTCGACCATCCACTCCTTTGCTCCAAACTTTGTTCTCTTGGCCTGTCTGCTCCCCCCTTGCTTGGTATTCAAACTACCTCAGGGGAAGGCAGGAACTTGTCATGTTTAATAAGGTCTTCTCTGAGCCCACTGTTATCAAAACTGGGGTCCCCCAAGGGTCCGTCCTGGGCTTTATCCTTTTCTCCCGGTTTGTCAATTATTTACCCTTGGTTCCGGCTCTTGGCAAAGCAACCCTTTATGCAGACTACCTAGTGCTCCTAACAAATTCCCAGGACATTTGTGTCACAAACTGTCGCCTTCAGACCAACCTTGTAAAAATTCAAAACTGGCTCCTGGCCAACAAGTTGGCCCTAAACCTCAAGAAAACTCAGGCCATTCTTTTTGGATCCCAGACTATAATTAAAGCATGCTCTGTGCCACTGAAAGTTGTCATTGAGGACGGGTCCCCCTTGAGGGTTTTTGACTCTCTAAAATGCCTAGTAGTCACCCTTGATCCTCAACTGAACATCTCCTGCACATTAATAATGTGTGTAAGGCATCCAAGAGTAAACTGGGCCTGGCCTACAGAGCTAAGAGCCGTCTTGCATTCGCAGCACGTCATGCTCTGGCTAAAGGGATTCTTCTCCCTAAGCTTTGTTATGGGGTTGTGACCTTTACTCATGCCCCAAAAACCAGTCTGTCTAAATGGGACGTTGCTTATCATAACATCTGTTGTTTCGTCATCTCTCCTCCCCAACTTAATCATCATTGTGATTTATATGACAGACTGGAGTGGCTCTCCCCGGAAACCATTGAATGTTTGCGCTGAGCTGCTTCACTGACAAAATTGTCAGAACTGCCACCTCTCCAGTCCTCGCGGAGTCACTTAAGCCTGCTAACTCAGCAGGTCAAATGACTTCTCTCTCTTCCTTGTCCCAAAAACCAGAACAGTCATGGGTGACTGGGCCTTTGCTGCATGTGCCCTTTCTGATCTGGAATTCCCTTCCTGCGCATGTTTGTAGCACCACCTCTCACAGTAGCTTTAAAGCCACCCTGTGGAATCACCTAAGACTCACCGCGGCCTATTACTGCACCTAAACAATGTACCCCTCCTTTTCGTACCCATGATAGCAACTACTGCTCTTGTGTGGTTGCTGGCTTGAGATTAAGCTTGTGCTTGTCCTCTGAATTTGACTACTTTATTAAGTTGAGACACTCTGTAATACTGTATACTGTCTAGGCATGCTCCATTGTTGTACCCTGCACTGTCTGTTTACCTCTTAAAATTTTGCTTGATCTTGTGTAAACATTGCCTTCTGTCTGCATATTCCATGTAATCTCCCGGGTTGCACCTAAAAATAGGCATATGTTTGTCTAGTGTGCTTGCCTGGTCAACAAAAGCTAAATAAATAATGAATAATAGGATAATGGTGCTCCTGTAAGACATATGTACAGGGTAGAACCTTTTTTAAGGTACCCTTACGATTTTAGTTATCTCCAGGGTCTGAATAGAGCCTGACTTGCAGTGTTGACAAGGATAGCTATTTTTGGGGGCTGTGTTCCCATGTGTGTAACTGTAAATATGTTCGTAAATATGAGAACAACCCATCGTGTAACAGAGTGATTTATTTATGACATAACCAAAGAGGCACTGAGCAAAGCTCATCAAGGAGTGAATGGAAAGGAACTGTAAAAGGTATCCTGCAGTCGGCCTGGTGGCGCAGAGGGTTGAGGTGCTGGACGCCACACCTCATGCCACGCCGGGTTTGAGAATGACCTTGGGCCGTTGGGATGCTGGTGTGTGTGGGGGGGCGCGGAGCAGGATCCAGCATGCCGATGAGCAGCTCTCCTCTCCCGAGGGTGGTGAGGTGGTTGGCGCCTGTGGTTCCACTCCCACTGGGGTGGAGGCCCGTTGGTAGCGTGGAAGTGAAGAGGCGGCAGAAAGTTACAAGAGGGTGGAAGGGCTGAGCTGGCCCCGGGTGCATGTTTGCTTCCAGACGTCACGCAGCTGTGTGCCGGGCCTGGGGTAGCAAGGGGAGAATCCTGTAAAAATACCTATGTGTCCCCATCGCCAAGTTGGCAGGAGTAGGTGACGGGGACCAAACAGTTCAATTACAAAAAAAAAAAAAAGAGGTGTCCTGCAATTCAGCATGCCTGTGTACTCTGGGATTCAAGATGAGATGAGTACCGACCTGTTTTACTCGCCTCGTAGAAGACTTGGTTTGCTGGCCAAGGAACCTAGCTTCACCTGAGCTCTTTCCTTCTAAGACTGCTTGAAAGGCAGAGTAGAGAAACTTACCAGAGCAAGGGAAAAGGATTAAGACTTATTTTGGCTAAGCAGATTTACTGTGTGGTGGTGTTTTAATTTTTTACTCACAGGGATTGCTACTGTTTGTTGCTAACATTTCATTGTTTTATTTTTTCTGTAGCAAAGTGTTTCTTACAGCGTATATCTTCTCTGAAATTATTACAGGTGGTGCTTTACAGGTTTTACAGTTTTATCTAACATTAGGATAAGCTTTCAGGGTTACTGCATTTGTTGTTGACTGATTGTTTCTGCTCTTACCTCCTTGTTCTTTCGTCCGTGGTTCTTCTTTTTCAGCAGGGGAAGGGCCCAGCCACCACCCCATCCCCACCACCCCACACTGCACTCCTTTTATAGGGTACCACAGTTGTGACATTTCCTGTGGCATGGAGCAGGAAGGGTGGATCAGTGGGGCCTCCACAAGGTGAGCTCATTTACAGGGCACTAGTAATTTAACTTGTTATAACAAGTTAAACAAAACACAATCAAACCATTACTTGCATTTTTTTTCTTTTTCCTTCTAATTACTCTGACTAGGTTATAAACCCAGCAACTTATCTGGAATGGATATCATTAACTGCAGGTACTGTGGAACAATTTTTCAGAAGGACAGTCTTACAGGATTTAGGACACTGTCCTACATGCTGGGCCTTTGGAGATCTTAGGGCTCAGCTCCGGGCAGCATGGGCAGAGATTGCACGCCTCAAATTTCATATTCAAGAGGAAATACATTATAAGAACCACCTGCCATTTCCCCAGCATCCAACAGAAAAAACCTCGACCGCAGAGGGTAGTTGGTCCAGGAGGTTGGCAGGTGGTTAGTAGGGACAAATCGGGTGCCCCATCACTCTCTGCTCTCCAACATATTACCTCCAAAAAACATATAAACACTACAAACAGGTATCTGCCTCTATCTCTGAAATCAAACAGAGGCAGAAGACACTGCAGAGCAGGACACTGCAGCACAGGAGCTAGCACAACAAAACTCACCCAAATCAGGAACCAAAACAAAACAAAAATGAAATCCAAAAAACTTCTGATCACAGGAGACTCCATGATTCGGGGAGTTGATACCCATCTTCAGCCAGGGGGTAATGGTCAGATGTCTCCCAGGTACATCAGCATGGAGAGACACTGACCGCATTGCTAAAATTGTTCACAAAGCAGGAGAAAACGTTGATGTCCTAGTACACATAGGGACTAATGATCTCGCCAGCCGGTCAGTTGTGGAGACCAAGGAACACCTGACCAGGCTGGGTGACAAACTATCATCCATTTCATCTGGCATCTCCTTCTCTGAGATCCTGCCAGTCTGGGAGAGGGGAGCAGATGGACGGAAGGTCAGAGAAGGGGAGATAGGGGAGCTAAACACGTGGCTTAAGGGCTGGTGTCAGGAAAAAGACACAGATTTTTAGGAACTGGCAACAGTTCTGGGAGCAAAGTTCTTTAAATTTGATGGACTGCATCTGACTAAGGAGGAGTCAGTGCATTGGGGCAGAAGTTTGATGTCTTTGCAGAATATTTAAACTAGCAAATGGGGAGGGTGCAGCACCCCATACGTCGAATGGGAAGAACACCCTTCCCCCCTCAGCTAGTGGTCAAACAGGGATTCAGCATGTTTGCAGTTCATTTGCATCACCAGGTAAGAAAAAAGGTCGGTCTCCCCATACGACGCACAGGGGTAGTGCCAAACCTCACCCAACAACTAACTCACCAAAATCTGGCCAATGGAAAATCATGTACACAAATGCTCACAGCCTGGGAAATAAGATCCCAGACCTGCAGGCAATAATGTCAGAGGCTAAACTGGACATAGTAGCAATTAGTGAGACGTGGTTTACCAGTAACCACACTTGGGAGACTTCAGTACCTGGCTATGTATTGTTCAGAAGAGACCGAGCTGCAAAAAGGGGGGAGGAGTGGCCCTGTATGTCAATGAAAATATCAAAGCTACAGAAATTCAGAATACACATAAGGAGCCAGGAGAACTGTGGGTCACCCTGGAAACAGGAAATGGGACAGCCATAAGAACTGGGGTTGTCTACAGGCCCCAGACCAGGGGAGGACATAGACACATTACTGTTAGAAGATATACAAAACATGACAGCTAAAGGGAGGTTCTGATAATGGAGACTTCAACATGCCGGATACAGATTGGTCAATACCAGCAGGAACATCTGCCAGAACTAGACACATAGTAGATTCCCTGCAGGGGGAGGGCCTCAAACAACTGGTACAACAACCCACAAGAGACAGGGCTATCCTAGATCTAGTACTGACTAACGGGGAAGGGATCACAGATCTTCAGGTAGAAGGTCACCTGGGGGCCAGTGACCATCACATGGTATGGTTCTACATCTAAATCATCCCATTCCAAGGCAAAAATATGGGACTTCAGAGGAGCTGACTTTGATAAGATGGCCAACAGAGTTAAGCTAGCCATGGCAAAAAGAAACACAGGTGAGGGGGTACAGGCAAAGTGGGCAAGCATTAAGGATGCAATACTTGAAGCAACACCCCATTGTGTTAGACAGAAAAGGAAGTGCAAAAGAAGAAGGAACCCACTCTGGTTCTCAAATACAGTAGCAGAAAAGGTCAGAGCCAAAAGGCTGGCCTTCAGGAAATATAAGGAACACAGCGGGATGAAGATAGGAGGCATACCAAACTGCCCTAAGGGAAGCAGGAAGGCAGTAAGGCAGGCAAAGTCCCAAACTGAGGAAACACTAGCATGAACAGTAAAGAAGGTGACAAGACTTATAGATACATTAGTGAAAGGAGAAAGTCCAGAGGGGTATTGCTAAGCTTAATGGAGAAAAGGAGCATGAGGAGGAGGACCCTGTAAAGGCATCTATCCTAAATAGATACTTTTGCTCAGTATCTACTGAAGAGAAGGTAGGGCAGGGCCCACAGCTCAGCATCATGGACACAGGGGAGGGAGGTAGCACTGCTCCCTTCACAAAAGAAAGGGTCCTACAAGAGCTTGCTAAGCTCAGGGTGGATAAGGCAATGGGACGTGATGGCATACATCCCAGGGTACTTAAGGAGCTAAAGGTGGAACTAGCAGAGCCATTAGCAGAACTATTTAGTGAGTCTCTGAGCACAGGAGAGGTCCCAGAAGACTGGAGAAGGCTCATGTGATCCCACTCCACAAGAGTGGTAGCAGGAGAGGCAGGGAACTACAGACCAGTCAGTCTTACCTCAGTAGTGGGCAAGATTATGGAGGCACTCCTTAAGGAAAGGATAGTGCAACACCTGGAATCCATAGGGGACAGGATCCAAGACAGCATGGGTTTACAAAAGGAAGGTCCTGTCAAACTAATCTCATAGATTTCTTTGACTGGGTAACCAGAGTGGTGGACCAAGGGGGAGCAGTTGATGTCTCCTACCTTGACTTCAGCCAAGCTTTTGACACTGTTCCACATAGAAGATTGATAAATAAGCTGGGTAGGCTTGGGTGGGTCAGAAGTTGGTCAACTGGGTGGCAAACTGGTTGACGGGCAGAAAACAGAGAGTGGTGGTAAATGGTGTTCAGTCAGAAGAGATGCAAGCCACAAGTGGGGTATCTCAGGGGTCAGTCCTGGGGCCAGTCTTCTTCAACATCTTCATTAGTGACCTTGCAGATGGACTAGAGGGTAAGGCTTGTCTGTTTGCAGATGACACCAAGATCTGCAACAGAGTAGATGATCCAGATGGGGTGGGCAGAATGAGAAGAGATCTGGATAAACTAGCAAAATGGTCAGAAGAGTGGCAACTGGGATTTAATGCAAAGAAGTGCAAAATCATGCACATAGGGAAGAGAAACCCTGAAGCCACCTATAGGCTGGGAGGGGAGTTGCTAGCAGTCACAAAGGAAGAAAGAGACTTGGGCATCATCATCACTGATGACCTGAAATCATCCAAGCAGACCTCTAAAGCAGTAGGTAAGGCTAGGTGGGTGTTAGGTGTATTAGTAGGGTATCACAAGTCATAAGAGGGAGGTATAATCCTCTTTACAAGACACTGGTTAGGGCCCCATCTGGAGTACTGCGCAGTATTGAGGCCACACCTTCACAAGGACATTAACCAAATTGAGGCAGTCCAGAGACGGCAACCAAAATGGTGCAGGGACTGCATCAGAAGACCTATGAAGACAGATTAACAGAGCTCAATATGTATACCCTTGAGCAAAGGAGGGAGAGAGGTGATATGATCGAGGCATTCAAACACCTTAAGGGCATTAACAAGGTGAAAGAGTCTAACATGTTTAAATATAAGAAAAATAGCAGGACTAGAGGACACAGCATAAGATTAGAGGGGGCCGATTAAGGGGGAATGTGAGGAAATTCTTTTTCACAGAAAGGGTGGTGGATGCATGGAATGGCTTACCACAAGAAGTGGTGGCTATGAATACTGTGCAGGGCTTCAAACAGGCATGGGATAGGCATAAGGGAGCAATACAAATGACTATGAATAGATAGGCCACTAACAGAGCAAAGGCCGATGGCACATTTCTAAGGTAGAAAAAGAAATGGGCAGACTGGATGGGCCTTGCGGTCCTTATCTGCCGTCAACTTCTATGTCTATGTTTCTATGTTTCTATTTTAGGAAATACTCTTCAGAAAAATGTTTTAATGAGTACCAGAACTCACCCAACATTCCTAAATTCTCCACAAGTGCTTCATAACATAACTGGTGATTCAACAGGAGCAGTTTTTTTCCAGATTTACAGCACTCATGTGCATCTCAATTTTGTTTTACTCTCTTTATTTTAAAACGGGTGAGTAACTTACTCCTACAATACCTGCCAACATCATCTGGAGCATAGTTGGCACCAAATCATTTAGGAAAAAAAATACATTCTTTTTAAAAATGTACTCCTCACTCCCCTCTGTCCAGACATTTGTACACATCTGAATTTGGTTTTACTCACCTTATTTTCAAAAGGAGGAGTACAGTACTCATCCTGCAAAATCTTATCTGTAACCCTGTGTGTACTAATCCCCTGAGCCCTGTGATTACTGTATCCACATCTTAAAAGTACTTGGCTTTCTTTATTTAGGTAATGTATCTATGTATTCACTGACTCTGTATAATCTTTCTTATATGTATTCTATGTAATTAATTCCGACTCGCTCCTCAGAAAGAGACTCTTTGTTCCAGTGGGCCTACCTGGTTAACAGAATTCAGTAACTAACATACATAACTAGCCACGGAGTGTATTCAATTGCATAATATATTTAAAATGAATCCTCAAATGCAAAGGAAAAGATTAGCATTAAGAGCCCTTTTGAGAACTTCAACATAGGAAATGTGACAAAGCTGATTTGATAAGGCATTCCACATGAGCAGGGTGGCCACAGAAGGCCTTTTCATTGACAATTTCCAAAGGACAGAGAAAACCACCAGCAGATTCTCACCTGTTGAGTGGAGCAGCAAAACCACAGTATATAGGAATAGGAGTTCTTTTATGCAGTCAGGACCCAACTGCTAAGAGCCATGCAGTATGCATATGTGAATCATTAGCCACAGCTTCAGCTGGCAAGGGGATCCCAGAGGCAAAGGGAAATAGCCCATCTGAAATGGAATAGAGCCATCACTTCTGAGAGCCACATTCTGTGGCTGGTATCCTAAAAACCACATACTAACGTCATGCACAGTGCTAAGGGGCCACTTGCACGTTATAATATGGCCATTAGCAGCTCAGCAGAGTACGTCTATGCACAAATGCGGGAAGCATTGTACAGCGCATCGGCCACCCCCCACGCAGGAGCCTTACACACCTATGTCATTCCTGGCAGTCTCTAGCAGAACCCCCACCTGTTCCTATCAGTTCTGTGAAAACTGTAGTAAAGCCCTTCCTGGCCGTCTAGTAAAAACCCCCTACCTCACCCAGTCCCTGTCCCTGTTGTGGAACTTACATCTTCAAATAAAAGTCACAGCTTCTGTTCAAGGGCGTCTAGTATTAGAGGGTGGCTTTTACTGAAACTTGCTTTATGATCGCTAACCTGGGATGTACGTGCAGCCGACTGCAAACACTAGTTATTGAACAAGAACATTGCTTTCGAGGGAAACCATGTGGTTGTGATGTGGCATTCAGTGTATGTTTTCCTAAAGCAGCAGTGGTAAGTTGTAAGCAGAAAGAAGCAATTCCACCAACCTGGCATTCATACCATTTGTGAATGGGGAAACCATGGCCACGATGTACAGTAGCATTCAGTGTTCATTTTTCTAAAGCTGTACCAGCAAGTTTCTAAAGCAGTAAGCAGAAAGTAATAAATCAATAAGCATATAGCATTTTACTTTTATTTTTTTTCACTATGGTATCCAGGTTTGTTTTAACTGCCGACCAACCAATGTGGCATCCCAAATGGTTGGATCATGTCTTTTGGAGCAGGAATTGCTAAGAGAGTGTTGCAGGTTGCCTTCTGTGAGATACTATAACAGACTGTTGTTGACTGTGTTGATTGTATGTGCTGTAGACTACCATAGTAGGGAAGTGGAAGAGGTGGAAGAGCTCATCGACCGTTTTCAATATACTTGATTACAAGCTGCTGCTTCTTATAGAGGGCATCTTCCATTACAAGTTCACCATTTTCCATGTGGCTTGTAATTGGGGGCATCTGCTATTAGAGGGTGGCTGCTAATTGAAGATGTAAGGTAAATACCTTCCGTGGTAGTTTAGTGGACTCCCCTTCTTCACCCTATCTGGTGTTGTGGAAATGTACTGATGCCCATCCCTGTCACTTTTTTTGTTACCCCCCCCCGCCAGTCCATCACTGTCAAAGCCTCCCTCCCCAGCCCACCCATTGTGCAATCACCAGCTCCATTCTCTGTGTGGTGAGAGGAGTGTCTCTGCCAGTTGTGTTATAAAGACCAGATGGCAGCTGACCTTCAGAGTGAGTAAGTAAGGAGCCAACAGGGGTGTGGTTGGTGGGTGCTCAGTGGGTGAGCCGGGGGTGACTTTCACAGCAGTCCATCAGGGGATAACCCTAGACTGCCAGGATTGGGCTTCAGTACTTTTACATAATACTGGGTCGGGTTGGGAGGGTGGCACTAGACTGCCAAAGAAAGGCTTTTGTACAGTTTCAAAATACCGACAGGGATTGGATGAGGAAAGGGGGTTAACCAGGCTGCAAGGGAAGAGCTTTAATTCAGTTCCACAGTACTGACAGGGTTCAGTTAAGTGGGGGGGCGTCTGCTTGACTGGCAGGCAAGGGCTTTAGTACAGTTCCACAATACTGTCATCGACTGGTTGAGAAAGGGGTGTCCATTAGACTGGCAGGGTTCAGATCTTTAATATTGCTCAGTACTGACAGCTGTTGGGGTGGGGGAACCACTAGACTGCCAGGTATCTGCAATATACTCTAGCTCTATACTATAAGGGATGTGGCAGTTGGAAGCAGAAATCGCCAGCACCAGTGCTGTTGGGGGTTGGGGGGGTAGCAGGGGGTTCCACATAATTGTGCGCATTGGCAAAGCAGGGTTTCATTAGCATTAAGTATCGCTGCCATTGCTGCTTGCCACTGCTTACAAATACCATTGTATCTTGTATGCAAAAGGGCACACCTGTTTGCAAGGTTGCAGTATAGTCTGTGTATTGGCGCCATCCACTGTGTGCAGTGCCAGGTATTGTTTAGATATGGTCCCTGCCCTGACTGATACACTGAGTCTGGTTAGCTTGGATGTATGCTTGCTAACATCGTGTTCGCCGTCACAATATGGGCATTGCTGAGTGTCTCATTTTACCTCTCTCTCTCTCTCAAAAACACTAAAGTATCACCCTAGCATTTCAGTTTTTAATAAGTTATCATGCCTTAAAGTGTTTAGTCACCTTGAACTTCAACACTAACTGAAAACCTTCACTCAGCAGGTAGAGTTTGAAACCATTGTGCAGCATGTAGATTTTTTTAAAAAGTCACACGGCCGGTTTATTTTCAAAACCTCTGTTTTGTGAAAATCAATGCACAGCAAGTTACTGAGTTTATTTAGGTTTAGTAGGACAAAAGGAGGCCAGAGGCCCATCGTGATTGTCTTCTGCAGTTTGCAGGCGATTGTTTTGTCCAATTAAATAGTTGACAGGAGCCAGTCATCCGATTTTTATTTATTTATTTTTTTAAAGGAATTAAAGTTTTCCTGTTCAATTATGTCTTGTGGAAGGGTATTCCAGAGTTTGGCCACTCTGATGTTATAGAAATTATCTCTTTTGGAAGAATTAGCCCACATTACATCTAAGATTTTATTGTGGGATCTGCCCACTAATCGTCTGTCAGGCAGTTTTATATTGAAGGGGCTCATCATGTCGCTGTCATTCAAGATTTTATGCAGTAGAAGTAAATCACCTCTGCATCTTCTTAACTGTAATGGAAACAGGCCTGTTTTTTAAAGTCTACAGGCATAGTCAATATGTGATAGCTTACGCACCATTTTGGTGGCCCTCCTCTGAACCTTCTCCAACATTGCTATATTTCCCTTTTAATAGGGACTCCAGAAGGGTGTACCATAATCCAAATGTGGTCTAATATGGCTTCTATAGATTGGGATAATTGCTTACTTGGTATGAAAGAACAGAAGAAGGCCAGAGCCCATCGAGAGACTTCCCCACACTATGTGGGACATTATTTACCTATTATCCCTCAACCAAAGATCTGATTTGTTTTTAAAGACAGTGGCACTAGTTGCCTCTACCAATTCTTGGGGCAAGGTGTTCCATACAATGGGTGCTCTTATTGGAAAAAAGTTTCCCTTTTTGCTGGTTTTATAAGTTTTTACTTCAAGCTGTTTATTATGCAGTCTCGGAACATGTCTCCTTTTGGAGAGTGTTAGACCACATGTTTCCATTAGATCTGGTGAATTTAATAAATTAAAAACCATAAGCATATCACCTCTTAATCTTCTAGTTTGAAGAGAGAAGAGACCAGTAGCTTTTAATCTGTTCTGATAATCCCAGTTTGTTAATTTTGGAATCATTCTAGTTACTCTCCTTTGAACCTGTTCAAGAATTGCTAGTCTTTTTTTTTTGGTTTGGATTCCAGAAAGGGGAGCCATAGTCTAGACATGGTCTAATGTTTGCCCTATACAATGGAATAAGGCATTGTTCAGTGTGATTAACAAAAGTGCATTTTATTTGCCTCAAAAGTCTGTTTGGTCATGCAAGCAGTTCTAACACAGTGATCATTTGATGTAAGTTTATTATTAACATATATCCCTAAATCTTTTTCATAATTTGATGAGTGAAGTGGTAGTCCGTTTATATAATATATTGTTTTTGGATTATTTACACCAAAATGCACTACTAAACATTTGTCTTGATTAAACTGCGTATGATTTTCATTTGCCCAAAGTGTTAATTTTTCCAAATCCTTCTTTAATGCAGACATATTTTCTTGATTATTAACCTTGCCCCCCAATTTAGTATCGTCTGCAGATTTAACCATGAAGTTATATGGCACTGTTTGTAAATCACTGATAAAGAGATTAAACAATGTTGGTCCCAAGACCGACCCCTGTGGTACACCACTTGTCACACTACCTGAATCAGACAAGATATCATTAATTCTGACTCTCTGAGAACGATTTGTCAACCAGTTTAAAGTCCAGTTGACAGTATCAGGTGACAAACCTAGATTGTGCATTTTAGTAATGAGTTTTTCATGTGAGACTTTATCGAAAGCTCTACTAAAGTCCAAAAGAATTACATCAATAGAGATACCCACATCTAGTTAGAGTACTTATATTATTGTAAAAAGATATCAGATTGGTGGTGCAGGAATACTTGGGAGTATTCTATAGATTGGGATAAGACATTGTTTGTTCCTGGAAACAAACGTCCTCCTGACTCTGTTCAGTAGGACATTAGCCTGTTTACAGATTTCTATAGAATGGTCAGGTGATGTTAATTTATTATTAATCATAATACCCAAATCTTTCTCACACCACTCGTGAGGTTACCCAAGGTCAAACAGCACTTGTGTAGATCATTTATCTGACAACTCACCATTGTATATCCCATAGAGATAGATAGATAGATAGATAGATAGAAAGAAGTGGGCCCAAAACGGACCCTTGAGGCACTCCACTAGTCACTGTTCCAATACTAGATAAATATCCATTTATTTTTACCTTTTGGGTTCTATTGGATAACCATTCCCTCACCCAATCTATTAGCCATGATGAAAAGCCTAATTTAAATAAGTTTATTGATCAATTTATAGTGAGAAACAAGGTCAAAGGCCTTGCTGTAGTCTAGTAGTATTACATCCATTGGTGTTCCTAGATCAGTTCTTTACTGATATGTTTGTAGAATGATATTAAATTGGTGGTACATGAATAACCTTTTCTAAACCCAAGTGGATTTTAAAACCACAGTGTATCACGAAGAGCTTGGAAACCATCATTCGGCACACAGATTTGAAAACCCTAGTGCCACATGTAGAGTTTGAGAACCATATGCAGCAGGTAGATTTTCAAAAACATTTGTGAGGGATTCCTTTGTAAACATTCAATTTATTACTATGTTTTTTTAAGGGAAAAAAGAAGGCAGAGGCCTATCTAGATTCCCCCCACACAGAGTGGGTAGATTAGAATATACAATTCCTAGTTAACCAATTATGGAGACCCTTTTTAAAGACATCTACACTAGTAGCATTGACCAAATCCTACCGTAGTTTATTCCATTGTCTCAGTGCCCTGACTGAAAAGAAATGTAATCTCTGGTTTTAGCTTTTGGAACAATAAGTTGTTTATTATGGCATCTTGGTACAGTTCGCCTCACAGTTAAGTTGAGTCCACACTTGTTCATAATTTCTGGATCTTTCATTAGTTTACAGACTGAGTAGGTCCCCTCTAGATCTTCTTTGTTGTAAGGAAATTAACCCTGTGGTCTGAAGTCTAGTATGATAGGGGCTGTGTCGTAGTCTTGGGACCATCCTGGTTGCCAGTCTTTGAATCCTCTTAAGCTGATTTATATCTCCCTTCAAATAAGGGCTCCAAAAGGGAGACCCATAGTCAATGAGTGGTCTTATACATGTCCTGTAGAGGAGTATTAGGCACAGTTTTTTTTTTTTGAAACAAAAGAACATTGAATTTGTCTAATTAACCCATTTGTTGTATTAGCTATTTTTAGACAGTGATCTGTAGATGACAGTCTAGAGTTTACCAGTATGCCCAGATCCCTTTCTTTATTTGTTGATTTAATTATTATTTATATAATAATTGTTTTGTGGGTTATGTGACCCAAAATGTAAGAACACACATTTATCAGTATTAAATTCCATTTTATTTTCTAGTGCCCATTTCTCAATATGTTAAAGATCTAATTTAAATAAATCAGAGTCTTGAGAATTATCCATATCATCTCCTAATTTAGAATCATCAGCAAATTTGGATAACTAGTTTTTGGTGTCTATTTTCATATCGCTTATGTAGATGTTGAACAAAATGGAGCCAAGCACCGAGCCCTGTGGAACCCCACTAGTAACTGCACCAAGGTTTGAAACACAGTTATTTTATAATGACTTTCTGGGTTCTATTTGTCAACCATGCATTTATCCAATTTATTAAACAGTAGGAAAACCCTAAAGTTTCCATTTTTTTTGATTAGATTACCATGAGGAACCTTGTCAGAGGCTTTACTGTAGTTGAGTAGAATGACATCCATCTGCTGTTTATCTAGACCCAGACTAGTGTTGTTATAAAATGATAATGAATTAGTAGTGCAGGAGAGACCAGTTCTAAACCCATCCTGAGTGTTGTCATTTATGTTTAATTCCCCCATTTCTTCCATTAGAAATGTTTTTATTATCTTTTCCATAATTTTGCAAATGATTGATGTTAAACTTTTATAGGGCGATAATTCTGAACACTTGATCTGCTTTCTTATTTATTGGAGTTACAGATGCCATTAACCAGCCAGCAGGAATTTCAGCTGACTGTAGAGATTGTATTAAATACTGTTCTTAATGGGATTGATATTGCTTCAGTAGTTACAATAAGAAATGTAGCACTGATTTAGTCAGGCCCTGGACTAGTGGTTTTGTTTAAGGATTTCAAAAATGTAATTATGTCAAACAATGATGTTATGATTATGACTAGAATCAGAACAAGTAAAGCTGGCCCGCTGATGCAGAGGCAGGGTGGCCATCTGCGGTGCCGATGACCCGGATTTGGGAACGGATCCGGTGTCAGAGAGCCGGCCGGGAGAGCAGGATGAGCGTCCAAAGGACTGCTCTCTTGCTCCGGGGGGAAGGAGGTCGAGTGCTCGGCACAGTGTGGACCTCCGGCAGAGGCTGGAGGTACCACAAGCACTCTGGCACCTGCTGGAAGGGGGGGTGGGCAGACGCTGGCTGTCATTGCACGTCCCCGCCCCTGGGGAAAAACAATAAGAAAATCTCTCGGCTCCCCGCTAATGAGCAGGCTACAGTACGCCGACCCCTCCGGCTACCTAACTCTGCTATGGCAGCCCTATTCGGGAGGGGTCAGTCCCGAACATGTGGGATCGGCGGCTGGGGCAGGGCGAACCTTGCAAGTGGGGTTAAGAGAAGCCGAGGGCCAAAAACGGAGGAAAAAAAAAAAAAAGAATCGGAACACATCCTAGAATCGACCTTTGGTAAATAAGATTATTTTTTGGAAAAAAATGAACAGAAGTAATTATTAAAGAGATTAGGTACGTCAGTATCGGGCTGCACAGTATTACCATTATTAGTAAATAGTCCTATCTTTCTGGAATTTCCCTTTTTATTGTTTAAGTAGGAAAAAGGTGATTTGTAGCCAACTTGAATTCTGTTTTCATTCTGGCTCTCTTAATCAGTTTTTTTAGGTTCTGTAAAGTTTTATATCTATTATAAAGTATGCTATTTTCACTTGGTTGACTGTTTTTTAAAAAGCTTTTTCTTTTTTTTTTTTAATTTGCAGTCTAATTGTTTTGTTTACCCATATAGGTATCCTTTTCTTTTTGTTATATTTATTTCTTTTGGGAACATGGTTCTACTCCAGGTAATTTATTATGTTTTTAATTTAATCCATGCCTCATTTGCTGTAAGTCCTTGAAGTGATTTATTCCACTGAATGTTATTCCTATATGTTGATTCCTTTTTTAAACTGTGATGTTCCCCTATTAATTTGAACAAGACTGAATAACTGTCACTATTTACCAATAAATCTAATATCTGAATATTTGTTAGTTTGTGGCTCAAGTTTGAGATAAGATCAAGGATGTTACTGCCTTTTGTAGGGGAGGAAATTAGTTGTGACGAGCCCTGTTCTGTTAACATAGCAAGGAAATCAAAGTCAAGTTTGCTACTACTTGTGTTTGTGGACCAATCTATATGGGGCATACTGAAATCTCCCATAATTATTACATCATTATGCTCAGAAAACTGTATAATATCCTTAAGCAAAGCATCTCTATAAGTAGCATCAGATGGGGGATTATAACGATTTCCTATTATAATCTATGAAATTCCTTTTAATTGTACTACCACCCAAATATTTTCGGTAGCAAGTAGATTTTCAGAAATATTTGTGAGAGATTCCTTTTTACACATCCCATTTCCAAGCTCCCCTCTATAGGCCTGCTCCTGTGTAGATGGTCAGATCCAGCCCTTTGAGGGATGTGTCTCTCGATGGTCTGCTGGCAGTGTTGGACTTGTCAAGTTTACCAGGTGCAAGCTGGAGTCCTGAGGACCTGGTCCATAATAATGCCATGGCACGTACCCTGGACTCTATCGCTCCTGTCTGTGTTAGTCCTCTCTCTCTTCGCCCTCGGTCCCCTTGGTTTGATGGAACCTTTAGGGAGTTGAGACGAGTTGGACAGAGGCTAGAGCATCACTGGCAGAAATCCACCCTGGTTGCTGACCACCTTAGATTGATGGAGCACTGTTAGCTCTGTCAATCAGCAATCGCCCGTAAGAAGGCAGAGTTCCTGTCAGGGGAGATTGCTGCAGCTCAGAATCTACCAGCTCGGCTCTTTCGGACTGTAGACAGGTTGTGCAACCCTGACTGTCTACAGGTCTGAGGAGTATTTTCACAATTTAAGTGTGATGAGTTTGCTTAATTCTTTGCTGATAAGGTGGCCAACATCAGGGTGGAGATCCAACCAGCTCACTCTATTGGAGTTGATAGTGGTCGGTGCCTGTTCACTGCACCCCTGTTTTCTTGATGGTCTTTCGACCGGCCAGAGACCACTGATGATATGCGGATTATCTAGATTATGTGGCCGACATACTGTAGTTTAGACCCGGGCCCAACACGCCTCATTTTGGAGTGTATTGATTCTATCTGCCCCATCCTGGCCAAGATTGTGTGGTGCTCCTTAGAGACGGGTGAGTTCCCTAGCTCCCTGAAGGAGGCAGTGGTTTCACCATTCCTTAAGAAAGCTTCTCTGGACTTGAACTGCTTGGCTAACTACAGACAATCTCTAACCTTCCCTTTTAAGGGAAGGTGATTGAGAATGTTGTCGCGCTGCAGCTGGAGAACAACATTAGCATCCATGATATCTACGATCCTCTCCAGTCCGGTTTTCAGAAGAGGCATAGTACCGAGACCACTCTGGTTCAGGTGCTCAATGATCTCCTGATGGCTAGAAATCAGAAGAGCTGCTCCATCTTGGTGCTTCTTGATCTCTCATCAGCTTTTGACACTGTGGACCATGGGATGTTGCTCAAGCACCTGAGGGTCATCCGTGGCCTGGCTGGTCCAGTCCTCAGGTGGTTCCAGTCTTTCCTCTCTGGCAGGTCCCAGAGGGTGGTGTCCGGGTTGTTTTCCTCAGACTCAAGTCTCCCTGTCTTGTGGGGTCCCTCAGGGCTCGGTGCTGTTCCCAATATTGTTCGTGGTGTATATGCTGCCTCTAGGAGGCATTGTAAGATGGTATGGGTTGAGGTTTCACTGCTATGCAAATGATACCCATCTCTACCTGTCTTTCGCTCCTGACCAGGATCATGCTCTCTCAGTCTTTTAACAGCTGCCTCACAGAAATCCAGGACTGGATGAAATCCAGCTGGTTGAAGTTGAACTCGGATAAGTCTGAGGTGTTGGTTGTGGATCCAGGTCTCCGGATAGAGGGGTCGGTGGCAGGGCGCCCCTTTGAGCTTTGGCTCGGGAATAGTCAGCTGCCTTCCTCTGAACAGGTGCATGACTTAGGGCTGCTCTCTGACAATAGGCTGACACTGCTTTCACAGGTGTTCTCAGTTGTCAAGTTCTTTCTTTACCATCTCAGGAACATCGCTCTGGTCAAGCACCTTGTTCCGTCCAGTGATCTGCCAACATTGATCCACGCCTTTGTGTCCTTGTGCCTGGAATATTGCAACTCCCTGTACCTAGGGCTTTTGGGGGTTGATATCTGCCACTTGCAGCTGGTGCAGAGCGCTGCGGCATGGCTGTTGACTGGGGCTCCTCGTTCGAGCCTCATCACGCCTGTGCTGTGCGAACTGCACTGGCTGCCTGTTCAATGACTGATCACCTTCAAGGTTGGTCTTCTGACCTTTAAAGCTCTACATGGGCAGGGCCCGGGCTACCTGCAGGAGCTCCTGGTTCCTTACTACTCCGCTCAGCTGACAAGGGGTTGTTAGAGATTCCCAGAGTACGGTTGAAAACCTCTGGCTCGCGCGATTTTATGTTTGCAACTCTGACCCTGTGCAGTTCTCTGCCTCATCAGATTTGAGAGTGCCAGACCGTAGGAAGCTTTAAAACAGCTTTAAAGACCTTTTTGTTCTACCAGACATTCAGTGATTAGTCACGTTATATACTCCTGCTTGTTTCTGTATTTTTTATAACTTGATTTTAACTGTATTTGATACTTATGCGTTTTAATTTTTTAACTTTTTGCAGATTGTACAGTGCTTTGATTTTAGAGATTGTGCTTCATAAATAAAATTATTATTATTTATTAAAGATATTTAAATACATACTATCCTAGTGGCATGGCAGTACAGTTACCACCTGCCATGCTGGTAACCCTAGATCAGAAGATGTCTCAGATTGCTGGGGGTTGGCCAGGGGAAGAAGACTGAACATCCAGTGGAGCTGCTGTCCTCTCTAGAGGCAGGAGGGCTTGTTGGCTGTGCTGCAAGACTGCCACCAGGTGGAGGCCTGATGGTAGTGTGGGTCTGCAGTGGCATGAAGGGAGGGAGCTGTGGGACTCTGACGTGTGTACGTGCCTCCACACACATCCACTGACATAAATGCCATAGCTAAGGGAAGGGAGAAAAAGCAGAGGAAAATGGATGGCAGGGCAGTCATTCAAGATACTCTGTGCACTGCCCCTCTCACACTCCATGGCCAGGACCCTGGTCAGCAGCAACTGGGTGAGAGTCTCGGGGAGGGGGGATGTCCCTCCACCTTCTGGCCCGGCCACAGGAGACTGTCTCTGGGGGAACATGGCTGACAGGGGAGTCCTGGGAGGTGGTTGCCAGTGGGGGGCAGTGGGGACAGATCCGAAGGGAGCCAGCCTGTCCTGGCCAAGGAGAACAAACACTTTTCTAGGAAACAGATACCTAAATACTGCTTTGTGTAGCTTTTACCTTTGGCTTATATTCAAAGGCAGTTTGTATTTGAAGGCGACATGTTTTGCAAAATCCCTTTTTTAAGTGCTAAAAAATAAATTATTACGCATCCTGGATTTGACCAAGTTTGTTATTGGTTTACTTCATAATAAAATAAGTTAATGAAACATCAACGGTTTTATTTATTTATTTATACTGGAAAGTCCATGAACCAAAGAGACGTTTACATGGTCTACCAGTTTACATGCAAACAGTACATACATTAAAATACAGGGAACCAACATGCTATGTTATGTTATCAGACACACACAGCACAATCAGATAAAACACTTACATTCACTTTCAGACATTAAATAATTTTTTACCTTCAATTAAAAAGTCAAAAGTGAAGTATTTACACAATCAAAGATGGATTGCAAAATATGGAAGTACATATGGAAGAGACTTCTGGTCCTAGTGAAGTTTTCTTCCTTGGTTTTGCAAAAAAATGTTTTCTCAGATAATCTAGTTGAAACTAAAATATCAGTTTAAAAAAACTACAATATGACATTGTTTACGGAGATAAAAATCAAGAGTAACACCCACAGTGTTTAATCTGATGTAGGCTGTTGGTTAACTAGGATCTGCAGCCTATCCAGTATGTAGGGAAATGGGCAGACTGGGTGGGCCAAGCAGTCCTTATCTGCCATCAAAGTCTTATGTTTCTGTGTTTCTATGATACGACTTCAACCCTGACTAGAAGCTGCAGCTTGAATTTGAGGGTGACTTTTATTAACCTTTTATTCAAAGTATTCCCGTTGACCAGCAGTTTGTTTTTGATGGTGGGTTTTATTCAAGGGCAACTTCTGTTTGATAAAATAAGGTTTTTATCTATTTATTTGTTTCAGTGAACTAAGCATGTGCGAACAAACAATCAGTAACGACTTCGAAATGAATTCGCATTTTCTCACCAAACGAGCCTGGAGCTGCAGAACGTCTGAGAAACCTTTACGTTTCAAAACATATCTCTCTGTAGATTTTTTCAGTTTATTTTTTGGCAAATTGAGCATGTGCAAACAAATATAGTTAATAAACACAAATTAACATTTTTTTCACCAAACTACAGAAAGGACCTGTTCCTCCATAACGCCTAACAAGCTTCCAAGTTTCATGACTTGACTAATTTTAGTTTTTTCTCTATTCTTGAGCAAACATTTTGGTTCAAAAACAGGCAAAAATACATAAATCCAACACTTTATAAATCCAAAATGGTTAAACAGATGTTTATAAAACTTGCCACATTAATAGACACTAGGACTGAGATGATGCATGCTAAACCTTACAGTCCTAAGGTCTACGACAGTCAAGTTATAAGTGTTTGAAAATGGTCCCTTTTAAAGAAACCCCAGTGCAACCCTAATATACATGCACTTCCACGGCGTGTGTGTGTGTGTGTGTGTGTGTGTGTGAGAGAAAATGCACAATTCCCTTAGTGGAAGAGGCACACATTATTTTTTTTTTTTTTTTTTTTTGCCAAGAGTGTTTCTCGCACAAAGATGGCTGCTGCCAAAGCTATCCCTTGAAATGCATCTCTTTGGAAAATATCTATTTTTACATTAACATTTCTGCAGTTTAAAACAAAACCAAAAATGTTCATTATGAAGTTTTATATGTTAATATGACTGGTGGTGGCACTCTTATGTATTTTTGTTTCTGAACGTTTTTTATCCATGACAGCTAGTCACATTCTCTCATTAGCACCTGGCCACCCTCCCCCAACTCCACTTACTGCCACTCAGGGGTGTGGGGATCAGGAGGGGTTGCCGGAGTGTGAGAGTACTGGCACATCGCAGTGCCAGCTGTGCCTCTGTTTTTCTCCCCATTATGGTTCCTTTTCTCTCACCACCCATATCACTCTCTATGCCTAATGATGCTCTTTTGGCCTTGCATGCACTCACCTTCCCTGTGGCTGGAGGGAGAGTCTTTCAGGGCCCTACTTCCTTGGTCACTGTGGCCTCAGAAATTAGGCAGCTGTCACCTTGGTTGTGAACATGCTACCTCAGCCAACCATTCATCATTGTCCTAAGCTTACTCCAGAACTTCATCACTGGGTCATTTGGTGGCCCATTTTTAGAGTGCTACTCATATCCTTGGGGTGTACAGACCGACTATCTTTGGTAACATACAAACTCAATGGTTCTGGATTAGGGGGGTGGGGGATCTGACAGCAGTAACCAGAATATATTTCAGAGAGGGCTGACCTGGTTAAGTGCTGGGGTCTAAAAAGTCTGAGCCACTGTGGCTAAAATGCGCCCAATTGTTTTAAGCCACATGGGAACTTGATTAGCCACTGTGTAGAAGGGATGTGACACTGCTTGTCATTCTTATTGGTGCCCATCTATCATCCTGAGGTCCTCCACTGTTTGGTTCACAAGTTGGACCAATGGACATCATGTTTTCAAGGGACAAGCCGTGAACTCGCGCTCCTAGCTGACTCGAGCCACAGCACTGGGGAGGGGGAAAACATCTCACTCTGCCACGCAGTGCTGCTGGTAGACGTGACAGTCAGCCTCTTAGCCAGAGTGGTGACTGGGAGCTTCAACATTTCAGTCGTATTGATTTTACAGACACTATTGACTATCCTTTGTGCACTGACCTACAGGCCCTTGAGAAACCATCTTAAACATTGTGACCCAGATTTTGTGTGTAGTGGTGCTGTGCTGCTTATTGGCGGGGGGTGGAGCATTATGTCTTTAGTCACTATTGTGGATATTGCCAGTAGCTACATTTGTTGTGCTCTACTGTTTTCATGGAAATGTAAAACCAGGCAGAAAATGGAATTTGGGGAGGAGGGATGCAGAACTGGGTATTTTTTTCAGATTTTGCACAAAATGTAGTATGTTGCCCAGATTTTTTTGGCAAGCCTCATTTTGCTTTTTGTGCAGCATCCACTACTTACTGACACTTTTTCACAAAAAATGCACACCCTGTGACAAATTGTTGAGCAAACAAAAGATTATGATTAAAACATTTTTAATTTTGTACTCAGTTTGGAGAAAACAGCAGAAAAATGTAATGGACTTTAGGATTTGGGCAAAGGAATTTGGCAATTTTTGGGAGTGGGATATCGGCAGGCCTACATTTGTAAAATAATTTTTCATTTGTGAATGTGTTAGCTGCAATGTTTGTAGCCTCCTCACTCCTATGATAACGCACGTGATAGTTTAACACACTTACCCAGCACACAAAAAATGTAAAAATCTGTAGGAACAGCCTGCTGTAGTTATCTTTAAGGCACTTTTACACACAGTGCCCTTGTAACGGAACAGTCGTTACAGGCTCACTGTTCCGATACAAAAACTGTGTGTGCAAGCAACCCATTGCACAACAAAAGTGAGCGCTCACCTAAAAACACGTTCCCTGTTTGAGTGGATTCGCTGGCTTCTGTTCCGTTGTGCCCTGACATGTAAATGCAGCTTTCCATTCATTTCGGCGAAAGGCTAGATCTGCAAAGCAAAATGCCCATATTTGCCAACATTAAAAAAAATGATCGCCTAAATGCAGAATTCATTTAGGGAGGATTTTCCCTAACAAATTCTGCTGAAAACAGTTTAAAAAATCATCTCTGTTGATTTGTGCTCTTTAATACGTTTTGATAAGTTAGAGGTTTTGTGAGTTACCTATCTCCACTTAACTTTGGACGATTTTTCCCCTGTTTTCAACAGAATTTGTTAGGGGAAAACGGCCCTAAATGAATTCTGCATAGAAGTTGATTTTTTTTAATGTTATCAATGCAGAATGCTACCCAGAGTTTCATTAATCTGCCGTGATGTCAAGGGACACTGGATGGCCGGAAACGCAGTCAAAAAGCAGAGAGAGACAAACAGCCGAAATACCACTGCCGTGTACAAGTGGCACGGGAACACAGCGGGTAGAGCACTACACAAGTGTGATGCAACCGAGCGGCACAAGTCAGCACCGTGTAAAAGTGCCTTAAGAGAATGCACCCTTGTGTTGCATAGCACCGGGGCATATAAATTGTAGGTCAGACCTGTTGTGAAATTCTAGATGCAGAGATTGACGTTTGACTTCTTGTGGACCCTGACAGTCCATTAGTATTTATAGCCCTACAGGGGCTCTGTGTGTTTCTGTGGGAAAAGAGGTGTTTCAGATGCTACTGCACTCTCCCTCTCACGAAGTGGCAGTCTCTCCCTTCTGGTAAGCTTGTGGTTGCAAAGTTACCATTCTAGGCCTGGCGTTGACGTGTTGAAACAAGAGTTTTGTACCAGACCATACATGCAAATTTGAACATTCAGCAGTTGTCCTAATTTGCAGACTTGTTGTATCTTAACAAATACTATTACCCTTTCTGCACTAGATCACTGGTTCATCTGTGAGAGGGTATGGTATTGGATTTATTTATTTTCTTTATTATTGCGAAAGTGGATTGAGACAGTGCCTCATTTTTAACTGCTCCCCAAGAGGCAAGTTCAGTACAGCACTGCAAACTTGCATTCAGCAGAGACTTGTACTATAAAGGTGCAAGACACTAATGCCAATGCGTGTAGTAGGGTCGACGCACAAAGTGTACAAAGTAGAAAATTAGGGTACAAAGCAGGGGTCAGCCTTAACCTTTTTTTGCACTAGCCATCAGGGTAAGTTGATTCAAAATTGCACTAGCCCACAGATGGTTGCACTAACCCTTAATTACAATGGTAAATTTTGATCACTTATACAGGAAACAGTGCAAGCAAAGCCAAGAAATACTCTGATTATTGCACATTTTATCCTGCTGCCACTGCCACGGCTGTTAAGGTATCCCCTTTTTCTGCATCAAACCTTCCCAAAGGTGAGCTGACCATGTACCTCCCTCTAGTATCTGGACACCTATGGACCAATGCTACCTCATGTATATCACTATGCCAAGTAGTACCAAGGCAAAACTGTGTCATGATGATAACCATGTCTGTAACCACCTTATGCTTTAAACAACCTATGTAATCAAAAGTTTTTCTCCACTGTATTTTATCTTGTATTGTTATCACGGGTCGCCCCTGAAAAAGGGACCTTGGGGGCTCAGTGGGCCTACCCGGTCACCAAAATTTAATAAATAAATAATAAAACATTGCTTCCAGCTCCCCAGCAGAAATAAAGACTGCAATACCATCCATCACAGACAGTGACCCCCCCCCCATTGTTTTGTACCATGGCCTCCTCTCTTCCTCTTTCTGCCCCCCCCCCCACACACACACAAAACTGAGAGAGGGTATCACAACAGCAAATATTCAATCAAGCAGTCCTAGCTCTGCACACACAATAGCTGGCATCATCATGCACCTTACCACACTGTCACCACCACCCACAGGGCAATGAACAGAGTCAGGCAGAGAAAGACACTCGCGGTCCCCACCCTACAGTCAACTGGAGACCTGCACTTTTGAAAGTTTATGTACAGTCTCAAGTGAGCCAGGAGCACACCTAAGATTTCTTTGGGTTGGGGGCTAGGCAAACCTAAGGGGCTTGGAAAATAGAAAACTATGACATTTTTATTTGTAAAAGCATTGATTTTAATATGTTCTGCCCCAACAATAGCAGATTTTTCTTTAACATTCTCCTTTCATCAGCCCAGGGGAAACAGTACACAGGCATAACACTGTACTATTTCTGTTTCCGTATAGGATGATCTGTGCACCCCAGGAATGCCTATTTCAAGGTTTCAAATTATGTATTTTATCAAGGTTTATTTTTGTACCATACATAATCCAAAGCGTTGTTTTTAGGCTGAAAGGACATGCTGAGTGGGATAAGGGTAGAACTATTGATGGTGATGGCTGGCAGGGTCCATTTAGAAGAGCCGAGGACCCCCATCACTTGCCAGTAATGGCAACTATGGATCTATGGATGGTCACTTCAGAGTCTGGTCTGTAGTGGAGTCCAGGGAAAGAACAGAGTTAAGAGATTTGGGAGAGGGAAGTTATGGTGAGTCTGGGATAAAACCCACCACCTGCTGGGCCGATCATGTATACCTCTTTGCATTTTGTCACTGAAGTGTTGGATACAAACACTCAAAATGTAGAGAAATGAGGGGCACTGGTCTTAATAATATTGGACAAATTGTTAGACATAGACAAATTCAGCACTCTATCCTTGATCACACCCTGGACACTAGCTGAAAGTCTTAACAGTGGAGTGATAATGACTCACATTTTTAGGATCCCTCTCTTGAATTGCCAGATAATTGCAGCTCTTAATGAACTGTTAATCACACCTGGCCATCTGGAAAATTGAGAGAGATTAGCATGAGGACTAGAGAATGCTAAAGTAACTTTATTAACAGCCATGAAAATCTGCACTAGTCAAGCCGGGCAAGTAGAGAGTTAGCTGCACTAGCCCTGGTCAATTTGCACTAGTGTTTGGGCTAGTAAAACAATGTTAAGATCGACCCCTGGTACAAAGTCCCCTGGCACCTTGGCGAACTGGTGTTGTGGTGTTCCTCAGGGTGTGAACGATCATACAGTGAAGTGTTGGCATTATGCTAGTATTGGCTCCATCTATTCATGCATTGGTGTGTCAGTATTTTACTTTTATCTTGAAAGAGTGTGCCAATATTAGGGTAATGTCAGCATTGCATTGTATGATCTCTCAGACCTCAAGGAACAGCACACAACTGATTTGCCAGGGTTTCAGGGTTTTTTCCTTCATTTTATATTTCCCTACTTTTTACTTCAACCCTAACAGCTGCACTAATTTAGATTTTTTTGCAGTTAATTTCTTTCATTTAAAAAAAAAAAAAAACTGACACCTTTAGCGTCTACCATTCTTACACTCCATGACAAACGCTGCATAGTGACGGTGACGCTCACTAAGCAGTCGCATAATGACGCTCGCAGTGCAGACCAATAACTTGCTTTGTGAGTGGCCTTAGCAGCTGCATATGTATTGGACTTGAGCTACATGTTCACAGATATAGTTCTACAAACCCGTCCTGAGTTTTCTGTCTTTGAGACTGTCACAGAAGTGAGGTAGTATCTCAAAAAGTGGTTTTGCGAGTAACAAAAGAATATTCATGAGTGACAAAAGCAAGACTTGTTTTTGTGACACACGTCAGACTAATTTCATTAATATTTTTAAAAGTATTTGTATTTTTGGCAAGAAAACAAACAGCTTACACCATACACTTGTGACCACACAAGTTCCAGACTTAAATTCCAACAAATTTTTTTGTTTTTGCTGCATAGTTTTCTGTTATTTCTTTTCTCCAGTTTCATGACAAATACTCACAAAAGTGGGTTTGTGAATCACAAAAGCAGGGCGTGTTTTCACGAGACGTAACAGCCTAGTTTCATTAATATTTTAGATACTATTGGTTTTTGAGCCAAAAAAATTTGAAGAATCAACATTACACCCACACAAGTTTTAGACTTAACTTCACACATCACAGCTACCTGCAACATATTTGTCCCTCAAAAAAAAAAACATAAGGTACTCTGCTCTGTAGCCGGGTGGATCACCCCTGCACTCCTAGCTCAGATGCGTGTTGGTGATAATCTGTGGTGTCCAGCTAGGGAAACTGGCTCACCTGTAGATTTGCAAAAATACAAAGCAGCCCGCAGTAAGTGCACCAGGGAGATAAGACTGGCCAAAGCAGCACACTTTAAAGAACAGCAAAGACAAAACTGGAGTAACAGAGGGTAAAAGGGACAAATCTCCACCTAAAATGCTTAATAATAATAATCATAATGGAGCTGTTACTACTGCCCCAGCCGAAATAGCTGATATCATTAACACAGCCTTCACAGACCTCAGTTCTATCCTCTCTCCTGACACAGTGCCTGGGACAGCACTGGTTGATTTTAATATACTTGGTCAAGACCATGGCCACCTCAAATTCTAATTCAAGCGTGTTACCATACCTGAAAACCATCAATTTATGTCAAGAGTCCAAAGTAAAATGAGGGTTGCGGGGGAGGGGGCGCAGAACAATAGACATAAAGTTGCTGACCTTAGCACTAAAGGAACTAGCACTTCCCTTGTCTGTTAACCTTTTCATGCACTATTCACAGTTTCCCGAAATTTGGAAATCTGCACTTGTATCAACCGGTGCACAAAAATCGTGACTGCACCAACATGGCCAACTGCCGGCCTATTTCTACCCTTTCTGCCTGTCCAAGGCCCTTGAAAAAATTATTTCAGACCAACTTGTCTCTAGCTTGAGCAAGTATGATATTCTGTGCAGACAGCAGCATGGATTCAGGAAGCTCCGCTGTAACAGCAGTGCCCTCATTGAGTACACTAACTTCCTGCATGAGGCCCTCCATAGTGGCCAACTCATAGGAGCCACCTATATCGATTTTAAATCACTCATTACTGCTAGATAAGCTTATCACATTAGGCCTCTCCTCTGAAACAGTAGGTTGGTTTCATTGCTATCTTACTGGCCCAACTCAGTGGGTTGAGATAGATGGCACCCTATCCGGAGTTAAGGGTGTCTCAGTAGGGGTCCTACAAGGTTCAGTACTTGGCCCTCTCCTTCTTGGTCTGTTCATAAACAACCTCCCAGGAGCCTGCCCCCTATCAAAGATGCTTCTCATAGGACCATAGGAATTGTGTTGGCAGATGGGGACCGTATGATCCATCTAGTCTGCCCGTGTTTCTGCCCACTTCCCAGTTTAGACTGCATCCTGTTGTGTCCACAGTGTCTGTCCCATGCGAGTTTGAACTTGCGTACTGTCTTGGATTCCACCACCTCCTGAGGTAGGCTGTTCCATGGGTCTATGACCCCTTCTATAAAGAAGTACTTTCTGAGGTTGCTTTTGAACCTGCCTCCCACCAGACACAAGTTTTGCCCCCTTGTATGCACATCCCTGTTGTGCTGGAAGAGGTTTCCTGCTTGTGTTGTGTTGATTCCCTTAACGTACTTAAAAGTTTCGATCATGTCCCCTCTGTTTCTTCTGTGCTCAAGGGTGTACAGATTTAGTTCTCTGAGTCATGCCTTGTATGACTCATGATGCAGTCCAGGCACCATCTTTGTAGCCCTTTTCTGTACAGTCTCCAGGTGGTCTCTCTTTTTTGAGGTGGGTCCTCCAAAACTGACTGCAGTACTCTAAATGTGGCCTCACCGAGGACCTGTAGAGAGGAATGATAACCTCGCTCTTTCTACTTGTAATTCCTGTACCAATGCAGCCAAGGATGCCACTTGCCCTCTGTGCTGCCTTTTCCTACTGTTTTCCAACCTTTAAGTCATCCACAATGACTACTCAGAGGCCTCTTTCTGTCTTTGTCTCCTCTAACTGATGCCCTCCCAATGTGTACTTTATCCCTGGGTTTCTTTTTCTTACGTGCATAACCTTGCACTTCTTGGCACTAAACTTAAGCTGCTAGTCCCTATACCAGTTCTCGATTTTTATTTATTTATTTATTTGTTGTTGGTTTTTTTTTTCCGGTCTGCTTCCATACCTTTCGCTCCTGCATGTCTACTCTGTTGCAGAGTTTTGTGTCATCTGCAAACAGGCAAACCTTACCCTTCAAGTTGTTTGCAATATCCCCTATAAATATGTTAGAGGATAGGTCCCAGCACAGATCCCTGTGGAATGCCACTGGTGACTTTGCCTTCCGTTGATAATGATCCATTGACAAGCACTCTGTGTCCTATCTTGCAGCCAGTTGGTGATCTAGTTCACTATCTTATGATCGACTCCTGTGTGCTCTAATTTGTTAGCTAGCCTTCTGTGGAGGATAGTGTCGAAGGGTGCAGGAATACACTATTTTCCAGCGAAAAAGATGTTCTAGGACTAGAGGGCATGGGATGAAGTTGGAGGAAGGGTGAGTCAGAGGAAACTTGAGGAAGAATTTCTCACAGAAAGGGTGGTGGACAAGTGCAACACTTTGCCAGAGGAAGTGGTGGGGGCTGATACAATCATGGGATGTAAGAATGGATGGGATAGACATAAGGGAATTCTGGAGGACGGGGGGGTAAGGGGCAACAGACTTCTAGAAAAAAGTAAAGGGCATTTACAACCTCAAATGGGCAGACTGGCTGGGCCATAGGCTCTTATCTGCCGACAGTGTCTGTATTTATGGAACTGCCTTTCTTGCCTCACTCAGCTTGTTTTTGTATTCTTCTCTATTAAATTCACGTTTAGTTTGTTTATATTTGGCAAAAGCCCTCCTTTTTTCCTTGATTTTGGTTGCAACTTCCTTGGTGAACCAGAGTGGATTTTTCTTTCTTTCTTTCTTCTGGGTTTGGTGATCTGCCTTGTGTTTGTAGATGTATTTAAAGCAGTTTTTAAGGCCTCGCAACAGTCTTCTGCATCTTCCGAATTAGTGCCATCTAGCATGGATGTGACTACGTGTTTCATTTCAGGAAAGTTAGCTCTCCTGAAATCTAGAACCTTCGTTTTAGTGTGACTGGTATCTTCTACCTTGTTTTCAGTTAGCTGGATTGTCCTGTGGTCAGTGGTCCCCAGACTGACCCCTACTTGCACATCTGAGACTTTTGTGCTGTTTGTGAACACCAAATCCAGTATTGCTTTGTCACTGGTGGGGGAATTCACCAGCTGTTGTAAACCTGCTCCTTGCAGTCCACATCTGACAGATTGAAGTCCCCTACCAGCAGCAACTCTCCCCTGTCTGCCATCATCAAGATGGTCTCCATGAGCTCTTTATCTATACCAGCTCCTAGGATGGGGGTCTGTAGATAACTCGGATCGGGATTGAGATCTTCTTTCTAGCCCTCAGGGTAATCCAGAGTACCTCTGCCTTGCTTTGCTTCCTTTGGATATCTGTTGCATTGATGTCCTCTTTTACATACAATGCTCCCCCCCCCCCCCCGTCCCTTTTTCACCTCTTCAATCCTTTTGGAATAGTGTGTACCCAATGATGGTGACATCCCATGTGTGGTTCCCTGCAAACCATGTTTCTGTAACAGCCATCAAGTCTAACTGCACTTCTGCTATCATGGGCGTAAGATCGGGAATTTTGTTCATCAGGCTACAAGCGTTGACACACATTGCCTTCCAACACTGTTTATTCTCTGTGTGGATGATGCAGTGGTCAGTTTACGGGGTGGCTTGTGACTCTGTGCTTAACAGAGTTAGTCTTGTATTCAGCAAGGCCTGTTGTTTTGCTAGTGGGACTGATACTACTTATATACACCCTTACCAATTGGCTACCCCTCCAGGACCAGTCCTGTTTAATTGCAAAGAAAGCTCTGCTTGGCCTCACCCCCATTGCGATTCAAGACCTTTTCTGCCCTGTTAACCAACCAGTACTCTACCAGAAGTATGACTAGGCACGCTTTTGATATACGCTTCCGGAGGACAAGCCTGGCCTGGCGGTCCTTTGTAGTTCATGCAGCCCATTGGCTGAAAGAACTTCCTGATTCCCTTGTGGGTCTCCCCAGAGTTGCACTATTTAAAAAATCTCTGAAAAATGAACTCCTTTGTAGATCAGAATGCAGCTGTTTTAATTAACCTGCACCTCTTTACCTGTTTTTTTTTTTTTGTAAATGCCCAGATATCTGAATTTGCCTCACTGCTACTTGTTGACCATATCCTCTGGAGCTGCTGTTTCACAGTCCTGTCATTAACTTCCTGTATTGTACCTGACAAAGCAACCTATGAAGCTGATGAATGTTTGTATTGTACCTGACCAGGCTGCACTGGAACTGGTCATTGTTTATTTGTATTGTTCCTGTACTGACTTGGAACCTTTGTAAAAGAGCACTTGTGCTCAAAGGTGTTGTCTGAATAATAAATAACTAAATAAAAACTTTCAACACATTTTCTTGTTTTTTTTACTTGCACAGATTTCTCTTGTTTTTCTCACTTTTGTGACAGTTAAGGCTCATGAAACCATGAGTCTTATCTCACAAAAATGGGTTCCAACTCATGAAAGTGATGCATGTCAGGTTCACAAAAATCTAGTTATGAGAAATTTGTAAAAAACTAACTTCAAGCCATCTTGATAGTGCAGCAGTATTGCTAAACTCACTGTTTAGGTAACCTGTGTTCGAGACTGGACTTTGGATGCTTGGGGGCTGGCTGGGGGAGAGAGAATTGTGCACCCTATGGACATCTCTCCCTAGTGGGGAGGGGTACTGTGTTCTGCTTATTGACTGACTGCCATCTGATAGAGGCCAGCTTGGGGGGGCAGATGACCGATGCCAGCATGCATGCATATTGACCCTCTCAGAGAGTAAACAGTTGAGGAGAAAACCCCTACGTGTGCCAGACAATGTGGCGCCCCCACAAAGACATGCATTAGCAACAGGGCAGGCCACCCACCACATTGTAGTCCTGGGTAAATTTGGATAATAAGACTCTGACAAGGTCGGTGATGAGGCTTGGGGTGCCATCTGGTGGGGTGATAAAGGGGCTGTATATACATTTCCTTTGCAAAAAAATGCATTAATGCACCAGTTAGGATTCAACTTAATGCAACAAAAGTAGAGAAATGTGATGGTGTTAGGATTTCCAAGCCTAACACTCTCTCTCCCCGCCCAGTGGAGTAACCATGCATACTTATCGTACGCACATGCGTACAAAAAAAATCCAGGAAAAACAATTGTTTTATTTTTTTAAATTTTTTTCCCATGCTTGTCTAGATTCCGAACCCTGGTCCTCCAGTACTTGACGCCGGGGTGGTGGGGGGCTTATTCCCGTCCCAGCCAATTCCGATTCCTCTCCTCAAACTTGCTGGCGCAGAGCAGAGCAATTGGACAGTTTTTGTCCACATGTGTTTGTGCTCTGCCAACCACTTGCTGTATTTTTTTCCCGCTGCTAGTGCAAGATCGACTGTGCTCCTGTGGCCCAGCCTGAGCCAAGCAGACCAGGCAGGCTTGATTGTTGTCAGAGTTTGACAAACAGGAGTCACTGCTCACCGGCCCAGGACTCATGGTCGATTTGACTCAACTGAGTCGAAGGAGGACATCTTTGTCCATCTGATCCATTTGTCCTCTTCTTGTCTGGTCCGTGGTTGCGTCGTCGTCGCGGCATGAAGAATCGGTAAAGGTCAACTTAAGGAGGGCAAGTAGCAGAGCTTCCAAGCAGCTGAGAAGGTGAAGCAGAGCTCCCTATTGCCTACTACTCTACGGGCGGTAGTGCGGTTTGGCTAAACAAGGTAGGCTGCCTCCTGTTCCGCCCACCGTTTTGTGTCTCCTCCAGCTCTGTCTTCGGGGGGGGGGGGGAGAGTGGAGTGGATCTCCGCTGAAGACAGAGCCAGTACTGACTGCAGTGTACAGCAATAACTGGGAAAGACCTGAGGCTTAAGATAATGCAGTGTACAGCAATAACTGGGATAGACTGGGGCTTAAGATAAATTAACGGGAAAAGTTCAGGACATCGGTGAATGTCGATGAGCCATGATGCTGTTTCTCATGTTTTACTTGTCTCAAATTGTAAATAAGTTATGTAACTTTTGAGCAGATCTATACTGGGAAACAAACTTGGGATGTCCATGGAACCTAATACAGGGTCGGTCAATCTGTCCTTTCATTGGGTTCACTTACACTCAGGTAACTGAAAACTGCAGGTGTGGGGTAAGCAACAATGTCACACAATCATTTTCACACATCCTTAGAGGAGTCACATAGACTAAAAAAATGGTAAAAGCTCTCACATTCAATAAAATAACTGAGTTGGTGGTGGTGGTGGTGGTGGTGGTGGTGGTGGTGGTGGTGGTGGTGGTGGTGGTGGTGTGTGTGTGTGTGGTGGGGCACAGGGGACTTGGACCCATAGCCATACTTGTCAACTGTCCTTGATGACCAGGGAAGTCTCTCATTTTACCCCTCAAAATTGCTCTGTCCCTTATCTGTCTCTCATGGAAAAAGTAATGTACAAACAAAATGGTCTGTAAATTTAGACTTGAAAGCAGACATTAATACTATCCTAAGATTGAAAAATATAAAAATAAACTTTGCAAAAGTAAACCTAATGGTTTATAGTTAGTTCTGAGCTTTTATCTCTGTGTTTGAGGATGTGCATTTGTATGAGAGTCAGTGTCCTTCACTGTCCGCCATTTTGAGTGTCCCTGTTCCTCATTTCCATGACAGAAGGCTGAGAGGTATGTCCATTGCTCCAATGCGAACTGCTGTGTGTTAGTTTGGGGGGCACACCCTCAAGTTTTGCCAGCCCAGCCAATAGTTGCCAGACCAAAAGGTGGGTGGTACTTAGGGCACAGGATATAAATCCAGCTGGGCCACATTCTCCATCAGTCATGCAGAAACTCCCATACAGCACACCATCAGCACATCTTATTCGGCAGTTCAGGTGGGACTCGAGCATGGAAACACTCAGCCCCCCTTCCATTTCAATTATAACTGCAGTCGGGCAGCTCTTAATGAGACAGTACACAGGGGCTTTACAGGCACTCTCCAGCAATACCTTTTGACCGATTAGACCACAGGACACCCGCCTGGCAGTCAACATTTAGGTAAGCTCACAGAAGACTTTTCGGAAACCCCCATTTGTAGGGGGGTTACACAAGCAAGAGCAATTCTTGAAGCTGAGCCTGCCTCCATCCATACTGCCCCTCTGCTTAGGATTGGTTTGGCTGTACCTACTGGTAATTTCATACTTTCATAGCATTAAATAAAGCAAACAGTATGAAATTCTGCTTTAAAATGCTCAGTGTACTATGGAGGCAGCTCAATTGCCAGGTAGTACACAGTACATAGCAGAGCATCCGCCCTGATTTCTTAATGATTAAATGAGGGAAAACATTCTGAAATAATATATAGAACAGTTTAGATCAGATGGCAGCACCCCACTGGAAATGATAAAGTACATTTCAGCTGGTCTTTCCTGGACAAATAAACTGCACAAATAGGTGGAGGCAGGACCTGACAGAAAATGGAATCTTGCATCTGAGCTGGGCAATTCAAAGTTTCTGGTTTGTGCATTATGTGGTGTCATATGCTCTAGGATAAATTCTAAATGATTAACTGCTGTTTATACCCAACCTCTCCCCTTCCCCCTCTGTTCTTATATCCCAGCAATTACCAACCGTAGAGGACAAGGTCTGAATAAATAAATAAAAAAAAAAAAAAAAAATACACAGTTTATCAAGAACATTCCTGTCCAGGATAGGAGTGTTCCTGATAAATTGTTTATTTTTTTAAATTCGGATTTCCCAGTCATGTCTCAGCCAGCTGGTCAGCCCTATTTGGGAGGGGGAAACATTTTTTTGTGAGGCAGCTTGACAAGAAACCAAACTTAAACCAGTTGGATGCTTTGTTGCTGAATTTAGTGTCAGTACAGTACCGCTGAGCTGCTGATGTGTTCAGCCATTGATGGGTGCCAGACCCAGACAGTGCCTCAAGCACTTGATTTTTCAGCGGAGTCATGTAATTCCTCATGAAGTGCCCTTTATCTTGCTTGTTATTGTTAAAGTAGTGTTATTTTGTAGTTTAAACTTTTATTGTTAGGCTGTGACATGACAGAAAGTAAGCTGATCCTCAGGATTTTGCCTATTCTTGTTTTCTAACATTTTTTCTTAGGGTTGATTTTACAAGAATACATGCTAGATCTTCATTTTACTGTTCATCATGGAGTGTTGCTCCTATTGATTTCCTCCTGAACAAAAGAAATAAGTATGTTTTCCCTGTTATAACTTACCAAAAAATTAAGAAGTTTTGTTTGCTCTGCAGCTGCTCAAAGGTGGCAACAAAAGTGATGACCCTAGCAACAGTGAAGTTAGTCATTTTGTTAGTGATATCTGTTGCTTGCAATGAATCAGAGAAATCTTTAAAAGCAGCCAGAAAGTTTCAGAATGACCCTCAAAATGCACCAGAATGCATCTAAAATCTGATAGCTTCTGGGGGCCTAGTGGCCCCCAGATCCCCGGCCTATTGGTTTTGTCTTTTTTGAGACAACCAGGACTTTTATCAGCCTTTGCCCCCCCATCAAAAAAGCTAACTACACCCCTGGTTTTTGTCCACGTGTTTCTTTGCTCCACCAACTAGTTACTGCAATTTTTCTCACTGTCTGCTACCTCACTCACAGCAGGACTAGTATAGTCCCACCATGACTATCCCTGAGAGTCAAATCACCATTTTGTTGTCTTGAGTCAGGCGAGAGAGAGAGAGAATGTGGACTTGAAGAGGATGGAGAGCCACTGGTTTGAGTCCCACACAGTTTGTGTCTCTTCTGGCTCCGCAACAGTCGCCGATACAAGACCGTCTTTTCTTCAGCTCCAACGGTCCGACCCCAGGCTCCTGAGCACTGCGTGGTCATTGAATTCAGTACTGGTCATGGGTACTGTATGTGGCTGCACCTGCAAGGGTGGCTTAATCTGTAGTAGGTGCCAAATCAAACTATGCAGCCACTAGTGGCCAGAACAGTGGGACTGGTATGTAAAAAGGCTGTGGTACAAGGATATTGTATACTCCCACAATTGGCCCCAAAATGCACCAGAAAGCATCAAAAATGCCAAAATTTTCTGGGGACCTAAGCGGCACCCAGACCCCCGGCCAGTTAGGTGGAGTCATTGACATGTGCGTACACTTTTTAAAAGGCTGGTTACTCCACTGTCCCCGTGCCCCCCCCCCAAGCAGCAGAAAGAAACATTCAGGTTTGTGGTCTCCGGAGTCTTGGCGAATCAGTAGTGGGGTCTTCCTTGGGGTTGTCAACCCATAATGTCCACCCTCACCACAGAGCAGAGCAGACACGATCAGGTAAAAAACATATTGGCCTCAATGAAACCTTTGTATCTGCACGAAAAGCTAAAAAGAACTGCACGCGCAGACAGAGACACACACACATAATTTGAGGGGAAAAAAAATTGAGATTATCAAATTGAAACACCTGAAAGTAAATATGGCGCGATGACTTTCTCATTTGAATCTTTAAAAATATGGAGTGAACTAAATGTATAGACTGGAAGTCTAAGGCCCTGTACACATTAGAGCAGAAGATGTGCACAGGTTTAAAAAACGTCTTAAAAACGTTTTTAAACTCACCACAGCAGCCCATCCAGATCAGTCTTCAACCGAGTTTTAACTCGGTTATACCACAGCCGACTCCCGTCTGCATCTGCCTCCAGTAACGTTTTTTAAAATGGGCTCTCCACAACCCTTAACACGCTTCCTGGAGGAGCAATATGCAGACGCCCATCCACACTACAGGGTAACACACTTTCTCTCATAAAACCGTTTTTAAAAAGGGACTTGAGACTTGCTCGCAGCAGGGTTTAAGCAGGGTTTCCTAACACGCTTTGAAACCGTGCTTAAATGCAGACGGGCACCGTGTTTGCGCTAGTTAAAACGTTTTAAGCACCTTAAAACATTTTAACTAGCCTGATGTGTACAGGGCCTAAATGAAAGTCTGAGAAAGTTTAACACTGCATTGAACCAGGAATTAGCAGTACGATGTACATGTTTTGATTAATATGTTACCATCTGCAACACATGTTCCATAAAGAACAGTTGTTCTATCTGTCTTGTAATTGAATACTCTAATGTGAAGTATAAGTTATGTTTAAAATGTGTAGTATTGTGTGTGTGTTATATGTTTAAAATCTTGTAACCTTTTTGAAATTTATACACTTTGTACTGAATACAGGAACACCTTTTAAATAAGACTTGTCCTAATGGTGTACATTTCTGTCATCTAAATCCGGTCTAAAAATAAAGCTTTTTACTACTACTACATCTCTTCTCTTTGGACCCTGCATGAAGAAAGCTACAACAGAGTCTGTTGGCAACATGTGACTAGACATACTTCTCTACCTTTTGAAGCGGTGCCTTGTGCTTCACACAGGAGGCTAGGGCCTGGAGTGGAGTGGTGAGCATTAAGGTTGACAACCCCAAGGAAGATGCCACCACTGATTCGACAAGACTCCGGAGACCCAAAACCCTAATGTTTTTTTCCTTCTGCTGTTTGAAGGGATGGCGGTAGGGATGTTAGGGCTGGAAACCATAATGTCACATTTCCTTACTTTTATTGTGTTAAGCTGAACCCTAACTGATGCATTAATGTTGTTTTTGCAAAGCATTTCATTCTTTTTGAGATAGTGGAATTGTATCCTCATTGTATAGATGCAGATGAGGGCCCTGCACCAAGGGAAGAGTCCATCTGCCTGACACTTCTGTGTGGCAGCTGATGTCAGGGATTTTGTGGGGGTGTCTGGCGGGCTGCAGAAGTGCAGGGCCCTGAGAGCTGTGCGCTTCCATGTTGCCACAGGTTTCAGATGCACAGGACAAAGAGTCCATCTCTGAGCCAAAGCACTGGACCCATTGGCATCCACAGGCACAGAGGTGCAGGGCCCTTATGCCAAGAGGAGAGTTCATTTCCCTGTATTGTGCTTGGGTCCATGTGGCAACCCTGTACTATCCCTTCCCAGGCTGGGGGGTGGTGCTCCATGATGGCGTTGTTCCCTCCCCCCCCCAAGCCTCGGCTCATCCAGCTGGCTCACTGAGCTCGTCCCTGAACTCTGCTCTGCGGCACAGGATCACAAAGCACTGTCCGCTGGAGTAAAGGCTAGCACTACACACATTTGTTAATTTTTTTTTTTATTTTGACCTCAGTTTTTCAAGATATTCGTTTTATGACTCCCCTTACAAACATGACGTGGCATTTCTAGAATACTGATCAAAATGCCATTTTGCACTGCAAGTGCAAAAAAATGTCTCAGCCCATATTTTAAAAATGACACGTCACGTTTATGAGTTGGTGTGAAAAAATGGCCACGTTGAAAGTCTGGAGTCAAAATACTGAAAGTTAACAAAGTTACGAGTGAAGTTTAATTACTTCAGTGTTCACTCAGTACTTTGCCATTTTACCATATTTTTGCACCAAATTTTCAACATAGTCTTCTTAGGCCCCCACCTCATGAACCCGGTATATGGAATTTTTTCAGATATCACTCGAAATGTAATTTTGCACAGCGACTGCAAAATCACCTTTCTGCGCATATTTGATAAATTTAAACTGCCTTGTTCATGAGATGGAGTCACAAAAGGCCATGTTGAAAATATGGTTTAAACATATTAACTGACAAAGGTGTGAGTAAAAGTTCAAACCCTATTGAAATACATTAAACCGATCTTGCCTTATTTTCTCATATTGCAGTTGCCGGTTCCAGCAGCAAGACATGTTTAAGACTTTATTAAGAGAGTAGATCTACAATGTGTCGTGGGACATGTTCAGGCAAGCGTGGGGTGATGGGTGCTGAGTGGGGGGGTCAGAATGGGTGTGGGTCGGGGGTCAGATTACGCGACTGTTTTCTTTTTACATGTTAAAAAAAAAAAAAAAAAACACATTGAGACCCTTTTCATTTTTTGCAGCTTTAGTTTATATTATTGGATCTGACATTGGGGATTGGGCACCCCTGTGTCAGCGTAACTCAACGGTGGCACTGGGGGTTGGCACCATGGTGCTGCTACCTATTCATAGGGGTGCAGGTGACCTGGTAGGGATGAGGTTGGCAAGCAGTACCGAGGGTGGGCACCGTGGTCTGTGTTTTTATAATATAATTTGCTGGATTAGGGAAACACAAGGGAGGGCTGGCAGAGCTGAGGGATGGAAGAGTGGGTATAATCAGTAGGGATATGCTTGGATAGCAGCAGAACCCCCCCCCAAAAAAAACAAACAAATACACCTAAATGTTGCAGTACGTACTGGTACTTTATTTATATAGTAAAATAAACTTGCATTTATGCCCAGGATTAGGACTGGGGGTGGATGGGCTCAGGAGGCGGGGGAGTAGGCAGAGGTACTGAACAAGTATTTTGCCACAGTTTCTAGGGAGGGAGACATGGTCTGCATTAAATCAGAAAACGGTGGTGGGGGGGGTGGCAGCTGAGAGGATAGGGCATAGGGAGATGAGAGGATCAAAAGAGGCCCGGGGCATCAGGTGGGCCAGGCCCAGAAGAAGATGGGGCTTTTTCTGAAGAGAGGGTTAGGAAGGGGGAAATCACAGAGGGCAGCGTGAGGAAGGCCCTACGGGTGCTAAAAACTGACAGGGCACCAGGACCGGATGGGCTGCATCCAAGGGTACTGAAAGAGTTGGTGGACGAACTAGCAGCTCCACTAGCTGGGCTGTTCAATGCTTCCCTCCAGACAGGAAGGGTGCCCCAGGATTGGAGGGTGGTTCACGTGGTGCCCATCCACAAAGGGGGGTCTAGGGAGGAGATGGGAAATTACAGGCCTTTCAGCTTAACGTCAGTGGTAGGCAAACTAATGGAGGGCTTCATCAAAGGGATGCTTGGGAGGCAACTGGATAGGCTGGGACACATGGATGAAAAGCAGTATGGTTTCGTCCCAGGGAGATTGTGCCAGACCAACCTCATAGATTTCTATGACTGGGTGACAGGGACCCTGGACAGACAGAGTCCAGTGGACGTCTTATATCTGGATTTTAGTAACGTGTTCAACTCGGTTCCCCACTTCAGGTTGTTGGCAAAGTTGGGGGAGATGGAGGTGGGAAGACAGTTGCTTAGATGGGTGGGAAACTGGCTTACAGATAGAACACAGAGGGTGGTGGTGAGAGGGACTGTCTCCTCCCCTAGGAAGGGCGTCAGTGGGGTGCCACAGGGGTCGGTACTGGGGCCACTCCTGTTCAGTGCCTATGTCTCCGATATAGGGGCAGGAGTTAGGAGTAGGATGAGCCACTTCGCGGACAACTCTAAGCTGGGAGCAGTGGCCGACGGAGAGGAAGCAAGGGTGGCAGTCCAGAGGGATCTGGACACCTTGGAGGGCTGGGCAAGGAGGTGGGGGCTTAGGTTTAACCTGGAGAAATGTAGGGTGTTGCATCTGGGGGTCAGAAACCCAGGGTATGTTTATACCTTGGGAGGGGTTCCACTGCAAGCCACTGTGAGTGAAAGGGACCTCGGGGTGGTGGTAGACACAAAAATGAACAACAGTGAGAACTGCAGAAGAACGGCGGCAAAGGCAAACAAGTTACTGGGCTGCATAGCCCAGGGAATAACGTCCAGGAGGAGTGAGGTGATCCTACCTCTGTACAATGCCTTGGTTAGGCCGCACCTTGAGTATTGCGTGCAGTTCTGGAGGCTGCACCTCAAGAAGGACATAGTACTGTTGGAGAGGTTCCAGAGGAGGGCAACCAGGATGGAACAGGGCATGGGGGATAGGACCGATGAGGACAGGCTGCAAGCCCTTGGGCTGTACTCACTGGAGAAGAGGAGAGAGAGAGGGGGGACATGATTGAGGTTTTCAAATATGTGAAAGGGATTAACAGGGGTGGAGCCAAAGAAATGTTCGGGCTAAAGCAAAGGGGCAAAACCAGAGGGCATAATTGGAAACTGAAGGGAGGAACCTATAGGGGAGAATGTAGAAGGCATTACTTCATAGAGAGGGTGGTGGAGCCATGGAATGCATTGCCGGGGAGCCTGGTCGAGCAAGACACTGTGGAGGGTTTCAAGAGGGGGGTGGGACAAATGCATGGGGATACTGAAGCCAAGACTGACCCTCATGGGGACAAGGAGGGGGGGAACGGCCGCTAAGGGCTGGATAATGAGCAGACACAAAAGACCGACAGGCCTATTCTGCTGGCTTTTAGTATGTTAGTATTTATATTGATGTATCTTATTTGTACCTCCCTGTCCCTAACGGTTCTATTAAGAAAGCTGGTAAACAGACAGTCTTCCCCAGTGCATTTCACTCACTGACACTATTTTTTTTATTTATTTACTCAAGATATGTTTGGGGGTGGGGGGGAGGAAGAGAAAGAGAGTAGGCACACCAGACACATGCCATAATAAGTTAAGTGAAACTGCCACTCTTATGTACCAAAAAAAAGAAAAATACTTTGAAAAACCACCACAGTTGGTCAGTGCAGCATAGGTAGATAGCTGGATCCAGAGGGGTTGGGGGGAGGGAGACAAAAAGATGCAGATTGCCGGCTCAGTGCTCGCGCACAAGCTGGTAGCACTTCTCCATCTGTGGTTGCAAATGTCAAGAAAGTCCTGCTGTTCTCAAAGAATGCAGGTGAACAGCTCCCCTTGCGAAGCTGGACACCGTAGATTTAAGGGTGCCCAGAAAAGTTAGTGTTTCTGACCTTTAAAAAAATAAAATAAAAAATCCAGCAAAATGGGTTCCATTAAGCAAGGTTCCGGTGTTTGTTTTTAAAAATAATTTTTATACATTTTCCTTGTTTTTGGTTTGTAGGGAAAAAAACAAAACAAAATGACGACCATTATGACGCAAAACATTTTTTTCTGTGTTATGAAAATCAAGTGGTGTGAAGGCAAAAAGCTCTCACAACGTGAAAGTTTTTGTGTCTGATCAGTTATGCAAAAACCCTACTGAGCGTGCTCAGGAAAAAAAAAAAACTTAAATCCTTAGAGCTCTGAAACTGTAATATTTTTTCACAAAACTACCCTGAAAGTTACTCCATTAATAGGTAAAGGAAAACATAACAAGGTTAATGTCAAGCAGGTTGTTTTTATCTTGTTCATGTTGCCCAGTGTCTCACATTGTGCAATATACTGTTAGTTGAAAAATAACTTTGAAACACACTTGATAAAAGGGCTGACTTTGCATTACAGGTCCTTCCCACCCTCCCATATCATTGCAGATGTTGCAACTGGAACAGTTTTGGAAAAGTAAGATCAAAGCATGGGTAGTGGTAACTTTGCCTCCAAGGTTAGCAAGGCAACTAAGGGCCACAAGTTGGTTCTTAAAGGTACGCTGTAGCTACAGCAGTGAAGCTACATTTGCACAGAGACCAGGTGAACCCCAGTAAAGATGTATCCAAAAAGGGTGTGCCAACAGTAGCATTGATGTGGCCATTAAAAAAGCAACAAACATAAATAGGGTCACACTTCTTATGCCAAGGATTAGACCCAACACTCCTTGGAAACTGAGAGACTTAGTTTTGTCACAACATAGAGCATCAGAGCAAGTCAATTGGAAGGTACTATATGTAAAAATTGGGGCATCTTGCAGAGAGAACAAAAATTGCATTAGTATGTGGCACAGTCTCCTCTCATGGTCTATAGGTGACCACAGGATATGGGAGACTGTCACCCACAACCTACAGCCGTCTTTGTCTTTCCACTTGGCTGCCCACCTTACCACCTGCTACACATAGGTGTAGACATTGAAAGTACAGCAGTGTACTCACCATAACCAATAACTTCCATCATCCTGTTACAGGTGAAACTTCAGACATCAGGGGCCTGATATTCAAAAATCGGCAAAGTTTTGCATTGCGTTTGCCCATTGCCCGCGACCGTAAAGATACTGTATTCAAGTTGGGTGCTATCTGACTGAAAATGGGGCATGTCTGCACAGTGCTAAGTTGAATAGCACTGTCCTGACATGGCAGGATCCCGGCAGTGCAGGAAATACCCCTAGACCCGATAGCGTTGGTAACTCCCTGTGTGTCATTCAGAAGTCCCTATGCAAATGAGCCCATTGGGCATGCAGGGCGCACAGGAGCCCATATGCATGCCCATTATGGGCTTATTTGCATGGGAAGTGGTGGCAGGTTTGTTCCCCTGGTACCGGCCCCACCCCCACTGTTGTGGCCCATCCCCAGTGGGGAAAAAGTCCCCTGTTTCCAGTGCCCCCCCATCCTCTGATCACCATCCCGTACATGTACAAAGAAATCCCAAGTGGTCAGTGGTCTCGCCACCCTATGATCGCCATCCCATATTATTTTAAGTAGTTTCCTAGTGGTCCATGGTGCACCCCCCCATCCTCCAGTTTCCGTCCCCTGCTGTGTAGCTCAGTTCCCTGGTGGTCTGTGGTCTCCCGGTCTCCATTTGCTGAACCGATAAATGAAAATCTCCTCCTTGGCGTCCAGTGGTCCCCCCCCCCCCCAAGTCTGTGATCGTCGACCCGATAAGTGCAAGTCTCCTCCATGGTGTGTAGTCGTCCCCCTGGTCTCCAAACCCTGGCTCAATAAAAGTAAGTAAATACCTTGGTGTCCGGTGGCCCCCTCCCCGAACCCTGGCCCCGCAAGAAGACCCATATACATTGGTGGCCAGTGTTTCCCCCAATCCTCTGTGACCAGCGCCGGTGACAGTAAAAATTCCCTGGTGCATAGTGGTCCCTCCCACCCTCTTATTGCCAGCCCACATGTCTGAAATTGAGTCCCTGGCATCCATTGGTCCCCCTCCACCCTCCAGTAACTGAGGGTACTCCCAGAAGTGGTCAATAAATGCAGAAATACTAAAAAAAAGTTCATATACACCAGCACCTAGTGGTGCCCCCCACTCACAGATCCCTGTCCCTTTAACAACATAAGCATTCCATGGTGTCTAGTTGCCCCCCCCCAACACTGCAAGCACCCGACCACCCACCCTGCCAACCCCCTGACCTGAATCGCTGGTGCCAAGGCTCAGATATGGCAACCAGCACAGCCGTCCTCACACTTCTTCAGCCGGCCGCCCTATGAAAACTCAGGGAGCATGCATCCTATGTATAGAACAGGGAGCATATCCTCAGTACTGTACAGTGTACAGTACACTGGTTGTGTGCTCCCTGTACTGTACATAGGATGTGCACTCCTGAGTTTTCGTACAGCAGCCGACCGAGGAGGTGTGAAGAGGGCTGTGCCAGTCGCCGAATTGGAATCATGCCACTAATTTGGATAAGGGGGGGTGTTGGCAGGGTGAGCGGTCAGTGTTCGCAGTGCAGAGGGGGAGCTAGATGCTTGGGAATGCTTATGTTGCTACAGGGATGGGGATCAGTGGGGGGGGGGGTACCACTAGATGCCAGGATGTATGGATTATTTTGTTTGTGTTTTTGGAGTTGTTGACCACTTCTGGGAGTACTTTCAGTTATCTTTAAGTGCTTTTCTACAGGGCCAGCGATCAGAAGGCAGGAGGACCACTAGACGTCAGGGACAAAAATTTCACATATACGGTCAGACAATTGGAGTTTGGGAGGGACCTTAAAGCACCAGGGAATTGTTGCTGCCATTGGTGCTGGGCACGGAGGATGGGAGACCAGTGGCCACCAAGGCATATGGGTCTTCTTGCATGGCCAGGGTTCGGAGACTGTAGGGGAACCACTGCACGCCACGGAGGAGACTTTCACTTATCGGCTCAGCGATTGGAGATCGGGAAGGGGGACTACTACTCACCAGGGAAGGGTATTTCACATGATGGGATGGCAATCTGAGATTGAGGGGGACCACTGAATGCCAAGGGGAGAAAGTTTACTTATCGGGTCGGCAATCGGAGACTGGGGGGGGGCACAGACCACCAGTGACATGAGCTACACAGTAGCGGATGGTGATCGGCTGATGGAGGGACCACAGACCACCAGGGAAATGTGCTACACAGTAGGGGACAGTGATTGGAGGATGAGAGGGGGGGTGCCACTCTGCAGGAGGCAGGTGTGCTCCCTGACCCTCCAACATGCTTGCTGACTGCACTTGCTCTGGTGGCTGCTAGGGTTGCCTAGGGTTGTAAGTTGGGGTTTTGCATGCAGTATGCCTTATGTGCAGGCCTACCATGCTGAATATTGAGTTGTGCCAGTATGCCTGTCCCTGCCCTTCCCTTGCCCACCCGCATGTATTATTTTTTTGTGTGTGCTAAACCTTTTAGCACACACAATTGCCCTTTTGAATATTCGGCTCCAGCATAGACCCCAGGCAAACTGGCTGCGGTCACTGCCCACTTGGCAAAGTTATGAATATCTGGCCCTAGAAGGTTTGACAGTGATGCAGCCCATGTTGTTTACCTAGCCCCTTGTTATTTGTAAAGCATACTACGCTAGCCGTACCGAAAGGAAGTTAAAGGAATGGATAGGGGACCATATGAGGGACATTGTTCACTGTAATGAAGAGTCAGCAATTGCAGCCCATGTTATGCAGCTCCAGAAAGTTCCAGGCATATGTGGTCATTTATAGTAAGTAAGAAGAGTTTATTTGTATTTGGCACCCAATCCCAGAGGCTCTGGGTGCCATTACATAATAAGCAGGGTTGTGGCAGCGTAAAATGATACGATTTGATTAAATTAGTAAAATAACTTAATTACAGAATTTAAAAACTGTCTAAAAGTGCTTTATTAGAAAGGTAGGTCTTCAGGCTCCTTTTAAATACCTTCACCGATGGAGCCTCCCTCAAAGATTTTGGCAGCGAGTTCTAGAGGGCCGGGCCAGCCACCTCGAAAGAGCGATCTCCCGAGGTTTTCAACCTGACCCGCTGAACCACCAGGAGGCCCTCGGTGGAAGAGCGTAGGTAATCCACAGGGATGACTGGAGTAAGAAGGTCAGACAGGTAGCCAGGACCTGGGCCTTATAGTTGAGCAAGCGCACCCTGAAGATGATCCTCCACCTGACAGGCAGCCAGTGCAGATCTCACAGGACCGAGGTCGTATGACAAGACCTAGGAAGGCCAGTCAGCAACCTCGCCGCTGCATTGTGCACTAGCTGCAGTCTGCAGAGGATCCCTCCATTGACCGCGAAGTATAGAGCGTTACAGTAGTCCAGCATGGAAGCCACAAAGGCATGCACTAGTGATAGCAAGTCGTCTGGCGGAATCGGAGATTTAATTTGGGCGACATTCCTCAAGTGGTAGAAACCACTTCTGACAACAGGTGACACCTGTCGCCGTGGATGACGCCCAGATTTTGCACCTTGAGGGATGCCTATAGCAGAGTGGAGCCCAGGACCAAACCTGTAACCTCTCCAGAGGCATCCCCATCACGCCAGCAACCAGGCTCAATCACCAGGACCTCTGTCTTGTCTGGGTTCAGCCTCAGCCATTTAGAAGACATCCAGTCCTGAATCTCGACCAGGCATTTATTTAGCACTTTAACGGCACCTTTAGCTCTGGGGGCAAATGACATGTACAACTGGGTGTCGTCTGTATAGCAGTGGAAACCCAGACTGCACTGTCTAATGCGGTCCCCCAGAGGTAGCATGTACACTGCAAATAGCATCGACCCTTGAGGGACTCCACATGACATGGACTTAGAGGATGAAGAGAAATTCTCCATCACCACTTGTTGCCTCCTGCCAGAGAGATAGGGCTCAAACCATTTGATCATTGTCCTGATGTCCACTATTCACTGTAAGGTGATCCAACAGCACAGTGTGGTCCATGGTGTCAAATGCTGAGGAGGGATAGAGGAGGAGGACAAGAAATTGACCATTCTCTATCCCTTCCCCGAGGAGGTAATTTTGCACCCGAACTAGTGCTGTCTGCATGCTATGCCTGGCTCTGAAACTGGACTGGAGTGGCTCGTAGATGTCAAAAGTCGAGAGGTGCGCCTCGAGCTGCAGAGCCACCGTTTTCTCAACAACCTTCCCTAAGAATGGGAGGTTGGAGACAGGTCTATATTTGCCAAGACATCAGGGTCGAGCGATGGTTTCTTAAGAAGAGGCTTTACCAATGCCTCATTCAAGGCATTGGGGAAAGCACCCCTTTGAGAACGAACACCGGAAAATACTGGCGAGCACTGGACCAATGGCCTCGGGTGGAGAGAGTCACACTAGGTCCAAAGGGTGGAGATGTGGAGTTCTTTTATCTAAGAGGGAGTCCTCCTGTATTTTTATGCTGAAATCCTTCCTTCACCCTGGGCTAAATTACCACTTGGAGGTGTCAGCTGTGTTGTAATAACCCAGTGAGGTCTCTGGAAGCTCCACATTGTGATTTAAGTGTGTGAATGGTTTCAGAAGGCTTATGAACTGTTTATTGTACTGATATGTTTATTTTCCAATGGATTTAAAAGTGTTAGGTATGCTAACACATATGAGGATTTGTTTCCAAGTTGGTTAGGAGACTGTCGGCCACAGGTGTACGTCAGTTCGTTTCTGCTATTTCACTCCCAGTTAACTTGCTCCCGATGACCCACTCCCGCGGCAGTTCACTCCTGCCATTCTCACTCCCCGACAACCCTCTCCTGCGATCAGGGTAAATAGGAGGATATGACCTCATGCACCGCGTTTGGCCCTCACTTCAGGTGCCCCAGTAATAAGATAAAAGCATTCATAAAACTGTGTATAATAGCTCATTCAGGGAAACCAGGGTAACCCTCTAGTGAAAATACTATTTTCTGATTTAAGTAGAGCTCAAGGATATGTACAGTTTAAAGTAATGTCTTGTCTCAGCTGTGCTCTGCTTTATAAAATATAATGAGGGAGAGCAACATAAAGCCAAAGCAAAGGAACCAAAAATTGTAATCCAGGGACAAACAATTGCCCCCCAAATCTGTCAAGAGTTCCATTTTCCATTGAGGTGGGTCACCATGTCTTGAAGCCCAGACTAACTAGTCAAATTAAATCAATATTAAAATAAAATGGAAATAAGTTAGTAAGTAGGGGTAGAATTGGTGGCTACTAGGTCCGAGCTTTTCACCCCCCTCATCTAGAGGCTTCACACAGGAAGTAGCTAATATCACCGTATTTATTTGTTAGTCTTACGGGATTCATCCTTCATTATACAATGTGGTGAATCGAATGAGCCAAATCCTGCAACCTGATTGGTTGGCTGGTACCTTTCCCAGCTCGGTAAATCCTCCAGTGTACCCACTGGGAAAAGTGCCATCCAACCTTATATCGTGCCAATCCGGTCGCTTTCACTTCAAACAAAACTGCCTCGATTTGTCCTGTCGCCGCCTGTTAAAACACAGCGTAAATTTTTACAAAATGACATCCTCTTTCGAAGTGTAGGGACCTCAGTGAGTTAGAAAATAGTTAAAAAAAAAAAAAAAAAAAATATTAAAGAAACAATATTTGCCATTGTATAATAACAATTTATCCCTCCAGGGTGTGGGTATACTGGAGGACTTAACACGACTGGTTTGGATCAGTCACTCGGCTGCGCCTTGTGACCGAACCACATCAGCCGTGGTAAATCCTTCAGTATACCCACACTCTGGAGGGATGAACTGCTTAATTATGAGCCAAGAAAAATAAAAGTGCTATGCATAAGCTTCTTTCGAAAGCTCTCCAACCCAGCAACCTTCCGACAGGAAAGTTTCTCCTCTTTATCTGATGAGTTCTACTTTCATGTAACTGAGACAAAAAAAAAGCCTGGGGATTGTCCAATATTTTGAGAAATTCCTGTAGTCCAGTTGCCATCCCTGGTTATTTTACTGTTTGGCTTAGCAGCACGCCGAGCCCACTTAGAAAGACACCATAGTGATATAACCAGATTAAGGGCAATTCGTCAAGAGCTTTGAAGCTACAAAAGTAGATCTCTCTACCAAGACTTGCTCAGGTTTTGAGACTACAGCTCCAGGAGCAACGGAGCTAGGGGAAGAGGGCTGGCCCCACAGAGGCCAGCTGCACTACAAACCCAAGTTCCCAGTCTATTCTTAACTGAGATTTCGACTGGAATTTCCAACATTTCAGCTTCGGATCTCGATGGCTGCTGTCAAACAGATTCTTCTTTGTTTCTCCTGCTTTTTGACTGGATCTCCCAGGGGTCTCCGGTGGGGGTTATGATCGTGCTGATGTATTGCAAGAGTGAGCCTTTCACTTTTAAAGTGCATTTAAAAAAAAAAAATGCCATTACTGATGGAAATGAAATACGCTGGTTTGCAATGTACGTACTTTTATTGTGTTGCAATAGCGAGTAGTTTGATTTTGTTCTGCTGGAGCGGGAGCGAATTGACGTGGAGCAGGTAGGGGAAGTAGCGAAATACACGGGAGCGAGTTGTCAGGAGCGTGTCTTCCAGGAGTGAATTATTGGGAGCGAATTGATGGGCTCCCATCAGCCATTAGTGTGTTTAATTTTTTTTGTTTAATAACTATCCCTTTGTCTGACTACTTTTAGGATGGTACGCCCTGAAAATTCTACATATATTAAGTACTCACTCTAAATATGACAACACTTACTGCAGCTTGAAGCATTTTGTTTCCCTGTGGGCTACCAAAGTTCCATTTTGGCTAGGGTCCTGATGTAGGTATGCCACAATCTAACTTAGTTTACATTCGGTACCAAAGTCTGATGCAGTCTTGGTTTGTTTTTCACTTTATTGTGCTGTTTGAAACCCTTAAGCACTAATGAATGTTATCAACGACTGTCCCTGTCACTTTATGAACTTGCTCTTTCAATTAGTCAATCGATATCTTTATTTATTCAGGCCGGCACCATTGAGCAAGCTCATTTACAAGGTGGACCAACGGTCCTACAGTAATAACACAGAAAGACAAGTTACAATACTACAAACAGTAATAACAGCTGCTATTATAGTAAAAATGCACATTTACAGGTAATATACATTGAACATAGAACTACAAGGAGTCGTGGATAATGAACTTGTGCTGGATCCAAGCCCCAAAACTGTCTTTTGTAGTGGGAAATGTTAGGGAGAGGGTAGGCATACCAGATAGAAGATATCAAGCGCATAATGTAGGGAGAGGTGGGGAATAGGGGTGCAAGCGAAGACCCAATTGTTAGAGCAGAGTGAGGGATTGGGAGGGCGGAGGTCCGTACGAAAGGCGATGAAGCGATCTTTTTTTTTGACCAAAAAAAAGGCGACATATGGAGGAGAAAAGCTGCCGTTGTACTAAGTGCAAGAGGAGGAATATAGTAGCAGGGGCATAACTGGAAGGATCCTGGAGGTTGGAGCAGAGGGAGATGTTGGATGGACGAGGGATCGAATATTTTTTGGGGCGAAAGACGATAATTATCCCCAAGTGCGGTAGCATGTTCTAGAATCAGGCTGCAGCTGTTCAGAGCATCAAAGAATAAGATATGGGAGTTCGGCAATAAATCCTGTGGATCTGTTGGTGGGCATGCTAGAGGCAGAGACACACATTTCAGCTGGGGGACCGCCGTTTGAGGGAGGGAGGTTAGTTAGTGTCTAGTAAAGCAGTTGCAAATTTCCATAATGCCATCGTGGTAAAGCCTTTTGAACAAAAGGGTACTTACTGGGGTTTTCAGCTTAAGTATTTTTGGGGTTTTATTCCATATTGATGGGAGTGCGAATCCAAAGGAGTCTCTCTCGACTCGTGTGAGTGCCCTGGGTATATTTAGCAGAAGTTGTGAGCAGCTTCTAAGGGAATAATTCCTGGGCACAATTGGAGACAGACAGTCGACAATGTATTGAGGGAGTTTGCCACTGAGGGCTCTAAGTGTCCCGAGTGCTGCATTAAAGTTGCACCTATAGTGAAGGGAGTTCCAACCCGTGGTAACATAGAGTGTGCAATAATGGATAGAGAAGGGGAGGTAAGTGATGAAGCGTATAGCTCTGTGGTAGAGCGTATCCAATTTTCCAAGATAGGAAGCCGCACAACTATTGTATATGAAGTCTCCGTAGTCAATTAAGGACAGGAACGTGGCTTAGACTAGTCGTTTCTTTGCGTCTGCTGTAAGAAGTCTTCTTATCCTGTAAAAAAGGCCAAGTCTTTGCCTTAATTTTTTTCAGCAAGTCTTCCAGGAGGTCAGTGAAGGAGAGTTTACAGTCGATCCAGACCCAAAGATATCTGAATTTCGGAATGTACTTTAAGCACTCTCCCAGCATCGTGGTTATTGGGGGGAGGGAGTCAGTAGCGCTTGTGTAGTTTGCGGGGGGAAAATAACATGGCATTAGTTTTCTTAGCGTTTAATAGCAGTTTTTTGATTAGTTGGAGTTGCAGGAGGTTGAAATCTTATTGTAGGTCAGTACAAGCTTCTTTTGGTGTGGGACGACTCAGGTACAGCACTGTGTCATCCGCAGATAAGTGAATACTTGCATCCTTGATTCCCTCATCAATATTGTTGATATACACTGCGAAGAGGAGGGTCCTAATATGGATCCCTGAGGGACACCTCTTTGTAAGAGTTTTAGGGCAGATAGTTCGCCATCTGCTTTCATCTGCTGGTATTTGTCTGTCAGATATTCAGAGAACCAGTTTAGAGAAGTAGCATTCAATCCTAGTGTTTTTAGCGAGTTGAGGAGCAGGTTGTGGTTGACTGTGTCGAATGCTTTCCTGAGGTCAAGAAACACAGCACATACTGACTTTTTATGCTCCAGCTCCAGTTGCCAGTCATTGGTTACTTTAGCTAATGCCGAGACTGTACTGTGGTTGGCTCTGAATCCGGATTGAAGGGGGTTTAGTAATTTTTCTCTGTCGATGAAGGTTTTTAGTTGGCCATTTACTGTTTTCTCCAGTAGCTTTGAGAGTATGGGTAGGAGAGAAATTGGCCTATAGTTAAGGTCACAAGGGTCTCCAGATTTAAATAGCGGGATAACGTGTACGATCTTCCATATTTTAGGGAGGGTACCTTGTGTTAGGGACAGGTTGAATAAATGAGTAATAGGCACTGCCAATACATGGCATGCTATCTTTAGGAAGTATGGTTCAAGTACATCTGTGCTGGCACTTTTCTTAGTATCCAGGTGGAGAATCAAATCTTCCACTTCCTTGAGGGAAACCGATGAGAATGAGAAATGTTGACTAACAGAACCCACATTTGGTGGGGTCATGCCAAGCTTGGTGCGCAGGCTACATGCAGGCGAGTTATCGAAGGCTAAGCCTGCTGTGGCGAAGTGCGTGTTGAATGCCTGCAGTAACTCTTTTTTTTGTCATTGATGACTGTATTGTCAGAGGTAATTTTTGTAGGGAGCATATTTTGTGACGTGGCTCCCGCCAGTTCTTTGATTGTGGCCCAGAATTTGGAGGGACAGTTGGCTGCAGTATCTAGTTCTGCTTGGTAATAACAGGCTTTTGCTTCCCTAATCAGTTTACTTCCTATGTTTAGGACTCCCTGCATGGAGCTGCAATGATACTCGGTACTCCCTGCATGGACTGGAATTAAAGATATTGATATGCTGATGCTGAAAATCTGACCGAGAGAGGGCCTTAAGTGCAGGAACGTTGTAATTTCATTGGATCCGAGTTTCAGGATGGACACTCTTTATTGAGTGTGTATTGGTATTTTATTAGTAGTAGCCAGACTCCAATGTTTGTGCACCGGAGATGTTGATATTTTAATTAGTATACTATATGAATGAAACTGAGGACTCCAGGTTGAATGGAGCCCAACAACTGTGCCAAATTAAAATCTATACAAAAGATGGACTCTGGCAGTAACCTGGGGCATTTTGTTAATATGTTGCTCTGGAACTGGTTTGCGATTTTTGATCCTTATGTCTTAGTCCCAAGGTATGTTACCTAACACTGGATCCTTGAGCCATTTTATGTTGATTTTTTTTTATTTTAGTCTTTTGTAACCGGATAAGGCCCACTAGGCACAAGTACCTGTTTTCAGGGGTGACTTGGGAGCACTGGGCGGTTAAGTGATTTTTGCTCAGAGTCACACAGTATGCAGGTGGAGGTTGTGAGAATCAAACTCTGGTCTGGTCTGCTGGCTGTACCAAGCTCATTCACACCTCGTTCCTCTAACCTCTAGGCTATACTGCCAGCCCAAATTTGATATATGGACCCTACTGGGCTAACAATGAAATATATGACTTTAATAAGAGCACTAACCTACACATATTTTAGAATAACTGATATTTTAAGTGTTAGTTATTTAAACCTAATCCTTGCCAAGCTCTACAATTCATGGATCTGTATTTATTGTAAATTTTAATCTGCAGTATCAGAGCAGGAAAAATGTGTGGACCCCTGATCTAACAGAGACTTAACTTTGTTCATATGAAATTTACTCTTTAGTACTTTTTACTAAACCTATAGCTTAGTTGGCATATAAAGAGGTTAGCTCTTGCTGAGGTCACCACAAGGATCAGGGCCGCAACTGACCAGGGCAAGTTGACGGGGCTATATTTGTTGATCTTTCCAAAGCCTTCGATCTTGTGGACCACCCCCTCCTCCTCTCCACTCTGCAGACCCTTGGCTTCTCCCTCCGTGCTCTTGACTGGTTCTCCAACTACATCGGGGGCAGGCAGCAACTCACCTGCTTCAGCCGTACCCTCTCAACCCTCTTACCTGTGAACAGTGGGGTACCACAAGGGTCCGTCCTTGGACCCATCCTGTTCTCCCTGTTCATCAATGATTTACCCTCTGTTGCCACAAAAGGGCACCTAGCCCTTTACGCGGATGACCTGGTCATCTTAGCCAGCTGCCCGATGCCACCAGCATCAATACCCAGCTCAATTCTGACTTCTCTCGTATCAGGGCATGGCTTGATGGGCACAAACTCACAGTCAACTTGAAGAAAACACAGGCCATGCTCTTTGGCTCAGTGGCCAAAATCTCTTCCTGCACAACGCCCCTCAAAATCCATGGGGCCAGCGACTCCCTCCTGCTGACAATTGACTCTGCTAAGTACCTTGGAGTTACCCTCGATCCTCACTTAGATCTCTCCAGACACATCAGAAACATATGTAATGTTACAAATGGCAAGCTCGGCCTAGCATACAGGGCAAAAGACTGCCTTACCCCCGCTGCCCGGCTGGCTATAGCTAGGGGGATACCACTTCCTACCCTCTCCTATGGTCTCGTTGCCTTTGCTCCTGTCCTGTCCTCAAGCCTCGCAAAGTGGGACACCATGTACAACAACATCTGCCGTTTCGCACTCTCGGCTCCCCGTCTCTCACACCGCTGTACGCTCTACACTCGCTTGGAATGGCTCCCCCCTGAAAAACACCGGACCTACATCCTTGGAAACTTCATTGACAACATAGTTCATACGGCCACTCCTGCTTCACTCACCTTCCCCCTGAAACACGCCTACCACGTCTACCACCTCAGGTCTTGTGTGTCCCAGACTCGCCTGGTCCCTAAGACACGCACCCTCACAGGCGATCGGGCATTCACCGCCCATGCGCCAAAATTGTGGAACTCCCTTTCGGCACAAGTTTGTGCCTCCCCCCCCCCATTCCACCTTCAAAACTTCCCTCTGGAACTTCCTAAAAGCTGCTGCGACCTGCCTGTGTGCCACTTAATGCCCAGTCCCATAGCCCTCCTATCCTCAACGGTACCCCAGCTAGGCACTTACTGCCCCTTTATTTTTGTGATGCATTTATTCTAATGGCTATGCTATGTACTGTTTCTCTAAATGCCTAGGGTATGTCTTATACCCCCCATGATGCCCCTTGGGCCTGTATGTACCCTATGCTGTGTGACCCACTGTTGGTGCATTTATTCTAATTCCTATGCTATGTACTATTGCTTTAAAATCCCTGGTTATGTCTTGTTGTTTTATGCCCCCCCAAGATGCTTCTCTGAGCCTGTATGTACCTTACGCAGTTTTTTCCACTGTTGGAGCATGTTGCTCTGGTTTGTAACGTTGACTATGTATTTGTCTCATGGATACCTTGTAATTCTCCCGGGTCGCACCTGAAAATGGGCACTAGCTGTCTAGTGTGCTTACCCGGTTACCAAAAGCAAATAAATAAATAAAAATACAACTGCTTTTAGGACTTTGTATCGCTGTTGCATGATTCTAGGAACATGGAATAATCAGTAACGTCCTTAAGTGTTAAGGAACTTACATACTGGTGGAACATTGTGAAAATCTTTTGCTGTTTTTATATGTTTTTAATTGCCTTTTGGCCGAACAAATAAAATAAACACAAGGAGGTCAAATACTTCTTTTAGAAGCCTCTTGGACCATATGCAGTTAATGAGGACGAGGTGGGGTTATAGCGTGAAACGGCTTTCCTGTACTGCTGTTGCCTCAAATCTGTCGAAGAGAGACCACCACGTGGGTGAGATGTAAACAAGAGTTTATTACCAATCAGTCTTTAGTGTCCTGTGCAAACCTGCCAACTAGAGCACCCGATGGCAACATTGACTTTTTATGTGGATGTTTGTCTACAACTGAGATCTCCACAAGTCAGTTCATATCTAGAGAACAGCTAACAGATTGACTGTTGGCCTCTCTGATCTAAACCATTGACATTTGGTGAAAGGCTCCATAACCCAATGCCAAAACACTAAGCCAGTTAGTTCCACTATTAATCTTGCATGCACTGCACCTAACATCATTTGAAAGACATGATATAGTCACATAACATATTGGAATTGTTTTTGTTCCTTCATGGCTGCAATTCAGATTTGTGAGTGCACTGGGTGACTGTCTTGTTAACATAAAAAGGAAGGTGTGTTCGCAGAATAATGTACAAATCTAGAAACAAATGGGACTTAGATAAACCCACAGGCATATACTGTAAATGTGTACAGTTATGTTAAATGATCATTATACAACTTTGTTTTCCATAATACAGTATTTCATCTTTTTTATCATGCCTATTTTAAAGGGGGATCATCTATGTGTTTAGATAGCAATTTGAGGATGGGGGTTGGGGGAGATGTGACCCATGTGTCACCATGTCAATCTGAATGTTCTTTGTTTATTTTTCAGCCAAGATGACCCAACTGAGATGTAACATCTTCTTGTCAATGGTGTCTACTTCTAACCAATTGTTTTATCTGGGAGTTACACAGGGAAGTTTAAATGACTTGCTCAAGGTCATAAATTGAGAAAAAGGCAATGCAGGGATTTGAGGTTGTATTCTTGGTTCCCAAACCTACACATAACATCTGTTCCCCACAGCCTTTTTTTTTTCTTTGACTGTTAGATTGTCTGCCAGAATGGAATATGTATGACTTGTAGTCAGTCTTTTGTGGTATTTGAGATTATGAATTTAGTGATAAATTATTCTCGCACATTCCATTTTCAGGTAGGAAAGAATCAGCAAATGTCTTTATCTTGCTGTTGTAATCATTCAGTGTTCTCTAAGATTCTTCAGTGATGTTCCTCTGTTTAACAAATAGAGAATACTTGTTGGGCAGCCTTGCACAACCAGACTGTGCTGCCACAGAGGGGTTCTGTTAGCCTGAAACCTTGAAAGTGAAGCTTGAAAGGTCCAATGCAATCTAAAGTCCGGAGTGATAGATCAGGGTGGTTGGGCATGTGGTTGCCCATCCAGTAGTTCTTAAACTGTATACTGCTTTTGTATGTTTGCTTGCGTGCATGTGCAAGAAACATTATGTGGCAGCTTAGGAGAGAAGAGGATTGTGGAGGTTCGGCTCTGTGGCGACTAATGCCGCCACTGCATTTGCAGGCTTCGCCCTCATTATCCAGTGTGATGGCACACTGCTGCTTACACTAGTTCAGCAAGTGTGTCACCAACTTGAAAGGAATTGGCTGCTGCAGTGAGGGAACGCCCCTTCACTGCAGGGTGTACCTGAAAGAAATTGTCTACTGCAGTGAGGGAGCACCCCATCATTGCAGGGCATGCCTTGCCTGCCAAAACATTTCTGTTCACCCCACTCCCTCCATTCTCCATTACGGCACCAGGAGTGCAAGTTATCCCTCCTGTTTCCTCCCACTGCGTGCTGTCCACCCTGCTCCCTCCGTTCCCTGCCCAGGCACTCAGAGTGTAACTAAACAATCCCACTACATGCTATCTGCCCCGCTCCCTCCATTCCCCATCCCAGCACCAGGAGTGCAAGTAAACCCTCCTGCTGCGTGCTGTCCGCCCGCTCCCTCCGTTCCCCGTCCAGGCACCTGGAGTGTAAATAAACCCTCCCGCTGCGTCCGGGCACTGTGTGCTGTCCGCTCCATTCCCCATCCCAGCACCCGGAGCCAGGGTTCAGCAGAGTACGACAAAACCCCAGATATCCCGCCAGGCTTCAATCGATGTCTGCTCCTCATGAACTTACCAATGGAGGGCTTGAATGGGAAAGTGCTCCCAGGGATGGAATTGCAGCTCCAGCTTCCAGAGATTGACCGGTGAGCTCATCCTGGGCCAAAGAGTTGGACATTGCTCTGGTTCCTGAACTGCTGCAGAATGGTGGCTGAGAGCCGGGCCCTGTCATCGGGGAGGTCAAATACTTCTTTTAGAAGCCTCCTGGGACCATATGCAGGTAATGGGGATGAGGTGGGGTTATAGTGTGAAATGGCAAGATTTTCTGTCTTTTAAAAACAAGTGCCCCCTCCCCCCAAGTTTGCTTCTGGCCTGCAGCAGTGGGTGCCGCCATGTTATTGTATGGTTAGGCTGCCCTTTCGAGCAGAAGATTTAAAGGGGTGCAGCATTTTTGTCCATTGTTGTTCTCTTGTTTCACTGGTATTTTCACGTTTTCATCTCCCTACATGAACACTGAGATGTGCCACCCAGCCCAGGGTTAATCCAGTGCACATTAGCAATATACATCAGTGCCCCAAGAGGATCACCAAGCATGGTGAACTCCTCGCACTGGTAAGTAAGTAAAAAGAAAAGGGGGGGCTATCACTCTTCAGCATGCCAGACAACATTTACGTAGTACCCCTGCAACCACAACACCCTGCAGGGGTCAGCATTTACAATGGGGGCATGAGATCAGATGCACCTTGATAGGATGGCCCTGTAGGATCCCCCTCCTGGATCAGAACAGTCAGGACCCCCTGAACCCCGATTTCCCAGATGAGGCATGATAATGGGGTATGGTAGAGATTACACATTCACATCCTGGGTGGAGCATGGGTCAAGCACGTCATTCCAGTTGGTTTGGCAGAGGATAGAGCTGTTAGTTTCCCTCTTAAAACTGCAGTTTGCACACAGTGGGGCTTGAATTTAAGTGTGGAGAGATGTAGAGAGTGGACTGTTTCCACAGATAGGAACAGCCCAACCCCGGTGACCAATGCCAGCATCTGGGCTACTTGTTAGCCAATGAGGAAGGCTTCTGCTGGTCCTGAAAGAAGGTTAGAAGGTGTAGTTACACACTGTTTTTATTTTATCTTATAGTTGTTGCTGCATGAATAATTGTATCCTACTTGTTGTGTTTAACTTTTAAGTGTTTGAGGGTAGCTAAAGAGTGCTCAAGGGAAACAACAGATGGTATTGTACAAATAAGAGGTCTGATGCAGTATCTTCCAAGGGGTTTGCAATGGAGCACAGGTGGTGACACTCTTGCCATGCCTTATGGTCCAAAGGTACTTAGCTAATTGGCTATTGATTGCTCCTGGCCTAGAATGGAGGTCAGCATGGTGTCTTGCAGTGTCAGGGGGCTCAACTCTCCAATAGGAAAGTGTGACACAACTTAAGAAATTGAGCCCCCAGATAGTTCTTCTCCAAGAAACCAAGCTCTCCTCAGAGGAAGCCGTGAAATTAAAATGGGGATGGGTGGGAGTGTTTCCGTGTTGTAGCGGAAGGGTCTGGGTTGTTGCTAAGCAGACTTTTATAAATGGAGGCTGATTCTTGATGAGTAGGATTTATGTGTAGGAGGAGATAGTCCAGGAGATCTGGTTCATAATTGGGACCTAATATGTGCTGTAGGGCATGCCTAATTTGAAGGGGTATACTGTTCCCATCGCAATGGGAACACAGCGAAGACGAAGACCATCACAGCAACAAAATCGACAGTTCACTGTGGTGGTCTGCTGGTTCCCCAATGCCACTTTCTCTGTGGTGTTCGCCTCCTTCCCCCGAACCATCTCTGACTCTGAGATCATTCTCTAAAGTGTGAGGGGTGCGGGGGGGCTTCAAAAAAAAAAATCTATCAGATTTGTTTGGCACAACCTCCCCTCTGTAAAGACATGCTGCCTCGGGTCCTGCAGTCTGTTGAATTTCTGGTACTTCATGATTCTTTCTTTAATACTGTTTCCATTAATTTCCCTACTACAAATATCAGGTTGAAGGCCTGTCATTTCCCACCTCCTCCTTGCCACATCTTTTGTGAAGTGGGACAACATCCACTCTTTTCCAGTCTTCAGGGACCACGCTGCTGTCCAATGAACTGTCAAATGAGTCTGTCAGGGGAACAGCTGGCACCTCCCTTAGTTCCTTTAGTACCCTTGGATGCTCTCCATCCAGCCCCATGGCTTTGTCCACCTTCAGATTACCAAGTGCTTTCCTGACCCTCTCTTCAGAAAGGGAACTGGTGTCCGCGTCCCTCCTTTCCAAGCTTATTAGTGGTCCTGCTCCTTCCCCCTCAACTATGAACACTGGGCAGAAGTATTTGTTCAAGATGTTTGCTTTCTCTTGGTCCTCCCCGCACAGCGCCCCCCCCCTCATTATTTAACCTTGCAATGCCTCCAGCCCTGTTCTTCCTATATTACTTTTTACTCCCCTGTTACTGCCTCCGCCTTACTTGGCAGTGGGGAGACATTAGTTTCTTGTTTACTTCCCGCTGTCCTGGAACTCTGAATCATGGCACGCATGCGCTCCGCAACCTCAGTAGCAGTCCCCTCCTCCAACCCCTGGCCTACAGCCCAGGTTCCTGTGACTTCGTGTTGCCGCCTAGCCTTCACTGGGAGGCAGCCAAGAGCCAGGGACCCTACATGTCCCTCCCCGGAGAGGAGAGCTACCTTGCGGCTGCTCAGTCAACCTCTGGGGACCCAGGCTTGCTCCAGAACTCGGGTTGCCAGCATGGTGTTCAATACCCCAACCTTTAGCGCCACTGGGCTGGCTGCAATCCCTCCCTTGATCTTCCTTTTCTTGCTGATAAACCTGAAAAATGTCTTGTCTCCCTTTGATTCTGTCTGGGCTATTCTTTTCTCAGTTAGCGCTTTTGCGCTCCTTACTGCCTTGCCTGCCTCCTTCCATTCCTCCAGATACACTTCTCTGTCCTCCTCTTTCTGGGTCTCCTTATACTTTCTGAATGCCACTGTTTTTGCCCTTACCTTTTCTGCCACTTTACTTGAGAGCCATAATGGTATCCTCTTCGTTCTGCTTTTGATCATTTGCCTGACATACAGGTTCATTGCTTGTATTATGCTCTGTTGTAGTCTGACCCAGTTGCCCTCCATTACCCGTTGACATTTCCCCCCACCATGTCCTCTCAAAGGTATTCCCCCTTCTTTGTAAAGTCAGCCCTTCTGAAATCCAGAACCCTAGCCCTTGTGCGGCTGGATTCTGTTGTTCTTGTATTAAACCATGCAGTACAATGGTCACTGGTCCCCAGTTGACTTCCTACTCTGACGTCCACCACACTGTCCCTGTTCATGGCAGGTCCACTATTACCTCACCCCAAGTGGGCTTACTGACCAGCTGCATGGGAACTGCCTCTGCAGGGAGTCCAAGATGGCTCTGCTTTTAGCTGATGCTGCAGCAGGTAGACTACACTCAACATCTGGCAAGCAGATACCGACACCAAGACTCTGTTTAAACTTGCAAAGAAATGAAAAAGCCGTTAGAGGTGAATCCTGGTAGGGAAAAACCAGGAGCAAGAAAGAATTTCTCTGGTTTTATTTGTATAATCACTATGAGTAAATATAATACAGCAACTAGCCATGCAAGCCATATTACAAGTGCATTAAGCCACTCAAAAGGAGGCATTTTACAAGGAATTAATGCATGCTTGGGTGGTTGGAGCACTCTGCCTTCGGCCTCAAGCACCAGCCCCATTCCCCAAACCATGCATTAATTCCTTGTAAATGCCTCCTTTCTTGTGGCTTAATGCTAACCGCATAGCATTCAGAAAGAAATGCAAAAGCTGTTGTTAACATAAATAGTTGAGTGCAGGGTTACAAAGTGTGCAATCTGACTATGGCTATACTAGCAGGCATTTACTGCTAGGAAATGGCTAGTAGTACAGCAGAGTATGGGTCATATACTGCTTGAAAAACAGTGGAATAAATTTAAAAAGTTCATACTGAGGAGTTTAGTTTTTTATCTCTGAAATTTATTTGTTTGTTTTTCTACAGCTTCCCCCAGAAAGACATACTGAGCTTAATAAAAAAAAAATGGTTTCCACATGCGTCGGGGAGGAGGTGTGCACGAACAAAATAGAACAATAACATATGCCATTAATCATCATACAGAGCTGTAAAGTTTATAGTACAAAAAGAAGAAACTAACTGTATCAGACAAGCAAAATTTGGATAGTCTTCCCGGCCCTACAACTAACACCAACCCTCTCCCTTTCTCACCCAAACAGACTTCAAATTCATGCCTTGACTCAATCAGTCATTGCACTTATGTTCAATTGATTCTGACTTATTGCCTATATTGTAACCCTGTTGTCATCTGTACTTTCTCTGTACCCTGCTGTACCCGACTGTCTTATACTGTACTGTATCCCGTGTCGTCCCTGAAAAAGGGACCTTTGGGGCTCAGCGGGCCTACCTGGTCATCAAAATTCAATAAATAAATAAATAAAAATTATATGGATACAGGGCACGGGACCTGTCCCGTGGGTTTAGGAGGGAATACATTTCAAGGTGAGGGCACTAGGGGTTTTCACTCCAGATTTTCAACATTGCCATCTCTTCAGACCTCCCTATGAATGGTACAACTGTCATTTTTCACATTCTGCCTGAACTGTGTTTTCAGACATCTGGCGCAGAATGGCATGGTCACTGTGGGAAATCAACGCTCGGTACACATTAACAAAATCACAGTGCCACTGTTCATGAGCAGAGGTCCCAAATGATTTCATGAGCTGTGGTCACAAAAAAAGCCCATCTTGAAAATTTGTAGTGCAAATACCAACAAATGCCCGGGGCGTTAGGGTTTCTAACCATGATGTCCCACCCTGTACAAACTTACAGGCATCAGGGGTGTTCCTTTGGATTAACACAGAAACATAGACTTTGACGGCAGATAAGGACTGCTTGGCCCACCCAGTCTGCCCATTTCCCTACCTACTGGATAAGCTGCAGATTCTAGTTAGCCAACAGCCTACTTCCTGCCACCCCCCACTACAATTGCCTTATGTCTGTCCCATGCATGTTTGAATTCCTCCACTGTTTTAGACCCCACAGCCTCTCCAGGAAGGCGGTTCCATGCATCCACCACTCTCTCCGTGAAAAAAAAGTCCTCACATTTCCCCTGAACTGTCCCACCTCTATCTTTAAACTGTGCCCCCTTGTTCTTACACATCTCTTTTTCTGAAAGATGCTACCCTCCTGGACTTTGTTGATTCCCTTGAGGTACTTGAACATTTCTATCATGTCCCCCGTCCCTCCTTTCATCAAGGGTATACATATTAAGCTCTCTCAGTCTCTCTTCTTATGGTTTCTGATGCAGACCCTGCACCATTTTAGTTGCCCTCCTCTGGACTGCTTCCACCCTGTCTATGTCCTTGCATAGATGAGGTCTCCAAAACTGCACACAGTACTCGAGATGGGGTCTCACCAACTGTCTGTACAGAGGGATAACAACTTCCCTTTTGTGCTTGTGATGCCCTTCCTATGCATCCCAGTATCCCCTGGCTCTTCTTACTGACTTCTCACATTGCTTACCCACCTTTAGATCATCTGATATGACTACCCCAGGTCCCTTTCCATTTTTGTTGTTGTTAGTACCTCCCTGTATTGTGTACTCTTCTCCTGGGTTTTGTTTCCCAGGTGCATTACTTTTTCCTTTGCATTGAATCTAAGTTGCCATATGTCTGACCATTCCTCCAACCTTGCCAAGTCCCTTCTTCATCCTTTCTACCCCCTTGTGTATCAACTCTGTTACAGATCTTTGTGTCATCTGCAAAGAGCATACCTTTCCCTCCAGACCCTCTGCAATGTCACCTATAAAGATGTTAAAGAGGACTGGACCTAGTACAGAGCCCTGAGGTACTCCAATAGTGACCCCTTCTTCTGAATGTGTCCATTCACTATTACCTTCTGTGTCCTGTTGTACAGCCAGTTTGTTACTCAGGCTACCACCCTGGGACCCACTCCCAGGCTGGCTAACTTGATTATCAATCTTTTGTGCGGGACTGTGTCAAATGCCTTGCTAAAGTCTAGGTAGACCATATCCACAGCCCCTCCCTGGTCTATTACTTTGGTCATCCAGTCAAAGAAATCTATTAGATTTGTCTGACATGACCTTCCTGCTGTAAATCCATGCTGCTTTGGGTCCTGTGCCCTGCTGGCCTCTAGGTACTCAACAATTATTTCTTTCAGAAGTGATTCCATCATTTTCCCTACCACTGAGGTCAAACTTACATGTCTGTAGTTTCCTGCTTCTGCCTTGCTCCCACTTTTGTGAAGGGGAATCGCATTTGCCCTCCTCCAGTCCTCAGGTACCACCCCATCCTCCCATGATTTGTTAAAAAGTGTGGTCAGTGGTGTCACTAGGTCCTCCCGTAGTTCTTTTAGGATTCTGGGGTGAATCCTGTCAGGCCCCATTGCTTTGTCCACCTTGAGTTTTAGGAGTTATTTCAGGACTCTTTCTTCTGTAAATGGACTGGTGTCAACCCCCCTACCCAGAGTGCTTCTATTGTCTGGTTTAGGTAACTCCTCCTCATCTTCTTTTGTGAATACTGAGCAAAAGTATTCATTCAGTAACTCTGCCTTTTCACTGTCTCCCTCTGCCCACCTCCCCTCTCCCTTATTAATCTTTACTATTCCTCTCTTAACCTTTCTGTGCTCCCTAATGTACCTATAAAAGGTTTTATCCCCCTTCTTAACTGAATTGGCTATTTTTTCCTCGGTTTGGTCTTTTGCTATTCTGACTGCCTTCCCCACTTCTTTCTGCTTTAATTGATACAGTTCCCTGTCGTGCTCCTTCTGTGATTCCTTATACTTTTTGAATGCAGCCTTTTTCTCCTTAACCTTCCCTGCCACCTCTTTTGAGAACCATAGTGGTTTTTTACTCCTCTTTGTTTTCTTTTTCTGTTTCACACAAAGGCTTGTTGCCTCTAGGGTGGCAGTTTTGATTTTTCTCCGTTGTTCTTCCACCCCTCCTTTTTGGCCATTTGCTAGTGTATTCCTCAGGTATTCACCCATTTTGCCAAAGTCAGCCCTTCTAAAGTCCAGTATGCTTGTTTTTGTATGGCTTGTCTCTGTGGTTGTGCTTATTGTGAAGCACACTGTGCAGTGGTCGCTTGTTCCCAGATGTCTACTGACTTCTAAATTTGTGATCCTGTCTCCATTTGAGAGTACCAGGTCTAGTATTGTTCCCTCCTGAGTGGGTTTCAACACTAGCTGTCTAAGGCCTGCCCCCTGCAGGGCATCAAGATTGACCCTGCTTTTGGATCTGGCTGCAGTACATGTCATCCAGTTAACATCTGGCATATTCATTGCCGGCTGCAATGCTCACGCCATTCCACCCCCACCCGGCAGCCACTGACAGGCATTGAGGTGTGCCATGCACTCTTCGGCCCCAAAGTTCACCCCATTCTCCCATATTGCACCCATTTCAGCGTTCTTCCTTATGGAATGGGGTGACTATTAAGCCAGACACCCCAAGGCACACCTCAACACTTGTCAGTTTCTGCAGGATACAGGGAGGTGAAGTGGCGTTATAGGCAACAACCCAGAGGCACACCCCACTGCCTGTCCATCTCTGCAGAATGGGGGTGGGATTGGTGTCACTTCAGTACTTCACTGCCCTTCCTATTCTGCATCTGTCTCACTCATGCATTTCCAATGCAAATACCAGCAAGCAAACATTCAGCGTTGACAAATGCTTGTTTTTTTTTTTTTTTCTTTTGGAATGCCTCCATCTTGCACAGCAAGATGCGAATCATGGGTATAACTTAAAGCATCAAAGATAATTCAGAGCTTGAGTCTTTTGTTGCTTGTTCATATGGTTCTAATAGACCCCACTGCAGTCTAGTTGTATTGCCACCAATATTGTGCTTAGTTGCATTGCATGAAATGCCATTTTCTGCTATAGTAGTCATTCCAACATATATAAAATGTTAAATTCCACCTAGTAGAGCCAGTGATTTTCTGTTTTCAAAAATGGGCAGTTCGTTAGGCAAAATCGTAAAATTTTTTTTTTTTTTACCCCAGATGAGGGCAAATCAGCATGTTTTGTACAACAATTTGACTTAAATTGGGGGATTTGCCCCAAAAGGTGGTGGCATGTGGGGGTTTATGAAACATTTACTCTCAGGTACTGGTTTAAAGATGATAAAGATGACAAATTTCATTTATTTACCAATGTTTTTCATTAAACACAGAAGATCATTGGCCCTAGTCACGACATCTTGGAATAAAGCTGTGCTGTGACGTATTAGTTTCCTTTTGAAAATTGCTCACACTTTCATGTATTTTACTGAAAAGATAAAAATGACCACAGATTTTTTTTGTGCAATACTGAGTGCAGTAGAGACTACTGTATTACCATCTAGGGGTTTGTGCCCTCCAGGATATATAGTGTGCTCACAACAGGCAACATGTTCATAGCGCCCATCACTGATGACTTTCAAAGTTTCTAGCATTATCAGTAACATGCAAGATGTAATTTGTTTGCATAGACTTAGTTCTTCATCATGGCATTTATGTGGAGCCAACACTGGCAGCAGTATGTTCTCCCTTCTTTCATTGCCCGTCTCGGGCTCTCTGTTCCTCTGAGGGTTGCCTCCTTGTGGTTCCCAGGGCTAGGTTGCAGCATTCCGGGGACCATGCATTCTTAGTTGTTGCACTGACCCTGTGGAACTCCTTGCTGAGACATCTAAGGGAAACGCCCTTGGTGGAATTTTTTAAAAAAGGATTAAAAATTCTCCTATTTAATCAGGCATTTGATTTAAGCTGAACATTGAAAAATGAACTGACTGCTGTGGTGTAATTGAGTTGTTTTAATTAATGATAGAACAGAATTGTACATTGAGCTCTGCATTATGTTTTATTTACTTATTAGTTTTTGTTGACCAGGTGGGCGCATTATTTTATTTTTTTTTATTTTATTTATTTATTTTATTTTGAGAGAAATCAGTTTACAACCTTTGAGCCAGGGGCTCATTTCCAAAGGTACCTCGTCACATTGAGGACATACATAGCATTTTAGATTACACAGTACAGGTTTTTCTCAAATAGGCGTTCATCAGAGGCGCCATGTCACACTGTGGTCAAACAAAAATACATTTGAGTTACAGGGTACCGGTATTTGAGATAGTTCTTATACAAGTTGGTTACATATATTGAGCAGTCTATTACCATAAGACAGCAGGCACTGGCCTGGTTATACTTGGTATGGTGTGCTGGGAAGGGGTGGAGGGGTGGGCTAGGTGGAGAGCCACCCGTCGGGCGTTATCACATGTGAAGAGGTCGAGGTCGGGCCTCATTCAGAGAGAGGAGCAGCTGCAAGTGTTGAGGAGTTGGCTTCGAAGGGTGGTTTTGAATTTAGAGATAGTGGTGGCATTGGTGATGGGGGCAGGGAGAGAGTTAAACCAGAAGGGGTCTCTGTAGCAGAAGGACCTTTGACCATGAGTGGTTCTTGACCTGGGGACCAGTAGAGCGGTCTTGTTGGAGGACCGTGTTGCAATTGTAGGTGGGATCCGGTGGATGGATGCAGTCACCCCTGGAGGGGAGAGCCTGAGTAGGGTCTTTTTTAGTGAGGAAGCAGGTATGATAGCGAAGCCGTTCATCAAGGGTCAGAAGTTTAGCATCGTCATACAGTTGACAGGTGTGTGTGAGCCTGGGGGCACCAGTAATCAGTTTGCAAGCCTTATTTAGGGTTATGTGGCTTTTTTTGAGGGCAGTCATGTCGTCAGCGCCATAGACTGGTAAGCCAACGTCTACAAGGGACAGTACTGAGGATGTAACAGCGAGCTGGAGAGCATTTGGGGGGAGGCAGTTTCTATGGCGGAAGAGGATGCCAAGCCGTATGTTGGTCGTGGATGCAAGTGCATCAGTGTGGTCGTGGAATGTGAGGGCTGAGTCGAAGGTAATCCCGAGGTATTTGTAGGAGCAGACTTGTTTCAGAGGTTGTTTGGTACTAGGAAGGATATGGAGTGGGTGGTTGTTAGCTTTGTTTTGGGGGTGGGCAAAAAGCATAGCTTTTTTTTTTTTTTTTTTTAAGATTAATGATGAGTCTGTGCTCCTTAAACCAGGCATCTGCCTCATTGAAGGACTGTTGTAGGGATTCCTGAAGGGAGTTGGGATTGCGGTGGGTGGCAAAAATGACAGCATCGTCAGCATACAGAAGGGTTTTGCCAGAGCAAGCACTGGGCAGAGTGTTCAGATAGAGTGGGAAGAGAAGGGGGCCCAGGATGGAACCTTGGGGAACATCAGAGTGTATGGCACGGGTATTGGAGGATGTCCCATTGATTTTTACACACTGTGACCGAGCGTCTAGGTAGCTCGAGCACCATGCTAGAGGGCCAGCCGAGAGGCCAGTGTGGCAGAGGGCGTTCAGCAGGAGAGGGTGGGAGACAGTGTTGAAAGCCTTCGATAGGTCGATGAACACTGCACCAGCTAGGGAGCTGGTGTCCAGGGAGGAGTGAAGGAAATTGGAGGATTCAATTAGCGCAGTGCTGGTACTGTGGCCAGCATGGAAGCCATGCTGCTCCGGGCATAAGATGTTATGCTTGGACAGATATTCAGTGATTTGAATGGCCACCACTTTTTCCAGAGCTTTTGAGAGGTGGGGGAGGATGGAGATTGGTCGGTAGTTGTTGGTCGAGGACCTGTCACCTCCTTTATGAATGGGTGTGATTATGGCTGTCTTCCAAGCAGTGGGAAATTGTCCCAGGCAGAGCGATCGGTTTAGTAGGCTGGTGAGCGGGGCAAGGACTTCATCTAGCACCAGCCTGAGGATACTGGGGTCCAGTGAGTCGCTGCCGGGATCGTTGCCCTTTAATGCTTTGATTAGGATGGGTCTGGTCTACCGGGCAGATACCTTGCATATGTGGAAGCTGGGGTGGTGGCGGACAGGGGGGAGAATGGTTTGGGGAGGATCAAAGAAATTACTGGGGAGGACTGAGCTAAGGTCGGTGAAAGCGGTGTTGAGGCAGTTTGCTATGAAGGCAGGATCGGTGGAGGTAGTGCCATCACTAGTATGGGGAAGGGGAGTGTGACTTACCATTAACTGTTTAATAATATCCCAGAAATTCCGGGCCGATCCCCAGGAGGAGGTGAGGGTGGCCTGGTAATGGTCGGCCTTGGCTTTTCGGACCGCCCAAGAGCACTTATTCCGGGCTGCATTGTATGCTTGTCTTTCAGACAGCCGGCCTGTTTCGGTGGCAAGGTGCCAGAGGTTATCTCGATTTCTAAGCAATTGTAGGAGGGCAGGGCTGACTCAGGGTGCATTCTGTTTTTTGGATCGGATTTTTGTGTAGGGTGCAAAGAGATCACAGGCCTTGTTGAAGGTTTGGGAGAAGAAAGCGAGGGCAGTGTCAATGTCGGGTGCATGCTGAATGGGGGACCAGTTTATCTGGGTGAGAAACTAAGTTTTTTCAGCCCACCAGGGCGGAGGGTGGTCTGTGCTTTGGGTTTGGGATTGGGGACTGCCCAGAGAAATAGGATAGGGGAGTGGTCACTTAGGGAATCTGGTAGGACCTGGATGTTTTGGATTTTTTGGGTTCGGTTGGTGATGATTACATCCAATAGGGTGCTGGCTCCGCGTTGACGGGCTAACACCCCTCACAAGGGTGCACTTGCAGGAGGTAGTTTAATTACCTCCGCGCCCCTCGGAGCTTTCTGTAGCTCAGCTGCTGCTGCTGCTCCTTGTGTCTGTGGGGCCAGGGGCAGGATTGGGCCTCCGCGCCCGTCGGAGCTTTCTGTAGCTCAGCTGCTGTTGCTGCTCCTTGTGTCATTAGGCAAGAACCTGCCTATTTTCAAGCACCACCCGGGAGATAACAAGATACAGTACAATCAACAAGCAAGACATTGGAGGAATACATGCAGCTATTGAAGTTTTACGACAGATATCCTTGCAGAATATACCAGGAAATACAGCATACATGTTTAAGACAAATAAGATGCAGACAGTTTTGAGTGCTTAACAATACAGCTGTCCTCACAGGGATAGAGGGGGGTTTAAACCTACAGGTAATGAAGTGTGTTGTGTGTTATGTATGGATTGTTTTTAAATATTGTCTAGCGCTCCGAGCCTCCGGGAAGGGGTGCAATATAAATAAAGTTTCTGTCTGTTTGTCTATCTGTCTATCTAAAAACAGCAACATACAAATGAGCCTTTTTTCAAAACGCAGTACCACCATCAGTGTCAGAATCAGATCCAGTAGCATTCTGTACTTGATTTTCATTTCAGTCAGCCTGTACCCCATTATCTGTTAAACACAAGTATGTATTATGAGCACTAGTACTTCTCCAGATGTCAGGTGTGAAGTGAAGGAGACCATTTTCAGCACATTTTGTTTATTATATATTTGGTTTTTCACTGCACCATAGATGGAAGGTAAGATAGCATGGCTTAATTTGGTACAAGACAGAAGATTGTAACGTGGTTAAAGCAGCTTCACAAGCCTTTTGAATTCAGTGTCTTTCAAAAAAGATAGTGGTTGTAGCTTGTAGATGAAGACATGTCATCTCACCTATGCGTGTTATTTCTGACTAGAGGGTGATTAGAAGCAAAACTTGCCATGATTCAAAGGTTTACGTTATAGTGGTTTGCTTCAGCTTCATACCTGGCTGGATGAACTGTTGCTGCCTGAACTATAGAATTTGCAGTGACTCTTTTTTTATTTGGTTCCAACAAAAACAGTCGTAGCCTGAGGGCTTGTGTGCCTACCATGACTAATAAGAGCTTTGCAGTGCACACAGATAGCTGTTGTGACATCTTCAGGATCTGAAGTAAAATGCTGCCATACACTAGATGTGACCTTGGGAGAACTTGGCTTGTATAAAGATTTTTTTTTTTTTCCCCATAAGATTTTTGGGTCACTTTAGACAAGAATACAGCACAAGTAACAGAAGAAGTTGGTACTGGTGGTGGAGTAATAATACTAGTGTCACTATCCTTATCATCTACAAAGGTCGGGTCCAAGATACCCGTGTCATTTTCAGTGGTATCATTTGCAATGTGAGTGATAAGCAAGGCAGATTAACTACAGTCTGAATTAGCAGGCATTGCTGAGATGGGGGTGGTGGCAGCACTTGATCTGGCATGCCGTTTCCTAGGAGTACAGTGTGTGTTGCTGTCTTGTAACATGATTGAGGTGGTGGCAGTATTCAGAATTCAAAAATCATATCATCATTTACAATGGATTTTGGACAAAATTAAAACAGTAAGAATAAATAACAGGACTTGGAGGAAGGCTAAGTGTAAAGTTATTCAGATGATTGGGAACTTTTCAAAAAAAATGGTGAAACAAATGCACAAACTTAATTAGAACCGAGCAAAGTAAATTTTATAAATTTATTTATCTAATCTGTTGCGACTACAACAAGGGGCAGAGACTTCATGATTGCCCTGAATACAGCAAACTTAAGACAGCTTGTTGCAGAACCAACCCGCGAGGAGGCTATATGGGATTTGGTGCTGACCAACGGGGACAGGATCACAGACGTGGAGGTGGGCAGTCCCCTTGATACCAGCGACCACAGGACAGTATGATTTTTAAGGTAACCACTGTGGAGGAGGCAAGCCATACAAGGATAATGGTCCTAGATTTTTAGGAAAGCTAACTTCAAGGAGATGGGTAGAAATCTCAAAAGAGCCCTAGCAGTGGAAGGTACAGGGGGAGATGTGGGAAAACAGTGGTCTAGACTCAAGTAAGTCATAACAGAAGTAACCGGTAACTGTGTCAAAATGCGTAGCAAGAGTAAAAGAAAGAAAAGGCCATTATGGTTCTCGAAGGTAGTGACCGAGAAAGTAAGGGGGGAAAAAAAAGCCTTCAGAAGATGCAATGAAGCAAAAAAGGACGAGTACAGAAAACAATATCTGGAGAAGCAGAGGGAATCTGGGAAAATAATTAAAAGGGCTAAAGCACAGACAGAGGAAAGTATAGCCCAGGCTAGTAAGAAAGGCAACAAGACCTTCTTCAGATACATTAGCGAGAGGAAAAATACCAGAAATGGGATTGTTAGGCTGAAGAAGGGTGGAGGATGACCTAGAAAAGGCTGAGATACTTAACAAGTACTCTTTCTCCGTATTCACCAGGGCAGGAGAGGGTGAAGGACAGAGATTCATTAAGAGAGGTATTCAGGGGATGGAGGTAGACACCAGCCCAGTCACAGTGGAAAGAGTTCTAGAAAAACTCGGGGGGGGGGAATAAAAGCAGATAGGCAATGTGGCCAGATGGGATCCACCCCAGAGTACTAAAGGAGCTCAGAAAAGTGCTGGCGGAACCACTGGCTTCCCTTTTCAACACATCACTAGAGACGGGGGAGGTACCTGACAACTGGAAAGGGGCAGATATGGTTCCTTTACACAAGAGTGGAAGCAGGAAGAAAGCAGGCAACTACAGGCCTGTAAGCCTGACCACAGTAGTGGGGAAACTAATGAAGTCCTTACTTAAGGAGAGGATTGCGATGTTTCTGGAGGATAGTGGGGCACAGGATCCAAGGCAGCGTGGATTCTGAGCGGGACCGTCCTGTCAGATGAGTCTTACAGATTTCTTTTGACTGGGTAACCAGGGTGATAGATTAGGGAGGGGCGGTGGATGTACTACCTGGATTTCATCAAGGCCTTCAACACTGTCCCACAAAGGAGATTGTTGAATAAATTGGGGAGCCTGGGAGTGGCTCCTGTGGTGGTAAAGTGGGCTGGGAACTGGCTAAGGGACAGGACTCAGAGGGTGGTGGTAAATGGCATGAAATCTGAGGAGAGGGAGGTGACCAGCGGGGCGCCACAGGGGTCGGTGCTGGGGTCTGCCCCATTCAGTGTCTTCATTAGCAACATTGCAGAGTGTCTGGAGGGAAAGATGTGCCTCTTTGCAGATGACACCAAGATCTGCAACAGAGTGAACACACCGGAGGGGGTGGAAAAAATGAGAAAGGATCTAAGCCTAGTAGAGGAGTGGTTGAGTGTCTGGCAGTTGAGTTTCAGTGCTAAAAAGTGCAAGATCATGCATATGGGTCATAGGAATCCAAGGGAGGAGTACAGGATGGGTAGGGAAATTCTGGCCACCACAAGACAGGAGAGAGACCTGGGGGTTATAATATCTGATGACCTGAAGGTGACCAAGCAGTGTGAAAAGGCGGTGGGGAGAGCAAACAGAATGTTGGGGTGAATAGAGAGTGGCATAACAGGCAGGAGTAAAGAGGTGGTGATGTCACTGTACATATCACTGGTGAGGCCTCAGCTGGAGTACTGTGTCCAGTTCTGGAGACCACATCTCCGGAAAGACTTTGACAAAATAGAGGCAGTCCAGAGAAGGGCAAAGAAGATGGTACATGGACTGCACCAGAAGCCCTGTGAGGAAAGACTTAAGAACCTTAATATCAGTTCACTGGAGGACAGAAGGGAGAGGGGAGATATGATAAACATTCAGGTACCTAGGGGGAATAAACTGGGTACAGGTGAAATGCATATTTTAGAGAAAACGCTGCACAAGAACAAGGGACCATGATATGAGGCTGAAGGGTGGAAGACTTGGGTGTAGTGTTAGGAAGTACTTTTTCACTGATAGGGTGGTGGAACAGCCTTCCAGCAGAAGTGGTGGGTGTGAAAACGGGGTTCAGGAGTGCAAGGGATAGGCATAAGGGTACCCTGGAGAGGTGCAGAGCAGGAGAGCTGCAGATCAAATGGGATCTGGGGCTGCAGCTGTGAGTAGGGAAATGGGCAGACTAGGTGGGCTGTATGGTCCTTATCTGCCGACAGGTTCTATGTTTCTGTGTAAATCAAAAATTGACCAAACTAAAGATAAAAAAACATAGAACAAACTGGAATTCTTTTAAGCAGCTCCAAAACCCAGTTTGCTCCAGAATACACATTGAATTAATAGATACTGGTATTGTCACCAGTGATCAGCATAGAGCATCAGAGGTAGTAAATAGCTACTTTGGAAAGTTAACCAGATTTAGATCTGGGTAAACTGGATGTTGAAGTCCAAACAAACTTGCACATAGGACAGACCCTTTGAATAGTGTGGACAGCAATACAATGAACCAGACAGATGCTTCTTCTAAACCTATATTTAGATTTACAAAGACTACCACAAAAGATGTTGTTGAAGAATTAAATTAATGAAAGGTACACAAGGCAGAGGGATTGGATGATATTGAAACTAAATGTTTAAAACTGGGTGCTGATGTAATAGCACCAACACTAACATATTTTTTCAAATGGAACTTAAATTATAGCACTTTCCCAGATTTCTGGAAAATGGGAGTAGTCATACCGATTTTCAAAGGAGGAGACTCATCTCAATCTTCTAGTTACTGGACCATTACCTTACTGCCCATATTAGAAGGTAACTGGAAAGCCTTGTTCATCACCAACTGTATCTGCCCATTGAAAAGTATGTATTATTGACAGAGAACCAATATGGATTTTTTGCAGTTAGTCCATGGAACACAGCCCTTGATGATTTTTAACAACTTGATCTTTGAATGATAGACTACATACATGGGCTGTGTTCATGGACCTCAGTAAGGCTTTCGACCTGGTGAACCACTCTGTCCTTTTGGAAAGGATGTTGAAATTGGGAGTTTACACTGAACCCCTAAATTGGTTCCAGTGATATTTAACGAACTGTAATCAGTGTGTTGCCTGTCACGAGCCCAACCTCAGGGGCACGGCGAGACCTCCTGTTTGCAGGGAGGATCCCTTTTTTTACCGAACTCTTGAGCAGTTATGGAGTTCAGGAAGCATTACTTACCCTCCCTTTTTTCCAGTGGGAGGGTGGAAACAGTAGTTTTGAGTCCCCTTTTCTATGTACTATGTTCGGATTTGAGTCCTACCACTGCCACTGGCAGCCTCTTGCCTAAGTAGTTTTGTAGGATAGCCAAGCAGTCACTATCTTCGTTATCAAGTCATACAGTCTTTAACAAAACCCTTCTGTTAAAATGTTAGCTCACATAATCAGACCCCAGACAAAGTTGATAAGAAAATCCTAAAAGTTTACTTAAATAAAAACACAGTAAATTCTACAATTTGGAAGATTTTTGAACTGCAGACAATACCAAAAATAACACTGGATGGTTTACAGAAAACACTATATACTGATGTTCTAAACTGTACCTTATTCTGAGGTTTCAAAGTCCAGAAAAGTGTCCTTTTTGAGAATAACCTTTTCTCTGTGTAGGTGAAGAAAAGTTATTTGGAAAACACAATATTTGTTGTGATTAAAAATCAGTCTCTGAGTGTCCTTTTACAAAACTGAGTTTATCTTGAAGAGTGATGTCCTTGTTCCCAAATTCTAACTTAAAATCAGAATTTCTGAGAGCCAGTCTGGTGCCGCTGAGGGTTGAGGCACTGGACACCACACCTCGTGTTACACAGGTGACCCAGGTACAGGAGCGGACTCGGCTGCCGAGGGTCGGCCAGGGAGGAGGGCTCAGACTTGGATTGAGCTGCCGGGCAGGCAGCTCTCCTTTCCTGGGGAGGGTGTGCTAGCACTGCGCAGCTTTGGTGGTCCCTAGTGGAGATTGGGGGTTCAGCTGCGCAGTGTACATTTCAGTGGGGTATGATGGCAGCAGCAGACGTCCTGCAGGCAGGTGCGGGAGCGCGCCTGCACTGTGCTAGACGTCATTGCACGTCCGCGCCACCGGGAACACTTAAGGGAAAAACCCTCCACTGATAGATAAAGGTGGGTCCAGTGGTTGCAGTCCCATGTCCAATGCCGGGCGTCAAGACGTTCACTCCGGTTCCTCCCCTGCACTACAGTGAGCCCGCCAGCACTATAGATAGAGCGCCAGTAGGTGTGGGCGGTCCTTCCTCGGGGGACTCTGGGCCGAGGGGTTAAGGGTGAGCAGTGCAGGAGGAGGGTGCTTCCCCCAGCCAGGAGTATGGACAGTTGGAGCATCAGGTGGATGGGCAGAGATAGCAACCGAGCGACCATGCTGGAGAGAGGTCAGTGGCAGGGGTGCAAAAATAGAGTTAAAACAAAAAAAAAAATCAGAATTTCTGTTTTGCATGTGAAAAAATCAGGTTTCCACAAAAACACATATCTTGTTCTAAAAGTAGTCATAGATTCACATATACTTTAACCAAAGTATATAACAGCTTAAGTTGTCTCAGCTCTGAGACCCTCCAAGTCCGCAAGCTTTTGACTCCAAGATAAACTGCACTGATGTTCAGAATGTGTGCCTGATAAATACAGTCTGAATGGTCCTTTTCAAGCCACACCCACCCCTTTTGGGATATAGAGTTTGGGGTGCAACAGTTTCACCTCATCCTGCAGGTGTCACTGTGGTTCCATGTCTAACCCCTGTAACATCTGGTTTCTGTATTTGGCTTGAGCCCCTGACCCTAGGCCATCCTCCTGATCTCTTTTTGTTATTGGAAACTAAATGCCCAGTTTTATCTAAGAGTTATGACTTTTATGGTCATAAACCTGTCTGTTCCTTATCTAGATAAGTACCAGACCCAGACTAGCTTTGGGTAATTCTGTTCTATTTTGTTTAGCTCTTTCTAGCCTTTTAAAGAGACAGGGCCAGATATTCAAACTGCGCCATTGTGTGGCGCAAGCCTCTGCGCCGCTCAAAAAAGTTGCGCAGGGGTGTAGCCAGGGTGATATTCAACGGAGTTATGCTGTTGCACAACTTCTTTGAATATAAGCCCCTAACTCCACCCACTGTGCATCGCGCGTGGAACTGCGCCACCGCAAGTAGTCAAGTGGAGCATTGAGATCACGGTGAGGCAAGCTCCATTCGCCATCACCAGCACCTCTCACGATATTCAAAATTGATATGCAAATGGGGCCATAATTTATGCAAAGGCCATCGGGGCCATTTGCATCTAATTATGACCCCATTTGCATGCCATTAGCATGCAGGTGCACCGATCCCCGATGGCTTGTGCCTGGCGCCCTGCCAGGCAGCAGCCGTCAGGGACCGACGCCCCCTGCAGCCTGATCATAGGCATAAAGTTATTCTCCCTCCTCCCCGTAGCCCAATCGCGGGCATTACGTTATTCTCCCCCATAGCCCGATCGTGGGCATAAGGTTATTCTCCTCCCCGTAGCCCGATCGCTGGGCATTACATTATTCTCCCCACCCTCAGTAAGCCCTCATCGCTGGCATAAAGTTATTCTCCCTCCCTCCCTGTAGCCCGATCACAGACATTTAGTTATCCTCCTTAGCCCGATGGCGGCATTAAGTCATCCCCCACCCAAAGTCCAAGATCCCTGGTGGTCCAGTGGACGCGAGAAGCCAGATCGCGGGCAGCATCCTACCCCCCAAGAATGTCATCCTTGGTGATCTAGTGGCCCCCACCCCACCCACCTCCACGGAGCCCCACCACCCACACCTCCCTCGGCCAGCCGGCGGGCGGCAGCACCCCACCTGCCTGCCACCCCGCCCGCCTCGCCGACTGACAGCTCGGTAGGACTGCACACCCATTGGTGCAGAGCATGAGCCAGTGGGCATGCAGCCCATACTGTACAAGGCAGTCAAGATATGTGAATGAATTCCAGCGATCGGGCTACACTAGGTCCACTAGACTACCAGGGATATTGGGCATGGGGGTCTGATGCCGTGATCCGGCTACTGGAGGAACTTCAGCCAGCGATCGGGGCATGAGAAGCGTCGCCAGAGTGCGGGCGGGGAGCAGTGGAGGCCACCCCAGGTGGCAGCTGCTGTGTTGCGCCCTGCAGTGCGGCAGCTCACCTGTGGTGGCCCTCGACTTGATCCTTTTTTTTGGGCGTAAAGTTCTGCAGGTGCAGGTAGGGGTTGCGCCTGCATAACTCCGCACGGCCCGGCTGAATATCGGGCTGTGCAGTTTATGCATGGGCACGCCCCCACCTGTGCCTGCATACATTACTGATGCGCCCCAGCATCGGGGATTTGTCCAGGCGCACTCTTTTCCTTTTAAATATCGCACCGGGGCGCATCTGTGGGTTGTGCATGGCGCAACACTTTTGAATATCTGGGCCATAGTGTCTTAACTCTAAAGTACATTACAACACATAAATAGGAACATTAATAAAGGATATAGGCCTATCTTGCCACACTGCCCGGGGAACCATAACATCTACCCCTAAGGCACTAGGGGTGTGTGTGTGGGGGGAGTCTCACAAGGTTCCATCCTGGATCCACTGCTTTTTAATATAGATGTAAATGATTTTCCTAAAACATTTAACAGTGAGGTCCGACTGTACGTGGATGACACAGTTTTTGGTGGCCTCCATGGACAGCCAGACAAAATCAGAACGCAAGCTCCAAATAGATAGTAAAGTAGAACATTTTTTACCAGGTTAGGCCTACTGTTAAATAGAGAAAAAGCACAGTGGGCTCAATTTTTCAAAAGCCCAAGAATGCCATGTTCCCCCTTGTGCGCTGATCATGCGGCGGATGGGGTGGACGGCATTCTCCCTGCACTGCTCGGGATTTTTACTTCTGTGCACCATATACTGCAAGTTAGACCAGCTCCCCAGTCTATCTTATGGCATGCTATGGACAGGGCTTGCTCCACATATTTGGTGCAAGCTACTGTAAAGTGTGGAAAGTGTTGCAGCTGTGCTCATTGTACTAAACTTGGGTGCGGTTGTGTCAAAGGAGTTTGGCGGAGCTGCGCCAAAAAATGGGGTTGATGCAGGGCTTGACATAAGCGCTGCGCCAGCCTTTGAAAATTGAGCCTGGTGTAATTATTTTTACAGCTGGTAAAACATAAGTGTGAAAATGTCCCCGGACCTTGCATGTAAGATGGAACAAAAGGTGACTAATATGAACAGCTACAAATACTTAGGTGTTTAAATGGATGAGAGATTGTCTCTTGTTTATCTCATAAAATATTGGTCAGAAAGACTAACCAAAAATTAGGGGCTCTTCGCAGAATATCTACTTGTCTATCTCAAGAATCTAAGTCTAGCAGACGAATGGATCCTGGAAATAGTGAAAAGAGGGCATGCACCGGAACTGTTCTTAAAACCTCCAGTTCATCCTCCACAATATTCTCATTACCCTCTAGGACACTGGTCCCTGTTGGGGGAAGAAGAGCAGTCCTCCTACCTCCTGTGCTCAAGGGGACCACGCACCTTCTCCCTTCCCCACGCATACTCCTCAGCCAGGAAATCTGCTTTCTTGCACCACCTCTCCTCTTTCAGAAATCAGATACCCTCCTCCATTAGACACCAGCTAAAACTCCTCCCCCCTGCTCCCGCCAACCCTCTTCCCTACTCTTGCTTGGCTTTTGTGCACTCCTTACCTCTCCCTCCTACCTAACCTCATAGTTCCGGCAACCTCATTATAGTTTATCAACCTGTTTTGACTCCTCCTTTCAGCACCAGCTCAGCCTTCCTTCATTATGGCTCTGTGTGTGTGTGTGTGTGTGTGTGTGTGTGTGTGTGTGTGTGCATGCAGTGAACATCTTGCTGTGGTACTTAGCTTTTGAGAGGTGTGACACAGTCTGTCCATTGTAGAATAGCGTTTTAGGGGTGCGATAGTGCCGCATCAGTCATTAGCCAGGCTGATCATGACAGTTTTTACTTTCTGTGCAGAGATGTGGACTTGAAAAGGAAAAGCTGATCCAATCATGGGTCGGCTTTTTCCTTTGATCTACACTGCCCAGCAACCAGAGATGATCTGTCATGATCAGCCTGAAATTTCAAACATCCAGGGGCTCACACCAGCTGTAACAGACAAAATGTTTTATTTATTTATTTAGGAAATCAGAATTACAACCCTTTGAGTCATAGACTCGTTTCCAAAGGGTCCACATCAGAATAAAACATACACATTCATACAGTACATACGTAGAATAAATGTGGGTGAGCAATCATACAGAGTAGAAGTGCAATGAGCACTGGTTAATGCCTATACATTTGGTAGCTAAAACAGGGCAGAGCTATCAACATATTTACCTAATGAGCGGTTAAGACCTATACAATTGGTAGCTAAAGCAATGCGTGATATGAGTTGGTAGTAAGCCGCCTCAGGGAGGCCTTGTCTTATACATAATATAATGCATTCGTACTCCAGTGCAACTGTATGGTAACTTAGGGAGGTGAGGAGCCTGTAGGCTAGAAATAGTGAGGGCTTTCCACTGCCAGGCCAAAGGCGGGTGCGTGGCCTAGCGGCGTGGTGCAGGATCCGCAGGTTATAGGTTACCGGTTACACTGGTATTGACGTGAGGAGAGGATATGGGCCCTTAAGACAGCTTTAAAAGGACCTAGATTGGTGATTGATGTGATGGCCGGTGGGAGGGCATTGTACCAGGATGGAGCTCTAAGGGGGAAGGATCGCTGGGCCAGGGTGATCCTGACCCTAGGCACCTTCCGGCCCGTGTGGACACTGATATGGTGGCTACCTGAAGAGAAGCCATGCCACCTATTGGGGTTAAACCCAGGTGGATTTTTTGGGTGAAGAGACAGGTCTGGTATAATAGTCTTTCCTCAAGGGAGAGAATAATGGTGAGCGCGTATAGGGTGCAGGTATGTGTATTTCTGTCGGCACCAGAGAGGAGCCGGCAGGCCTTATTGATGATTACTTGTATTTGATGAAGCATCGTAGGGTCGGCGGCAGCATAGATTGTGAGGCCATAGTCCACCAGCGATAAGACTGAGGAGGTAATGGCTAGGTGAAGTGCTTCAGGTGGCAGGCAGTCTTTATGTGTGTAAAGGAGACCAATGCGGGTGTTGGTGGCGGAGGTGATAATTTTTATTCGTTCATGGAACGAGAGGGAAGAGTCAAATGTAATATCTAGATACTTATACTTTTGGACCTGTTCTAGGGGGGTGAGAGAGGCGGTGAGTATTTCAAGGGGGAAATCCTTTGATTTGTTTTGGCGGTGGGCATAGAGCATCGTTTTAGTTTTTTTAATGTTGACCACTAATCTGTGTTCAGCAAACCAGTGTTCAATCTGAGAGAAGGAGTTTTGTAAGGTACACTGGAGAGAGAGGATCAGGATGTGCGGTGTAAAGAACAGCGTTGTCCGTGTAGAGGAGAAGGTTGCCGGGGCAGGATTTAGGCAGGGCGTTGAGATAGATGCTGAATAGCAGGGGACCCAGGATAGATCCCTGGGGAACTCCTGAGCGCACAGGCAGCATAGTAGATATGGTATTAATTTTAACACATTGGGTTCTAGATGAAAGATAGCTGGAGAACCATGAAAGTGGACAATGAGAGAGCCCAATTTGTTGTAATGTGTTAAGGAGGGGATGAGAAGCCGTGTCAAAGGCCTTTGAGAGGTCTATAACCATGGCCCCTGCGAGGTGCCCCTTGTCAAGCGTGGAGTGCAGGGAGTTAGCGAATTCTGTGAGGGCAGTTGTAGTGCTATGACCAGCTTTGAAAACATGCTGCTCTCTACATAAGAGGTTGTGTGCAAGGAGGTAGTCAGTGAGCTGATTGGCCATGATCTTTTCAAGGGCTTTAGAGAGTGGGGGGAGAATCGAGATGGGACGGTAGTTGTTTGGGAGGGAGCTGTTGCCACATTTCAATATTGGTGTTATCACTGCCATTTTCCATGAGCTTGGGAACTGGCCCAGGTGCAAGGACAGATTTAGAAGGTCCGTGAGGGGAGAAATAATGGAGTCTAGTGCGAGGTATAGGATATGCATATCGAAGGCGTGTTTGCAGTAATTGGAGCTCTGGAGGGCTTTGGACAGGTAGGCTTTTTGCTTCTGTAGAGGTAATGACTCTGTGTTTGAAGTGGGTGGAGGAGTTCAGGCGATGGGCTAGGCTGAATTGGATTGAAAAAATTGCTATGGAGGATTGAGCCGAGGTCTGAGAAGGTGGAGTTGAGACAGTTGGCTATGTGAAGTGTGTCTCTGGTGGTAGTACCATTAATACTAAGTTGTGAGGGGGGAGCGGGATTTACCATTAAGCTCTTGGTTGTTGTCTCAGAACTTTCTTGTGCTACCCCAGGAGGTGGCCAGGGCGGTTCTGTAGTGCTCTGCCTTGGCCTTGAGGATTGCCAAGGTACACTTATTGCGGGCAGCATTATAGTCCTGCATATCACTTAGCAAACTGGAGGCAGTGGCACGATGCCAGAGGTTGTCGCGCATTTTGAACTGTTATAGGAGTTCTGGTGTGATCCAGGGGGCACTGCGTTTCTTAGTGGTCACTTTGATGGTCGGTGCAAATGCATCACAGGCAGTAGTAAAGGTGGTGGTGGTGAAGTAGTTTGCATTATCTATGTGCTGGGCTGGGCTTGGGGGGAAAAAGGGGACCAGTCCCAGTTAATCAGATATTGTTTGAGTTTGGCTATGCCTCCTGGGTGTAGTAGACGAAAGGTGATATTTGATGTCTCTTACTGGCGCCCCTGTAACTGTCCCCTGCACCCAACCCTCCCTCTCAGCATCCCCCCCCACAAATACCAGTATAACACTGATACTGGGGGTGCCCAGTTCCCCAGTGTCACCATCTCGTAGGTTTTCCATGTGTGTGTGTGTGTGTGTGTGTGTGTGTGTGTGTGTGTGTGTGTGTGTGTGTATGTATATGTATGTATATATATATATATATATATATATATATATATAACCTGCAAAAGGAAAACTGTCTGTTAATGTCTCTTGCTGACTCCCCTGTAACTGTCTATATGTCTATACACACACACACACACACACACACACACACACACACACACACACACACACACACACAAACACTGACACTGAGGGTGTCCAATCCTCCGGTGTCGACACATGAAATAAAGAAAACCTTCCCTCTACATCCTTTTTTTTTTTTTTTTTAAACTGTCCAGCGTTGTCTGTTGCGCTGTTAGTCCCCACCACCTGACCCTCCCACTCAGCACCCACTACCCCCCGACACACAGATATAACACCGACACTGGGGGTGCCCAATCCCCCAGTGTCGACACCTGAAATAAAGAAAACCTTCCCTCTGAGTTTTTTTTTAAATAAACTCTGTAAAAAGGAAAACCGTCCAGCGATGTCATCTGCACCGTTAGTCTCCCCCGCCCCAACCTAACGCCTCCCACTTAGCACCCCCCAAAACTTGCTTACCCACCGGGGGTCTGATGCCGTAATTCTTGTGGCCCATAGACATGTCTTCACTCTTCAAAGCCAGACGGCGAACTGAGAAAATTAGGTATGCGATTCAGTGTATTTCAGTGGGGTTTTGAACTTAGTGGCATAACTTGGCCATTTTTGAATATTTTTGCCCCAGATTTTTAGCGTGCCTTTTTGGGACCCCACCTCGTGAACAATTGCAGTGAAATTAAGCAAATCTGTCTTGAAAGGTGATTTTGTGGTCGCTGCGCAGTCACCTTTCGGGCAGGAGTTGACAATTTTCACTACCCTTGTTCATGAGGTGGGGTCAAAGAATAAGAAGGCTATGTTGAAAATTCGCACAAATATTTAAAAAAAAAAAGTTATGAGCCCATATTGAACTTTTGGTAACGCTTGCTAGTAACTTTGGTACTTTCCAATTTTTTATTTTTTCACCCCAAATTTTCAACGTTGCCATTTCTTCACAGCTGCTCATAAATGTGACAGCTATCATTTTTCAAATCCTGGCCAAAATGTGTTTTTGCATCCCAAAGATGATTTCACAGTCCCTGTGTGAAATCACTTTTCAGGCGGAGTTGAACATTTTCTCCGCCTTTGTTCATGAGATGGGGTCATAAGAAGGCAATGTTGAAAATTTGGGCAAAACCATTGGAAAAACAGCAAAGTTATGAGCCTGTATTGCCATTTACGAATGCAGGTTCCTAACTTTGGTACTGTATATGCCACAAAGTACACCACAAAGCATCAAGTAGCCTAGAACTTCTATACCAGTGACGATCATACGGCATTGACAAATGCTTGTTTTTTTTTTTTTTGTTTTACCTAAGGTGGTTTCTGACTTCACACTGAATCAGACCATTAGCCTGCCTGCGTATTATCCTGAGCGAACGAACAAGGGTAAGGATTACTCCATACCCATGATGTGCACATAATATTTTATTTTTATCTGGAGCGTAGAAAGGAATGCAGGCAGTCCTCTCAGCTGTTTGTCTCATTTGCGCTGAGAGAGAGAGGGCATCCCAGTAACTAAACAGTGCCTGTTCAAATGGTTGGCTAACCAGTGGTTGTTATATTTTATTATTCATTTTATTTAAAAAGTTTCACCAGGAAAGGCATACTGAGCTGCTGTAGCTCGTTTCCAGATGCATCCTGGGGGAGGGGGATTGAAAATGTTTAGGTGGGGGAGTGCTCATATCTAGATTTCTAGGTGGTGGAACCCTGCTGTAGTAGTCAGTTGAGAAGTATGACAGAGGTGGTAGAACTGTTGTCATACAGTTTTTTAAGAGGTGGTGGAAATTAACTCCTGTGGGCTTCTGCCCAGTGTAACTCCTGCAGCTAACTGTATTACCTTCTGTTACAGAAAGTATGGTAAGGAACTTCCAGGAGCTATGCGTGGCCACTCTATATTGTGGTATGGCCACCTCTGTTTGCCTGTTTCCAGGGTGTGTCTGCTGCTGACATTTGTGCTGCTACCACATGGAGTATTGTCCACACTTTTACCCAGCATTACAGTGTGGACATTGTCTCACACAGGCATGCTGGCTTTCGTCTTGCTGTCCTGATTGCATATCAGACTTCGTCAGCCTTCCCGGTTACTTCGTACTGCTTGGAAATTGTTCCAGAGGCGTGGCCCAGTGGAGGAGATATCCTCGATGAGTACCAGTAACAGTAGATCTTAGAGAAAATTGCCTCCATTGGGCCACAGCACACCCACCCACCTTCCCCTTTATGAGGTACCACCTGGCAAGCTGTACTGCTGCCTTTGTGGAAGATGTGGTTAAGTGTGCTCGTTAAGTTTTCAGTCATCAGTCCCAGCATCAACTTTTGTGCCTGGTCCTTGAGTGGTCTCCTGGTTTCTCTCGGTAACTGGCCCTCCAAGTTTATGTCTGGCGGGGAACTGACTAGGTAGGAGGCTGCCTACGTCTTGTAGTCGCCAACATTATACATCATTGTGAGTTTCCAGAAGATCTTGACACTTGATGGCTTACAGTTTCAAAGGTGTGGCCCAATGGAGGAGATTCTCTGCAATTCTACTGTTACTGGTAAGTATAACTGCTCTTTCCATTTTGAAAAAAATCTTTAAATCGATTTTCCCCACATTGAGTACAAAGCAGAATTTCTTGCACTAAAAATTATGCACAAAATTGTGGTTTTACGCAAATGTGATTCTACCACTGTGTGTTGGTAAATAGTTTGCAAACAGGTTTTTATATGAAAAATTGTTTCCAAGTAGTGTTTAAAGGCTGGCCTGGTGATTTAGAGGGCCGAGGCGCTGCAGTGTGCTTTACCTGTCACATGTCAGTGACCTGAGTTCAGGAACGAGCTTGGGTTGCTGGGGGGTGGAAGAGGAATGAGTGATTGCCTTGCAACTCTCCTCCATGCTTGCATGCTATCTGTGTTTGTCATAGTCCGGGGGGGGGGGTACCTAGGAGGAAAATGGACTGGGGACTGGGCTTCATGAAGCCTTACCTGAGGCATCACGGCCCACCCTGCCACTTTGAAGGACACCTGGAGGAAGGAGCGGAGAGAGGTAGCAGGCTGGCTGAATGGTACCCAGGACAGGGCGGAACTAGCCACCCGATCCAGCCCAGGAGCATAAAAACCTTTATTTATTAAAAAAAAAAAATAAAGTGGTGTTCAAAAATGTCATTCTGTTTTTGAATCCCAGTTTTTCCATTTTATTTTTTGGGGGAAAAATAGCCCTATTTGGAAACCTGATCACTGCCACTGTAGTTTGCGCAACCTTACCTGGTAGGCTGGTCCACATGTTAACCACCCCCTGTGTGAAGTATTGCATTCAAATATTTCTTCTTATCCTGTCCCCTCACCTCAGTTTTGAGAGCATGTCCTCTAGTTCTACTTTTAGTCATCACCCAACCATCTGTGTGTGCTGCACCCTGTCTGTTCCTTTCAGTATTCAGAATACCATGCTCACATTCCCTCTAAGTCTTCTCTTCTCTGGGTGAAGGACGTTAACAAGCGGAGCAATAGATAAAAATTGTACACACATCTGACCTTTTATACTGCTAGTGTGCAGTTAGTATGTTTCACGTGTACCCAAGTTTCTGTTACTGGGGAGGTGGGGGGGGGGTGTCACCCTACTCCTAATTCTGAAGGCCATTTTCTCTGACACGTGCCTCTTGTCTCTTCTCCAGGCTCCGACTGATGCACTCCGTTGCAGTGGAGGTAAAGAATGAACCAATCCTGGAATTTAGACGTGGCAGTCCAGAACTGGTAGCCCTGCAGAAGGTAAGGAAGACCTGTACATATGGAAAAACCCTTTAGTGATGATTGGGGTTGTTTTGTTTGTTTTTTGGGGGTGGGAGTGGAGCTCAACGTACAAAAATGTTATAGCCAAGATACCCTTGGAATAATGCTACTTCAACATGACTTGTAGCTGAGGAACTCCTGCTAAATCTTTCACCTCCGTGCCCGCCTGCCTGTGTATAGCCTTGTAGTGAGAGTGAAGTATAGATCAGGTATGCAGAGTGATCTCTGTATTGAGGTTTGAATTTAAAAGTATCCCACCAGAAGTCAACCTATTCATTGTTGAAAAAGGCCCTCCCAGGTAGTCATGGCAAAGAGTACTTTGCATCCACTTTTGATGTTGGCATGCCCTGGCACAGCCAAACTAAGAGCATAAGGCTTTAGCTTATGAGATAGTTGGTGAAATGGTCATCTGAGGAAGAAGAGGGGTATTGGCAAATATGCCTTTCTAACCCCAGGAATCACGTACTTGATGTTTATACCTTATGCAGTCATCTCGGCCGAGAGTGATGCCCTGGAGATAGAACCTATGCAAATTGTAGAATTTGGAATGTAGGTTCAGACTTTGCATCCATGCTCCACTCTGGCCTTTGATTAGATCTGCTTCTCCACCTGACGAGATCAGTCACCCCGTAGTGAACTCCAGTAATGGCTGGTTCTCCAGTCTGGTTTCCATTTTGTAGTTTATATCAAGAAGGTTATTTTAAGCGAGTTTTATCAATTACTTTGCATTTTCTGTTTGTCTGTAAATTTCAGTTTCTCCGGTTCCCATTTGATTCCCAGGAACCAGAGAATATCTTGCTTGGTTACCATTGCTACTTACTGTTTGGCTAGTAAACGACATTTGTTTTTCACTATTATTAGTGATTTACTATTTTTATCTATCCAATTTACAGAGAATGGATCGTTTTCACTTTCCATTCAGTCCGTGCGCTTTCACCTTAATTAATCGGTTCCTGTTACAGGAGTCGCAGTTTGTGACCTTTGGTACAGTTTCTTCAGTACAAGAGACTTTTTTTGTTTGTTTGCTGTTGGGCTCTTTATTTATTTATTTATTTATTTATTTATTTATTTAGCTTTTGTTGACCGGGTAAGTGCACTAGACAAATCCTGCCTATTTTCAGGCACGACCTGGGGGAGGCGGATACAGATGAATGCCAACTAACCTTGAACCACATTAAGCTGTTGGTGGTATTTTTAGTGAATGAGGGTAATTTGGCCAGGACACCGGGGAAATTCCCCTACTCTTTTCGATAAGTGCCATGGGATCTTTAACATCCACCTGAACTACCACCAATCCAGGCAGATGGGACCTCGGTTTAACGTCTCATCCGAAAGACAGCACCTCAGAAGTGCAGCACCCCCTCTCATGCTGCACTACAGTGTCAGTACTGGGATATTAACCGAAGTGCCAGATGTGGGAACTGAACCCACAGCCCTCTGATCTCCCGGCCTCAGAGGCGAGTGTGCTACCTACTGAGCCACTGACACTGGTACTTGTATTGCATTATTTCTTAGGAATCATTCTATTATCTCAAGGTTCTCTCAAATTGGTATGTCAGAGAGGGTTGTTGGACCATTAAAAAATAGTACAAATTGTTTTCAACTCTTGGCAAGGGCAGACTGTCACAGGCTTGGTTTGGATATATTCTGAAAGACTAAAACTCGATATCCCGAGTTTCAGTAGCCCGACACCGACTGCTCAACAGTCAATATCCCGACAACCCGTGTATTTTTACGTGTTGCGGGGAGCTTTGCCCCTCGCATCCCCTTACTATAGAGAACAAACTCTGCTGCAGACAATTACCGACTGTCAGGATATCAAGTTTTGGGCAATTAGTCTCGGGCTCCTGAAACTCGGGATTCCGACAGTCGGTCTTTCATAATACCCCCCTTTGTTTAAAGTGTTTAGATACACGACATGACCTTACAAACTAAGTCGCGTTGTGTTTTTTGCCCAAAAACCTCATTTAAAAGGGCAACAAATTTAAGAAGCATACCTTCTCAGTCTGCCTGATGCCACCTAAAATTATAAAAAAAAGGCTCTGAGATTGGTGCCAGCAGTGGTGGAAAGCACACTTCAGAAGGGTCTGTCTTCTTGCGTACAGCAGCAAATCTTGTAAAAGGTGACAAAAAAAAAAGCTGTACAGGCATCAGAAAGGCTTGATAAAGATGGTTTAGATATCAGGGTGTATGAAAGGGGGATCCCTGAATCCAGTGATGGCAAAAAAAGAGCATTAGAGCAGTCACTGGAAACGTCTGCCAAAAAGAAATTGAAAGAAAAGAACGTCACTACCATTCTTCCTGCATGGAGAAAAGTGCAGGCAGATGGCACAGAAAAAATGCCCTCATCAGAGTACATCTTAAAAATCTGGTGATCTTTCCGGGCAGTCCAGGCCACTGGAAGTTTGAATAAGATACCTGCCACCCCCACCCCCACCCCTTCCTAGGCTTCTGTGCAAGCTATCTGCCTGCAGAGCAGGAGGGAGAAGAATATTATGTGTATATGGAGGAAGGTGGCCCCATGGAGGCAGAGGGTACACTTGAGCAAGATTTTGAACCTCCTCAAAGGCACGCTGAGAACTTCTTACTTTTTCATTTGCCAGACAAATGGTTGATACCCTCAACATCCCCCCACTAGAGACAGAGGAGGATGGAGAGGGTTCTGATTATTATGGGCATGTTGGGAGTGGCTCTACCAAGAAGGATGTTACTTCCCATACATAAACCACTTAAAAAAGTCATAGAAAAAAATCACTGCTGCATTCACTTGAGCTGCAGCCATCGACAAAAAGAAAACTGAGAGAAAAATATCAGGTGGACAAGCAGGGAGTGGAATATCTGTATGCCTATCCTGATAATCATGGGGTAGTCCAAGCTGCTGCTTGCGAGAGAGCAAAAATCAATCTACAGTGTATGCGCAGCCCCGTGAAAAAGACAGTAACAATTGGATACTGTAGCAATACAGCAACTTCCCTGCTCATCAGGTAGGCAGCTTATTCACCTATACCCATATAGGTCAGTACCAGAAAGCAGTTTGAAACACAATTCTGGCATTGGCAGGAAGAGCTGATGATGGTTTGGCACAGGACTTGACTGCCACAACAAGATGCCACAAAACATAATTTCCACACTGCGGTGAACACTTGGTGACACTGCTGCCAAAGTTCTGCCTCATGCAGTGTACTTAAGAAAGTTTTCTTGGCTGAGGACTACCATCTTTTCCCAGGATACTCCAAACAATGCCACGGATTTCTCCTTTGAGGGAAGATTCATTATTTGGTCACAAAACAGAGGCCTACATGGAAAAAAATGCTGAATACAAAACCACTTTGAAAAGTAAGAATGAGAAGGACAAGGCCTCCATCTCCGATAGGTTATATGGAAGGGGAGGCAAGTGGGTACTGGAAGTAGTAGGCCCAGGGTTGTGTCTGTAGTTCAGATATTTTCCAAACCTGCTGAAATACTGACGTGTTCCAGCTCACTCCCACAGAAGAAGGTCTGCTGGAATTGGAAGTAAAAAAAAAATTAATAATAGCAAAAGATGTAGAAAAAGTCCCTGCCTCACGCTGGGGCAGGAGCCTGTTCTCGAGATACTTTCTGACACACAAGAAAAATGGGGAGTGGTGACCCATTTTAGACCTCAGGTTTCTGAACAAGCTTTGGGGAAAAAAAATTCAAGATGATCTTATTAAAGACACTGATACCATTTTTGCAGACAGGTCATTAGCTGGGATCCCTAGATCTGAAAGATGCTTATTTTCATATCCCAGTCAGACAGTCTCTCACACACACACACACACACACACACACACACACACACACACACACACTGAATACTTCAGATTCAAACTGTGGGAACTGCCTGTACCAGTTCACAGCTCTGCATGTTTTAGCCTGCCTCGACAACTGGCTAGTCTCAGGAAAAACAGGAAACACAGAACAAAAGGCAAGGTGCTCATCTCAGTTGCTAAAAAGCACCCTGGAGAACCTCGGATTTTTGATAAACCTGCAAAAGTCCCAGCCAGAGCCTATTCAATTATTGGACTTCATAGGAGCAGAGTTAAATACTCTGCAGGTAAAAGTTTTCCTCCTGCAGGCCAAAGTTACAGCTTTTGATAGCAGCATTAGTATTTTACAGCAGGTCAGCCAAGACTTGCAAAAGACTTCCTACAGTTACTAGGGCACATGGCTGCATCCACAGCTTTGGTTCCATGGGCGAGGTTCCAAATCAGAGATACCCAGTATCACTTAAGGGACAATTGGTCCCAAGGATGGGATCCACTCAAAGTTGGTGCTAGTGACAGATGCACCAATGGGATTATTAGAGTGGTGGAAGGAAGAAAGCAACCTCAGAGAGGGCATTCCTTTCTTTCAGCAATCACCAACAAGTATTCTTACTACGGATGCCTCTCTCCTGTGGTGGGGTGCCCACCTGCATGATCTCACAGTGAGTGGCACATGGAGCCCACAGGAGTCACCAGAACACATAAACCTCCTGGAGCTCAGAGCAATATTGCTAGCAGTGCAGTATTTCTCCTCCCAGCTACAGGATCAGACTGTCCAAATCAGGAAAGACCATACCACAGCAATGTACTACATAAAAAAACAAGGCAGAAAAGGATCCTGAAAACTGTGTACAGAGGCAGTGAGGATCTGGGACCTGGCATATTCCTTGGAGACAAACATATTTGCAGTGCATCTGCCAGGCAAACACAATGTCCTGGCAGAGTCCTTAAGCAGAATCAGCCAGGGAAATCCTGAACAGACCACAAACCAGCAGGTTCTAGCCACAGTGTTCAGAAGGTGAGGCATCCCCAATATAGATTTGTTTGCATCTTCGGAGAACTCAGCTGCAGCTCCCGCAGCATTGTTGCAGACCACCAGCCAGCGGAACAGTCCCAGAGGACACTCTGGTACTGGACTAGTGAGGGAAGTTTCTGTATGCCTTCCCACCATTCCCACTCATTCAGAAAGTACTCCTGAAACACAGCAGGGAACCTGCAACATTGATCATGATAGCTGCAGACAGAGCCAGACAGGCCTGTTATTCGATGCTCTTGGTCCTGTCTGACAAGAGTCCAATCAGCCTGCCACTTGGTCACAATCTGACTTTGCCCCAGGGCAAAATAACATTTCTGAATCCCAGGACCCTATGCCTGAGGGCATGGTTCTTGAGGAGTTAGAATTTTCAGGACAGGATCTCTCAGCAGAAGTTGTGAAGGCACTTAAGGTTTCAAGGAAACCCACTACTAGGAAAGCTTATTCCTTTTTAAATGGACAAGGTTTCTTACTGATGTGCCTCCAGAAACATAAATAGAATAGAGGCAGGGTTGCCTACAATTCTGCAATACCTAGTACACCTACAGTCGTTAATCATGTGGCCTTCAACTTTAAAGGTGCACTTACCAGCAGTATCAGCATACATGTTAGCTGGCAAGGAAAAGTCTTTGACTTCACAACCCATTTTCAGAAGTTTTTTTAAAGACCTAAGCCACTTGTACCCACCAGCGAGGGGACCCTGTCTCACCCTGGAACCTCAATATATGCCTTGCCCAGATTACAGCTTACAAAGGCTCCTTCTGAGCTTATGGAAACTGCTGACCTGTAGCATGTCACATGGAAAACCATATTTCTGGTTGTAGTGACCTCTGCTAGGAGGGTAGGTGAATTGTAAGCCCTCTGTACAGAGACCAATTACAATATAGTTCTTGGAACCAACAGAACATTCCTTCCTAAGGTGATATCTGAATTCCACCTGAATCAGTCAGTGACCCTCCCTGTACTCTGTCCAGAACATCCCAGTCCAGCTGAGAGAAAGTTGTATAGCCTGGACCTAAAGTTAGTCCTGACTGTCTACATGGACTGAACAAAAGATGTCAGGTTCCGCAGTACCCAGCTTTTTGTCACCTATGGTGAGGTTGGCAAAGGCAAATCTGCTGCAAAGAGTTCTATCACTTGCTGGATAGTCTTTTGCATTCAGTTCTGCTATGAAAAAGCTGGAAAAATGCAACCAGGAGGCTTAAGGGCACACCACACAAGGGGTACCTCTGCTTCTGTGGCATCCTCAAGGGGCATCGCATTGTTAGACATTTGTAAAGCAACTATCTGTGAAGTACTACACACCTTCACAAAGCACTACGGTTTGGACATACAGTCCAGAAGGGATGCTAGGTTTGGAACTGCTGTCTTGCAGAACCTTTTTCCTAATTAGGTTCTGGACTCAACCTCCCAAGGTACTGCTACTGAGTCTACATTTCATACTGTATTTCATACTGGAACATAGGAAAGTCAAGAAGGCAGAGCCCGTATAAGCTTTCCCCGCTATTCAGTGGCGGTGGCACCAGTCACCAATTTAGTAGAATTACATATCCAATCTCACCTTAAACATTCCCACATTTTCTGCATCCACAACTGCCTGAGGTAATCTATTCTACATTCTAGTTACCCTACATAAAGTGAAAGCATTGAGTGAGTGATTTCTGGGGTTAGAAGAAACAATTACTCACCTTAGTAATGTGTCTTCTTAAAGGGAATATTAATAGGGGTTTCAGACTTGCAGATAAACACTGTAGGTTAGAGTCTTGCATACATAATGATCTGCTCTGTTTGCCACGAAATGTGTATTAATCCACAGTTGCTATGCTTTGAATGCTTCTGTGATATGTAAACAAAGCAGTGCTTCTTCTTCAAACATCGTGCTTCAGTAGTTGCCTAAAATGGCTGGTACGTGCTTACACGATGACGTCAGTTTAGCAAGAGTGCACCGTAGCGATAATACAGTATGCATGGGGGCCTTGGTAATAAACTGTTGAAATAAGACTAGCGAAACGCTTCTCCTCAACATCCTTTATTGTGCAGGTGTGAACCCTTTTTTACACCTGCACAGTAAAGGATTTGGAGGAGAAGTGCTTTGCTAATCTTATTTCAGTAGTGTATTACTAAGGTCCCCATGCATGCTGTTTTATTGCTATGGAGCACTCTTGCTAAACTGACACCATCACGTACACATAGCGACCATTTTAGGCAGCTACTGAAGTGCGATGTTTGAAGAAGAAGCATTGCTTTGTTTACATCTCATGGAAGCATTTAAAGCATAGCGACTGTGGATCAATGCACATTTAGAGGCAAACAGAGCAGATCATTATGCAAGAGTCTAACCTACAGCACTGTGTGTCTATTTGCCAAAGTCTGAAAATACAATTTATATTCACTTTAAGGAATCGCTGACTCACTATGTTTGCACTCCCTAACCCTGCCTCTCCTTCCATAATCTGAAAACACTTCATACAGCAATCGTTTCCTTTTCGTGTTTACCCTTGTGCTTGCACAAGGATGAACATATTGATACGATAGTGGGGTTTGAGGGGTGTCACTGTTGGTGAGTCCAGTGCAGGGCAGTTGGCAAGGGGCTTGACAGTGCCTGACCAATCATCAGCCATGCTGATCATGATATCCTTCTGATCTTGCCGGGCAGAAACTTTGTGTAGTTCAAAGAAAAGAGCTGCCTGAATCTTTGGACATCTCTTTCCTTTGATCTTTATAAGCTGTCAAATCAAATCAGTGTTTTATTTGTAATGCACTTTTCAAAATACCAAAGTGCAGATACATAACAAAAATTAACATACATCAACAATAAATACAAATATAAAAACAGTTAAAAGGCAGCAGGATAAACTTATTCAAAGGCTAATTCAAATAACTAGCTCTTCAATGAGGCTTTAAATGACTCTGTGGACAGGCACTCTCTAATCCGACAAGGCAGAGAATTCCACAGGGTTGGTGCCATGAAAGAAAAAGCTCTGGACCCAGATGACTGAAGACAGACCCTGCTGATCTCTAGCAATCCCTCATCAGTGGAACGGAGTGGGAGGAGAGGGCGGTAGGATCGAAGGAGATCTTGCAAGTAGCCCGGTCCCAGTCCATGTAGGGTCTTATAGGTCAGCAACGCGACCTTGAAGGTGATCCTCCATCGCACTGGCAGCCAGTGCAGTTCGCGCAGCACAGGTGTGATATGGCAAGTTCTTTTTAACCCAGTCAACAACCTGGCTGCAGCATTCTGCACCAGCTGCAGGCGACGGAGATCCACCCCCCTGGCAACCCTAGATATAGAGCATTACAGTAATCAAGACGTGAAGAAACAAAGGCGTGACCCAACACAGGAAGGTCATTGTGTGGAGCAAGGTGTTTTTATCTGGGCTATATTCCTTAGATGGTAAAAGGAAGACTTGACAATGGCTGACACCTGTGTCTTCAGCGTCAGCTCGCTGTCGAGAATTACGTCCAGATTCCGCACCTGTTCAGAAGATCTCAACTGGTTACCCCCTAACACAAGGCCAGAGGGAGACCCAGGAGTCAACTTCTCTGCACGGTGACCCGGGTCCACCACCAACACCTCAGTCTTGTCCGGATTCAGTCTTAACCAGTTAGCACTCATCCAGTCCTGAATCTCAGCGAGGCAGTTGTTAAAGACTGATAATGCGTCATTCTGTTCGGGTACAAAGGACATATAGAGCGGAGTATCATCTGCATAGCAGTGAAAACGCGGCCCATAATGCCTTATAATGCCTCCCAACGGCAGTATGTACACCGTGAACAACATGGGGGAAGCACAGAATCCTGTGGCACCCAACAGGGCAGAGCAAAGGGAGCAGAGGAAAAAATTCCTGATACTACCCTCTGAGTTCTGCCTGTGAGAAAAGAATGGAACCATTTGAGGACTGTCCCCGACAGTCCACAGAGCAGCCGCAGGTATTCTAGCAACATCCCATGGTCCACTGTGTCAAATGCTGCAGAGAGATCAAGGAGAACCAAGATCGAACGGCTCCTCCGATCTCTCTCTATTAGATCATTCAACACCCAAACCAGTGCTGTCTCTGTACTGTGCCTCTTCCTGAAACGGGACTGGAGAGGATCATAGACTTCATGGGTGGTAAGAAAGTCATTGAGCTAAAACGCGACTACTTTCTCGATAACCTTGCCCAAAAAGGGCAGGTTAGAGATCAGTCTGTAATTAGCGAGACAGTCTGGGTCAAGGGAAGGTTTCTTCAAAAGGGGTATCACGATAGCCTCTTTGAGAGACTCCAGAAACATCCTTTGGTCCAATGAGCACCAGACTATCTCAGCAAGGACTGGTCTGATCGCATCCACATACCCCACAAGGAGGCGCGTAGGACCAGGATCCAAACTCAGAGCAGAGTTGATCAGTGTCATGATCGGCCTTATGTGGTTCCCTCTCACCCTCTGCCAAGTATCCCTTCCACCTCCCATTGCTTCCACCTTCTTAACTTTCCAACACAGGGGTGTCTAATTCCCAGTGCAAGCTAGTACCCAGCACCTCTTCCGTTTTCACTGTGTGACACGGGGGAGCCTAGCCCCAGTACCACCAAACCTAACACCGACAGTGGGGGACGCCAATCCTCAGTGTCCATTCTTGAAATAAAGAAAACTGTTCCTCGTAGTCTTTTTTTATTTTCAGTTCCTGAAATAAAAAAAAAAAAATTAATCCCTTGTAGACTTTTTATACACCCTGTAACAAAACAAAAAAAAAGACACCGTCCATAGGTGTCTGTCGCTGCCAGTGACACACTGTCGCCATGACCCTCCCACTCAGCACCCATCACCCCTGCCCCTTTTCATTTTTTGTCACCAGGGTGCCCAATCCCCAGTGCTGGCTAGTACCCCCCCCCCACTCCGCTTGTTTTCACTGTGCAACACCAGGGTGCCCACCTCCGGTACTGTCAAATGTAACATCGAAACTGGGGTGCCCAGTCCCCAGTGTCGATACCTGAAATACAACCATCCCTTGTAGTCTTTATTTATATATCCTGTAAAAAAAAAAAAAAAAAAAGAAAATCATCCATCAATGTCAGTTGTCCGCCGGCACACTGCCACTATTTCTCTTCCCCCACTCAGCCCTTCCACTTAGCAGCTACCACCCTCACACCCCTTACCTGCCAGGGGTCCAACATCATAATCCTCTCCCAACCGGAGGCGTGTCTTCACTCTTCAATGCTGGACCGGGAACTGAAATCAGGTATGCAGGTCAATGTATTTCAGTGAGTTTTGAACATGTCCTCATAACTTGGTCATTTTTCAATACTCTTTCCCTAAATTTTCAACATGGCCTTTTTGGGACCCCCACCTCAGGAACAAATGTGGTGAAATTATGCAGCTCATTCCGAAAGGTGATTTCTAAGTCGCTGTGCGAATTCACTGAGTGGGCAGGATTTGAACATTTTCTCCATCCTTGTCCATGAGGTGGGGTCATAAGAAGGCTGTGTTGAAAATTTGGGGTAAAAATATTAAAAAACAACAGTTATTAGTGTACATTTGAAAATTTTCAGTGCATGCTTGTAACTTTGGTAATTGTCACTATTTTGACCCAAAATTTTCAACGTAGCTATTTTTTTATACCACCTCGTGAACGTGACCATTGTCATTTTTCAAATCCTGGCTAAAACGTATTTTCACACCTGTAGAGTGAAATGATATTTCAGCCATTGTTTTATAAATGACACCTGTCATGTTCGGAAGGAGTGGTCATAAAAGACTAAAAATGCGGGGTCAAAATGTGAAAAAACAACTAAGTTATGAAAAAATTTTGAATTCTTTTGAAGTTTACTGATAACTTTATTTCTAGGGATATGGATATGGTGCACTTATCCACACTTTGGCAGGCTTCCTTTCCCTTTAAGTTCAGCCGGAATATCTTCAAGCTAAGCTCCTCCCACCCACACGAGTGGTATCCTCCTTGGCTCTGCCCCATGACGTCAAATCTTCCTTTCTGCTGGAAGAGTCGGGTCCCCTCTTTTGCAGCTTCTACGCAAGGTGTAGGTCTAGGCCCAATTCTAAAACTTTGTCTTTGTCTTCAGGCGATTTCTAGCAAATTTCTCTTCACAGTTTTTGCTTGCTTATGGAGTGCGATGACCAGAAAACCTGTCATCGGGTCAAGTGGTGCACCACTTGCAACCAGAAGATGTCGTACACTGACCCCCACGCCTCATGTGTATACTGTTTGGGGGCTCATCATGACGCACAGGCCTGTGCCAGTCCCTGTAACCTTCGTCTCTTGAGGGCTGTTATGCCCACCTTTTGCTAGACTGCCCGGACAAACAGGATCATCCGGTATAAGGACGCCTGCAGGGCTGTTTTGGAGGTAGTGGGCTCGGCATCACAGTTTGCTGTGCTTGAAGAGGTGGCAGCCCAGGCCACAGCGGTCTCCTCCTCGACTCCAGTGTTGCTCTCGGTGGGTGCTAGCTTTGGGGCATTGTTCATGGGCACCTTCGGGGATGTGTGCCAGTCCCTTCAGACTCTTAGGGAGGGCCCTTTCTGAGGGGCTAAATTTAAAAAAAAAAAAAAAAACCTAAGCAGACCTGTCAAAGGTCGTGGGACAGAGAATGGGCTCGCTCTTCCTGCTCCTGCGATTCTGTTTCTGGCTGAATGGCTGTTAAGCAGTTGGCTTTGGCCAATCCTTCAGGGGTGCCTGTTCAGGCAACTAGCTCCATGGTGTCCCCATTGCGCTTGTTGGCTGAGATGTGGGCTGACCAGCCGGTCGAGATCTTTCTTAATCCGGACAACTCGTTTTTGGAAGAGGTTGAGGATGACTTATGCTCTCTCGGACTCTTATCCTTTTGACTTTCTCCCAGGAGGGGCCAGACAAACCAGCCGACCCAGCTTCCCCCTTCCCCCAGGAGATCAACCCCTCCAGCGTTCTGCAGCGGGAATCAATCTGTGTCACGTACACAGCCCATTCCCCCACCTCTCCTCACCAGCAACACGCTCATCGTCTAGTGAGGTCCAGGTTGAGGACCTGGTCCCACTCGAGATCGAGGTCTTGGGACTCTCGACATTCCCACTCTTGGCCATCAACTAGGAAGCATCAGTGACTCTCCTCATCCTCCTTGTCTTTGGATGATGAGAGACTCTGCATAAGTTATGGTGATGTTATGAGGCACTCATGTGGCAACAGTGGATCCTCAGCCACTGTTGACACCACAGCTCAAACCCCGGCGCTCCCTTGGTCTCCACCGACGTGGTCCATCCTGGTCCCACCCCACCGAGCCTGCACCCGCCTCTCCACCTTTCTTGGTGGAACCCCCACCTGAGCAGTCCTTGCATGGGGCCCTGTCCAAGGCTGCTCACCCTACCTCTGGTCTCCCTGGACAGCTGTCTGTTCAGATCACCCACCAAGATGAGCCCAGGGTGGTCCACGAGGAGTGAAGGTCAAAGGCAGTGTTTGAGGAGTGCTTGGACTCCGAGATGTCCTCCATGCATTCTGCTCAGACCCCAGCCTTCAATCGTGAGTCGACCAAAGAGATCATCACTTAGTATGGGCTGGTCTCCTTTGGGGCCATGCTCCATCTCATCTTGGGAGTCCATGGGGATTCCCCTGGCGATGGTCCAAAAGCAGGCCAAATACCCAGGGCCGGTTCAAGTGGCATTAATGTGGTAGGGCCCTCCAAATATGTTATTAAAGGGGCTGGGGGTTGCCTAGGCCCACAGAAAATGTTTCAATTTTTGCAGCGATTTTGTGACTTTTTGATGTCACATGGTGTTCATTTCGTTAAAATAACTTATGTGGTGACTAGAATGTAGTCTTGATTTATCAGATTAAATTCATTACCTTGAGTAGGACATGAGTGCTGCTGGTCAACTATAATGTCCGGATGCATGATTGGTGGTATTCGTGAGTAGTGATATTGTACCCTGATGTCTGGATGCAGCAGCACCAGTGACACACACTAAGTGTCCTGACATCACAGTCAACCGGCACCACTCATGGCATCCCCCCTCAAATCAAGCATAATGATATCCCAGAACACTGTTGCCACTTGATCACACCACGTCCTGACTAAAAGGCTTGTGGTTGCAAAACGTAACTTCGATGCCTGCACAGTAGCCCCCATGCTATCACACCCTGTGACCCTCTGTATCATTCACCCACTGTCCCCCAACACACAGGACACCCCAATCTAAAATGCACACACTGTGCCTCATCCACTGCACAGAAGCCCCATAAGCTAGCATACACTGTACCCATATGGATCATTTTCCTTTTCCCCCAAATACACAGAACCCCACATTTAATACTAATGAATTCTGTGCCCCTCCATTACCCCCAGTACACACAATGGGGCACCTCAGGGTTCCCACACCTCTCAGTGTCCCTAAACCCTCAACCATCACACACACACACAAATTTTATGAACTTCATTATCCATGTCAATCAACTGTACACCCCTATCCCAAACCCATATCTGTGACTATGTTCAGTTTCTCTGCTGGGAGGGGCTTCACTACTGCTACTCATTATAATATTAATTATACTACCACCTTTTCTACTATTAATGCCATTACCGCTACTACTAGTACTACAACCACCACCTCACAGGCTGTAGTGAAGCCAGGTTTGAGAGCAAGGGGAAAGGTCACTTCACCATCTCCCCCCGCTCCAATGTACAGGACCCCCTTCCAAAGCCAACACACACAAACATACACTGTGCCACTCCATGTCCCACAAATACACAAAGCGGACCCATCAGGTTTCTCAAACCTAACACACACAGTGCAGATTTGTGCATCATGACATGCACTGTTATGAGATTACACCTTGTAAGTGTGCAGAGCAACAAGCCAAATCCATTTTGTCTAGAATTCAACCCACAGTGCTCAGGCTGTCCACCTCTTGGAGATATGGGGACACCCTCTCCCTTAGACATCAAAAAAAGAGCAATGTTTCAATATCAGTTGATGAGTACAATTATTAATGTGCTTTTTTTATTTTTCATGTTGGGGATTATCCCTTAGTTTTCTTCATTAAGCACCATAATTTTTCTATTACTCGCTCTTATTATCTATGGATGGAAAAAAAAATGCCCTATTCAGTCAGGTGTCAAAAAAAAAAAGCCCTATTCAGTCAGGTGTCACAGACTAAATACACAGATACTCCTCCTGTGATGACTGACACCTATTACATTGAGCCACACTGGTGGAAAAAAAGTAAGCCTGAGCCACAGCCAAAAAGTCTCTAACCACAAATATGTGTTCAGTATAGCAACCCGGAAAGAGCAGACAGTCTTCATTTTTTACTTTAATTTGAGCTATGACAATTGGCAGAAACAAGTAAGTTGCACCATGAGCCACAACCAAAGTCTAACCTCAAATATACTGCGTCATGGTGGTCAGTGTAGCAGAAGGACAGTCGTCATGGGTTTTTTTATTTACTTTTACTACCTACCTTTGGATTCCTGGTCTTAAACATTACTTTTTGGACTTCCGGTGACATCACGGACATGGTGGGTAGCTAACTCTAAGGGCTCCCCGACCACCTCACCCTAATCCTGAAAATTCAGCACGGAAAACACTCAATACAACTTTTTCAACAGCGAGGCTGATACTATACATGGCAGGGAAGTCACAGAAGGCAAAAGGAAACCGATTACCTTTGTCCTCGACAAGTAAAATGAAGCAAACAACCTTGAGTAGGCCACAGGAGAGCCTAACGGCTTTACCACAACGTAGAAGACACCCCTCAGAGTCGTCGGCAGACTGGGATCAGGATGATACTGAACCATCAGAAAGTAGTCAAACCCTGAAAAAGATCCTAGCTACAGTAAACAAAATTGACTCAGCACTGGCTGACCTGAGACAAGATGTGAAAGCTCTAGATAGGAAAGTTTCGTCGTCGGAAGCCAGAATCGGAGACCTGTCTGAGATGCAGGAAACTACAGAGCGATTGCTGCTATTCTTACTTCAGAGAGACTGAGAAACCCAAGCTAAACTAGAAGATTTAGAAAATTGTTCCCGTAGGAACAACTTCAGAATTCATGGCATCCCCGAGGGGGCTGAGGAAGGCTTTCCAACGACAGCAGACTTTGTGCAGCAAGTGCTGCGGGCAGTGCTCTCTCCATCTCCCGACCTGAGTTTAGAGGTTGACTGGGCCCATAGATCGCTAATCCCGAAACCAACGGATCCCAATGCAAGGCCCCACTCCCTGATAGTTCGAATGTTACACTTTCAAACTAAAGAATGGATCATTCGTGAGGCCTGGAGACTTAAAAGACCTAAAATATCAAGAAGCAACAATTTTCTTTGACCAGGACTTTTCCTCGTCCCTGCAAGCCGAAAGGCAAAAAGTAAGGGGGGGTTATAAGGGAGCTTAGGCTGCAGAAAGAAATAAAGGCACAGTTGCTTTTCCCTACGAGGCTGAGAATTCACCTGGAATCAGGAATTTAAGACCTTCCCATCCCTGGTTGAGGCGAGTGCCACTTTAAAAGAGCTTCAGGTTGTGGTGCCAGATTTGGAACAGGAGATTTTAGAGAAAAAATTAAGAGGGGGAGCCTAGAACGTAGTATCTCGCAACCAGACGAGGAAACGAGGCCTGCCAGGATCCATCGCGATGGCGAGTGTGGGAGACATTGCTAAGCTGCTGCTTCGCGCTGAGAAGAGGAACAGGACCCAGAATGATGAGAGACCGACCTCACCATCCTCAAAAGGCTGAGTTTACTAGCACACGGAGAATGTTTTGCGGAATGAATGTTGGCGCTTGAAGGGGAATCGGTAGACATCTATGCGAATGTACCAGTGGTTCCACAAGTGGGTCATTAATATGGACTGATCAAGGAGATCTAAGGACAATGACTTTATACAGACTATTTGTTCTTGGTCCATGAATACATCTTTCTCTCAAGGGGACACTGGGCTTGGCGGGGGGGGTTCCCTCTATAATTTTTTTTTTTTTACATAGTTAGCCCTATTAGGTACTGGTACTGAATAGGTAATGATATGTTGGAGCCACTAGAGGGCGGTAAAGGGCCATACAGAATATAAATGTTTGATGGGGTCTCTGATTTGGGCAGTGATTTCCCCCTTTGGAGGTGGCTTAGGGGGGACCTCTCTCTTTTTACTCTCTTCCCTTCCTTTTCTTGCTCCTCCCCCTTTTTTGGGGTGGGAGTGGGAGTAGGAGGAAATGACTGCTGAGTCACAGAGGATCTTTATTGGAGGACATAGTAAAGCATAAAAGGGTGGGGGTGGTTGGGGTCTGGGTGGCTCTTTCCATATACACAGAGTGACGTCTATTAGACTAATCGTTGTCAGCCCGGGAAGTCACTTAGCTGGCCAAGGCGACAACGCCCCTAAACATCAAAGGGGTATTGATTGTGTCACATGTGTGACAACTCTGGGTGGCTTTTGACTACCAGAGTTACTTTTCCTAGGAAGTCAGTCTAACAGACACTTGCTTTGATTCAGAAAAAAGTTTTTATTGTGGATCCAGGTTGGATCTGATTTTTTTCAGTTAATTGATTGGTGTTATTAGCTTATCAGTTTTAAATGTTTCTGGTTATAGTAAGTCGACGTGGGTTCAAAGGAGAAAGGGGGATCTGGATTGGTTCTGGCGAGCCTATAGGGTCGAGATGGGTATTCTTGGGGGAAAGTGTGAATGAGAAGATAACTTACAGGGATAGATTATGGCTATGCGCCTAAGGATTATCTCTTATAATGTTAATGGGTTTAATTCACCCATTAAAAGAGCCAAAATCCTAACGGAACTTAATAGGAGGGGCTGTGACACAGCGCTCCTCCAGGAAACCCACCTCTCTGAGGTGGAGCACATGAAACTAAGACGGCAGTGGGTGGGCAGAGTGCTATTTACCTCAGGCAAAGAGACAAAAAAGGGCGGAGTGGCGATATTAATAAAAAAAAAAAAAAAAAAATTCCCATTCTGTATTCAGGAAATAGAGGTTATACTCCAGGGTAGGTGCATTAGGATCTCAGGGTTAATTCAGAGTAACCTAATCCATGTGGTAAATGTTTACGCCCCCAATAGTGGGGCAGCTACTTTCTATCAGGAGGTCTTTCAGAGGGTGGTCTCGCTTCCCAGGGGTCAGTTAATACTTGGAGGCAACTTCAATACCACATTGTGCCTAGTTTTAGACAGATCATCTGGAAAATTGGAGACTTCTAAATGGGCCAATGAGTGTTTGAATACATTAATGCGGGGGTTGGGACATTTGGAGACTATATCACAAAAAAGAAAGGGATTATACATTCTACTCAGTCCCCCAGAAATCATACTCTCATATAGATTTTTTTATAACATATACCACAGATGTCCACCTATTTTCCAATTCTGTAATCTACCCAATGACCATCTCCGACCATGCCCCAATCTCAGTAGATTTTGTTTGGGAGAGGGAACCCAGGACAATGAATTAGAGATTGAATATCTCATTACTTAATGATAAAAATATCATACAACAAATTACAGAGGATGTACAAAATCTTGACAGATTCCTGTATCTCGGACAGTACCCCAGTGGTGTGGTGGGACACAGTGAAGACCGTTCTAAGGGGACAATTAATCAGTCTAGCTTCAGCCAGGAAGAAATTGAAGAACAAAAAAGATAGAAGAACTGCAAACTAAGATAAGAGGGTTAGAACAGGAACATAAAAGTATTCCAAAAGGTAAGGAGAAAATCTGGAGGGACTTAATGGAAAGCAGGAAAGAACTCAATAAGTTAGAAGCGGACAAGGCGGAGTGGATGCTGCGTTACACAAATCATAAATATTATTTGGGGGGGGGGTAGGGCTTTAAAGCTCCTTGCTATGAGATTGAGAAAGGAACAAGCAGGCAGATATGTCTCTTCTCTCTCCAAGGTGGAAAAGGGAATACACCCCAGACAGAGAAACCTAGAGAAATAGCCAAGGCTTTTAAAAATTATTATAGGGAGTTATATAGTGAAAGGAGAGATCCAGAAGAGGTACAAAAGAAGGCAGAATCCTTTCTTCGGACCCTGAAGCTGCCCAAGCTGTCTCCAGGAATGCAGCAGGAGCTGTCCGCCCCCATTACAGAGAAGGAAATAGCAGCAGTTATAGATAAGCTTCCTTCAGGTAAGTCCCCGGGTCCTAATGGCTACCCGGCCAAGTTCTATAAAAAATTAAAAAAAACACTAGCACCCAAATTGTCTATGGTGTTGAATGCTATCCTAGAGAATAATGAACCCCCAGGTTCCTGGAGTGAGGCTATGATCACAGTCATTCCGAAACAGGGGAAATCCCCGGAGCTTTGTGAATCATAAAGGCCCATCTTCCTGTTAAACCAAGATTATAAAATCCTCATAAAAATCCTAGCTAACCGACTACAAAAGCATATTGAAAATCTGATACATCCGGATCAAACCGGATTCATACCAAACAGACACATGTCTGATAACATCAGGCGTTTACTAAATATTTTGGATTACAAGAATGCATCCCAGAATATCCAGATTGCTATTTTTTTGGATGCGGAAAAGGCCTTTGATAGGCTAAATTGGTCATACCCAAAAGCAGTTCTCACAAGGATGGGGTGCGAAGGTGCCTTTTTGCAGTGGGCCACTTTGGCCCATCAGAACCCTTCGGCTAGGGTCAGGGTTAATGGGACTTTATCAGAGGCCTTTCCGATTAGGAGGAGCACTAGGCAGGGTGGCCCCGTGTCGCCCTTGCTTTTCGCACTAGCCATGGAACCCCTTGCCCAGGGCATTAATATAGCTCAGGCCCAGAATAAAGTGTCACTTTATGCAGACAACACGGTGATATATATGCAGGACCCTGGGAAGTCGATCCCACCATTGATGGCCCTTTTGGACCAGTTTGGGAAGATCTCGGGCTTTAAAATCAATAGGGATAAATCTGAGATTCTACCAATAAAAGGGAGAATTACACAGAGTTTGCATGAGCTGATCCCGTTTAAGTGGGTCAGAGAAAAGGTAAGATACTTGGGGATTCAGATTCTGATTAAATTATCAAGATTATATCAAGTTAATTATGGCGCACTCCAGAAAATGGTTTTTGCAGACATAAACAGATGGCACTCTCTACCCCTCACTTTTACTCATAGGATAGATACAGTGAAGATGAACGTGCTCCCTAGATACCTTTTTTTGTTCACTAACTTGCCCCAGGCTTTCTCTGGAAGGGAATGGAAAGATTTAAAATGGAAAATTTCAAGATTCATTTGGGCGGGAAGGAAACCTAGAAAGCGGTGGGATCTCCTCACAGAGTCAATCAATCAATCAATCAAAATCTTTATTTAATCAGGCGAAAATCATTGAGCATAGCTCATTTACAAGATGGACCTGAGTGGTCAAGAAGTGCAAGTGTTATTACATTGACAAGGGTAGCATAAACAGTAATACAATGACAGGGGTAGCATAAACAGTAATACAATGACATAAGTGCTAATATATAACAATATACATATGTACAAGGCACATTAAAACTTTTAATCTGTGAGACAGAAGGTAATGGGCACATCAGGAGTAATATGTAGATTATAGGACCTAGCAGGCATTTTGAGGGTGAATCTTGGGACTGGAAACGGGAGTTTTATCAACGTTTAGGAACACGGGGGGATAGGTAGGGCCGAGGTTTAGGCCTTGTGGAAGCAGTTGCAGAGTTCTGGGAATAGGGTGGTGAATAATCTTTTGAAGGATATTAAGGGTAGGAGGTTATTTAGCTTCATGGTTTTTTGGAGTGAATTCCAAACATTGCTAGTGAGTAGCTGATAGCAGCCCTCCCAAACTGGGTGCAGACATTGGGGACCTTAAGAATGATAATTTTGCTGATCCTTAGGTTGTATGGCCTAGAAGTAATTTGAGTAAAACAGTCTGAGATATAGGTAGGTAGCTTGCCTGATAAGGCTTTGAATATCCAAATTGCAGCATTCCTATTTCTTCTGTGTTGTAATGATGTCCAGTTAACTGCCTTATAAAGGGAGCAATGATGGATGCTGAAGGAAGGTCAGTAATGAATCTGATGGACCTGTGGTATAGGGTGTCCAGTTTATTTAAGAGGGAGTGAACAATGTCCGTACAGAAAGTCAGCATAGTCAATGAGGATAGGAATGAAGCCTGGATTAATCTTTTTTGGAGTCTCTGTTGAGGTAGTGCTTTATTCTAAAAATAAACCAAGCCTTTGTCTCAGTTTCTTTAGTAGCTCCTCAATATGGACAGAATAGTCAAGCTTGTTATCAATCCAGACTCCAAGGTATTTGAAGTTATCAGCGAGTTCCAGCTTCTCTCTCAAGTAAGGTGGTTAGTTGTAGGGTGGTGGATGGTGGGAGTAGTGGCAGAGCAACTCTTTGAGGTAAAGAACATAGCTTTTGTTTTTTTGGCATTTAGAAGTAGTTTTTTATCCAGTAGGTTGTGTTGTAGGATGGAAAATTCAGATTGTAGCAGTTCACAGGCTTTAGATAATGAAGGCTTGCTAACATATAATACAGTATCATCAGCAAACAGATGGATGTTGGATTGAGTGAGGTTAGCATCAATATTATTAATATAGATGGCAAAAAGGATGACAAAGACAAGGGGGGGGGCAGGGGAGTCCCCGATTTTATATAGTTATTATAAAGCTGCTCAAGTGGTGCCTATCCTAAGCATATTAAATCCAGGTCAGAAGGGGGTTGGTCTCTGATGGAGCAAGGAGCACATCAAAACATACTGTTGAGGTTGTTACCCTGGGTTGCCACACACTCGGATCTTAAACTAATCAATAACAGATGGACTAAACATACCCTTAAAATATGGCTGGAGAATGCAGCTATACTGGGGGTGGTGACCCCGGTCTGGAGGTATATTCCCCTTTGTTCTCTGCTGGGATTTCCGTCGTCCTCAGGGGACCCTTGTTTCAGGAGGCGGCAGGAAAAAGGATTGTTGTTCCTTACCCAATTCTTTCAAAGGGACACACTGAAATCCTTTTTGGAAATGCAGGGTGAATATAACCTTCCAAGACAGGATTTTTATAAATACCTACAATGCCGACACTACATCTTAACAAACGTGGGAGTGGGGGAGATTCTTGCAGACCTGCCGGTCTCAGTGAGAACCACCTTCTTCAAAAGTAAGGGGACGGACTCGAGGGCCTATATATCCTTCATTTACAAGTCACTTCAGGATGAGGTGGTTAAAGTACTGACTCAACAAATTGAACAAAAATGGGAGGAGGAGCTAGATTTGCATCTGGCAGAAGAGGAATGGGCAAGAGTTTGGGCAGGGATCCCTAGCACTTCTAGCTCTCCAGGTTGGGGGGATTTTAGGTGGAGAGTGGTTACCAGGTACTTTATTCCCCCAGTGGTCTCAGCTCATTACTCAAAGGGTTAATCCCAGGAATGTTGGAGGAGATGTGGAGGAGTCGGTTCGTATGCCCACATATTTTGGGATTGCCCTCAGAAAAATAATTACTGGGAACAGGTGGCTCAGGCATTATGGAGCATCTTTCAATGGAGTTGTGTGCTAACTAGCTCCCATTTGATCCTGGGTCTTCTACCTAGTGAGGGGAGGACCGAAAACCAGAGATATTTATACTACATATTAGTGGCAGCTGCGCTAAAAGTGATTACCCAACACTGGTTAAGTTCGGACCAGTTATCTCTCTCAATGTGGAGGGCCAGTATTAACAGAATTAAAGAGATGGAATCCATAACGGCCCGGTTAAGAATACAAACAGATCAATTCAATGCTAGATGGCTTCCATTTTATGAATACATAGAGAATCTGGAGGGCACTCCCATACTAGCTCAATATCTGCTACCTTGAGACACTTTGCACCCACGTCGACCAGAAAGTTTTTAAAAAATCTTTTTTTTCCTTTCTTTTTTCTTCCTTTGCTCTTTCTGTTTTGGTTTTGGCTTTATTGTTTCTGTGAGAATGTGATAGAGCACTTATGGAGAAATCAAATAATTGAGATTGGATCATTATAAATATGGTTAATCAAGTAGAGCTTATGTAACTGTTATATAGTTTAAAACAGTTTATACAAAGAAGGATTGAAAGGGCAGGGGTAATGGGAATGTATTTCCCCATGGTACTGTTTGAGTGCTACTGAGATAGTTGTACCTTTAGTTAGGGTAGAGACAAAAGGGAAATACTCCTTGGAGTCATATTGAAAGTTGTACACTTGCAGAGAGTTTGAAGTGCTTTTTAAATAATGACTATTGGATCTATAGTAATCCTTCAATGGAATGTACACTGAATTCATGGACATTCTTTTAAACTCCTAATAAAAATTATGCAAGTTAAAAAAAAATAAACATTAATTTTTGGCACCATAGGTAGGGTCGAGATGCACTCCTACCGAAGACCGATCATCAGCTGCGAGCATAAAGCAATCTGAGGCAGGCAGACTAAACTTCGTCCAGTCATCTCTCCAAGCACAATCTAAGAGGTGGCAAGCGTGAAGCCCAGCAGTGTGTCTCCATGCCACTACACATGAGCTGGCCTATGAACAAGTGCCAATGCTATCAGTCCCTGGAACTGCCCTGGTGTGCTCCAGTGATCTCTGGTAAAGAATGCCCCAGTAAAGAGTCAGTTCCCCGAATTCATTACATTATTAAAAAATTGAGATGGGTAGACTGGCAGAGATCAGGAAGGGTGGGAGTAAAAACAGGAGGGGAAGGGAGGGAAGACATGGGGACAGGAGGGGAGCTACTAGAAGGGGAGGCTGCAAAACTTAGAAGGCCATGTGTAACAAATGCCCACAGCCTGGGAAATAAAATCCCAGACCTAGTGGCCTTGATGGCAGAGGAAGACTTGGACATTTTTGCTGTTACTAAAACATGGTACACAGGAAACCATGAGGCTATAGCCATACAGGTTACACCTCGCTTAAAAAAAAAAAAAAAAAAAAAAGGGTTGGGGTGGAAAAAGGATGGAGGGGTAGCTATCTACATCAGGGAGAGGATAAAAGCAACTGAAGTTCAGGGAATGCAGAAGGGGAATGGAAGCACTGTGGGTCACTCTGGAGACAGGAAATGGCACCGCCATTTGCACTGGCATGATCTGCAGACCTCCAGCACAAGGAGAGGAGATGGACGGGGTACTAGTGAAAGCCATCAACAAAATGACAGCCAAAGGTGAAGTGCTGCTGGTGGGAGCCTTCAGTTTGCTTGATGTTGATTGGAGCACCCAGGCTGCAGCCACAGCCAGGAGCAGAGGCATCCTGGATTCCCTGCAGGGGGTGTGCCTCAAGCAGTTTGTGGTGGAACCCACCAGAGAAGGAGCAATATTGGACCTGGTACTCACCAGTGGGGATAGAGTCACCGATGTAATGGTGAGTAGCCACCTGGGGTCCAGTGATCATTGTATGGTGTGGTTCAATGTGAGAACAGTGGAGGAGTCAAACCACGCAAAAGCAAGGGTCCTGGATTTCAGATGGGTTGACTTTGCAAAAATGGGGCATTGTCTCAAGGAAGCCCTGGCAGGGAAGAAGAAGCGGGGGGATGTAGAGAAACAGTGAGCTAACCTTAAGGGAGCCATAGTGGAGGCAACAAGATTTTGTGGTAGGCAACTAAGCAAAACAAAATGGAAGAAAAAAACACTATGGTTCTCAAAGGACGTGGCCAGGAAGGTAAGAGAGAAAAGACTAGCTTTCAGGAGGAACAAGAAAACACAGCGGGGGGGAAGATGGGGAACTATATCTGGAAAAGCAGAGGGAGGTAGGGGAAAGCAGTCAGGAGTGCAGAGGTGCAAAAGGAGGAAAAAAATAGCCCAGGTACTTAAGAAAGGGGACAAGACCTTTTTCATGTACATTGGTGAAAGAAAGAAGCCCAGAGGTGGGATAGTGAGGTTAAAAAGTGAAGGAGGGGGACCTGGAAAAAGCAACAATGCTGAACAAATATTTTTAAGTGTTCACAGAAGAAGGGTAAGGAGTAGGACCACTATTGGGCAATAGGGGCACCAGTGGGAGAGAGGTGGTCACCATCCGTTTGTCCCGTAAAGGAACTTGAGAATTTGAAAGGGTACAAAGCTATGGGTCCAGATGGGATACATCCCAGAATATTAAAAGAACTTAGGTGCTGGCGGCACCACTAACAGCCCTATTCAACAAATTGATAGAGACAGGGGTGGTTCCAGGGGACTGGAGGAGGGCGAATGTAGTCCCTCTCCACAAAAGTGAGAACGGAGGAGGCTGAGAACTACAAGCCAATCAGCTTGACCTCAGTGGTGGGGAAATTAATGGAGTCACTGCTAAAGGAAAGGATTGTGATATTTCTTTAATCAAGCAGAGCACAGGATCCAAGGCAGCATGGATTCACAGTGGGAAGGTCTTGTCAAACAAATCTGATAGATTTCTTTGACTGGGTGACCAGGGAGGTAGATCAGGGAGGGGCGGTGGATGTGGCCTACCTAGATTTCAGCAAGGCCTTCGACACCATCCCACATAGGAAGTTTCAAGTTGGGCAGCCTGGAGGTGGGCCCCAAGGTGGTAAACTGTGTCAGAAACTGGTTGAGTGACAGGACACTGAGGGTGGTGGTAAATGGCATTCAGTCAGAGGAGAGGGGGATGACCGGCTGGGTGCCACAGGGATCCATGCTGGGGCCAGTCCTCTTTAATGTCTTCATAAGTGACATCGCAGAGGGGCTGGAGGGGAAGGTATGCCTCTTTGCAGATGACACTAAGATCTGCAACAGGGTCGACACTCCAGTGGGGCAGAACAAATGAGAAAGGACCTAAACATGCTTGCGGAGTGTTCAAGAGTGTGGCAGCTAAGATTCAATGCAAAGAAGTGCAAAATCATGCATTTGGGGCACAGAAATCCAAGGGAGGAGTACAAGATGGGAGGAGAGGCGCTGACGGCCACCAATCAAGAAAGGGATCTGGGGGTAATAATATTTGATGACCTAAAGATTACTAGACAATGTGAGAAGGCTGTGGGGAGAGCCAGTGGGTTGCTAGGGTGCATAGAGAGAGGTGTCACAAGCAGAAAAAAGAGGTGGTTATACCACTGTACAGATCACTAGTGAGATCTCATCTGGAGTACTGTGTTCAGTTCTGGAGGCCGCATCTCCGGAAGGACACGGACAAAATAAAGGCAGTCCAGAGATGGGCAATAAAAAATGGTGCAAGGACTGCACCAAAAGTCATACGAGGAAAGACTAGAGGACCTCAGTATGCATTCCCTAGAGGAGAGAGAGGGGGGGATATTTTATTTATTTATTTATTTATTTATTTATTGAGATCTTTGAGAAAATACCTTTGTGCTATAGCTCATTTACAAAGGTTCCGTGTCAGTAAATATACAATACATACATTGCATAGCACAGTGAAAATTAAAAGATTGTAAAATCGTGAAATATACATGACTGTGGCTTTCACAAGGAACACGGTGGGTATAGGTGCCATAGTTTGTGTAAACAGGCAAATATGAAACAAGGGTTACAGTAAGTTCAGGCTTCCAAGACTAGTAGGCCATAGAGGTGGTTGAGGGAAAGGGAGAGGAATTGGCAGTAAAATCAGATAGGAGTCAGAAAAGGTGGATCAAGGCAGAGAGCAGCTACTGTAGTTGGAGACAGAAAAAGGGGTGGGGAATCAAGGAGCAGCTCAGGAGAGCCTTGTCAGGTGGTCAGGCAGTGAGATGGGAAGGGGAATGGAGGAGCAGCCCAGATGAGCCTTCTGAAGGGGCAGACAGTGAGAGGGAAAAAGCAATGGGGAGTGGGGCGGTGGGGTGGCGCCTAGGGAAAAAATGGGACAAGTTCTAAAAAGTCAGTTATGAGTGCTGGAGAGTACAGTATTAGAAATGTGGTCAGCGATAAGGGAGTTTGGGGTTGCAATTGCACTTATTGTTATCTGTCTTTAGGCAAGTCCTTAGGTTAGACTTAAATTGGGCAAGATTAGTACAGAACAGTAGGTCAGGGCTTAGGTAGTCTGAACAGTTGGGGGCCTCTTGTATCCAAGGAACGCTTGGCTTTGAGAGGTCCGGCGAAGGCACTTTTCAGGGTCAGATTGCAGGTTCTTCAGGTGTTCCTGGTGCTGTCATTAGGGTTGAGGAGGTTGAGTATCCCAGGGGTAGTGAGGTCTAGTGTGGTCTTTTTGGCAAGTAGACAGACTTGGTGCTTAACTCAATTTTCTAGTTTTTTTTTTAAATTGTTTTTATTGAGAGTGTTACATACATCATATCGTATAATACTTCCAGTATGACACAGTTTTACAAGTTTCTCAAATAAGAGAGAATTACAGACTTTCAAATAGCTGGGAAAGACAGAATGTCCATGCATCTACAGGGTGAGTCCATGGGGTTCTGGCTATCTCAATGACAGCCCATAGCCGACTGAAGGCCTTGAGGGGTGAAGCGAACATACCCGAGGGTGGGCCATTGACAACCCCAAAAGATATAAAGAAAATTAATTGGCTAGATAGCAGTACAGTACAATAATTTATTTATGGTAAAGTAACAATAATCAATTTTTTACAAGGCGTATGTAGCGAAGGCATGCTACCAAATTGCTGCTCAAACCTCTAACTGAGAAAGTCTCCTCTCCCAATGGTCAGAATGAGGAGGGACCATACTTCTTCAAACTCCCATCGCCTGCCCATAGCAATTAGCTGGGCCTTCTCTAGGGACAGACAGTTTTTGAGATTGTTGGCCCACTGGGTTATGGTGGGAGAAGCTTTAGCCATCCAATTCTGTGCCACCATCTTACTAGCATTAATGAGAGCCAGCGACCATAGCGGGTTGTTCTGCCTATTACCGGATGTTGAGGGTCTGCGCTGAGCAACAACTCCAACGGGGAGCACAAGGGGGTATAACCCAACACCCCCCAATGATTTGGTGCACCTCATGCCAGAAGGGAGCAACCTTAGGACAGAGCAGGGCCAAATGTATAAAAGTCTCCCTCCTGGAATTTGCATTTAGGACACTCACTGGATTTTTGAGGGTCCATAGTATGTAACCTTTTGGGAGTATAATACGCCCTGTATAAGAAATTTAACTGTACCTGTCATAGTTTATTACTACAAGAACAAAGCAGAAGGTGGGGGCATGCCATTCACCATGTTACATCATCAATGGGGACTTGTACATCAGCACTCCATTTTTTCCTGACGGCCATTGGGTGTACAGCCAGCTGAGCTTTAATAATCCCATAATAGATGGACAACGGTCTGGAACCCGGTTGAGGTTTATAGAGCTCCTCTTCGAAGGGAGAAGGAGTGCACACCCCAACCTCCTGATCAAGCAAGTGACCACATCTATTTTTGATAGTCCGGTACACAAAGAAGTCACCAACCTGGATACCCCATTCCTGCCTGAGCATAGTGAAGCTTTTGATAATGCCCCCAGTAAACAACTGATGCATGTTTACCAGGCCTCTGCACTTCCATGCCAGTAGTCTTTGAATCCACGTGACTGTACGTGGACCCCACCATTTTACTGTTTGCATAATGCTGGAGTAGGTGGTGGGCTTGTTAAGATAGTTAATGAGTTTATGAACTCTCCTCCAAATTCCCACTGAATTGGCAGTAAAGGGGTTTGACAGAGCGGCTAGTTGGTCTGTGATGAGGGCTTGCGGAAATGCTTCCTCCCTGAGTTTACCGTTTAGGTAAGTATACTCCAGTCCTATCCATGCATTTCCACCCTCATCACACCCCATTGGAATATAGACTAGCTGGGCCGCTCCAATAGTAGCCCTGAAAGTGTGGAAGCCCCAAACCTCCCTCCTTTCCCGAAAGTTGCAGTACTGCCCGCTTGATTTTAGCTGGCTTGCCCCTCCACAGGAACTTATGGAGAATTGCATTTAGTCATTTAAAGTGTGCTGCAGGAGTGTGTATAGGCAGTGATTGATATAAGTATAGACAGCGGGGCAAGATGGACATCTTAACCACCCCCACCCACCCAAACAGAGACAACGGAAGGGAGGCCCATCTGTCACAGTCATCAGCCAGCTTAGAAAGGATTGGCTTGTAATTTAGGGCGTATAGTGAGCCCAAGTTTGCAGATATGTTGATACCCAAGTATTTGACTGCTTTTACTAACTGCAGGCCTCCCAAGCTAGAGGTTAGAAGGGCTCTGTCTTTTAAACCAACAGGCAGGAGAGCACGTTTAGACCAATTGACCTTATTTCCCGACAGGTGAGCATAGTCCCTCATTAATTGATGGACCAGAGGGAGATCCTGGGCTGGATTCTGTAAATAAAGCAATAAGTCGTCCGCATAGAGCACTATTTTGTGCTCCACACCTCATTCTCTAAACCCCCGGATATCAGCCCTATTTCTCGAGGCAGAAGCCAGTGGTTCCAGCGATGGCACATAAAGGAGGGGCGACAGCGGGCAGCCCTTCTGGGTGCCCCGTCCCAACGAGAACCCTGGGGTGATACTTCCATTAACCGGGATCTGGGCCAGAGGTTTGGCATAGAGTACCTTAATCCATGACCTGAGCCGGGGGCCCAGACCCATCCTATTGAGGGTCTCAAACAGATATTTCCACTGCACGCGATCGAACGCCTTTTCAGTGTCTGAGGCCAAGACAGTGGCACCGTACTTTAGTTCATCTCTGCCCCAGCTATAGATTACATTTAGTGTACACCAAATGTTGTGCTTCCCTTGGTGGCCCTTAACAAATCTGGCTTGGTCCAAGTGCACCAGGCCTGGCAATAAAGGTTCCAGCCTGGTCGCCAGCAATTTGGCACGGATTTTATAATCTGCTGTAAGGAGTGAAATCAGCTGGTATGAGGCACACCGGGATGGGTCCTTCCCGGGTTTTGGGAGGACAGTGATGGTGGCGGACCGCATGGAGTTGGGCAGTTCCCCTCTATCCAGGGCCTCCATGAGCATGTCATATAATGGGCCCATCAGATGCCCGGCAAAGGCTTTAATAAAATCAATGGGCAAGCCATCAGGTCCCGGAGCTTTGCCACTTTTCAGATACTTGATAGCAATGAGGACCTCAGCCTTAACAATAGGGCTATCTTAATTCCCTTGATTTATCCCCTTGCAGCCTGGCTATTGGGGTCTGAGCAAAAAAGCTTTCATAATCCTCAGCCCTGGGGCGTACCTCAGATGTGTAAAGGTTGCTGTAGAATGTGTTGAAAGCCTGACCTATACCAGTTCACTCATATTGCTCCCATCATCCTTTATCTGCATAACTGTCCTTTCTCCTTCTCTGTGATGCAGCTGCCAGGCAAGGAGCTTCCCCCTCATCCCCGTTGAAGTACGAACCTGCCTGAGCCAGCAAGATTGCCCTCTCCAATCCAGCACTACGTAATAAATGATATCTCCACTTTAGTTTTTGAACAACATGATACAATGCTGTTGTGGGATTGCGTTTATGGGCTGCCTCACAGAGCTCTATTTTTTGTCTTAAGAAGTTGAGCTTGCGCTCTTCCTCCCTTTTCCCTCTGACTGAGAATGCTATTGACTGGTCTCTAAGATACCCCTTGAGGGCCTCCCACCTACAGTGGTGAGACATGTCTCCCCTTTTGTTAAAGTGAAGAAACTCCCTGATTTTTTTTCAGTTATGTTTGCTATGTAATGTTTTTTTTTTTTTTTAAATAATAACAGGTCCAATTTCCACTGTCTGAGCCCTGCAGGAGAGCCCCGAGGAGTGAACTCCATGCATGAAGAGGCATGGTCTGTGACTAGGATGGGGGAGTAAGTAGCCCCACCTGCCGAGGGCAGCAGAGAAGAGTTAATCAGAATCCGATCTAACCTGGCATATGATTGATGGGCATGGGAATAGAAACTAAAATCCCTCCCCGTGGGGTTTGCATGTCTCCAGTAGTCCGCCAGGGCCTTTGCATTTTTTGAGAGCCTAACGGGGGAGGGATTAGAACGGTCCAATACCGTGTCAAGAACACAATTGAAATCTCTTCCCAGGATCCATGGACCCTCCCATTTAGCCATGTCTAGTTCAAGTTCAGGTTCAAGTTTATTGCAGGAAAACTCCATTGAACAAGCTCATTCACAAGGAGGTCCTAAATCATGTACACAGACAGGAGACTTAGCATAAAAGACGTGACATATAAACAGCAAAAGTGAAACAATATACACACAAGATGAAAATGCATTAATTCATGTAAGTACATCATACCAAAAGGAGGTATAGTAAGGTTCATATATTACCAGGTGCTCAGTTACGACAGTGCATGGTGGGAATTATTAGCATAAGATAGAGGCTGATAGAAAATGTGGGGACTGTACCTAGACAGGAGAGATTAGTTAGATAAGAGTAGTTAAGTAGATAATGTTGGGACTGTACCGAGACAGGAGAGAGTTGTTAAGTAAAAGGGAGGGGTTGAAACTAACTGGAGGAAGTAGTAGAAAAAAGATGGAAGGGTAGCTAATGAGTGGTAAGAGGCGAGCGAGGGCTAAAGAGAGTAGAGGGAAAAGGATATAGATACAGAAGGTAAGGACAGGAGAAAGTTTTGAGAATAACTGCATGGTTTCATGTCCTGTCAAGCGCTGATTTGAGGTGGATGTTCATAAGGAAATAAGTTCAGGGAAGAGGCTTAAAAGCATCTACAACTATCTTTTAATTTGGATGCAGTTAACTCTTTGAAGAAATTAACCGAGACCACACTGGATAGTTTCAGGGTGGATTGGAGTCTGTTCCAGATTGTTGGAAGAGCATATGAAATAGCACCTTTACCAAAGGTGGTGTGAGTCCTCGGCACGTCAAGGAAGATGAAGTCAGATTTCCTGAGAGAATAAGCACAGTGGGAGATACTGATGAGAGATGTGAGGTAGCTCGGCATTTGGTTCAGGAGTAACTTGAGGGTCCAAATACCTGAATGAAGCAGACGTCTAGTGGCAAGTGATGTCCAGCCAACAGCTGCGTAAAGGTCACAGTGGTGGGTTCGGTAGGGGGAATTGGTAATGAACCGCAGGGCACGGTGGTAAAGTACGTCCAACTTGTTTAGGTTTGAGATCTCAGAGGAGCTGTAAATTAGGTCCCCATAATCAAGTAAGGGAAGAAATGTGGCCTGCACGAGCCTAATTCTGGTTTCAGTTGTAAAGAGGGACTTGTTTCTGAAGAAGAATCCTAACCTAGTTTTTAGCCTTCTGGAAAGGTCCTCAAGGTGATCATTGAAAAAGAGTTTATCTAGCCAAATGCCAAGATATTTAAATTTGGGGACAACTTCCAAGGGTTCGCCTAGCGATGTAGTAATAAGGTGCCAGGCGCTGATAAAAGCCCGGGTCTTCCATGTTCGGGGCATTCACAGACCCAACCACAAATGTGCCCAAACCCGGCATGGTAACTCTGACCAAGCAGTACCTACCACCAGTGTCGGTTATCTGCCCCTCTATATGTGCTCCAGAGCCTCTCGGAAACCACACCGAAGCTTCCCTTGCTTTGGCTGAGAAAATGGAGGAAACCCACTGCCCGCCCATGGATGCAGCTGCTTGGGCTGCCTCGTCAGCTGACATATGCATATCCTGCAACAGAATTATATGCCATTTAGCCCTTTTTACCTCTTTGTCTGCCCGCTTCCATTTGAGGACGGGCTTCAATCCATTCACATTCCATGTTGCTATTCTAATTGGATCGGCCATAATAGATCATGGATTGTGAATCTGGTCCAAGGATTGCAACACGTCCATCCCACACATGGCCCTCCGATATGGACAGCAAATATTGGCGTAGAGAATCCCTGTATCTCAACATACTGTATGCAAGGGGAGCAGTTGATGTCGCTTACCTTGACTTCAGCAAAGCTTTTGACACTGTTCCACATAGAAGATTGTACAACAAGCTAGGTAGGCTCGGGTGGGTCAGAAGTTGGTCTGGGTGGCAAACTGGTTGACTGGCAGAAAACAGAGAGTGGTGGTAAATGGTATACAGTCAGAAGAGATGCAAGTCACAAGTGGGGTACCTCAGGGATCAGTCCTGGGGCCAGTCCTATTCAACATCTTCATTAGTGACCTCGCAGATGGACTAGAGGGTAAGGCTTGTCTGTTTGCAGATGACACCAAGATCTGCAACAGAGTAGATGATCCAGATGGGTGGGCAGAATGAGAAGAGATCTGGATAAACTAGCAGAATGGTCAGAAGAGTGGCAACTGAGATTTAATGCAAAGAAGTGCAAAATCATGCACATAGGGAAGAGAAACCCTGAAGCCACTTATAGGCTGGGAGGAGTTAGCAGTCACAAAGGAAGAAAGAGACTTGGGCATCATCATCACTGATGACCCAAAATCATCCAAGCAGACCTCTAAAGCAGTAGGTAAGGCTAGGGGGGTGTTAGGGTGTATTAGTAGGGTATCACAAGTAAGAGGGAGGTAATAATCCCTCTGTACAAGACATTGGTTAGGCCCCATCTGAGTACTGCAGTATTGGAGGCCACAATCTTCACAAGGACATTAACCAAATTGAGGCAGTCCAGAGAAGGGCAACCAAAATGGTGCAGGGACTGCATCAGAAGACATATGAGGACAGATTAATGGAGCTCAATATGTATACCCTTGAGCAAAGGAGGGAGAGAGGTGATGATCGAGACATTTAAACACCTTAAGGGCATAAACAAGATGAAAGAGTCTAACATGTTTAAATATAAGAAAAATAGCAGGACAAGAGGACACAGCATGAGATTAGAGGAGGCCGATTAAGGGGGATGTGAGGAAATTCTTTTCACAGAAAGGGTGGTAGATGCATGGAATGGCTTACCACAAGAAGTGGTGGCTATGAATACAGTGCAGGGCTTCAAACAGGCATGGGATAGGCATAAGGGAGCAATACAAATGACTATGAATAGATAGGTCACTGACAGAGCAAAGGCCGATGGCACATTTATAAGGTAGAAAAAGAAATGGGCAGACTGGATGGGCCTTGCGGTCCTTATCTGCCGTCAACTTCTATGTTTCTATGTTTCTATGTTTCATCGTAACACTCTATTTTTAAACTAACTACCATAACCAAACTTCCTATTTCGTTAACCGTAATGTTCCTGTCCCAAGAACTCCCTCCCAGACTTCCCCAAGAAAAGATAAGAGACTTGTGCCTTAGCTCAGGCGTTACAGCTGATTCCTGTAAGCTCAGGGCTTGTCGCCGTGGGTGTAGCCAGGCATACTCCAAGTACTCCACGGTGTGCAATTTTATTTAAGGGGGGTAGCAAATAGACTCTGAACTGCTTCCTTTTTCCATGAAAACTAACAAAGAAAATGCTGAACCTTTCTGTAATTTTATTCATAGGGTCGAAAGAAGAAGGACTAGTCACTAATACTGTCTTTTCATCCCAAGGACAATACAACTTTACAGGCTGTGGGCTGGTATGTGGGTGTCTTAGGGAGCAATGCATGGCATTTGCATTTACCCATGCATGGCAACAACCATTGTCATGAGATACAAAAGTTGTATTTATTGTGCCAAATGAGGCAACAAACACAGTCCTGGTGTACATTTGTATATTGTCTGACTACACCGGGATAGCAGTGAGTCCACTTGATGTGCAGATCTGAAATCCCTGGCTACACCCCTGCGTTGTCACACCATCCCACCTCCCCTTTAACAAACTGAACTTGTATGTGAATCGGACAAACCACCGATTCCCCCACCAGTCTGGTCATCTAAGGCCAGACAAAAGTCCCCGTACAAACTGCTGGTAATTAATAACCAAATATAGAAATTGGCAAACTTCATGACATAGTAGTAGCACTTAAATGAAAACAAATGCTGTATTGTTAAGGGCCTCCAAACTAACTAGGAGGGCAAAGAAAAGAAAAGAGTTCTCAAACTATTCTATGTATGAAGTTATGCAAGCCCCCCCTCCAAAAAAAAAAAAAAAAGCTTCCTCTTTTGACTGAGCTAGGTTATAGCAGGCAGTCCCAAAGAAAGTTACCAGTGTACCGTAGGACCAAGTGGGACTTGCACATCATTATCAGCTTAAAAAAAAAAAAAAAAAAAAAATGACATTCTTTATGGAGACAGTTATTAGTAGCCGTCAGGTATACAGCCTGTCCCCCATCGATACCCAGGCCCCCAGGACTGGTCAGGGAGCAGGTGGCCTACCAAGAGTCCCGGATCTTCTAAGCAAAAAAAGGAAAAATTAATCCAAATGAAAAGGAACTAACGATCCGCAGGTACACATTCAAATCTCTAGTGAGTTCGACTGGAAAAATCGAAAACGCCACTCTTGGCCTTATGCTTTCAGCCCTCTGCGTCTTCCCTTTGCACTTGTGGAGATCGGGCTGGGCGTTGTTTCGATGCCTCCTCATTCACCCATCTCTCTGCCTCAGCAGGATTAAGGAAATGGATGGGGGCTTGGCCGGGCCTGTTGACTCTTAATTTAGTGGGGTACAGAAAAGCAAAGGTTTTACCTATCTTAAGAAGCTTAGACTTCACGGCGTTAAATTTCTGCTGTTGAGAGTTTAGTTCCCTGCTAAGGTCCTGATAAATGAAGACTTTGGTGGTGTTGAACTGAACAGGACCCTTAGCTTTAGCCTGATGGAGGATCCGCTCCTTGTCGATGAATCTGAGGTATTTAATCAAGCAATGTCTGGATTTGTCACCGGCCTTGAGTGGGGGGACCCACCCTGTGGGCTCTTTCAGTTTCAAACTGCGCAGCTTTGGGCGGCAGGCCCAGATTCTCAACCAGCCACTTATGCAGGCCTACTTCAGGTCTGTCCCCCTCCGTGCCCTCCGGCAGCCCAATGATGCGGATATTGGAGCGCTTAGACCTATTTTCTTGGTCGTCGATCCTGGCCATGAGCTCCTCTACTGCCTTTATAAGCTGGTTTTGTTCCCCAGATACTTCGTGAAGGGTATCCTCTAAGTTGCTGACCCGCTGCTCTAGCTCGGTAATTTGTGAAGTGTGGCCGGCTGTAGTTTCTGACAATCCAGTTACTACTGACTGTAGGTGCGTTATTTGTGCCGTTATATTAATAAATCCAGCTTTCATTTTATGCTGCATTAAGGATAAATTGTAGCAGGGATCCCTGCCATGGAACGTTCAAACTCTGACATTGTGCTAGGGCCAGAGTCAACTTGCAGCTCACTGAGGTTGCTGTTACTGCTGCAGGCCTCGGGATCAGGGATCTATGCTCTACTCGGTCCCGAGTTCGGAAATTTAAGCTTAGCTTGCTTATTTCTTGATTTGTGTGTAGCCATATGCTCACTTTGCCCTCCAGAGATGTTTTGCTTTGAAATTTTTAATTTTGGAAGCCCTTAGAATCATTTTCAAATAAGATCTTTGGAGAGCTGGCTAAAACACACATGCCATGCTCTTCAGCTAGCCACGCCTCCGCCTCAATTTTCTAGGTTGAGTCAACCAGTCCAGGAGTAGAGCGCACAGGAGTGTGTTAGGCAGTGGGCTCCTAGAGTAAGCCTACAGGCTTTATTGGGAGCTGTTATGACTCTATGAAGGGTTGTGTCAATAGCTGCCCCATAAACGACCAACCCATAGTCCATCAACAGTACTGAACTTGCTACAGCTAGGCAAAGGGCTTCTTCAGTTAGGCAGGGCTTGTCTTTTGTATAGTAGGTCGATCCTGGAGTTAACAGCCTTGACCACCTGATCGATGTGCTGTGTGAAGGAGAATGAGCAATCAGGGGTGACCCTGAGATACTGGAAGGAATGGACCATGTCCAGTGCATCACTGAGATGGTTGTGAATTTTCAACTGGTAGGATCTGTGTGTCTGCTTTGTGGAGAGACAAAGAGCATGATCTTTGTCTTCTTGTAATTGAGAAGAAGTTTGTTGCTTTGGAACCACAACTCCACCGCCAAGAGGCTAGACTGCATCTGTTGTTCTAGGGAAGCTAGACTGCATCTGTCATTCTAGGGGGCAGCAGGGTTGGCCTGACTGGAGAACAGCACAGCATCTTCCACATACAGGAGGACGTTGCTTGGACAGGACAGAGGAAGATTACTGAGAATTATACAATGGCAAGAAAATTTCCTGGACTCTGATTAGTCAGTGTGTCCTTGGCACAGTGAGGTTATTCCAGCACAACCTCACTGTATTGATTTGTTGGATGATTGTTTGGAGCTACTCTTAAAAAACAGAGATATATTGCCACACTAAAAATCTACTAAAAACATTTTCTAAATGATTTTTTATTTCTTATAACAACGAGCCATTGTATAATAGCAGTAATGCACTCCAGGGTGTGGGTTGTGCTGGGAATAACCTCACTTCTTTGATGTTGGATGCACTTGGCCTGCAGCCTTGTGCCCAGCCACCCAGGCGTGAGGTTATCCCAGCACAACCCACACCCTGTCATGCATTATTGGTTAAATAACCTAAACAATAGGGGGCCTAGGATGGATCCTTGGGGAACACCAGTTGTGACATTGCAGGGTTCAGAGTGTGTATCTACGATTTTTATTTGCTGTGAATGATTCGAGAGTTAACTACGGAACCACTCCACAGATTCAGGTGAGAGGCCAGTAGATGACAGTTGATTTAGGAGAAGCCTGTGATTGACTGTATTGAAGGCCTTTGTTAGGTCGATATAAGTAGCCCCAACCATGCGGCCGCAGTCTAAAGAGTCGTGAATGAAGGTGGTGAATTATACCAGCTCTATGCTGTTTCTGAAATCTGTGCTGTTCCTGACATTGTAGCTGGTATTTGTCTAGGTAGTCTACTAGCTGGTCACTGACAATCCTTTCAAGTGCATTGGAAAGAGGGGGGAGTATGGAAATAGGTCTGTAGTTAAAGTGGTTGGTCCAGTCACCACTTTTAAAAACTGGGGTGACCATAGCCTTCTTCCAAATCCTTGAGAATTTGGATGTTCTTGGGGACATATTCAGAATGTGGGTTAGAGACTGGATAACTTTGTTTGGGGTGAGTGCGAGGAATTTAAGGTCCAGTGAATCACCACTGAACTTTGCTTTGCCAGTGGCCTTAGTTGGGTATTTTTTGGCTTCAGATATGGACACAATTTTGAGGTAGAAAGGAGGTGGTGCACGTAGACAATGGTTACCAGTACATGTGGTGTTTAGGCCACAGAGGGGGTCAAGGAAGTCTGGAGGAATTACCCCACTAAGGTGTGCAAATGCCTTGTTGAAGGTATTTGCAATCACTTTGGTGTTCTGTGTCAGCTCCCCATCGACATTAAACATTTGGGGGGTTGCTGGCTTTGCCAGTTGTGGTTTTGATGTTCTCCCTGGGAATCATCCCAGGATCTATTTAGTTCCTCCTCGAAATACAGGTTCTTTGCAGTATGGATGGCTTGGGTGCATTTGTTTCGAGCCGCTTTACAGCATTGTGTATCAGAGAGGGATCCAGTGTATTGGGCCTTTTACCAGAGGATGTCCCTTTCTTTCATTTATTTGAGAAGGGAGGGGGTGATCCAGGACTTGCTGGCTCCCTTTACTTTCTGCTGCTTGTAGGGGGCATAGATGATGCAGGACACATTGAAGGTGCTCACAAAGTGTTCAAGTGCCAGATCAATATCATCTGTATTGTAGATGGGAGACCAGTCTTGATGGATAAGGTGGGTTTTTAGGGGGCCTAGTTGTCCAACTTTCAAGACTCTGGAGGTGACAGTTTTGGGGGTTTGGGTGATTTGTGCGACCAAGTGCAGATGAAGGGGAATGGTCACTTAAACTGTCTGGGAGCACAGTGGTCCTGATTATCCTCTCAGGGTGGGTGGTTGGTTAGTAAGCAGTCGAGAAGTGAACTGGTTCCTGTACGGTAGTTCATACGGGTAGGGAATACCACTAAGTGAGTCTAGCCAATTGAGGATACGACATCTTTATAAGGAGCTGCTTCAGTGAATATCCAGTTTACACTGAAATTTCCAAGTACTAGGATCTGAGTCCTTGTGGAGACCACCAAGGTATTCTAGGGTTGAGTTGATGCCAAGAGATTGCTCTTTTGGTGGGATGTAAACAGTCACTAGAGTGAGGCATTTTCCCTGGGATCTGAGTAGGACCTCGATTGGTAGTATTTGGGTGTTGCCACTGAATGTTGGATGCGGTAGAGCATGACCCTGGAGGGTGTCTCTGACATAGACAATACAGCCTCCACCTCTCTTGCCAGTCCTATCATGCCTAAAGGAGGTGCATCCGTCCATTTGAATGGCCTGCTCAGGAATTCTTTGGGAGAGCCAGGTTTCTATGACTGATATAATGTCAGGATTATGCAGAGCAGTCCCAGGCCTGAAGGAAGTCCTGTTTAGCCAGGATGCTACTGATATTCATTGAGGCAATAGTTAGGGCACCTAACCTTTTTAGAGGCGTAGTTGTAATGGGCCTAGGACCAGGGTTGGGATGGATGTTTCCAGATAGCAGCAATAAAAGCCATGTCAGCCTAATTGCTTGCCATTTTAGGAGTTTTAGGGCTTGTGCTTATGTGTTGTTGCTTGGTTTGGTTTTTCTGGTTTGTTAGTCCAGAAAATAAGTTTTGGTAAAGGTGGGGGTAAAAGTTATGTGATGGTTGGGAAGGCTCTCCAAGTATGCGCAGTGTCGCAAAGGGGGCACCCATTGTTGGGCCAGTAGGAAACGTGACATTCCATTGAGAGGAGTAGTGTGTGTGTGAGTTGTAGTCACTGGGAGTTTTGTGCACAGGATAGGAGGGGGTCATAAAAGTTATTAGGAGTGCAGTGTGTACAAAGGGAGGTATTCCCATAGTGTAGAATGGCAGGTAATTGCCTGAGAGGGGAGGGCAGAGAACACACTATTTACCATTTGAGTTGGAAGATGTGCGTTCATAAATGGTTTTGGGGGGGCGGAATAGCCAGACCTTGGGCTATAGGGTATGGAAGAGTTAAGGATCAGTGAGGCTGCAAGAATAGTGCAGTGGTAGTGTGTCTGCCTTTAGAGTAAAAGGTTAGGGGTTCAAATCTGGCAGTAGTCGGATATCCGACCAGGCAGGGTAAAGTATGTGCTCTAGGGGGCAGAGGAAGGGGATCTCAATAGATAGAGAGACAGCTTGAGAAGTAGCAGGAGGAGGAGGGTAGTTGGGAAACTCGCTAGTGGCTCCTAGTGGCCAAAGGTTATAATCTGCAGGTGACAGTGAACACTTAGGAGAAAACCGAAGAAGTCACATAATGTGTCACATGACCAAGGCCTCCCTATAAGGGTAGGGTTATCCCAGGGTGGGTGGTTTAAGGGTGGGTGGGGCAGTCGACACATAGCGCCGACGGGCTAACACCCTCGACAAACAGTCCAACAGAGGATTTTGTAGTACCTGTGAGGCTCCCACGATATGCTCCGCTTTGCTGACTGTGGTGCAAGGAGTTGGAGTCGTAAGGGCGGGATTATCTGTGGCCTGGGGAATAAGGGAAGAGGAGAACAAAAGAGATTAGGGCCGAAGCGGGAAGATTAGCATAGAGAGACAGACCGAACTGCACATACCCTAGCTGGCTCGTAAAGGTAAGATCAGTAAAACTTGGCCACAAATAACATTCAATGTGAGTAATAAACTTAGCCACAAATAACATTCAATGTGAACAATAAAAGCGTTACAAGTTCACAGGACTGTAGGTCTAATTCGGATTAAAGCTCTATAAGGCACTGCTTACATACATCGGTTTCAGGGTACATAATGCATTAACTAGCTCTTAAAGTACCAGTGCTGACAGGCTAACAACAAATAAAACCAGGCAATGGATTGCACAAAAAAAACATCTGTGGAGTCTGCCGAGTTAAAGTCCCTCCAATTCATTTAAGGTCTTCTAACACCCTCAACAAGCAGTCCAACAGAAGATTTTGTAGTACCTGTGAGCCTCCCACGATGTGCTCCACTTGCCGACTGTGCTCTGCTTTGCCGACTGTGGTGCAAGGAGCTGGAGTTGTTGGGGGGTGTCTGGCCTGCGAGGCTCCCACGATGTGCTCCACTTTGCTGACCATGGTGCAATGAGCTGGAGTGGTATATGTATATGATAGACATTCATGTACATCTGGGTATAAAGAAGGTACAGGAGGGTAGCATCTTTCAGAAAACAAGGTGTACAAGAACGAGGGGGCATGATATGAGGCTAGAGGGGATAGGCTCGACAGCGAAGGGAAGCACTTTTCACAGAAACAGTAGTGGATGCTTGGAACAGCCTCCTCATGGAGGTGTGTAGCGGGGCAAAAAGCAGGGAATTCAAGAATGCATGGGATAGACTTGAGTACTCTCGCAATAGGGAAGAGAGGGTAAGCTGCAGACTAGGGTCTGTAGTAAGCATTAGGTAGGGAAAAGGGGCAGACTAGGTGTGTCACACGGTCCTTATCTGCCATCACCTATGTATCTATGTATGTAACTTTCCTCCTTTGGCCTGATCATTTCAGGTTGGGCACTCGTGCCTTGCCCAAGACTTCCTGCACCTGCTGGGGTACAGAACTTCCTGCACCAGCGTGGTCTGGTGGGCATGCTGGTGGATGCGCCTCCTGGACTGGGAGCTGACCGACCAATGATCTCAGCACGCTTCGGTCACCAGGACAGGCTGGTCATGGTGATGCAGCCGATATGGGATGCTGTCCAATGGTGGCTCATCCTGCAACATCAGCAGGAAGGAGCCCTGTTTGTCTGCCCAAAGCCGACGGTGACTGGAGAGATGGCTAGCACACTTGGGGGACCACTGAGCCCATGGGCTCTGAAATCCCAAGGAGTCCCAGTACCCCATCAGCCTGCTGGAGTTCCGTGCAGTGCGTCTTGTTCAGACAGCTTTCACAGCATCTGTTCTGTTTGGGGTCAGGTCATGCAGATCCAGACAGACATCATGACCATGTACTACCTCAGCAGACAGGGCAGAACTCATCCCGGTTGTGTTGGGAAGACCTCCGTACCTGGACCCTTGTGCACAGCTTGGTTGCCGATCTCCTGGCGGTTCATGTGGGCGGATGCCCTCAGCTGAGTGGGTGAGGCGTGTCACGAGTGGTCTTTTCACCTGGAGGTGGTGGATCACCCGTTTTCCCAGTCGGGCACTCCTCTGGTTGACCTGTTCACCTCCTGGGAGAATGCAAAGCTGAGGCTGTTCTGTGCTGCCCCCCCCGGCCCCGTCTGGAACACTAATGGGGGATGCTTTCATGAGGTCTTGGACCCCGGGCCTCCTGTATGCCTTCCTTCCCTTTGCCCTGATCCCCAAGGTGCTGGTCAAGGTGTGGAGAGACAAGGCGTGTATGATCCTGGTTACACCAGTTATGGTATCCAGATATCCTCAGTCTCAGCAGCAGGCCTCCATGACACTTGCCTCTATGCCTGGACCTGTTTTCTTGCCACCAGGAGGGAAGGTCTTGCCCCTGGACCTTCAATCCCTGCACCTGACAGCCTGGTTCCTGAGTGGCTAGAGTTCCAGGCTTTGGGTCTCTCCAACGACTTTCTTTATGTTGTAGAAGCCTCTTGGAAGGAGTCAACTTGCCAGTGCTATGCCTTCAAGTGAAAGTGCTTTTCCATTTGGTGCCAGGGCAGGGAGCTAGACCCCCTGTGCTGCCCTGTGGGTAGCATCCTGGACCACTTGTGGTCTCTCTCTGTCAGGCCTGAGGTTGACGACCCTCAAGGTGCAGCTGGCAGCCATCTCTGCATACAAGCCACAGGCTGGTATGCCGATGGTGACACAGAAGAGGCCGGGTACTTCTTTAAGGGCCTTGACCACCTGTACCCGCAGGTGCATAAACCACCACCTTGGGACTTATTGCTGGTACTGGCAGTGCTCATGGGCAAGCCATTCGAACCAGTGCATAGGTGTGACATCTCCCACCTGTCATGGAAGACCGCCTTCTTGGTGGCTATCACCTCTGCCAGAAGGATCAGTGAGCTCCAGGCACTTTCAGTGGAGTCTTTATACTTGGTGTTTCACAAGGGGAAGCTAGTCCTTCACCTCAACCTGAAGTTACTTCCGAAGGTTGTCTTGGAGTTTCACCTTAACCAGGTGATTACCCTTGTGGTGAACTTCACTAATCCAACCTCTGAGGCTGAGCAGAGGCATCACACGTTGGACCTGAAGTGAGTGCTTGCTTATTACACGAAGCACATGGCTGAAGTTTGGGGGGAGGTTCGCAGCTATTTGTCCCGAAAGCTGGAGCCGCACCTGGCAGACTGGCAGCTAAGTGGACGATTGGCAGGTGGATTGTCTCCTGTATCGACCTCTGATATAGGATGGCTGGTAGGAAGCCTCCCATTGGGCTAAGGGCTCATTCCACCAGACATAACCGCTACCTCAGTGGCTGCTCCAGGGACGTTCCTATCCAGGAGATCTGCAGGGCTGCTACCTGGAAGTCAGCACACACCTTCCTCTCCCATTACCACATCAACATTGAGTCACGCTGGGGTGCTGGTTATGTGGCCTTGGTTCTCTGCTCCTTGTTCCCTGAGTAGGGGGCTGTTCCTTGCCCCTTCCTCCCAGAGAACTACTGGGAGTCTGCCAGAGTGTGGATAAGTGCACCACATCCACGTCCCTAGGAATGAGGGTTACTCACCTGTAACAGTAGTTCTAGGAGTGGTATATGGTACACATGCACACGACCCACCAGACCTCCCCTGGCAAGTGGCTCATGGATCCCTGCTTCCAGCGTACAAGATTTTATATCACAGGGCGGAGCCAAGGAGGATACCACCCTTGGCTTGAAGATGTTGCAGCTGAACTTAAAGGGAAAGGAAGACTGCCAAAGTGTGGATATGCACCACATACCACTCCTAGAACTACAGTTACAGGTGAGTAATCCAAAGTTTTGCAGATTTTGGCCCCTAATGTTCAACATATCCCTTGTGTTGCCCCACCTCCTAAACATGGAAGGTGTCATTTTTTTAAATCCACTCTAAACTTGTTTTTACAGTCGCACTGCAAAATCACCCTTCGGATAGGGATTTAAATCATTCCACCTGTCTTGCTCATAGTGTCAAGTCATAAAAAGACAGTAGTAAATTTGGGGTCAAAATGTGGGAGCCCACTGAAAATTAGTTATTACCTCTCAGCTGGCCTATCTTGGGTAAATATTCTATGCAGGGCTCAGTCTGGGCTAGAGGCTGTCCCCGTGACAAATGTATTTTTTCTGTTATCTTGGGAAAATGGCGGGCCTGTTGGGAAGCAAACCATTCAAATGACATCTATGCCACATGTAGCATTCACTGCAAAGTGAACCAAGTTACTTAGAACACCCCAGTGGAAGGCAGCATTTGCTATCACTAAGTATCTCTGAGGTGTGTAACAGATCTCCCTTGCCAGGTTTGAATCTATATCCACGCAGTCAGAAGATGCCGTGTGCTAACTACTACACCATTCAGCACCTCTCGGACATGGATGGATGGTTATTCAAAACCTGAGTGGACCTTTGGCTGATGATCCAGTTCATAACCTCTCATACAGTGTATAAACTCTCCCTCTTCTGGCAACTGGGCTAAGGTGCACTCTGGAGAAACCTCCTTGTTTCGATTCTTGTAGGCCACGTAAGATTATGTGGGCGTGGGTGCAGATTAGCAAATGCTATGCATCTTCTGCATACCAAATTGGGGCCTGTACACCTTGGGACAAGTCTGGGTGAGGTAGGTGAGACTTTCAGGAACTGACATCGGAGTTATGTAACGCAGGCAGTTGCAATTCACTTCACAAAACCAGGTCATTTGCTTTCTGTCATTGCTGGGTGCGTAAAATTGGGACCAACTCTCCTCACATTCCAGTGTGCTGTTTCCTAAACTGGGTGTGTCGGACCTTTTCTAGTCCAGACTGTGAAGTTGTCTTGTTGCTGGGTGTGTACAGCCATGGATGCCTCGCCCTGTTACACTCCAGTTCACTTTTCCCAGAGCTGCAACACTTTTTATAACTTTGTAACCTACAATCCACAGCCGCAAATACCCTTTTCTCCTCCATCAATCTGCCCTGCAACTGCAGACCTCTGCTTCATAGTATTAATGTGTAATTATAATCTCTCTTTTTGTTAATCTTCTGAGTGACTACTTTATGAAATGTAAATATTTCTCTTATTGCATGCCTCAAGTGTGCTGCTTCTTTTGTCACCTTACTCTAAACGATGTTGGCACCCACTTTATAAGCACAGTAACACATTAAGGATGCAAGAGTGATATATTTTTTTGTTTTATGATGTGCCTTTCCAGTGTTCGAAGCTCATGTACAGATACAGTGCATCAAACACAAGACCAGCAATACAAAACATTACATGACATTGCAGATTTACAGCTTTAAAACTACATTTTATGGAACAGGACTAAAAAATGCAACAGTGCAAAAAACAGTACAAAACAAGTACTGAAAGCTGGCTGATATATCTGTTTGGGCAAAGACTGGCCCAGCAGGAATGTTTTTTTTCAGTTTGTTCTTGAAAGAGCCAATATATGTAGATGGGTGCATATGAATTACAAAGGAGCTCCTTAGGACAGGTGCTGCAACCACAAACACATACTCGCCTGCTGTTTAACGGGGAGGGGGGCCTTAAAACCCCCCTGACTTATAGACCTTGTCACTCTTCTGATGCATAGGGGGTCAGAGGCCCATTGAGATCGGGGACCATAAAGCAGGCAGAATAATCTAGATGTTAGAGCACCAATCAGGTCTATAGACCTAAGTTTGAAACCCACAACTGCTACTTGCATACTGTGTGACTCTGAGCAAGTCACTTGACCTTCCTCTACTCCAGGGACACACCTAGAAACAAGCTTTGACTCAGTTTGCCTTTCCTAGCCAAACATAGGTAAGGTAAAAACTAAATAATGTGCACATCTTTTTGGGGGGGATTCTCAGTTGTGCATATTTTTATTTATGACCACATGCCCTGTTACGTGTTATCTCATACAGTGTGTGTGTGTGTGTGTGTGTGTGTGTGTTATATATATATATATATATATATATATATATATATATATATACACACACCCTCACACATACACACTAAATAAACTGCTGTGGTAGAAACTGCTGTACTTCAAAATGAACCATCCTCTTAGTAAAATATTTCCTTATATCCTAGTTTATAAAATGGTCTCTGCCAGCCCAGTAGCGTTGAAGCACTGGACGCTTTACCTCGCGCTACACTGGCGACCCGTGTTTGGGAATGAGCACGGGCCACCAGGGATTGGCAGGGGAGGAGAAGGATCGAGCATCCGATGGACTGCTGTCCTTCTCCAGGGAAAGGGAGATGTCAGTGGTCAGTTCTAGACTGGCCCCTAACAGAGGCTGGGGGGCAGTGCGCCTACACTGTAGAAAAGGGGCAGACGCCTGGAGAGAGTGCGTACTGATGAGTGTGTGCCGCCCATCTGCGTCATTGCACGCCACATCTCCAGAGTGATTGGAAACTATGGACAAATGGTCCCAGGTCATAGCAGAGTGAACAGCCAACTACCCTGACTCTGAATGGCACTTCCCTGGACACTGGATTCTGTTCGAGTTGAGTTGGGGCTCCTTACTGCCCTTCCACAGAGGGGAAACCATGGGGGAAGATGGGGGTATCTTGCCTGATGTTGGGGTGCGAGGCTGGGTGGGTGGCTACAGATGAGTGCCAGCTTGGGGGGAGGACCAAGGAGAAACAAATTAATGTGAAAAAATAAAGTGGTCTCTGAACATCTGCAACTTCATTGATCAACTTGTACCACATGGAGGTGGAAAAAGGGAGTACATACCTACTCTGAGGTACCTTTGCTGCACCTTAAGCTACAGCCAGACCACAGGATGCAAACAGAATCACTACGCCAGCTCCGCAGCTGACTCATACAAAAACTCAATAGATGTCTCTCTCAGTACTGTTGTGTTCTTTTAAAAAAGTGCAAATTGGGACCAGTCCCACACTTAAATATGGGGCTGTTAGTGCAAGGAACTATTTTCTCTTGCAGTACGGTATGGTCACTATGGCAATGCCTATGTCTCAGACATAAGGAAGTGGATCGAGTGAAATGAGTCTCTTTGCAGATGACTCAAAGCTGGGTGCAGTGGTGGATGAGGAGGAAGGGAGGGTGTCCTTGCAGGAGGACCTGGAGGCTCTGGAAAGGTGGTTGGGAAAATGGAAACTAAAATTCAATGTAGGGACGTGCAGGGTTCTGCACCTGAGAGTCAGAAATCCAGGCCAGGGGTATACCCTGGGAGGAGACACGATTCAAGTCACAGAGGGTGAGAAGGACCTGGGAGTAGTGGTAGATGTCAAAATGAACAACTCTGAGACCTGTAGGAGTGCAGCGGCAAGGGCAAATGGGATGCTGGGATGCATCGCCAGGGGGATTGCCTCCAGAAAGGCAGACGTGTTCCTTCCACTGTACAACTGCTTGGTCGGGCCACACCTCGAATAGTGTGCAGTTTTGGAGACCACATTTAAAGAGGGACATTACACTCCTAGAGAGGGTCCAAAGTGATCTGGGGCCTGGGGGAGAAGACCTATGAGGAGGGGCTCAAGGAGCTCGACATGTACACCCTGGAGGAGAGGAGGGTCAGGGGGGTCATGATAGAGGTCTTTAAGTCCATGAAAGGGATCAATAAGGGAGGCCCAGTCAGGGTGCTCCAAAGGAAGGAGGGTGGGCTAACGAGAGGTCACGGGTGTAAGCTGGAAGGGGGCAGGCTCAGAGGGGAGAGGAGGACGTGTTATTTCACTGAAAGGGTGGTGGAGCCATGGAATGCGCTGCCCAGGGAGGTGGTAGAGGTGGAGACTGTGGACAGGTTTAAGAGGGGATGGGATAGGTACAGGGGGAGGGTAAATCTGACCAGGCCCAATGCAGGTGGAACATCTGGGACAGGGAACAGTATAACCCAAGGGGGAGGAGGGGGCACCAAAATTGGCCCTCAGTGCGGGTGCAGAAAATTGAGCAGACTCGAAAGACCATTGGGCCTATTCTGCTGGCATTTTAGTGTATTAGTAAATATGATTTCTCTTTCTTGCTTAAGCATACCGCCTTTTCTTTTACTAGTCAATGTCTAATTTTGCAAGTGCAGCAGGCCATTCAAGCAGTTGTAGGTTAATGCTCTAATAATGCAGTGGTTGAAGCCTTTTGGCTTTGCCTTGTGCCTCCAGTGCACCCATATGGTTGGTTATTAGAGCACAGCCCACGTGTCTTTTGCTTACATAAACTCCTGTCCCAATATTTTCCTGTTGTGTGCAGAACATTTAGCCCCGACAGATCCTCTTTAACTGTGAACCTCACGATTTTCAGTTATATCCCCCTAGTCTTCTCTTTTCCAAATAAGAAAAAAATCCCAGATCCTTAAGTCTGTCTTCATGTTTTCCAACACCCGGTTCATCTTTATAGCTAATCAGTCTACCTTTATGAGTTCTTTTTTTTATCTTTTCTATCAGTGGGTTCAAGGTTGCACACACTATCCTATGTGGGGGCTTAACTAGGCTAACTAACTGTAGAATTACATTTTTTTATATACTTTTTGTTCCCCTTTTTTATGCATCCTTTGCTGGTTATATGTGTGCATATGTAAAATCCTCTCCTTACAGTAGGGGGAGGAGGTTGTTACTAACATTGGCCAGCAGAGCAAAGGGTGCCTTGGTATCATCCTTGCAGGAAAAGCTAGTGTGGGAGGAGCTTAGGTAGTATATAGGTAAGTTGCTCTCGTGGCACCAGAGAGTTATGAAGGGGAGTCTAAGGGATTTCGATGGTAGGGGGGAGGTATCAGGGGACATCACGTCCCACGTGCCCTAGACAGGACAGTGCCTCTGGGTATCCACGGGAGATTAGTTAGTTGGGTTCCCTGGTCATGGGTGTCCACTGAGGGTTGCTGTGGACATGGGTGTCTACTAAGGGATCACCAGCAAGGTCTTGGGGGCACCTTGCTGCAGTGAGGGGGTTGAGGTATACTGCCTGGCCCCCTGGGATTTATAGGGGTAGGAATCCGGCATCTGGGACATTTCTCGACTTGTCAGTACTTGCTGAGAGAAGACTCAGACTGGGAATAGGCCTGTGGTGGGTTCTCCTGAAGAATGTCATGGGTCTTAAGGAGGCGGAGTAACCTAGGAGGCTGTGGTGGTGACCATTGAGCACCCCAGAGCATGGGAAAGTAGGTATCATAGCTGTGGTACACCAGCTGAAAGACGATGGGCTGTATCTCTGTGAAAGGTAGAGGAGAAGGGAGTCCCTGAACATGATGAAGGTGACTTCAGCCTGTTTGCTGGAATGCCATCTCAGAGAGTTTATAGGGAGCATCAGATGCCACCGAAGTATTGTGTGTATGAGGGCCTGCAGTCGGGCTTGAATTGAGAATGGTGAGCACGGGGGCATGGTGAGGGAACAGTCTTCTTCTTCAGAAATGTTTGCCCTGAGAAGTGGACGCCAGCCTGGCGTATCTCATATGCTAGGGACAGTAAAATTCCATGAGGAAGCAGTGCACCTAGATGACGTGGATGAGGCAGGATTCCAGTGCAGTTGGGGCTGTGGTACCCCTGGGCATGCGTTGCTCAAAATGTGCAGCTCGGACAGCTATGCTAGTCATTGCCAGATGACTGACAAGGGGCAGAGAGTCCATGTGTTTGCGGTAAGTTGAACCTCAGGAAGTGGGAAAGGGAATATTATCCATTACACTGGCTAGCTGTCACAGGGCTGGCAGGCCATAAGGGTGCAGATATTAATGAAAAGTGTTGCTGAGGAATGGTTTTTGATTGGAACTACTAAAATAATCATGCATCAGCTGACAGATTATGGTCCACAGGCCAGCAGTGTGTGCACTGTAAAAATGAACTTGGTGCCCCCAGTAAAGAGAGGTTGAGTGCTTGAAATTATGAGTGTTGAAGGGGCTCCCGGCTAGCATGCCATTAATATCCCTAGTAACAGGAGTACCCTGGGCCATGCCTTCCCCCCATCCAGGGCAGCCATGCAGAGTGGTCACTGTACCACCTGGGGGGGTACATTTGCAGTGCTGTTCACCAGGATCAAGTACTTTGTGTAAGAATTCAGTTTAGTGTGTGACACACTGGAGTAATTACCATTGGAGTACATTGTGTTCCTGCAGTATCTGGCAAGATATCCCAGTAGATAGTGTGATAATGTGCTTGATCGTAGTGGACAGCACTGTGGGTGGGTGTGTGGTGGTGGCGGCGGTGGCTCTGTATCACTGTAAGGAAGAGGAGGCTTTGGGGTTAATAGGAAGCCCCATTCTTGATGCGCAACAGCTGAGTGATATGGTCTGTTTGGAAAAGATATTCCTCCTTGCTGTGGGCTGTGTTGTGCCCAGCTCCTGTGATATGTCACTGTGACATCACCAGGGGAAGCAGCTGAGCCAAGGGCTAGCAGAATGGAATTGTATAGCATCATAACAAGAGGGAACAGGGCATAGAGGAAACAACGGAGAAAATGGGATGTGATCACTGAGCTGTTTGCTTCATCGACGATTTCATTTTGAAAAAGAAATGGAATATCATCCTGTATGGGTTAATAGACTAAATTAAACTATTTTTCTTCTGACCAGGCCCTTAAAGACTTGCAAGGCAAAACGGAGGAAATCCCATGTGTAGTAGGAGGAGAGAGAGTGTGGACGAAGGATGTGAGATACCAGGTCTCGGTAAGTTTGCAACTCATAGCAACAAGATTCAGAAACTCTTTCAAAGAGCTTCATTAGACTGCAGCAAGTGAAGCATGTGCAGAAGTTGGCCGTGATCCTGAGAGTGCGTGACGAGCCTTTTAGAAAAGTGAGGGGAGATAAGTACAAGAAGTTTTCAGCTCTGCTGCATTTTGTTAATGAACAGCCGTGTCTGCCATACTTTTTATACATATAGAAACAGTGGGAGAAAGTTCAGAAAAGGAGCATACTCCAGTCATGCCCAAAAGGTGCCTCCAGCCTGGAAAACTTCAGGAGACATGAAAAACAGGCGTACACTTCAAGGACTGCTGCACAGTACTTTATTGGATTGCTTTGCATGCCATGCAATACAGACTGTCACCCCTACTTAGCGCCGCCTCTTAGTTGAAGCCTCCAAGAGGAGGTGCTACATAGAAATGTTAGTCTGTTTTGGTTGGCATTCTAAACAATGCAGTAATATACTGAATAGTCCTTGCTGTGTGTGCTTGTTTTTCATGTTTCCTGAAACAGCGGGAGGGCTGAAACAAGTTTATCTATGCATGAGATCACACTACAAGTACAGTATAGACACCACCGACAGACATACAGTGTAGAATAGGACTCTGACCCAGTTGTTAGAGAAAGTGTTTAAAATGCAAGGATTTGTTCTATTCCTCTTCTGTCTCTTCTCTGTCTGGTTGTGCAACCATATTTTCCTGTGAAACCTCAAACGTAATCAACCTGACAATCTCATAATTGCGGCAATTATTTGCCTCTCACTGTCTCTCAGACCTTCCTCGCTGTCTGTTTTTCTCCCTTGCATATCTAGATCTGCTGACATACAAATATGTGTAAATCATTGTATGGAAATGTAACTGATATTGGGATCAATTTTGTTTAGAAAATATATAGTGTTACTATTGAAATGTATATAATTATAATGTGAGATGACTGCAAAAAGCTGTTGGAAGCTAGAGGTTACCAGAGTTCAATTTTTAAGCCTTTTGCAAAAGCCGTGCAAAAAGGGGCCTCAAGAAGCACACTGGATTCTAGCAGCTCCTGCCTGATATTTACAAAAACAGGATACTTGCTAAGGATGGGGGTTGAAAGGACTGAAAAGAGCTAAGCTGCAACTGCAAGACAGATTAGGAGAACAAGGGACACAGAGACTGAATGAAAACTATTTTATTTTACCTTTGTAAATAGTTATACTGAACAAGTTTATTTTATGATTCTGCTAGTGTAAATAATTATTTTTTGGTGAAGTCTACAACTACTCCCGGTTTTCCTATGCTTCCTGACCTGTGCCTCGACGACAGACAGAGGCAGACACACACAGATGGACATGCTTTCGTACTCACATACACTTTCTCACGCATGCTGCAGTACTCACATACACATTCTCACGCATGCTCCAGTACTCACATACACGTTCTCACGCATGCTCCAGTACTCACATACACGTTCTCACGCATGCTCCAGTACTCACATACACGTTCTCACACACCTTTGTACTCATACACGTTCTCTCACACACTTTCATATTCACATACACGTTCTCACATGCTTTTGTACTCGTGTACACATTCTCACACACGCCAGACACGTCTCACGCATGCTCCAATACTCACATACACGTTCTCACACGCCGAACTCACGTACACGCTTCACACACGCCGTACTCATGTACACATTCTCGCCACACGTGCTCCAATACACCTCACACAGGTTCTCACACATACTTTCGTACTCACATACACGTTCTCACACACATTTTTGTACTCGCATACACATTCTCACACACGCTTTAGTACTCATATACCCATTCATTCTCACGCGCTTTCATACTCGCATACACGTTCTCACGCATGCTGCAGTACTCACATACATGTTCTCACTCATGCTCCAACACTCACATACACGTTCTCATGCATGCTGCAATACTCACGTACATGTTCTCACACATGCCTTCGTACTCATGTACACGTTATCACACATGCCTTTGTACTCACGCACATGTTCTTCACACGTCTTCATACTCGCATACTGCCTCGCACACTACGTCTAATCACTACATACGCGTTCTCACACGCTTTCTACTACATGTTTTCAATGCCGCGGCACCAGTACTCACACACGCTCTCATACACTTTCATACTCACACGCATGTTCCAACACTATACACATCCTCACACACGCTCATACTCACATACACGCTCACGCATGCTTTCACACTGTACACACTCTCGCATGCTTTTGTACCCACATACACATTCTCACGTGCTTTCGTACCCACATACACATTCTTTTTTTTTTTTTTTTTTATTTGCTCTCCTTTATAGAACTTGCAGTGGCAACCCCCTCAGCCCCTGCTTCTGCAGGCGGACCCTGGATCCCCACTTGCAGTGCCCCCTCGATTATCCCCCCAGGACAGAGCCTCCAGAGTTCCCAAGCCTGGTAGGTCTCAGTTGCGGTGGGCAACCAGGGTCACTGTGGGGCGGGGGTGTCATCGGGCATGCCATAGTAATTTTTTGAGGTGTGTTTTTTCAGGGGGCTTGTTAAGTGGACACCAGAGTGCATCCACATCATGCATCCGACACAACCTCCCAAAACTGCACTAGCAGGTGCTTCGATAATGGTGCATCCCATGGTCGCCTGGGAGCACTGGACTGGAGGCACTCTAGTCCCCCCCCCCTTGGAGGTGGAGAGCATGCTATTGGCTGCTTAATCCACCCCTACCCTGGCCAGCCCTCGAGCATCCTGAGTCTGTTCCTGAACCTGTGTTGCCTGCGTCACAGTGGTAAATCTTTCCACTGTGCTGGCGGGCTAGCCCACATAGATTCTCACATGCTTTCATACCCGCATACACATGCTCACTTACTTTCGTACTCGCATACACATTCTCACATGCTCTTGTACTGGTATACTGATTCTTACACATGCTGTAATACTCGCATACACATTCTCACACATGCTTTCATACTCAACATACACATTCTCACATATGCTTTCGTACTCGCATGCTGTTGTGCTCACATATAGATACTTGCACACACTCATACATATGCTTTGTACTCTCATACTGTATGTATGCTGACACATACTCTCATAGTTACTAACATGCACGTGCTCTACAATCTCATACACATGCTCACAGAAAACCTTTTCTGTACAGTATTTCTTATTGTAATGTTTATACCGAGAATGCATTTCTGCCTCTTGGAACAGGATACAGCTTGGATACCCTGTGAAACTTACTTGTTTCCATTCCTTTTCCAGCCCTTTGACCATTCACAGAAAGTTGCCAAGTACTGCTATGCTGACAAGGTAAGTTTGATGAGGGGGGATCTCATTAGGTAAATGGGAGGGGTCAGTACTTGGGACCCCGCAAGAAGAGCCACAAACCCCATGGGTAGGGCCATGACCTCACAAGATGGGCCAGGTCCCTGCAGCAAGGGTCACAACTTTGCAGGAAGAGCCACACGTCAAAGGGATGGGCACGATCCCAGGAGATGGAGCACAGCCCTAGGAGATGTTCTGGTACCCCGTAGAAGGGACACAACTGTACAAGAAGGGCCACAACCTATCTAGAAAGGCAGTGACTCTGCAGAAAGCATTTTCCCATCTAGAGCTTTTAAGGAAAAACTACATCCCTTAGTTTCCATTAAAAAAAAAAAAAAATTGGTTTTGATTTCTTTACTACCTTCTTTTTCTTTTGACAGTTGGAGAGTACTCTGCTTGTTTGTAGAAGTGGAACAGTACTTTAGAGGCTGCCATAGATGGTGCTGTTTTGTAAGTCATTAGTATTGTGACATCACATACTGTGACATCACAATTAACCAATCTGGGAGCAGGATAACTGTCCACTCCTTGCAATTCCTGATATCAAATGTAGTAGTTACATAAGAGATGGCGTGGGCCTAATAAGAATATGGCTGATATTTTACGAGTGACTTGTGACCCCAAGGCATCACGAGTGGTGAGGCCACAGGTGAAGTTACAAGGGTGACAGTTCACAGGTAAAATAGGCACATTTTAGTAGGCCCATGCCATGTCTGATTTATACAATGGCATGCGTTTTTGTGGTAAAACTGTTAGGAGTGGTGATGGTAAGTAAGTTACAGTTAAAGTTCTACAAGTCTGTAAGCAGAACTTTCTGAGTACAGTATAGAGAATACTGGATGGGCAACAATGTAGAACCAGTGTGTTCTGCCACAGAGGGGTTTGATTCCCTGTGACCTCGAGAGCGAAGCTCGAGAGGTCCAAGGAATCAAACCCCGAGGTGGCAGAACACACTGGTTCTGCATTGGGTTGCCCATCCAGTACTTTGTATAATTTATGGTGCCTCTTGTATCCTTTTTAGATTTTCTAACTAAATGTTTTCATTGAAAAATAAACTGTAGTCTCCCATTTTATATTTCAGGAGCTACAGCTTGTTCTTGCCAAGTTGTGTGGTTGCTAGGGACTGGGCATCCCTGTTTTTAGCAGCGCACACTCCAATTGGTTGCCGCTGTAGTGTGGGCGGGTTTTCAAAGAAAAAAAAAACATGGCGGGCAGATGTCTCGCTTAGCGAGTTTATCCACGAACTGGAGGAAGAAACTTCTTTTTTTATTCTGGTTCTCCTCACGGAAAATAAACTGCTTCTGAGCGATGAGGGTTTTTAAAAAACGCTATGCACGGCTTCCATGTTCAAAGCAGATTACACTGCTGCTGTTGCTCAGCATTTTGTTTATGGTGGCTTTCACACAGGGCTTGAGCTTTTCACTGTGAATGAATGGAATGCTGTTCTGCACATATGGTTAGTACAGCATTCCATTCATTGTTGAGCAAGTGGCTGAACAGCATTTCAGTGTGGTGGAATTTCCATTTAGAACAGCATTCCACCACACACTATCACATTTTATTTATTTAAATTTTGGCAACCGTGTGAGCCCACTGAGACTAGAGGTCACTTTTTCAGCAACAACCCGGAGTTAATTGCATACATTAATTACATACGTTGGTACATTCTTCAATTGTATACAGAGGTAGATACTGTGAGTACATACAGGGTAAAATGTTTCACATTCAGTATGTTAGTTAGGTAACAGTACACAATTTACATGGAATGCAAGGATAAGAAGTAGCAGTAATGCAGTTACAGTTCATTTTAGGGGTGCGGTGAACCCTACACTATTCACTTGGGTAGTCGTAAAGTTTTAAAAACATTGCAGCAGCGTTCACATAAGATTGTTTAGTAGACACCCAGTCCAGGTGCTACAGAACTAGCCTTTGGTAAATCCCTGTCACCTTGAGTAGGGAGAGTTAGTACATTTTTTAGTAGGGGAATTTTTTAGGCCAGGCACCCAAGTGTTCTAGGGGCCAGGCACCCACATGGAGGAATAATGGGTTTAGTCATCTGGGTTTAACTCTTACATCCAGAGACTCCATTCCAATAGGTACACTTTCAGTGAAGGCTTAAAACCCTGAAGAGTGGGAGAAACCGACAGATACTCTGGGAGAATGCTCCACAGGTACATAGATACATAGATACATAGACAGTGTCGGCAGATAAGGGCCTATGGCCCACCCAGTCTGCCCATTTAAGTTTGTAAGTTCAGTTTATGTTTTCCAGGAAGTCTGTTGCCCCTTACCCCTGACCTCCAGAATTCCTTTATGTCTATCCCATGCATTCTTAATTCCCGTGATTGTTTCAGCCCCCACCACTTCCTCTGGCAGGGTGTTCCACTTGTCCACCACCCGTTCTGTGAAGAAATTCTTCCTCACGTGTCCTCTGAATCGTCCTCCCTCCAACTAGGGACTCCAGCTAGGTAGGGAGCAGCATACTGAAAGGTTTTTTTGCCTAGATCGGTCCGTACTTTGGGAATGTCAAGGGGCGGCCAGTCGATGACCTTAGGTCACGGCACTGGACCTTGGGGTTAAGCATGCCACGCAAGTTTTTTTTGGGGGGGGGCAGACTTGGTGAATTTATAAGTTATGCAAAGTGAGGAATAGGCCAATTTTTGCGGTAGTGAGGGCCAGTAAAGGTCAGCAAGGACCTAGCAGTGGTGCCTCCTGGGAAAGGAGTGTGTTGTGAAGCATGCAGCCCTATTGTAAAGTACCGTTAGTTTTCTTAGTTCACCCTCCTTAAGAAACTGAAGAAGGGGGCCACCCTAGAGGAGCGTGGGAAGCAGAGTGCAGTTAGCTATTGCTCATCTTGCCTTATCCGTAAGGGAGGTTCCCAGCCTGTAAAGGAGGCCCACCTTCTGGTGAGTGAACTTAGCTAAGTTGTCAGTGTGCGGCTTGTAGGACATATCTTGGTCAAGGAGGATACCAAGATACTTAATCTTGTCAACAACCTCGACTCTCTTTCAATTGGCTTTGTGGAGCTGAATCAAGTCATTCCTGTTGGCTCCTAGTTGTCTTGTCCCGAATAGGACTGCCTTTGTTTTCTTCTCGTTAAGCACAAGTGAGTTGGCAGTGAACCAGGCCTCAAGTGCTGTTAGGCAGGCCTGAAAATTAGCCGAGATAACATTCGATTCAGGATCACTGCAGTATGCAGCGGTATCATCTGCATATAGGATAAGGTTGTCCAGCCCACAATCTCTCTTAATGTCATTTACAAAGAGGGTAAATAGTAGAGGACCCAGTATCGAGCCCTGAGTACTCCAGAGGTCACTGGTCTAGGGCCTGATTGGGTTCCTCTCCATAGAACCTTTTGGGTTCTGTTGAGCAAGTAGCTCTCAAACCAGGTAACCGAGAGCCCGTCCAGTCTTAGTTTTTAGAGTTTGGAGAGCAGAAGTGCATGATTGACCATGTCAAATGCTTTTGACAGGTCGACAAATAAAGTTCCAGTTAGGAAGCCCCAGTCCATACCATCCAGGATATCTGATGTCAGTTGGATTAGGGCTGTGTCGGTACCATGGCCTTTCCTAAAACCATGTTGATTGTCAGCTAGGAGTTAATGCGCCTCAAGTTAGCCCTGCAGTTGGTTATGGACAAGTCTCTCTTGCACCTTTGCAAGCGGGCAAAGAATGGAAATGGGCCTATAATTCTCGATGTTGGCCCTAGGCCCTTTTTTGTGGACAGGGACTGTGGTCGCAACCTTCCACTTGTTGGGGACTTTTCCTTCTAATAGGGATCTGTTGATGAGCTTGGTGGCTGGGAGGGTAATAGCTGGGGCTGCAGCTTGCAGCAGTCTTGATTCTAGCAGGTCCTGTCCAGGGGAGGAGTCAGAATTAATCCTATTTAGAAGGGATGGTACCTCAGATGGCTTGACCAGTTTTAGGTGAAACTGAGGCCTAGGGAGATTCCATCCTGCCCCATCGCTGCGGGGGGCGCCAGAAGGGATATCAGGCTTGCGTGTGCTGGAATTAGAAAAGGAGGCATTAAATGCCTCAGCTATGGAGGAGGGGTCATTGGTTAGGGTATTTATGACCAGAAGAGCTCCTTCCAGGGCCCTTGTAGCACCCTTCAAACGCAGGTTAATTTGGCCCTAGAATTTCTTGGGATCCGTTGGGTGTTGTCACTGGAGATCACGCAAGTACTTAGATTTCGCATATTTGGAGGCTTTCTTACATTTATTCCTAAGTGCTCTGTACTTCTCCCAGTCCAGTTTAAGTCCAGTGGAAGTGTAATGCCCTCATGCCGTCTCTAAGCAACACGGCTTGTTTAAGGTCTGGGTTGATCCATTTGTGGCTCTTTCTCATCACCCTTAGTTTCTTTCGTGGGGCATGCACATTTGCCACAGGCATGAAAATACTGGTGAAATATTCCAGCGCCTCATCCAGGGAGGGGAGGGGAGGGAGACAATTGGTTCCCAGTTAACCGCATATAGGTCAGAGCAGAAGTCCACTGGTACAAATCTGGAGTAGTTTCTGGCTTCTGTTACCCTGGCTGGCAGTTTAGGGAGCCTATGTTTGACCAAGTGCGGAAAATGGGTGAGTGATCACTCAAGGAGTTTGCCATGATTCCAACTGCCAGTATCCGCTTAGGGTTTGATACTAGTGCCCAATCCAACCAGGGTATGGTTACCAGATTTGGTATTGTGCCTAGTGGTCAAATCAATAATGTGGGTCAGGCAGGTGTCGAGGGCTGGGTTCTTGCTTTCAGAAGCACCCATAGTTCTCCAGTTTTGGTTAAAATCCCTAAAGAGGATCATCTCCCCTGGGGTATGCTCCGCCAATGCCTGGGTTAGGAATTCGAGGGAGGAAGCTGCTTATGGAGGCGGGAGGTAGACACACCCTATGTGAAGGGGTTTAGTGTCACCAAGGAGTACCTTTATGAATATTGCCTCACTCACTGAATCGCAGAGGGGAGGAAGGTCTAGTAGTGCAGTGTTTAAACTGGTGCTGACATTGATTAGAACCCCTCCACCCTTCTTCCCTACACAGTCCTTTCTAAAATTGTTGTAGACAATGAGATCTACTTCATGGGGAAGAATTTGGGGTTTAAGCCAGGTCTCCGTCACCATTGGTACATCTGGTTTATATAGTGCTGTCCAGGCTTCTAGATCCTGGATCTTGTGCTTTAGACTACTAATATTCATGAGTACCAGCTTGATTCCCCTAGCGCTGGCCCAACAAGGGCTGGTGGGATCACTGAGCGTGTGGTTAGGGGAGTATGGTCCAGGGCTGGGTTCCATGTCCCCTCCCAAAGCAAGTTTGAGACTTGCAAGGCATCTAATTAATTTAGTGGGGATGGACGGAGACCTCCTTTGGTTGGCAGCTTGATATGATAGAAGAGGTTATAACAATTTCCATGCCTTGTTAGTCCATACATGGAGAAAAGTAACCCCTCGCTTCTATCCTCCAGAATTCCATAAGACCCTGGGGGGGGGGGGAGTGGTACGTATCCACACCCGGATCTGGGGGATTATATCCCAGGGAGCAAAGCTGGTCCGCTCCTAGAATTAGAGCTATATAGGTTATGGCTGCCGCAGGCCTTATGCACCCCATGATCCCAGTCAGGGCGAGTTTACCCAGCTAGCTAGATCTGGGGATGAGCTAGTGGAGGAGCAAGGTTTAGTAGGTGGACCTCAAAATGACACAAGTTAACAGCAGGTAGAGTGCAGTAGCTTGTATCCTTTAAGCAGTAGACAAACTAGCTTTCCTGACAGAATGCGGTCTCTCTTTTCCTAAAGGGGATTCAAGCAAATCTGGATATTAACTAGAGTTAGTCCTATAATCAGTAGTAGTAGTAGTGCAATAGCTTGTATCCTTTAAGCAGTAGATAGATTAACTTTCCTGGCAGAATGCAGTATTTCTTTTCCTAAGGAGATATATAATCAGATCGGGATATCAAATAGATTTAGTCCAATAATCAACAGACAGACTAACAATACTGTCAGGGTACAGTAGTTTTCTCTTAAGGTGACATTCAGTCCTGTTCAGGTGAACTTCTGCAGTTCTGTACTATATATGCACCATGATGCTTTGCATTGTGGGGGTATGTGTGATTTTGTATTTTCTTGAAACTTGGCTTCCCAGCCAAATGCCCTTTGGGGTAACCCTTGCCTCAGTGTTTATGCACAGAGGTTCTTTGTCTGTACTATATAACTATATAACACTATACAATTCAGCAGGCCTTTATGACGGAGCACTATTCAGTAAGCAGTAGACGCACTAGCATTACTGGCAGGGATTCAGTGATTTAGTCTTAAAGGCGAGTATTCAGCTCCACACGGGTGAAATGCATCAGGTTTTTCAGCAGTTCTCCTTGGCAAGATCAGAAAATACATCAGGTATAGAATTTACAGCCTAACCAGCGATAGGAAGGGTTTTGCTACAGGCGGCAGGGTTGGTCAAAGACCATCAGCCACCCAGTTCAGGTGGGAGGTTGAATGGCACCCAGTACGAGTGACAACAGCCTAGAGTGCAAAACTGACCTAACTTCTAACCGGGAGGTTGGTAGAAGTGCAGTAGTAGGAGGATCAGTTGTGAACCTTGCCTGCAGCAACGAGGTAGGACTTCTGTTGGCCAGGAACTAAATAGCCCCTCCCTTGCTGGGCATTTAATAGAGGTCAGAGCCGGGGAAGGTGGGCAGGAAAAATACTCCCCATACTAGCGGCATCTCCCAAGTAGTGAGAGCTGCCCAAAAATCCAGTCCAGTTTAAAGCAGCCACCCCCGTGGAGCAAGAGCTGGCTGAGTCGGGGATGCCCTTCCCCGGAGCTGCCGACACGGCCAGCTGACACAGTTAAATTCCTGGAGTTTTCTAGTGATGGGGCTACTTATGCCCAGCTACTGGCAATCGTTGTTTAAATTTGGTGCCTTTTTCGCTAGGAGCTAGGCTCCTTTGTCTCCCACCCTTGTGGCTTTTTCTTAGGGCGAGGGGAGACTGGCTGTCCCAAAAGCAGGAGAAACTACTCCCCGTACTAGTGGCAGCTCCTGAGGAGTGAGAGACTCCTGAAATCCAGTCCGTTGAAAGCAGCCACCCCTCGAGCAAGAGCTGGCTGTGAGTCGGGATGCCTTCCCCGAGCTGCCAACGCCAGCTTTATTACCAACCAGCATGAACTGATATCAAACTTATTTTCTAAAGGACCTACAGTGAAAATATTGGCTTTGTGATTTGCAGTCCACCTAGAGTGAGAGTATTCAATTCAATTTTTATTTAACCAGGCTTGACACCTTTGAGCAGGCTCATTTGCAAGATGGTCCTGGGAGGGTACCTTTACATACACAGTGAACACTGAAAAGTAAGGCTCACAGACATACAATTATACACACAGTAAAATACATATGAAGGTAACTAAAGGTGTGGCATTGTATGGCTACATAGTTAAAACAATTTTACAGAAATAAAGGCACAGTATGACTACACAGTGAAACATTTTACAGAGGTTCAAGGTAATGCCCCTAGAAAACTCACAAATGATCAATTTACACGTTTTACACACATGAAATCCATGCCAAGGCAACAGAAATGGCAGTGACTCTCCAGGAGCATATGATGACGTGATGCTTCTTACCTAGACAAGCAGAATATCCGGGTTACTTGGTGTAGTTAATTTTCACAGGCATTGCATTTAATTATGCTCCTTCAGATTCATCCAGCAAGGGATGGTGCATCAGTGCCCAGTGGCCTGTACTTTCCCTTCCTGGGAGCAGAGTGCCTCACCTCAGCAATCCAACCAGCCCCAGGTGGCCTCAGTGTGGGATTCTGGGTTTCAAATCCAAACTTCGCCTCCCAGGTGCAAAAGTATATAAATGAAAGTATAACATTATGATGATTTAACTGTTTCATCCTCATTGGGTCTGTGTAAGAGGTACAGTTACCAACATGACAGGTGTGTAACATTTAACCCTTAAATGAAATGTGAGGAAAAAAATAGGTAAAAAAATTGTTTCTGGAGATATGCAATACAAATCACAAGCTGCAGTGACTGTTGCTACTGATTTCAAAATCTGTAAATGGTCTGAGAAATCGGGTGACATGGAATTTGTCCAGAACTAGAACTAGAACTAAAACTTGTAGGGAATCCTTTTTTAGTAGGTACCTGAATGTAGGTAAGTGTATTGGGACTGCTGAACCTCTGCAGCTGGTAGCTGGAGTCACCTGGGCATTTCCCGAAACACAAGGATCTTCTTTACTAGAAATCCCAAGAAATGTATTGAAAGGGGGTCTTGGTGTAGTTACTGGTGAGCAGTGGGTGTGTGCAGGGATATTTTGGTGGGTCTGTCTCTTTAAGATCAGCCATCGTCATGAGTCAGCAGGAGGCAGAGGAGCATCCCTTAGAATGATCCCCATCCAGAGGGGAGAGGGGGTTCCCGCTTTCACCACTTGACAACCCCAGTCCCTGGTGACTCAGTGTGGCTGGGGACAGCACTGGTGGAGGGGATGTGTGACTGAATGGAGTGACATTGAGGAACCTTGGTGCCAGTAGTGGCACACTTTGCTGTCCTCCCAGCCTCACTAGAGGGTGGGAGCAAAAATGAGGGGACTTGCCCCTCCCCCCCATGTCAGATGAAGTCTCCAGCTCTACCCTCCGTCTTCTGCAGCTTCACGAGCGGTCTGCACACCCACAGCTGGATTTGATCTTCCAACCATGAAGAGAGGGAAACTCGGCTGAGCCTTGCCATGAGATTGTCAGTATGGACTGATGCTGAAAGCAGTTTTCCAGTGTTGAGGAAAACTTTTTAAAATACATTCAAACACCATTTAGCTTACATATATTTTAACTTTTTTTGTAACCCTTACCCCGACCAAGAACAGCATCTTGCAGCCAGGACCCCCCTACTTGTTACTCAGACAAGGCAACAAACCAGAAGTTGGCAGAAAATAGCCAGTCCTTTCACAGAAGAAAGGGTTCTGAAAGAACTCCTAAAACTGAAGGTGGACAAAGCAATGGGGAGAGATGGAATTCACCCCAAAATTCAAAAAGAATTGAGCAGAGAACTAGTGACACCACTGACTATCCTTTTTAACAAATCATGGGAGGATGGTGTGGTACCAGAGGACAGGAAGAAGGTGGATGTGATTCCCCTTCACAAAAGTGGGACCAAGACAGAGGCAGGAAATTACAGACCTGTCTGTTTGACCTCTGTGGTAGGGAAAGTGATGGAATCACTTGAAGGAAATAATTGTTGAGTACCTAGAGGCCATGGTACAGGGACCCAAGGCAGCATGGGTTCACAGCGGGAAGGTCATGTCAGAAGAATCTAATTGATTTCTTTGACTGGGTGACCAAAGTAGTAGACCAGGGAGGGGCTGTGGACATGGCCTACCTAGACTTTAGCAAGGCATCTGACACAGTCCCACACAAAAGATTAGTAGTCAAATTAACCAGCCTGGGAGTGGGTCCCATGGTGGTAGCCTGGGTAAAACATTGGCTGAACAACAGGACACAGAAGGTAATTGTAAATGGAGTCCACTCTGAAGAAAGAGAGGTTACTAGTGGTGTACCGCAGGGTTCAGTACTTTTTAATGTCTTTATAAGTGACATTGCAGAGGGACTTGAAGGAAAAGTATACCTCTTTGCAGATGACACAAAGATCTGCAACAGGGTCGATACACAAGGAGGTGTGGAAAGGATGAGAAGGGACTTGGCGAGGTTGGAGGAATGGTCAGAAGTATGGCAGCTTGGATTCAATGCAAAGAAGTGCAAAGTAATGCACCTGGGAAACAAAAACCCAGGGAAGATTACACAATTGGGGGTGGAGGTAGTAACAACAACAAAAATGGAAAGGGACCTGGGGGTAATTATATCAGATGATCTTAAGGTTGGCAAGCAATGTGAGAAGGCAGTAGGGAGGGCTGGGGGGATACTGGGATGTATAGGGAGAGGTATTACCAGCAGAAAACAGGAAGTTGGTATCCCCTGTACAGACAGTTGGTGAGACCCCATCTGGAGTACTGCGTCCAGTTCTGGATACCCCCATCTTCGCAAGGACATAGACAGGATGGAGGCAGTTCAGAGGAGGGCAACTAAAATGGTGCAGGGTCTGCAAGAGAAGCCTTATGAGGAGAGACTAAGGGAGCTAAATATGTATACCCTTGAGGAAAGGAGGGAGAGGGGTGACATGATGGAAACGTTTAAGTACCTCAGTGGAATCAACAAAGTCCAAGAGGGTAGCATCTTTCAGAAAAAGAGATGTGCAAGAATAAGGGGACACAATTTAAAGATAGAGGGGGGACGGCTCAAGGGCAATGTGAGGAAGTACTTTTTCACAGAGAGGGTGGTGGACGATGGAACAGCCTCTCCTGAGGAGGTTGTGGGTCTAAAACTGTGGGAGAATTCAAGAATGCATGGGACAGACATAAGGCAATTATAGTGGGGGGTTGCAGGAAGTAGGCTGTTGGTTAAATAGGATCTGCAGCTTATCCTCTAGGTAGGGAAATGGGCAGACTAGGTGGGCCAAGCGGTCCTTATCTGCCGTCAAAGTCTATGTTTCTATGTAAAATCATTGTCACCCCTGGCATTAGAGTAAATACTTGGCTCTGGCATCTAAGAAGTGGTGGTGGGGGGGGGTTAGAGCACAAAATAACATTTATATTTAACCCTGAGTCTGGGAGAGGGGTGCCAGGTCTATGCTTTGTCTCCTATTTGAGGGGCCCCAAAAACATTTCACTCAGTGACTCACAGATGGATTTTCCTCAACCACAAAATTGGGATTGTATTGTATGGCTTTATTTCTGACAATATGGTAAAGCAGATTAGGGTGGTCGCTCAAGGTTGTAACTGTTCAAACAGATGGACAAAATTTGCAGTAGGTAGAAACATTTTACACACACACAGGCAGTACTGTAACTTCCAACATGAACTCTTTTCCAAACGAACTATCCACCCCTGTGCAGAGGTATCTCTGGATTTCTGATAAGTGTATAATAGTGGGAATTGTCACACACTTAAACTGGGACAATCCTGACAAGATGGACCATTAACATCTTCAGGAAACACGGTTCCTATTTGGTAATCAGTTAGATCTACACTTCAGCCACGAGTGAGGTTCTGCCCACCCTGGCCAAAAGTCAGACTCTGCCATTACATTAGGAAGCCTAAACTGGATTCTTCAGCCCCACTGGGCTGCAAAAGACATCCTTACATCTGGATTCCCCAACCCCACTGGGCTGCTAGAGACATCCGTACATTCAACACATTAAAACCGCACATCTTTGTGGTGAACAGGGTACTGAGTGCATGTAATCTAGCCACCATAGGGCACGTACAGCACCAGACAACCCAAAGTCTCTTTCCAAATGCACCTTGTACTCATGGTTTGATATTCCCTTGTTACAGGCATTTGACAACACACTTGAAGAAACCTTTCTCTCACAAAGTCCATATCTTTAGAGGACACTCCCACAGTCTCTCTTCTGTGGGCAGCTGTGACAGTCTTTCAGTCCATCAGGGGGTTGCCCCTAAGAACCACTTATTTCTCAGTCTCTTTCCACTTTTGAGTGAAAACTTGAACCGACTGGGGCTCCACTGACACAGGTCTGTACCACTTCTAGGCAAGCACTTGATGTTCATCAAACTAGGGTGAGAAAATGATGAACAGAGGTCCCTTCACCCAGCCATGGGAGGCTGGCAGGCACCTCTTGCCCTCTGCAGTAACAGAGAGCTCCTTCTCCTTCAGACTTCAACTCAGAACTCCAGGGTCTAACTGCTCTCCCACACAGCTAAACCAAAAAGGGCTTATGCTGCTGCGAGAGTTCCAAATGACATCACCTCATTCTCTGCCCAGCTGAACTAGGTAAACAATGAGGTAATGTATTGTAGAGAGTTTAAATCCCTCTATTGCTGCCCAGAGACCTTCCTGGTCTAATACGTATGAGATTCTAGTAAACCCAGGGGACTGGGTTGGTTACACTCACCGCCAACAGACAAACCTTGCTGTCCGCAGCAAGGGCTTTGGATTGCAACACAGGCCATCCAACCTCTGAGTGCCCTACAGGAAGAAGTGGCCAAGCTCTCCCCTACCCATGCCAAGACACAGGCAGGTTACCCAGAGAAACAGAGGCCTGCTGAAGCAACTTCAGCTCTACCCAACAACTAGCTTGGGACTTTTTTTTTTTTTTCCCTTTATTCAGTGGCTCCAAAGAACCCCTGAAGCATACCCTGATGGATAGAACTGATAGTTCTGACCCGGGTGGAGACCATCAACCTATCCATCCCCTAGCCCACTATGGGAAAGCTATTTAACCTACACTACCGAAGGGGTAACCTATACCCGCACACAGTTCACATTTACAGTGTATACTGCTTTAGAAACATACATATGGCATTGCTATGCATTTCCCACACCCCTGTACTACACACTTTAACCCTGAAAAGCAAAAATGTCTAACATTTCTCAGTTAAAACATTTCAAAAACACCCAAACGGAGGACTCTGCTGAGCCCCAAACATCCTCCTCTTGTCTTCTCCCTGGTGCACCTGTAAAGAAACCATCCTGCAAAAAGACACGATCTGCAAGGAAAACTGTAAATAAACCTCCCACCAGCATGATACAATCCAATCCCCAAAACATTTTTTAAAGGGATTTCTACAAAAGGCAGTACAAAAGTGCCAAAATAATACATACAAAACATTTGGGGGGAGGGGTACCTACAATGTCTGGCTAAAGGGGAAATGTCCCAAGTGCACAAGGCACTCACATTCAAGAAAGTCACTGTGGACCGAAGCCAGCTCAGAACTGTTCTTGTCACAGGCATGAGGCCTACTGGAAACTTTAGTCCAGATCCAGAAGTCCAATGGACTAAACAGAGTAGGGACATCTCTTCTTCTTCAGTGGGCAGTACTTTAAACATAAAAGGTAAGAGAAAAACTTGACCCTACCATTCCCTAGGTGCGGGCTGACAGTTCTACATCCCCTCTCTGGATCTGGCCTGGATCTCCTCTTCTTCAGCTGAAGACAGATCTTCAGAACTAACTGTTCCATGCCACCTCTAGACCTGGTTGCTGCTGATCAAGGAAGAAAGCTGCAAACACGACATCCCTCGTTGCTCCCATGGGGGGATGCTGTACTCTGGCCTTCAGATCTTCTTTCTTTGGCCACTTGCCTGCCGAGTTGTGTGGTGAGCCACCTCACCGGACATCTCCAGTGTTGCTTCCTTTTTAAAGCTGGCATCTTCTGGTGTTGGTACTTAAGAGTAGTACCACTTGGGATGAGAAGCATAGATAATTGTCCCATCTTGTCAGACAATTCTAAAAGTGTGAACCGTCTCTTTGTCATGTCTATCAGTCACTCTGACAGAATCAAGATGGAGGGTGCGATCCAATCTCCACAACTTTAACATGTCTTGGCAAATCTGGACTCCTGTGAACAAAAACATGTCATAGTTAGTGGTAGCTCTGGCCTCCTCCAGCAACCATTCTTCCCTGCGGTCCTCAGTTTCTTCCCACATCCATCTTTTAAAAGATGGGTATTTTTGTCCGAATTCTTTCTCAGCCCTGCGTCTGTTCAGACTTAGGCTAGTGGCCTGACTTGGGGGGCGGCCAGGTCCGGTCAAGCCAGTCTGGTCTGTTCCAGACAGGGAAACTACAATCCATCCCTCTACCCATTACCATTTTTATTTCTAAGGAACCTTTTCCAGTCTCTGTTGGCTCACTTACTTGTTTTCAAAGTTCCAAGTGTGACTCCACTCACGCAAACCCAAGGCTTGGCACAACCTCGTTTTGTAAATGCTGCTGTTCTTTAATAATTCAAAAAACGGTACACAGAGTTCAGTGTGTGATAAATTCAAACACTCAAGCACCAGCGCTTCGGCTCCTGGCCTTCTCAGGGAGAAGAAATGAATATTCTTTTGCCCAAAATTAGAGAGAACTTTGCAGTTTTTACATTTTAACAGTTTTTTAAACTTTTCAACAGGGTTCACAGTCTCAGCAAAACAGTCTTTGGCATCACAGTCTCTGCAAAACAGTACAAAGCAGCACATTTTCTCCACAGAAAATCACAGGCAGCAAGTCTTTGGATGGCATTTTCCTTGGCACAATTAACTTTTCTTCTCAACGATTCCTGGTATGGTGCATCGCCACCAGACAGACCACAGACACACCCTCTGCACTTACACTGGCATGGCAACATTTTCCTCTCCCCCAAATCTTCGGACGAGCCCCCAATTTTGTAACCCTTACCCCGGCCAAGAGCAGCATTTTGTAACCAGAACCCCCCTACTTGTTACTCAGATAAGGCAAAAACCGCAAGATGGCAGAAATTTAGTATCACCCCTGGCATTAGGGTAAATACTTGGCTCGGGCAGCTAAGAGGTTGGAGGGGGGAGGTGTTAGAGCACAAAATAACATTTATATTTAACAGGAGTCTGGGAGAGGGGTGCCAGGAGTCTGGGAGAGGGGTGCCAGGACTGTGCTGTCTCTCCTATCTGATGGGCCCTAAAAACATTTCACTCAGTGTCTCACAGATGGATTGTCTGCAACCATAAAATTGGGATTGTATTGTATGGCTTTATTTCTGACAAGATGATAAAGCAGAATAGGGTGGTCCCCAAAGGCTATAACTGTTCAAACAGATGGACAACAATTTGCAGTAGGTAGAAACATTTTACGCATACACAGGCAGTATTGCAACTTTCAACATGAACTCTTTTCCAGACGAACTATCCACACGTGTGCTGAGGGATCTCTGGATTTCTGGCAAGTATATAATAGTGGGAATTGCCACACACTTAAACTGGGACCATCCTGATGAGATGGACCATTGTTAACCTATTTGGTAATCAGTTAGATCTACACTTCGACCATGAGTGAGGTTTTGCCCACCCTGGCCAAAAGTCAGACTCTGCCATTACTTTAGGAAGCCAAAACTGGATTCTTCAACCCCACTGGGCTGCTAGAGACATCCGTACATTCAGCACATTAAAACAGCACATCTTTGTGGGTAAACAGGGTCCTGAGTACATGCAATCTAGCCACCATAGGGCCACATACAGCACCAGACAACCCAAAGTCTCTTTCTAAATGCACCTTGTATTCACAGTTTGGTGCTCCCTTGTTACAGGCATTTGACAACAGACTTAAAGAAACATTTCTCTCACAAAGTCCATAGCTTTAGAGGACACTCCCACAGTCTCTTTTCTGTGGGCAGCTGTGACAATCTTTCAGTCCATCAGGGGCTTGCCCCTAAGAACCACTGTTTTCTCAGTCCCTTTCCACATTTGAGTGAAAACTTGAAATCACTGGGGCTCCACTGACACAGGTCTCCACCACTTCTAGGCAAGCACTTGATGTTCACCAGACTAGGGTGAAAAAATAACAGAGGTCCCTTCACCCAGCCAAGGGAGGCTGGCAGGCACCTCTTGCCCTCTGCAGTCACACAGACCTCCTTCTCCTTCAAACTTCATCTCAGAACTCCAGGTTCTAACTGCTCTCCAACACAGCTGAACCAAAAAGGGCTTATGCTGGAGTGAGAGTTCAAATGACCTCACCTCATTCTCTGCCCTGCTGAACTAGGTAAACAATGAAGTGATGTATTGTAGAGAGTTTAAAACCCTCTATTGCTGCCTAGAGACCTTCAAGGTCTAATACTGATGGGATTCTAGTAACCCTAGGGGACTGGGTGGTTACATTTTATATATTGGTTATTTACAAAATACAGAGTAACAATCCATTAGGTGAACAGATAAAGGAAAACTAGATAAAATCAGACACAACTTTCTATTATATATGTCAGGACTGTAGGGTAGGTAGTCAGGGTGCTAATAAATACAAAGCAAATACATACATAATAATGTGGGTCCTAGGATGGTAGCCTGGGTAAAACACTGGTTGGACAACAGGACATAGCGGTAATAGTAAGTGGAGTCCACAGTGAAGAAAGGAGGGTTACTAGTGGGGTACCGCAGGGTTCAGTACTGGGTCGGGTCCTTTTTAATGTCTTTATAAGTGGCATTGCAGAGGGACTGGAAGGGAAAGTATGTCTCTTTGCAGATGACACAAAGACCTGCAACAGGGTTGATACACACGGTGGGGTGGAAAGGATGAAAAGGACTTGACAAGTTTGAAGGAATGGTCAAATGTAATGCAGCTTAGATTCAGTGCAAAGAAGTGCAAAGTAATGCGCCTGGGAAACAAAAACCCAGGGGAAGAGTACACAATGGGGAGTGAGATGCTGACAACAACAAAAATGGAAAGGGACCTGGAGGTAGTCATATCAGACAACCTAAAGGTGGTCCAGCAACGTGAGAAGGCAGTAAGGAGGGCTGGGGGGATACTGGGATGCATAGGGAGCGGCATCACCAGTAGAAAACAGGAAGTTGTTGGCCCTCTCTACAGACAGTTGGTAAGACTACATCTGAGTACTGTGTACAGTTCTGAGACCCCACCAAGAAGACATAGACAGGGTGGAGGCTGTCCAGAGGAGGGTAACCAAAATGATGCAGGGTCTGCATCAGAAGACATATGAAGAAGGACTAAAGGAACTAAAGATGTATAGCCTTGAGGAAAGGTGGGGGGGGGACATGATAGAAACTTTCAAATACCTCAAGGGAATCAACAAAGTCCAAGAGGGTAGCATCTTTCAGAAAAAGAGATGTGCAAAAACAAGGGGACAGAATTTGAAGATAGAGGGGGGACTGCTCAGAGGTAATGTGAGGAAGTATTTCTTCACAGAGAGGGTTGTGGATACATGGAACAGCCTTACCGAGTAGGTCGTAGAGTCAAAAACAGTGGGGGAATTCAAGAATGCATGGGGCCGACATAAGGCAATTCTAGTGGGGGATAGGAGGAAGTAGGCTGTTGGTTAACTAGGATCTGCAGCTTTTCCGTTAGGTAGGGAAATGGGCAGACTAGGTGGGCCAAGCGGTCCTTATCTGCTGTCAAATTCTATGTTTTTATGTTAATTAATATACTACAACAAATAATTCATGAAAAAGTGAAGATAAAAAATTATAATGTTCCAGCTAGAAAGTTTATAGGAGGTTACATTGATTATTTGACCAAAAGCCCTCATCCCTTCTGATTCCCATCAATCCACATCCTCCTACCAGACTATCTAAACCTTATTAAGGTACAAAAGTAGGCCTGTGTCACTTAATATGTAGGACCCACTGCCTCCATAATAATTCAAATTGTTCTTTACTATGACGGATCAAGGCAGTCCGTTCTGTCCATATTGTAGACTTCAATCATAAGATCCTTCCAATCTTGTATAGTGGGAATTACCACCAAGACCCATCTCCTAGTGATAGATTTTTCGGCAGTAAGTAAGCAAATATTAAGCAGGGATCTAGGGGCGAGGTCATGAAGCTCCTCGGGGAAGTCGGAAAATAAGAACTCCACTGAGAGCTGTATGGGGGAAGCAAATATCTCTGTCAAAGCTGTCCAAAGTGCCCCCATAAAGCATTACAAAGCAACACAGCCCCAGAAGACATGTCCATGCATGGCCAGAAAAATCTGTAAAGCTGGGGTTTTAAAAAAATGCACCGAGATCATCCAGGAAAATTCCTCCCATTTGTAAGAGGCTGTACTAGAATGTAATAATTGTAGATGGTGGGCCTAGTTTAAGTCCCCAATATTGATCCCCAGATCCAACTCCCATCTGTGTTTTATGGACTGTATTGGATCCCCCTTTAAATCTGTTAGCGCCTTATAAATATAAGCTAGAAGTACCAAAGGTGCCAAGCCCTCCAATGCCCTCCCCAGAATATCTGCAATAGGGGTTTTATAGTCCTCTGATAAAGACTCTTGGGGCAGTGATCTAATAAAATGAATTGCCTGCAGATGACGAAAATGGTCCTGAGACTGCAGATCATGCAAACCCTCAAGCTCCTCAACAGATGGAGGGCGACCATCCTTAAAAAAGTGCCAGAGAGTAATTAAGCCCATTCGTCCCACCTCAAAAAAACATGGTCCAACCTAGCCAGTTGAAAAAGTTGATGGTGGGGTAAGGAAAATAACAAAGGTCTAACACGTTGAAACTGTTCAGAGCTCAATAACCTCCTCCAGCATCTTAATGTATTGCAGGTATAGGGGTTATCAGTGATATCCCCTAGAGGAATGCTAGGATATGATAGGAGGATACAAAACAGATTCATTAAATCCTCTTTTAATTCTAAGTCCCTCCATTTAGCTTAATATTGTTTATGGAGACAGAGAAATATTATCTGTGGCTGAGGAGCAGATTAATAGCAAAATATATCTGGAAGCACCAGCCAGCTACACCTGTTAGGTAACCGCAGGACAGAACCTAATTCTCAGGGGTTTGAAGTCCCAACCATAACAGGATATATTTTTATTTATTTCATTAAAAAAACTGCCTGGGGGGATATCGGGAGGGTCTTAGCCAAATATAACACCCTTGGGAGCAAATTCATCTGTATGACTTCTTCTACCCTTTGTATTAGAAGAAGTATAGTTCTAGGGACATGGATATGATGTTCTATCCACACTTATTCTAATTAGCAGCGTCCTTTCTCTTTAAGATGTGCCGGAAATTCTTCAAGCTGGTTCTTCCACCCACCCGGGTGGTAACTCCCTTGGCTCCACCCCACGATGTTAGATCTTCCTTTCTGCTGAAAGAAGCAGGTTCCCTCCTTACTGCTTCCACTTTGAGTAGGCCCTAGTGCTCAAAATCTTCAGAATTACTTCCAAACCAACTGTTACGAGTTTTGTCTTCTACTCTATCTTTGATCATGACCGCGATGGACGATAAGTCAGCTCCCAGGTTCCGCCAGTGCCCTTGCGGGTAGAAGATGTCCAGGACCAACCCGCACGCCACTTGCATCTACTGCCTAGGGCACAATCATGATCACCAGACCTGCGACTTTTGCCACTCGTTTCATTCTGCCGTCCTGGAGGACAGTCTCGCCCGCCTGAAACTGGGTCACTGGTGCAACAGAACCCGCCGGTCAAATCCAAGGATGCCCATTGGGTGGTCTCCATGGCTGTGGGGTCCGCTGAGCAGCTTGCAGCCTTCAAAGAGGAGGTGGCCAAGGCTGCAGCCCATTCCTTCTCTGCTTTTGCCTTCATGCAGCCTCAGGTGGGCTTGACTTTTGTGGGCTCCTTCAAGGAATTGTGCCAGTCCCTGCCGACATTCGGTCAGGGACCCACCAGCAAATCTAAATCTAAAAAAAGAGTTTAAGAAAGAAAAGACTCTCCATCGATCAAGAGCGCTCTTGGTCGAGGGCCTCCGATTCCTACGCTTCTCCAGATTTGACTTTGGTTAAATCCTCAGCCTTGGCCACTGGCTCCATGGTAACCCTGTTGGGCCTGTTGGCCAAGATGCGGGTTGAAGCCCCAGCCAAGAATTTTCTTGAGGCGACCGACCAGTTGTCGACTGAAGAGGTCGATACTTCCTTGTCTAGGAGCCTGGTCCTGAAGCAGACCGTTGGCGGGACGGATCAGTCAGCTGACCCGCCGCCTCTGGTTCCTGACCCTGACGAGGAGCTTCGGCAATCGACAACTCCCTCTGAGCTCCACCACTAGCCCCAGTGGTCAAGGTCTCAGTCTTCTTTTCATGGGTTGAGCTGGTCTCGCTCTCATTGGCGCTTCCGCTCTCGGCACCACGGGAAGCGGCACCCGTCCCCCGTAGCAGGCAAGGTGTCCCCCTCTATTTTTCATCCTTGGGCGAGGACAGACTTCAGTGCAAGTTGCATCGATACTATGAGGACTTGATGTGGCAACAGCTGGTGTTTACTGGCACCAAACCAACCCCACCCCGGTTTCTACGCCGGCCATCACTTGGCGCTGTCACTCAAAAGGCCGACTCTGCCGACTGAACCGATTAAGACCGTCCTGGCTTGGCTGACTCCGGCTTATCCGCTGATTGTGGTGGAACCTCCACCCAAACAGCTGATGGTCAGTGCTCCAGCTAAGGAGTCTTGGCTGGCCAAGGGACTTCCCCGTCATCTGTCAGTCACTGTCACCTCTGACCATCCGTGGAGGGTCAGAGGGGACTCCGGCAGTCAACCGCTCTTTGACGACTCTTCGGAGTCTGAGGGTTCCTCCCTACACTCCTGTCCGGTCGACGTGGAGTCAGTGGGGGCTCTCTCTACACGCAAAGGTCCATTCTCTTTCATTGGCGAGGGTTCCTCCCTACACTCCTGTCTGGTTGACGTGGAGCCAGTTGGGGATCTCTCGATGCACGGAGGTCCATCCTCTTTTGTGGGTCTCCTCCTTTTGATCTCTGAGTCAACGGGTATGAAGATGGAGCCTGTCCAGAAATGGGCTCTTTATCTGTTGACCGAGTTGCCCGACCGGAGAGACTCTCCGACGGAAGCTTTCCTGGTGGCAGAAGCCATTCTTGGCCCTTCCCTGAAGCTCTGGCAGCACCCCACTTCCTGCCCTGCGCCTTCTGCTCGGATGGCCCACAAGTATGTGGTGCCCACCGGATCCCTCTCGGGGTTCACAAAGCACAGTTGGTGGCCGACATTGTGTTGCAGTGCCCTGGCAACACCAGGGATGTTAAGCCACCTGATAAGGAGTCCAAGAAGTTGGGTGATGCGGCTAAAAAGGTCTATGGTGCCTCCTCGCTTGGACTCTGCCAGGCAAGCTCAGCTCTCCTCATGGACCACTTCTCCCATGCCCTGCTGGGCACCTTAGATGTGATGCTTCCTCATCTGCCTGTGGACCTTTAGACCACGGTAAAACAGGTATGACACCAGGGCTGGGCTGTGGCCAAACAGCTCCAGACTGCCATGGACATTGGGGACTCCTGTGTTCGCTGTGTGGTGGCCTCAGTGGCCATGCATCGCAGGGTGTGGCTGAGGATCTCAACCTTCACGGTGGACACTCAGCATGAACTGGCAGATGTCCCTTTCCTGGGCACCAACCTGTTCGGGCCTGGGGTCAAGGGTAACCTTACATGCATTGAGAAGTCCAATGCCACCTTGGACTCAGTGACATCTGCCCAGAAGGACTGCAAGGGCTCCAAGCAGCATCAGAAACTGAAGCCCTTTTGGTCTTCCTCCACTCCTGCGGCCAAGCCAGCCCAGCAGCTGGCTGGTTAGCAGGCTCAGGCTTGGCAACCTCGGCCCAATTCAGTGGCCTTGGCTTTCTGTAGCCAGGAGGAATAGGCTCCAGTGGCCCCTCAGCCGGGCCCTCCTCACCCTCTTCCTCCAAGTCTGCCCAGTGACGGAATGAGGGGTGCCTCCCTCATGCCTGTCACACCTCCCCTGGGTCCTCCCTTGGGAGGCCGGCTCTGCCACTTCCTTTCTGCCTGGTTAGCTGTCACCACGGACAGGTGGGTTCTAGAATTGGTGTGTCAGGGTCTGCCTCTAGAGTTTGAGCAGTACCCTCCTTGTCAAGCCTGCACCCCAGGGGAGGACTTGCTTCCACAGACATGCTGTCAGCTCTCAGAGACTACAGCTCCTCCACAAGGAGGTCATGGTTCTTGTCGCGGATCCTTCGGAACACCCAGGGTTTGTCTCTAGATACTTCCTGGTGCCAAAGTGGATTGGGGGGGTGGCTGGTGCCCACATTCTAGATCTGCATGACCTGAACAAGTTCCTCAGGTTGCGCACCTTCAGGATGGTAAGTCTGTCACAGATCATACCATCTCTAGAGCAAAACATGTGGTTATGCTCCCTGGATCTTCAGGATGCGTTCTTTCATGTTCCGATCAGTCCGTCTCACTGAAGGTTCATCAGCTTTCGTGCCGAGGGAACCCACTGAGTTCCAGGCCATGTTCTTCTGCCTCTCCTTGGCCTCCAGGGTCTTCACCAAGTGCATAGCAGTGGCGGCAGCTTACCTGAGGTGCTGAGGGGTCCAGGTTTATCCCTACCTGGATGACTGGCTTGATAGCAGGTCCCTCCAGGCAGGAGGTGGAGCAATACAAGGGCCTGGCTCTCCAGATCGGCATCAGACTTGGCCTTCTGGTCAACGAGGCCAAGTTGGAACTCATGCCCTTGCAGGTGATCAGCTTCATCAAAGCCAAAGCCTGGCTTCCAGTGGACAGGGTGGAGGTTCTCTCCTTTGCCCGATCATTTTGGTTGGGCAGTTGCACCCTGCCCACTGGAGAATGCGCTCCCTGCAGTGAGAGCTGGCCAGCCATTGGTCTCTGCGCAAGGAGTACTTGACCAGCCGGTCATGGTGACCCAGCGGATGTGGGACACTATCCAGTGGTGGCTGGTCCCAGCACAGCTGCAGGAAGGGATCCTGTTTGTCTGCCCAGAGCCGATGGTCACCCTGACGACTGATGCCTCTCTTATGGGCTGGGGTGCCCACCTGGGGGAACACAGAGTCCATGGGCTCTGGATCCCTGAGGAGTCCCAATGCCACATCAACCTGCTGGAGCTCCAGGCAGGTCAGCTGGCACTGACTGCATTCACTCCACACATTTGGGGTCAAGTGGTCCAAGTCCAGATGGATAATACCATGACCATGTACTACCTCAACAAACGGTGTGGCATGAACTCCCTGCTTTTGTGCAAGGAAGCTTTCTGTGTCTGAACCCTCATGCGCAGCCTGGAGGCTGATCTCCTGGCCATCCATGTGGCAGGAGCTTCCAGTCAGCTGACAGACACCCTCAGCCTGGTGGGCGAGACATCTCACAAGTTATCTCTCCATCCAGTGGTAGTTCATAGTCTGTTCTCCCAGTGGGGCACCCCTCAGGTGAACCTGTTCACCTCCAGGGAGAATACAAAGCTGTGATTATTTTGTGCCCGCCCACCTCAGCAGGTAACACTGCAGGGGGAAGCCTTCTTGAGGCCCTGGACCCCGGGCCTGTTTTATGCCTTCTCTCCACTTCCCTTAATCCACAAAGTGCTTTTCAAGGCCAGGAGGGACAAGGCACAGGTGATCCTGGTGGCTCCAAACTGGCCACGCCAGTTCTGATACCCCGATCTCCACAGCCTCAGCAGCAGGCTCCTGAGGCGTCTTCAAGAAAGACAAACACCACCATGCATTCCAGAGCCAGGAGGACTGCTGACCCTCCAATAAAGGTGGTCAATAATACTGAAGGAGTCTTTGAAGCTTGCTGCAAAATTTACTGAAGGAGTCTTTGAAGCTTGCTGCAAAATTAACTGGATTTATTCCGAATCAAAGGCAAATGTTAGTAGTGGCACAGCAGACTGCATGCAAGGTCCTGAGGCGTCTTCCCCTATGCCTGGACCTGCTTTCCATCAATCAGGGGAAGGTACTCGACCCGGACATTCAATCCCTGCACCTGATGGCCTGTTTTCTGAGCAGCTAGAGTTCCAGGCCTTGGGTCTCACCAAAGATGTCTTCACCGCTGTGCAGGCATCTCTGAAAGAGTCGACCAGGAAGTGCTGTGCCTTCAAATGGAAGAGATTCTCCATTTGGTGTCAGGGCAAGGGGTTGGCTCCTTTGTCCTGTCCAGTGGCTGGCATCCATGATTACCTTTGGTCCCTCTCTGTCGGGTCTTCGATCGACGACCCTTAAGGTGCACCTGGCAGCAATCTCTGCTTACAGGGCACAGGTCAGTCAGCGGTCAGTGGCACAGGAGAAGGTGGTCGGGCACTTTTTCAAAGGCCTTGACCACATTTCCCCTCCAGTGTGTGAACCACCACCACCATGGGACTTGTTGCTGGTTTTGGCAAAGCTCGTGGGCAAGTCATTCAAACCGATGCATGTGTGTGAGCTCTCACCTGTCATGGAAGACTGCCTTCTTGGTGGCTATCACGTCAGCTGAAGGATCAGTGAGCTTCAAGCGCTTTCAGTGGGGTCTCCTTACTTGATCTTCCACAAGGACAAGGTTGTCCTGTGCCCCAACCCAAAGTTCCTCCCGAATGTTGTATCGGAGTTTCACCTTAACCAGGTGATTAATCTCCTGATGTACTTTACCGATCACACCTCGGAGGCTGAACACAGGCTTCATACTGTGGATCTGAGGTGAGCATTCGCTCATTACAAAGAGTGCACGGCTGGAGTTCAGGGAGAGGTTCACCAGCTGTTTGTCACATACACTGAAGCCACACCTGGCAGATCTGCAGCCAAGCAGACGATTGGCAGGTAGATCACATCCTGCAATGATCTCTGCTATAGGTTGGCAGGTAGGGAGCCTCCCAGAGGGCTAAGGGCTCATTCCACACACCATACCGTTGCGTCGGTGGCTGCTTCCAGGGACATCCCTATCCAGGAAATATGCAGGGCTGTTACCTGGAGGTCAGCACACACCTTCATTTCCCATTACCACATTGACCTACAGTCACACCAGGATGCTGGTTTTGGGGCCTCAGTTCTCCAATCCTTATTTCCAAAGTAGGGGGTGTGTGCCTTGCCGCCCTCCTCCTGGAGAACTGCTAGGAGTCTGCCAATAAGTGTGGATGCAATACTGTATCATATCCACATCCCTAGAAAAACAGGTTACTCACCTGTAACAGTAGTTCTAAGAATGGTATATAATGTTCATCCACGCGACCCACCCGAGCTCCCCTACTGCAGCATACTCTGCTTCCTGTGGATAGATCTGCGCCATTGGCAAAGCTGAGACACTGGTGGGGTTAGGAGCTAGTTTGAAGACTCTCCAGCATATCTTAAAGGAAGAACACTGCCAGTAAGTGTGGATGAACATCATGTATACCACTCCTAGAACTACTGTTCTAGGGACATGGATATGTTGTTCATCTACACTGTCTGGCTGGTTTCTTGCCGCTTTAAATCTTGCCGGAAGGTCTTCAAGCTGGCTCCTCCCACCCACCCGGGTGGTAAAACTCGCCCGCCTCATGACGCCTGATCTTCCTTACCGCTGGAAGCTCAGGTTCCTCCCTAGCGCTTCCGGCGCTTAGACTGGATCCTAACTCTCGGTTCGTCCGAAACTAGTTTTGAAGTTTTCTAAACTGTCTTCATCATCTCGCGGTGGACAAACGATTCTGGTTTTTGAGTGTGCCCTTGCAGGCAGAAAATGTCCAGGACGGATCCCAGACTCCACGCATGCCTACTGCCTAGGCTCTCAGACCACGCACCCGCAGGCCCACGAGTTGTGCTGCTCTTTTTGGCCACTGTCCCTGGAGGACCTGGGCTGTTCGATTGAAGCTTGGGCTCCCCAAGAAACGTTACCCGCCGGTAAAATCAAAAGAGGCTTGTTGGGCGGTGTCCGCGGTGGCTGGCTCGGCTGAGTAGCTCGAGCAGTTGATCGCCCTCAAGGAGGAGGAGGTGGCCCAGGCCGCATCTTCCTCCTCCTCGGCCGTGGCATTTATCTCGCTGTCTCTGAGTTCCTCGTATACAGCTTCGTTCAAGGAGCTTTGTCAGTCCCTTTCCATGATGGGGAGGGGCTTGGACATTCTTCTTGGCCCAAGAAGAAGGAGTCGGGCTAAGTCCCACCGTCGGCGTCATGGGAGCCGGGAGAGTCCCTTCCCTCGGACTGCCGACCGCCGACTCGGTGAGGTTGCGGCTCAGCCGCTGGCTTCACGGTGTTCCATCAGGCCAGCCGGCCAAGACTCCCGTCGACGCAGTCGAGATTTTTCTCAACCCGTCGGACGGGCTGTCGACTGTTGAAGCCGACAACCCTCCTTCACCGGCTCCCCTGGTGGAGACCGAGGATCTGCCTGCACCTTTGGGGCCGCAGTCCCCGGATAAAGTGCCCGAGCCGAGGGAAGAGCGGGTGTCCCCCGCCCCTTCCCAGACCTGCCCTCTGTCCCCTCGAAGGTCTCAGTCTCGGACTTCATCTCGGTCAAGCCATTCCCACTGACATCAGTGGTCTTGGTCTCGGTACCGAAGTAAGCAGCGACACCGTTCCTTCTTGTCCTCTTCCTCGGATGAGGAGAGGCTTCAACATAAATTACATCGACGTTACGAGGAACTTATGTGGCAGCAGTTACTGTTGTCCGGGACTAAACCGACTCCAGTTCAGCCACCGGCCATCAAGTGGCTGTCGCCCCGAACGACCGAAGCAACCGCTTTCCCCAGTCGAGATGCCCGTTCCAGAGCCAGTTGTTCGTCCGAAACCGGCTGCTCCACCGATTGTGGTGGAACCTCCGCCTCCACAACCGAAGTCTGGGGCACCGACCAAGGATTCTCGGTCGGGTCACGGCTTTCCCCACAGGTTGTCGGTCACCCTCACTCCCGACCATCCTCTGCAGGTGGAGGGTGGCTCAGGGCCGAGGCAGCTCTTCGCAGACTCTTCGGAATCCGATGACGATTCCTCCCTGTTCTCCAGGCAGGTCGACCTGAGTCCGTCCGTCATTGACGGATAACCCATCGCCCTTCTTGGGTCTGCTTCGACTCATCTCGGAGTCCACCAGGATGCAGTCGAGCTTGGTCCAAACGGGCCAAGTATCCTGACAGAGATACTGGACCGAATGGACTCCCCCACGGAGGCCTTTCCGGTAGCTGAGGCCATTGTTGGCCCAGCCTTGGAGCTTTGGCAGCGGCCTGCTTCCTGTCCTGAATCCTTGGCCAGGATGGCCTGGAAGTATGTGGTCCCTACCGGCTCTTTGCCCAGTTTCTCGGAGCACCCCTCTGCCGAGGGGTTTGTCACCGACAGCGTCCTCCGCCGTTCCGGAAACGCCGACGATAAGCCTCCGACAGAGTCCAAAAGCTGACTTTGCCGGGCAAGGTGTACGCTGCGTCCTCCCTCGGCCTCCGACAGGCCAGCTCAGCCGTGCTGATGGCACACTTCTCCCATGCCCTCATGGGCTCCCTGGATGAGGTTGTCCCTCATCTCCTGGCCGACCTGCAGACCACGGTCCATCAGGTGCGGGACCAGGGTAGGGCGATGGCAAAGCAGCAGCTTCAGACTGCTCTGGACATAGGTGATTCCTGTGCCAGGTGAGTAGCGTCCTCGGTGGCTATGCGTTGCAGGGCGTGGCTGAGGATATCCACCTTCACAGCGGATACCCAGCACAAGTTGGCGGACGTCCCCTTCTTGGGGACTGACCTCTTCGGCTGTGGAGTGGAGGGACACCTCCAGCGGATCGAAAAGTCCAATGCCACTCTGGACTCGGTCACCTCTGCCCAGAGGGACAAAAGCCGCCGTCAACAATAGCATAAGTCCTTTCCTCCTTCGGCCCCTGCAGCACGACTGGCCCAACAGTACCAGCAACAGGGCCAGCAGGCTCGCGCTTGGCATCCCAAACCCAAGCCTGCGGCTTCCTCCAACAGGAAGCAAGGAGGTAAAGGCCCAGAAGGTCCCTTGGCCGGTCCCTCTTCCAAGCCTGCCCAGTGACGGGTTGAGGGGTGCCACCCCCAACCTCGCTAGCCACTCTGCCCCTGTGGGGGGACGGCTCTGCCACTTCCTTTCCCCTGGTCCGCTACATCACCACGGACCGCTGGGTGTTGAGGTGTAGGAAAGGGCCTGCCTCTGGAGTTTGAGCAGGCCCCACCTTCGAGCTGGCCACTCGGGGGCCATGGGGTCGCAGTCGCTGTCGGCCCGCCAGCCGATATTGCCCTGCTCCTCAAAAAAGAGGTGATCAGGAAGGTGACGGATCCTCCTCCAGACCCGGGGTTTTTGTCCAGGTATTTCCGGGTTCCAAAACAGACGGGGGGCTGGCGCCCCTTCCTCGACCTGCACGACCTGAACAGGTTCCTAAGGTGTCAGACCTTCAGGATGGTCACTCTGGCTCAGATAATCCCATCCTTGGAACGAGGCGTGGGGTTCTGTTCCCTGGGCCTCCAGGATGCGTTCTTTCACGTCTCTATCCGTCCGTCTCATCAGAGATTCCTCTGCTTCAGAGCGGAGGAATCCCTTTACGAGTTCCGGGCCATGCCCTTCGCCTCTCTCTAGCTCCCAGGGCTTCACTAAATGCATGGCAGTGGTGACAGCATTCTGCGGCCGGCGGTCCGGGTGCAACTCTACCTGGACGACTGGCTGATAGCAGCCCTCCAGGCGGAGGTGGAGCGTCCAGAGATCTGGCCCTCCAGGTTTGCTCCCAGATTGGCCTCCTCATCAACGAGGCTAAGTCGGAACTGTGTCAAGCTGGTGATACTCTTCATCGGGCAGAGCTCGACTCTCTTCAAGCCAGAGCTTGGCTCCTGGCGGACAGGGCTGAGGTTCTTTCCTCCTTTGCCCAATCATTTCTGGTTGGGCACTCGCGCCTTGCCCGGGACTTCCTGCGCCTCCTGGCAGCCTGTACCAGTGTGGTCCGTTGGGCCCATTGGTACATGCATCCCCTACAATGGGGACTGGCCAGCCAGTGGTCACAACGCTGTGATCCGTTGGACCAGCCCATGACAGTGACCCAGGAGAAGTGGAATGCTCTCCAGTGGTGGACTGTTCCGGCACATCTGCAGGAGGGCATCCCGTTCGTCCGCCCCGAGCCGACGGTCTCTCTGTCGACCAATGCATCTCTGGTGGGTTGGGGTGCCCATCTGGGGAGCACAGAGTGCACGGCCTCTGGTCCTCGAGTTCCGGCGCCATCAGCCTGCTGGAGCTTCGAGCGGTTTGTCTAGCCCTCACCGCCTTCGCTCCATTTCTACGGGGTCAAGTGGTTCAGGTCCAGATGGACAGTAAGACACCATGTACTATCTAAACTGCCAGGGCGGGACGTGCTCCATGCCTCTGTGCAGGGAAGCTCTCCGCATTTGGTCACTCGTGCGCAGCCTGGATGCGGATCTCCTTGCCATTCACGTGGTAGGAGCCTCCAACATTCTGGCCGATGCCCTAAGCCGGATAGGGGCTGCGTCTCACGAGTGGTCTCTCCTGCCGGAGGTAATACAAGATCTGTTCTCCCACTGGGGCACGCCTCATGGATCTGTTTGCCTCCAGGAGAATGCGGTTGAGACTGCCCATGCCCATCCTCAGCAGGGCTCGCTGCAGGATGCCTTTTCGAGGTCAGGACCCAGGTTTTCACGCTTCCATTTCCCTTGATCCACAGGTGCTTCTCAAGGCGAGGAGGGACAAGGCAGGTGATTCCTGGTAGCCCCAGATTGGCCCCGCCATTTCTGGTATCCAGATCTCCTCAGTCTCAGCTCAAGGCTCCAGAGGCGGCTTCCAGCCCGCCCGGACCTGATCTCAGTCAATCAGGGGAAGGTATTCCATCCTAACCTTCAATCCCTGCACCTGACGTCCTGGTTCCTGAGTGTCTAGAGTTCCAGGCCTTGGGTCTTTCCGACGAGGTCCTCAACGTCGTTGAGGCGTCCCGTAAGGAGTCGACCAGGAAATGCTATGCCTTCAAATGGAAGAGATTCTCCATTTGGTGTCGGGGAAGGGCTTGGACCCTTCCTCCTGTCCCTTGGCAAGCATTCTGGACTACCTGTGATCCCTTTCTCAGCAAGGGCTTCGGTCGACGACCCTTAAGGTGCACCTGGCAGCTGTCTCTGCTTACTGGGCATGGGCCGAAGCAGTTGGTGGCGCAGGTGGTCTGGCGTGCTTTTCAAAGGCCTTGATCACATTTCCTCGGTCGTAGAACCTCCACTCCGTGATCTACTGCTGGTATTGGCTAAGCTCATGAGCAAGCCATTCAAACCGATGCACAGGTGCAATATTTCCCACCTGTCATGGAAGACTACCTTTTTGGTGGCTATCATGTCAGCCTGAAGGATGGGAGAGCTCCAGGTGCTTTCCATTGAATCTCCTTATCTGGTCTTCCACAGGGACAAGGTTGTCCTGCGCCCCAACCCGAAGTTCCTTCCGAAGGTGGTGTCTGAGTTTCACCTTAACCAGATGTTGACTCTGCCGGTGTTCTACCACAATCACACCTCGGAGGCTGAATATAGGCTCCATACTTTGGACCCTAGAAGAGTTCTCGCTTATTATAAGGAGCGGACGGCTGAAGTTCGGGGAGAGGATTGCCAGCTGTTTGTCACCTACGCTGACGCCGCACCTGGCAGACCTGCAGCCAAGCGGACGATAAGCAGGTGGGTCACCTCCTGCATAGATCTCTTCTATAGGTTGACGGGCATGGAGCCTCCCAGAGGGATAAGAGCTCATTCTACCCACCATATCACTGCATCGGTAGCTGCTTCCAGGGATATCCCTGTCCAGGATTTCTGCAGGGCTGCTACCTGGAAGTTGGCACATACCTTTATTACCCACTACCACATCGACCTTGAGTCACGCCGGGATGCTAGTTTTGGGGCCTCGGTTCTCCAGTCTCTCTTCCCTAAGCAGGGGATGTGCGCCTTGCCTCCCTCCTCCTGGAGAACTGCTAGGAGTCTGCCAGACAGTGTGGATGAACAACATATCCATGTCCCTAGAAATACAGGTTGCTCACCTGTACAGAAGTTCTAGGAATGGCATGATGTTGTTCATCCACACCCACCCACTTCCACCTCCCAAGCCGACGCATTGCAACCCGGGTTTCCAGCGTGAAAAGTTAGATCTGGAGCGTTATGGGCAGAGCCAAGAGTTTGAATTCGGTGGAGATTAGCTGAGACTTTTCCGCAGAGTTTAGCAGTAGGATCCTTAGCGTAGTGATGAACAACATATACCATTCCCAGAACTCCTGTTACAGGTGAGTAACCTGTATTTACAGTGAATAACCAGTGTTCTAGGGACATGGATATATTGTTCATCCACACTGTCTGGCAGGTTCCTTGCCGCTTTTAAATCTTTGCCGGAAGGTCTTCGTTGGCTTCTCCCACCCACCCGGTGGTAAAATCTCGGCCCGCCTCATGACGCCAGATCTTCCTTACAGCTTGGAAGCTCAGGTTCCTTCCTTAATGCTCTGTGTATAGACTGGATCCTAATTCTTCGGTTCGCCCGAAAATAGTTATAAAATTCTCAAGACTTCGGTCAAATTCCTCCCTCGTGGCTGCGATGGACAATTCGACTCCCGGATTTCGGCAGTGCCCATGCGGGCAGAAGATATCCAGGATGGACCCGCACTCCACGTGCGTCTACTGCCTTGGCTTTGATCACCACCCGCAGGCCTGCGAGTTATGTAGCTCGTTTTCGGCCAATGTCCTTGAGGACCGCGCTGCCCGGTTACAGCTTGGGCGCCCCGAGAAGCGCTACCCGCTGGTGAAGTCCAAGGAGGCCTGTTGGGCGGTATCCGCGGCGACTGGCTCGGCTGAGCAACTCGAGCAGATGATCGCCTTCGAGGAGGAGGCAGCCCAGGCCGCATCCTCATCTTCCTCGGTCGCGGCATTTATCCTGCTCTCTCTGGGATCCTCATACACAGCTTCTTTTAAGGAGCTTTACCAATCCCTTTCCACGAAGGGAGAGGGGCCATTGGGACACTCTTCTCGGTCGAAAAAGAAAGACTGAAGGGTAAGTCCCATCGTCGATTCAATGGGGCGGGGAGACGCCCCTTCCTGGATAGTTGACACTCGACTTTGGTGGGGTTGCAGCTAAGCTGCTGGCTTCCTGTGTCCTGTCAGGTCCAGCGGCGAGACACACCTGTCCAGCAGCGGTCGAATTTTTCTCGAGCCCAGACCTGGGCGGCTTCTAATAACCCTTCTTCACGGTTACCCGTGGAAACCGAGGACTTGCCTGTGTCTCCTGTGCCGAGGGAGGAACAGGTGTCCCCTGCTCCCTCCCAGACCAGCCCTCGGAAACACCGAGGGTCTCGGTCTCGGACCTCGTCTCAGTCCAGCCGATCCCGCCGACATCGGCGGTCTCGGCACCGAGGTAAGTGGCGGCGCCACTCGTCCTCGCCTTCCTCCTCGGAAGAGGAGAGGCTTCAGCGCGAATTGTGTTGATGCTACGAGGTCTTAATGTGGCAGCAGCTCCTTTTATCCTGGAACAAGCCAACACCGTCGCCTTCCCCGGCCATTAAGTGGCTGTCACCCGAAAGGCCGAAACAACCCCTCACAGTGGTCGAGGTACCCAAGCCTGGGCCAGTTGTTTGGCCGAAACCAGCTGCCCCACCGATTGTGGTGGAACCTCTGCCTCCACAACCGAAATCAGGGGCTCCAACTAAGGACTCTCGGTCGGGTCAGGGTCTGTCCCACTGGTTGTCGGTCACCCTCACTCCCGACCGTCCTCGGCAGGTGGAGGGTGTCTCAGGCCCCAGGCAGCTCTTCGCAGACTCCTTGGAGTCTGACGACGACTCCTCCCTGTTTTCCAGGCCCCTTGACCTGGAGTCCTCCGGGGGGCAGTCGATGGATGAGAGCCCATCGTCGTTCATGGGTCTGCTTCGGCTCATCTCTGAGTCCACCGGGATGCAGCTCGAGCCCGTATCCAAGCGGGCCAAGTATCCCCTCACGGAGATACTGGACCGAGGGGATTCACCCACTGAGGCATTTCTGGTGGCTGAAGCCATTGTTGGCCCAGACTTGGAGCTTTGGCAGCGTCCGGCTTCCTGTCCTGCACCTTTGGTCAGGATGGCTAGGAAGTATGCAGTCCCTACCGGCTCTTTGTCCGGTTTTTCGGAGCACCCCCCTGCGGAGGGTTGGTCACCGATAGTGTTTTCCGGTGTTCCGGGAATGCTAGGGATGTGGATAAGCCCCCCCCGACAAGGAGTCCAAAAAGCTGGACTATGCCGGGTGCAAGGTGTATGCTGCGTCCTCCCTAGGCCTCCGTCAGGCCAGCTCGGCCATGCTGATGGCACACTTCTCCCACACCCTCATGGGCTCCCTGGATGAGGTGATCCCTCATCTCCCGGCCGACCTGCAGACCACGGTCAAGCAAGTGCGGGATCAGGGAAGGGCGGTGGTGAAACAGCAGCTCCAAACTGCTCTAGACATTGGAGACTCTTGTGCCCGTTCAGTAGCGGCCGCGGTGGCCATGCGCCGCAGAGCATGGCTGAGGATATCCTCCTTCACCGTGGATACCCAGCACAAATTGGCCGACGTCCCCTTCTTGGGGACTGACCTGTTCGGCCCTGGAGTGGAAGGCCACTTCCAGCGGATCGAAAAGTCCAACGCTACCCTGGACTCGGTCACCTCCGCCCAGAAGGACAAGGGCCGTCTTCAGCAACATAAGTCCTTTCGCCCTTCTGCGCCTGCGGCACGTCCGGCCCAGCAACACCAGCATCAGGGCCAGCAGGCTCGCACTTGGCACCCCAAAGCCAAGCCTGCGGCTTCCTCTAATAGGAAGCAGGGAGGAAAAGGCCCAAGAGGTCCCTCGGCCGGACCCTCCAACAAGCCTGCCCAGTGACAAGTTGAGGGGTGCCGCCCCCAGCCTCGTCACTCTCCCCTGAGTTCCCCTCGTGGGGGGACAGCTCCGCCACTTCCCTTCCACCTGGTCTGCTATCACCATGGACTGCTGGGTGTTGGAGGTGGTAGGAAAGGGCCTGCCTCTCGAGTTCGAGCAGGCCCCGCCCTTCGAGCCGTCACCTCGCGGTGGGGCTACGGGGTCCGCAGCCTCCCTGTCGGCTCGTCGATCCGATATTGCCCTGCTCCTCGAAAAGGAGGTGATCAGGAAGGTGGCAGACCCTCCACCAGACCCGGGGTTTGTTTCCAGGTACTTCCTGGTCCCGAAACGGACTGGGGGCTAGCGCCCCATTCTAGACCTGCATGACCTGAACAGGTTCCTAAGGTCTCGAACCTTCAGGATGGTCACTCTGGCTCAGATCATTCCATCCTTGGAACGGGGCATGTGGTTCTGTTCTCTGGACCTCCAGGACGCGTTCTTTCACGTCCCATTCGTCCGTCCCACCAGAGATTCCTCCGCTTCAGGGCAGAGATCCTCTCTGAGTTCCGGGCCATGCCCTTCGGCCTTTCTCTAGCTCCCAGGGTCTTCATCAAATGCATGGCAGTGGTGACAGCATTCCTGGCGGCGGAAGGGTCCGGGTGTACCCTACCTGGACGACTGGCTGATTGCAGCCTCCTCCAGAATGGAGGTGGAGCGGTCCAGGATCTGGCCTCAGGTTTGCTCTCAGGTTGGCCTCCTTATCATGACGCCAGTTGGAACTTCGTGTCAAAGCAGGTGATACATTTCGTCAGACGAGCTCGACTCTCTGAGCCAAACACGGCTCGGTAGACGAGGGCGAGTCTTTCCTCCTTTGCCCAGTCATTTCAGGTTGGGCAATTGCACCCTGCCGGGACTTCTGCACCTCCTGGGCTCATGGCGGTCTGCACCAGCGTGGTCCGTTGGGCCCATTGGTACATGCGTCCCCTACAATGGGGACTGGCCAGCCAGTGGTCACAGCACTCCGATCCTTTGGATCAGCTAGTGACAGTGACCCAGGGGATGTGGAACACCCTCCAGTGGTGGATCATTCCAGCTCATCTGCAGGAGGGCATTCCGTTTGTCCGCCCTGAGCCGACGGTCTCTGTATCGACCGATGCCTCTCTGATGGGTTGTGGTGCCTGTCTGGGGGAGCACAGAGCACATGGCCTCTGGTCACCTCGGGAGTCCCGATGCCACATCAACCTGCTGGAGCTTCGAGCGGTTCATCTAGCCCTCACCGCCTTCGCTCCGTTTGTATGGGGTCAAGTGGTTCAGGTCCAGACGGACAGTACCATGACCGTGTACTACCTAAACCGCCAGGGTGGGACGCGCTCCATGCCTCTGTGCAGGAAAGCTCTCTGCATTTGGTCCCTCGTGCGCAGCCTGGAGGCGGATTTCCTTGCCATCCACGTGGCAGGAGCCTCCAATATTCTGGCCGATGCCCCGTGCCGGATAGGGGCTTGTCCCACTCGTGGTCTCTCCTGCCGGAGGTAGTACAAGATCTGTTCTCCCACTGAGGCATGCCTCAGGTGGACCGGTTTGCCTCCAGGGAGAATGCGAAGCTGAGACTGTTTCATACCCGCCCACCTCAGCAGGGCTCGCTGCAGGGGGATGCCTTCTCAAGGCCATGGACCCCGGGCCTCTTCTGCGTCTTTCCCCCATTTCCCTTGATCCACAAGGTGCATTTCAAGGCGAGGAGGGACAAGGCGCAGGTGATTCTGGTAGCCCCAGACTGGCCCCACCATTTCTGGTATCCAGATCTCCTCAGTCTCAGCTCCAGGCTCCCAGGGCGGCTTCCAGTCCGCCCAGACCTGATCTCAGTCAATCAGGGGAAGGTATTCCATCCGGACCTTCAATCCCTGCACCTGACGGCCTGGTTCCTGAGCGGCTGAAGTTCCAGGCCTTGGGTCTTTCTGACGAGGTCCTCAGCGTTGTTGAGGCGTCCTGTAAGGATTCGACCAGGAAATGCTACGCCTTTAAATGGAAGAGATTCTCCATTTGGTGTCAGGGCAAGGGCCTGGACCCTTCCTCCTGTTCCTTGGCAAGCATTCTGGACTACCTGTGGTCCCTTTCTCAGCAGGGGCTTCGGTCGACGACCCACAATGTGCACCTGGCAGCCATCTTTGCTTGCCAGGAGCGGGCTAGGAAGCAGTCAGTGGTGCAGAAGAAGGTGGTCGGGTGCTTTTTCAAAGGCTTTGATCACATATCCCCTCCGGTCCGAGAAACTCCACCTCCGTAGGATCTACTGCTGGTATTGGCTAAGCTCATGGGCAAGCCATTCGAACTGATGCACAGGTGTGACATCTCTCACCTGTCGTGGAAGACCGCCTTCTTGGTGGCTATCACGTCAGCCAGAAGGCTGGGAGAGCTCAAGGCGCTTTCCATCGAGTCTCCTTATCTGGTCTTCCACAGGGACAAGGTTGTCCTGTGCCCCACCCGAAATTCCTTCCGAAGGTGGTGTCGGAGTTTCACCTTATCCAGGTATTGACTCTGCCGGTGTTCTACCCCAATCACACCTCGGAAGCCGAATATAGACTTCATACTTTGGACCCTAGAAGAGCGCTCGCTTATTATAAGGAGCGGACGGCTGAAGTTCAGGGAGAGGTTCGCCAGCTGTTTGTCACCTACGCTGAAGCCGCACCTGGCAGACCTGCAGCCAAGCGGACGATAGGCAGGTGGGTCACATCCTGCATAGATCTCTGCTATAGGCTGGCAGGCAGGGAGCCTCCCTGAGGGATAAGAGCTCATTCTACCCACCATACCACTGCATCTGTGGCTGCTTCCAGGGACGTCCCTATCCAGGAAATCTGCAGGGCTGCTACCTGGAAGTCAGCACACACCTTCATTACCCACTACCACATTGACCTTAAGTCATGCCAGGATGCTGGTTTTGGGGCCTCGGTTCTCCAGTCATTATTCCCTAAGTAGGGGATGTGCATCTTGCCTCCTTCCTCCCGGAGAACTGCTAGGAGTCTGCCAGACAGTGTGGATGAACAACATATCCATGTCCCTAGAAATACAGGGTACTCACCTGTAACAGGAGTTCTAGGCATGGTATATGTTGTTCATCCACACAACCCACCCAGCCTCCCCGGCTTCGATGCACAACCTGGCTTCCAGCGGGCCAGTGACCTAACGGTGGTACTGGATCTATCGAGTTTGTCGGGTGAATGCACAAGTCCAGAGGATCTTGTATTAGCCTATAATAAGGCTGTGGGAGATGCTCTGGACAAAATTGCTCCTGTTCGTGTTCGGCTTCTTGCCCTCCATCCAAGGAGCCGCTGGTTTGATGGCTCCTTGAAGGAATTAAGGCGAGTTGGCCGAAGGCTGGAGAGAGCCTGGTGGAAGTCGGGCCTTGATGCTGACAGGCTTAGGTTGATGGCACATTATGATAGCTATCAATCAGAAATCACTCGTGAGAAGGCAGTATTCCTGTCCGAGAGATTTCTGCTGTACAAAATCGACCGGCTCAGCTTTTTCGGACCGTGGACAGATTGTGCAATCCAGTCTGTCTTCAGCCCAGATAAGCCTTTTCTCAGCTAAGATGTGAGGAGTTTGCTCGTTTTTTTGCAGATAAGATTGCCAGCATCAGGTCCGGCATCGGTCCGACCTCTCCTATGGGGGATTGCGGTGGTCGACTAGAAGTGGCATGTCCTCAGTCTGTCTGGTTAGATTTTCGCCGGCCGGAGTTCGGGGACATTGTGAAGATCATCCAAACAATGCGACCAACTAGTTGTAGTTTGGATCTGGGCCCTACACCTCTTTTAGTAGGATGTGTAGAAGTTATCTGCCCAATCCTTGCTGACATTGTCTGGAAATCTTTGGAGAGGAGGGTCTTTCCTGACCCCCTTAAGGAGGCAGTTGTTCGACCACTCTTTAAAAAATCCTCCTTGGATCCAGATTGTCTAGCTAACTACCGGCCTATCTCTTAACCTGCCATTTGTTGATAAGGTTATTGAAAGGGCAGTTGCGTTGCAATTGGATGATCATCTTATAACTCACAATGTCTATGATACTCTCCAGTCTGGCTTTAGGAAAAGGCATAGCACAGAGACTGCCCTTGTCTGGGTATTGAGCGACCTCCTTATGGCTAGAGATCGAAAGGCATGTACCATTCTGGTCCTTCTCGATCTCTCTGCTGCATTTGACACTGTAGACCATGGAGTGCTATTGGAGCGCCTGCGGGTCTTTTGTGGGCTGTCTGGTACAGTCCTCAAATGGTTTTGTTCCTACCTCACGGACAGGTCTCAGAGAGTTGTCAGTGGAATTTATTCCTCTGGCACTCACTCCCTGCCTTGTGGGGTACTACAGGGCTCCATTTTAGCTCCCATGTTGTTTGCAGTCTATATGCTGCCATTGGGAGAAATCATCAGGCGATACAGTCTGAGCTTCCACTGCTATGCAGATGATACTCAGCTGTATCTGTTCTTTCTCCCTGGTCAGGGTGATGCACTCTCTGTATTAAATAACTGCCTTGCAGAGATCAGACTTTGGATGAGTTCCAGCTAGCTGAGACTCAATCCGGATAAGACTGAGGTATTGGTTGTGGATCCAGGTCGTCCGGGGGTGGGTTTGGGAGCTGGACAACCATCAGGTCTGTTACTTGGTGGTATACCGCTCTCTACCTCTGATCAGGTGCGAAATCTGGGCGTTATTTTTGACGATGGTCTGACCCTAAAATCTCAGGTGTCAGCTGTCGTCAAATCCTCTTTTTACCATCTGAGGAATATCGCCAGGGTGAAACATCTGGTTCCTCCGGGGGATCTTCCAACATTGGTCCGCGCCTTTGTCACTACTCGTCTGGACTACTGCAACTCCCTCTACCTAGGGCTACCAGGGGTTGATATCCGCCGCCTCCAGCTGGTGCAGAACGCGGCAGCCAGGCTTTTGACTGGGACTTCTAGAACCAGTCACATTACGCCTGTGCTCTGCGAACTGCACTGGCTGCCTGTCTGGTGGTGGATCACCTTTAAGGTTGGTTTACTAACTTTTAAAGCTCTACATGATCAGGGACCCGGTTACCTGAAAGATCTTCTGATTCCTTACTCCGTTCCGTCAACGTGGGTTTGCTGGAGATTCCCAGGGTTCGATTAAAGACATCAGGATCTCGTGCTTTTGCTTTTTCAGCACCAACCCTGTGGAATTCTCTACCTCGTTGGTTGAGAGAATGCCCAACCGTCGATAGTTTTAAGGTTGCTTTAAAAACATATTTATTTAATTTAGCATATTCTAGTTAGTCATGGCTGACATTTTTAAATGTATGGAATTTTTATTACTCTGTATATGTTTTTGTACAGCGCCTTGCATCTGAAAGGCGCTATATAAATAAAGTTGGATTGGATTGGGCTAGATCTGGTGTCATTGGTGGAGCTCAGAGTTTTACCACCCGGGTGGGTGGGAGGAGCCAGCTTGAAGACCTTCCAGCAAGATTTAAAGCAGCAAGGAACCTGCCAGACAGTGTGGATGAACAACATATACCATTCCTAGAACTCCTGTTACAGGTGCGTAACCTGTATTTTTTTTTTTCCACCTCTCCATATCTGAACTCAGCCTACGCAACAAAGGTTCATGATTATATTTGAACAGCTACGAGGCATCTTCGGTCAAATTCATCCCCAGATACTTTAAGTATGGTAAATTCCACCAAAAAGGATATGCCCTTCTAACCGTCTCTGAAGAGGTAAAATTTAAGCAGAACACCTCTGTTTTTGTTAAGTTAACTTTATATCTCGCCATGGCACCAAACCTATCCAGCAGACGCCACAACGGAGGCAGCCAGTCCTCCAGGGAAGATAAATACACTAACAGATCACTGATGTGTAACGCCAACTTGTGGAGTGTCTCCCCCCACCCCAACCACTCCTGCAACAGCATCATCCTGCTGGATGGCCTGCACCAAAGGCTCCAAACAGATAACGGGGGACAAAGGGCACCCCTGTCATGTGCCTCGCAATAAGGAAATAGGATCTGAAATAGATCCGTTTATCTTGACATATGCTGTAGGGTCATCATATATGCGCATAATGAGCTGCTGAAAGCCATCTGAAAAACCCATGGTCCCCAAGGCAACCATCAAGAAGGGCCATGCCACCCGGATGAAGGCCTTCTCCGCATCCAGGCCCAGTAGCAAAAACTGAGCCCTCAACCGGGTGGCATGGCCTGAGAGGTGAAAAGTCCTTTTATTTATTTAGTTTTTGTTGACCGGGTAAGTGCACTTGACAAATTCTGCCTATTTTCAGGCACAACCTAGGGAAGGGGGATACAGATGAATGCCAACTGACTTTGAACCAGATTAAGCTGTTAGTGGTAAATCCTGCGTTTGTCTGGAGGGGCAAACCCACACTGGTCTGCATTAATCAAATGAGGTAATATACCCTCCAGCCACCTCACCAGGAACCACTGCAAAAAGTTTGTAACCAATATTTAGGACCGAAATGGGCCTGTATGATGAACATGATGTCAGGACCTTTCCTGGTTTAGGAATGCTGGAAATAGTGGCGAAGCACCAAGAGGGGGGAATTGGGTCTCAGTCCAAAATTGCTTGGCAAGCCCTTAGCAGGGGTGGTGACAACACATCTCTAAAAGTTTCATAAAATTCCCCGAGTATATCCGTCAAAGCCAGGACTTCTACTGGATTTCAAGTTCTGGATAAGCTGCCTCCACCTCCAGCCCTGAAATGGGCACCTGAAGTTGAGCCTCTTGTGCTGGAGAGAGTCTAGAGAGCTGCAGGGAGTTCAGAAAAGCCTGGGCATCTTGGGGTTAAAAGATGTAGTCGGGGGAGGTAGAGCCTCTTATAAAAAGTCCTAAAGATCTCCCTAATCTGTGAGCGTACAGTTGTCAATTTACCCAGCGCTGGTGACTGACTTTGAGTGATAGTACATTGAGCCACCTTATGCCTCATTCGGTGAGCCAATATACGTGTAGCTCGGGGGTCCCCCCCATGTAATACCGTTGTTTACAGTATTGGAGGACCTGTTCAGTTTTAAGGTCTAGCAGATGCTGAACTTGTCACGTGGCTTCCAGTAAAGGGAGTCTTTTATCGTCCCCTTCTGCATGCTGTTTCTGAAGCTCCTTAAGCTGCCCCTGTAAGGCCTCCAACCTAGCTGCCTGGGTCTTTTTATAATACGGAGCATATTTCAGGATCTCCCCTCACAATACTGCCTTTAATGTGTCCCAAAGAACCCCCAGACTAACATTCTCCCCAGCATTATCGGTAAGGATCTGTGGGATACATTTTGACCTTGTCCTGGAAGTCGGGTATATTCAACAAAAAAGTGTTGAAGCGCCACAGTGTACTTAGTCTATCCATATTCCAGTCCATGGTCAAAATCACCAGCGAGTGGTCTGATGGGGGAAACGGGAGCATTTTATAGTCAGTCCCTCATTTTGTGTGCGTGTTCTCCAGAGGTATGACATAAATCTATTCTTGTATAAATTTTATTTGGGGCCAAATAATGTGAATGTGCTCTGAGAGCGGGATATAAATAATGCCAAGCATCTACCCACCTGGCCTCCTTAATATATGTAGATGTCGCTCTGAGCAGTAGATTTTCTAGGGGGTCTAGGGTTAGTGGAGTCCTTAATATCATAGATCATATTATGATCCCCACTCACTATTAAGATACCCCTCTGATGTTCGGAAATTATTTGCTTAAGGGATCTGTGTCCACCCCAGATCCTGTGTGGGGGGGGGGGCATACAGTCTGGCCTGAGTAAGTAAGGAACCCTCAAATGTACCCATGGCAATTGAAAAGCAACCCTCTGGATCTGAATAAGTAGACGTAGAGTGAAACTTGGTGGAGCGGATTATCAATATAGCTGTCCCCCGTCTCTCCCCCCCCCCCCTTATATGATGACGCCACCACCTGAGCATAACAATTTTTGATGTTCCACTCTATCTAAATGCATCTCTTGCATTAGTACAAAGGAGGGGCAATGTTTCTTAAGGAGGGAGAGAACCTTATATCGTTTTACAGGGTTATTCAACCCGTTCACATTTTGAGAACAGATTTTAATTTTCGGTGGTGGAGCCATAGCATAACATAAGGGGAAAATAGAGCACAGAAATACCTGGAGCACTAAATTCTCATGACACCCCAATAGCAGGCAAGATGTCCCCTCAGTGCCGCCTTCTAAACATCTCATTTTAATATCAAATGAAATATACCACATTTTCACCTTCCCATCAGGAATACAGATAAAGCAACTGTACAAAGCAGCACCCCGTCGTCCTTTGACCACCTTTAAATGGCTGAAACTGTGATCGTCCGACTTAAGAAGTGTTTCAAATAGATAAAGCCAAACAGAACTGTCTACAAAACACAATACAAACATATAGAACGCAAGAAACTGTGCTTCCAAGGGAGAGGGGCATACTCGTTAGCCCTTTCTGTGGCTGCGTAAGTCCCCAGGAAACCTGGGGGGCTCAGCTGGGAGGCAGGTTAGCTATGGCCAGCACCTTACCTCTCTGGTCAAAGATGTCCATTGACCTTAATAATGGCCAGGCTGTAAAAAGCAGAAAAATACGGAGCCAAAGCCTACAAAAGCTAGGTAGGCACAAAATCATGGGACCGCAAGAAAAAAAGAATAGCCCAATCTTACTGCCCGGGCATTAAGAATTAAAAAGAACGTTATAGACCCCAATAGCGCTCATCAAAAATTATATTCAGGATATCATATTTCTATAATAGTAGCAAAAACCCTTGCTTGAAAGAACACTACTTTAAGTCCTTAAATTTAAATAAAGCTATAGAACTATGAATTTATGTAACAAAAATAGGATTAGAACTCCCCCTGCTGGAATATGAAAGAAAATTAAGCGGCATCAATATTCATCTCTTAGGTCCTGATGCCTACTAAAAGTAAAAACGTTTGACAACCGATCATTAATGGAGCCTGGGCTAAAAACAGTTCCAATACAATGGAAAATTCCATTGCCGATGGTCTTCTCAGCTGGACAGAGGGAAAGAAAGAGGAACAGTCCAGGCATAAAAGTCCATAATAATGCCCTCAAGAAAGAATGCAGGAGGCATATCATAAATGGGACCCTTAGGATCATTCCGGCAGACAGTGCCAGGTATTATGTACATTAAATAATGCAATGGGTCCATAGGCTTATTTGACAAAACGAGGATGAGGGCTTCTCCCGCTAGGAAAGAAAATTAAGAGGCACCAGTATTAACCCCAGAAGTCCCACTGTATGTTTAAATTAAAATGTCCAGCAGCCATTTATTAAATTAGCCTGGAGTTGATAAAGTCGCCAAACAAAGAGAAGTTCAGACACCAGTAATCTTCTTGGCGAGGTAAGGAAAAATGAAACAATCCAGGAGATAAAGTACATAACAGTGCCTTCATGTAAATTTAATTTAAGACGTAAGTTATACGTGGGTCTTGTAAAAGGAGCAAACAAGCAGTAACAAATAAAATGTACCTCTATCCCGCTGAAGTTTACAGATTAACACCAAAGACTGTGGCGGAGTCGCAAGACCTGGTGGCTAACACTATGAAGAGAGATCATTTAAACCTGGATACTCAGCTTCAGGTCAGACCATTTTGTGCAGCATTTTTAACTGTGGAGGTAGCTGAGGTCAGAAATGTTCTCAGGAGCTTCTTGATATCTTGCAGGGTGGTCAGAGCCAAAAGCGTTTAGTAGTAAAATATTTTTATTCAATGAAAAATCGTATGAATAAGGGATTAAATCGACTGAGTAAAATTCATTTTCAGTGAGGTCTCCAATAGTATACAAATGTTTCCCCACGGCCTGGGAATTATGCTTTATAGCAGGCTGCCACTGGGATCTCTGAAGGCGCGCAGATAATTCCTCCTCCCCCTGTAGAGATGTAAGCCAGCCACGTTCCTCTAAGGCTTTTGTCACATCCTCAGAAGTAGAATACAATTCTGTACCTATGGACCAAAAAAATTGGCAACCTTGCGGAGTATGGCATCTGGAAACGAACTTCATGTGACTGCAGAACCCTGATGATAGGCATATAAGTGAGTCTTTGCTGAAGGATGGCCAGAGGGTAATCGTGATTGAATAGAAGTTGAGTACCATTACATTCCACGTTTTTCTGCTGCCAGGTGTGTCACTGAAATTAGAGAACTTTATGACCACTGATCTGAGGCGCGCTTTCGGATCCACTGGTTCAGGGGTTAATGCCTGATGCGCCCTTTCGATCTGAAAATGAAAAGGAGGAGATCAAGCACATGTTCCAGGAGGTCTTGTATAAAGTCATTCATGGACCCGGTTTCTGAGTCCTTCGGCAGACCAAGTATTCTTAGATTATGGCGCCGGGACCGGGATTCCAGGTTGAGGCACTTGGATTGCAAGGCTTCCTGTTGGTTCACTAAATAATCTATTGCGGCATGAAGTTCTTGTAAGCCATCTTCTGCTTTCTTGACTCTGTCTTCTGCTGCCTGCAGTCTTGTCTTGACAGCAGTAAGTTTTGTGTTTGAGTCTCTTAAATTCCAGCTGTGTTTCTGATCTAAATTTTTTTATTTCGGAAAGCAGGGTTTCAAAGCAAGATCTAGTTAGCTTTTCCAATTCGGCCTCCGTGTCCATGTCTGGGCCTACCTGGCTAATTGATGAGTCACCTCCACTGTGCAGGGAGCTAGAAGGGCTTGATCCACCAACATCCAAGCAATTCTATCATTGCCGAGAACAGGATCTCGCATGTTTATCTCTTCCATTGTGTTTAGATGCCATTCTAAGAAGTATTAACTGGTTGTAAGCTGTGTGGAAAAGGTTTTTATTCCAGGCAGTGCAAGAGCTCCATGATCAGCCTGCCATTTGGGCGGTGACGTCACCAGAAATCCCATTTAGCTTATATTTAATTAATTTTCTGTATTTATTGTCTCCCCTCATTCTTTATTCCTGAGGACATTTGCAAGAATCCAGGAAGTTTAAATCTCAGACTTCATCTCATCCTCCTGTTCTCCCTATGCTGAAGTCATAACCCGCAGTTTATGACATCAGTCCATTCCTGTGGAAAAGCTGTAATTACGATCTCACAAACTGAGGTTTATGACTTCAGTTGAGGGAAAAGCTGGAGGTGTAGATAATGGCTGTGTCAGCACAAAGATCCTATTTTAATGCAAATGTACTAAATACTGGAGAATGAGAGGAGTGAAGAGTAATGCAAGATAAGCTCAATTGTTGGAATGTTAAATTTAAAAAGTTCTCTTTTGGATATTGGAAAATAATGTTAATGAATGAGGGTGGCCTGAGAGACTGTGTAGCCAGGTAATGTGGGGGATGGGAGGAGTTCATTGTGGGACCAGGAGAGTAGGTATAGAATAGAAATAAGCAAACTCCATAAATAGGGCTGTACGTTTGTCATGGAAAACTCTGGAGAAAATTGTGCCATTTTCATTGTCAAAATAACAGAAATCATGGACATCATAGAAAAGTCTTGAAAATTAGGTCATGGATCCATTGTGTATTAAAGAGAGTTAATCTCTGTTTTTGCATATTTTATACAAGCATATCAGCAAAGATTTGAATATTTAAAAAAAGTCTTTGTTAGGCTCGTCCAGTAGCAGGAGGCAGCTGCCATGTAGGAAACCAGGGCTCACATGCAAGCTCCAAAACCTCTCACTGAGGCCGACTGGGGACCAAGCATGTTAAGGTGGTGAGGCACAAAACTATGGATCTTTCGTTTCCAAATACCAACATCTAAGGTGTTTCATGAAAAAATTCTAAAAATCCTGTTTTCCTGGAGAATGCCAAAAATCATGGAGTTTTCATAAAAATGGGAACACTCATGGAATCCATGACTCCCATGACAGAGGTACAGACCTGGGTGCATGGCTAGCCAGAGCCAAGATGGCCACTCAAAGCTAAACCTTGGTCTCATTAGAAATAGTATCCCCCGCCATCCGCGTAATACTGTGAAACAAAGAACATCTCTTGCCTAAATTGAGTCCGTAACATGCGCTTCAAAATGATCCTTTTTTTGTTGTGTTTGGCACTCCTGTTCTCGGGTTTCTGACAAGTAATTTTTCACCTCCGATGAAACCTCAGCCTAACTGTAATCCATCGAGTAGCCCTCGCGACAATTTTCACACACTGCCTCTTCCAGCCTCAATAATATTGCCTCCTCCAGACACTCAGTGACGGATACCATGAAGTTAGCACACACATCTGCTATGCTGTCACTAATACTGAAGGATACTGCTGAACTGAAAGCAACAGCTGTGACCTCGCAGTTCTTCGGAGCAGAGTCACTACAGCTGAATGGCGCATACAGTGCTTAAAGGAAGCCTGCAGCAACAATCAGGCACATCTGAGGACTGTGATCACCACATTAACTATCTCCTTACAAAGATTGATGACGTGGAGAACAGAGTCCAAAGAAATCGTGTCAGGCTTGTGGGGTTTCCAGAAGGGGCTGAGGACCTCAATGTAATGGTGTTCCTACAAAAGACTATACCTTCGGTATTAAATGCTCTTCACTATCCACCACTCCAGCTTGAAAGGGTACATCACTTCCTGGCTTCTAAGCCTCAACCAGGGGAATGATCAAGGCCCGTACTGTGCAATTTCGTTAGATACCCTGTTAAAGAGAATTTGCTGCCACGCGCCCTCGCCAGGGAACGAGGTCCTTTAAAATGGAAAGGCGATGCAGCTGACCCAGTGGCACGGAGGGCTGAAGCACTGAGTGTCTTACCTTTCCCACGCAGGTGACCTGAGTTTGGAAATGAGCTGAAGTTGCTGGGGGGGGGAGCTTGAAGAGGATCGAGTGGCCTCCAGGCAGCTCTTCTGTCCTCTCCTTTCCCGGACTGGGGTGCCGAGCCTTCCTGGCTCTTGGCTGCCACCAGGTGGAGGCCTGGTGGTAGCGTCAATGCATGGGAATCTGACATAAGTTGGGTTGGGTGGAAGAGGCCACAGTTCCGGAGTGCATGCACACCTCCACGTCCATGTTTCCTGCATGTTGCTACAGCACCGGGACCTGGGTGAAAACTGAGAAAGACAAGGGTGGCAAAGGCTCCATGAGGTCTTGCCCGAGGCACTGCAACCCACCTTGCAACCTCTGATCTAAGCAGGTGATTCTGGATGTGAGGTTCCGGGTGGTGTGATGCCACCCTCAGGCCCTGCTGCATGTGGTGGCAGTCTGCGGGGGAACCCATTCCCAGACTGAAGAGGGAGAGATAAGAGATGGTTGATGGCACCCGAGTATTAGGCTGATAGCTGCCTGGTCTGACTAAGGAGGATAAAACCTTTATTTTAAAAAATAAAAAAAGGGCAAAAGCCACATAATACAAGTATTTTATGACTCCTTGGCTGGCCTTTTTAAGCAAGGCATAAAATAAGCGGATTTGCATTGAAATGTGCGACCCAAGAACTGCCAGTTTCAAGTCGACTTCTGTTTTGATTAGCTGCAGTTGTGCAGATTAACTTCCCAGGCTGAGCTGGGTTCCTTTTGCCCCCAGAAGATTGTTCACCTGTGAGCTGATCTGGATCCGGATTCCCAGCCCCATATCAGCTCCACCTACCCTTCTCCCCTATAACAGCTGATTGTATTTTTGTCTGCTGTATGTCCCCTCCCACCCAAGCCCCCAGTCTTGCTACTCACGATAGTAGCCTGTGTTCAGTAATGCTCATCCCCTCATTATCAGGCAACAGGCAGAGTCTGCCTCATTGCATGTGGTGCAGGTGAACGTATACGGCAGGAATAACATATAGCAACATTAACACTTTGAAAGCCCAGTAGGATGGAGCATTGCAGGAGTACAGCTTTCAACTTTGAGGTATTTGGGGTCTTTACAGAGTAATAAGGCCAGGTTTGGGCATCAAACATGTTAGCTTGTGGTACATTGCTTTTGGTCAGTGTGCTAGGTAGCATGGGTTTAGCGAGTTGTGCTGATTTAGCATTGGTGTTGTGGGAACAGAACAGCAATTACTAAATTCACTTTGCTGGAGTCAGATAAACAAGTTGGGCCGGAGCCGATAGGGCTGTGATGAGCTGCCAAGTGAGCAAAGTTACATGTGTGTGTAGAAATTATTGAACGCCCGGGTGTAACTTACCCATTTTTTGGAGGTGTTGCACCAAATTTTCAATGTGGCCTTTTGGGGACCCCTTATCATGAAGAGTGCCAGTGTCATCTTGCTCACTTGTCCCGAGAGGTGATTTTGTAGAGTGACTGCGCCATTCTGTGCCACAGGTTCGAAAGCACGTTTTGGGCAGGATGTGATGAATGACAGCTGTACCGTTAGAAAGGAGGTGTGCAAAAATGGCAATGCCAAAAATGTGAAGTGAAAACATTAAGAATTGGCAAAGTTAGGAGAGTGCGTAGAAACTACGCAATGCACGCTTATGACGCAGTCCTTTTTTGGAATTTTTTCACCAAATTTGCCAAATGGGCTTTTTAGGAGCCCACCTTATGAACAGTGCCACTGTCACTTCATGAATCAGTCCTGAAAGATGATTCTGCGCAGCAACCATGAAATCACCTTTCAGGAATGAGTAATGAAATGACAGTCAAAGTTTTCACTAGGTGGGGTCCCAAGAATTGCGTGTTGAAAATTTGGGGCCAAGATTTATCAAAATAAGTTGAAAACGCCATTGAATGACATTATAGCATGCTTACCTATGATTCTTCAGTTTGTGGTTCGGCTTTAAAGAGTGTAGATGTGTCCCAGTCCAGAGAAGATGACAGTGCCGACCTCCGGAGGTAGGTATGAGGGGAAGTAAGGGGAGATGGGTGCTCAGTGGGACGGTAGGGATGGGGGAAGGGAACTGGGGCGTCGACGAGGGACCATTTTCTGTTTTACAGATTAAAGAAAACAGTCCCCTGATGTTTTTATTTTTACAGGAAACAACAACAACAAAAAAAAGACATTTGGGCACACTGGGGTGAGCTCCCAGTGTGCCACATGAGTGGGGGGGCTACATAATGCTAACACGGGGATTGAAGACCTTGATGTCAGCGCAGAGATGGGAATGGAGGGAGCAGGGAGGACAGCTGCAGTGGAAGGGTGCGAGACTGTTTTCTTTGTTGCTGGTGCTAGCGGTGGTGACGCAACTGCGCATGCACGGTGAATGGCATTTTGCCATTTTTTTTCCCCAATTGTTTAACCAGGAGTAGCACACTAAGCTGAAAGCTTGTTTACAGGTGCAACCTGGGAGCACAGGGAAGTTAAGTGACTTGCTCAGGGTCTCACAGTATGCAGGTGGTGGCTGTGGGATTCAAACCCAGGTCTCCAGATGTGCAGCTCAGAGCCTTAAACCACTGCGCTATACTGCCTCCCTCACAACATTCACAACATGATGGTGCCAGCAAAACTGCACATGTCCCGGAATGCAGAAGTAACAGCCGAAATAGTGCGGCTCATATTCCATAGTGGCTGATTGTGGCGGAGGATTTCAAGCTCCGTTGGACTTTCAGAAGGATACTTCCAAAAGTCCAATGGAAGGTTCCACGATCATCTGTTTTTAGAGCTACGATTTATTCCAGAATGAGCCTTAAAAATGAGCTGCAGCGCCAGGATGAGTGCAGAGAGTCTGAAGAGGAGCAAAAGAGAAGTGCCCTGGAAATGCAAGCCTGGTTGCTATGGTGATGGTGAAGTGGTGTGGAAAGTGAAAAGTCAAGCAATATAGTGAAAAAAAATAAAAGAAACCTTCATTAAAGAGACTTATCAACCTCGGCCCCTGCACCTGATATATAGGTGCTGTACCTCATGGGACTCCTTCTAATGTACATCTTGCTTAAAATAATTGGGTTAGTAAAAAATGACAGTGCTCATAAAATTAGAAATAACGGGTGCCAAGGACTTCCCGGTTTCTGGTGCCGGCCACGCTCTGCCCTCCCCGTGCTCTGTAAATTTATAATGCGATGCTAGGGAGAGCGTGGGGATACTCTCTATTATACTCTATGAGCGGCGCCTTTTAGATCTTTTTTCATATTATAATGGCCATTTGGTGATAAAACGGCACTGGTCGACTAACAAGGGCCTTGTTAGTCGATCAGTGCCCACGTTTTATCACCAAATGGCCATTATAATATAAAAAAAGATCTAAAAAGTGCCGTCCATAGAGTATAATGGAGAGTGTCCCCGCACTCTCCCTAGCATCTCATCATAAATTTGCAGAGGACAGCGGCAGAGCGTGGGCGGCACCAGAAACCTGGAAGTCCTTATTCAAGTTTGTAAGCTGAAAGAGGGTCCAGAAGAGATGGTGGCAGCGAATACCCGAGGACAGACACCTCTCTAAAAGCTGTTTCAGCCCAGTGGGAGAGGTGGGTTGTCACACCGGCCACTTGTACTGCAAAACACTATCTGTTGTGCAATGGACTAATGTAACCCCCTTGTTACCCGGGGTTACTAGAATCCCAGTAAGACCTAGTGGTAGGCAGGGAAGGCAGCTTGTGAAACTCCAGTTAAATGGGTTTCACACCGTCTCACTCTGTTCTCAGTCTCAGCTGAGACTGAGGGATGACATCACCAATAGAACTATCTCAGCTGCATTATCCACAATGGAATCTGCAGCAAGGGAATTGGAATAGAATGTTGGGAGGTTTGAACAGAGTCTGTGGTCAGCTGGTGTTGGGAGCTTGCTGTGAAAGCAGCACAGCCGTTCAGTGTAGGCTCTAGGAGCCTCAGCCCTGACAGAGGGCTACTTTTAGGTAAAAAGGGTGTGTGTCTCCACCAAAAGAGAGACACAGAAGATAATTGAAGTGGTGGAGACTGCTGTTTTCGGGTCTCAGTGCCCCCTCCCTCCGGGGATGGGTGCAGGAAAGGGTTCCCTGCATATTCCTGGGGCAACCCTCAAGTTCTGCTAGTAATGGAGAAGCTGCCTATCTGTTCCAAGAGTTCTTTTGGGGAACAAGAAGACTTGGAGTCACCTGTGGGGCACCTGCAACTGGAGGGTGAGGTGTCTGCTCTTCCCTGAAAGGGCCTATGTTTTTCACCCTGGGACTTGTGTGACAATGTGGGGATTGAACTACTGAAATAGTGGGAGGCCTAGAGTAATAGGCTTAGCCAACAAGTAAAAGTAGGTTCAAGTCCAGAGCTTATTGGGATCAAAATGATAGGTAGAGGAGATGTGACATACGTCTACCCAGGAATCTACATTTGCAAGCTTTCAGTAAAGGAATTGTTTAGTTTCCAGAGAAATGGCCGGGTATGGGCTGTGGGAGCTGGAGGTGGGAGACCCCCCATGTTTAGTGACCAGGTTCACCTCTACAGATTTGCTCTGTGGATTTCTATTTTGCCTCAGGTGCTTGGCCAGTGATGAGGGAGAGTACCAGACATTAAGTTGAAGAAAAGTCCTCTAGGAGTCGAAGGCTGTAGTGTGGTTTGGGGAGCCACAACAGGATAATTGGTTCATTTCCCAAAATGGACCATGGATCAAGTGGCCGGGGGAGAGCTGGGCCAGTGGGGAAAACCCAAGTAGTGTACAAGTCGGGCTGTGTACCCAAAGCTGACGTAAGTCCGGCTGTGTGCCTGGGTTCAGAGCCTGAGGGCTGGAAATAGTGATAAAGTGTTCTGTTGTCTCTAATCTGCATTACTAGGAATGTAGCCCCGTAGGGGTCCGTCTAGTGTTGTTTGTTCTGCTTGGATGTGAATAAAGCCACACTGGAGAATCCCATTCCTGGTTCTGGACATTACAATTATTGCTTCCTGTGTTTGGATTTACTTGGGTGCCCCTGTGCAGAGTAGCCAAACCTAGGTCCCCTGTGCCGAGTAACCTCATCCTCCCCGAACCCAGTCCCCACCAGGTACTGCTGTCAGCTTCAACAGCATGCCACCTGTCATTTTGCTATAAAGGCCGGGGTGAGGGGTTACACTAATATATACTGAACTAAGTAGCACAGTGGAAGTAGCAACATCACCAATCTGAATTGCCAAGAAAAGTTTATGTGCTGTGAATTAATATTTACCCTACTGCCTGTCATGGACTTGGATGTCCTTAAACTCTCATAAGAGTGAAAAGTTCATGATTGTTTATAGTGTTTAATTACTATAGGCTAGGATGTCTCATTGCTAATTCCTCTTTTAAAAGTTCATTGAATAGCTACCAGTCAGCTAGTTTAGAAGGGTCCAAGCATGAATTTTGCTTTACCACTTATAAAAGATATGCAAGTTTGACTCCCCCCAACCAGTTGTACACCTAGAACAGTGTTGGTACTTGTACACTCCAGTCTCAAGACCCTCTCCCCCCCTTCAACCAGAACAGGCTAGTGTGACAAAAGTAACAAGGAAAGACAAGCAGCTCAGACAGTATCCTTCTCGGAGGTGCTGCCTGTCTATGGTATGGGTGAGGTGAGGATACTCCGCACCATGCAGTTCAATGAATGGTTGAAAAACTGGTGTAGAGCACAGGGTTTTTGCTTCACTGGGGACTGGGGTTCCACCTGGAGGGATACCCACCTATACTGGCACGATGGTCTGCATCTGTCTGGGAAAGGAACCAGTCTCCTCAGTGATCGGTTTAAATGCTTCATTGACAAGCTTTTAAACTAGCCAAGGGGGGAGGCACTGATAAGCAGCAGGGAATTCCCAGCCTTCCCTTCAAAAACCGGGTACTAAATGAAGTAAAGACCAAGGTAGAGAGGTCAGTAGTGAGCAGGACTGTGGCAAATGGAGAAAGCAAAGTCAATAAGGGCAGGGATTGGGCTACCAGAGGAAAAGCCATCAAACAATGGAGAGTAATGAGTACCAGTGCCCGTAGTTTGGGTAATAAGCTTCCTGAACTAGTGGCCTTGATGGAAGAGGAACATCTGGATATTGTGGCAGTCACAGAAACATGGTACACACAGAACCATGACTGGGATGTGAACATACCAGAGTACACTATCTACAGGAGGGACTAGGAGGGTAAAAGAGGAGGTGGAGTAGCTGTCTACATAAGGGAAGAAATTAAAGCAACAGAACAAAAGGGTAAACAGGGAGGAGAGGAAGCACTGTGGGTCAACTTGGAGACAGGCAATGGCACCACAATCCGCACAGGGGTTGTATACAGATCCCCATCTCAGGGGGAGGAAATGGACAAGGAAATGATAGAAGGTATCCTTAGAATGGCAGACAAAGGGGAGATATTGTTGATGGGGGATCTGAATATGCCAGATGTTAACTGGAGTGCATTTGCTGCAGCCACATCAAAGAGCGGGGTCATTCTAGATGCCCTGCAGGGGGCATGCCTTAGACAACTAGTACTGGAACCCACTGAGGAGGGAGCAGTCTTAGACCTGGTACTCTCAAATGGAGATGGAGAGGATCACAGATGTAGAAGTGGGTAGCCATCTGGGAACTAGCGACCATCAACAGTATGGTTCACAATAAACACAGCAGTAGAGTCAAGCCATACAAAGGCAAAGGTCCTGGACTTTAGGAGGGCTGACTTTACCAAAATGGGTGAGTGCCTAAGGAATGAACTAGCAAATGGGCAGGAAGGAGGGGTGGAAGAACAATGGGGAATAATCAAAACTGCCATCACTAAGGCAACAAGCCTTTGTGTGAAGCAAGTAAACCAAAATGATGCAAAAAACCACTAGGGTTCTCAAAGGAGGTGGCAGGGAAGGTTAGGGAGAAAAAGATATCATTCAGGAAGTACAAGGAATCACAGAAGGAGCAGGACAGAGAACTGTATCAGTTAAAGCAGAAGGAAGCAGGGAAGGCAGTCAGAACAGTAAAGGCCCAAACCGAGGAAAGGATAGCCAACTCAGTTAAGAAGGGGGATAAAACCTTTTATAGGTACATCAGGGAGCAAAGGAAGACCAAGGAAGGAATAGTGAGGCTTAATAAAGTGGAGGGGGGTGGGCAGAGGGTAACTGTGAAAAGGCAGCGATACTAAACAAATATTTTTGCTCAGTATTCACAAGTGAAGAAGGGGAGGTACCTAAACCAAACAGAAACACTCTGGATAGCAGGATTGATACCAGCCCATTCACAGAAGAAAGAGTTCTGAACGAACTCTTAAAACTGAAGGTGGACAAAGCAATGGGGCATGATGGGATTCATCCCAGAATTCTAAAAGAACTAAGGGTAGAATAGTGACACCACTGACTACCCTGTTTAACAGATCATGGGAGGATGGGGTGGTACCTGAGGACTGGAGGAGGGCAGATGTGATTCCGCTTCACAAAAGTGGAAGCAGGGCAGAGGCAGGAAACTATAGACCTGTTAGTTTGACCTCAGTGATAGGGAAAATGATGGAATCACTTCTGAAGGAGAGAATTGTTGAGTACCTAGAAGCCAGAGGGGCAGAGGACCCAAGGCAGTATGGATTCACAGGGGGTAGGTCACGTCAGATGAATCTAATGATTTCTTTGACTGGGTGACCAAAGTAGTAGACCAGGGAGGAGCTGTGGTCATGACCTGCCTAGACTTTAGCAAGGCATTTGACACAGTCCCACAGAAAAGATTAATATACAAGTTAGCCAGCCTGGGAGTGGGTCCCAAGATGATAGCCTGGGTAAAAAATTGTCTGGAGAACAGGACACAGAGGGTACTAGTAAACAGTCCACTCTGAAGAAAGGGGGGTTACTAGTGGGATACCGCAGGGTTCAGGTCTATGACAGGTCCTCTTCAATGTTTTTATAAGTGACATTGCAGAGGGATTGGAAAGAAAAGTATGTCTCTTTGCAGACGACACAAAGATCTGCAACAGGGTTGATGCACTAGGTGGGGTGGAAAGGATGTGAAGGGACTTGGCAAGGTTAGAGGAAAGGTCAAATGTATGGCAGCTTAGATTCAATGCTAAGAAGTGCATAGTAATGCACCTGGGAAACAAAAACCCAGGGGAAGAGTACACTATGGGGGTGAGATACTAACAACAACAAAAATGGAAAGGGACCTGAGGGTAGTCATATCAGATGACCTAAAGGTGGGCAAGCAATGTGAGAGGGCAGTAAGGTGGGCTGGGGGGATACTGGGATGTACAGGAAGAGGCATCACCAGTAGAAAACAGGAAGTTGTTATCCCTCTGTACAGACAGCTGGTGAGACCCCATCTGGAGTACTTCATGCAGTTCTGGAGACCCATTCTCCGCAAGGACATAGACAAGATGGAGGCAGTCCCAAGGAGAGCAACTAAAATGGTGCAGGGTCTGCACCAGAAGACATGTGATGAAAGACTTAAGGAGCTTAATATGTATACCCTCAAGGAAGGGAAGGAAAGGAGGGATGGGGGAAACATGATAGAAACTTTCAAGTACATCAAGGGAATCAACAAAGTCCAAGAGGGTAGCATCTTTCAGAAAAAGATGTGCAAGAACAAGGGAGCACAATTTGAAGATAGAAGGGGGACGGCTCAGAGGCAATGTGAAGAAGTATTTTTTCATGGAGAAGGTAGTTAATTCATGGAACAGCCTTCCTGAGGAGGTTGTGGAGACAAAAACAATGGGGGAATTCAAGAATGCATGGGACAGACATAAGGCAATTCTAGGGGTTGGGGGTAGGAGGAAGTAGGCTGTTGGTTAACTAGGATCTGCAGCTTATCCATTAGGTAGGGAAATGGGCAGACTGGGTGGGCCAAGCGGTCCTTATCTGCTGTCAAATTCTATGCTTCTATGTTTCTAAGGATAAACTAACTTGGAAGCTCCAATGAAGTTTATTTTCGGTTGACTCAGAGTTCCAAGACCTTTACGCTGTAAGGTGGAATTATGGGGTGCTGTATGAAGGTACAACTGCTGAGTAGGCCTCATCCAAACAAAGTCCACTTTCTTCCCGTTTTGTCTTTGTCTGGGATCCCACCTTGTTGGTGGGTAGCTTGCAGAATGGAACAGGGCTATTTTAACAACTGACGTTAAACTTCTATGGACATGGATATGTTGTTCATCCACACTTATTGGCAGGTATCCTTGCTGCTTTAAATCTTGCCGGAAGGTCTTCAAGCTGGCTCCTCCCACCCACCCGGGTGGTAAAACTCTCGGCTCCGCCCCATGACGCCAGATCTTCCTTACCGCTTGGAAGCTCAGGTTCCCTCCTTAACGCTCTGCGTATAAGACTGGTTCCTATTTCTTCGGTTTACCCGAAATTACTTCTAAGGTTTTCAAGACTTCGGTCACTCTCTTCCCTTGCGGCTGCGATGGACAAATTGACTCCCGGTTTCCGGAGGTGCCCATGCGGGCAGAAGATGTCTCGGATGGACCCACACTCCACGTGCATCTACTGCTTTGGCCTTGGGCACGATCCGCAGGCTTGCGACCTGTGCTCTTCTTTTTTGGCCTACGTCCTGGAAGACCGTGCCGCCCGTTTACAACTTGGGCGACCCGAAAAACGTTATCCTCTGGTAAAGTCGAAGGAGGCCCAGTTGGCAGTTTCCACGGCGGCGGGCTCGGCGGAACAGCTTGAGCAGATGATCGCCCTCGAGGAGGAGGCGGCGCAGGCCGCATCTTCATCTTCGGCCGCGGCATTTATCCTGCTCTCCCTGGGATCCTCCTATTCAGCTTCTTTTAAGGAGCTCTGTCTCTCCCTCTCCGCTAAGGGAGAGGGACCAACATCTTCAGGGCCTTCCTCTCTGTCTAAGTAGAAGGACCACAAGGTAAGTCCCTCCGTCGGACGCTCTTGGGAGCGGGAGGTCCCTCTCACCAGTGAGTGAGCCATCGACTTGGTCGATCCTTCGGCTTGCCACTGGCTTCACGGTGTCCCCATCAGGTCAGTTGGCCGAGACTCCCATCGATGAAGTCGAGATTTTTTCTAAACCCGTTGAATGAGCTGTCGGCAGTGAAGCGAAATCCCCTCACTCCAGTTCCCCGGTTGGTGGTTGAGAGTCCGTGGACTTACCTGTGCCTCCGTTCCGAGTCCACGGTGAGCTCCTCCGAGCCGAGGGGAGCTGGGTTTCCCGCACTACCCCATACCTCCTCGAAAACCGAGGTTCGCGGTCTCGGACTTCTTCTCAGTCCAGCCGATCCGCCGTCACAGGCGGTCTCGATCAACACCGTGTGGCCAGCGCGCCGCTAAATCCTCATCCTCTTCCTCCGGACGAGGAGGCTTCAGCATAAGTTCGTCAATGATATGAGGACCTCATGTGGCAGCAGCTTCTTCTGTCCGGGAGCAGCCCGGCGTCATCGCCTTCCCTGCTATCAAGTGGCTGTCACTGAGCGGCCGAAGCAACCTTGCTTTTGCCGAGGTGCCTACTTCCAGGCCTGTTGCTCGGCCCAAACCAGCTGCCTCACCGACCGTGGAACCTCCACCTCCACAGCCGTTGTTTGGGGCTCCGACCAAAATTCTCGGTCGGCCCAAGGTCTGCCCATAGGCTGTCTGTCACCCCACTCCCGATCGCCTCGGCAGGTGGGAGGTGCTCAGGCCCAAGGAAGTTTCATGACCCTCCCAGTCCGGACGACCCATTCCTCCCTGTTCTCCAGGCGGGTCGACTTGGAGTCCTTGGGAGGTCAGTCACTGGACAGCCTCGTCCTTCATGAGTTTGCTTAGGCTCATCTCAGAATCCACCGGGATGCAGCTTGAGCCCGTATCCAAGCGGGGCAAGTGTCCCCTCACGGAGATATTGGACTGAGGGGATTCTCCTACGGAGGCCTTTCCGGTGGCCGAGGCCATTGTAGGCCCGGCCTTGGAACTCTGGCAGCATCCTGCTTCCTGCCCTGCGCCTTGGCCAGGATGGCAAGAAGTATCGCGTCCGTTCCCTGTCTTGTTTCTCGGGAACACCCCTCGGCCGAGGGTTTAGTTACCGACAGCGTCTTCCGGCGGGCCGGAAACGCTAGGGACGTGGACAAACCTCCCGACAAGGAGTCCAAGAAGTTGGACTACGCCGGGCGAAAAGTCTACGCTGCGTCCTCCCTCGGCCTTCGTCAGGCCAGCTCGGCCATACTGATGACTCATTTTTCTCATGCCCTGTTGGGCTCCCTGGACGAGGTAGTCCCTCATCTCCCGGCTGACCTGCAGACCACGGGTAAGCAGGTGTGGGACCAGGGCAGGACAGTGGCCAAGCAGCAACTTCAGACTGCATTGGACATCGGTGACTCATACGCCAGGTCAGTAGCGGCCACAGTGGCTATGCGCCGTTGAGCATGGCTGAGGATATCCACCTTCACAGCGGATACCCAGCACAAATTGGTGGATGTCCCCTTCCTGGGGACCGACCTCTTCGGCCCTGGAGTGGAAGGCCACGTCCAGAGGATCGAGAAGTCCAGTGCTACCTTGGACTCGGTCTCATCCACCCAGAGGGACAAGGGCCGCAGACCGCAACCCAAACCCTTTCGTCTGTCTGCACCTGTAGCACGTCCGGCCCAGCAGCATCAGGGCCAGCAGGCTCACGCTTGGCGTCCCAAACCCAAGCCCACGGCTTCCTCCTCCAGGAAGCAGGGGGGGTAAAGGCCCAGGAGGTCCCTCGGCCGGTCCCTCCTCCAAGCCTGCACAGTGACGGGTTGAGGATGTCGCCCCAACCTCGGCACTCTCACCCCAGGTTCCCCGTGGAGGCGGCTCCTTCTTCCTTTCAAGCCTGGTCTGCTGTAACCACAGACCCGGTGGAGTGTTGAAGTGTGGAAAAGGGCCTGCCTCTGGAGTTGAGCAGGCCCCACCCTTCCGAACCGCCGCCTGTGGGGGGCCTCGGGTCTCAGAGTTTTCTGTCGGCTCGCTGAGCCGACATCGCTTGCCTCGAGAAAGAGGTGATCAGAGAGGGTGGACCCTCCTCAGACCCAGGGTTTGTGTCCAGGTACTTCCTGGTCCCAAAACGGACGGGGGGCTGGCGCCCCATTCTCGACCTGCACGACCTTAACAAGTTCCTAAGGTCTCGGACCTTCAGGATGGTCACTGTGGCTCAGATAATACCATCCTTGGAACGCGGCGTGTGGTTCTGCTCTCTGGACCTGCAGGACGCGTTTTTTCACGTCTCTATCCATCCGTCTCATCAGAGATTCCTTCGCTCTCGAGCGGAAGGATCCCTTTTCGAGTTCCGAGCCATGCCCTTTGGCCTGTCTCTTGCACCCAGGGTCTTCACCAAATGCATGGCAGTGGTGACAGCATTCCTGCAGCGCCGAGGGGTCCGGGTGTACCCTTACCTGGATGATTGGCTGATAGCAGCCCCCTCCAGACAGGAGGTGGAGCGGTCCAGGGATCTGGCCCTCCAGGTTTGCTCTCAGGTCAGCCTCCTTATCAACGAGGCCAAGTCGGAACTCGAACTGAAGCAGGTGATTCTCTTCATCGGGGCAGAGCTCGACTCTCTTCGAGCCAGAGCACGGCTCCCGGCGGACAGGGCCGAGGTTCTTTCCTCCTTTGCCCAATCATTTCTGGTTGGGCAATCGCGCCCTGCCCGGGACTTTCTGTGCCTCCTGGGTCTCATGGCGGCCTGCACCACCGTGGTCCGTTGGGCCCGCTGGAACATGCGCCCCCTTCAGTGGGGGCTGGCCAGCCAGTGGTCTCAACGCTGCGATCCATTGGGCCAGCTAGTGACGGTGACCCAGGGGATATGGAACGCTCTCAAGTGGTGGATCGTTCCAGCTCATCTGCAGGAGGGCATCCCGTTTGTCGGCCCCGAGCCGACGGTCTCTCTATCGACCGACATCTCTCTGATGGGTTGGGGTGTCCATCTGGGGGAGCACAGAGTGCACGGCCTCTGGTCCCCTCGGGAGTCCCGATGCCATATCAACCTGCTGGAGCTCCGAGCGGTCCACCTAGCTCTCACCGCCTTCGCTCCGTTTCTATGGGGTCCAGTGGTTCAGGTCCAGACGGACAATACCACGACCATGTACTACCTAAACTGCCAGGGCGGGACGTGCTCCATGCCTCTGTGCAAGGAAGCTCTCCGCATTTGGTCACTCTTGTGCAGCCTGGAGGCGGATCTCCTAGCGATTCATGTGGCAGAAGCCTCCAACACCCTGGCCGATGCCCTAAGCCGGATAGGGGCTGTATCCCACGAGTGGTCTCTCCTGCCGGAGGTAGTACAAGATCTGTTCTCCCATTGGGGCACACCTCAGGTGGATCTGTTTGCCTCCAGGGAGAACGCGAGGCTGAGGCTGTTCCATGCCCGCCCTCCTCAGCAGGGCTCGCTGCAGGGGGATGCCTTCTTCGAGGCCGTTGACCCTGGGCCTCTTCTACGCCTTTCCCCCATTTCCCTTGATCCACAAAGTGCTCCTCAAGGCGAGGAGGGACAAGGCGCAGGTGATTCTGGTAGCCCCAGACTGGCCCCCGCCAATGCTGGTATCCAGATCTCCTCAGCCTCAGCTCCAGGCTCCCGAGGCAGCTTCCAGCTCACCCGGACCTGCTTTCAGTCAATCAGGGGAAGGTGTTCCATCCGGACCTTCAATCCCTGCACCTGACGGCCTGGTTCCTGAGCGGCTAGAGTTCCAGGCCTTGGGTCTTTCCGATGAGGTCCTCAATGTAGTTGAGGCGTCCCGTAAGGAGTCGACCAGGAAATGCTATGCCTTCAAATGGAAAAGGTTTTCCATTTGGTGTCAGGGCAAGGGCCTGGACCCTTCCTCCTGTCCCTTGGCAAGCATCTTGGACTATTTATGGTCCTTTCTCAGCAAGGGCTCAGGTCGGCGACCCTAAGAGGTACACCTAGCGGCCATCTCTGCTTACCGGGCGCAGGCGGGAAACGTCGATGGCCTGGGAGGAAGGTGGTCTGGCACTTTTCAAGGCCTTGATCACATTTCCCCTCCAGTGTGAGAACCTCCACCTCCGTGGGATCTACTGCTGGTATTGGCAAAGCTCATGGGCAAGCCATTCGTACCAATGCACAGGTGTGATCTCTCTTACCTGTCGTGGAAGACCGCCTTCTTGGTGGCCGTTACGTCAGCCAGAAGGATGGGAGAGCTCCAGGCGCTTTCCATCGAGTCTCCTTACCTGGTCTTCCACAGGGACAAGGTTGTCCTGCGCCCCCACCCGAAATTCCTTCCAAAGGTGGTGTCTTAGTTTCACCTTAACCAGGTGTTGACTCTGCCGGTGTTCTACCCCAATCACACCTCGGAGGCTGAATATAGGCTCCATACTCTGGACCCTAGAAGGGCGCTCGCTTACTATAAGGAGCGCACGGCTGAAATTCGGGGAGAGGTTCGCCATCTGTTTGTCACCTACGCTGAAGCCGCACCTGGCAGACCTGCAGCCAAGCGGACGATAAGCAGGTGGGTCACCTCCTGCATAGATCTCTGCTATAGGTTGGCGGGCATGGAGCCTCCCAGAGGGATAAGAGCTCATTCCACCCGCCATACCGCTGCATCGGTGGCTGCTTCCAGGGACATCCCTGTCCAGGAAATCTGCAGGGCTGCTACCTGGAAGTCAGCACACACCTTTATCACCCACTACCACATCGACCTTGAGTCACGCCGACATGCTGGTTTTGGGGCCTCGGTTCTCCAATCTCTTTTCCCTAAGTAGGGGGTGTGCATCTTGCCTCCCTCCTCCCGGAGAACTGCTAGGAGTCTGCCAATAAGTGTGGATGAACAACATATCCATGTCCCTAGAAATACAGGTTACTCACCTGTAACAGGAGTTCTAGGAATGGTATATGTTGTTCATCCACACGACCCACCCGACCTCCCCCGGCTTCGACGCACAACCTGAGCTTCCAGCGGGCCAGGTCTGGCGTCATGGGGCGGAGCCGAGAGTTTTACCACCTGGGTGGGTGGGAGGAGCCAGCTTGAAGACCTTCTGGCAAGATTTAAAGCGGCAAGGATACCTGCCAGTAAGTGTGGATGAACAACATATACCATTCCTAGAACTCCTGTTAAAAGTGAGTAACCTGTATTTCTTGAATAAGGCCATGGTTCATCTGTCCACCGAGCTACATGCTGCCAGCTGTATCTGTGTCCTCCCTCAAGTAAGAGCCTTGGAATCTGGTTGATTAGACTTCCTCTTAGCCTCAGAACCACTTTTATACAAGTGACATCCCCCCCCCCCCCCACACACACACACACAGTTTAGACATCCGCTGCACTATATGCTGCAGGGTATAACCCCCCCACCTTGCTCTTTCTTCTAAAGGTGAGCCTTGACGCATGGTTCATTAGTCCCACTCCCAGCCTCTAAACAGTTTCCATATGGGTTTAAAACCTGACTACTACCCCGCACTCCTTCTAGACCTTGTGTGGGAATGCTACTGTGGAATCATATTTTATTCTGGGCAGTAATGGGTTCAGGTTCTAAATGTTCATGTTATTCCTCCCTTATGGCTAGAAGTGAATGTATTTCTAAATACTTGGCAAACCTTGTCATTGTTTCATAATTGTGATGTTTGCTTACTGTGTTTTCTAATGATACTGCATATGCTATCCACCTAGACAGGCAAAACTGGGTCCTTGGTAGATGTTAACATACCAGACAGTGTGGTTCTAGCCCCTCTACTTCTCCGACTCCCTCCCCATGGAGTCGGAGGGTACATGCTTACTCCCCTGCAGCGGCTAGAGCCCCATATTATCGACATCCAGTAGATGACCCTCTTATGCTATCCACTGCCTCATAGATCTCCTTTTTAGTGTTTCTAAGGTTATATCTTTCAGAGACACTTAAACGCAGATTTTAGATTGCAAGACAGAGTTCTGGTCAGTATATGACAACTTCATTTGATGACTTTTTTTTTTTTTTTTTTTGAGATTTCTCTTTATTCCCTTCCTACTGTCCCATCGGAGCCGCTCCATCGGGAGTCACCTATGAAGTCTGATCCTGCCTTACCTGACAGTCTCCAGTCCCTCCATCCGGCCTCGGAAACCCCCCGCTCAGGTTGGGGGCGGACCCCCTGAATCTTGCATATCTCGTCAGGGTCCGGGGCTGTAGGCAGGCACCGGCACATCGGGACCCGACTCAGCGCTCCGTCTTCCCAGCTCCAGTGGGGAAGGGGGGTTCCCTGGTCTGTGGGACGTTGCGGGCCCGTATGTCATGGCGGGTACGCAGATATCGACAACGTCCCTCCCCTCCTTCCTCGAAGGAGCAGCCCCTGTGACTGATTGGTTGCTGGCCAACGCCTGCAACCAGTCATGCTCCAGTGACTCCAGCTTGCCATCACTCCCCCAGCCTCTGCCAGGGGTCCCTGCTCACCAGGTTCAAAGAGCTTCCCTCCCCCGGAGAAGGCGAGCCGTCTTCGGATGCTCCAGCCTGTCTGCCCCTGGCCAACCCCCACCGGCCCGAGCCACCTGGGTCGCCATCCTGGCACAAGGTGTGGCATCCAGCGCCTCAGCCCTTCTCACCACCGGGCCGGCTATTTGATGACTTCTGTAAAAATGTTGCTGCTACGCCACACATTCTGCTGACTTATTTTTTCCTCTGCTGACCATTGCTCATCAAAGCTTAAAGATGATTCCTATGACTAGTCTTAGATTTACTACATGGAATGTGAAGGGCTTAAACTGTGGTCCGTGGAAAAACGTTTGTGGGGCCAGTGAATCTTCTTACCAGTCACAAGCACTGTTGGCTAGTGACTGCAAAACTTCAATTTTTTTAATACTTAAATTTTATTAAGTTTTAACATATATACTATCAGTTATTTACAATACGTGACGTATAATAGGATTACAGAGCAGCTTAAGAAATACAGAACCACTAATTACAGCAATCCACAGGAGATGCAAGTACTTGATGTAGACAGTCATCAGAAACCTGGAGAAAGCTCCAGAGTCCACCGGCCTGGTGTCGCTGGAGGTTGTGGCACTGATTGTTACACCTCACGCCACGCTGGCGACCTGGGTTTGGGAACGAGCCCAGACCACCGGGGTTCGGCAGGGACGAGGGAGGATTGAGCATCTGGAGGACTGCTCTCCTCTCTCGGGGGAGGGAGGGGCTCTTCCGCTCATTGATTGCCCTCTGGTGGTTGCTGGAGTGCAGTAAGGGTCGGGAGGCACATACTGGCGTCCTTACATCGGTGGGGAGGGGGGACAGGAGGAAACATGAAAAGGAGAACCGGCAGGCTCCATGATGGCCTGTCGCATCCCTGTGCTGCACCTGGTTTCTGGATTATGCCTGGGAGCCGGCTCCTCCTCCTGGCCCCACTGTGGGGGTAAGCTACAGTGGAATTAATGGGGCAGCATGAGTGGGGATGTTTCGGGCCAGAGGAGGAGTCCTTCCAAGGGAGGGCCATAGCCTCCTGCCAGGCTCCAGACAGCATAAATAAATAAATAAGAAAAAAAAAAAAAAAGAAAGCTCCAAAGTCCAGCAGTGTTTAGTTATGTCCGGTCAGAGACAGAAAGCAAAACCAGGGTATCCCAAAACTCTGAATCAGCCTGTTCTTTAAAGGATAAAAGAATCCTCCTGTTAGCTGACCCACTGACGCAGCGGTAAGGCTTCTGCCTGCAACGCCAACATCCCGGGTTCGGGAATGGATCCGAGAGTTGGAGGGGCGGCTAGGGGGGAGAAGGTTTGTGTGTCCGAACTGTGAATGGTGCATGACTGACCTCTAGTGGAGGCCGGGGGGTAGGCAGCTACTGGAACCTACACAGTAACTGGAGGTGGGACAGACATCAGCGCACGTGCCCTTGACATCATTGCATGTCGTGCCTACATGGGTTAAAATGGAGGAAAAACAGGCAGAGCTGGATGCTGCCCACCTCATGCTGCAGGTCCGGCACTGCCACTAATGGCACTATCACCAGAGATGTATACCGGCAGCCACTGGGAGAGTAGGTAGGTAAACTTTATTTATATGGCCCTCAATCCCAGGGGCTTTGGGCACCTTACAGAAGACAAAAGCAGGCAGAGTAAAATAGCAACAACATATAAATCAAAGCTGTAAAGGGTTATACAAGTGAAAGTTAAAATCCAACATAAATCAGCAGTAATAAATAAATAAGTACTTAAAAAAAAAAAAAAAAAAAAAAAAGCTGCAACTAATCCGGGAACGCCTGTTTGAAAAGATGAGTTCTCCTGATGGGGGTGGGGACGGCAAACTAGGGCATAACCCCAGGATGGACACATCCTGGGGCTGTATACCGTGTCTGAAGGGTGGTTGGGCTCCCTCCCGCAGCCCTGCTCTGCAAGCCACGGTGTATATACTGCTTGGTGTGTCCGTGGGAGGTGAGTGACAGGGCTGGGTGTTGGGTTGGCCCAATGGGGGCCTGTCCCGAGAGGAGGAAAAGGAAAAAAAAAATCCTGTTGCATAACATGCAATACTCACAGTTATCAACTAGACCGCAACACCACTATCTGACCCCCTGAGCTGATATGCAGTTCTGTTTTTTCATATGTTAGATACTATGCAAAACCTGCCATAGCCAGAATGTGTGCATGTAGTATTAGTCAAGTCTGCTGCTCTGTTTTAACTGGAGAGACTGTTAACCAGTAGATTTGTGACTTTGCAGGAGCTGATTAACAAGGCAATCAATGCTGCTCTTTCCATTCGGAGAGAGTGGGACCTGAAGCCCATCCAGGATCGAGCACAGATCTTCTTTAAAGCAGCTGACATACTGTCTGGACCCAGGAGAGCAGAGGTGCTGGCCAAAACCATGACTGGACAGGTAGGACTGAGAATAGAGCTCTATTTTTATATCCCCCATGGATATTCCTTTGTTTTGCTATCCTAATTCATTTAAAGCGAGATAAACGAAAGCCAAGTATCAAGCATCATGGGTAAAAATATTCAAGCAAAGCTGCCCAGTGGCACGGCGGGTTGAGGCATCCACACCTCCCTGCTGCCATGCTGGTTATCCAGGCTTGGGAATGGACTTGGGTCGCTGGGGCCCATCCGGGAGATGGAAGATTGAGCATCTGTAGGACAGTTCTCTTCCTGGGGGGTGGGGGGGTTCTCGACTTGCGCCGCTTGACTGCCACCTGGCGGAAGCCGAGTAGTGGTGGACACGAGTTTTGCAATTGGGGGAAGGGCCAGCGTACAGAGTGCTGGAGCTCATTGCACGTAACACCTAGCCCAGGGGAGAAAATCAGTAGGAAAAATGGAGGATGGGCTCCATGAAGCCCTCCCCGCTAGCACAAGAGGCCTGCCCAGTCTTGGGGGACGAACGGAGACTCGGGATGGCCATGGGCTATGGGACAGGGCTGATACAGCTTCCCAGTCTGCCAAGGAGTGATAAAAACCTGTATGGGGAAAAAATATTCAGACAGGAGGCAGTGTGGTCTAGTGGCTTGAGTAGCAGCTTGGGAACCAGGAGAGCACAGGTTCAAACCCTCTGGAGCCAAACACTCTCTGTGACCTTGGGCATGGACTTAACCTCCCAGTGCTTTAGTCCATCCAGATGTGGAGATGGGTAGAAGCAGGACCCGAGTTGTTACATCTCAGATGGATTATCCTGGGTAAATAAATTGTTAAACTAGAAAGAAATGTGTGTATTCTTACAACAACCAGTAGTATATTCTGACCATTTCCAAAAAGTATCTTGTATGATATTTTTGTAATGCCTGAAACTACATTTTGAAACCTGTAAAAAGTGAATACAGATCTTACTTCGAGAGGGCTCTTGCAGTAGGTAATTACATATAGGACTGACGCCGGCAGGCGGCAGGACCCCACGGAAACATTTCTAGCTAGCAGTCCCTGGCGAGGGACCACCCCCACATCAGGTAACTGGCGTCTGGAGACGTCGGTATAAAGGGGTGGTCCCTGACGCCCGCCTTCCAGTTATTTCCCGCCGTTAGCTCGTGCCAGTGCCTCGCGGAAAAGTTCTTCACTCGTCAGACTCCCTTCGTTGGTGTTTTACCGAATATATTTAGCTTTTCTTGCTAAATCGTCAGTCATCTGTCGGTGTATGTCGTCCCCTACACCCTCTGAGCACAAAAACAAGTGTGACTCGTGTGGCGCCCAACTCCCGCACAAGGACGGCCATTCCCTGTGCCTTTTTTGTCTAGGCCCCGATCATCCGGTAGAGAAGTGCCAGCACTGCCTGAGTTTTAACGCGGCCACCCAGAGAAGGCGGCAGCAGTCCCTGGAAGCCCACGTTCTCAAAAAGAAGATGAGCTCCATGGAGAAGGAACTTAAAAAACTGCGGCAGGTGTCCACTTCCCCCGAAGGCCATCGGAAGAAAAAGGACAAAGAGAAGCACCGGGACAAGGGCTCCTCCACCGCTACTTCCTTGGGAGTCGCCGTGCTGCAGGTAACGTCCCCTCCGGGGGACCGCTCCTCAACAGCCGCCTTAGAGGGCTCTAAAGCAGCATCGGCCCACCCGTCTGGCTCGCGTTCGGGCGCCTCCAGGCTAATGGAGGCCTCTGCCCCAATGGTCTTAGCCGCGTACCCACGGTAGCTCATCAGCAGACCCTTGACTCCGGCGCCCACAGAGAAAGGATTGTGCGTCGCCCGACCCTTAGGGGCAGCGCGCGGCTCCCTCCGCCGGACCAGGCAGCTCCTCCATCACGGTCCACCTCCCGCGATGGGTCCGGTAAGTCGGATGCGGCCCCTCTGGCCCACCGGATCCGCTGATAAACCGCGCTCAGGTTCGCCCGGCGTCCATACAGCGGAAGAGCAGGCGCCCGGACCCTCCACGTCCGTCGTCCCGGCTCCCGCAGCCTTCGCTGCCCTCCGGGGACCCTGAGTCTCCCCAGCCCAACCCCGGGGATTCCCCCCCCCATCCCCGGGTGACGCCTCCGTCAGACCGTCCACCTGCGGGTCCACTGGATCTGACGTCGGTTCCCCGGACGCTGGCACCTCCGACACCGGTTTTACCGACTTTGGCCAACATCCCGCTCTCGGATGTCGCCCTGACGCCGGGCCCTCCAGGCCTTCCAACCTGGTCCCACCTGTGGGGCCTACGGCCGGGCCGTCTGCTATGACAGCTCCTCCGGCTCCCGGGTACCCTTCGTCGTATCCGACGCCGGCATACCTGGGACCACAGTATCTGGCACCACAGTACCCGACGCCGGTCTACCCGATGACGCAGTATTTGGCGCCACAGTACCCGAAGCCTGGTTTTCCCCTGCCGGGTTTCAGATACTCTCCTTATGGATATAGTCCATACCCATGTCCCCCCCTCCTCCTCCACCGCCGATGGATTTGCAGGAGACTCTGGCCCCCTGGTGGGCTGAGGCCAAGGCTCAGCTCACCAGAGAGGTGGAGAGTTGTCTACCGACAACGGTGCCGGTTCCAGTTCCCATATGTCCGCGACGACACACTCCCTCACACCTCCGGACACCAGGGCTAATCATAGAAAACATAGAAAACATAGAATTTGACGGCAGATAAGGACCGTTTGGCCCACCTAGTCTGCCCATTTTCCTAACATACTAACATACTATTTGCCAGCAGATTAGGCCTTATGGTCTATCAAGTCTGCTCGAACCTAGATCCTTAGTTGGGTGCAGAGACCCTCCCATCCCTTGTGCTCCAGAAACCCCTATCATCCATCCCCACCCCCCCGGGACAGGCCATCATCTGATACATCCACTTTCTGTGTCTATCCCACCCTCTCTTAAAGCCCTCCACTGTGGATCTCTGAACCAGCTCACCAGGCAGAGCATTCCAAGGGTCCACCACCCTCTCAGTGAAAAATCTCCTCCTCTTTTCCCCTCACCCTTCCACCTTCCAACTTCAAACCATGCCCTCTGGTGATGCCTCCCTGCTTTAGTCTAAAGATCCCCTCCATGTTTACCCTATTTATTCCCTTGAGGTACTTGAAGACCTCAATCATGTCCCCCCTGTCTCTCCTCTCCTCCAATGAAAACAGGCAGAGCTCCTCAAGTCTGTCCTCGTAAGTCAAATCCCCTAGCCCTCGTTTCATCTTTGTTGCCCTCCTCTGTACCCTCTCCAGGAGCTGTATGTCCCTCTTCAAGTGTGGTCTCCAGTACTGTACACAGTACTCAAGGTGTGGTCTAACCAGTCCATTGTACAGCGGCAGAATCACTTCCTTGCTCCTAGAGGTGATTCCCCCTTACGATGCATCCCAACATCCTGTTTGCCTTGCTAGCTGCCTCCTGCACTGCTCAGAGTTATTCATACATGTATCCACCATGACCCCTAGGTCTTTTCCCCATTGAGGCCTCCAGCGCCCTCCCAGGGTGTACCTGTGTTTAGGTTTCCCACCAAGATGCAACACCTTGCACTTGGTGATATTGAAATTTAATTTCCATGTGTGAGCCCAGCTTTCCAGGGTGTCCAGGTCCCCTTGCAGGGCCAACCTCCCCTCTTCTCCCTCAACTACTGCTCCCATCTTGGAGTCATCCGCGAAGAGACTCATTTCACACCCTATACCATCCCTGATGTCTGATATGTATGCATTAAACAGGATTGGACCCAGGACCGAGCTCTGTGGTACCCCACTACCAACCTCTGTAGGGTTCGAGAGCTCCCACAGACCACTACTACTCTGAGTGCGTCCAGCTATCCAGTTTTCAATCCATCTGACCATCAAAGGGCCTACTCCTAACCCCATCAGTTTCTCCACCAGACCATTGTGGGGGACAGAGTCAAACGCCTTGCTGAAGTCCAAGAATAATACATCCACAGGCTTACCCCTGTCCAGTTCTGATGTTACCCATTCATAGAACTCCACAAGGTTGGTTTGACATGATCTACCTGGCACAAACCCATGCTGCCGACTATCCAGACCTCCCACCTCCCCCAAGTAAACCCCCAATCGTTCCTTTAGTATACTCTCCATTAATTTTCCCACCACCGAGGTTAAACTGATGGGTCTGTAGTTTCCTGGTACTTCCTTCGACCCCCTTTATGGATTGGTACCACATGTGCCTCTCGCCAATCCCTAGGTACCCTCCCTGTCTCAAGTGACCTGTTGAAAAGCTCCGCCAGGGGTGCAGCCAGTATGTCCGCCAATTCCCATAGTACTCTCGGATGAATGCCATCCGGCCTAGGAGATTTGTCTTTCTTTAGGGCCTTGAGGGCAAACCACACCCTTTGGTGGGATGGCATCATCCGTCCCCTCCACCTTACTGGTCTTTTATCCTTATCCAGATGTGACACACCTGGGTACCTTTCCTCCCTTTTGCTCCATTTCTGTTGCCCCTGATCCCACTCCCTGCCGCTTTATCCCTTTTGTGCCTTGCTTTGTAGATATCCCATCCCCCTCCTTTGGTGAACACAGAGGCAAAGTGTACTTAAATACCTCTGCCTGGTCCCTCGCCTCTTCCACCCACCCTTCTTCTGATCTCAATCTGCTGAGATGGCCCTTAGTTTTTCTCCGGCTCCCCAATGTACCGGAAGAACCCTTTTTCCCTCCATGTATCCCTGTGCCAGCCGTTGCTTTTACTGGACTTTGCTCCCTCACCATACGGGAGACTTTTCTAGATGCAAGCTGGTACATTTCCTTATCCCTATCCCTCTTGTTGTTTTATATTTTTGTGTCGCCTTCTTTTCTCTGACTGCTACCTGGACCTCACTGGACCACCAGCATGGTTTATGTGACCTTGCTCCCTTACATTTCAACTTAGCGCAGATCCTGACTGCCTCATGAAGTCCCCGTTTTATGACCTCCCATCTCCTTTCCACACTTGTCGTTGAGGTAATCCCCTTCAAGTGATCCTTGAGAATATTTCCCATGCCCATAAAGTCTGCCCCTGAAGTCCACTGCCAGTGTCCTAGATCTCACCCCACTCCCCAATGCTTATTTGAAACCAGACAGTATTGTGGTCACCCCAGTCAGGGGGTCCTGTACAACCATGTCCCTCACAGATCCCCATCTGCCAGAACCACATCCAGGACATGCCCTCCCTTGTGGGCTCCATCACATGCTGTGTTAAGAACACATCCTGGAAGCCGTCCAGCAGCCTCTGCTCCTTGGCCACCTTGGAGGACATGGTTCCCCAGTTTGTACCTGGCATATTAAGGTCCCCCATCAACACCACTCCTTCCCCTTGACCACACTGGGCAATGATGTTGTCCAGCAAACCATCCTCTAGAACATCACTCATTCCGGGGCCTATATGCTACTCCCAGCTTGACCTTATCTCCTGCTGGGGATCTGAGTGACCCATAAGGCCTCCACGCTTCCTCTCTGCCTCTTCTACCATAGCAATTTCTATGTCATCTCTAATGAACATAGCCACTCCACCCCTCTGCCCTCCTTTCTATCCTTCCTAAGCATAGTGTACCCCATACATTTAGGTCCCAGTCATGGTTTTGTTGGTCTACGCTTCCGTGACTGCCGCCATATCCACCCCTCCAACAGCATGGCCTGGAACTCTGGCAACTTGTTTCCAAGCTCCTGGCATTTACTAACACTAACCCCACCCTTATCCCTGATCCTTTTGTCGAACCCCACCCAGATTCCTTATACTTCCATCCTCCTGCTCCTCCTGAACCTCCACCTCCAGTCTGTTTCCCCTGGGCTTGGCTACTCCCTCATCTGGAGGGAGGGCTTCTGGTCAGCCCCTCCCTTATCCCTTCCCCTACAAGTTTAAACCCCACCTTCTTGTATGTAGTCAGCCATCCCTGTTTAAGGACTTCCTTCCCTAATGGGGCAAGATGAAACCTGTCCTTGGCATATAGTCCCTTATCCTCCCAAACTCCATTCCAGTTCCTAACACTCCAACCCATTCTCTTCACCCCACTTCCTGAGCCATTTAATAACCTCTGTGAGCTTCATTTTTTTCTCCACTGAGGCCTTTGGTACTGGCAATATCCGAAAAGGAAATGTTGCATCCATTATCCCGACAGACTCTGGCAAGTTCTTGGAACCTTGCTTGATTTCCATAATGCTATTTCCTCTAGATCATTAGTTCCCAAATGCACCAGAAATCGGTTTCCTCCACAATCCCTAACCATTTCATACACCATGAACTTTGCTCTGTGCACTGTCAGCCCAGAGATACTCACTACCTTCACCTGGCTATGGCATCCATCCCCTGTCCCTCCCAATGGATACCCTTAATCATCGAGTCTCCCAGTAACAGAACCTTAACACCGCCATCATCCTTATGGTTACCTCCACTATGCCCTCTCAGCCCCCTCCCCACTTTATTCATGATCGCAATTTCATGGGAGTCTTCCTGCCTATTAGAGACCCCTTGTCACCCTCCCTTTCTGCCTCCCTTGCTATTTTGCCCACTTAACTCAAACCCCTTCTGAATAGGTGTCCCTTTAACCTCTCTTATCTGAACCATTTATCCTGGCCCTGATGGTTTCCCTTCCCCACCCCATCCCCCTGTAATAGTACCCTGTCTCCAGAGGCTCTCTGTGGGTCCCCTTTAGCTAGGGCCCCATCCTTGGTACTGACCTTCCTGCGAAGGGGGCCTCTCCCACCTCCTTTTCTCCCAGTTTCTCCAATCATGCTCTCCTCCCTCATGTCTGGAATATGTTGCATCTCCCCATTTGCTTAACATATATGTTTCCCTTCTCCTCTGGGACTATGTCTATCCTTTCCATAGTTGTTCTGTGATGCCCTATGGGTATCTGACTCCCTCCCGGCCTCTGTATAAGTTTCCTCATTTCCACCACCTTCCCCTCTCCTCTAGGATGCTTAGTATCTCAAATTTATTGTGACACTCTATGTCAGCCTCCATCAAGTAACCCAGTTTCCTGGACTGCATCTCTAAACTGACCCTCTTCTTCTCTCTTGCACTGTTCACCTTAGGATCTCCCTTCCCACAGTCTGCTGTTTTAGGCTTCCGCAACAGCACCTCCTGACTCTTCCCCTCCAGTCTCCTTGAATTCAGAATTTTCACCTGCACGCTTTCCCTTAGTATCAACTTCTCCTATCTAAGGGTCCTCTGTCCCTAATATCCCAACTTCTGCTTGCTGTGGTATAATGTCCTGTAATTTCAGAGCGTTGCCCCAGCCTCCTCAGCCCCACCCTTCTGCTGCCCATATCCACCCCTTATCCTTGGACACCTCCAGCTCCCACAGCTACTCCTTAACCAATATACCTCACTCCTGATACAAGATAGCTGTCTACAGAGTGGGCAGCCTCCCTCTCAGGCCCAATTTAGAATTATTGCCATCCCACAGCCTGTGCAGCCTACAACCCTTCCGAAGATGCCTCGCATGGTGGAATATGGCCACCTGATTATCCCTCTGTTTATAATAGCACACCCCCTTTCTCAGTCCTTCCCCTGAGTACAGTTTCTCTCTATACTGACTGTAGTTATTTACAAACCCAATTTCAATCCCACCAACAAAGTTCCAAGTCTCACAAACACATACAGTCCAGTATGTGTTCAGTCCCTAACAGTGTGTGTAAGCAGACACCAGGTACCGTATGATGTCACAGGCCCACCAACTCCTGTTGCTTCAAATTTCAGTCCCAAACAGAAATACTAGCCTTCAATCCCAACCCCAGTGGCTTTCTCAGTATTTCAGAAAGCCTACAAAACAGGGTGGGTGGGAGGCTCTACCAAACACTAGGCAAACAACACATTTAAATTACCTTCTAATTTTCCCTGCCAAACATCTGTCCCCAAACCTACAATATCACAGCCCAAGTATCAGTTCAAATTAAAGGTAATAATTTTTAACACATAGAACTAATTTCACTTACAACTATTCAAATATTTCAGTTTAAAATAGGGTTACCACCTTTTAAGAAGCCCAAAGTGGGACATTTCTTACTGAAACATGATTTTTCGCAGGACAGTACGTAACCTCAACGAGCAACAGACTTGTTTTCTCTATATAATCAGAATTAAGGCTAAGTATTGTAGTGTCTTAGTTGCTTCTAGTGTTTCTTATCATTTAAGGTATGTTAGTTAAGCTATTGTAGTTTTCTAGAACATTTAGTGGGATTAGAAGATATTTTTCTACTGCAAAATCAGGACATTTAGTATTTTTCATGTTTTTTGCAGGACACAGCTGCTCAAATCAGGGACTGTCCTAGAAAATCAGGACAGGTGGTAACCTAGTTTAAAACAAAATATAACTCCTGGCCTCTTTTCTACCAACCTGTTGCTTAAGCTCCCAAGTGAACAATGAAGCCACAGTAATTCCTGTTTAAAGACAAGTTAATGCAGCTAATGTCCTCCTCCAAACACCAGGCAAACAACACATTTAAATTACCTTCTAATTTTCCTGCCAAACATCTATCCCAAACCTACAATATCACAGCCCAAGTATCAGTTCAAATTCAAGGTAATAATTTTTAACACATAGAACTAATTTCACTTACAACTATTCAAATATTTCAGTTTAAAATAGGGTTACCACCTTTAAGAAGCCCAAAGTGGGACATTTCTTACTGAAACATGATTTTTACTTGGACAATGCAATAACCTCAACGATGCAACAGACTTGTTTTCTCTATATAATCAGAATTAAGGCTAAGTATTGTAGTGTCTTAGTTGCTTCTAGTGTTTCTTATCATTTTAAGGTATGTTAGTTAAGCTATTGTAGTTTTCTAGAACATTTAGTGGAAAGTTAGAAGATATTTTTTCTACTGCAAAATCAGGACATTTAGTATTTTTCATGTTTTTTTGCAGGACACAGCTGCCCAAATCAGGACTGTCCTACGAAAATCAGGACAGGTGGTAACCCTAGTTTAAAACAAAATATAACTCCTGGCCTCTTTTCTACCAACCTGTTGCTTAAGCTCCCAAGTGAACAATGAAAGCCACAGTAATTCCTATTTAAAGACAAGTTAATTGCAGCTAATGTCCCCTCCTCCAAACACCAGGCAAACAACACATTTAAATTACCTTCTAATTTTCCCTGCCAAACATCTATCCCCAAACCTACAATATCACAGCCCAAGTATCAGTTCAAATTCAAGGTAATAATTTTTAACACATAGAACTAATTTCACTTACAACTATTCAAATATTTCAGTTTAAAATAGGGTTACCACCTTTTAAGAAGCCCAAAGTGGGACATTTCTTACTGAAACATGATTTTTCGCAGGACAGTACGTAACCTCAACCGATGCAACAGACTTGTTTTCTCTATATAATCAGAATTAAGGCTAAGTATTGTAGTGTCTTAGTTGCTTCTAGTGTTTCTTATCATTTTAAGGTATGTTAGTTAAGCTATTGTAGTTTTCTAGAACATTTGGTGGAAAGTTAGAAGATATTTTTTCTACTGCAAAATCAGGACATTTAGTACTTTTCATGTTTTTTTGCAGGACACAGCTGCCCAAATCAGCACTGTCCTGCGAAAATCAGGACAGGTGGTAACCCTAGTTTAAAACAAAATATAACTCCTGGCCTCTTTTCTACCAACCTGTTGCTTAAGCTCCCAAGTGAACAATGAAAGCCACAGTAATTCCTGTTTAAAGACAAGTTAATTGCAGCTAATGTCCCCTCCTCCAAACACCAGGCAAACAACACATTTAAATTACCTTCTAATTTTCCCTGCCAAACATCTATCCCCAAACCTACAATATCACAGCCCAAGTATCAGTTCAAATTCAAGGTAATAATTTTTAACACATAGAACTAATTTCACTTACAACTATTCAAATATTTCAGTTTAAAACAAAATATAACTCCTGGCCTCTTTTCTACCAACCTGTTGCTTAAGCTCCCAAGTGAACAATGAAAGCCACAGTAATTCCTGTTTAAAGACAAGTTAATTGCAGCTAATGTCCCCTCCTCCAAACACCAGGCAAACAACACATTTAAATTACCTTCTAATTTTCCCTGCCAAACATCTATCCCCAAACCTACAATATCACAGCCCAAGTATCAGTTCAAATTCAAGGTAATAATTTTTATCACATAGAACTAATTTCACTTACAACTATTCAAATATTTCAGTTTAAAACAAAATATAACTCCTGGCCTCTTTTCTACCAACCTGTTGCTTAAGCTCCCAAGTGAACAACCTAACAGATAAGCTGCAGATCCTAGTTAACCAACAGCTTACTTCCTCCTACCCCCCACTAGGACTGCCTTATGTCTGTCCCATGCATTCTTGAATTCCCCCACTGTTCTTAACTCCACGACCTCCTCAGGGAGGCTGTTCCATGCATCCACAACCCTCTCCGTGAAAAAATACTTCTTCTGGGTCCAGAGAGGGACAGGACACGCTTCCCCGAGGGCTTTCCAAGGGGTCCGTTCCTCCCCCTGGACGGGAAAGGGAGTCACTTTCTTCTTCATCTTCCTCTTCCCCCTCGGACTCCTCGATCTCTTCCGATGGCTGCTCTGAAAGGGACGATGAGCCACGCTCTCTGTCAAAACCCAGGCCAAGGACTCCCACGAAGTTGCCTCCCAAAGATCCTTCCATTACGGAGCTGCTACGCAAAATCCAGGAGGTACATAAGTGGCAATCATTGGAACCAGACCCACAGCGGGTGAAACTCGCCGAGCATCTGGATCTGCCCGTGACAGCTCCCACCTTGGTGCCACCCTGGATCGAGCCTCACACCAACCTTGTTACCACCATTTGGAAACAGCCGCCGGCTCTAACCCCACTTCCTCGGAAGTCAAACAGGCTATACCAGGCTCCTGAGGGTGTTGACTTTTTAGATTCTCACCCTCGTGCTGACTCGGTAGTGATTAGCACCGGTCACGGCCGGTCGGCTAACCCAAAACACCTTAGCTCGTCGCCACCTGATAAAGAATCTGCTACTGGACCAGTATGGTAAGAAGATTTTTGCTTCTTCCACGCTGGGGATCGGGGCCCTGAACTATATCGGTCATATGGGGGATTACCAGAAGGCAGTTCTTAGTCAGATGGAAGCCAAATTGGACTCCCTGCCGGACTCTCAAGTCAAGCAGGAGCTGGCTGACCTTGTCTGCTCTGCACGTTCGGCCAGTGGACACATGCTTCGTGCGACCTAGAATGCAGTGGACACTGCTGAACGGCGCTCAGCTTTCGCCATAGGCTTGCGTCATCATGCTTGGCTCCGTGTGTCAGGGTTGGTCCCAGAAGTGCAGTCCGCTATGCAGGAAGCGCCCCTCCGGGGGTCGGTGCTCTTCGGTGGCGATGTCAAGGACATCATCACCGATTTGCAGGAGAAGGGGATGGCACTAAAGTTCGTCAACTCTATGTACCATCCCCTCCAGTCGCAGCGCTGTCCCTTTCGCAGACGGAATTGGCCAAAGGCGAAAACTCCGGGGAAAGCGGGCCACTAAACGCCGGGCCCCCACAACTGCTAAGCCCCCCCCCCCAAAAAAGCAGCGGGTGCTTCAGCTGTGGCGCTGCCCCACACCACCTGACTCCTTTCCTCTCCCACAGCCTCCGGACTCCCCGGAGGAACCGGTAGGAGGAAGTTTTCCCTCCACCTTCCGGGCTGGGAGAGGATAACATCAGATTCTTGGGTGCTCCAGCTGATCGCAGAAGGACACTCAATAGAGTTTCTACAGAAACCACCTCGCCACCCCCCAAAGTCGTCGTATTCTCGGGAACATCTTCTCTTGGTCCAGGAAGAGATTTCAGCACTGTTGCTGAAAGAGGTGATAGAACCTGTCCCTCTTCATCTTCAGGGGACAGGTTACTATTCCCACTTCTTCCTGGTCCCGAAGAAGACAGGAGATGTAAGACCCATTCTAGAGCTCAGTTCCCTGAATCTTTTTGTGGAGTACAAAAGGTTCAGAATGCTCTCCTTGCAGAGCCTTCTGCCCCTCTCCGCTTGGGCCAATGGCTGTGCGCTCTGGATATGCAGGAAGTTTATCTGCACATTTTCGTTCACCTGTCTCACCGTAAATATCTCCGTTTTGCATTCCAGGGGGACCACTACCAGTTCAAGGCACTTCCCTTTGGCCTATCCTCAGCTCCCCGAGTATTTACCAAATGCCTTGCGGTGGTGGCGGCCTACCTGCATACCTGGGGTTGCAAGTTTTCCTGTACCTGGACGATTGGCTCCTGGTGGCCTCATCCAGGGAGGAACTCCTGCACTGCCTCGCCTTTACCCAGCAGGTTTTTGCCTGCCTGGGTATTACCATCGACCATTCCAAGTCTCACTTGATCCCATCTCAGAGACTACAGTTTATTGGGGTGATTTTAGACACGACCATTAGCAGGGCCTTCCTGCCACTGGACAGGGTGTCCACTCTCCAGACTCAAGTAAGTCTGTTGTCCGGCCGCAGGCGGGTCAATGCAAGATCGGTCCTTCGCCTCCTCGGGCTCATGGCAGCTGCTATCCCGACAGTCCCTCATGCTCGGCTCCACATGAGGGTTTCCCAGTGGACACTTCACTCCCAGTGGGATCAGCTGGTGGACGACTTGGATCACTTGGTTCTAGTCTCCTCACCAGTGCTTCGAGACCTGCAGTGGTGGATGGTTCGAGAGAACCTGCTTCGGGGAGTTCCTTTCTTCCTTCCTCCCCACTCCCAGACTCGAACCACAGATGCCTCGGGTGAAGGTTGGGGAGCCCACCTCGGTCCACATCGGACCCAGAGCTCTTGGTCCAAGCTTGAACAAACACTCCACATCAATGTGCTCGAGCTTCGGGCAGTTCTTTACGCTCTCCAAGCCCTTCACCTGTACATTCTTCCCAGCCACCTAGCGGTCCAGACGGACAATATGTGCGTAGTTTGGTATATCAACAAACGGGGGGACCCAGTCCTACACTCTTTGCCAGGAAGCAATGAGGGTTTGGGATTGGGCAGCACAACATGACCTTCACCTCATGGCAATTCATGTTCTGGGAGTCAACAACACCTTGGCTGACAAGCGAAGTCGCTCGTCTGCTCTGGCTTACGAGTGGGAACTGGATCAAGGGGTTCTAGACGATATCTTCCGACACTGGGAACACCACAGGTTGACCTGTTCGCTTCCCCTCTAAACGCAAAACTTCCCGACTTCTGCTCGCTCGCTCAAGAGCGAGGCATTTTCTGGAGAGACGCTCTGTCTCTAGATTGGAAGGACAGATTCGTCTATGCCTTCCCCCAATTCCTCTGATCCCACGAGTCTTGCAGAAACTAGGTTCTGATGGAGCACGAATGATTCTAATCGCTCCTTTCTGGCCCAGGCAAGTTTGGTTCTTTCTTCTACAACAATACTCAGAGGATCCTCCTCTTCCTCTTCCTCTATCTCGAGGTTTGCTGACCCAGGATCAGGGGACTCTGGTCCATCCAGGTCTCAAGTCCCTTCAGCTTCATGCATGGCTCCTGCAGACATAGTTCAAAGTCGCTTCGCGGGGTTTCTCCCCAAGTGGCGGAGATTTTGGTGGAGGCTAGAAAACCCTCCACTAGATCTGCATATGCCATGAAGTGGAAAAGGTTCACAATCTGGGCTGCTTCGAAAGATGTGGAACCTTTTTCCTGCTCGGCTGGGCTACTGCTAGAGTACCTGCACCATCTTTTTGACCTGGGTCTTAATCACTCTTCTCTGAAGGTTCACATGGCGGCGATCTCAGCCTGTCATGTTCCCTTTGCAGACAGAACATTCGCTCAGCTGGAGGTCTCTAAGACTTTCCTCAGAGGGGTTCTCCATCTGACACCTCCTATCCGTATTCCCGCCCCTCCTTGGGATTTAAACATTGTTCTTGAGAAACTTGCTCTGCCTCCTTTTGAACCGGGCAGCTTCTGCAGACTTGAAGTTCCTTTCATGGAAAACTCTCTTCCTTGTGGCCATTACTTCCGCTCTGAGAATTTCCGAGCTCCAGGCCCTGATGTGTAAAATTCCATGCTTGATTTTTCATAAGGAACGTGTGGCTCTGCGCACGAACCCTAAGTTTCTTCCCAAGGTGGTAGCGGAGTCTACTCTGAACCAGTTCATGGAGTTACCCACCTTTTTTACGCAGTACTCCAATCAAGGGGAGTATTTACTGCATACTATGGACATTCACTGGATTCTGAGATACTACACTAACAGGAGAAAGGATCTCAGGAAGACTGATCAACTGTTTCTGTTTTGCACCCAAAAAGAGAAGGCAGTGCTGTTTCTAAGCAATGCCTATCTAAATGGTTGGCCCCCTGTATCACTTTCTGTTATGACAAGTACAACAAGACCCTGCTGGGTCAAGTAAGAGGCCACTCCACCAGGGGAGTCGCTGCCTCAGCGGCTTGTTTCAAGAACGTGTAAGCGGTGGACATCTGTGCTGCTGCCACTTGGACCTCCATCCATACCTTTACAAAATATTACAGTTTGGATATTGCCTCTCGCCGTAGAGCAGGCTTCGGGTTGGCTGTCCTGCAAGGCCTCCTTTCTTAAGGCCTTCACAGCTAAAGGAACTACTCTAAGTAGCTTTCCTCCTCCCGTGTGCTTCTGCTTTGTTCCAGACTGCTTGGGACTCAGTCCTATATGTAATTACCTACTGCAAAAGCCCTCTCGAAGTAAGATAGTACAGTTCGTAAGGCTTTCCGTAACAGTAGATCTTGAGAGGCTCTTGCAGATAAATATCTTCCCACCCTCAATCCCCCTAAGCTTTTTCAGCTCCTTTTCCATTGAGGGAAATATCCGCTCCTCTCTCGTCCGGCCTCCTTTGGCCTGTGGTGGGAAACAACTGGAAGGCGGGCATCAGGACCACCCCTTTATACCGACATCTCCTGATGCCGGTCACCTGACGTGGGGGCGGTCGCGTGCCAGGGACTGTTAGCTAGAAATTTTTCCGTGGGGTTCTGCCACATGCTGGCGTCGGTTCTATATGTAATTACCTACTGCAAGAGCCTCTCTCGAAGATCTACTGTTATGGTAAGTTCTTACGTAACTGTACTTTCTCCTGTGATGCTACATACATATACATGTCAATACAATGTGATAAAAATTACAGGACTTTAAAAACGCTGTGAGCCATTTTAGTTGTGTGTGTTTTTTTTTTTTTTATATATATATCAGTATGAAACATTTTGCTTCTTTATATTGTCATGTGGTCGCCGTGGCAATTGAATTTATGATATAAATACTTGACTGACTCCAAGCTTTCATGAACTAAATTTAGTCTGTAGCCCTAATGGTTTCAAAATGATCACATTTTAAAGAAATTATCTTTTGGAAGGTCTAACTCTGGAATCGTTGGAGCTAGCAACTTAATTTTTTTTTGTGAAAGCTTGGAGTCCAGCCATTAAAAGTGGTGTTGATATTATATCATTATTATGTAACAGTAATTATGTTATTGATATTATGGGCTATATCACTGTACACATTTGCATCACAACAGAACTTTTTTTGTTTTTGTAAAATAAATGTTATCAATGTACTTTTTCCAAAATGATAAAGTATATTGATATATTTTTTTTCATATCTACATGGAAAATGTCGACGGTTATAACAAATAAAATTTAAAAAACATTTTGCATTTTTTTTTATTTTGGTATTAGTCCCCATAATTTAATTGGTATCTGTATAAGTGTAATAACCTTTAAACATTCATCTTATACCTTAAATTGCGTGGCTAATATTTCACTCTCCTCACCAGCAGTGCCAGTTCTTCTTCACTTTCGCAGACTTTGGCTGCAAAAGTGTTGGAAGATAATAAAAATAAATAGCTAATGGCAAAAGAAGTTTCTTTTTTTTTTTATTCTCTTTTTTCCTTGGCAGGACCACTGTCCATTTTCAGCTCTAGTCACAGCCCGGGACTTCCACCGTCATCTGTTGCCAGCAATCCCCGGTACCCTTGGCCCCCGAGGATGGGGCACAGCAACGGTTCCAATCCCGCACTGCTGGAACTAGTGACTGGCCGGGGATGCGGTAATGACGGCTAATCGAAGTCCTGAGGAGGGCTTCACTTAGACAGTGGCCTCCGCCCACCTACTCCTTTTTCCTGTATTCTTGGAGGCGGGGATGTGCAATGCCAGTGTCCACCCTGCCTCCCATGAGACAAGCGCTGGTGGCACAAGTATCACCTGGCCTCTGCCAGGAGTCAGTGTGCCGGGCAGTTCCTCACCCTTCCCCCGGAGAAGGAGAGCCGTCCATGGGACGCTCCATCCTTCTTCCCCTGGCCGGCCCTCCGACGACTCAGGCTTGTTCCCGAACTCGGGTCGCCGGCGTCGCAAGCGGAAATCCAACCACTGCACCGGTGGGCCGGCCAAAGAAGTTTCTGACACAAATATCAAGTTAGAGGGCTTTTATTATTTCAGTATACCCTGTTTTACAATATAGTAGCTTCCTCAGGGGACACTGTAAATTTAATACAAAAAAACTTCATAAGTACTTATTCACCAAGTTTACAGATACTGATATGCTCAATAATCAATACTGTAAGATCTTCAAGGATATCTCTTTCACCATCAGGCCACACCTTTGGAACTTATACAGTAGCTACCAGGCACTAGGACTACACAGAAACTTTTGCAAGCAGTCAAACAGGGGCCTCCCATGATGGCGTAAGATGTAAGTGTGGGTGGCCCCTCCTCTCCTCAGTTCTTTTCCCGCTGTCGATCAGAGTTGTCAAACCACTGTGGAAGCGTCGCTGCAATATCTGCTATTTTATTTCTTTTCTATCTACTAAGTAATCACTTTTATAGTGATTTTCAGTGACCGGCATGTCGTTGAAAGAACTGTCTAAACAGCTTAATCTGGTTCAAGGTCAGTTGGCATTTGTCTGTATCCCCCTCCCCCGGGTCGTGCCTGAAAATAGGCAGGATTTGTCTAGTGCACTTACCCGGTCAACAAAAACTAACTAAATAAATAAGTAAAATTTCCATTCCTGTGAGTGCGGAGAAAAGATCTACATTGGAGACTCCCACGACATCTGTATCTGCTGCCTAGGCCTTACCACAATGGGAAAGCCTGCAAAACCTGCCGGTGGTTTAGGACTGCCCTCCAACCATTGATATAACACCAAGGTCAGGGCTTGATGCAGGCACTACCAGGCCTGCTATGGCGAGTACATTGTCATCGATGCTGGGGACTCAGCCTCCACCGTCATTTCCTCCAGTCGCGCCTATTGACCAAAGGTGCACCAGCGCTTGGGCAGTCCTCATGTCTTTTTTCAGACATGAGACATCTACTGCCTGGCCTCCCAGTTCCAGGGGCCTGTTGATGGGGAATTCTACCAATCCCTCATTAAATTTCCTTGCCACAGTCACCTCCTAAGCCACCGCCAATGTTGCTGGCACAGTCCCTCATTCCTGTTGACCTAGTCGACGAATATGAATACAACCCTGATGTAATGATGTGGGAGGAGGAGGATGAAGCGGAAGACTATGCTGAGAGCCAATGTGAACATGACATCAGTTCTACAGGCCACACATGCAGTGAGGACTCCACGATGAACACACCAAGGTCTCCTCCTGGAGATACTACATTTTTCACCATGATGTAACAGATGCAAGCTGCCACAGAATTTGCAGTAGAAGAGTGGGATACCACTAAAAAGAATCTGCTAGAATTCCTGGAGCTGCCAGAGTGTCTTGGCATTGTGGTGTCTCTTTTGCTCCCAGCCTTAGAGGATACTACCTATGCAGTTTGGTACAGACCAAGCAATACACCAGTTGTCCCCAGAAAGGCACATAAAATGTATTCAGTCCCTTCTGGGAAACCTTTCTTTGCCACACAACCTGAGACTAACTCAGTGGTGATTTAATGCTGTCCATGACCGGCCTAGGGCACCTAAACACCCAAGCTCCCTCCCTCTGATAAGAAATTTAGGAGGTCGAATTTCTTTGGTTAGAGGACATGTGCCTCTGCATCACTGGGCCAGTGAATTGGTGACTACCAGGCCCACATGATAAAGTAGTAGAACACCCTCTGGAGGAGGGCTAAGGCCATTGCACAGACCTTGCATGAGGGCACCCCAAAATAAGAGCTACTGAAAGATTTGACAGCGGGGGCTGATGTGGGCAAGCATTTGCTTTGTACAGCCTATGATGTCTCTGATGCATCTGCCAGTGCTGCGGCTACTGGCACCTGTCTCAGGAGATATTTGTGTCTCAGAGTAGCAGGTTTTTCCACGGATATGCGACAGTTTCTTAATGCCCGATTCAGAAGGCAAAAGTTGTTTGGTCATGAGGTCCAAAAAGATTCTTAAAGATCTCCAAGCTTTGGACGTGACTTTGAAGTCTGTGCACTCCCTCTACCATACCCAACCCAGGGGTAGGAGCAGGGGTGCCTTTTGTCCAGCTAGTGTTAGGGCTTATTGCCCGGCCCCCAGACAGCAGGGCTGGGACAAAGGAGCAGTGGCCTTGCCAGTCCCCGCCACTACCCCGGGTACCCATTCAAAGGCACTTAGAGGCGGTGGAGCCAGTGGAGCTGCCCTCACTGGCTCAGCCTGACTCCCTTGTACACCCTCCAACTGCCTTTACCTCCAGGGGTGGTTGTATTGGGTCACCTTTCCCTCCATTTAGACCAATGGCAAGAGGTGACAGCAGATGCATGGGTTCTGTCATAGAAAAGGGACATGTTCTGGAACTTGGCCAGATCATCCCCCACTTGTGACAACATATCCTCCAGGGCACCTGCTCCTGTTGCTGGAGGAAGTACATACTCTGCTCCAAAAATGGGCCACAGAACCTGTGCCTTTGGAACAGTGGAACACAAGTTTTTACTCAAGGTACTTCTTTGTTCCAAAATGGATAGGAGACCTGAAGCCTATTATGAATCTAAGAGATCTAAACTTCTTCATAGAATACAAGAAGTTCAGAGGATGATCATTGAAAGACATCTTAGTAAGTGCAGTTTTATCATCTTTACCACCACCATCAGGAAACTGGCTACCTCCACCACCTTTGGGCATCTATAGATGTGGCCACTGTACACCTTGCTCAAATACTGTCAACTCAAAATCTTTCTGTCATCCTAGAACAGGAGAAAGATTTATCAACCATTTCATCAATTGCAGTAGCACAGCAGTGGTCTATTTGCTCATTTGCCCTTGTGGCCTAGGATATGTTGGAGAAACGAAAAGGGCATTAAAACAAAGGGTAGTAGGAGAGCACAAAGCAGCCATCAGAAATAACAACACATATGCCATGGCCAAACACTACAAGGAGGTAGGACATGAGTCAACTGCCCTTCTCAAATTTGTTGGTATCGACAGAATTGAACTTGGAACAAGAGGGGGTAACATAAAAAAGTTATTACAACAAAGAGAAGCGTTCTGGATATACGCACTTAATACTTTATGGCCAAATGGCCTAAATAAAGAACTCCCATTACACAGTTATTTATAACCATCAGGCTTCTATCTACATTTTGGTTCAGCAAACCTGTCTTCATTGCACAATTACAAATTTTGCTATTTTCTTAAAACAGCAACTACAGTAAGCCTATAGCAACTACCTGCAGCAAGACTTGTCTGCTCAGCTGCAGCACCTTGTATGCCTTGACAGCAATAGTAATGCCTTGCTGCACCTTTATATGACTACAGAGGTCAACACTCCTTGACCTTCAACTGAGCGGATCACAGCATTACTTGCCAGCTCTGCTATATACTGCAGCATGACTTGCCTGCTGTGCTGTAGCTGTGCTATATACAGTACTGCAGCATGACTTGCCGGCTCTGCTATATACTGCAGCATGACTTGCCTGCTGTGCTGTAGCTCTGCCATATACATTGCAGCATGACTTGCCTGCTGTGCTGTATACTGCAGCATGACTTGCCTGCTGTGCTGTAGCTCTGCTATATACTGCAGCATGACTTGCCTGCTGTGCTGTAGCTGTGCTATATACTGCAGCATGACTTGCCGGCTCTGCTGTAGCTGTGCTATATACTACAGCATGACTTGCTGGCTCTGCTGTAGGTCTGCTATATACTGCAGCATGACTTACTTGCTGTGCTGTAGCTCTGCTATATACTGCAGCATGACTTACTTGCTGTAGCTGTGCTATATACTGCAGCATGACTTGCCGGCTTTGCTGTAGCTGTGCTATATACTGCAGCATGACTTGCCTGCTGTGCTGTAGCTATGCTATATACTGCAGCATGACTTGCCTGCTGTGCTGTAGCCCTACTATATACTGCAGTATGACTTGCCGGCTCTGCTATATACTGCAGCATGACTTGCCTGCTGTGCTGTAGCTGTACTATATACTGCAGCATGACTTGCTGACTCTGCTGTAGGCGTACTGTATACTGCAGCATGACTTACCGGCTCTGCTCCGTCTGTGCTATATACTGCTGTAGTATTTCTCACACCTTTGGCTTTGTATACGATTTCTAAAGATCTCTCAAGTAGTACACTGCAGCATGACTTGCCGGCTCTGCTGTAGCTGTGGTATATACTGCAGCATGACTTGTCTGCTGTAGCTCTGCTATATACTGCAGCATGACTTGCTGGCTCTGCTGTAGCTGAGCTATATACTGCAACATGACTTGCCTGCTGTGCTGTAACTCTGCTATATACTGCAGCATGACTTGCTAGCTCTGCTGTAGCTCTGCTATGTACTGCAGCAAGACTTGCTAGCTCTGCTGTAGCTTTGCTATATACTGCAGCAAGACTTGCTGGCTCTGCTATATACTGCAGCATGACTTGCCTGCTGTGCTGTAGCTGTGCTATATACTGCAGCATGATTTGCCGGCTCTGCTGTAGCCGTGGTATATACTGCAGTATGACTTGCCTGCTGTGCTGTAGCTCTGCTATATACTGCAGCATGACTTGCTGGCTCCGCTATATACTGCGGCATGACTTGCCTGCTGTGGCTGTGCTATATACTGCAGCATGACTTGCCAGCTCTGCTGCAACTGTGCTATATACTGCAGCATGACTTGCCTGCTCTGCTGTAGCTCTGCTATATACTGCAGCATGTCTTGCCTGCTGTGCTGTATACTGCAGCATGACTTGCCGGCTCTGCTGTAGCTGCGCTTTATACTGCAGCATGACTTGCTGGCTCTGCTGTAGTATTTCGCACACCTTTGGCTTTCTATGCGATTTCTAAAGTCTCTTAAGTAATACACTACAGCCTGACTTGCCTGCTCTGCTGTAGTACAGACAGTTCTAGGATCGTGGATATGTTGTTCATCCACACTTCTTGGCACGTCCTTTTCCCTTTAAGGATCGCCAGAAGGTCTTCAGGCTGGCTCCTCCCACCCAACTGGCTGGTATATCCCTCAGCTCTGCCCCATGATGCCAGATCTTCCTTTCCACTGAAAGATTCAGGTTGCCTCCTTCATGCTTCCGCATTTTGTAGGTCCTGGTTTCAAAACCTTAGGTTATTCTGAAAATTTGTCTAGTTCGCATTAGCGATCACGACTGTTTCTCTTCGATTATGGAAGACAAGTCTTCCACCGGATTTCGCCAGTGTTTGTGCGGCCAGAAGATGTAGCGCACCGATCCCCACACCACATGTGTCTATTGCTTGGGTGTCGACCATGACACTTCAAGGTGCGATTTTTGTCTTGCATTTCACCCTAACGTCCTCGACGACCGTCTCGCACACCTGAAGTTGGGGAAGCCGGAAAAACTGAATCCTCTGGTGAAATCAAAGGAGGCTTGGTGGGCAGTTTCCGTGGCCGCAGGATCTGCTGAGAAATTGGAGCCTATGCAAGCCTTCGAAGAGGAAGCAGCTTGCGCCATGGAATTGTCCTCTCGGAGCTTCTTCGTTCTGCTCAACCTGGGCTCCACTTTCTTGGGTTCTTTCTGAGAGTTGTGCCAGTCTCTCCCGACTAAGGGAGAGGGTCCTGCGAGCACGCACTCCTCTCAGTCCTGTAAGTGGAAAAAGGACCTGGGATCGTCTTCATCTTGGCAAAGACGTTCTTGAGATTGGGAGAGATCTCGGTCACAGGAACCAGCAGTCTCAACCTCAGTCGAAATTGCCTCTTCGACCTCTGGCTTCTCGGATTTGCCGTCTAGCCAGTTGACCGAACTGTCGATTGAGGTTGAAATTATCCTCGATCCGATTGACCCCTTGTTGGCAACTCCGGTCGACTACACTCTCACTCGGACTCCGGTCCTTGCTTTCCCCGACAAGGAGACCGAGACTGCTGGGAATCCCGTCGAGGAAGTGGTCCCCGACCCTGGGAAATCACCGGTCCCACCAATGTCTCGCGAGCGACCAAATTGGCCTGGCCGATCTCGATTGAGGTCCAGGACCCCCTCAACTGCCAAGCCGAGGAAGAGCCACAAGTGTTCGAAAAAGAGGCAATGCCATCAGTTGTCCTCGTCCTCCTCGAATGAGGAGAGGCTCCGGCGGAATCTACGTCAGCACTACGAGAATCTCATGTGGCAACAGCTGATTTTGACCGGTCACAAACCTACCCCGGCCATTCCTTTGCTTTGGCCTCCCAGGCAGAAGCCGACTCCTTCGGAGCCAATTAAGTTGGTTCCCCTGCCCTCGGGAGCCGGTGAAACCTCCAGCTTGGCCTAAATTGGTCTCTCCACCAATCAAGCAGCCCGTGGGAGGGGCTCCTTCTAAGAAAGCTAGACCAAACACCGGGCTTCCCTGGCGTCTTTCGGTCACCGTCACCCTGGACTGCCACCGGCGAGTCGAAGGTGACCTTGGGCGGTTGACTGTTGTATCCAGATTCCTCGGATTCAGATGAGACCGGCTTACATTCTCATTCCGGGGATGATGAATCAGCTGGTGGAATAGAGATGGAGGAAGGTCCTTGGTCCTTTCAGGGCATTCTTCACCTCATCTGAGTCTACAGGGATGCCCCTGGAGCCTATCCAGAAAAAGGCGGAGTACCCTCTCACGGACATCCTCAGGAGAGGGGATACCCTTACAGAGGCCTTTCCTGTGGCTGAGGCCATAGTTGGCCCAGCGTTAGAACTTTGGCAGCACTCTCTCTATTGTCCAGTTCTGTCTGCCTACATGGCCCGCAAGTATGCGGTGCCCGTGGGGTCGCTTGAGGGGTTCACAGAGCACCCTTCAGCTGAGAGCCTGGTGACCGCCTCTGTGTTCAGGTGTACTGGTAGTTCTGCCGATACTGATCGACCTCCCTGAGAAGGAATTCAAAAACTTGGATCATTCGGCTCAGAAGGTCTATTCGGCCTTGTCTTTAGGTCTCCGTCAGGCAAGTTTGGCCGTTATCATGGCACACTTCTCCCATGCCCTCTTGGGGTCTTTGGATGAAGTCCTACCACATCTCCCCATGGACATGCAGACCACGGTCAAGCAGGTCTGGGATCAGGGTCAGGCTGTTGCCAAACAGCAGCTGCAGACGGCCCTGGACTTTGGGGACTCTTGTGCCCGTTCGTTGGCAGCCGCAGTTGCCGCTTGCTGCAGGGGTTTGGCTGAGACTCTCCACTTTCCCGGCAGATACTCAGCACAAACTAACTGATGTGCCTTTCCTGGGCACCGATCTCTTCAGCCCAGGTGTGGCTCGTCACCTTCAGCATACTGAGCAGTCCAGTGCCACCTTGGATGCCACTTCTGCTAAAGGTTCTTCGAGTAAGAAGCAGAAGAAGAAGAAGAAGCCTTTTTGGCACTCTTCCCCTGCGGTCCAGCGAACTTCCTTTCAAGCAGGGCGGCAGCAACAGCAGGCTCAAGCTTGGCACCCCTGGCCTAAGCCCTCCCAGGTCCTGGATCCTCCTCCAAGCCTGTTCAGTTACGGGGCAGGGGCTGCCACCCCTCTCCCATTACACCAGCTCTGGGTCCTCCCATGGGGGGCCGGCTCTGCCACTTCCTTTCTTCCTGGTCTGCTATCACCACGGACAGGTGGGTCTTGGAGGTCGTCAGTCAGGGACTGCCTCTAGAATTCGAGAAGTACCTTCCAAGCCGAGACTTCGCCCTGCGGGAGGAAAGAGTATCCGCCCATACTCAGTCGACTGTCTGAGATGACATCGCTCAGCTCCTCCTCAAGGAGGCAGTAGCTCCAGTGGTGGATTCTCCAGCAGATCCAGGCTTTGTCTCCAGGTACTTCCTGGTGCCCAAGCGGATGGGGGCTGGCGCCCCATTCTTAATCTGCACGACCTGAATCAGTATCTCAGGTTACGCATCTTTGGATGGTCACCCTGTCCCGGATCATACCATCCTTGAAGTGAAACATGTGGTTCTGTTCACTGGACCTGCAGGACGCGTCCTTTCACATCCTGATCCATGCCTCTCATTGGCGGTTCCTCCGCTTCAGAGCTGAAGGGACCCTATATGAGTTCCGAGCCATGCCGTTCGGCATGTCGTCGGCCTCACGGGTCTTCACCAAATGCATTGCAGTGGTGCTGTCCCATCTCAGGTGTCTGGGTGGGGCTGGGGGGTGGGGTCAGAATTTACCCCTACCTCGACGATTGTCTCTTAGCAGGTCACACCCAGCAGGAGATGGAGAGGTCCAGGGATCTGGCCCTCCAGACTTGCTCCCAATTTGGCCTCTCGATCAACGAGGCCAAGTTGGAACTCGTGCCTTCCCAGGTGATGTGCTTCATCGGGGGGAAAGCGCATCTCTCATCAAGCCAGAGCTCGGTTCCCGGTGGATAGGGCAGAGGTTCTCTCCTCCTTTGCCCGATCATTTCTGGTTGGGCAATTGCGCCCTGCCCGGGACTTTCTGCGCCTTCTGAGTTACATGGCGGCATGCACCCTCCATGGTCCATTGGGCCTGGTGGCACATGCGCCCCCTTCAGTGGGAGCTGGCCACCCAATGGACTCAACGCCATGGTCATTTCGACCAGCTGATCACTGTAACCCAGAAGATATGGGACGCTGTGCAATGGTGGACCACCCCAGACAAGTTGCAGGAAGGTATCTTGTTTGTCCGCCCCTAGCTGATGGCCGTCCTCACGACCAGTGCCTCTCACATGGGCTGGGAAGCCCATATGGGGGACAAAAGGGTCCACGGGTTCTGGACCCCCGAGGAGTCCCGATACCACATCAATCTGTTGGAGCTCAGAGCAGTCAGACTGGCACTGTCAGCTTTCGCTCGTCCGCTCCAGGGTCAAGTGGTTCAGTTCCAGATGGACAATACCACGAACATGTACCACCTCAGCAAACAGGGCAGCACACATTCCTATCTGCTTTGCAGGGAGGCGCTCCGCATCTGGACCCTTGTCAGCCATCTGGAGGCAGATGATCTAGCCATTCATGTGGCAGGAGCCTCAAACCATCTGGCAGATGCCCTCAGCCACTTAGATGAGACATCTCACGAGTGGTCTCTCCATCCAGAGGTAGTTTACAGCTTATTCTTCAATTGGGGCAAATCGATGGTGGACCTGTTTGCCTCCAGGGACAACACGAAGCTGAGGCTGTTTCAAGCCCGCCCCTCAGAAGGGCTCACTGCAGGAGGAAGCCTTCTCAAGGCCATGGTCTCTTCTATGCCTTCCCTCCATTTCCCTTGATCCACAGGGTACTCCTCAAGGTGAGGAGGGACAAGGGGAAGGTAATTCTGGTAGCCCCAGACTGGCCGCGTCAGTTCTGGTATCCAGATCTCCTCAGCCTCAGCTGCAGGCCCCCAGAGTGGTTTCCAGCACGCCCAGACCTGGTCTCTCTCAATCAGGGGAAGGTATACCATCCGGACCTTCAATCCCTGCACCTCACAGCCTGTTACCTGAGTGGCTAGAGTTCCAGGCTTTGGATCTTTCCGAGGATGTCCTCACTGAGGTGGAGGCATCTAGAAAGGAATCGACCAGGAAATGTTATGCCTTCAAATGGAAAAGATTTTCCATTTGGTGTCAGGGCAAGGGCCTGGACCCTCTGTCCTTTCCAGTGGCTAACATTCTCGACTACCTTTGGTCTCTCTCCAAAGGTGGTCTTCAGTCATCGTCCCTTAGGGTGCACCTGGCAGCCATCTCTGCTTATTGGGCATGGGCCGGTCAGCCGACATTGGCGCAAGAGACAGTGGTCAGGTGTTTTTTCAAAGGCCTGGATCACATATCCCCTCTGGTGCGTGAACCTCCATCTCCGTGGGATCTATTACTGGCACTGGCAAAGCTCATGGGCAAGTCATTCGAACCAGTGCACAAGGGTGCGTTGTCACACTTGTCATGGAAGACTGCCTTCCTGGTGGCTATCACGTCTACCAGAAGGGGAGCTCCAGGTGCTCCCGGTGGATTCCCCTTATCTGGTCTTCCACAGGGACAAGGTTGTCCTACGCCCCCACCCGAAATTCCTTCTGAAGGTGGTGTCAGAGTTTCACCTTAACCAGGCATTAACTCTGCCAATATACTACCCTAATTACACCTCGGAGGCTGAATACAGGCTCCATACCTTGGACCTGAGATGAGCCCTCTCCTATTTTAAGAAGAGGACGGCGGAGATTCAGGGAGAGGTTCGCCAGCTGTTTGTCACGGACGCTGAAGCTGCTTCTGGCAGACCTGCAGCAAAATGGACTATTGCAAGGTGGATTACATCTTGCATAAGTCTGCTACGAGTTGGCGGGCATGGAGCCTCCCAGAGGGATAAGAGCTCCTTCTACACACCATACTGCTGCATCGGTGGCTGCTTCCAGGGACATCCCCTATCCAGGAAATCTGTCTGACTGCTACCTGGAAGTCAGCAAACGCCTTCATTACCCATTATCACATCGACCTTGAGTCACGCCGGGATGCTGGTTTTGGGGCCTCAGTTCTCCAATCTCTTTTCCCCAAGTAAGTATCAGTGGGGGTGTGCGCGCCTTGCCTCCCTCCTCCCGGAGAACTGCTAGGCATCTGCCAAGAAGTGTGGATGAACAACATATCCATGATCCTAGAAAAACAGGTTACTCACCTGTAATGGTAGTTCATAGGATTCATAGGAAGATACTGAGCTGAATGGACTTGCGTCCTATATGCTCGCCATGATCATCTAATTTCTAATCTGATACATATTCCTATCCCACTTGGATTTGAACTCAGCAATAGATTTGCTTGCTACAATCTCCAAAGGCAGTGCATTCCAAGCATGCACCACCCTTTGGTTAAACCACCATGTAGTTCTCACTTTATTACATTTAGATGCTGTTAATTGCATTGGGTGGGACCTAGTTTTATACATATAACTATTAAATGTTAGCCCCGTAACATCCCACAAGTCATCATTTTGCCAGGCTCTATATACCAAGCACATGTCCCCTCGCTTTCTACATTCCTCCAAGGAGTACATATTCAATTCTCTCAATCTAGTCCCATAGTCTTTACCTGTCATACCACAAACAGCTCTTGTTGCCCTCCTTTGCACACCCTCCAACAGGGCAATATCCTGTTTTTTAAAAGGTGACCACACCTGTGCTCCGTATTCCATAATTGGCCTCACCAGGGATACATACGGGGCAAAACAACCCCCTACTTCTAGATGATATATGCCTCAATATGCAATTTAGGATACTGTTTCCTTTCTGGGCTATATTTTGGCAATGAGATGAAAATGTCATATTGTCGGAAACTATTATACCCAAATCCCTTTCCTCATATGTTATTTTGAGCGGTACATTTCCCAATGTATAGGGTAGTTTAGGGTTTCTATTTCCCAAATGCATGATGAAGCATTTATCTAGGTTCAGTGCCAATTTAAATTTATTAGACCATATGGCTATATCTATTACATCTTTTAGTTTAGAAGTGTTTAATTCAGTATTTACTTCAGCTCCAACCCTACAATCATCAGCAAACTTTTGCAACCAAACAGATTTTTGTTTTATTTGGAGTGCTGATGCATATAGATTGAAGAGGCAGGGGCCCAAGACCGATCCCTGGGGCACCCCCACTAGTCACCCCCAAACTATCGGACAATTCCCCTCTAATACTCACTCGCTGACTCCGATCAAGTAACCAATTCTGAACCCAATCTACTGTATAAGGATTTATGTTCAGGTTACTCATTTGTTGTATTAATTCATGGTGAGGTAATCTGTCAAACGCCTTAGAGTAATCAAGGAATAGCACATCAACGGGGATACCCTTGTCCAATCTATCAATAACTAGATCATAAAAAGCCAACATATTTGTCTGTCACGACCTACCCTTTACAAAGCCATTCTGGAGATTGTCTGTAAGATGATTTATATCTAGATGTTCTTGTATTTTATCCTTAAGCACCCCTTCCAGGATCTTAGAGGGTATGGCAGTAAGACTTGTAGGTCTATAATTAGCTGGATCCATCTTATCTCCCTTCTTATAGATTGGGACCACTACTGCTGATCTCCAACACCCCAGTACCTCTCCAGTATTCAGGGACTGCTGAAAAATGTATGTCAAAGGGGGGGCTATTGACTCGGCTAGCTCCCTAAGTACTCTGGGATGGAGGCCATCAGGACCGGGGGATTTAATAGGATTCAATTTAGCTAGTCGTTGTTTAATGTCTGTACAGGTTATTATTATACTTTCATTTGGGTCAGGAGTAGATCTTTTAGTATGGTATGCAGGTTTATCCTTTGAAAAAACAGTTGAAAAATAATTATTTGCTATGTCTGCCATTTCTTTGTTGTCAGATGTACTATAGCCATTTAATTTTCGGAGTGGACCTATAGTACTTGAATTACCTTTAATATTCCTAATATATGCATAGAAGGCTTTGGGGTTTCCCTCTACTCTACTAACCAAATTTGATTCATAATCAATTTTGGCCCTCTTGATATGTTTTTTTATTTGATTTGTGAGTTGTCTATATTGATTTCTGGTTATAAGGGATCTATTTGATTTTCACTGTTTAAACAGTTTATGTTTCTTATTTATCAATAATCTTATTTTACGAGTCCACCACTGTATTTTATTTTTACTCCCAGTATATTTTTGTTTTATGGGGATATTTTCAAGTTCTTGCTGTTTTATTTTTGTGTAAAATATATCCCAAATTTCATTTAGGGGTCTTTCTCCAAACTCATTTCTCCATTTCCATTTGGAAAGATTTATATTCATTTTAACAAAATTTGCTTTCAAGAAATCATAATTTGTAGTTTTTCCCCTATGAATTAATACTGGTTCAGCCAATTTAAATTCCACCGTAAAATGGTCGCTTGTTCCTAGAGCATCAGAGATCTTGTACTCACACAGGGTATCACCCATGTTTGACAAAACTACATCCAGTATGTGATCACCCCTAGTTGGCTCTTCCACATACTGGATTAGGCCTATTTGATCACACACAATTTGGAACTCCCTCTCAAAAGGTGTACCCGCATAAGATCTTCCCCAATCTATTCCTGGTAGATTCAAATCACCTAACAAATCACCTAACATTAGTTCTGGGAGTGGTATATGTTGTTCATCCTCACAGACCCACCCGACCTCCCCGGCTGCGGACGCACAAAACCTGGCTTCCAGCAGGCGAAGATCTGGTGTCATGGGGTGGAGCCGAGGGATATACCACCTGAGTGGATGGGAAGAGCCAGCTTGAAGACCTTCCGGTGATCCTTAAAGGGAAAGGGACATGCCAAGAAGTGTGGATAAAGAACATATACCACTCCTAGAACTACTGTTACAGGTGAGTAACCTGTTTTTATTGCAGCATGATTTGCCTGCTCTGCTGCAGTAAATAAATAAATATTTGCAAAACGCACCATGTAGTCACAACAACGACCGGCTGGTCGGTCAAAAGTTTTGAAAATAGCACAGAAGCTTCAAAATACTGTTTTTGTGCTAGCTGACTAAACAAGCAGCATGACATTTCTGCTCTGCTGCACTGCAATTAATAAGTCCTACCACTTCCTTATAAATTGCAGTAAGACTTTATTTCTCTACTGCACTGTATAAACTTAAAAAACAAAAAATAAAAATGCTCTGGGGTCAAACCATATCTGACCTCCCTGAGCTGTCAATACTATGTTTGTGGTCTTCACCTCATTGTCTTGGCATTAATTTAATTTGAGTTTGAACCATTCTTGAACATTGTGACAGTTATACAATTATGAACTCGAGTCAACTTGTAAACATACAACAAGACTGATTTGGGTCTGTTGTGTAAACTAAAACGTTTCTCATGGCAGGTTGTAAAATATACTTAAAAGTAGCAGCATGACTTTTATGACTCTTACATAGAAACATAGACAGTGTCGGCAGATAAGGGCCTATGGCCCACCCAGTCTGCCCATTTGAGCTTGTAAGTTCAGTTTGTTTTCCTAGAAGTCTGTTGCACCTTACCCCTGACCTCCAGAATTCCTTTATGTCTATCCCATGCATTCTTAAATCCCGTGATTGTTTTAGCCCCCACCACTTCCTCTGGCAGGGTGTTCCACTTGTCCACCACCCGTTCTGTGAAGAAATTCTTTCTCATGTTTCCTCTGAATCGTCCTCCCTCCAACTTCATCCATGCCCTCTAGTCCTGGAACATCTTTTAGCTTAAAATAATGTTTTCCTGCACCTTGTTCCTCCCTGTAAGATACTTGTATGTCTCTTATCATATCCCCTCTGCCCTCCTCTCCTCCAGGAGTACATGTTCAGTTCCTTCAACCTGTCTTCATAGGACTTGTGATGCAATCCATGCACCATCTTTGTTGCCCTTCTCTGAACCTTCTCTACCTGTCTATGTTCTTACGTGGGTATGGTCTCCAGAACTGTACACTGTACTCCAGGTGGGGCCTCACTAGTGTCTTGTATAGCTGAATTATGACCTCCCTTTCCTGCTGGTAATGCCCCTGCCTATACATCCCAGCATCCTATTTGCTTTACCTGCTGCCTTGTCGCACTGTTTCCCTACCTTAGCGCCATCAGAGATGATAACCCCAAGATCCCTTTCCTGCTTGGTGCATGCTATATCCTCACCCCCCAACTGATATATTGTGCCAGGGTTTTTGTGCCCCATATGCATTATCTTGCACTTCTTTGCATTGAATTTCAACTGCCAAACCCCTGACCATTCTTCAAGTTTCTGCAGGTCGCTTCTCATTCTGTCTACACCCTCTGGTGTGTCTACTGTGTTACAGAGCTGTGTGTCATCAGCGAACAGTGAAATTCTGCCTTCTAGGTCCTGCGCCATGTCACTGATGAAGATGTTGAATAGGACCGGTCCCAGCACTGATCCCTGTGGTACCCCACTGGTCACTCTTCCCTCTGTGGAGTGACAGCCATTTACCACCACCCTCTGTGTCCTGCCACCCAGCCAGTTACCTACCCACCACACTACTGTCCTGCCCACACCCATATTCCCCAGTTTGTGTAATAGTCTTCTATGTGGCACAGTGTCAAAGGCCTTGCTGAAGTCCAGATAGGCCATGTCCACTGCCCTCCCCTGATCCACCTCCCTAGTCACCCAGTCAAAAAATTCAATGAGGTTGGTCTGACATGACCTCCCACTGGTGAAACCATGCTGCCTTGGGTCCTGTGGTCCATTGACAACCAGATGTTCCACCAATCTCTCCTTCAGTAGTGCTTCCATGATCTTCCCCACTACCGAGGTGAGGCTGACTGGTCTGTAGTTCCTGCTTCCTCTTTGTTCCCACTTTTGTATAAGGGGACTACATCTGCTGTCCTCCAGTCTTTGGGTACCTCCCCTGTTTCCAGTGATCGGCTAAACAGGATAGCCAGAGGTTCAGCCACCACCTCTCTTAGTTCTTTAAGGACCCTGGGGTGCACCCCATCTGGCCCCATTGCTTTATCAACTCTTATTACTTCCAGTTCCTTTTGGACCATTTCTCGTGTAAAGGGACTTGTGTCCATTTCTGCACCATTCTCACCCCTTGTACTCCCTTCAGACCCATTACCCTCCTCTTCCTCAGTAAAGACTGAGCAGAAATACCTGTTCAGTATGTCAGCTTTACTGTTGTCATCCTCCACGCAGCCCTCATCCTCCCCTTCAGTCTCACTATCCCTCCCTTTGTCTTTCTTTTACTTATGTACCTGTAAAGGTTTTGTCCCTACCCACTGATTTTGCAAAGTGTTCTTCTGTCAGAGCTTTGGCTTCCCTTGCCACCTCCTGCCTCCCTTTGCTTCTCCTGGTACTTCTCCCTATCCCCTTCTGCCTGTGTCTTTTTGTATTGCCTGAATGCAATCTTTTGGCTTTCACTTTCTTTGCTACCTCTTTGGAAAACCATAATGGTCTCCTCTTCCTTTTCCTCTTGCTAACCTGCTTAATACATAATTCTGTTGTTCTTGTAATCCCCATTTTAAATACTGCCCACTGTTCCTCAACCCCCGATTCCTGTCCCATTCCCCTTAATGCCTCTTTCAAGTATCTCCCCATTTTCCCAAAGTCTGCCCCCCTAAAATCCAGGATACGTGTTTTTGTGTGGTTTGGTTCTGCTCTTTCTGTGATTTCAAACCACAATGACTGGTGGTCACTGTTTCCCAGGTGCTCCCCCACTATTACCCCCATCACACTGTCCCTGTTTGTGAGCACAAGGTCCAGTATTGCCTTCTGCTGAGTTGGTTCCACGACCAGTTGCTTGAGGAAGGCACCCTGAAGGGAGTCCAGGATAAATCTGCTCCTAGTTGATGCTGCTGCTGGGATGCTCCAGTCCACGTCTGGAATATTGAAGTCTCCAACCAGTACTACCTCACCCTTGCTTTTTCATATTTAATTACACATTAGTGACTCTATGAAATCTACCATGGTGCTTACAGATTGGTACATATCTGTGATTAAAATGTTTATTTTGTAAGATACACGCAGGGATACTGTGAATTTTAAAAGTCTATGCTTACTGTGACATACCGAGATCTGAAGTTCTTTCCTTTTTTACTTTTGCACTTTTCAGTATTGGGCTCATTTGGTATTTACTGCTATATTGCACAGCACACCACTCTTTATTTCTAACTGTCAGTTTAAATTATTTTTAAATAGTCACCATCTCCTTTCTGATCACGCTCTGAAGATGACTCCCGTCGATACGCAAGCACATGATGTGACTTGCTTGCACAAACTTTTGCTTCCGTCTGGCATGTTTGCTATTCTCTAGCTCTACCGAGAGGTTTCCTCCATTTTTTACCATGGAAAAGCTGCTAGTTTGCTCCTTACCTTGTTACATCTGAGGGTAATACTTTTAATTGTTGTTGTTTTTTTTTTTGCAATAAAGCCGTAGTACTGATTCACTATATACCACTTTGTGGCTTGGTCTTTCATAGTACAGGTGCTGGCCTCACTTCCAATTATGTTGCAAAAAATTTGCAACTGACTTTTTTGCAGTCATCGCGTGGTGATAGGTTCTGGGCTTTGTGCTTCTGTGCTGCACTGTGTGCTATGTTGGTGTTGCCCTACTGTGGTTCCCATCGTTTTTTTGGCTATGGGACTCTGAGCTGTATAAGGGTTGGTTAGTGTGCATTGCTGCCCCAAGTTGTTTTCGGTGCTGCTTGGAAGTGTTCCATAGGTGTGGCTCACTAGAGAGAGTTATCCGTGAAGAAGATAGGACAGTTACCCATAGCAGTAAATCGCACCTGGAAACAAGCTTTGACTTAGTGTGCCTTTCCTGATTAAACAGTTTCCCTTTTCCCTTATCTCCTCCTGTGAGACACAGCGCACCCTCCCATCTTCCCCCTTGGTTTGGGGTGGTACAGTGGGGGATTCCAGGGTTTTATTTAACTCTAAAAATTGATTAGCATTTTGCTCATAAAAGTGCTAAAACATTGTAAAAATGCATAGCACTTGGCCTCATTGTGTTTACCAAACATAACACTTCTGGAAAACCTATATAAATACTTTCTGTACAGTTAGTATTGTCCCAGGAAAAAAACTGCTAATCAATTATTTGAAACCCTGGGATTCCAGCATCATAGTTTTGCCCTGTTTACCCTGTACTGGGTTCCCTTTTTTGGTTGTCGTCACTCCGTTTTTGGGGTTCAGCGTGCTTGTCTTTGCTGTTTGTTGAACTGACACAACGTTGTTTTGCCTCTGGCAAAGAGGCAGGACTGAAGAGGTTTGGAGCCGCTTGTGATGTATAGGGGCCATCAATGCATGCCACTGTGGGCGGCCCACTGTGCAAAAGATTCTGGATAGGTCCAATGCCGGTGGTGTGTATGTTCAGAGGTGTGGCTCACTGGAGGAGATTCCTTCTGAGATCTACTGTTACTGATAAGTAACTCTTCTGTCATTGTTCTTCGGACTGAGTCACCCTAAGAAAGGAATGTCAATCCAGGAGCTCTACAGAATGGATGAGTCCTCCACCATTGTATGATGCAGACAGTGCTTTCTTTTGGGGGTGTGCTATGTGTCGGCCTGTGTAATGATTAGATTGGCTGAAGGTCTCTCCAAAGCCGACAGTACTAGCTCTTATTAAACAAAACTGAATGAAAGTGTTGAATCAGTAAATGATGCACAGTTGCATTTTGGCTGCAAAATTACAATTGCTGACTGTCAAGGAGAAAAAGCACTAGTACTACCATGGGAAAATTATGACAGTCTCTTCCTGTCTGACAGGTATAGAATTGCTCTGGTACTTCTCCCACCTGCCTGGAGAGGTGCTAGGGTCACTGCCTCCTACCTAGCCGGAAGGGAGTGCAGACTGCTGCATCCTGCCTCTCTGGAAAGGAGCACTGGTTGCTGCCCCCTTCCTGGATGAAGAAGAATGCAGGTCAGAATCCCCGCCTGGCTGGTAAGGAGTGAGGGCTGCAACCCTGCCTTTCCATATTGGATCATATCCATAGAGAATCAAGATCATCCATCCTCTGCTTGACTAGACAGGAATGTGCCTGCTAGACAGTAATGAAGGTTAGCCTCCATACATTCCTTGAGAGGATGTAGGACTACCACACACTGCCTCTCAAGGGGGGGGGGGAGGTAGAGCCACCACCTTCTGCCTCGCCAGAGAGGAGTGAAGGCAGCTATCACCCGACTGGCCTGAGTGGAGATAGAGCCACCCCCACCCAGCCTAGCCAGAGAGGAGTGGGGGCACTGCCTCCCTGCCAGGGAGGAGTGATGTCTCCTGTCCCCCTACTATGTCAGGTAGGAGTGAGGGCCACTGCCCCCACCCACCTGACCAGAGAGGAGTCCCCAGCTGACTAGAGAGGAGTGAGGGCTACAGCCCCCTGCCTGGCCCTATGGGTCGTTGGCCCTGTCTTGTCAGAGAGAAAAGAGGGCCACCACTCTTGCGTAGCTGAAGAGAAGTGTAGGACATTGGCCTGATGTGAAGGATGCTGGCTTAGCTGTTGAGAATTGAAGGAAGTTCCCCCCATTCAAACTGAAAAGAGTGAAATGTACTGGTTTTGGTTGGAGAGTTTTTAGAGCAGCCTGTTTCCTGTCTAGAGAATGTAAAAGAAAGTTGTATATTTGCTCTGCATTTCAAAATGCTTTTAACTTTGCGTCTGCTACAGCATGTTGGCCATTACAGTACTAACATGGATTCTGGACACCTGAACACACTGCATATCAGGTATACTGTACATTGTACTGACGCACACTTTCACTCTATACCACATACTTCACTAAAAATTATTTTTAGTGACCTTAACTAAACTGTCTTATTTGTTAATGGACAAAGAAAAAGTGCTATTTAATAAAATACATCATGAAATTTAAATTTAAGCACTGAAATGAAGCTTTTAGAAACACTAAATAGGTTTGCCCTCATTCCAGAAATTATAAGTTCCATATCAGTATGTTTATCCCATTGAATTCCTGTATTGATGCACCTTCCTTATCTGATCCCATATCCAATGCACCTGCTGCATTTCAATCCCTAATTGGTGTTCCTGCCAATTCTGTTTGAAAACCCTCGTCTCATTATTAGTCAATAAGTTTATTTGTATCATCGAAATGAAAAGACCACTGATCTGGTGCTCATTTTCAGTGATGTCCTGATCAAAATGAGTACAAAGTTAGTTAAGCAATAAGGCACGACAAGGTGTGTGTTGTTGTGTAATAACGTCACTCCTGGGGTGGGTTGAAGCACAAGGCGAAGCCGAGTGCTTCCACCACCCCAGGAGTGACGTTATTACACGATAACACACACCTTGGAGTACCTTATTGCAATTATACAATGGCTCGATGTTATACAAAATAAAAAAATATTTTAAAAACGTTTTAGTAGATTTTTAGTGTGACAATATATCTTTGAGTGGGCATCATGCTCATCTGCCATATCCATACAGTGATGTTATTGTGTAATAACATCACTGTCTCAGGCACACACTGACCAATCAGAGTCCAGGAAATTTTCTTGCCATTGTATAATTTATAGTATATACCTCCATGTTGTAGTGCAAAATACAGATATATCATGGCGTACATAATAGCTGTTAATACTGCAGCAAAAACATTTCAAGTAGAATACCAACATTTTGTATACTGCCTTAGTTCAGAAAGGCAGTGCTTTAATGAATGCACTGTATACATAGCCCAGTGCAACAAGGCATATGGGTGGGCACGCAGAATGGTAGGAGTAGTAGGTAGGTAGGTTGTTCTCTAGCAGAACAGGGTGATACTGCCCCCTACAAGTCCATGGTTTGACTGCATCTGGAGTACTGTGCCTCAGTCTGGAATCCCCACATCCGAAAGGACAGGTTCTGCTTAGAAAGGGTTCCAAGGAGGGCTGTGGAAATGATACAGGGGAGGTTGTAGGAGAAGAGGCTTGAGAAATTGATCATGTATTCTCTCAAGGCCAGAGGGACAGGTGGGGACATGATTGAGACCTACCAGTTCTTGAGGGATATAAAAAGGGTACACTGCAGGGATCTGTTCACGAGGAGTGAAAACAGAACAGGCTGGGAAGGTGGGGGAGGATTCAAAAGTCAGTCCTTGCTCTGTCATGCACTACAAAGGGCAACTAGAGTGTCAAAATAGGTATAAAACATATTGGCAGACTAGATGGACATAGCGGTCTCTTTCTACCGTCAACTTCTATGTTTCTATGCAGACCTAAAAACATTTATGATCAGATTACTAAATCACGACATTAAAAAGAAGGTTCCTTTTGACAGGTTTCTCTAAGGTATTCCTCTGACCTTTCTTTTATGTTTATTTTAGGGTAAGACGGTTATCCAGGCGGAGATTGATGCTGCGGCTGAGCTGATTGATTTTTTCCGTTTCAATGCCAAGTATGCCCTGGATCTGCAGAATGAGCAGCCAATTAGCTGTCCCCCCAGCACCAATAAGATGGTGTATCGAGGTCTAGAGGTAAGAAAAAGGAACACAGAATGAGGTTAGGTGAGGTCCTGTGAAGCCCATATTTGTTGCAGATGAATCGTACAACAGATTTGCTGGGAGGGTAACAATTTATATGAGAAACTGCAAAACTAGATACAGGGAACTCTGTCCCAATGACCCAAACCCACTGTCTTTTACACAGTGAACAGAGGACTTGGCAGAAGATTATAATCAATATTCTAGGATCGTGGCTATGTTGTTCATCCACACTTCTTGCCATGTCCCTTTCCCTTTAAGGATCACCAGAAGGTCTTCAAGCTGGCTCCTCCCACCCACCTGGGTGGTATATCCCTCGGCTCTGCCCCATGATGCCAGATCTTCCTTTCCGTTGGAAGATTCAGGTTGCCTTCTTCGTGCTCCTGCATTTTGTAGGCCCTGGCTTCAAACATCGCGACTGTTTCTCTTCGATTATGGAAGACAAATCTTCCCCCGGATTTCGCCAGTGTTCGAGCAGCCAGAGGATGTCGTGCACTGATCCCCACACCACGTACGTCTATTGCTTGAGTGTCAACCATGACACCTCAAAGTGCAATTTTTGTCTTGCACTTCACCCTTACGTTTTTGACGACCGTCTCACACGCCTGAAGTTGGGGAGGCCGGAAAAACGGAATCCTCCAGTGAAATCAAAGGAGGCTCGGTGGCCGGTTTCCGCGGCCGTGGGATCTGCCGAGCAATTGGAGCATATGCAAGCCTTCGAAGAGGAAGCAGTTCACGCCGCGGAATCGTCCTCTCAGAGCTTCTTCGTTCCGCTCAACCTGGGCTCCACTTTCTTAGGTTCTTTCCGAGAGTTGTGCCAGTCTCTCCCGACTAAGGGAGAGGGTCCTGAAGGCATGCACGCGCCTCGGTCCCGTAAGCAGGAAAAGGACCGGGATCGTCTTCGGAACCGGCAGTCTCGACCTCGGTTGAAATTGCCTCTTCGGCTGCTGGCTTCTCGGCTTTGCCATCCAGCTAGTCGACCGAAGTGTCGATTTGACAAGGTTGAAATTCTCCTTGATCTGATCGACCCCTTGTTGCTGACTCTGGTTGATGAGTCTCTTACTTGGACTCCGGTCCTTGCTTTCCCCGATGAGGAGACCCAGCCTGCTGGGAATCCCGTCGAGGAAATGGTCCCCGACCCTGGGAAATCACCGGTCCTGCCGGTGTCTCCCTAGTAACCAAATCGGCCTGGCCAATCTCGATCGAAGTCCAGGACCCTCACGACCGACAGGCGAGGAAGAAACCCTAGCGGCTCAAAAGAAGCGATGTCAGTGTCGTCCTCATCCTCTCGGATGAGGAGATGCTCAAGCGGAAACTCCGGCGCTGCAGTATGAGGACCTCATGTAACGACAGCTGATTTTGACGGTCTGCGGCAGCGACCCGGCTTCTACCCCGACCATTTCTTGGCTTTCACCTCCCAGGCCGAAGCAGACTCCTTCGGATCCGATTAAGTTGGCTGCCCCACCTGCGGAGTCGGTGAGACTTCTGCCTCGGCCTAAATCAGTCTCTCCACCGATCGTGGTGGAACCACCACCCAAACAGCCTGTGGGAGTGGCTCCTCCTAAGGAAGCTAGACCAGACACCGGGCTTCACTGGCGTCTTTCAGTCACCGTCATCCCGGACCACCCTCGGCAAGTCAAAGGTGACCTGGGCGGTCGACCGTTGTATCCGGATTCCTCGGATTCGGATGAGACCAGCCTACATTCTCATCCCAAAGATGATGAATTGGCTGGTGGGATAGAGACGGAGGAAGATCCTTCATCCTTTCCGGGCATTCTTTGCCTCATCTCTGAGTCTACAGGGATGCCCCTGGAGCCTATCCAGAAAAAGGTGGAGTACCCTCTCACGGACATCCTCAAGAGAGGAGATACTCCGATGGAGGCCTTTCCTGTGGCCGAGGCCATAGTTGGCCCGGCCTTAGAACTTTTTTTTTTAAAACTTTATTTTTCTATTTTTTAAAGTACAGTTTCTTTCAGGTTTTATAAATTGTTTCTGTGTGCACATACAACATTTTCCAGGATACAGTAAAGATACCATTCTCCTTATACTACAAAGGCAATTTTTCTTACTCCGCATTCTAGCATAAATCCAGCTTCTCTGCCAGCACCACCTTTCGTCTAGGCCCTTCTCCAAAACCACCAAGCTCCCATAAAGCCCTCCATTACAACCCCCTCTGGAATTTAAAAACCTACTTAAAATCTCCTGGATTAGGTAGTTATACATATTCATAGGATAAAAGTGGGGTCCCTCGTTCCATTGTAAAGAACCCATGCTCTCCACTTGATCTCAAATCTCTTTCCCTGTCCTGTGGTCTCTGCTATCTTTCGTTCCAAGAAGTAATACTCTACTACCAGATCATGCTACATTTCAATTTGTGGGATATTACTTTGAAACCATAATCTAGTTATCGCCTTCCTGGCCATCAGTAGAAAGGTAAAAATTAGAGAGCCTCTGGGTATCTTCAGTCCTTCTGAGGGGACCGATAGCAGGGCTAGCTCAGGTGTAAGTGAAATGTAAGGATCAAGGAAGTTTTTCAACTCCTGCTCGATTTGCCTCCAAAATGTTAGAATTTTACTACAGTCCCAGAAAATATGCACATGATCAGCATGTTGTGCCCCACATTTTCTCCAGCAACTAGCATTTAGTGTGGGGTACATTTTTGCTACCTGGGCTGGGGTATTGAAATATCTCATATGCGCCTTCCAGGCGAATTCATGCCAGTATGGTGCCAGGGTTATCCCCAAGGAAGGGTGAGTATACTTAAGCCATCCCGCAAATGTCACCTCGTTAGTCAGCTCTTTGTTCCAGGCTCGTAAGATTGTTGCCGAGGTCTCTTGATCATATTCTCTAAGCCGCCTTTATATACCCCCAATCAGATGTGTTTGTGCATTTCCTTTTAGGGCGTTCATTATAGTATTTAATAAACTAGGAGGAGGGCTTAGTAAGCAAGTTCTTCCTGAAGGTTTGGATAGGAGATAATCCCGTACTTGGAGATATCTATAAAAATCTCTATTGTGAAGAGCATAAGTCCTCTGAAGTGATGCAAAAGAGACCACCCCCTGGGGATCCATGAATTGGTAAATAGAGGAAAGGCCTCCCCTGTGCCATGTTCTAAAAGTTGGATCTAATTGTGCTGGCAGAAAATCTGGTTCACACATTAATAATCTTAAATAGTAGAACATCGGTTCCATATTTCATCTACGTCTTATTGTATTCCAGAGGCAAATGGTTTGTCTTGTTCCCGGGGAGAAATTGGAAATTTTCAATGTCAGTGGCTGTGGGGCAAAGAGGGCCTGTACTGGGTCATGAAAATCGTTGATCCACCTTTCAATCATCTTCCATGGGGGCTGCAAATTGGGGTTAATCCATACCATAATCCTAGTTAATCCCACTACTGTGAAATATAATTCTAAATTTGGGACATTTAATCCACCTCTATCCTTTGGCAGCTGTAATAATGACCATCGAATTTGGGGTCGCCTTCCCCCCGCACAAATCTAGATAATATCTGATTCCAGGAATGGAAGTACATGGACGGATAGAAATCAGGAATAGTCTGGAAAATAGGTATGAGAGTCTTGGCAATATATTAGATTGAATAATCTCTATTCTGAAATAGAGTTTAAGCTGAGACCATCTATGAATATCCACCTCCAATATTTGGGTTATGGGTTCCGTAATTTATCCAGGTTACATTTTGAATATGTAATGGGTGGGTAACCCCTGAATATTTTAATTTAGTAGCTCTCCATTTAAAAGGCATCTGACATTTTAACTGTTGTGAAGGAGTGAAATTAAGTGCCAAGACCTCAGTTTTTGCAGTATTCACTCTATAACCTGAGACTGCTGTAAACTGTTTTAGTATCTGCCAGGTCTTGACTAACGAGCTTTCAGGGTCTGACAGGTATAATAAAACATCATTCGCATAAAGCGATGTGGAGTAATTATTTCCTCCCAGATTCACTCCTCGTATGTCTTCTGTCGCTCTTATCTTCATTACCAAGGGCTCTATATACAATGCAAATAATTGGGGCGATAGGGGACATCCCTGTCTGGTTCCATGCTCCAATTTGAGAGGTGTTGACAGAGAAGAGTTCACTCTAATATATGCCTGAGGTTAATTATAAATGTTACTCAGCTATTTGATAAATTCCACTGGGAACCCAAACTGTCTCAAAACCTGCCACAAAAATTCCCAGAGCACCCTATCAAACGCCTTGCAAGCGTCTAAACTAACTACCACCACTGGAAGTGAAATTCTTGAAACATGATGTAAGAGATAAATAATCCTACTTGTGTTGTCTGATGTTTGTCTGTTTTTGAGAAATCCGGATTGATCTGGATGGATCAGTCTGGGCAAGTTATCTTCTAGTCTTTTAGACCAAATAGACATATATAACTTATAGTTACAATTCAATACTGATATGGGTCTATAGGATTCTGGCAATTTCGGGTCTTTACCTGGCTTAGGGATGATAGAAATAACCGCTTATGACTATGAACTCAGGTGGGCTACCTCCCCTCTTGAACTTCCTGATAGGCCTGCTTCATTGGTTTAAGTAAGAGAGGAAGTATGGTTTTGTACCATTCCTGAGGGAAGCCATCAGGGTCAGGAGATTTACGAGTTTTCGCTTGTTTCGCCACTCCATTGATCTCCGCCTCAGTAATTGGGGCTTGGAGTCTCTCCTGCTGAATTCTGGTTAATTTAGGGAACTGAAGGGGGGGGACAAAAATTTATAAATATCTCTATCCAAGGGAGGGAATGGGTTAGCATATAAATCCCTGTAATAATCATGAAAGATCTTAAGGATATCCTGTGAATTACTTTTTATTCTTCCTGTAGTAGGGTCCATTAATTGTGTAATAGTAGCTGCCAGTGTATATTCTCTAAGTCTTTTTGCCAAATTCCCAGCACCCCTAGGCCCCCCCTCATAAAAATGTAGTTTTAATTGTTGAATCTTAACCTGTACCTTATAATCTATTAAGGCCTGAAGGTCCCTTTTAATTTGTCTCATCTCTTGTTCTTGTGTGCTGTTTCTGTTATTCCCCATTTGTTGTAGGTTTTTCAGATCTCTTTGTAATTGATTATACCTCTGTTCCCTTTGTTTCTGTTGCCTCGATGCATAGGCAGTCAGCTCACCCTGTATAACTACCTTAATAGTATCCCAAAATGACTGCTGCTGATATATCTGGGGTGGTATTTTCTTGCACTATTTGAGGGAGTCTCTCCTCCATCCAGTCTTTAAAAGACTGGTCATGAAGAAATGATGTGTTAAGTCTCCATAACCTCTGTTTATGTGGCTTCCCCAGGTCTAACTTTAGTAAAAATGGAGTGTGGTCTGATAAAAAGCGAGCATTTAGCGAGATATCTTTTATGATATCTAAATGTTCCACTGAAATAAAAAAATAATCAATTCGCAAAGAAGTTGTAAACCTTGGTGAGTCATAGGTATAACCTCTCCCTGTGGGATACAGTGTATAAGTCTCCAGACATCCAAAAAACCCCAATCTTTCCATCAGTGAGCGAAGTAATCTCTGAGTAGGGGAGGACCTGTGTCTGTGTGGGTGAGAAGTATCTAATTTTGGATTCAGCGTTACATTAAACTCTCCTCCCATAATCAGTAGGCCCTTCTGCATATCTAAGATCTTGTTGAAAAGCTGTTGAACTCTGCTGGGGGGGAGTTTGGGGGTAGATATACATTAACCATCGTTATTTCCTGCACATATATGGTTCCTTGTACCAATACAAAACATTCCATAGGATCTACATATGTATTTATCACCTCCAATGGTGGGGTAGAGGGTACTATTATTGCAACTCCCCGTCTTCGGCCTGATTTACTGGATGCCGAGTAGATCTTAAATCTCCCCCCTGAAGCTAGTTTCATGTGTTCTAATTCTGATAAATGTGTCTCCTGAATGAATGAAATATCAGGAGCCTGCGTTTTGATATATTGGAGTAATCTGGCTCATTTGACTGGACTACTAATCCCATTAATATTAATTGAAAGGAGTTTAAAAGGTGAATTAGCCATCATTATGTAATGGGGGAGGAGAAGCTCATATCTGGTATACTGACCTTAGCCCTCTTCATTTCCAAATACTCTAGGAGCATTTTCTTATATCTTTCCCGTGTAGAATTTCTACACTGCCTTCTCGTCTTTAAATACTTTGAATTAGATCCTGTTGCATATAAATGTACACATTCTCTATAGTCTAACACTAAAACAGAATATTTAAACTCTGCACCTTTAAGTAACATAATCAAGCTATTTTTTTGGGTTGTTTGAACCTGTGATCCTTCACAGCATTTCTTTTTTTTTTTGTTAGTTATTTAACCAGGACTAGTACACTAAGCTGAAAGCTTTTTTACAGGTGTGACCTAGGAGCACAGGGAAGTTAAGTGACTTGCTCAGGGTCACACAGTCTGCAAGTGGAAGCTGTGGGATTCAAACCCAGGTCTAGTCTGCTGGATGTCACCAGATTTGCAGCTCAGAGCCTTAAACCACTGCACTAAACTGCCTCCTTATATATATATTATAACCACAAAACATAAACTATTTACAAAATTTCTACATAAGTGAACTTCCAAGGTTTGGGGGGGAGAATCTAGTCCCCCCTATTTTACCTGTTGTATCCCTCAGCGCAACCTCCACTACAACAGGAAAGGACTTAAAGCCCACTGTATCCCAAATTGGGGCCTCCTGGGAGCGTAATATTGCTCCAACAAAAATAACCAGAAAGGGTAAACAAAAAGCAAAAAAAAATTGGGGCTGGGTATTATAACCACCCTAGATACGTTATCCAGTGTCCACCCAGCTGGCCTCTCCACTCCTAAAGTCCAGTATCAGTCTTTAAGGCTGGTGGTGATTGCAATAAAAGAGAGAGTTCAATATAGTATTTACTATCGGGCTGTCTTCTAATTACCCTATGTATGCTTCTACACAGGAGGATTGTCCCTGTATATAATTCCCAGAAAAGAAGGGGAGTTAGGCCCATACTCCTACAACGCCTCTGCAGATGGCCTGGTCCCATATCATAGTGTTGGTTGACCTAATACAACAGGCCTAGAGTCAGGGCAATGCTCAGAGCGGCCCAGGGCAATCCCTCTCACCTCCACCCCCCGACTAACCTGTGCATTTGACAAAAGTCTCTTCAAGACTGTGCTGCTGTATCCGGGTTCCCTCTTCTGCGAAACATCGACAACGTTTCCTTCGGGTCTGCTTTGGCTGCTTCAGGATTTCGATCTGCAGATTTGTTTGTGACGGTCTGCCATCTTGGAGGTCTAGGGACGAATCCTGCAGTCTCCTTAGGACGTTCTGGAAAGTGTAGGCCCATTTTGTCAAGCTCACTCTTGGCTTCTTGTGCTGTAGAGAATTGCTTTTAACCCGTGGGGAGATGGACTATTAGATGGGCTGGGTAAGGTGTAGAGAATCTGTGCCCTGCAGCTTTAAGCATTGGAAATAACGGCATGTAGGCCCTCCGTAGTTTCTTTGTTTTTGGGGCGTAGTCGTGGTCTATGAAAAAGCATTTCTGACCATAGTACACCTTTTGTTTATGCCATGCCAACGATAAGATATGCTCTTTAGTTGAGAAGCTATTAAAGTGTACAATTATTGATCTCGGTGGGGCCTGTGGATTGCTTGGTTTCGGGGTCAAAGCTAGATGCACCTGTTCTAGATGTAATTGAAACTCTTCAGGGAGACCCAAAGCAGTATGTAAAAGGAAACCCACAAATTCTTTAATGTTGGTCCCATCAAAGCCTTCAGGGATACAATATAGGCGTAGATTTTCCCTGCGTGCCCTATTTTCGGCATCTTCCTGTCTAGCTTCAAGTGCCTTCTGAGTTTGCTGCAGTTGTTGAATCTGGGTTTCAATGTCATCCACCCTGTTTTCTGTCGCCGTGAGTTGCCGTTCTGTGTCGTCTGCTCGCTGCCCGAATTGCATTACATCTTTCCTCAGCTCCCCATATAGTTGTTTGACTTCTGCACGAAATGCCAGTATTTCTTGATAAATAAGCTCTAATTTGGCTTTTTTATTTTTAGTTTTAGCTGCGAGCTTAGAGATCGATTGTGTGGCCTTGCCTGTGGCCTACGTCTTAGCAGTTTGCAGCGGTCCCATGCCTGAGGCCTCCGATTCGGATCGCTCTCCTTCACTATCCATCTTTCCTGTTTCTGCTGAAAAATTCACCAGTATTCAGTTCGTGATACCCTCCATTGCCCAAGTGTCTAAAATTTTCTATCTTTAATTTTTATTTAGTATGTCTTTTGGAGGGTATCTAGCTCGGAGTTTAGAGGAGACGCAGAACTAAGCAGCCATCACCATCGAGGGCGGAACCGGAAGTCCCTGGCCTTAGAACTTTGGCAGCGCCCTGCCTCTTGTCCAGCTTCATCTGCCCACATGGCCCGCAATTATGTGGTGCCCATGGGGTCGCTTGCGTGGTTCACAGAGCACCCTTCGGCCAAGTGCCTGGTGACCGCTTCTGTGTTCAGGTGTACTGGCAGTTCTGCTGACACTGATCAACCTCCCGAGAAGGAATCCAAAAACTTGGATCATTCAGCTCGGAAGGTCTATGCGGCCTCGTCTTTAGGTCTCCATCAGGTAAGTTCGGCCGTCATCATGGCACACTTCTCCCATGCCCTCTTGGGGTCTTTGGATGAAGTCCTCCCACATCTCCACGCGGACATGCAGACCGCAGTCAAGCAAGTCTGGGACTAGGGCCGGGCTGTTGCCAAACAGCAGCTGCAGTCGGCCCTGGACATTGGGGACTCTTGTGCCCGCTCATTGGCAGCCGCAGTTGCCTCTCGCCGCAGGGCTTGGCTGAGACTCTCCTCTTTCCCGGTAGATACTCAGCACAAACTAGCTGATGTGCTTTTCCTGGGCACCGATCTCTTCGGCCCAGGTGTGGCTGGTCACCTTCAGAATATTGAGCAGTCCAGTGTCACCTTGGATGCCACTTCTGCTAAAGGTTGGAGTAAGAAGCAGCAGAAGAAGAAGATGAAGAAGCCTTTTCGGCACTCTTTCTCTGCGACCCAGCAACCCTCCTTTCAAGGAGGGCAGCAGCAGCAGGCTCAAGCTTGACGCCCCCCCGGCCCAAGCCCGGGCCCTCTCAGGTTCAGTTCCTGGATCCTTCTTCTCCAAGTCTGCTCAGTGATGGGACGGGGGCTGCCACCCCCTCTCCCATCACACCAGCTCTGGGTCCTCCTGTGGGGGGCTGGCTCCGCCACTTCCTTTCCGCCTGGTCCGCTATCACCATGGACAGGTGGGTCTTGGAGGTGGTCGGTCAGGGACTGCCTCTAGAATTCAAGCAGTATCCTCCAAGCCGAGCCCGCGCCCCACGGGAGGAAAGAGTATCCGCCCATACTCAGTCGGCTCTCCGAGGTGAAATCACTCAGCTCCTCTTCAAGTCAGTAGCTACAGTGGCGGATTCTCCATCAGACCAAGGCTTTGTCTCCAGATACTTCCTGGTGCCCAAGTGGATGGGGGGGGGGGGGCTAGCGCCCCTTTCTAGGTTTGCATGACCTGATTCAGTATCTCAGTTCACACACCTTTTGAATGGTCACTCTGTCCCAGATCATACCATCCTTGGAGCGAAACATGTGGTTCTGTTCACTGGAACTGCAGGACGCGTTCTTTCACATCCCAATCCATCTGTCTCATTAGCGGGTTCCTCTGCTTCAGAGCCAAAGGGACCCTATACGAGTTCCGAGCCATGCTGGGTCTTCACCAAATGCATCGCAGTGGTGGCAGTCCATCTCAGGCATCGGGGGGGGGGGTCAGAATGACCTCGGCGATTGGCTCTTAGCAGGTCCCACCCAGCAGGAGGTGGAGAGGTCCAGGGATCTGGCCCTCCAGACCTTCTCCCAACTCTGCCTTTTGATCAACGAGGCCAAGTTGGAACTCGTGCCTTCCCAGGTGATGTGCTTCATCGGGGCAGAGATCGACTCTCGTTAGTCCAGAGCTCAGCTCCTGGCATACAGGGCAGAGGTTCTCTCCTCTTTTGCCCGATCATTTCTGGTTGGGCAATTCCGCCCTGCCCGGGACTTTCTGTGCCTTCTGGGTTACATGGCGGCATGCACCTCTGTGGTCCGTTGGGCCAGTGGACTCTGCACCATGGTCATTTCGACCAGCTGATCACTGTAACCCAGAAGATGTGGGGCACTCTCCAATGGTGGACCACCCCAGACCAGTTGCAGGAAGGGATCCTGTTTGTCCGCCCGAGCTGACAGCCGTCCTCATGACCAATGCCTCTCTCATGGGCTGGGGAGCCCACATGGGGGACAAAAGGATCCATGGGTTCTGGACCCCCGAGGAATCCTGATACCACATCAACCTGTTGGAGCTCAGAGCAGTCAGACTGGCACTGTCAGCTTTCGCTCCTCAGCTCCAAGGTCAAGTGGTTCAAGTCCAGACAGACAATACCACGACCATGTACTACCTCAACAAACAGTGCAGCATGCATTCCCATCTGCTTTGCAGGGAAGCGCTTCGCATCTGGACCCTCGTCAGTCGTCTGGAGGCAGATCTTCTAGCCATTCATGTGGCAGGAGCCTCAAACCACCTGGCGGATGCTCTGTCGTTTAGGCGAGACATCCCATGAGTGGTCTTTCCATCCAGAGGTAGCTTACAGCCTGTTCTCCCACTGAGGCAGACCAATGGTGGACCCATTTGTCTCCAGGGACAACACCAAGCTGAGGTTGTTTCATGCCGGCCCCCCCTCAGCAGGGCTCGCTGCAAGGGGATGCCTTCTCGAGGCCATGGACCTCAGGCCTCTTCTGCGCCTTCCCTCCATTTCCCTTGATCCACAGGGTGCTCCTCAAAGTGAGGAGGGGCAAGGCGAAGGTGATTCTGGTAGCCCCAGACTGGCCGCGCCAGTTCTGGTATCCAGATCTTCTCAGCCTCAGCTGCAGGCCCCCAGAGTGGCTTCCAGCATGCCTGGACCTGATCTCTCTCAATCAGGGAAGGTATACCATCCGGACCTTCAATCCTTGCACCTCACAGCCTGGTACCTGAGCGGCTAGAGTTCCAGGCTTTGGGTCTTTCCGAGGATGTCCTCACTGTGGTGGAAGCATCCATAAAGGAATCGACCAGGAAATGTTATGCCTTCAAATGGAAAAGATTTTCCATTTGGTGTCAGGGCAAGAGACTGGACCCTCTATCCTGTTCAGTGGCTAACATTCTCTACTGCCTTTGGTCTTTCTCCAAACGGGGTCTTAGGTCATCGACCCTTAGGGTGAACCTGGCAGCCATCTCTGCTTACTGGGCATGGGCTGGTCAGCCAACCTTGGCACAGGAGACAGTGGTCAGGTGTTTTTTCAAAGGCCTGGATCACATATCCCTTCTGGTGCGTGAACCTCCACCTCCATTGGATCTACTGCTGGAACTGGCAAAGCTTGTGGGCAAGCCATTCGAACCAATGCACAAGTGTGCATTGTCACGCTTGTGGAAGATGGCCTTCCTGGTGGCTATCATGTCTGCCAGAATGACAGGGGAGTTCCAGGCACTCTCGGTGGACTCCCCTTATCTGGTCTTCCACAGGGACAAGGTTGTCCTATGCCCCCACCCGAAATTCCTTCCGAAGGTGGTGTCAGAGTTTCACCTTAACCAGGTGTTAACTCTGCCAGTATACTACCCCAATTTCACCTCTGAGGCTGAGTACAGGCTCCATACCTTGGACCTGAGGCGAGCCCTCTCCTTTTATAAGGAGAGGATGATGGAAATTCGGGGAGAGGTTCACCAGCTGTTTGTCACCTACACTGAAGCTGCTTCTGGCAGACCTGCAGCAAAATGGACTATTGCAAGGTGGATTACATCTTGCATTAGTCTGTGCTATGAGTTGGCGGGCAAGGAGCCTCCCAGAGGGATAAGAGCTCATTCTACCCGCCATACCGCTGCGTCGGTGGCTGCTTCCAGGGACATCCCTATCCAGGAAATCTGTCGGGCTGCTACCTGGAAGTCAGCAAACACCTTCATTACCCATTACCACATCGACCTTGAGTCATGCCGGGATGCTGGTTTTGGGGCCTCGGTTCTCCAGTCTCTTTTCCCCAAGTATCAGTGGGGGGGTGTGCCTTGCCTCCCTCCCTCCTCCTGGAGAACTGCTGAGTCTGCCAAGAAGTGTGGATGAACAACATATCCACGATCCTAGAAAAACAGGTTACTCACCTGTAACAGTAGTTCTAGGAGTGTTGTATGTTGTTCATCCACCGGACCCACCCGACCTTCCCGGCTGTGGATGTACAAAACCTGGCTTCCAGCAGGCTAAGATCTGGTGTCATGGGGCGGAGCCAAGGGATATATCACCCGGGTGGGTGGGAGGAGCCAGCTTGAAGACCTTCCGGTGATCCTTAAAGGGAAAGGGACATGCCAAGAAGTGTGGATGAACAAAATATACCACTCCTAGAACTACTGTACAGGTGAGTAACCTGTTTTTTTTTTTAGCTGGGTCAGCTGCTGTTTGCTTGGAGTGCAGGTCTTCTGTTGATTGGTTGAAAAGACTGTTAGCTGCTGAATTATTGGGGTGCAAGTCAGCTGTGGATTGGTTGAAGCTCCAGCACCTAGGGCATAGGAACCCAGAAGCTGAGTAGAGGATTGTGGGGGTACTGACAGTCACTAAGCAGGAAAGGGACCTTGGGATTATCATAACTGATGACCTCAAAATGGCATGACAGTGTGATAAAGCAGTGGGTAAAGCTAGTGGGATGCTGGGGTGCATAGGGAGGGGTATCCCAGCAGGAGGAGGGAGGTGGTGTTGCCACTGTATCACTCGCTGGTGAGACCCCATCTAGAGTATAGTGCCCAGTTCTGGAGATCACACCTCAGAAAGGATATAGACAGGGTGGAGGCAGTCCAGAGGACGACAGCTAAAATGGTGCAGGGGTTGCACTAGATCCCTACAAGGAGAGACTGGGATCTCAATAAGTGCACCCTGGAAGAGAGGAGAGAGAGGTGACATGTTAGAAACCTTCAGGTACCTCATAGGGGTGAACAAGGTGGGGGGGATCTCTTTCAGATGACAAAGAGCACCAGGATCAGTGGGCATGTGATGAAGCTGTGGGATGGGGCGTTCAAGATAGATGTGAGATTTCTTCACTGGAAGGGTGGTAGATACCTAGAACAGACTGCCAGCAGAAATGGTGGAGGCTAAAACAGTGGGTGGGCTTCAAGCGTGCATGGGATAGACATAGGGGTATATTAGACAAGAGTAAAGAAGGCAGGAGAGTCACAGAAGACCACATGGGGTCTGCTGAGACAGATTAGGCAGGGAACATCTGAGCAGACTGGCTGGACCAAGTGGTCCTCTTTTGCTCACAAATTCTATGCATCTATACCTTAGAACAGAGACAGCCATAGCCTTTGCTTCTGTTAACTGTTGGAGTTATGTTAACTTCTCTTTCTGTTTTGAACAGGGGTTTGTCGCAGCTGTGTCTCCATTTAATTTCACAGCTATCGGTGGGAACTTGGCGGGAGCCCCTGCATTGATGGTGAGTGAGGAAAAAAAAGAACCACCTCTGGGGGCAGAGCACAGTGAGCTGTGTGTGTGAGTGTGTCCATACCTCTAAATGGCTATAAATTTCTCATAGTGCTATGATTTTTACAATCAAATTTGCTCATGCTCCACAAAGGCTTACCAGTGTTCCTAATAATGGGCCCTATGCATGAATGTGCAGAGTGGCACAGCGCATAGCCACTCCACACTCACTGCGCCCCCCCCATGTGGGATGCACAAAATGGGCGCGCAGCTTCACCTATCCCTGCCGCGTGGACAGCAATGCACCGGGGCAGGTGGGGGATGTCCACAGTATGCGCCATGCACTATGGCATGGGTCGCTGTGCACAGGCTACACCGGGTGGCACCGTGCTGTAACCCACTGCACACCCCCACAGACTACCTCCAGGTTGCAGCGGCAGCGAGGCCTGACAGTCTGAGCCACCCTAGCCCACTAGGCTGATCGGGAGGGCTGGGGCAGTGGAACGGGAGAGCGCCTGTACATGACGACGTGTCCCAGCCAGTGCCATCCGGCCACCCCGTCCAGTGACTGCCATGCATCCCCCCCCTTCACTGCACTCATGGCAGCCCTGACCCGGTGATGCCAGAGACAATCTCTCCTCTCCCCCCCCGCCGGTGCACACACAGGTGCCCCGCCACAACCTCCCAGAACCCGGTACCCCCATGGAAGCATTGGTGGCCGGTGGTCCCCCCCACCCATGGCACCGACACCCAGGCAAACATGATGGGAACATGTCCAGCCAACCCAGTAGTCCCCTGACCCCAGATGCCACCCCTCTCAAACCTCATCGGTAGTCAGTCTGGCTCCCCCAACCCCCATGGCACACCAGCCTCTCCTGTATCTGCACAGTCGGTGCCATGGCCAGTGGCACAGCCCTCAACAAACCTCATCGGCCTCTACCGCGTAGCCTATTAAGTGTAGTGCGTTCCCTACATCACTCAGACGGACGGCGGCCGAGGATTTGTGGAGAGGGCTGTGCCACTGGCTATCCGGCCGTGGAACTGACTATGCAGGTACTGGAAGGGGGGTTGCAGGGGTGGGGGGGAGACACATTACCGATGAGGTTCGGGGAGGGAGGACGGGAGCAGGTGTGTGGGACCAGGGCACCTGAGCGCTGGTGGGTGCGGGGGCTTGTAAGACACCGGGGACAGGGCAGCTGTGGGTGGAGGGGGGATTGTGTCACACACTCTGGTCAGGGGCAGTCATGTGTGGGGTGTGGGAGGGTGCTTCAGCCACAGGGACAGGGTGGCATATGGGAAGGGGTCCTTTCTACACGGGTACTGGGCTGCTGTGTGTTGGAGGGAAGTGCGGCGGGTAGACCTCGTGCACCAAGGGCTTAGCCATAGGGTTCGCCACCAGCTGGGGCATAGCCGCGTGGGTCCCGGGTGTCCGCTGGTGCAATTCACACACCCAGACCCGCACTTGCACGCGTTAGGGATCCACTGTGGAACTCATGTTGGGCATCCCTTTGGATGCCAGACTGGGTTTGCGACTCTGCCCCGGCTGCTCTGTGGAATACTGTGCACCAGGGGGATGGAGCCGCGGACAGGTGGCAGCCGATGGTGACGGCTGGCCAAGCGCACCTGTCCGCTGGTGCGGAGCTACATGGGTGGGATATGTGCCTCCGGCATGTATTTCCCGTCCATTCGTGAATAGGGCCCAATGTTAGAGCTATTTTTGGAGTCACTAGCTGCTAAATCGTTTGAACTAACTTAATGGAAACATTCTGTAACACTAAATATATTGGACCCACTATTCATAGACATATTATTCTTTAAAATAAGAAAGTACTACACATTCTGGTCCTTTGCTCTGAATTTTGAAGCCCGGTGCTATGACTTTTTATGCTTAGAGGCTGAGAGGTGTGTGTGTGTGTGTGTGTGTGTGTGTGTGTGTGTGTGTGTGCGCGTGTGTTTCTCTTTCAACAGGGGTACACTTGTGTTATTAATGGGGTGAGACTTGTTTTTCAAGCTTCAGATTTAGTGCGTCAGCCAGACTCTGTGACTTTGTCACTCTTCTTCATGCAGGGGAACGTAGTGCTCTGGAAACCAAGTGACACTGCTATGTTGTCGAACTATGCCGTGTACCAAATCCTCCTTGAAGCCGGTCTTCCACCCAATGTCATTCAGTTTGTACCAGCAGAAGGGCCTGTGTTTGGAGATACTGTGACATCATCAGAGCACTTGGCAGGGATCAGCTTTACCGGCAGCGTGCTGTAAGTTCCCAGAGCTGTAGCCTTTATATTTTTTCATCCCAAACTGCCTCTTAAAAGAAATATCATCTTACACAGTACATACTGGACATGTGTTTTTGTTACTTTACAATATTCGATTTAGGTTTACATGAAGGAGCATACAATCAGCCAAGGCAGTATGTAATAAAAAAATAAAATCAAACCAAAACCCAAGGCGCTCCGGAACGGGGGACTGCTGCAGCCACTAAAGAACCATGTAAATAGAGCAAAAAAGAAACTGTGGAGCACAAAAAGTAAACTAACAAAATGCAAAAAATACAATGGTAGTAAGCTGGAAAAGTATTTATTGAGCTAAGCAAGAAAACATAACGTCACTAGTGCTCTGAATCTCATGGATTCTTCTTTGGGGGGCCTGTAGTCGGAGCTGGCCTCATATTTCTGGTTAGTCATTGGGGGCCCTTAACTGTACCTTAGTGAGTATTCTTAAGGCATTATGATGTATAGTTTAAAGGTTCTGTCCCGCCCAGTGATGTTCCTTGTATGACCTTTCAACAGTCCACTGGGAGTAAAATGCATAAATTTAAACTTGAAATTTCAAATGCTGATGACCTGCACAACTTCTGTCTGGGAGGGCTTCTCGGAGTTGGAGGACTGAGGGTGCCAAAGGTCGACTCTGATTGTAGTACAACACTTTGGGAGTGCTGCATTGTTGTAGTATTGTCCTTCGGATGGGATGTTAAACCAAGGTCCCCTTCTACCTATCTCTGGTGGCTGTCTAGTTGGAAGTAAAGATTCCAGGGCTTTTATAGTAGTGATTGGGATTTTCTGTGGTGTTCTAGCCAACATTTTTCGTAGTAAAAAAAAAAAAAAAAACAGATCTGTTTATCCCCCAATGCACCTGAAAATGAGCTGTTGCAGCTCAGTGTGCCTTTACTGGGCAAATATTACTAATAAATAAAAATAGTTACAAACATATTGGTACATGTGAGCAAATTTGCTTTGTTACTGATGATGGGCTCACAGGTCGTGTTTACTTTTTCTGGTGAGAATCATGTAATACTTTTTCTCAGATCATAGGTCGGAGTATTTTCCAATTTTTTGAAAAAGGTAACCACTTACTGCAGAACCTCTGCTGGTCAATCCTCCTTTTCTGTCCGCTTTTCTACTCTTTGGAACAGTCTTCCTGTCCCTGTGTGTGTCTCGTCCTCTCTTTCGTCTCCACTTCTATTGCCTCATCTCTCCCTATCCTGCTCACCTTCCCATGGGCACCACTGCACCCTCACACTGTCCCATTACTTTAATCGTTTATTTTCATTCACACTGTAAACGTTCACAAATTAGTACCACTGCTTTAATATTTCTACTGCAGTTTAATATATTACCATTAGCATGGCAGATCTTTGTACTTCTATAAATTGTTGGGCCTTGTAGCTTCTGATACGCTGTGTTATTATACTACACTTGTCACTTTTTACCATTGTAAATTCTTGCAAATTTGTAAATATAATACTTTTTGCCATTTGATACCCACTACTGTATTTAATATTGCACTTTTGAGTTTGTGACTTTTTGTTTTTTGCATTTCTTACCACATTTTAAGAACCCCCCCGGTTGTACCTGGCAGTGAGCTCGAACGCCGTGGAACTCTCCAGGTCCGACACATTTCAGATAAATAAAACTATTCCAGTCGTAGCCTGTCCAAACAGGAGTCATTATCGGCAGTGGTACAGGAGCATTGACTGTGGGAGAGCTCACAGCTACTGCAGTCCTAGCCTCTTTCCTACTAGGAGCTACTGTAGGCAGTGGTACATGTGAACTGTCTGTATGGGAACTCTGAGAGACTCGATTTCCAGCCTCTCACGAGTTTCTGTAATATGAGCTGGGTGAGTGCTAAGGATAGCCAAAGTAACCAACACCTAATGAAAATCAAATGTGGCTCATGAAAAAAACAGTGTGGCCGGTGCAAAATACTGCTGTGGAATGTACTGTATTTATTTATTTTTTTATCACGAACACTGCAATTTGTTGTATGTGGCTAAACCTTTTCACCTGTAGCACTCGCCTAGATATGGACGTTTTAACTGGAGAATAAAATCAGAAGAGCATTATATTATATCTTCTACGTTTTGTGTTTGGATGTTGCATTGACTGAAAGGAACTAAAGTGTTTTTGTTTATCCTTCAGAACTTTTAAACGTTTGTGGAAGCAGGTGTCGGAGAATCTAGACAAATACCGCACATTCCCTCGCCTGGCTGGAGGTAGGAACAGTTCACTCGCTCACACAGGCCTTTTCTTCTGGTGGTTACAAAGTCTGCTCAGCTAACAATTCCTACACTGTAATAACATTTGCCTGTTCATCTAGTCCAAAGGGCTGCAGATGTGTGGATGAGAGAATTTTCTTTAAGGCCTCAGACTGAATCGGAGACATCGAAGTCCAGCAGGAAACTGTGTGGCTCTTCTGCTTTTGTTTTTAATTTACCTTTTGCCCCTCCCTTTGTTCTCCGACCTCCTTTCCTGTCCTCCCATCAGGCTGCTTCAGAGACCTGCCCATTGGGCCTTACTGATCGCCACCCTAGCTTTGGCCAGAGAGTTGCCACTGTATGGCCCATCATGGGAAAGTCTCCTCAAGGTAGATCCTGAAACTGGAATTACTCTGCCAATTCCTGTACTCTGGCTGTATGCTGGTTCACCCTGCAGTAGCAGGAGCTCGGGGAAGACCAGGGGCTAATGATGTGGTGCCTGTCAGTGCTGTCTGGCTGTCCAGGGTCTTTTTCCTTCTTTAAAAAGCCCTTTCACCTTCCTGTCTCTACATCTTCTCCAGTAGGTAGGATGTAGTGAGGTCATGCAAGACATCCAGTGTCCCTCAGTCCCTATGCATATGACACTGCTGCATCAGCAAAACTGCCTCCCTTCCCGGAGTCTGTCTTTGTCAGACTGGGGCAAGACGTCAGGATCGTGATGAGAATCTGGGCATCCCTCATGGTACTGCAGCGCTCTACCCCTGGTGCCACCAGGTTATGTGATTTCCTTCCTCCCTCCCTCCTTCCATCTGACTGTCCTCTCCTTCCTCCTTTCTCCTTAGGCAAGCCCCGGGAGGGCTCCTCGGATGACTGGTGGCCCTGGCTCCTCATGTGGCCGGTATCACTCCTGACCTTCTCTGCCCGCTCCCCAAAAGCTAACTAAGGCAAGCCTGGGAGGGCTCCTCAGATGACTGGTGGCCCTGGCTCCTAACATGGCCGGTATCACTCCTGTCCTCCTCCGCCCGCTCCCCAAAAGTTAGCTAAGGTAAGTCCCGGGAGGGCTCCTCAGATGACTGGTGGCATTGGCTCCTTATGCGGCCGGTATCACTCATGATCTTCTCCGCCCGCTCCCCAAAAGCTAGCCAAGGTACGAACTCAACTCGGGGACCTCCATGGCTTGAAACCTGCTGACTTCATTGGTTTGTGCAGGACAGAGCCTGCTCCTGTTGGTGGCTCCTGGACTAGGACCTGGAGTTAAATTTGGTGCCTTTTTTTTTTTTTGCTACTCTACCAGCCTAGCTCGTTCAGTATTGCTTCTCCCAGACTGACTTTTTCTAAGTTATCTGCCTGCTTAGATTATTAATTTCATGTAAAGATACACTAGCATGCAGTAGCCATAATTGTGCAACCAATTTTAGCAGAATCCACTGTTGATTGTATGTACATCTTATTCAGCTATTCTTAGCTAAAAGGAAAAAAAAGTGATAAAAAAATGCTTTATCCTGTAGTCTACCTGTTAGAATGCTATAATTAATTAATTTGCAGCCTGTTTTCTGCCTCCCTCACGTGCTGTTTATTTTTCTTTCTCCCTTTGCCTCGCTCCCGGAAGGAAGCTCCCTGTGTCCTGATCACTGTACTTAATTATTCCCCCACCTGTCTTTCGTACTCCTTATTCTGAATTCTCATCCATCTTTCTCCCTTTGTCTCCTGAGCAGCTACTGGTGCCAGACCTTTCCGAGTGTCCGTTGGTGCCAGACGTCCGTGAGCCCCGCTGCTTCTCTCTTCCCTGCTCTCACGCCTACTCTTAGCACCCACTCCCTTCCCCCCCGGCTATTGTTCTTATCCTTTGCCTGCCCACCTGACTCACTGGAATACTGTGTCCTGTATTTGGCCCCTGCTGAATTTATCTATGTCCCCTTTCTCCTTAGGCAAGCCCCAGGAAGGCTCCTTGAATGACTGGTGGCCCTGGCTCCTCACGCAGCAGGTATCACTACTGACCTTCTCTGCCCACTCCCCAAAAGCTAGCTATGGTACAAACTAAACTCCAGGACCTCCATGACTTGAAGCCCGCTGACTTCATTGGTTTGTGCAGGACAGAGCCTGCTCCTGTTGGCGGCTCCTGGACTAGGACCTGGATTTTAATTTGGCGCTTTTTTTTTTTTTTTTTTGCTCTACCAGCCTAGCTCATTCAGTATTGCTTCTCCCAGACTGACTTTTGCGTCCTGCTTGCCCACTCTGACCCCGGCCTCTATTAAGTGCCCTTCCTCTAGCCCCATCTAGTCCTTGGTGAATATTCCTTCTAGTTCTCCTTAAAGGAACATTCCTCACTGCAGTCTATCATTAGTACATTGTGGTTTGCCTAGGGCTCGATCTGTCTGCAGGGTCCCTAGGTCAGCTCAGTTGCTGTGCAATTGTACAGTAGTTTTCCAGCCCTGTATGGACTGTGATGACAGGAATAGGTTGCATCCCTCTTTCTCCTACCCTCTTGCCCCTAGTGCCAGCATCCCACCCCCCAACGATGTACCTAATATTTATAGTTCTCTGGTCACTTTCTGTATTGCCTATACACAAGCCAAATGCACAGAATGACTACTCTAACACACCTACTTCCACCTCATTCTCCTCTCACTACCCCCACCCGAGATGGGATATGCCCACCATTATACTAAATAAGGATCTAAATAATTACAGACCAATAGAAACATAGAAACATAGAATTTGACGGCAGATAAGGACCGCTTGGCCCACCCAGTCTGCCCATTTCCCTACCTACTGGATAAGCTGCAGATCCTAGTTAACCAGCAGCCTACTTCTTCTTACCCCCACCCCCAAGAATTGCCTTATGACTGTCCCATGCATGCTTGAATTCCACCACTGATTTTGACTCCACAACCTCCTCCGAAGGCCGTTCCATGCATCCACAACCTCTCTGTGAAAAAATACTTCTTTAAATTACCTCTGAGCGCCCCCTCTATCTTCAAATTGTGCCGTCTTGTTCTTGCACACCCTTTTTGAAAGATTCTACCCTCTTGGACTTTGTTGATTCCTTGAGGTACCTGAAAGTTCTATCATGTCCCCCTCTCCTCCTTTCCTCGAGGGCTATACATATTAAGCTCCTTAAGTCTCTCTTCATATGTCTCTCGGTGCAGACCCTGCACCATTTTAGTTGCCCTCCTCTGGACAGCTTCCATCCTGTCTATGTCTTTGCGGAGATTGGGTCTCCAGAACTGCACACAGTACTCCAGATGGGGTCTCACCAGCTGTATGTACAGAGGGATAATAACTTCCTGTTTTCTACTGGTGATGTCTCTCCCTATGCATCCCAGTATCCCCCCAGCAATCCTTGCTGCCCTCTCACATTGCTTGCCCACCTTTAGGTCATCTGATATGACTACCCCAGGTCCCTTTCCATTTTTGTTGTTGTTAGTATCTCACCCACCATTGTGTACTCTTCCCCTGGGTTTTTGTTTCCCAGGTGCATTATGCACTTCTTAGCATTGAATGTAGCTGCCATACATTTTGACCATTCCTCTAACCTTGCCAAGTCCCTTCTCTTCCTTTCCACCCCACCCTGTGCATCAACTCTGTTGCAGATCTTAGTGTCTTCTGCAAAGAGACATACTTTCCTTCCAGTCCTTCCTGATGTCGCTTATAAAGACATTGAAGAGGACCGTCCCTAATACTGAACCCGTACGGTGCCCACTAGTAACCCTCCTTTCTTCTGAGTGGACTCCATTTACTATTATCTCTGTGTCCTATTCTCCAGCCAATTCTTTACCCAGGCTGTCATCTTGGGACCCACTCCCAGGCTAGCTAACTTGTATATTAATCTTTTGTGTGGGACTGTGTCAAATGCCTTGCTAAAGTCTAGGTAGGCCATGTCCACAGCCCCTCCCTGATCTACTACTTTGGTCACCCAGTCAAAGAAATCTATCAGATTTGTCTGGCATGACCTTCCCGCTGTGAATCCATGCTGCCTAGGGTCCTGTGCTCCTCTGGCCTCTAGATACTCGATAGTTCTTTCCTTCAGAAGTGATTCCATCATTTTCCCTATCACTGAGGTTAAAATAACAGGTCTGTAGTTTCCTGCTTCTGCCTTGCTCCCACTTTTGTGAAGGGGAATCACATCTGCCCTCCTCCAGTCCTCGGGTACCACTCCATCCTCCCATGATTTGTTAAAAAGGGTAGTCATTGGTGTCACTAGTTCTACCCTTATCTCTTTTAGAATTCTGGGATGAATCCCATCAGGCCCCATTGCTTTGTCCACCTTCAGTTTTAAGAGTTCTTTCAGAACCCTTTCTTCTGTAAATGGGCTGGTATCAACTTCTGTATCCAGACTGTTACTACTGTTTGTTTTATGTACCTCCCCCTCTTCATTTGTAAATACTGGGCAAAAATATTTGTTTAGTATCTCTGCCTTTTCATCAGTCTCCCTCTGCCCACCCTCCCTCCCTCCCTTTATTAAGCCTTACTATCCCTCCCTTGGTCTTCCTTCGCCTCCCTGATGTACCTATAAAAGGTTTTATCCCCCTTCTTAACTGAGTTGGCTGTCTTTTCCTCGGTTTGGGCCTTTGCTGTTCTGACTGCCTTCCCAGCTTCCTTTTGCTTTAACTGATACAGTTCTCTGTCCTGCTCCTTCTGCGATTCCTTGTACTTCCTGAATGCTTTCTTTTTCTCTTGAACCTTCACTGTCACTTCCTTTGAGAACCATAGTGGTTTCTTACACAGTCTTGTTTTGTTTATTTGCTTCACACAAAGGCTCGTTACCTCTGTGATGGCAGTTTTTATTATTCCCCATTGTTCTTCCACCCCTCCTTCCTGCCCATTTGCTAGTGCATTCCTTAGGCACTCACCCATTTTGGCAAAGTCAGCCCTCCTAAAGTCCAGTACTTCTGTCTTTGTATGGCTTGACTCTATTGCTGTGTTTATTGTGAACCATACTGTTCGATGGTCGCTAGTTCCCAGATGGCTACCCACTTCTACTTCTGTGATCCTCTCTCCATTTCCATTTGAGAGAATCAAGTCTAATATTGCTCCCTCTCGAGTGGGCTCTAGTACCAGTTGTCTAAGGCATGCCCCCTGTAGGGCATCTAGAATAACTGCACTCTTCGAGGTGGCAGCTGCAACTGCACTCCAGTTAACATCTGGCATATTCAGATCACCCATCAGCAATATCTCCCCTTTATCTGCCATTCTAAGTATACTTTCTATCATTTCCCTGTCCATTTCCTCCCCCTGAGAAGGGGGTCTGTATACAACCCCTGTGCGTGTTGTGGTGCCATTGCCTGTCTCCAAATTTACCACAGTGCTTCTTCTCCCCTGTTTACCCTTTTGTTCTGTTGCTTTTATTCCTTCCTTATGTAAAGAACTACTCCTTCTCCTCTTTTACCCTCCTGTCCCTCTTGTAGACAGTGTATCCTGGTATATGTTTATGTCCCAGTCATGGTTTTGTGTGTACCATGTTTCTGTGACTGCCACGATATCCAGATGTTCCTCCTCCATCAAGGCCACTAATTCAGGAAGCTTGTTACCCAGACTACGGACATTGGTACTCATTGCTCTCCATTTTTGATGGCTTTACCTTCTGTTGCAGCATCCCCCACTGACCGTTCTACCTCGGTCTTTTTCTCATTTAGTACCCTGTTTTGTAGGGAGAGGCTGGGATTTTCCTGATGCTTGTCAGTGCCTCCCCCTTTGACTAGTTTAAAAGCTTTCAAATGAAGCATTTAAACCGATTGCTCAAAAGACTTGTTCCCTTCCTGGACAGATGCAGACCATCCTGCCGGTATAGGCTGTTATCAGGAAGCTACTAGAGAACATTGTCACTGCCCAAACACTTGACTTCCTAGCAAATTCCAGTCTTCTGTCTGTCTCCCAGCATGGCTTCAGGAAAAATCATTGCACGACTACTGCCCTGCTAAAACTCACCTCTGATATACTCTCAAACATGGACTCTGGCCGACTTACTAGGGCTGTTTTTATTGACCTTACCAAGGCCTTCGATCTTGTGGATCATCCCTTGCTCCTGTCTACCCTTTGAAACATGGGTTTCTCGACTCCTGTTGTAAACTGGTTTAGTAGCTACTTATGGGATAGGACCCAAACAGTGAAATTCAACTCCGCAATATCGGACAGTACTACAGTCAACATTGGCGTGCTGCAAGAGCCAATCCTGGGACCACTTATTTTCTCATTGTTTATAAACAACATTCCTGATGTCCTACAAACCTGCTCTTCTCTTCTGTATGCAGAGTATCTTGTCATCTATACCAGCTCAGCTGCAGTCGATAGCCTGAACTCACCCTTTCCACTGACTTCGGGAACATTCAAAACTGGCTGCATGACAACAAACTAGTACTTAATGCTAAAAGAACGAAAGCCATGTTCCTAGGCTGTGCCCCGAAACTCAGGACTTGTACATCGCCCCTAATGATCTATGACCTTGAAGGGTCTAAACTAGAGACCGTCACATCCTTCAACTACCTTGGTGTTATGTTCGATCAATCACTGGATCTAAATCTTCACATTCATTCTACCTGTAAAACAGTTAATAGTAAACTGGGTGTTGCCTACAAGACTAGCTACATGCTAGAACTCTATCTGCAAAGCTGGCCATTGCCAGGGGGGGGGGTCTTAATTCCTGCACTAACCTACTGTTCGCCTATCCTTGCTGCTGCACATAAAACCTCACTACAGAAATGAGACGTCACATACAATAATATCTGTCGTTACGCATCATCATCCCCTCGACTGAAGCACCGTTGTCCGCTCTACAGTGACCTGGGTTGGCTCTCTCCCTCTGCATCTAGACAATATTATCTGGGCTCCTTGTGTGACTCCATTATCAGGCTTCACACCCCTGCATCACTTGCAACGCTACTTATTCCCTCCACCTCCTCCCATGGACTGCGATCTGCTGACAAAGCACTACTAAATGTTCCTAGGTGTCACACCTCAAAGGGTACTGGTGCCTTTAAGCATAAGGCTCCCCAGCTTTGGAATACTCTTCTTAGATCTAAAGCAGTCTGCATCTCACTGCCACTTTAAAATAAATTTCCGACGATATCTATCCCAGTCAGACCCATGTACTTGCTTCAATCCGACCTGATCTCTTTTAGGTCCTCCTTGCCTTTATTCTGTCACTCTACAGTCAAAACTCTCCTGTTTTCTTGGACACCTTCTCGCACTCTTTCCTGTCCTCAAATCTCAGCCCTGATCCTTGCCGAACCTTGTCCTTGCCTCTACCTAGGCCCGCTTACACACCCCTCCAATTGTACTGGTCCTTACAAAATGTTCTCCTCCTTTTCTTACTGTTTGCTCTGTGGCTACCTCCCTTTATCCTGTAGCTGCTGTCCTCAGGGCAGATCTAGTTGTATTGTTCCTATTTACTCTTACACCTTATACATGTTATCTCGACAGCCTGAGCTTCCCATAGTGATACACTTTTGCTGTCATTTTGGTTATTTGTATGAAGTCTCATTTACTGTTGTCTCTTATGCCATTATTGTGCATTGCCTGTATTTATTTATTTATTTATTTAGTTAGTTAGTTAAAAATCAGTTTTGAAACCTTTGAGCCAGAGGCTCATTTACAAAGGTACCTCGTCACAAAGAGGACATAAGAACAGTAGTACAAGGGACACAGTAATTACAAAGAAAAAGTTACAATTCAGTTACAATTTTGTTACAGTAGAACTCATAACCCATGAACAGAAATAGCCTAGGGTGCAAAAAACTTGGGGTTGGGGGTGCAGGTAGAGGTAGAGGGGAGAGGACAGGGGAGGAGGATTATTAGGAGGGAAGGGGGGTGGAGCTACCAGTGAGCATTGTCAGCAGTGTGTGTTTTTTTTTTTTTTTTTTTATTATGGGTTAGCGGCAGTTGCATTTGCGTGAGGTAAGCAGGAAGTTTCTGAGCCTGGGCTTAAAGCAAGCTAAGGTTGGTGAGTTTGAGACACCGGCAGGGAGGGAGTTATACCAGTGGGGTGCACGGTAGGGGAACGCCCTCTGCCCCTGAGAGGTCCTGGCTCTCGGAATGACTAGGGTTGCTCTTGACGAGCTGCGGGTGTTTAGGGTCGGTACAGTTCGGCGAATTACGTTGGATAGGCCTATGGGGGATAGGCCATGCAGGGCTTTAAAGGTGAGCTGGCAGGTCTGATACATGAGTTGCTCGTCCAGGTTGAGTAGGGTAGCCAGGGTAGTACTTCACATGTGTGAGTGAGTCTGGGGGCACGGTGATAAGTCTGCAGGCCTTGTTGAATGTAGGCGAACCTTGTTGAGGCAGTCTGATCTGCTGAACCATAGACTGGAAGGCCATAGTCAATGAGAGATATGACAGAGGAGGTGACAGCCAGCTGGAGGGCATCAGGAGGGAGGCATTTTGTGCCGGTAGAGAATGCCTCAGTCATGAGTTGGAGGCAGAATTTAGGGTATATATGTCCATGGAAAGAAAGTGCAGGGTCAAAGGTTATTCCAAGATATTTATAGGACTGAACAGGGTCAATGGAGATATTAAAAGGAGTGGATGGTTAGGGGAACTTGCTGTACTTATTTTGGGGTGGGAGAAGAGCATCGTTTTGTTTTCTTTAGGTTGATAACAAGTCGGTTGCTCAGTGAACCAGGTCGCTGCAGAGTCAAAGCTAGTTGGAGTGAGTTCTGTAGCAGCATGGGGTTGTTGTGAGAGGCAATGAGGACAGCATCATCTGCATAGAGAAGAATCTTACCCGCACAACTGCAGGGTAGGGAGTTGAGAAAGAGGGAGAATAGTAGGGGTTCAAGAATTGAGCCCCATGCACTCCAGAGCGAATGGGGCAGGTTTCAGAGAGAGTACTGCTTGGACTTTCACACGCTGGGAGCGGGCGGAGAGATAGCTGGTGCACCAGGAAACAGATCCAGAGGCAAAGCCTATTAGGTCGAGGTGGAGAGCAGGAGAGGATGCGGAAATGGTATCAAAGGCTTTAGACAAGTCAATGAATATAGCACCAGCCAGGGCACCAGAGTCAAGGAGGCATGGAGGAAGCTGGAAAATTCCAGGAGAGCTGTATTGGTACTATGACCTGCTCTGAACCCGTGTTGTTCAGGGCAGAGAACATTGTACTTACGAAGGTAGTCAGAGACTTGGGATGCCACAATTTTCTCCAAAGCCTTAGAGAGGGGGGAGAGGATCGAGATGGGCCGGTAGTTACCTTTGTGGACAGGGGTAACTGTGGCAACCTTCCAGGCAGCAGGGAATTGTCCGAGACATAGTGATTTGTTGAAAATGCATGTGATAGGTGAAAGGACCTGATCCAGGACCTGACGTAATAGGCAGGGATCAAGTGAGTCATTACCGACGGTGTTACCTTTTAGGGCTTTAGCAGGTATGGCCTGGTTTCTTGTATGGTGACACGGCGCAGGTGGAAGTGGAGGGCAAGCGATGGGTAGTGGGCAGAAGGAGGTGGCGGACTGAAAAAGTTACCAGGAGTACTGAGCTAAGGCTCGGTAAAGGAGTTATTGAGGTGAGGGCAATGAGGGCAGGGTCAGAGGAGACAGCACCATTGATGTTGAGAAGCCAAGGAGAGGGGACTGGGAGTTGCCATTCAGTTGTTGATGTTGTCCCAGAAGCACCTAGGGTTCCCCAAGAGGAGGTAAGAGAGGCTTGGTAGTATTCACGCCTTCGCTTATTGATGGCCCAGGTGCACTGGCTGTTGTGGCGGCAGTACAAGACTGTCTGTCAGCTGGACTTGCCAGTAGCAACATGAGGTGCCAAAGGTTGTCTCATTGCTTAAGTTGCCACAGCAGGACAGGGGTGATCAAGGGGCATGTCTCACTTTGGACCTCCTAGCAGTTATGGGAGCAAAAGATTGCATGACCAGAGTTGAAGGTGTTTACAAAAAGGCCAGGGGCCAAGTCCAGTGTTAGTGCTTTCGTCAGAGGGACCAATCAGTATGAGCAAGGAAATGCTTAAGGCCTTTGAGTCCCCCGGGTCTAAGCCGCCTCCGAGAGGTAGTTTTGACCGAGGATGAGGGCCGAGGGGTTTCCCAGTTGAAGAGAACAGGGGAGTGGTCACTGAGGCAGTCAGGGAGGATTTGTATGTTATGGATGCGGCTTGGCCTGTTGGTGAGGACCACATCCAGGAGGGTGCTTGTACCCCTGCTGGGGTTGATTCTAGTAGGCTGCGTGACCAGTTGAGTTAGGTCAATTGAATCAAAAGCCTCACGGTGGGAGGAGGACGACGGGCAAAGCAGTTTATATTCAAATCACCCACCAAGATTTGGTCGAGGTTGGGTAGGGAGGTAAGGTAGTCAATTAGTGGGCCCAGAGCCTGGGATTGGTTCCTGGGGGGTATGTAGGCTGCGGACAGGAATATAGGGCCTCTAGAAGGGTCAGGGGACAGCTTTAGAGTGAGGGCCTGGGCCTTATGGTCGAGGTCAGGCGGGGGGAGGGGTAGACCCATGAGAGAATCCTTCAAATAGAAGGCACAACCCCCACCTCTCCTTCCGACACGGTCCAAATGGTGGAGAGTGTAGCCGGGGAGAGAGACAAGAGAGTTGAGAGTGGAGTGAGACAGCCAGGTTTCAACCAGGGCAACAACATCAGGTTTATGAAGCATCACCCAGCAGTGTAGTGAGTCCAGTTTTTTCAGAGGCTACAGATGTTCATAGATGCAATACACAGCCGAGAAGATTTCAGGGGAGGACCAGTGCTGCCAGGCCCGGGAGATTGGGGTGGACATTGCCTGACAGGAGCAGGAGGAGGAGGGCTGCTTTTGGGAGTGCAGCGGGATAGTTTTCGACGATTGGAGAGGGGGCGATGAGGGGCTGAGATAGCGCAGGGGATAGGCAGAGTAGAACAGACAGGAGAGGCAAGCACGATGAGATGTATGCTGTACTGTTCTCTGCTGCTCTGTTATTTATATGTTGTTATATTCCATGTTCTGTGGTTTAAACTAAGCAATATGTAATGGTGTTATGCACTTTCGAAATGTTATGTTCTCTGACCTAAACAAAGTGATACCTATTGCTTTTATGCACTTGTGAAATGTCATGTATGTTATGTTCTGTACTCTCCTGGGTTGTGCCTGAAAATAGTCATTTTTGGTTAGTGCACTTACCCAGTAAACAAAAAACTAAATAAACACTGTCACTTGCCATGGTTTCCAGTGTTCCACGCACTTTCAAGGCCATATCACGACTTATTGCCACCTTGCCCCGCTCTGTTGCCCCCCACAGAACATGGACAAATGGCATACACTGCAGTTATGTTCTTAATAACAAACACCACACCATGACCACCAGATTCTGGTTATTGCAAGTGCTCCTTTTGCTACTTATTTGTTCCGGTAACATAGAACTCAACCCAGGCCCATCTACATTGCCCCTGCAGAATTTGCTACAACGAAAGGCCTTAAATTGATGCTCCTTAATATTTGTAGCCTACAAAAGAAATTCACTGAAATACAAGCATGGGTTTCCCATTCCACTCCAGACATACTAGTCTTGACAGAGACTTGGCTAAAAAGCTGAACCGCAGACCAAACGTTATCCTTGCCATCTTATTCCTGTTTCAGGCAGATGGGTCATCCAGGGGTGGGGTGGGGGGCAATTTATGTTAGCAAGAAATTCACCACCTTGGTCCTTGAATCAATCTCCAAACCTAAACAATTTGAGTGTCTGGCTGTTAAACTCAGCATTTCGCAGTCCGAATCAGTAAATATAATCGGCTGCCACCGACCGCCTTCTTCGAATCTTGATATTTTGTCGCACCTTCATCACTTTCTTGATACAAATACAAATGAAACTTTGATTTTAGGTGATTTAAACTTATTTATTTATTTGCGAGATTTATCAGGAAGGTATACTGAGCAACATGCTCGATTCCAGATGCGACCTGGGGGCCTAGGCCCAGTACTTGGCAAATAATTAAAACAAATACAAGTACAGATATTGTAATAAAGAAACAATAGCAAATGATTTGTACAAATATGATACAATATAACATGTATAACAAGTACTGCAGGTATAATAGTACAGTAGATTACAGACAGAAATGCACATAACAGGAATAATTACTGTACATTGCTTAGTTTATTAGAGGGCCAAGCTTGCAGCATTAGCAGGAACAGCTGGAGGAGAAGTGTGCCTGGAGTAGTCTGGAGTGGAGACTGGGATTATGTGCGAGTCTGATGGGGTTGGGGAGGGCGTTCCAGATCTGTTGGATTCTGAATTTAAAAGCTAACTGGCCTTTGAGGTGCACATAAATGGATATGTAGGAGTCTGGGATCTGTGCCTCTTAGGGGTAGTAGGGGAGGTTGTTGGGATAGGGTAGATTCAAGATGGGGGGGAGGGTGGTCCAGAATTTAGCGGCAAACCTAAGCGCAGTTTATTAATCTACGGTCAATGAGAGATGGTAGGGCTAGAGAGTTATATAAAGTACAATGGTGAGTGGATTGTGGGGAGTGGATGAAGCGGCAAAAAGGAGTGAATAGAGTGTCTAGGCTAGCTAGGTGGGTTTTAGGGCTATAGAGTATACTATGTCACCATAATCAAGTACCGGGAGTAACATTTTTTGACTATGGTGAGCCTTGTTTCCTTGGGGAGACAGGTTTTGTTTCGTAGAGTGCCCCAAGTTTTGGTAGCAGCCTTTATGCAGGGAATCTATGAGAGGCAAAGTCAAGATGTTGGTCAAGTCAGATGCTAGGTATTCAAAGCTAGTGCATTGCTCAGGAGTGCTCCTTCCAGGTTGAGAATGGAGGACACAGGGTTTGGTGGGAGAGTCTTTGCTGGGAGCCAAATGTAAGTGACACTGTTTTTTAGGGTTTAGAGACAGCTGGTTCTTCCTGAACCAGTGCTGGATGGCTGTGAAGTCCTCCTGAAAGAGAGGTGCTACGCTGCTTGTTGAGGGGCCGGATGTGTACAGAACTGTATCATCTGCATACATTTGAATGGAAGAGTGGGAGCATGCAGCGGGGAGGCCATTAATGGAAATGAAGAGTATTGGACCTAGGACTGATCCTTGAGGGACCCCAGTAATGACTGGAAGGGGGATTGATGTATGAGAGGCCAGTCTGACTGCTTGCATCCTATCCGCAAGATAGTCTTGGAACCAGTCTATAGCTGGGTGAGCTAGACCTGCATCTTTAAGTTTTGAGATGAGAAGGGGATGTGATACGGTATCGAAAGCCTTGGCTAGATCAATAAATATGGCTGAGGTGATGTGCCCTTTGTCTATACCTGTGAGGATGTCTCCGGTCATGCGTAGTAGGGAGGTGATGGTAGAATGGATTTTGGGAAACCAGATTGGAAGGGAGAAAAGAAGGAGGAGGCATCCAGGAACTGGGAGAGTTGGGACAGGACCAGTCGCTCCTGAAGTTTGGCAGCGATCGGAAGTAGGGAGATAGGTCTATAGTTGCCTGGGGAGGAGGGGTCACCGCCTTTAGGAAGGGGTATAACAGTGGCCAGTTTCCAAGTCGTTGGAACCTTGCCCAGCGAGAAGGAGAGGTTGAAGAGTGCGGCCAGTGGAGTGGCTATGGCAGGGGCTGACAGGAATAGCATCTTAGCATCCAGAGACAATGGGCATTTGCCTTTATTTGGGTTTAACGCCCATAGGGAGTGGAGGACATCTGTGGGGGAAATTGGCTGGAACACGAAAGGTGGGATTGAGGGGTGAGTTCGAGGGGTGTGGGTTGCTGTTTGGGTGGACTGGGAGTGAGTATTCTGAAGGAGGATAGAAGGGTGTTGGTGCAGCTGGAGAAGTGGGTGTTGAAAGCTTCTGTGACAGATGGGGTTGGAGATGAGGGTGCCATTTATTAGAAGTGGGGGAGGTGGTTGGGTTGGGGGAGAGCAAGGATTTGAGGGATTTCCAAGTCCTTAGGTGGTTAGAATTTTATTCAAGGTAGCTAGAAGTAGGATTTTTGCTTGGTGAATGCTATTTGTGCAAGCATTTTAAGGGCTCTATAGGTAGTAAGGGAGGCCTGGGAGCCCAGTTTCATAAGCTTTCCAGGCATGGTCTCTGGTACGGCAATTTCTAATTATGTCAGCCGTGATCCAGGGGAGATGTGCTCCTCTAACACGTTTTGTGCGCAATGGAGCATGCTTGTCCCAGACTGTTAGGAATCTGAGTTTAAAAGCATTAAAGGCATCGTCAATGGAAGGTGCCTTGGTGATGCAGGACCAGTTTACCCTTCCCAGATCCGCCAGGAGAGATTGTAAGTCTAGGGAGTTGTAAGACCTGGTGCGCAGTGTCTTTGGTGGTGGAGGAGAGGGCTATGAACCATCCTGATCAGGTAAACCATGTGGTGGTCGCTGATAGAGTCAGGAAGGTTGCTTTTAAGGATTCTATGGGTGAGGTGAGGGGCCCAGTCCAGTAGGGAGTGATTATTTGACTTAAGGTTTAGTCTGGTAGGCTCATTTATAAGTTGCGTGAGGTTTTGGGCCTTTATTTTAGCCTTCAGGAGAGCTTTTCAGCTCCTAGCCAGTTGGCATTATAATCCCTGTGGCATGGAGTTCACCTCCTTTGGCTAGGACTGAAGCGTGGTTAGATGGGAGGATATCATCATTGGGTGTAATGGAGGGCAGTATGTGCTTGCCATGTAAATAGGGGAGGTATATGGAAGTGAGATTTTAATTAGTGAGGAGTCTATGTTTGCAGGGAGTGAGGGATCTCCACAGTGGCGAATTGACGTTTATTTGAGATATATATGGCCATGCCACCACCTTTCTTTTTCCCACTCCTATCGTGTCTTATTATTGTGTAACCAGGGATGGAGACTCCGGCGTCCGAATGATGAGGTTTTAGCCAAGTTTCTGAAATGGTCAGTATATCCGGTTGTAGTATTAACACTATTGGTTGTAGCAGCAAGATTTTGGATAGCAGGCTGCAGGTATTTAGATGGAGTATGCGTAGGCCTTTGGGGAGAGTGAACGGGGTGGGGGTGTTGGTTAGGTTAGGGCCTGGGTTAGCCTCTATGTCCCCTGACAGGAGCAGGAGAAGGGCGAAGAGATGTATAATTTTGGATCTGAAATAGGTTTTGCCTGCATTGGTGTTGCAGCCAGGAGAGATAGCTGCTGGATGACGGAGGGTTGAGGATTTTAGGATTGAGAGCCCTGGGTGAAAGGAGGGTGGCAGGATAGCACCATATATAATGCCATAGTGGACATGAGCCAATTCCAGTACCGGTGTGTGGGGGGAAGCACTAAGGTGTGGTACCTGGGTGCACCGAGGGGGCAGGGACGGAGGGGGCTCCCTCATTGGGAGGGTTGTGGGTGGTAAGCAGGTTTGTGTAGTCATGGAGAGGTAGAGTAACGCTGTGAGAAACAACATGCTTAGGCAGGTAAAAGTAGTTGGTTGCGAAGAAAAAATGGTAGATGCCCTCTAGTGGACGCAGCTGATAAGCTGCAAATCGAAAAGTGGGCTGATAGGTTTTACTCAGTCATGTGACTACAGCAACCACAGCCTATAAAAAAACGAGCCAACCAAGGGTGGTGGGGAGCAGGGCGCAGCGCTGGCGGGGTAGAAACAACACAAGCACAGAGAAAGCAGCTGTTGCTGAAGTTTGAAATTGGCGCCTGAATTCGCCGCCTTGCTGCACTGTTTCGCACTCCGTGAATTCGGGGCGATTGCAGGGGAGGGCTTGTAGCGTCTTCTGGAGCCCTCTCAACCCCAAATGCCGCTTCTGTGAAGGAGAAAGAGAAGGTTTTAAAGGCAAACTGTGGGAGGAGTTACTGTAAATGCTAATCGGTAAGTAACTGTAGAAGGAGGGTTTCTAATGTGGTGCAGGGAGACCATACAGGGATTGTGCTGCTATTTGAGATAGTGGGAGGTCGGGTCTGAGGCCACGCGGTTAATGGCCACCGATTGAATCCGACCTGCTGGGCAGATTACAGCTCACGCAGTGCTGCACAGGCTCACTGATTACTATACCACACCGCAGACTGGGATCAGATATACTACTGTGTAACACAAATAAAAATAAAAATGAATGGCTTGAGAGCCCTATTGCTAAGAATCAAAGTTAAAATTATAGGCTTGGGACCCTGTTGCTGTGGGATTCCTATACAGCTCCCGTTTGACTTGAACTAGACACTGTGATGGAGAAATAACTGGTCTTAAAGCTCCACGCAGTGCAATGCTTTCCGAAGGGGAGAACTGAGTTTTCTTAAGGTAACACAGCTAAGCAGAGCTAACAGCAGGGTGAAACAGGCTAGCAATCAACAGTAAAAAAAACTATCAGCACTCCTGCGACAATAATTATTAAGCATAGAAACAAAACACAAGCACAGAGAAAGCAGCTGTTGCTGAAGTTTGAAATTGGCGCCTGACTTGGACTGGTTCAGCCATAAATCAGCCCCATTTAAGGTGGCCTGTGACAATTTGGGTCTTTTGCAAACGGCCTCAGGAGTCACCAGACCTAGCCGCACAGACCAGGTGGTTGGTTCACTTATAGATGTCATACTGACCAGTAGACCACACAGAATATCCCACGAAGCTGTCTGGCACAATTCTCTTGGTGACCATAATATAGTGGTCTGTGTCGGACACTTACCCAAACAGACTTCCACCAGCAAAATAATTGCCAAAAGATCATACAGACAGTTCAGCCCTGATAATTTCACATCTGACTTAAGAAACATCAACTGGCAATAATTTTACTTGGCTCCCTCAATCAATGAGGCCCTATCCATTTTCAGTTCTGTTCTCACTGGCATCATAAATTTTCATGCACCTGTCTTACATTGTAGAGTGAAAAAAGCTTCCTGCCCTTGGTTCAATGCAGAAATCGAATTTATGCTAACCAAAAGAGATAAATTATGGATCACTGCCAGACGCACAAAGTCCCCTGCAGACTGGTCAGCCTTCTGGACCTGCTGTAATGCCTATACTAAATTAGGTAGAACCACTAAGGAAACCTATTATTTAAACACCCTGGAAGTAGCTAATGGAAATCCGGCTAAGATTTGGCACACATTCAAGATAGTAGAAGGGAGCAAAGCCTCCCTGCTATCGTCTCACACCGGGGCATCACAATATCCAACAGATCTACCATTCTTGATACACTCAACGAGCATTTTGCCACAGTGGGCCTCGCTTTTGACTCCTCTAAATTAGCCTCCCTTAGACCCTCTTCCCCAAACCCAGTGGTACCACCAAACACCACTATTTCTGCATCTTTTTCCTTCTCAGCTGTCACCTTTAAATAAGTCGAAGAGCAGTTACTCAAGTTGGACACAAAAAAGAGCGGGGGAGCAGACAGCATTGACCCTTTCTTCTTGAAACTGGGTCACCATTTCCTTACCGTTCCAATCACCCAAGTGCTTGGCCTTTCATTATCTGCCTGCACTGTGCCTCAGGATTGGAAAGTGGTGCACCTCATTTCCCTTTTCAAGTCAGGCGATCCCAGTGATGTAAATAATTGCAGGCTGATTTCTATCCTGCTGGCCCTCTCCAAAATCTTAGAAAAACTGGTCAGCACCCAAGTAAGGTCCTTCATCGACTCCAACCAGCTGTTAAGCCCACTCCAATCAGGATTTAAATCAAAGCACAGCATGGTGTCTGCCTTGTCCAAGGTCACCAGTGAATGGTTTGAGGCCAAGGATAACAAGCAAATCACCAGAGCGGTCTTCCTGGACCTTAGTAAGGCTTTTGATACCGTGGATCATCCCTTGTTGCTCGACAGCTTCAGATACTTTGGTATGAATGACTCTGTGGTATCATGGGTTGCCAGCTATCTAGGAAATAGATATCAATGCATCAAAATCAACGGACCCTAGCCGGCCCGCCAGCGCAGCTGTTGATTTGCCATGACGCTCAGCGACCCGGTTCGGGAACAAGCACGGGAGCTGGAGGGCTGCCGGGGAGAGGACTCAGTGTCCTAGGGATCTGCCCCTCTGGAGACCAGAGCCGGGTTTGTCTGGCCCCGGGTGGAGACCCGAGGTACAGCAAGCCCAACGCTTAACAGAGGGGCGACGTGCCAGACAGCGCCTTGACGTCTGGGGACATGGCACACCAAGAGAACATGGGAAAAGAACCGCGCAGCCTCCCAGTAGATGGAGCACCGGGCCCCGACCTTCAATGCCCCTACCGGCCAGGAGACAGCATCCTGACGAAATATAGAAGTATCTGGGTGTAAGGGCCCCAACCCCGTACCCGCCTGGGAGGGTATAACCACGGCTCCTTGGGGGATGGACTGCACCGGTCACCAGGTAGGTGAGCGAGAGCTAAAATGGCTGTAGGTATCTCCCGAAGAGGGGAGAGCTGCGAGGAGAAGGGGAGTAATTAAAAATATATATATATATCAACAGACCCTCATCATCACTGCTCCCTCTGTTAAGGGGAGTTCCAAAAGGATCTATTTTGGGTCCATTGTTGTTCTTGATCTATGGTAATAACATCGGCTCGGGTATCTTTGTCTCAGACATTCACTTATTAGCGGATGACACAGTGCTCTATGTATCAAAACCATCCATTGAACAAGTCTGTTCTACTCTGCAATCTGATTATAACCTACTCCAGCACAACCTAATTCTGTCCAAGCTGCTATTAAACGCCAGTAAAACTTTCTTCTACCCGCCCAGTGTAATAGCACTATGCCCTACATCGAACCCGCATACACCCATAATCACTCTCCTTGGGGACACACTTGAGGTAGTAAATAGCTTTAAATATCTGAGCTTCACGCTAGATTTGCACATGTCCTTTTCCGCATGCATTGATGCCCTCACCAAAAAACTAAATCACAGATTAGGTTTCTTCTACAGAAACAAGTCCTTATTCTCCTGGGATTCCAGAACCAGATTGGTCCAGGCCAGCTTCATGCCTCTTCTGGACTACGCTGACATTCTTTACAGTAGCTGTGTAACCTCACACCTCTGCAAACTGGACACATTGTATCGCTGGGCTATCCATTTTATATCAAGCGCACTGGCCAGGACCCATCATTGCACACTGTATAAAACGGTAGGATGGGCCCTCCTTATCCATCAGGTGACTCATCTACATATATTCTTCGACATACAAAGCGCTCCTAGACAAACTGCCCCCTTGCATTTCAGCTGTGTTAATTCAATCAGGTAGCTCCTATGTGCTTAGGACCTGCTCGTACATTACTTTGAGGTGCCGAAGTTCTGAACCCGCTTCGGAATGGCTTCATATAGATATGTCCTCCCTATGCTCTGGAATAAACTCCAAGCAACCTTAAAACTTCACACACTAATCCCTCTTAGAGCATTCCAAAAGCTGGTCAGTAATGCTGTCAGTGTGACTTGCAGGTGCACTTAGCCTTCACCCCCCAACTCTTCTCACTGACTATACCAAGAGTACTTACTTCTTTCCACCTTTCTCCTTCTTTTGACTCTCCATAAGATATTCATCCCTTCATGTACTGTAATCTGAACACCAGTGACTACACGGTGAGCACTTCTCCTCTCTTCGCTTGTTTTTTCTTCATAGAATAGCTGCCACTCAATGCATTGTATCCTGTATTTTAGTGTAATGTACTGAGCCAATGTCCAATGTTGGGCTGCACATCTGAATCTCCTGTGTCAGCTCTGTAATCATGGTTGAATTGGTGTTGTATTGTAATCTCTGTTTTCCCTATGTATAAGTATGTTGTATAAGGGGCCTCCTTGCAAATGAGCGTGCTCAGTGGAACTTTATCCCTTCACAATAACTGAACTGAACTCTGTCTGCCTGCCCAGTGTGTCTGTGATGTGTAGTCATTCAGGCAGCTTCCTGCCCCTGCTCTTGCCCCTCCCCTCAAATATATGGCCCTCCTTGACAGCACGGAAGTCAGCCCCGTCCCTGACATGCAGCCTACTGTCCATGGGCCATGACAGAAACATAAAACTTAACATGCAGAAAAAAGACATGCTATCTGTGGAGTCCACCTGGTCCCTACCTTAGTTACGAACATACAAACATACGAAATTTGCCAGCAGATAAAGGCCTAGAGGTCTATCAAGTCTGCTCGAATGTGCAGCTAGCACCCCTTATTCTGCAGCTGCCCTTCCCTTCCACCCTTCCCCTTCATTAACCCTCCCCCTTGTCCTGTCCCATCCTCATTTGAAGCAGTCCACTGTTCTACTGCATACTACCTCAGGAGGTAACGATTCCACCCAGCCACCACCCTCTGTAAAAGTGTCTCCTCATCTCCGTCCCTGAACCTTCCTCGCTCCAGTCTCATATCATGGCCCCTGGTGTCCCTCCCCTTCCTTACTTTGAACAGCCCCTCTGTACTTGTCTTGTTTATTCCTTTCATGTATTTAAAGGTTTCAATCATGTCACCCCTGTCTCTCCTCTCCTCTCCTCCAGTGAGTACATGTTCAACTCCTTCAACCTCCTCTTGTATGATAAGTCCCCCAGCCCCTTGATCATCTTTGTCGCTCTGCGCTGCACCCCTTCCAGTAACTTAATGTCCCTCTTCAGATATGGACGCCAGTACTGCACGCAGTACTCCAGGTGTGGTCTAACTAATGACCTATACAGTGGCAGAATCACCTCCTCCCTCCTTGAGGATATACCCCTTGCAATACAACCCAGCATTTTGTTGGCCTTTGCAGCTGCCTTCCTACATTGTGCCGAGTTGTTCATTGACCCTGTAATGAGCACACCCAGATCCTTCTCCTCCTCCTCTGTCTGGGCTAGCTGCACTCCCCTAGCTGGTAACTCCTCCTTGGGTTCTTCATCCCAAAATGCAGCACCTTGCACTTTTTGGCATTAAAGCCAGTTGCCAGGTGTCTGACCAGGTTTCAAGCTTTGCCAGATCATCCTGCAACCCCTGCCATCCCCCTGGGTCATCCACCACTGCGCCTACCTTGGTATCATCAGCAAACAGACTGATCTTGCTCTTGATGTCCCATGATATGTCTGCAATGAATATCCCAAACAACACTTCACCAGTCTGGTACTGGAAGGGTCTAGACAGTGCTTCCTGTTGAAAGCTGTGCCTTGTTTGTGAACTCCTGATGGGTCTGCTATAAGGTAAGTAAACTAGATAGTCACGTAGGTCACCCAGCAATAGGTGGTGCCAAAAATACGTTGCCATTAAAAAAACCTACAAAATTGAGATGATATTTTTTTTTGGGGGGGGGGGCACCATTTTCAAGTTTATCTAGGGGCACCACATATCTTAAGGCCGACCTGCTTCCCTCTGTCGTTTTCACCAGACCCATGCATCTATGCCACCGCCATGCTCTCTTGAAACCTGTATCATTAACCACCCCCCAAGGAAGACAGTTCCATTTGCCCCCTACCCTTGCTTGAAGTTTCCTCACGTCCCTCCTGAATTCCCCCAACCAGCTTAAAGTTGTGTCCTATTGTCAGAGACACCATAATTCTGTTATCATGCACCACAGCACCATCTCTGGAGCTCACTCATCTCTTTAAGTGCCTCAAGGAGTTTTCCCTGTGGCAGAGCCCTCCAGGGTTCCCCAAGCCCTGAAGGGTGTTTGGGACGGGTGTAGACTGGGTGCACAGTAGGCAGTGCAGGGCCTGTGAAAGGATGCCAGTTCATGCCACTCAGCCTGCTGGTGTTTTCTGTTTTCTCAGGGGCACCTCTTGGGCAAAGACTGTAGGAGGTGTGAACACAGGCGTTCATTTGTTGCAGTAAGGAGGTGCCCACCCAGCAACTCATTGGTAAACCAGGTGAGGTAGTGCAGTGGAGTTGCACAATCCTCCCTCCCCAGATGGGGATAGCATCCCATGTGACACTCAGTGTCTCTACCCCCCCCCCAAGCTGGCCCGACAACTCGGGCTCGCTTCCGAACCCGGGAAAAATGTGACAATTAGGGAAGTCAGGAGGGAGTTAGGGAATGAGGGGTAGTGCAACACAGCCTATGGGAGCCCAGAATGGAAGAGAAACAGTGGAGTGCAACAAGCTATGTAGGAGGTGGTTGGGGAAGCCATTTATTTTAAAATAAATAAATATTGGAGAGTTAGGGAAACAGGAAAATTGACATGCTCATGGGGGATGGGGAGGCCTGTAAGTGTGAGACACTGTCTGGGAAGGAGTTTGTGAGGGCAAGTACAGTGGACCCCTAACAAAGCCTTGTGGTTATTCATGTATTATCTTTCATCGACCAGGTGAGTACATTAGACACAATTACGCCTATTTTCAGGTACAACCCGGGAGGTCACAGGACAATCAGTACAATAACAACAAGCAAGATGCATACAGTATAATAAGAAGCAATGCAGCAAATTAACAATACAAAAAAGAATGTTGTGGAACAGAAAGATAAAAACAGAAATAAGATACAAAAATGAATGAAACTTCATGAGCTGGCCAGAAGAGTTAGTAAGTTACAGGCCAGCTCTGATGTATAGGCAACAAGAACCGTGAAAGCAAGTGAAATGTGCAGTCCACTAGCATATTTTGAAGAGGGGAAGCACCGGAGTAAAACTCTGCTCCCTGCTCTCGTACTATTTTTCACCAAGGAAATGAAAAATAAAATTATAGCATTTACCATATGCTGTTTCAAGTCCCTAAGTATGTCTGGCTCCAGATTATTTCTGCATGCAGCACTTCAAGGTCTGAGAAGAGTGCCACTACTTTTTTGTAATTTGCAAGTACAATGTAACCTGATTAGCAGAACTGTTTTAGTGAGTCTCTGAGCACAGGAGAGGTCCCAGAAGACTGGAGAAGGGCTCATGTGATCCTGCTCCACAAGAGTGGTAGCAGGGAGGAGGCAGGGAACTACAGACCAGTCAGTCTTACCTCAGTAGTGGGCAAGATTATGGAGGCACTCCTTAAGGAAAGGATAGTGCAACACCTGGAATCCATAGGAGCACAGGATCCAAGACAACATGGGTTTACAACAGGAAGGTCCTGTCAAACTAATCTCATAGAGTTCTTTGACTGGGTAACCAGAGTGGTGGACCTAGGGGGAGCAGTTGATGTCGCTTACTTTGACTTCAGCAAAGCTTTCGATACCATTCCACATAGAAGATTGATTAATAAGCTGGGTAGGCTCAGGATGGGTCAGAAGTTGGTCATCTGGGTGGCAAATTGGTTGACGGGCAGAAAGCAGAGAGTGGTGGTAAACGGTATGCAGTCAGAAGAGATGCAAGTCAAAAGTGGGGTAACTCAGGGATCAGTCCTCTTCAATATCTTCATCAGTGACATTGCAGATGGACTGGAGGGTAAGGCTTGTCTGTTTGCAGATGACACCAAGATCTGCAACAGAGTAGATGATCCAAATGGGGTGGGCAGAATGAGAAGAGATCTGGATAAACTGGCAAAATGGTCAGAAGAGTGGCAACTGGGGTTTAACGCAAAGAAGTGCAAGATCATACACATAGGGAAGAGAAACCCTGAAGCCACCTATAGGCTGGGAGGGGAGTTGCCGGCAGTCACAAGGGAGGAAAGAGACTTGAGCATCATTATCATCACAGATGACCTGAAATCATCCAAGCAGACCACTAAAGCAGTAGGTAAGGCTAGGGGGATGTTGGGGTGTATTAGTAGGGGTGTCACAAGTCGTAAGAGGGAGGTAATAATCCCTCTTTACAAGACACTGGGTAGGCCCCATTTGGAGTACTGTGTGCATTACTGGAGGCCATACCTTTACATGGACATTAACCAAACTGAGGCAGTCCAGAGAAGGGCAACCAAAATGGTGCAGGGACTACATCAGAAAACATACGAGGACAGATTAACGGAGCTCAATATGTATACCCTAGAGCAAAGGAGGGAGAGATGTGATACGATCGAAACATTCAAACATCTTAAGGGCATTAACAAGGTGAAAGAGTCTAACATGTTTCAATATAAGATAAATAGCAGGACAAGAGGATACAGCATGAGATTAGAGGGAGGCCGATTAAGGGGTAATGTGAGGAAGTTCTTTTTCACAGAAAGGGTGGTGGGTGCATGGAATAGCCTACCTCTGGAAGTGGTGGCTATGAATACAGTGCAAGGCTTCAAACAAGCATGGTATAGGCATAAGGGAGCAATACAAATGAGTATGAATAGATAGGCCATTGACAGAGCAAAAGCCGATGGCACATTCATAAGGCAGAAAAAGAAATGGGCAGACTGGATGGGCCTTGCAGTCCTTATCTGCCGTCAACTTCATTGTTTCTATGATATTAACCAACCACCCAGAGAGAATTTTAAACACCACCATCCTTCCTGACTCATTAAGTGACCACTCCCCCATCATCTGCCAATGGTCAAATAAGGCCCCCAGGCTGCCGTCTAGATGGTCACTCACCAGGTCCTAAAACGTGGGCTTCTTGAACCCCTTAAGACCCACCTCTGACAAACTGATTAGTCACCCATCGACTCTGCCCATACTGTTGACTAGGCTCTTGAATACTTCATTGCATAGTTTAATACAGCCTGTGACTCACATGCCCCCATAAGAACACGTAAAGTTAAGGGAGTAAAAAAAAATGACTGGATTTTCACATCACTGCTCTGCAGCGTGGCCTCCAGGGACAACCTGTGGCACCGTGCACAGGCTACTGGGAAGCAGGATGACTGGCTGTGCTACAGACTGCCAGAAATGCTTGTACTCTGCAAAGTCTCACCATTTCAGGATGGAGCTCTCAAACTCATGGGGGGATGGCAGAAATTTCTGAAGTAACATGCATGACCTCATGGGCAAACCCAGTAAAACATCCCCATCTATGCTGTCTGTAAGTGGGGAAATCATCCAAGACCCCAAACAGATCACTGACATTTTTAACTGCTTTCTCAGACCTTAGTGGCATACTTCCGCTAGACTTCTTTAATGCCCCTGTACCTAATGTTATGGAAAACAGTATTGGCACCCCTACGCCCCCCCACCTCCCTTTCTGTTTCAAAAAAAGCCACTAAGCGTGAGGCCAGAAGATACCTGAAACAGGTACTTGGTCAGTCTGGATATAGCAGCGACTCCCTTGATTTAAAACTCCTCGAGTCTCACCATTGAAGAAGTCCTTGTACCTTTTACTAAACTCTTAAATCGCTCCCTATGTCTTTGCCAGTTCCCCAAGATGTGGAAGACTGCCTTAGTCACTCCTGTCCTCAAAAGTGGAGATTGAGCACTTCACACAAACTACCGTCCTATCTCAATCCTCCCTTCCCTCTCGAAGGCATTAGAATGAATTGTCTCAGACCAGTTGACTGAGTACCTTTCGTAGTACCACATCCAATGCGAACTACAGCATGGTTTCCATAAGGCACACAGCACTACCACAGCCCTATTAGAATTCACTAGCTATATTCATAGCTCACTAGATCGGGGGCACTTAGTGGGGGCAATATACATTGACCTCACTAAAGCCTTCGATACTGTAAACTACGCTATCCTCCTTAACTCTCTCTCCGCCACTGGGCTTTCACCTGAGGCTGTTGAATGGTTCCATAGCTATCTCAGGGGCAGGTCACAGTGGGTTAAGATAAACGGGGTTCTTTCTGACAGCCAACTAGTCTGCTCCAGTGTCCCATAAGGTTCAATGTTGGGCCCATTACTCTTCAGCCTCTTCTTGAACAACCTCCCCCTAGCTAACCCTACCAACTTTCTACTTTATGCTGATGACGCCGTCATCTTCTCGAGCCACCCGGGTCCATCTCCTCTTGAGGCCCAGCTCCAGCTGAATTTCTCATCTATTGAAGCCTGGTTCTCTAAGCATGGATTGCTTATGAATTATAAAAATAAAAACAGTCATGCTCTTCTCAAACTCTCGAAACAAGCACAGATCACATCCGCTAACTATCTGTAACACCATGGGCAGCACCATAGAGCAAGTGCAGAGCTTTAAGTATATCGGTATAACACTTGACTGCTCGCTGTCGTATGCCATCCATGTGGACCTAGTTGCTAAGGTGGTAAGCCCGAAGATCGGTTTCTTATACAGGCACAGAAGTTGCATCATACCTGATGCATTCTGGCTAGCTATAAACAGCTCAGTAATCCCCACCATCGACTATGGACTAGTTGTTTACAACGCTGTGACTGACACTATGCCCAAAAGGGTTAGTATCTCACTAAATAAGACTTGTAGGTTACTCACGGGTGCACACTTATCTCACCCATACCTGTAACCTTTATGTGCAAGCAAACTGGCTGAATCTTATGGGCCGGTTGAAATATCAAACTTGTCTTCTAGCAAAAAAAGCCTGCCTTGGTCAAACTCCACCTGTTATACAAAACCTTCTCAAACTAGCAACTAACCCAAGGTATGACTCAACAAAATCACCAAGTCCCTCGCTGCTGCACATCGCAGGCACAGCGGTCATTTGGTTACTGGGCACCCACATGGCTAAATGACCTTCCTGCTGCAGTTCTGGCAGTACCAAAATTGGGCCCTTTCAAATGTGAACTACGTTGGCACCTCACCACTCTAAGCAGCTGTGACTGCTGTTACCTAAATCACACTTACTCCCATGCCAGAAATGCGTAAGGTTCCCCCCCTTTTCCTCTGCCTCTTCCTCTACATCCCCTGTTCTTTGCCATTCCCTCCCCCCGCCAAATCGACAAGGCCAGAATTTAGGCTGCTCTTGCCCTTTTCCCCATCTTATTTGCTCTGATCTGCTGAAACAATTACTGCTTATGCTACTGCCACTTTACTCAGAATTATCACTTATGTTTATAGTCACCTGGGTATTTTTTAGGTCTAAATTGTATATAATGCTGTTTTATTTTTTTGTATTTATTGTCTCTGTCACTGACGTGGAACCTATGTAAAAGAGCCTCTGGCTCATAGGTCTTGTAATCCAAGTAATAAATAAATAATATCTTTGGTGGCACTTTATAAAAGAGAGGACTCCCCTCAATTTTCTTACCAAATGAAATTGATTGATTGATGCTGTCCTACACTAGTGACCTGCAAAACAAGTCTATTTCTGCCCTGGGATTTATCAAAACACAATAGCAGGTTTGTGGGCGTGTACCTTTTCCACTTCTTTTTTTCAATCAGGGTGTTAATCCTCCTTCCTGAATGCCCTTCCAGCCTCAGCAAAATCTTGCATTACTCTGAGGCCTCCATGGCTCAATTCCCCCCCCCCCCCACACCATGGCAGAGCTGGTTGGAGGATGCACCCCCTCCCGCAATAGGAGCACAGTCTGATGCAGAGCAGGCCGCAGTATAGGGTCAGAGAGTTCCAGTGCACCATCATCGGGGTGTCCACCAGTTTCCACCAATTGATCCACCACCCTTTGCCCACCCACATCCCCATCAGAGAGAGAGAGACACACACACACACACACACACACACACACACACACACACACACACACATCCCCACTCTGAGTCTCACGTGCCCGCAGTGAGCCACGGTGCAGGAGCAAGCTCCTCAACCCTCTGCAGTTGTCACTGTGGCAACTGGTCATGACACCACCTTGTGGGGGGGGGGGGCATGCTTCCACTGACTGTGCCCTCCCAGCATTGCATGATGATCACAAGCATCTTGGGCTCATTCCTAAACCCTGTTTGCTAGCATAGTAGTGTGATGGGCTACTGTTGCCTTTTCTGACAAACTTTATTTCTTATTTTAATTAGAATGTGGTGGGAAGAACTTCCATTTTGTGCACAAGTCAGCGGATGTGAACAGTGTTGTGCATGCAACCATTCGTTCAGCCTTTGAGTATGGAGGACAGAAGTGCTCAGCATGTTCCCGAATGTATGTCCCTGACTCACTCTGGCCTCAGATTAAAGAGCGACTCCTGGAAGAACACAAGAAGATTAAAGTTGGGAATGTGAGTTGACATGAGAGCACAGTGCATTCATTCAAAATACCCATGAGTGTTGAATAGCATAGAATATGGATTTGTGTATCTCCTGTTATACATGAAGCATCTGAATGTTTTAGAAAGCAGTGATTTAAGACATTGATAGTGAAGGGCTATGGCAGATAAACACAGTAACACCTCTATGCTCATCAGAATCCTACACAATTGCATTAAAACATGTGTTACTCGGAACATCTGGGGCTGGCAGGGGAAGGAGAGGATTGAGCGTCCATAGGATTGCTCTCCTCTCCTTGGGTGGGTACAGGACGCCGCTGTGCAGCGGCCCCACTAGAGACCGGAGGCATTGCAAGATGCAACGTAGGGACTGCCACGAAAAACGAAAATATCCGCTCCATGTTCAGCCGAATGATGGCTGCCTGGCTGTCCCAGGCCATCAATGTCCAGCGAGCCATCCGTTCCAGCAGCACCCTGGGACCAAGTATTAGCGCTGGTCTGTTCCCCCCCCCCCGACCGGTGCCCTTCCCCTCGGAAGAGGGGGACCCACCCCGCGAAGAGTTACGTTGGGGTTACCCTGGGGTTGGCTGCTATCTAGAACGGTGACTCAGGGAGTGAGATGGGTCAGATTCAGCCTTGGCTCACACCTAAAGGAGTAGCTGAGATGGGGCACATAGGTGGGGTAAAAAGATGAAACAAAAAAACGTGTTACTGACAGTGGGTATGTTGACCAGCACACTAGGAGGGTACCTCCACTCTTTTCAGAAAGTGCCATAGGATCTTTGACTTTCACTTGCCCCCCACCCTTAATGTGCTGCTGTTCCAGGGTTGGATGTGAGCTAAAGTTCCAGGTGTGGACACCCCCCCCCCTACAAACACACAGCTGTACTGCACTTCAGTGTCAGTGTGGGACACCCACTAGTACTGCAGTGCAGCCTTCAGTGTTGGGCATGAGCCCAACACCCTGGTGTAGGACCCCCCTCACAGTATTGCACTGCAACATCAGTAGTAGGTATGAGTCAAACTCCCTGGTGTGAGGAGCAAGTCCGGGGCTCTCGATGAATACCACCTCACCTCCTTTTCACATCCCTGAGGGGTCGACCTGGGTTCTGGAAGGTCGCAGAACAACTGGGAACAAATGGCAAAGAATGATGCAGTGCCTGTACCTGGGGTGGTAATATGGGATATCTAAAAAAGGCTATGCTCAGGAACATGACCCCACAGGAAATAATATGGATCTGTCTCTCACACATCAGGACCTCCCCTCATGGAATAACTATTACACTGTAAAGAAATTGCAGTAGCCCTAAGTTACAATACAAACAGAGCAATGTTATTAAAAAGGGAGGGGAAGGAAATAACGGGGTAGCAAAGGAAAAATGTCCCCACTTGTTGCGGCAGGTATCTCACTGTGAAGGCAGTAGCTAGCTTGAAGTTGGGAGGTCTGATGATGTGCAGCAGTAATAACTGCACAAACAAAAGTCTTAAAGTAATACACTATAAGAGATGCAGGGGGAAGTAGAAGACATTTGGGGGTCAAGTAAAACGTGTGCCACTCCGATGTTCTCGTGTAAGGGGCGCACACATGCCATGGATCACAGCTGACATCACGGCTGTCATCAGAGCCAGAGACCAGGATTGGAAAGCCCACAAAACGGCTGGCTCCCCCGAGACCCATGCTACATACACGCACTACGCAACACCTATACTAGGAAAATCCGGTGGGCCAAAGCCTCTTACTTCCATACCTCCTTCCAATCCAATATTAACCACCCAGCAAAATTCTGGAAGGTAGTAAAATCCCTGTTCTCCCCACCCTCCCAGCCTCCCACCCCAGTTCTAAACCAGGGCAACACCACCCTAACGGATCCTCTCGCAGTGGCCATGTAATTTAACTCTGTTTTCACAACCTGCACCTTATCACTGTTGGCCCACTCTTCCACCCAGCCAGCCAGCAAAATACCACCCCCACTTCAAACCCTGCCTAAGATATACCCACATCTTCTCCTTCCTTCTCCTTCCATAAGGTCACTCCCTCAGAAGTATTCAAAGCACTAAATGCCCTTAACCCATCCAAGGGTAAATGCCCCACCGGTCTTGACTCAAAGATGCTATACTTCACTGCCCCTGCCATTGCAGTTCCCCTGGCTTCTCTCTTTAACACTGGCATCTGTCCCATCCGAGTGGAAGCATGCAACGGTCATTCCTCAACCCAAAGGGGGTGACCCCACTGCCTCCGGAAACTACTGCCCCATTTCCCTCCTCCCCATTCTGGTAAAACTCCAGGAGCACCTTGCCCTCTCACAGTGCACTTTCTTTCTCAACTCCTCCTCTTTTCTCACTCCCTACTAGTCTGGCTTTAGGAAGTCCCACTCCACCGCCACCTCCCTACTGTGTTTCATGAACTCCATTCTCTCCAGTCTCTCCTCATATGGTCTCTGGTGCAATCTCTGCACCATTTTTGTTGCCCTCCTCTGGATCACCTCTACTCTGTGTCCTTCCAGAGATGTCTCCAGAACTGGACACAGTACTTCTGGTGGAGTCTTATAATGATTTATACAGTGGTATCACCACCTCACTCTTTCTGCTGGTGATACCCCTCTTTATGCACCCTAGCATCCCACTGGCTCTCCCCACAGCCTTGTTGCACTGTTTGGCCACTTTTATTTCATCAGATATGATTACCCGCCCCCCCCCTTCTCTTTTCTGTTTGGTGATTGCTAGTACCACTCCCCTCATCTTGTACTCCACCCCTGGGTTTCTATTCCCAAAGTGAATGATTTTGCACTTCTTCACATTGAAACTTAGTTGCCACATTCTTGACCACTCTTCAAGCTTTCCCAGATTCCTATTCATTTTTTTAAACCCCCTCTCCCTCCCCCGAGTGCCTACCCTATTGCAGATTTTAGTGTCATCTGCAAAAAGGCACACCTTCCCTTTCTTTCTAGTTCCTTTGTAATGTCAGTAATAGATACATTAAAGAGGAGCGGTCCCAGTACTGATCCTTGTGACACTCCACTGGTCACCCTCCCTTCCTTCCTCAGAGTGAACTCTGGTTACCACCACCCTCTGATGCCATCCCCCAACTAATTCCTTATCCAGTTTACCACTTTTGACCCCACTCACAGGCTGCCCAGCTTGTTTACTAGTCTCCTGTGGGTAATGGTGTAGAAGGCCTTACTGAAATCTAGGTAGTCCACATCCACTGCTCCACTCAGATCTACTTCCCTGGTCACCCAATTAAAGAAATCTATCAGATTTGTTTGACATGACTACTCCTGGTGAATCCATTCTGCCTTGGATCCTGTAAGTTTCTGGTATCAAGATATTCCACAGTCATTTCCTTCAGCAGTGATTCCATTAATTTCCCCACCACTGAGGTCAGACTGACTGGTCTGTAATTTCAGCTTCTTCCCTACTACCACTTTTGTGCAGTGGGACTACAGCTGCTGTCATCTGGGACCACTCCCATCTCCAGTGAGTGGTTGATCAGGACTGTAAGAGATGCAGCCAGCACCTCTCTGAGCTCCCTCAATATCCTTGGATGTATCCCGTCTGGCCCCATTGCCTTGTTTACTTTCAGATTTGTGAGTTCCTTCAGGACTCTGGTCCCTCTCCATACACTCCTCCCCGTCTGTCCTCTGTAAATGGACTATGTCCACCTCCCTTCCTTCAATGTTCCTGTCATTTAACTGTGGTCCCTCACCTTCCCCTTCCTCCATGAACACTGAACAAAACTATTTGTTCAGAATACGTGCTTTTTCCTGGTCCCTCTTCACACACTCTCCTCCCCTTCCCTCCTTAGCCTTACAATTCCTCCCCTGATTTTTCCCCTTTCTCTTACATATCTGAAAAACATCTTATTCCATTTTTTACTGCCTCTGCTATTTTTCTCCTCTGTTTGCACCTTTGCACTCCTGACTGCTTTCCCTGCCTCCTTCTGCATCTTGTGATACACCTCCCTATCCTCCTCTCTCTCTCTGTCTCCATATACTTCTTGAACACTAACTTTTTTGCCGTACCTCCCCAGCCGCCTCTTTTGAAAACCACAGTGGTCTCTTTTTCCTCTTGCTTTTGCTTACTTGCCTGATGCAGAGCTTTGTTGCCATCCCTATGGTCCCTTTTAATGTTGCACACTGTTCCTCCACTCCACCCATGTCCTTCCCTCCACCAGGGCATCCCTGAGGCATTCCCCATCTTTGTAAAGTCGGCCCTCCTGAAGTTCCAGACCCTTACCTAGTATGGTTCAGTTCTGGCTCAGTAGTTGTATTGAACCACACCGTATGGTCATCACTAGATCCCAGGTTGTCACCCACCTCGACATCTTCAGTACTGTCCCCGTTGGTGAGTACTCTGCGTCGAGCAGGATTTCCATGTAAGTGAATACTTCTGGAAAGGGAGTTGTTAGAGAGTAAACAATAAATGATCAAAGATGGATCCTTGAGGTACTCCACAAACAATTGTGTAATCACAAGAATGTGAACCATCTATCAAAGTTTTATGAGATCGCCAAGATAATCAGTAAACCAAGAAAGAATATCCGCTGAAAAATTCTGACTCCAATGTATTGATCCAAGTTTGATGATCATCAAGATTGAATGCCTTGGTGTGGTCCACAGGAACAGGAGATGTCACGAGGAGTACCTCATTAAAGGCCCCATGGAACTGGCTTGTGAACCTCACCAAGGCAGCCTCTGTATTATATTTGGTGTAGTAACCATGCCGTTTTTCTGCCCAAAGTTTTTCATTAAGAAAGCAAACAGTCTGATTCAATACTATTTTTTCCAAAACTTTGGAAAGAGGTGACCAGAAGCGAGATCGGATGATAATTCGAGTTTTTAGACCCAGCTTTATGAATCTGTCTAATGACTGCCTCCTTCCAAAGACAGAGAGGACAAGCATTTTGTCAGTGCCGAATGTTTGCTTGCTGGCATTGGCATTGGTAGTGCAGAAGTTACAGAGCTGCATAATAGGAATGGCAGCGAAGTATTGAACTGAAGCCAACCCTACCACCACCCTGCAGAGAGTGACAGGCATTGGGGTGTGCCTTTGGGTCATCCAGCATAACGGCCACACCATTTCACCACACCCTACCCCGCAGACACTGGCAAGTGTCACGGTGTGCCTTGGGGTCTTTGGCCCTTATGCGCACCCCATTCAATCAGGAAATATGGTGAGATGGGTGCAGTATAGGAGAATGGAGTGAAGTTTGGGCCAGAAGAGTCCGAGGCACACCTTGATGCCTCTCACTGGCTGCATGGTGTGGGTGGGGGTGGAATGGTATGAGCATTACAGGCAAGAATCCCAAGTCACACCCCTGATGCCTGTCATTCTGTACAGGGTGGGGCGTTATGGTCGGAAACCCTAATGCCTCAGGCATTCGTTGGTATTTTCACTCCAAATTTTCAACATGGTTTTTTTTGTGACCCCCACCTCATGAACAGTAGCAATATCAGTTTGTTAGCCGAAAAACTGCTTTTGCACAGCGACTATGGCATTTGGCACCACAGGTGCAAAACACATTCAAACAGGATGTGAAAAATGACAGCGGTACTGTTCATGGGAGAATGTAAAAATGGCAATGTTGAAATCTGTAATCTTAAAAAAAAAAATAGTGAAATCACGGCGTGCGTGAAAGCTGTACGCGCACACCCGTAATGTAACTAGTTTGGGGATTTATTTACAGCAGATTGTTAACAGAGGCATTTTGGGACCTCCGATCATGAACAGTGTCAGTGTGATTTTCTTTATCTGTCCCAAACAATGATTTCCCACAGCGACCATGCATTTCTGCGCTGAAAGTGTGAAAACACATTTCGGCCATGTTGTGGAAAATGACAGCTGTACTGTTCATAAGGAGGTGTGGAAAAATGCCACTGGTGAAAATCTGGACTGAAAATATTACAAATTCATGAACTGACGAGGGTGCATGGAAACTGCGCAATGCTCACTCATAACACAGTCATTTTATGGAGTTTTGTCACCAAATTTTCAACATAGCCATTTTAAGACCTCTGCTCATGACCAGTGTCACTGTGATTTTCTTAATCTGTCCCAAACACTGTTTTCGAACACCGATTGTACCATTGTGCGCTACATGTGCGGAAACACATTTTGGGTGAGATGTGAAAAATGGTAGCTGTACTGCACATAAGGAAGTGCAGTAAAATGGAACTGTTGAAAATCTGGTGTGCAAATATTACAAATTCGCAAACTTGCCAGCGTGTGTAGGAACTGCGCAACGTGCGCTCCTAAAATAGTCATTTTTGGGAATTTTTTCACCAAATTTTCAACATAGCCATTTTAACACCTCTACTCATGACCAGTGTCACTGTGATTTTCTTAATGTGTCCCATCGTTGATTTGCATACCACTTGCGCCATTGTGCTACATGGGCAGAAACAGTGGCGAGATGTGAAAAATGACAGCTGTACTGTTCATAAGGATGTGTGGTAAAATGGCAGTGTTGAAAATCTGGAGAGAAAATATTGAAAACTTGCTAACTTACGAGCGTGTGTAGGAACTGCGCAATGCACGCTCGTAAAACAGTTATTTTAAGGAATTTTTCCATCAAATTTTCAAAATAGGCTTTTTGAAAGCCCACCTTATGAACACTGTCAGTGTCGTTTCATTAACTGGTCCCAAAAGGTGATTTCGTGCAGTGACTGCAAAATCACCCTTTGGGCCCGATTAACACCACGACAGTGGCGAGAAGGAGTCCCAAAAACCCCATGTTGAAAATTTGGTGCAAAAATTCCAAAAAATGCCCGAGATATGCAGCAAAGTTGAAAATACCCTATTACATTATACAGCTTACCGGCATTTCCTCAGTTCGCGGTTGGCTTTGAACAGTGCAGACATGTTCCCGTCCACGAAGATCGTCGCTTTGGACTCGGAGGTAAGTATGGGGGTGTGGGGAGGCAGGATGTGCAGTGGGTGGGTGCGGGTGGGGGCAGGTAGACTGCGAGGGACCGTTTTTAATTTACAGTTTTGTTTTTTTTTGTTTTTTGTTTTTACTACTAAGACACAGCGGGGTATTTGCCATGCTGGGGTGGGCTGCCAGCGTGGCAACAGGAAAAGCTGTTTGGGGGATCTGGAGCTGATGGGGATTGGGCACCCGTCGACTATACAGGCTTGTGCCACGCTGGGGTGGGCTCCCAGTGTGGCAGCTGAAAGACTGTTTTGGGGCTGGAGCCAGCGCGGATTGGGAACCCCGTCGGCCATCATCAAAGAGCATGAACGGTACACGCTGGGGTGGCCTCAGCATGGGCACCAGGAAAGCTTTTTTGGGGTGGCAGGAGCCGACGTGGGCATTGGCCACCCCCGTTGGCTAATACAGTATGTGCGTGGCGGGGAGCATGTCAGCACGCAATGTGCGTGCGTGTTGAAGAGGGGAGCTCTGCTCACTGAAGCGGAGCTCTCCCTTTCAACTCTATGCCACTGCATTTTCAACTGCTGTCATAGACAGCTGGAGCAGTGATTAACATAGAAACATAGAATTTGACGGCAGATAAGGACCACTTGGCCCATCCAGTCTGCCCATTTCCCTACCTACTGGATAAGCTGCAGATCCTAGTTAACCAGCAGCCTACTTCTTCCTACTCCCACCCCTCAGAATTGCCTTATGACTATCCCATGCATGCTTGAATTCCACCACTGATTTTGACTCCACAACCTCCTCCGGAAGGCCGTTCCATGCATCCACAACCCGCTCTGTGAAAAAATACTTCCTTAAATTACCTCTGAGCCGCCCCTCTATCTTCAAATTGTGCCCTCTTGTTCTTGCACACCTCTTTTTTTGAAAGATGCTACCCTCTTGGACTTTGTTGATTCCCTTGAGGTACTTGAAAGTTTCTATCATGTCCCCCCTCTCCCTCCTTTCGTCGAGGCTATACATATTAAGCTCCTAAGTCTCTCTTCATATGTCTTCTGGTGCAGACCCTGCACCATTTTAGTTGCCCTCCTCTGGACAGCTTCCATCCTGTCTATGTCTTTGCGGAGACTGGGTCTCCAGAACTGCACACAGTACTCCAGATGGGGTCTCACCGCTGTCTGTACAGAGGTATAATAACTTCCTGTTTTCTACTGGTGATGCCTCTCCCTATGCATCCCAGTATCCCTCCAGCCCTCCTTGCTGCCCTCTCACATTGCTTGCCCACCTTTAGGTCATCTGATATGACTACCCCCAGGTCCCTTTCCATTTTTTGTTGTTAGTATCTCACCCCCCATTGTGTACTCTTCCCCTGGGTTTTTGTTTCCCAGGTGCATTACCTTGCACTTCTTAGCATTGAATCTAAGCTGCCATACATTTGACCATTCCTCTAACCCTTGCAAGTCCCTTCTCATCCTTTCCACCCCACCCTGTGCATCAACTCTGTTACAGATCTTAGTGTCATCTGCAAAGAGACGTACTTTTCCTTCCAGACCTTCTGCAATGTCGCTTATAAAGACATTGAAGAGGACCGGTCCTAATACTGAACCCTGCGGTACCCCACTAGTAACCCTCCTTTCTTCTGAGTGGACTCCATTTACTATTACTCTCTGTGTCCTATTCTCTAGCCAATTCTTTACCCAGGCTGGCTAACTTGTATATTAATCTTTTGTGTGGGACTGTGTCAAATGCCTTGCTAAAGTCTAGGTAGGCCATGTCCACAGCCCCTCCCTGATCTACTACTTTGGTCACCCAGTCAAAGAAATCTATCAGATTTGTCTGGCATGACCTTCCCGCTGTGAATCCATGCTGCCTAGGGTCCTGTGCCCCTCTGGCCTCTAGATACTCGACAGTTATTTCCTTCAGAAGTGATTCCATCATTTTCTCTATCACTGAGGTTAAACTAACAGGTCTGTAGTTTCCTGCTTCTGCCTTGCTCCCACTTTTGTGAAGGGGAATCACATCTGCCCTCCTCCAGTCCTCGGGTACCACCCCATCCTCCCATGATTTGTTAAAAAGGGTAGTCAGTGGTGTCACTAGTTCTACCTTTATCTCTTTTAGAATTCTGGGATGAATCCCATCAGGCCCCATTGCTTTGTCCACCTTCAGTTTTAAGAGTTCTTTCAGAACCCTTTCTTCTGTAAATGGGCTGGTATCAACTTCTGTATCCAGAGTGTTACTACTGTTTGTTTTATGTACCTCCCCTCTTCATTTATAAATACTGAGCAAAAATATTTGTTTAGTATCTCTGCCTTTCACAGTCTCCCTCTGCCCACCCTCCCTACCCTTTATTAAGCCTCACTATCCCTCCCTTGGTCTTCCTTCTCGATGTACCTATAAAGGTTTTATCCCCTTCTTAACTGAGTTGGCTATCTTTTCCTCGGTTTGGGCCTTTGCTGTTCTGACTGCCTTCCCAGCCTCCTTTTGCTTTAACTGATACAGTTCTCTATCCTGCTCCTTCTGCGATTCCTTGTACTTCCTGAATGCCTTCTTTTTCTCTTGAACCTTCACTGCCACTTCCTTTGAGAACCATAGTGGTTTCTTACATCGTCTTGTTTTGTTTATTTGCTTCACACAAAGGCTCGTTACCTCTGTGATGGCAGTTTTTATTATTCCCCATTGTTCTTCCATCCCTCCTTCCTGCCCATTTGCTAGTGCATTCCTTAGGGCACTCACCCATTTTGGCAAAGTCAGCCCTCCTAAAGTCCAGTACTTTTGTCTTTGTATGGCTTGACTCTATTGCTGTGTTTATTGTGAACCATACTGTTCGATGGTCGCTAGTTCCCAGATGGCTACCCACTTCTACATCTGTGATCCTCTCTCCATCTCCATTTGAGAGAATCAAGTCTAATATTGCTCCCTCTCGAGTGGGCTCCAGTACTAGTTGTCTAAGGCATGCCCCCTGTAAGGCATCTAGAATAACTGCACTCTTCGAAGTGGCAACACACTGACTGAATTGACAGAGACTGACACACCTCTGGAAAACTCGGGTGATGGCATTATGTTTCTTGCACATGCGTGCAAGCAAACATAAAAACTGATGATTTTCATGAGGGGGGAAAAGCAGTGGAATCCATTGTCAATTTTAAAGATTTCCATCTATCCCATTTGAAAGCCTAGGATTCATAGACTTCAGGTACCCAGCTACTTCTACTGGTGAAAGAATGCAAAAACAGAATCTGTTGGGTTCAGGAATTGGATGGCCTGCCATGGAATAGTCAAGATCTGGGGCTAGATTCACAAAAAAGTCGCAGAGCACAGTGCAGATGTTTGCATTGTGCTTTGTACTTGCCCAGGTGTCAAATGCTGTTATTCACAGTTGGACAATGCACCTGCACTGTCCGACTGTGAATAGGGCCAGGATGAGGCAGCACTAATCCTCTTACTGCTACCTCTAACCCCACTAGCATTGCCCCAACATACATCCTAGGGAATGGCCCTGCTGTGAGTAGCCAGGTGTGCTATGTGGAATTCACAAAAACAGCCATGTAAATTGGCCCATTGGGCATGCAAGGGTGGGGGTGGGGGGACCACTGGACACCAGAGAATATGGTACTATATATCGAGCAGGTGATCGGGTGGAGGGAGGACCACTGGACACCAAGAAAAATGGTACTGCCGGCAGTCGGGGGGTGGGGGGACATTAGCACCAGGAGAAAATGTTAATTTTAACGTCCTGACCGGCAATTGGCGGTGGGGGGGGGCCACTAGCACCAGGGAAAATGCTACTTTTAATATTGGGCCAGCGATCAGCGGGAGGGGGTACAGTTCCTCTGCCAACCACGAGGGTTGCATGGGGTTAAAGCAAGGTCTTGGTTAGCCGTATTTGCTCCACACAGGGGAAACCCCACAAAAGGCCCTTGCGTGGAGTAAATGCTTTGTGTAGCAGACTGCGCTGATATGCAGGTCCCCTCCCTTCCCCTTCATTTGCATTGTGGCCCCCTCCACACTTTGCCCCAGCGCAAGCCCACTTTGAGTGCACAAACTGGGCTTTTGTGAATGCCAACTCTGCACAAAACCCGGTTTGCTCACAGAAAACCAGGTTTGCACCTGGCAGAGTTTTGTGAATCTAGCCCCAGGAGTTCATTGGGATGATGAATTAGAATTTAACCAATAACACTCTTTCCGAAAAATTCATTAAAGCAATTTGCTGCATCCTGAGGTTCACTATATGTTTTCCCTTGGTTCTCCAGAACTATCGATTCTGATTTCTGAGAGTCACCAAATAAATCACAAGTATTCCAAATTGTTTTTGAATTTCCCAAATCCTGCTGTTATAAAGTAATTTTGGCCCTTCTTTCCAAAGACTTGGATTGGTTTGTTAGTGTTTTGTATTCCTGTTAAATTACTGAATCTTTTTTTTTTATGCGTTTATTTTGCCCACTTCTCACCCTGATCCTAAATTGCTTTAAGAGCATAGGGATGAACCAGTTGCATTTTGTACCTCACAGTCTGATCTTCTAATCAGAAGAAACCTGTTACGGATATTTAAGAAATGATGACAACTCTTTGACACACTTAATATGAGAAACAATAAAAGTTCATTATTACAGCCCTGGGGCTTTCTGGATTCAAAGCAAGACATTCTCAGTCAAGCTATTCTGACATTGCAAGGCCAGAACATGACAGTACACCGTGACTCCAGTGCTTCAAGATTCCGGTGCTTGTGATCTGAGAAAAATGGAAATCACAGGCCAGCAGGTTAGGAACCCCATTGAGAGCTCTGGTCTTAGTTGGAACTGTCAGAATGGATTTTTTTTTTATTTACAATAAAAATGCAAACTTAAGAGTCAGTACAAATTGTAAGAACTCAGCATTTTTTAAATGTATTGCTATAGAATTTCCAGATTTCTTGACATATTTAGGATTAGGTTGGAGTGTCCATAGACTGTTTCAAGAGCAGTAAATCTGTTAAGTCGCCTTTGACCATGGGAAACGGTATTTAATTATAGGCTCTAAAGATCAATCTTAGACCGTAAAAGTGATAAACATACTGTATGTCAGACCAGAAGATCTGAGCCTTTCAGCTACATTTATGTTCCTTCTCTAGCTCTTGGCTAAGTGATGGTAACTAACCATAACATGGATTTTAATTGTTTTTTTTTTTATCTTTTTAATTCCAGCCAGTTAAGGACAATGACACTTTCTTCTCAGCAGTTATTGATGACAAGGTGAAAATCTTTCGTATTTACTTCCTTGTTTTTGTTCTTGCTCGTTGGATGTCTCCTGAAGTCTGTCCTCCTCTTAAGTCAGTCAGTTAGCCCCCCCCCACCAACCCATCCACCTCACAGCTCTGAAGTCCGCTGACTCCTGGAGGGCACCAGCAAATCACACCCTGTGAAGAAAGTCACCTTGTGGCAACATAGAAACACTGAAGTTGTTGGCAGATGGGGACCATACGATCCATCAAGTCTGCCCTTGGTTTCCAACCCCCCCTTAGCTGCCTGCCTGAGTATTCCAATTTGAATGTGGCCTGTCTGTCCATTGTCAGAACATCCACTGGTGCAGGTGACATAGCAGGGACTGTAGCATAATTTGTCATGTGCTAACAGTTTTGTCTCCCATGACCTGCCCACTTACTGAATCTCTCTGGCCAGTCTGTGATGACACTAGCCGGGGGGGAGGGTAGGAAGTTGTGTGGTCACTTGGGATGTCCTATACTGTCCCTGTTCCCCATGGTAGGCACTCAAGTAGTACATGGGTCCCCCCCATTGCCTACACAGCACTCCCCGCACCCCAGCAGCCTAGGGCAGTTGATTGGGTACATGTGGGATTGTGATGTGCTCTTCCAGCACCACTGTGCTGAGCAACAATTTATTTTTGATTGTGAAAGGGGCAGAAAGAATGCTGGCTGCTGATTGGATAAGAGGTACTTTCAGCTGGGCTGTTATCCCAGCATAGCAGCCCTGCTGAAAGTAATATATTTAAAAAATACATCCAATTTACTAGAGAGACCCATTTCATAATTGCAGAAAGGCACTCCACGGCTGCGTAATGGTGGGCTAACAGCCCTATTTGGGTGGTGGAAGGACTTGACTTTGCCTTGTGCTTCAACCCAACCGAGGTGGGCCATTATCCCACCATAACACGCCTCCTGGCATGCCTTATTGCTTAATTGTATCTTCCCTGGATGATTCATTGACTGTGGAGAGGTTGGGACATAGTGGACAGAGACCACGTTGCTCACATGGTCTGTGATCTTTCTAGGTACCACACACTGATGTGATAACTAGCAGTAACTTTATAAGGCACCCTTTTCTGAAGGCTCAGGGTGCTGTACAAACATGAGAGGCAATTTTAAAACACTACAGTAATTAGTTAATAATTTATTTGTTTATCGGTTAGGCGCACTGATCCCATGGACCATTTTCAGGCACGACCCGGGCCATGCAGATGGCACATACAAAAGGATATACATTACAATTTAAAACTCATGCATTTCCAGTAGCATTACGACAGGTACAATGAGGTACAGATAAAGTACAGTTACATTTATAATGGCAATACACGTACATACAAGGTAAACAGTTTCCATTAGGTAATGACTGATCAGTAATTACAAGAGGCAACAGACCCACAAATAGAGTCACCCCGGGGGGCAATAGCATTTAGATGCTGCAAATAAGGAGGCTTTATAGTTTGCCTGGAAAGACGTGTGTGTGTGTGTTTGTGTGTCAAGTGAGCAGAGGGAGATGGGGAGGTTATTCCATAGTTTGGGTGCAACAATGGAGAAGTCTCTAGCTCCCTGAGTTCTTGAGGTTCTGGGGACTTCCAGTGGGGGAACATTAGTGCGTCTAAGGAGGCGGGGGCTTTTTCCCCGGTAGAGTAGGGTGGAATAGGGTGATAGGTCACCGTCTCTGATGGCTTTATCCACTGTGCATCGTAGAGAGAAGTTCCAGCGGGCCAGGAGGGGCAGCCATCCCAGAGACTGCAGTGGTGAGTGGAACAGGGAGCCATTAGTGCGAATCTGCAGATACTATTTTAGGGAGAGGTGAGCCTGTTAAGTAGTTTAGAGGAGGTTTGGGTGTAAATGGGGGCACGATAGTCATGGAGGGGGATTAGATTTCCCTGAGCTATGGCTAGCCTGGCTTCTGGAGTCAGGTAATGTTATTTTCTAGACTACACTGAACTGAATTATTACTTTCTAGAGACATGGATATGTTGTTCATCCACACTTATTGGCAGGTTCCTTGCCGCTTTAAATCTTGCCGGAAGGTCTTCAAGCTGGCTCCTCCCACCCGGGTGGTAAAACTCTCGGCTCCGCCCCATGATGCCAGATCTTCCTTACCGCTTGGAAGCTCAGGTTCCCTCCTTAACGCGTTGATTAAGACTGGTTCCTAATTCTTGATATGAAATCAAAAAGGTTTTGCTAAAAGACTTGGTCTTCTTCTTCTCCTCATGACTCGCGATGGACCGTCGACTCCTGGTTTTCGGAGGTGCCTTGCGGGATCAGAAGATGTCAGGGCGGATCCGCCCCTCCGTGCATCTACTGCCTGGGCCTTGAGCACGACCGCGGGCCTGCGACTTGTGCTCTTCCTTTTCGCCTCGTCCTTGAAGACCGTGCTGCCTGATTACAACGGGCGCCCGAGAAAGAATTCCACGGTGAAATCTAAGAGGCCCGATTGGCGGTGTCCAGCGCGCCCGGGCGGATCAGCTCGAGAGATGATTGCCCTCAAAGAGAGGCAGCTGGTCGCTTACCTCGGCTGCAGCATTTGTCCCGCTCTCTCTCGGTGCCTCGTACTCAGCTTCTTTTAAGGAGCTTTGTCTGACCCTCTCGACGAAAGGTGAGGGTCCAACTTCTTCGGGACCTTTTTCCAGGTCCAAAAAGAGCAAAAGTAAGTCTCTCCGTCAACGCTCTTGGGAGCGGGAAAGATCCCCTTCCCCTTGTCGACAGTCGACTTCGGTCGACCCCTCAGCTTCAGTCACTGGCTTCACGGTGTCCCGTCAGGCCAGTTGACCGAGAACTCCCGTTGGCGGTCGAGATTTTCTCGACCCGTTAGGCGAGTTGTCACTTGGAAGCTGAGAATCCCCTCTCCCGGTTTCCCGGTGGAGTTGAGGATCCCGTCGGCTCGTCTGTGCCTCTGGTTCCGGAGCCTTCGGTGGGATCGTCCAAGCCGAGGAGAGTGCCGATTTCCGACACTTCTCCTCGCCTTCCTCGGCCCAGTCAAGACTCTCGGTCTCGGACATCCTCGCTGTCCAACCGATCCCGCCACCATAGGCGGTCTCGGTCTCGGCAAGTGACGCCGCCGCTCTTCCTCGGACGAGGGGAGGCTTCGGCGCAAGTTGCGTCGGAAGTACGAGGAACTTATGTGGCAACAGCTCCTTTTGACCGGGAATAAGCCGACCCAGTCGTCTTCCCCGGCCATTAAGTGGCTGTCACCGGAGCAGCCGAAACAACCCCTCGTTGTAGTCGAGGAGCCTGTTCTCAGGCCAGTTGTTCGGCAAATTCCAGCTGCCCCACCAATTCTGGTGGAACCTCCGCCTCCACAGCCATTAGTTGGGGCTCCGACCCAAAATTCTCGGTCGGCCTTGGGTTTGCCCCATAGGCTGTCTGTCACCCTCACTCCCGATAAACCTCGGCAGGTGGAGGGTGGCTCAGGCCCGAGGCAGCTCTTTGAGGACTCTTCTGAGTCCGATGATGGTTCCTCCCTCTTCTCCAAGCGCATGGACTTGGAGTCCTCGGAGGGCAGTCAATGGACGATAGCCCTTCGTCCTTCTTAGGGTTGCTTCGACTCATCTCGGAGTCCACGGGATGAAGCTTCGAACCCGTTTCACGGGCCAGGTATCCCCTCACGGAGATTCTGGATCGAGGATTCTTCTACGGAGCCTTTCGGTGGCGAGAAGCCATAGTGGAGTCCGGCCTTGGAACTTTGGCAGCGTCCTGCTTCCTGCCCTGCGCCTTCGGCCAGGTTGGCCAGGAAGTATGCGGTCCCTACCGGTTCCCTGTCCGGTTTTTCGGAACACCCCTCGGCTGAGGGGTTGGTTACCGACAGCGTTTTCCGGCGTGCCGGGAACGCCAGGGATGTGGACAAACCTCCCGACAAGGAATCCAAGAAATTGGATTATGCCGGGCGAAAAGTCTATGCTGCGTCCTCTCTCGGCCTTCGTCAGGCCAGTTCGGCCGTCCTCATGGCACATTTTTCTCACGCCCTGTTGGGCTCCCTGGATGAGGTTGTCCCTCATCTTCCCGCAGATCTGCAGACTACGGTCAGGCAGGTGCGGGACCAGGGCAGGGCAGTGGCTAAACAGCAGCTCCAGACTGCGTTAGACATCGGGGACTCATGTGCCAGGTCTGTGGCGGCCGCAGTGGCCATGCGTCGTCGGGCTTGGCTGAGGATATCCACCTTTACCTCAGATACCCAGCACAAGTTGGCGGATGTTCCCTTTTTGGGGACTGACCTCTTCGGCCCTGGGGTGGAAGGTCACCTGCAGAGGATCGAGAAGTCCAATGCTACCTTGGACTCGGTCTCTTCCGCTCAGAAGGACAAAGGCCTCAAGCCACAGCCAAAGCCCTTTTGTCCTTCTGCGCCCGCGGCGTGCCCGGCCCAGCAACATCAGGGCCAGCAGGCTCGAGCTTGGTATCCCAAACCCAAGCTGTCGGCTTCGTCCAACAGGAAGCAGGGAGGTAAAGGCCCAGGAGGTCCCTCAGCCGGTCCCTCCTCCAAGCCTGCCCAGTGACGGGCTGAGGGGTGTCGCCCCCATCCCTGTCACCTCACCCCTGGTTCCCCGTGGGGGACGGCTCAGACACTTCCTTTCCGTCTGGTCCGCTGTTACCATGGACAGGTGGGTACTGGAGGTGGTGAGAAAAGGCCTACCTCTAGAATTCGAGCAGGCCCCGCCCTTCAGAGCCGTCGCACCTCGGGGGGCCTCGGGTTCCGCAGCCTCACTGGCGGCTCGTCGAGCCGACATCGCTCTCCTCCTCCAAAAGGAGGTGATCATGGAGGTAGAGGACCCCTTTAGACCCGGGTTCGTGTCCAGGTATTTCCTGGTCCCGAACGACGGGGCTGGCGCCCATTCTCGACCCTACACGACCTGAACAAGTTCCTAAGGTCTCGGACCTTCAGAATGGTCACTCTGGCGCAGATAATACCATCTCTGGAACATGGCGTGTGGTTCTGCTCTCTCTGGACCTGCAGGGACAGCGTTCTTTCACGTCCTATCCGTCCGTCACATCGGAGATTCCTCCGCTTCGAGCAGAAGGATCCCTCTTGAGTTCAAGCCATGCCCTTGGCTTATCTCCAGCTCCCAGGGTCTTCACCAAATGCATGGCAGTGGTGACAGCATTCCTGCGGCGCCGAGGGGTCCGGGTGTACCCTTACCTGGACGATTGGCTGATAGCAGCCCCCTTCAGACGGGAGGTGGAGCGGTCCAGAGATCTGGCCCTCCAGGTTTGCTCTCAAGTCTGCCTTCTCATTAACGAGGCCAAGTCGTAACTCGAGCCGAAGCAGGTGATCCTGTTCATCGGGGCAGAGCTCGACTCTCTTCGAGCCAGAGCACGGCTCCCGGCGGACAGGGCCGAGGTTCTTACCTCCTTTGCCCAATCATTTCTGGTTGGGCAATTGCGCCCTGCCCGGGACTTCCTGCGCCTCCTGGGTCTCATGGCGGCCTGTACCAGCGTGGTCCGTTGGGCACGCTGGCACATGCGCCCCTTCAGTGGGGACTGGCCAGCCGGTGGTCTGGCGCTGTGATCCATTGGACCAGCTAGTGACAGTGACCAGGAGATGGGGCAGCTCTCCAGTGGTGGACCGTTCCATCCCATCTGCAGGAGGGCATCCCATTTGTCCGCCCTGAGCCGACGGTCTCTCTATCGACCGATGCCTCTCTGATGGGTTGGGGTGCCCATCTGGGGGAACACCGAGTGCACGGCCTCTGGTCCCTGCGGGAGTCCCGATGCCACATCAACTTGCTGGAACTCCGAGCGGTCCGCATGGCTCTCACCGCCTTTGCTCCGTTCCTCCAGGGTCAAGTGGTCCGAGTCCAGACGGACAATACCACAACCATGTACTAACTGAACCGGCAGGGCGGGACGCGCTCCATGCTTCTATGCAAGGAAGCTCTCCGCATTTGGTCACTCGTGCGCAGCCTGGAGGCGGATCTCCTAGCCATTCATGTGGCAGGAGCCTCCAACACCCTGGCCGATGCCCTGAGCCGGATAGGGGCTGCATCTCATGAGTGGTCTCTCCTGCCGGAGGTAGTACAAGATCTGTTCTCCCACTGGGGCACACCTCAGGTGGACATGTTTGCCTCCAGGGAGAATGCGAAGCTGAGGCTGTTTCATGCCCGCCCCCCTCAGCAGGGCTCGCTGCAGAGGGATGCCTTCTCGAGGCTGTGGACCCCGGGCCTCTTTTACGCCTTTCCCCCATTTCCCTTGATTCACAAGGTGCTTCTCAAGACAAGGAGGGACAAGGCGCAGGTGATTCTGATAGCCCCAGACTGGCCCCGCCAGTTCTGGTACCCAGATCTCCTCAACCTCAGCTACAGGCTCCCGAGGCAGCTTCCAGCTCTCCCGGACCTGCTCTCAGTCAATCAGGGGAAGGTGTTCCATCCGGACCTTCAATCCCTGCACCTGACGGCCTGGTTCCTGGCGCTAGAGTTCCAGGCCTTGGGTCTTTCCGACGGGTCCTCAATGTTGTTGGGCGTCCGTAAGGAGTCGACCAGGAAATGCTATGCCTTCAAATGGAAGAGGTTTTCCATTTGGTGTCAGAGTAAGGGCTTGGACCCTTCCTCCTGTTCCTTGGCAAGCATTTTGGACTATTTATGGTCCCTTTCTAGTCAAGGGCTTAGGTCGTGACCCTAAAGGTGCACCTGGCAGCCATCTCTGCTTACTGGGCGCGGGCCGGGGAGCAGTCGGTGGCGCAGGAGAAGGTGGTCTGGTGCTTTTTCAAAGGCCTTGATCACATTTCCCCTCCGGTGCGAGAACCTCCACCTCCGTGGGATTTACTGCTGGTACTGGCAAAGCTCATGGGCAAGCCATTCGAACCAATGCACAGGTGTGAACTCTCTCACCTGTCGTGGAAGACCGCCTTCTTGGTGGCTATCACATCAGCCAGAAGGATGGGAGAACTCCAGGCTCTGCATTGAGTCTCCTTACCTGGTCTTCCACAGGGACAAGGTTGTCCTGCGCCCCACCGAAATTCCTTCCAAGGTGGTGTCGAGTTTCACCTAACCAGGTGTTGACTCTGCCGGTGTTCTACCCCAATCACACTGAGGCCGAATACAGGCTCCATACTTTGGACCCTAGAAGGGCGCCGCTTATTATAAGGAGCGCATGGCTGAAATTGGGAGAGGTCTGCCAGCTGTTTGTCACCCACGCTGAAGCCACACCTGGCAGACCTGCAGCCAAGCGGACGATAAGCAGGTGGGTCACCTCCTCATAGATTGCTTGCTATAAGTTGGCAGGCATGGAGCCTCCCAGAGGGATAAGGCTCATTCTACCCGTCATACTGCTGCATCGGTGGCTGCTTCCAGGGACATCCCTGTCCAGGAAATCTGCAGGGCTGCTACCTGGAAGTCAGCACACACCTTTATTACCCATTACCACATCGACCTTGAGTCACGCCGGGATACTTATTTTGGGGCCTCGGTTCTCCAGTCTTTATTCCCTAAGTAGGGGGTGTGCGCCTTGCCTCCCTCCTCCCAGAGAACTGCTAGGAGTCTGCCAATAAGTGTGGATGAACAACATATCCATGTCCCTAGAAATACAGGTTACTCACCTGTAACAGGAGTTCTAGGAATGGTATATGTTGTTCATCCACACGACCCACCCGACCTCCCCGGCTTCGACGCACAACCTGAGCTTCCAGCGGGCCAGATCTGGCGTCATGGGGTGGAGCCGAGAGTTTTACCACCCGGGTGGGTGGGAGGAGCCAGCTTGAAGACCTTCCGGCAAGATTTAAAGCGCCAAGGAACCTGCCAATAAGTGTGGATGAACAACATATACCATTCCTAGAACTCCTGTTACAGGTGAGTAACCTGTATTTTTGGACCTGTGTAAGTAACTATTATTGATTCTGTTTTTGGGGTGGACTTTTCTTAGTTTTAACTTTAATTTGCCTGGGAGGAACTGTAGCTGGGAGATATTTGCAGTCAGTTGTGACTAGGCCTTTTACTTAGCCTTTGTGAAATAGGTGTCTGAAAGGAAGGAAGGCATTCCCTCGGGTGGAGGGTAAGAGCTGTAGGTGATTTTTTTCTGGACAGCATAGGTTTACTCCTACCCGCCCCCGTCACCCCACCACGCCCTCAAGCACATAACTTCCTTTATAGCGGGGCTCTGACATCACTTCCTCAAAACTACTAACAACATACACCTGTTCAAATCCTTAAAGGCACAGCACACTGAATAGAGGGTAGAGACACTCACAAGCTTGCACACACTAAAACAAGAACAAAAAAGCATCTGTAACTGGAAGGGACACATATGTGGGGAGTGGTGCAATGCACTGGCTGTGAACCAGCTGTCTTCTGGGAGACATTCTGGAAACTGTGTTGCTGCCCTATTTGCAGACACCTCTCTGGTCTGAGGGAGGAGATTGTTCGTCTCCATGCTGACCTGGCAAGGATTTGGGAAACCTGCTCCCCCACCCAGGGACCACACAGGCCACCGCCATTACCTCAGAGGTTGCCACGAAAGAGGAGTGGCTGGACCACGGTGGGCTCAGGGAGGGTGAGGGTGGTGGAACAGAGGCGCATCCCTCCAGTTGTGCCTCTCCACAATTCATTCACCACTCTGGTGAAGCATGGTTCCTCTATGGAGGCACCTGCACTGGAGACCAAGGAGGATGCTGGGAACCTCCACAATGGAGACCCACTGGAGGGTGGCCCAGGACCCCACAGGGGAAGGAAACAACTCCTGGTGGGGGACTCTGTTGTTGGGGGGTAGAACTGGGGGAGGGGGGAGGTGCCTGCCTGGTGCCAAGACTTGAGGGACAGGAAACGAATCCTCAGGATTGTGGGAGCAGCGGCAAGGGGAAGGGAGCTGGATGTCATTATCCACCTAGGGATGAATGACCTGGCTGAGAATGGGATCAGAGCAGTGCAACAGGAGTTTGTGGAGTTGGGGAGGGGTCTTAGACAAGTAACACACACAGTAACTTTCTCGGAAGTGCTACCTGTCTTTGGCATGGATGAGGCTAGAGCATTCTGCACCATGGGATTCAATGACTGGTTGAAAAGCTGGTGCAGAGCTCAGGGATTTGGTTTCATTGGGGACTGGGGCTCCACCTGAAGGGATGCAGGCCTATACAGGCGTGATGGTCTGCATCTATCCTGGAGGGGAACCAGGATCCTAGGTAATAGGTTTAAATGCTTCAGTGGCAAGCATTTAAACTAGCCAAGGGGGGGAGGCACTGAAGAGGAGAAGGTAAATCCTAGCCACCCCGCCCCAAAAAAGCAGGGTAATTTGTGAGGTAAACACCAAAATAGAGGAGTCGATAGGGAGACGGGCAGGGGTAAATGGAGAAAAAGACAAAGGCATTAGGGACAGTGATGGGGCAAAAAGAAATAAAGCCATAAAAATTGGAGGGTAATGAGTACCAATGCCTGTAGTCTAGGTAAAAAGCTCCCTGAAATGGTGGCCTTGATGGAAGAGGGGTGCCTGGATATTGTGGCAGTCACAGAAACATGGTACACAGAGAACACAATCTACAGGAGGGACAGGGAGGGAAGAAGAGGAGGAGTAGCTCTCTATGTAAGAGAAGAGATAAAAGCAACAGAACTAAACGGTAAACAGGGAGGAAAGAAGGCACTGTGGGTCACCCTGGAGATTGGAAATGGCTCCACAATCTGCACAGGGGTTGTATACAGACCCCCGTCTCAGGGGGAGGAAATGGACAAGGAAATGATAGAAGGCATCCTTGGTATGGCAGAGAAAGGGGAGACATTGCTGATGGGGGACCTGAATATGCCAGATGTTGACTGGAGCACCTTTGCTGCAGCCACATCCAAGAGCAGGGCCATTCTCGATGCCCTACAGGGGGCATGCCTCAGACAGCTAGTTTTGCAACCCACTCGAGAGATATCAATCTTAGACCTGGTACTCTCAAATGGGGATGGAAAGAGGATCTCTGATCTTGAAGTGAGTAGCCATCTGGGAACAAGTGGCCACCAAACAGTGTGGTTCACGATAAACTTAGCTGTAGAGTCAAACCACACAAAAGTGAAGGTACTGGACTTCAGGAGGGCTGATTTTGTCAAAATAGGAGAGTGCCTCAGAAAAGCACTAGCAAACAGGCAAGAAGATGGGGTGGAGCAACAATGGGGAAACATCAAAACTGCCATCACAGAGGCAACAAGTCTTTGTGTGAAGCAAATAAACAAATCAAAATGAAAGAAAAAAACACTATGGTTCTCAAAAGAAGTGGCGGGGAAGGTCAGGGAAAAAAAGATAGCATTCAGGAAGTATAAGGAAACACAGAAGGAGCAGGACAGAGAACTGTACCAGTTAAAGCAGAAGGAAGCGGGTGAGGCAGTCAGAATAGCAAAGGCCCAAACCGAGGAAAAGATAGCCAACTTGGTTAAGAAGGGGGATAAAACGTTTTATAGGTACATTAGGGAGCAAAGAAAGAATAAGGCAGGGATACTGAGGCGAACAAAGAGGAAGGTGGTTGGGCAGAGAGCGACAGTTAAAAAGCAGGGATACTGAACGAATACTTCTTCGTAGTATTCACATTGGAAAAGCAGAGGGAAATACCTAATCCGGTCAATAGAAGCACTGGATAGGGGGGTTGATATTAGTCCTTTCACAGAAGAAAGGGTTCTGAAAGAGCTCTTAAAACTGAAGGTGAATAAAGCAGTGAGGTCTGATGGGATTCACCCCAGAATTTTAAAAGAACTAAAGGAAGAACTAGTAACACCACTGACTACCCTATTTAATAAATCATGGGAGGGTGGGGTGATACCTGAGGACTGGAGGAGGGCGGATGTGATTCCCCTTCACAAAAGTGGGAGCAAGACAGAGGCAGGAAACTACAGACCTGTCAGTTTGACCTCAGTGGTAGGGCAAATGATGGAATCACTTCTGAAGGAAAGAATTGTTGAGTACCTAGAGGCCAGTGGGGCACAGGACCCAAGGCAGCATGGATTCACAGCGGGAATGTCATGTCAGACAAATCTAATTGATTTCTTTGACTGGGTGACCAGAGCAGTAGACCAGGGAGGGGCTGTGGACATGGCCTACCTAGACTTTAGCAAGGCATTTGACACAGTCCCGCACAAAAGCCTGGGCAAAACACTGGTTGGACAACAGGACACAGCAGGTAATAGTAAATGGAGTCCACAGTGAAGAAAGGAGGGTTACTAGTGGGGTACCGCAGGGTTCAGTACTGGGGCCGGTCCTTTTTAATGTCTTTATAAGTGACATTACTGAGGGACTGGAAGGGAAAGTATATCTCTTAGCAGATGACACAAAGATCTGCAACAGGGTTGATACACAAGGTGGGGTGGAAAGGATGAAAAGGGACTTGGCAAGGTTGGAGGAATGGTCAAATGTATGGCAGCTTAGATTCAATGCAAAGAAGTGCAAAGTAATGCACCTGGGAAACAAAAACCCAGAGGGAAGCGTACACAATGGGGGGTGAGATACTGACAACAGCAGAAATGGAAAGGGACCTGGGGGTAGTCATATCAGATGACCTAAAGATGGGCCAGCAATTTGAGAAGGCAGTAAGGAGGGTTGGGGGGATACTGGGATGCATAGGGAGAGGCATCACCAGTAGAAAACAGGAAGTTGTTGGCCCTCTGTACAGACGGTTGGTAAGACCACATCTGGAGTACTGTGTGCAGTTCTGGAGACCCCATCTCCGCAAGACATAGACAGGGTGGAGGCTGTCCAGAGGAGGGCAACCAAAATGATGCAGGGTCTGCATCAGAAGACGTATGAAGAAACACTAAAGGAACTAAAGATGTATAACCTCAAGGAAAGGAGGGGGGGGACATGATAGAAACTTTCAAATATCTCAAGGGAATCAACAAAGTCCAAGAGGGTAGCATCTTTCAGAAAGAAGTGTAAGCTGGAGGAGGGCCAGCCGGGGGAGAAGGATGGGCGTCCCTAGGGACTGCTCTCCTTCTCCGGGGGGAGGAGGGAGGTGTCCGGAGCTCAGATGATCCCTGGTGGAGGCCAGGAGTCACGCAGCTGCCGGCACAGGCACGTACTGGAGGCGGGGCAGGACGCTCCGCGTCATTGCACGACCCCGCCTCCCTCCGAAAAAGCCGAAAATGGACAAAGCTGCCGGCCGCCCTAAATGAAGCTCGCCACAGCTTCAATTAGCCCCCCAGGCCAGCCCTCCGACCTAGTCCGATGACTGTGGTATGCAGGCAGAGTGCCGCAGCCTCACCGTGGGGGGTAAGCCACGGGTATCGGAGGGCCCGAGGCCGATATGGGGGGTGGAAGTCAGTGGTCCGTGACCGGGCTGAAAGTAACGGGCGGCCGGCAGCTAGGGTAGGAGGAGAAAGAATAAAATGGAAAAAAAAAAAAAAGGTGCAAAAACAAGGGGGCACAATTTGAAGATAGAAGGGGGATGGCTCAGAGGTAATGTGAGGAAGTATTTCTTTACAGAGAGGGTTGTGGATACATGAAACAGCCTTCCTGAGGAGGTCGTATAGTCAAAAACGGTGGGGGAATTCAGGAATGCATGGGACAAACATGAGACAATTCTAGTGGGGGGTAGGTGGAAGTAAGCTGTTGGTTAACTAGGATCTGCAGCTTATCCATTAGGTAGGGAAATGGGCAGACTAGGTGGGCCTAGCGGTCCTTATCTGCCATCGGATTCTATGTTTCTATGATGACAAAGGCAGTAGCTCATTGCCAGTGTCTGGTTTACTTGTTGTATAGTGGAGTTAATATGCACCAAGTATGTCATGGAGGGGTCCAGTGTGACACCAAGTATTTGAAATAAAGCACATTCTCAAGTGCTTTATGGCGCTGGCCAGGCTAGAATAAATAGGGGAGATGAGTTGTTTGCCAGGTTTGTTAATTTTGGCTTGGATCCCAGTAGCATTTTTTTTTTTTTTTTTTTGGTGTTTACCAATGGCCTGTTTCCAAGGAACCAGTTGTGTGCTGCTTGGTAGTTGCTAGTTAGCTGGGAGGAGATGTTTGCTAGGGATTTGGCACTATGATACAAAACCAAATTGTCGGCGTAGAATATGGCTGTGCACGTAAGGCTTACCTCAGGTAGGGGGTTTATATTGAGGGAGAAAAGGAGCTGGCCCAGGATGGATCCTTGGGGTACTCCAGTAGTTAAGGCCTTAGCTGTGGAGATTGCACTATTCACAGTGTACGTCTGGTGGCGATTTAGGAGGTAATTACTGAACCAAGTTGTAGTCTCCTCTGAGCACCCAAAGCTTACTAATCTTTCATGCAGCAGTTGATGGTCGACAAGGTCAAAAGCCTTTGTAAGGTCGATGAAGATAGCACCGGTGAGCTTCCCCACATCAGTATTTTTTGTGATATGGTCAGTTAGGTGGGCTAGGGCTGATGCTGTACTATGGTGCTTTCTGGAGTCGTGCTGGTTTCGGCAGAAGAGGTTATATTTCTTTATGTGCTCTGAGAGTTGGTGGTGGATGGGTTTTTCCAGGAGCTTAGTCATATGCGGTGGGATCGAAATAGGTCTATAGTTATCTATGGAAAGGGGGTCATCTCTTTTAAAAATAGGTACAGCTCTCGCCAGTTTTCATATGGATGGTACCGATTAAGTGGTTAGGGCCAGGTTGAATATCTTGGTTGGAGGTCTGGTAATGCGAGGGGCTATGAGCTTCAGAAAACAGGAGCAGAGCCCATTGGTGCCTAACGTTCCTTAGTTTGGTAGGCTCCGCAGCACCTTTAGGGTGTCTTTGTGGGACATGGCTTTGAAGTGAAATGGAGATGTGGAAGAACTTGACACTAGTGGTTGTGCTGCTAATAAAGCAGAGAACGATTTAAAATAGACAAAATACCATAAATCTTACTTCAAGAGGGTTCTTGCAGTAGGTAATCACCTTGTGGACTGTGTCCCCTGGTGTCAGGACCATACGGAAACCTTTGCTAGCAGTATCTGATGGGGGACTGCCCACACGACATCTGCGTGACATTATATAGTGAGCGGTCCCCATGCCCGCCTTCAGCCTGAGCACATCAGACCTCACAGAGATCATCGCTGCAGTTCGAACCCCATTTTCAGATGAGTATCCGTTTTTTTCTTATTTTCTGTTAAAAACCTTCTATTTGTGCATGTCTTTTCCATCTTCAGGCAAGTCATATAAAAATAAGTGCAATTCTTGCGTCACGCAGTAACCGCACAATAATTATAATTTCCTCTGCCTCCTCTGTTTAGGGCTGGAGCACAAGGTTGAGGATTGTGAAGCCTGATTCAGCTTCAGCCAGGCCATATGGAAGCATCGCCATCAGGCCCTTGAAGCCCATCTTCTGAAAAAAGAAAATGTTATCCATGGAGAAAGAGCTGCAAAAACTAAGGAGTGCTTCTTCCTCGCCAACTGACTCCCATAAACGTAAGAAGAAAAAGAGGGACAAAGAGAAGCATAGGGACTGGGAGCGGTCCTCCTCTCACCTGTGGCCGCCCTCAGGCGAACAGTGGCCCTCTTCCTCCAGGAAGACCGACGCTACCTCCAAGTCTGCCCCTTCTCCCAGGAGCAGCCCTTGATTCCCCAGCTGCCACTGGTTATGGTGGCCACAGGCGCCTCAGCCAAGTCTGAGGCTTCCCCCTCCCTTGAACCTCTCTACACCATGGGGTCTAAGTAGGCTGGCAGGGCAGATAAGCCACTTGTCAGACCCTCAGATGAACGCCTGGCCCAGGCCGATAAGTCAGGCTCCGGGTACTCCAGTACTCCCTCAGCCAGGATCGATAAGCCGGTTGTCTGACCCTCTGACAACCGCCCAACTGTTACGCTCACGTTGGCCTGCGGCCCGACCCCAGACAACGTCAGACTGGACGAGAGCCTGCTGCCGGTCTCTGGGCAGCACTCTCTGGTGGGTTCTACCCATGGAGATACCCCCTCTTCTCCCATTGTGGAGCCACCTCTGCCCTCCTCAGACTAGCAGAAGCCAGGGTACAGGGGTCATCCAGTGGGTGCTGTAGTTCCTGGTTCACCCCTGGATCTAATGGAACCTTCGCCGGCCCCTTCTCCGGTTCATCCGGCGGGGCTGTCCGCACCGTCACCGGACTTCCTTCCTGCCAGCCTTGTGCCTGATTCTGCTCCTTCAGACCCTTCCATCCCGAATTACACACCTCGGGGTATCACATCAGCCCCTGCAGCTCCTCCATCGGGGCCTCCATTGGGTTACCCTCCGGACAGTTATTTACCCTTTCATCAGGTTCCAGGCTGCCCAGTGTCAAACTTCTCGACGTTGGGGATACGCCCTTTATATCCTTCGCCGGGTTACCTGATGCGTGGGTTTCATACGCCGGGATACCCAATGACTGGGTACCCTTCAGGGTTTCAGACAGTTTCTAGGATCATGGATATGTTGTTCATCCACGCTTATTGGCATGTCCCTTTCCCCTTTAAGAATCGCCGGGAAGTCTTCAAGCTGACTCCTCCCACCCACCCAGGTGGTATAACCCTCGGCTCCGCCCCATAACGCCAGTTCTTCCTTTCTGCTGGAAGATTCAGGTTGCCTTCTTCGTGCTCCCGCATTTTGTAGGCCCTGGCTTCAAAACCTTGGGTTATTCCGAAAATTCGTCTAGTTCGCATTAGCGATCGGCAATCGCGACTATTTATCTTCGATTATGGAAGACAAGTCTTCCCCTGGATTTCACCGGTGTTCATGAGGCCAGAAAATGTCGTGCACCAATCCCCACACCGCATGCGTCTCTTGCCTGGGTGTTGACCATGACACCTCACAGTGCGATTATTTTTGTCTTGCGTTTCACCCTAACGTCCTCAACGACCGTCTCGCCCGCCTGAAGTTGGGGAGGCCGGAAAAATAGAACCCTTCGGTGAAATCAAAGGAGGCCCAGTGGGCGGTTTCCGCAGCCATGGGATCTGCCGAGCAATTGGAACGCATACAAGCCTTCGAGGACGAAGCGGCTCGTGCCAGGGAATCTTCCTCTCTGAGCGTCTTCGTTCTGCTCAACCTGGGCTCCACCTTCTCGGGTTCCTTCTGAGAGTTGTGCCAGTCTCTCCTGACTAAGGAAGAGGGTCCTGTGGGCATGCACTCCTCTGGGACCCGTAAGCAGGAAAAGGACCCGGGATCGTCTTCGTCTCGGCGAAGATGTTCTTGGGATCGGGAGAGATCTCTGTCCCAGGAACCGGCAGTCTCGACTTCGGTCGAAATTGCCTCTTCGACCACTGGCTTCTTGGCTTTGCTCTCTGGCCAGTCGACCAAAGTGTCGATCAATGAGGTTGAAATAATCATCGACCCGATCGACCCATTGTCGCCAACTCCGGTCGACAATTCTCTCAGTCTGATCTCCAGTCCTTTCTTTCACTGACAGGGAGACCCAGCCCACTGGAAATCCATCAGTGGTCACCGACCCTAAGGAAACCACGGTCCGCCGGTGTCTCCCGAGCAACCGAATCGGCCCGTTCAATCTCAGTCGAGGTCTAGGGCCTCCTAGACCGACAGGCCAAGGAAGAGCCACAAGCGCTTAAAAGAGGCAACGCCATCAGTCGTCCTCGTCCTTGTCGGTTGAGGAGAGGCTCTGGCGGAAACTCCGGCGCTATAAGGACCTCATGTGGCAACAGCTGATTTTCTCTAGGTACAAGCCGACCCTGGCTTCTTCCCCAGTCATTACTTGGCTTTCCCCTTACAGGCAGACGCCAACTCCTTCGGAGCTGATTAAGTCGGCTCCTCTGCCCGTGGAGCCGGTGAAACCTCTGGTTCAGCCTAAACCAGTCTCTCCACCAATCATGGTGGAACCACCGTCCAAGCTGCCTGTGGGAGGGGCTCCTTCTTAGGAAGATAGACCGGACACCGGGTTTCCCCATCGTCTTTTGGTGACTGTCGCCCCGACGGGTCGAAGGTGACCTGGGCTGTCGACCGTTGTATCCGGATTCCTCGGATTTGGATGAGACCAGCCTACATTCTAATCCTGGGGATGACAAATCGGCCGGTGAGTTAGAGACGGAGGCAGGTCCTTTGTCCTTTCAGAGCATTCTTTGCCTCATCTCTGAGTGTACAATGCCCCTGGAACCTATCCAGAAAAAGGCAGAGTACCCTCTTACGGACATCCTCGAAAGAGGGGTTACCCTGCCGGAGGCCTTTCCTGTGACCAAGGCCATAGTTGGCCCGGCCTTAGAACTTTGGCAGTGCCCTGCCTCCTGTCCAGCTGCCTGCATGGCTCGCAAGTATGTGGTGCCCATGGGGTCCCTTGTGGGGTTCACAGAGCACCCTTTGGCCGAGAGCCTGGTGACTGCCTCTGTGTTCAGGCGTACTGGCAGTTCTGCCAACACTGACCGACCTCCCGAAAAAGAATCCAAACTCTTGGATCATTAGGCTTGAAAGATCGATGCGGCCTCGTCTTTAGGCCTTCGTCAGGCAAGTTCTCATGCCCTCTTGGGGTCTTTGGATGAAGTTCTCCGACACCTCCCTGCGGACATGCATACCTTGGTCAAACAGGTCTGGGATCAGGGCCGGCTGTTGCCAAACAGCAGCTTCAGACAGCCCTGGACATTGGGGATTCTTGTGCCTGCTCAATGGCAGCCACAATTGCCTCTCATCGCAGGGCTTGGCTGAGACTCCTCTTTTCTGGCAGATACTTAGCACAAACTAGCTGATGTGCCTTTCCTGGAGTTGTGGCTGGTCACCTTCAGCATATTGAGCAGTTCAATGCCACCTCAGACGCTACTTCTGCTAAAGGTTCTTCGGGCAAGAAACAGCACAGGAAGCAGCCTTTTTGGCACTCTTCCCCTGCAGCACAGCAACCCTCCTTTCAAGGAGGGCAGTAGCAGCAGTAGGCTCAAGCTTGGTGCCCAAGCCCGGGCTCTCCCAGGCCCGTAAAGGAAGCAGAACTTCAGGTCCTGGATCCTCCTCCTCCAAGCCTGCTCAGTGACTGGGCAGGGGCTGCCACCTCCTCTCCCGTCATGCCAGCTCTGGGTCCTCCTGTGGGGGGCCGGCTCTGCCACTTTCTTTCCACCTGGTCAGTTATTACCATGGGCAGGTGGGTTTTGGAAGTGGTCAGTCAGCGAACTGCCTCTGGAATTTGAGCAGCACCCTCCAAGTCAAGCCTGTGCCCCTCAGGAGCAAAGAGTATCCTTCCATACTTGGTCGGCTGTCCGAGACAACATCACTCAGCTCCTCCTCAAGGAGGCAGCAGCTCCAGTGGCAGATTCTCCAGCAGACCAAGGCTTTGTCTCCAGGTACTTCCTGGTGCCCAGGCAGATGGGGGTCTGGCACCCCATTCTAGATCTGCATGACCTGAATCAGTATCTCAGGTTGCGCACCTTTCGGATGGTCACTGTCCCAGATCATACCATCCTTGGTCCGAAACATGTGGTCCTGTTCCCTGCATCTGCAGGACACGTTCTTTCACGTCCCAATCCACCTGTCTAATTGGTGTTTCCTCTGCTTCAGAGCCGAAGGGACCCTGTACGAGTTCCGAGCCATGCTGTTCGGCCTGTCATCAGCTCCACAGGTCTTCACCAAATGCATCGCAGTGGTGGCAGCCCATCTCAGGCATCGGGGAGGGTCCGCATTTACCCCTACCTCGATGATTGGCTCTTAGCAGGTCCCACTCAGCAGTAGGTGGAGAGGTCCAGGGACCTGACCCTCCACATCTGCTCCCAACTCGGCCTCTTGATAAACAAGGCCAAGTCGTAACTCATGCCTTCTCAGGTGATGTGCTTCATCGGGGCAGAGCTCGACTCTTGTCAAGCCAGTGCTCAGTTCCTGGCATACAGGGCAGAGGTTCTCTCCTCCTTTGTCCAGTCTTTTCTGGTTGGGCAATTGCGTCCTACCCGGGACTTTCTGTGCCTTCTGGGTTACATGGTGGCATGCACCTCCGTGGTCCATTGGGCCCGGTGGCACATGTGCCCCCTCCAATGGGAGCTGGCCACCCAGTGGACTCAGCACCACGGTCATTTCAACCAGCTGATCACTATAACCCAGAAGATGTGGGACGCTGTCCAATGGTGGACCGCTCCAGATCGGTTGCAGGAAGGGACCCATTTGTCTGCCCAGAACCAACAGCCATCCTCATGACCGATGCCTCTCTCATGGGCTGGGGAGTCCACATGAGGGACAAAAGGGCTCATGGGTTCTGGACCCCCGAGGAGTCCCGATACCACATCAACCTGTTGGAGCTCAGAGCAGTCAGACTGGCACTGTCAGCTTTCGCTCCTCAGCTCCGGGGTCAAGTGGTTCAAGTCCAGACGGACAATACCACGACCATGTACTACCTCAACAAACAGGCGGCACGCACTCCCGTCTGTTTTGCAGGGAGGCGCTCCGCATCTGGACCCTCATCAGCCGACTGGAGGCAGATCTCCTAGCCATTCATGTGACAGGAGCCTCAAACCATCTGGCGGATGCTCTGTCGCTTAGGCAAGACATCCCACAAGTGGTCTTTCCATCCAGAGGTAGTTTACAGCCTGTTCTCCCACTGGGGCAAACAGATGGTGGATCTGTTTGCCGCCAGGGAAAACACCAAGCTGAAGCTGTTTCATGCCCACCCCCCTCAGCAGGGCTCACTGCAGGGGGATGCCTTCTCGAGGCCGTGGACCCCAGGCCTCTTCTACGCCTTCCCTCCATTTCCTTTGATCCACAAGGTACTCCTCAAGGTGAGGAGGGACAAGGCGAAGGTGATTCTGGTAGCCCCAAACTGACCACACCAGTTCTGGTATCCAGATCTCCTCAGCCTCAGCTGCAGGCCCCCGGAGCGGCTACCAGCATGCCTGGACCTGATCTTTCTCAATTAGGGGAAGGTATACCATCCAGACCTTCAATCCCTGCACCTCACAGCCTGGTACCTGTGCGGCTAGAGTTCCAGGCTGTGGATCTTTCCGAGGATGTCCTCACTGTGGGGGAAGCATCCAGAAAGGAATCGACCAGGAAACGTTATGCCGGTCAAGGCCAGGGCCTGGACCCTCTGTCCTGTCCAGTGGCTAGCATTCTCGACCCCAAAGAGTAAAGTATCCAAGGGTAATCCAAAGGTTTTAATGAATCTTATGCGTGGAGCCAATGGTGTAGAGATGCATAAATTCAGACGAAAATGGAGAACACCCACTGAAAACACGACTTCTTAGTAAACAATAATGTTCAAAGTTCTTTTATTGATATCTTGCAGCCCTGTCCCAATGTTTTGCCAGAATGTCTTCTTTTGGGGAGCTATTTTTAAAAATATGTAGGAATAAAAATGCATACGTTCCATAAATTTCAAATAAATCTAATAATGACTCAAAATAATTTTTAAATAACACAATGAATAACATATCTGCCCAAATAAATCGAAAATATTATTATAAAAGTGAACCAAAGGCCAAACATGCTGGCGTCATATCAAACAGTATTCAGCGTGTACCAAGAACTACCTACTAGTAACAGCTTATTGTGAGTCACTCATGCTGCCCAAATAGTCTTTAAAACCCTCTGAAGTGCATACAGGAGAAATACTCCTTGTTATAAATTAGCAAAGTAAAATCTAAACAACGCTTTGTTGCTGCAAATGAAAAAACACACATTATAAAAATGACCAAACTAATAACTGTAGATTACAGATCAACATGAATAGCACGGTACTTCCATGGAAGTGTGAAACAAAATGTCAAAAATGGTTCATTATATTATTTTTCACTTTTATAACTCACCTACGCTGAAGCTGCTTCTGGCAGACCTGCAGCAAAATGGACTATTGCAAGGTGGATTACATCTTGCATAAGTCTGTGTTATGAATTTGGTGGGCATGGAGCCTCCCAGAGGAATAAGAGCTCATTCTACCCGCCATACCGCTGCATTGGTGGCTGCTTCCAGGGACATCCCTATCCAGGAAATCTGTCGGGCTGCTTTCCTGGAAGTCAGCAAACACCTTCATTACCTATTACCACATCGACCTTGAGTCACGCCAGGATGCTGGTTTTGGGGCCTCAGTTCTCCAATCTCTATTTCCCAAGTGAGTATCAGTGGAGGGGGGGGGGTGCGCCTTGCCTCCCTCCTCCCGGAGAACTGCTAGGAGTCTGCCAATAAATGTGGATGAACAACATATCCACAATCCTAGAAAAACAGGTTACTCACCTGTAACAGTAATTCTAGGAGTAGTATATGTTGTTCATCCACACGGACCCAACCGACCTCCCCGGCTGCAGACGCACAAACCTGGCTTCCAGCGGGCTAAGATCTGGTGTCATGGGGCGGAGACAAGGGTTATACCACCCGGGTGGATGGGAGGAGCCAGCTTGAAGACTTCTGGCGATTCTTAAAAGGGAAAGGGACATGCCAATAAGTGTGGATGAACAACATATACCACTCCTAGAACTACTGTTACAGGTGAGTAACCTGTTTTACCAGCCAACTCTGCCCCCCCCCCAACCCCAGGTGGATTTTAGGGCCATTCTCCAGTCTTGGTGGTCCGAGACCAACTCTTAGGTGGTCTCGGAGCTGGACAGCCGGCACCAGGTGAGAACATTCCCCCTGGATTAGCCTCCCAGACCTGCTTCCCCACCAGAACGGCATCAGTCTACATCAGGCCTGACGAAAAATCCTTTGTTGGCCCTGACGGGCAGTGTTCCTCCTAGCACTCTGGAGGACTCTCACGGGGACGCTGGTCTGTCTGACTCCTTGGACTCATGAATCTGAGTCCGGGTCTTCCTCTTTGACTTCGGGGTTCGAAACTCCCCCTACGGAAGAACCTAGGCCGAAGGAGTCCCCCAAATCTCCTCTGGAGGACCCTTAGTTTGCAGACCTCCTGAAACAGATCGTGTAGGCCTACAGATGGAAATCCGATGCTCAGGACCCCAAACGTCCGAGACTGGCTGAGCACTTTGACATCCAGGAGACTGCACCTGTCCTCACTCCTGCATGGCTGGAGCCCCACAAGGATTTGGCTTCCACTATTTGGATGATGCTTTCCTCTATTCCCCGCTGTGTCGAAGAAGGCTGACAGGACCTACAGGACTCCTGAGGGAAAGAATCACCTCAGTGTCCACCCTAAGGCCGACTTGGTAGTGATTACAGTGGCCCATGACAGGTCCTCCAAGCCCAGAGATATGAGTACCTCCCCTCCTGATAAGGAGTCGAGGCAGCTCGATCAGTTTGGGAGGACATTTTATTCTTCCTCCACTCTCGCCATGTGTGCCCTGAACTATGTGGCACACATGCTGATGTATCAGAAGTCACTGTTCCATCAATTGGAGCCTGTCATTGAGGCCATGCCGGACTCAGAATCCAAGACTGTATTGGCTGACACTATCTGGTCAGCCAAAGTCACCTGTCGCCACTCCCTGATGGCCACCTATGATGCAGTGGACTCCTCAGCCAGGGGCACCGCTACGGCTGTCGGTCTCTGGAGATTTTCCTGGCTCAGGGTGTCAGGCTTGGCACCCGATGTCCAGGCGGCTATCAAGGAGAAGGGGTTGTGTCCTGTTCGGGGGGGATGCCCAGGATATTATTACCAGCCTTCAGGATAAGGGCAAGGCCCTGAGGTCTGTTCACACTATGTACCACCCCAGATCTAAGGTGAAGCAGCCATTCTATTGCCAGACCAAGCAGCAGATGAAACTGCAGCATACAGTCAGACGACAGGCCAAGCATTGGGCACCTTCAGCCACAGCCACCCCTCCAGCCTAAGCTCAGAGAGCCTCCGGAGCGGCTCTCCCCATCCCTCCATCTGTCTCTTGACTCGCGGAGTAACCCCCCCCCCCCTTCCGTTGGGGGAGCCAGTGGGTGGAAGGTTCGCCAGTCACCTGCCAGGGTGGGAGGCAGTCACCACAGACTCGTGGATACTTCAGGTGATCAGACACGGCCACATTCTGAAGTTCCTCGAGACCCCCCCCCCCCAAAGACAAGCCTCTGAGGGCGTCTCATTATCCAAAAATGCACATTCCCCTCTTAAGGGAAGAAATTGAGGATCTTCTGCAGAAGGAGGCAATGGAGTCCGTTCCGTCAAACCAGGTAGGAAAGCGGTAGTACTCCCACTTTATCCTGGTCCCAAAGAAGATGGGACATCTGCGTCCCATCTTGGACCTCAGCACTCTAAACCAGTACATAGAGTACAAGCGGCTTCAAATGCTGACCCTCCCAGGTCTGCTGCCCCTCCTGCACAAGGGACGGACAGTAGCTCTGTGCCCTGGATATGCAGGATGCCTACCTGCATATCTCAGTTTTCCAGGCCCATCGCCGCTACCTCAGGTTTGCCTTTCAGGGGGAGCATTACCAGTTCAAAGTCTCCCCTTCGGCCTGTCCTCGGCAACCTGGGTTTTTAGCAAGTGCCTTGCAGTAGTGGTGGTGGCCCTGAGGTGCCAGGGCCACTAAGTGTTCCCATACCTTGACGACTGGCTTCTGTCAGCCCCGTCGAGGGAGCAGTTGGAACTTTCCCTTTAAGCTACCTTGGCCCTTTTTGCACAAGTGGGGATTACTGTCAACCATCCCAAGTCCCAGTTTGCCCCTTCCCAACACCTCCAGTTTATTGGAGCGGTGCTGGATATGGCTCTAGGTATGGCTTTCCCTTCTTTGGACAGGATGGAAACCTTGCAGAAACAGACTCGTCTCATAGCCTCCACAAGGCAAAATACGGCCAGGTTGGTTCTCCAACTTCTTGGCCTTATGGCAGCGGCCATCCCCACTGTCCCCCTGGCCAGGCTTCACATGTGAATTTCTCAGTGGACACTCAGAATGCAGTGGGATCTGAGGTTGGCTGGCCTATACCACATGGTCATGGTCTCCAGTTTGATGCAGCGGGATCTTCTATGGTGGAAGGATCTCAACAGCCTCACCAAGGGGGTTACCTTCCAGTCCCCTCCTCCCACCCAGACGTTAACTATAGACGCATCAGGGATGGGTTGGGGCACTCACTTGGAGACCCAAAAGACTCGAGGGCTGTGATCTCAGTGGCAGCTCTCCCTGCACATAAATGTGCTGGAGATGAGGGCAGTGCTGTATGTTCTTCAAGCCTTCCAGCATTTGCTTTGCCAGGGCCCACTATTAGTCCAGTCGGACAACATGTGTGTAGTCCGGTACCTCAGCAAGCAAGGGGTGCACTTGCTCATATCCCCTCTGCAGAGAGGTGATGTTGGTGTGGAATTGGACGGTCTGCATCGAGTTCATCTCACAGCTGTTCACATTCCGGGCATGCACAATGTCCTAGCGGACCTTCTCAGCCATACCAGAGTAAGAGTGAATGAATGGGAGCTCAAGCAAGAAGTGGTTAAACACATTTTTGAACTATGGGGTCATCAAGACCACGATCTGTTCACCTCCCCATACAACTCAAAACTACCCAGGTTTTGCTCGCCCACTCCCAGGCATGATGCTTTCTTTTGAGATGCGCTATCTCTCTGCTGGACAGGGAGATTTTTGTACGCCTCTCCCCCTTCCCAGTTCTGCAGAGGATGGTTGCTCAAGCGGAGGGGGCTCACATGATTCTTATCGCCCCATTTTGGCCTCGCCAGATATGATTTCCGCTAATTCAGCAGCTTGCAGTGGAACCTTCAGTCCCCTTGCCTCTCTGCCACTATCTCCTGACTCAGGAGAGGGGCACACTGGTCCGTCCAGGGCTGAAGTCCCTTCACCTTCATGCGTGGCACCTCATGATGTAGCTGCTTGATGCTATGGAGTTTCTTCCAGAGTGGCTCAGGTCCTTGTAGAGGCCAGAAAGCAGCTTACGAAAACAACATATGCCATGAAATGGAAGTGTTTTTCCATTTGGGCCACCTTGAAGGGTTGGGACCCTTTTTCATGCCTTGTTCCTCAGATCATGGAGTATCTACTACACCTCTCTGACCTGGGCCTGAGATACTCTTCACTGAAGGTTCACCTGCTATTTCTGCCTACCACACCTTAGTGGAGGGCAAAGCTGTGCCTTGGCTGGAGGTTTCCAAAACCTTCCTGAAAGGGATCCTCCTCCCGAAATCCCCCACGTGCAGTCCCGCGCCACCTTGGGATCTCAATTTTATTTTGGAAAAACTGACCTTGCCTCCTTTTAAACCAGCTGGTAGTTGTGATACGCACTATTTATCATGGAAAGTGCTCTTTTAGTTGCAGTCACTTCTGCTCGAAGGATTTTCAAGCTTCAGGCTCTGATGTGTAAGGAGCCTTATTTAATTTTTCACAGAGACTACTTGGCTCTGTGTACCACTCCTGTTTTTGACGAAGGTGGTTTCTGAGTTCATACTGAACCAGGCTTCAACTTCCAGTGTATTACCTTGAGCATTCCAATCAGGGGGAGGCTATTCTGCGTACCTTAGATGTTCACAGAATCTTGCGTCGTTATACCAACAGAACCAAGTCTGTCCAGAAAATGGACCAACTTTTTGTTTCTTTTGCACCCAAGAGAGAGGGTACAGCAGTTTCCAAATGGTGTGTATCCAAATGGTTGGCAAACTGTATTGTTTTCTGTTACCAGAAGTATGGTAAAACCCTCCTGGGGGAGGTCAAGGGGTATTCTACCAGAAGCATGGTTACTTCTACTGCTTGCTTTAAGAACGTGTTAGCCGCTGAAATTTGTGTGGCGGCCACTTGGAGCTCTGTCCATAGTTTCACCAAACATTATAGTCTGGACATTGCCTCTAGACGCATGACTGGGTGGGGGAATAATAATAAATAAATATAAAGGTGATGCTTTTGGCACAGAGGTCCCAGCAGCTTACCTGGGAGTTGGTGGCATACCTTTGTTCACCAAATCCTCCTTTAAAATCCACACAACAGGTATGGTTTGTTCCTGACTCCCTGCTCCTGTTGCATCAGAGTTTGCAGAGTGAAGGTAAAGTGAATACGGTAAGTAAAATTTTGTTTATCAAGCGCTCCATCCCAGAAGCTCAGGGCCCTGTACAGGAAAGCAAGAGTTGAAAATAAGAAACATACATTAGTCAATTATAAAACAAATATCAAAACAACAGTAATGAACAGCAAAACATTACCTAACTAAAATCCTTATTTAAAATAAATGATTTGGCAGTCTATTACCAAATCTCCTAAACAGTTCATAAACACTTCTCTAAAAAGATGTGCCTTCAGAGCCCATTTAAACACCTCCACCGATGGGGCTTCCCCCAAGGATCTTGGAAGCAAGTTCCACAGGGCTGAGCCCACCACCTTGAATTCTCGAGCACCAGAAATCTGCAGCCAGGCTCCGGGAACCACCAGGAGGCTTTTGGTGGAGGAGTGGAGTGAGCGCTTAGGACGGACAGGAATCGGGAGGTCACACGGGTACTAATAATGATAATAGTCTTTATTTCTATGGCACCTTTCAAAAACCAAGGCGCCTCACAAAATTTAAAAACACGTCAAACATTTCAAAATCTTTAAAAATATATAAAACAAGTAGTACAGTTAAAATACAGAAGTTAAGCACCAAATGCCTGACACCACAAGTATGTTTTCAGGGCCTGTTTAAATCCCTCCATGGTCTCGCACTCCTGTAACTGACAGGGTAGAGAATTCCAGAGGGTAGGGGCTGCATGCATGAATGCACGGGCCTCCGAAGATTTCAAAGAGACCCTCGGGATCTCTAGCAACCCCTCATCAGCTGAGCTGAGCAATCGCCCAGGGCAGTAAGGGTAGCCAGGGCCCAATCCATATAGGGCCTTATAGGTGAGCAAGCTCACCTTGAAGGTGATTCTCCTCACCAGCAGCCAGTGTAAGTCACGCAGGACTGGGTTCACATAGCAAGACCTTGGAAGGCCTATCAGCAACCTGGCTGCTGCATTCTGCACTGGCTGCAAGCGACAGAGAACCCCTCCACTGACCCCAAGGTCAAGAGTGTTGCGGTAGTCAAGTCTAGACATTACAAAGGCGTGCACCAGTGAGGGCAGGTCATCAGGCGCCATTAAGGCTTTAATCCCAGCTACATTCCTAAGGTGGTAAAAAGTTACTTTGGATGACAGACTACACCTGAGCCTCAAGTGTCACAATATTGTCAAGGATAACGCCCAGTTGTAGGGATGTGGATATGGTGTACTTGTCCACATATTCTAGCAGTGTCCTTTCCCCTTTAAATCCTGCTGGAAAGTCTTCAAGCTGGCTGCTCCCACCCACCTGGGTAGTAACTTTCCTAGCACCACCCCGTGATGCCAGTTCTTCCTTTCCGCTGAAAGAAGGTGGTTTCCTCCTTGTCGCTCTCGCATATACTGAGGCCCTTTGCTAGTTTTACCAAATAAATCAAACTTTTGTCTTCATTATTCTATTAGTTTCGTTGCTGTTATGGATGATGCAATGTCCACTCTCAGGTACCAGAAATGCGGTTGTGGGCAGCTTATGTCGCGATTGGACCCGCACTCCTCTTGCATCTACTGCCTGTGCCACAAGCACAATTTCCAGGCCTGCATTCATTGCCATTCATTTCTACCGGCAACTCTCGAGGCTCGCCAAGCCTACCTACTCCTTGGCCATCCAGATGACAGGGATCCACCTGTTTATTAGAAGGACACTTGGGTGGTCACTGCGACTGTGGGGTCTGCAGAGCAACTTGCGGCTTTTGAGGAGGCCACGGCCCAGGCGGAGACCTTCTCAGCTTCGGCCTTTTTGTTGCTGTCCCTATGCTTCTTTACAGAAGCTTATGACTTGTACCAGTCTCTGCCCACATTGGGGCAGGTCCCACTGCCACGAAGTCCAAGAAAACAAAAAAGGACAAGGAGACAGAGACCAAAAAGTTGTCTCGCCGACGTTCATGGGATCGGGAATGTTCTCGGGCCTTGGATTCCCTCACTTCACCAGAACACTCGACTTTGGTTGATGTTTCGGAATTGGCCGCTGGCTCCATGGTCTCCCCGTTGGGCCAGTTGGCAGAGACTCAGGTAGACATTCTGGATTAGGTTTTTCTCAACCCGGTTGACACTTTGTCTACCGAGGAGGTTTTTTTTTTTTTTTAACACTCTCTTGATTGACACTTTTGTCTACCAAGGAGGTTTTTTCTGTTTTGTTTTTTTAGGACTCTCTTTGCTCCTGTTGTCACCTGCAGGGGCTTCATTGGTCACCCCACCATATCCCACCCTACTGTAATCCCCTCTGCCGGAGATCTTGTCCCTCCAACTCACCTGCCTGGCACCCCTTGGTCACTGCCCCCCGAGGCGGGGCAACGCTCTGCGCTGTGGCAACCATTCTTCTAATCCAGTACCAAGGCAGGCAGAGGTGAATGAGGGAGGTGATAAGGTCCCAGAGAGGTGGATCCAGCGTGGATCTGGTGGAGGGAGTGACATCTTCCTGCCTGCGAGTGGGGTGTTTCCTGTTTTTTCTTGCCTGTCCCCCAGAGGTATGGACGTGCAATGACATCCAGTGGGGGTACGAGCACACTCCCATGGACATCCACTGTCTCCCGATCTCTTGCATGGCCCTGGCTGTTGCACAGCATGCCTCCACATGGTGTCACTGTTGCTGGGGAACTACAACCCACCCTCCCCAAGAGAGGAGAGCTGTCCGTCGGATGCTCAATCCTCTCCCCCGCCAACCCCCGGCAACACGAGCTCACTCCCAACCCCGGGTGCCAGCGTGGTGTGAGGTAAGGCACTTGTCGCCTCAGCCCTCTGCACCACCGGGCAGGCTCTACTGAGGAAATTGATACCTCCTTGTCCAGGACTCAGCCCTGACCGTCCTCGGGGACAGAACCGCTGTTCCCCACTCGGCCTAGGACGAGAGGGCCTGGTCCTTACCACACCCTCTGAGACCCGCCCGGTCTTGGTAGAGGTCCTCCAGAAGCCCAATTCAGGCAGCCCAAATGGATTTAGTGACTTCGCTCCGGTTGCTCGGGCCGAGTGGGCGCCGCTGCTATCCCTCATCCTCTTGGGCAAGGAGAGGCACTGGTGCAAGATGTCGGTGCTACAAAGATCTTATGTGGCAGGAGCTCTGATTGACAGGATCAGGCTGATCCCGGCTTCCACAAGCTCTCGTTGCGACATTTCTGGAGCCGCAGCAGACCCCGCCCTAGCAGGAGCCGGTTCGTACGGTCCCAGCTCAGCCTACGCCAGCCTCTTCGCTGATCCTGGTGGAGCTGCAATGACTGGCGCCCGACAAAAGCAAGGGTTTTCCCCATCAGCTGTCAGTCGTGGTCATCCCAGACTGCCCTCGCCAGGTGAGTGGGGACTCGGGTGGGTGACTGCTATTTCATGATTCCTTGGAATCTGAGGGGTTCCTCCCTCCACTCCAGCCCATTAGATGTGGAGTCGGTGGGGGACTTATCTACGGATCAGGGCCCGACTTCCTTTATGGGCCTGCTCCGTTGGATCTCTGAGTTGACTGGTCCCAAGCTGGAGCACATCCAATAGTGGGAACGGTACCCGCTTACCGAGATCCTTGACTGGAGGATACCCCCATGGAGGACTTCCCAGTCCAGGATGCACTTCTCGGTCCTGCCTCGGAGCTGTTGCAGCATCTGGTGTCTTGTTCTGCGCCATTGGCCCGGATGGCCCGCAAGTCGGGATTCACTGAGCATCCCTTGGCTGAGGGGCTCATTGCTGATTCTGTTTTCAGGTGCATGAGTAATGTCGGGGACATGGGCAGACCCCCCCCCCCGACAAGGAGTCCCAAGAAGTTGGACCACATGGCAAGCGAAAAAAGTGCATGTTGCCTCTTTGCTCGGCCTTAAGTAGGTGATCTCGGCCCTCTTGATGGCCCACTTCTTGCATGCCCTCTTGGAGTCCCTGGATGAGGTGCTCTCCTATCTCCCTGCTGTCCTGCAGACCACCATTAAGCAGGTATGGGACCAGGGTCTTGCCGTTGCGAAGCAACAGTTCCAGACGGCCATGGATATTGGAGACTTTTGTGCCCGGTCTGTGGCCATGGCAGTTGTCATGCACCGCAGGGCTTGGCTGCGAATCTCCACCTTCACAATAATATGCAGCACAAGTTGGAAGATGTGCCCTTCTTGTGGGCTGTCTTGTTCAGGCCTGGGGTGGAGGGGCACCTCACCAGAATTGAAAAGTCCAACGCCACCTTGGACTCTGCCTTCTGCCCAGACTCTAAGGGCGCCAAACAGTCTAAAAAGAAGCCCTTTCAGACCACCTCTGCCCCTGCAGCCAAACCTGCCCAGCCCCAGGCTGGACAGCAGCAGGTCTGGCGCCCTCAGCCCAAGTCTGTGGCCTCGGTCGTCAGGAAGTCTGGAAGACGTGGTCCCTCAGCCAGGACCTCCTCCGCTTCCAAGCCTGCCCAATGATGGAATAGGTGTGCCCTCCCCTGTCCTATCCTGAAACTCCTGGGTCCTCCTGTGGGGGGTCAGCTCCACCACTTCCTTTCTGCCTGGTCCACTGTTACCACAGACAGATGGGTTTTCAAGGTGATTGGCCAGGGTCTGCCTCTGGAATTCAAGGCTTACCCTCCCAGCTGAGCCTGCACACAACGGGAGGACATAGTGTCAGTCGATGTTCAGTCGGCCCTTCGGGACAACATTGCCCAACTCATTCGCAAGGAGGTAGTGGCTCCCATCTTGGACCCCCCACCTCAGCCAGGGTTAGTCTCCAGGAATCCTGGTACCGAAACGGATGGGGGGTTGGCACGCCATTCTGGATCAGCACGACCTGAACAAATTCATCAGGTCCCACACCTTCAGGATGGTAACTCTGTCCCAGATTGTACCATCTCTGGAGCAAAATGTGATTTTGCTTTTTGGATCTTCAGGACGCATTCTTCCATGTCCCGATCCTTCTCACCAGTGGTTCCTCCACTTTCGAGCAGAGGGAACCCTCTACAAGTTCCAGGCCATGCCATTTGGCCTGTCCTCGGCCCCCAGGGTCTTCATCAAATACATAGCAGTGGTGGCTGCCCACCTGAGGCACTGGGGAGTCCGGGTGTACCCCTACTTGGACGACTGGCTCATCGCAGGTCCCTCCAGCCAGGAGATGGACTGGTCCAGGGATCTGGCCCTCTAGACTTGCATTTCTCTGGGCCTCCTGTCAACAAGGCCAAATCGGAACTCATACCTTCGCAGGTGATTCACTTCATCGGGGCAGAGCGCAACTCTTGCAGAGCCATGGCTGGGCTCCTGGCGGACAGGGCAGAGGCTCTTACCTCCTTTGTCCGATCATTTCAGGTTGAGCATTCGCCCTGCACAGGACCTCCTGCATCTTTTGGGCTACATGGCAGCCTGCACCAGCATGGCCAATTGCGCTCGCCGGATAATGCATCCCCTGCAATGGGAGCTAGCCAGCCAGTGGTCTCAGTGCAGGAGTCACTTCAAGCCAGCTGGTTACTGTGACCCAGTGGATGTGGTGGTTAGTCCTGGAACATCTGCAGGAGGGTATCCCATTTGTCCGTCCGGAGCTGATGGTCATCCTGATGACAAACACCTCTCTCGCACCAAGGAGCCCACTTGGGGGATCAGAGTCCATGGGCTGTAGACCCCCGAGGAGTCCCAGTGTCACATCAACCTGCTGGAGCTCAGGGCGGTTTGGATGGCGCTGACCACTTTTGCTCTGCATCTCAGGGATTGGGTGGTTCAGGTCCAGACAGACAATAATATGACCACGTACTACCTCAATAAGCAGAGTGGCATGCACTCCCTTCCTCTGTGTAGGGAAGCTGTCCACATCTGGACCCTCATGCGCAGCCTGGAGGCCGATCTTCTGGCCAGCCATGTGGCCGGTGTCTCCAACTAGCTGGTGGATGCTCTCAGCCGGGTTGGCGAGGTGTCTCACGAGTGGTTTTCTCCATCCCGCGGTAGTACACAGCCTGTTCTCCCAATGGGGCACCCCTCTGGTGGACCCGTTTGCCTCCAGGGAGAACACAAAGCTGAGGCTGTTTTGTGCCCACCCCCCTCAGCAGATAACACCGCAGGGGGATGCCTTCTCAAGGCCTTGGATCCCGGGCCTCCTCTGTGCCTTCCTTCCCCTTGATCCACAGGCTGCTGCACAAGGTGCGGAGGGACAAGGCACAGGTGATCCTGGTGGCTCCAGACTGGCCATGCCAGTTCTGGTATCCCGAACTCCTCGGCCTCAGCAGCGGGACACTGAGGCATCTTCCTTTATGCCCAGACCTGCTTTCCATCACTCAGGGGAAGGTACTCCACCCGGACCGTCAATCCCTACACCTGACAGCCTGGTTCCTAAGTGGCTAGAGTTCCAGGCGTTGGGTCTCTCCAAAGAGGTCCTCAACATTGTGGAGGCTTCTTGGAAGGAGTCGACCAGGAAATGCTATGCCTTCAAATGGAAGAGGTTCTCTATTTGGTGTTAGGGCAAGGGGCTGGACCCCTTGTCATGCCCAGTGGCTAGCAGCCTTGACTACCTCTCCCAGTCGGGCCTCAGGTGGATGCCCCTCAAGGAGCACCTAGCAGCCATCTCTGCCTACCGGGCACGGGCCAGTCAGCTGTCGGTGGCACAGGAAAAGGTGGTCTGGTGCTTTTTTGAAGGCCTTGACCATTTCCCCTCCGGTGCGTGAACCACCACCACCACCACCACCTTGGGATCTGTTGCTGGTTTTGTTAAAGCTCATGGGCAAGCCATTTGAACCAAAGCACAAGTGTGAGACATCACGTCTATCATGAAAGACCACCTTTTTGGTGGTTATTATGTCAGCGATTGGCAGGTTGACTGTATCCTGCATTGACCTCTGCTGTAGGTTGGTGGGTAGGGAGCCTTCTGTAGGGCTAAGGGCTCATTCCACCCATCATACCGCTGCCTCGGTGGCAGCTTTCAGGGATATGCCTATCCAGGAAATCTGCAGGGCTGATACATGGAGGTCAGCACACACCTTCATTTCCCATTACCACATCGATCTTTAGTTACGCTGGGATGCTGGTTTTCGGGCCTGAGCTCTCCAATCCTTATTTTCCCAAGTAGGGGGTTTGCGCTTTGCCTCCCTCCTCCCAGAGAACTGCTAGGAGTCTGTCAGAATGTGTGTATAACTACACCATATCCACATCCCTAGAAAAACAGGTTACTCACATGTAACAGTAGATCTTTCACGGGATGGTCTCTTGCAGCAGGTAATACACATGGGTCGTCACCAGAGATCGCTATGGTGCACAGCAGCTCTTCTTAGCAGTCTTTCAGCAGGGGCCACCCACCAATGACATCATCATCCTGCTCCTATATAACAGTGGGTGGTCCCTGGTATCCTCAGTTCATTTTCCTACCATCTTCAGCTCGCTCGCATGCAGCAGCTAGTACAAAGTCTAAGCAGTCATCGACGAGAAACTGAGCAAAGGGAATGGTTGTTTTCCTGTTCCCGCTCCTTCATCGACGGATGTCAGAAGGATCTTCAAGCAAATCTCCTTTATTTTGTTCCTGTCATTGCAGTAGAAAGATCTACCTTTTCAACAGTCATACAGTCTGTGCCCGGTGTTTGGGACCCACACATGACTCATCCTCCTGCAAACTTTTTTCAGGAGTTTAATCAAGCAACTCATCAACGATTGCTTGATATTCAGGCTTATCTCATGGAACAAAAAGCCGCTCTGTTAGAAAAGCAAGGGGCTCGTCCCAAGGACCCCCCAGCCTTCACATAAGAAGCACATGCGTGACAAGGATGCTCCGGCTTCAGCATCCTGCTCCAAGCGTTTGTTGATGACGATCACTTCAGTTCTTTCCTTGTCAACGACACCCTCAAAAATTGTCTCCTCGTTGACGGCAGTTTACTCTTTCTCATCGATAGTGCTTTCTAGCACTTTATTGGCAATTTCAGCAGAGTCCTATACTACTGACATCGGTGCCCTGTTGACGACAATGGCTATCAAACATGTAAAATCGTCCTCTTTTCCCGCCCTGTTGACATGGGCCAGGATGTATTGGGGAAACACTGTGGATTTCACTTTTTCGGCCACCCCTCCTCCTTCAAGGTCTTTTGTGCATCTGGACCAGCCTGGGTGGGACCGGGACCCCAGATTGTATCATCTGGGTTCCTGACCGGCTAATACTTCATGTCCACTCTCCTCTATCATTCCTTTGGTTTCACAGAAGCCCCTTCCCCCCAACCTCAATGGATGTGGCTACAGTAGTACAGCAGGTTCTTGACGTAATGAGGCATTCACAGCCTCCGACTCCTGGTGATGGGAGTCATCCAGCCTGGTCGCCCACACCCCCGCCAAAACGTTTTTTGGTGAGGGACCAAGTTCTCCACCTGGTTTCCCATCTGACTATGAGGAACAATACTATTCCGAGGATCTAGAATTCCTGGAAGACATCCCAGAGGACCTGGAGAATATTGAGCTCCAAGAATGGGACTCCCGTCCTTCCTCTCCTCTATGTCATCTCTGCACAAAGAACCTTCCCACCATGCAGTGGCTTCTTCCCCCCTGATGACCCATCATTTCACAATATGATGGTCCAGATTCAAACAATTATGGGGTTTTCTACCACTGAACATGATAAGCAGAGAAAAGACATGGCAGACTAACTTGAGCTGCCAGAGGACTCGGTAATTGTGGTACCCCCACTCATCCAAACCTACCAAAATGCAGTACTGGCCACCTGGGATCAGCCTTTGGCTGTTCCGACTCTTCCTCGGAAAGCGGATCGTCTATACCAGGCTCCTCCTGATCACCCCTTCTTCTCATCTAACCCTGAGGTAGATTCAGTGGTCATTGCCACTGCTCATGATCATACTAGACATCCCTGACACATGAGCTCATTACCTCCAGATAAGGAATCCCACCACCCAGACTACTTAGGAAAGAAAGTCTTCCAGGCAGATGCACTGAATCTGAGAATCTTAAACTATATGGGACATATGGTAGAATACCAATGTACCCTCTGGTCCTCGGTTATTGATGGCGATAAACTTCCTCCATCACAGGAGAAAGACCAATTACTGGCTGTGATATCTACAAGAAATTCTATTTCCTGACATCTCCTTCGCTCAGGATATGATGCTGTGGATACTTCCGCTCGGGCAACTGCAACGGCAGTCGCCCTCTGCCATCATGCCTGGTTGCATATGTCTGGTCTACAACCAGATGTACAACATAAACTGGCCAATGCCCCATTTAATGGCTCTAAGCTTTTTGGCCCAGGCACTCAAACGCTCTTGGATGATCTCCAAATGTCAGGCCGCACTCTCCGTACGGTGCATGGTATGTACTACACACCACAGCCCTCATACCAGTTCCGTTCTCAAACTTTTCAAGCTAAACAGAGAGGCAAGGATAGAGGAACCTATAGAGGTGGCTCCCGGGGACGTTCCCACACCTCCTCCAGGACCACCACCCCAACCTCAAAGGACCCCTGTTCCCACCCTCAGGGTGGGACGGGCCAGCCCCCAGCCCAGTAACCCATTAGGGCTTGCCCCCCGCTTCCTTGTTCAGGCCTTGGAAGCTGTGGGGGGCTGCTTTGCCCTTCATCTGGAGGCCTGGAAAGCCATTACTTCGGACGAGTGGGTACTCCAAATCATACATATGGGGCACATGCTGGAACTTACATCTCCACCTCCCCCGCACCCACCCTGCTCTGTCCATTACCCATCCAACCATATTCCCATCCTCCAAGAGGAACTTCAGGCACTTCTACACAAAAAGGCCATTTATCCTGTTCCTCCTTGGGAGTTACATCAGGGATTCTACTCCCATTTCTTTCTGGTCCTCAAATGTACTGGAGACCTCAGACCAATATTAGACCTAAGACAACTGAATTTACACATTCGGTACAAAAGGTTCTGGATGGTCACACTAACATCCATACTACCGATGCCAAAAAAGGGGGATTGGTTATGCGCCCTGGACATGAAAGATGCTTACCTGCACATCCCTATCTGCCCCGCCCACCACCGGGGTCCTACGCTTTCACTTGCTAGGACACCACTACCAATCTCGAGCACTTCCTTCCGGACTCTCGTCTGCCCTGAGAGTCTTCACCAAGTGTCTTGCCGTGGTGGCAGCAGCCCTGAGAAGAGACAGACATTTTGTCTTCCCATACCTAGATGATTGGCTGATAAAAGCAAATTCCGAAGAGGCTTTGCTTCTCTCCCTCCAGGCCATCCTTACCCTGTTTCAAAATCTGAGCATTATCATCAGCTGGACCAAGTTCAACCCGAAGCCTTCCCAGTCACTCCAGTACATAGGAGCACTTCTGGACACTGTCTCTACCAGGGCTTACCTCCCTGTTGACAGACAAGACAAACTCCTCTCTCTGGCTTCGTGTGCTTGAACACAACAGTACATAACAGCCAGAAGTTTTTAATGGCTTCTGGGGCATATGGCAGCTGCCATTCCCACAGTGGCGTACGCCCATCTCCATATGAGACCAGTACAATGGGTACTTCAGAATCAATGGCACCAGCAGTCGGGTAACTTTGACGACAGGTCTCAAAATCACCCCCTTCCTACACTTCGCTCTGGACTGGTGGACACACTGGCACCACCTTTCTCAGGGTATGCCCTTCCAGACTCCCCCTCCCCAGCAAACGTTGACCATGGATGCTTCCCTGGATGGCTGCAGAGCTCACCTCTGCCCTTATGGGGCACAGGACAAATGGCACTAATTCACCATTTTGCCGCACATAAATCTGTTGGAAATGAGGACGGTTCGCCTTGCCCTTCAGGTTTTTCACCCCCACCTTCATCCCGGACCCTTACTGATCCAATCAGACAACACCTCCATGGTGTTCTATCTGAACAAACAAGGGGGCACTAGATCTCGCACTCTCTGCAGGGAGACGCTGATGGGCTGGCAAGAAGCCACCCTCCAACAACACACTGATGGGCGTCCATCTGCCAGGATGCCTCAATACCATGGCGGATATTCAGTCGCCAGTCCTCCACGCACAAGTGGACTCTTCATCACGAAGTTCTTCAGATGATTTTCGGATTGTTGGGGACCCAGCAACTGGACCTGTTTGCATCCCCCAGCAATCACTGACTCCCCAAATACTTTTCCATTATCCTGAAAAGAAGGGGACTGTCTACGATGCTCTGTCCCAACTGTGGACTGGACTCTTCTTATATGCTCCCGTCCCACTCCTGCAATGGACTCTACTGAATCTACTACTTGAACCTGCCACGATGATCCTCATATTCCCTTGTGGCCCAGGCAGGTGTGGTTTCCCCTCCTCCAACAGCTGTCTGTGGCGGATCCCATTCCATTGCTAATCAGACCAGATCTCCTGACTCAGGAGTGGGGCACACTCCTTCACCACAACCGGAGGTCTCTACACCTTCACGCTTGGCTCCTGAGGATGCTTTCATAACACGTCTTCAAGTCTCCTCTTCTGTGGCTGACATTCTCTTGGCCTCACAAAAACCATCAACCAGGGAAACATATAACGCTAAATGGAAACACTTTTCCTTATGAGCTGCTTCCCTTTCTCTAAATCCATTTTCTTGTCCTTTAACCAAAGTTTTAGACTACTTGGCTTCACTGGTCAAGAAGGGCCTTAGCTGTTCCTCTGTCAAAGTTCATCTGGCCTCCATTTCGGCCTTTCACGAACCCTGTGAAGGCAAATTACTGTACCAACATCATCTTGCTAAGATGTTCTTAAGAATAATGCTTCATATCAAGCCTCCCATAAAGCACCCACCCCCCCCCCTTGGGATCTGAATTTCAAATTAGAGAAACTCACCCTAGTGCCCTTTGAGCCAGCAGCTACCGCTTATCTCCGTTTCCTCTCTTGGAAGATGGTGTTTCTAGTAGCCATCACTTCGGCTTGCCGAATGTCCGTGCTTCAGGCTCTGATGTGTCGAGAGCCTTACCTAATCTTTCACAAGGATAGAGTGGTTCTCCACACCAATCCCTCCTTTCTGCCTAAAGTGGTTTCAGAACATACTTTAAACCAGACCATGAAATTGCCAGTCTACTACCCCGAGCATTCTAATCAAGGAGAACATCTCTTACATGCCTTAGATGTTCATCGTATTCTGAGGTACTATATAAACCACACCAAATCCTTGAGAAAAAACTCTCAATTGTTTGTCACCTTTAACTCCAAGAGGGAAGGTTCCCCAGTTGCCAAGAAAACCATTTCCAGTTGGTTGGCAAATTGCATAATGTTTTGTTACACGAAATACAACAAGCCCCTATCAGGAACAGTACAAGCCCATTCCACTAGAGCCCAGGCCTCCACGGCGGTCTGCTTCAACGGGGGCCTCGATCACTGATAGCTGCAATGCAGCCATGTGGTTCACATTTCACTCACTTTCGACATTACAACCTGGATATTGCTTCCGCACTGTGGGACGGCCTTTGGTCGCAAGCAGTCCTACAGGGTCTCCTATCTTAATTCCACCCTCTTTTGGGTAAATTGCTTGAGAATCATCCCAAGTGTATTACCTGCTGCAAGAGACCATCCCGTGGAAGATAATACAGTTACGTAAAAACTTACCATAACAGTAGATCTTTGAGGGATGTCTCTTGCAGCAGATATGTTCCCTCCCTCTGTCCCCCTCCTTTTCTAAGAGAATGACTTTGTTCAACGTAGCATGTGGGAAGGGACACCTATGGTACCTCGGATCTTCTCCGACTGGGAACAGAGGATACCAGGGACCGCCCACTCTTATATGGGAGCAGGATGATGATGTCATCGGTGGGCGGCCCCTGGTGAAAGACTGCTTGAAGACCTGCCATGCACCACAGCGACCTCTGGCGATGACCCAAGTGTATTACCTGCTGTAAGAGACATCCCTCAAAGATCTACTGTTACGGTAAGTTTTTATGTAACTGTACTTTCTAGGAGTGATATATGGATGGTGTACATCCACACGGACCCACCCAACCTCCCCTGGCAGTGGCACACTATTCTGTTTCCAGTGGGCAAGAACTGGCATCATGGGGCGGTGCTAGGGGAGTTACCATCCGGTTGGGTGGCAGGAGCCGCTAGCTTGAAGATTTTCCGGCAGGATTTAAAGGGGAAAGGACACTGCCAGAACATGTGGATGTACACCATGTACCGCTCCTAGAACTACTGTTACAGGTGAGTAACTTGTTTATTTTTCACCTTAGTAGATGCAGCCAAAGGAGTAGGGCCAAGGAATAACCCAGTTCCCATCCTGGCAGTACCTACATCCTGCTGGCAACCAGACTCGATCACTAGCACCTCCATCTTGTCAGGACTGAGTCTTAGCCAGCTAGAGGACATCCCAGGCCTGGATCTCAGCCAGACATTTGTTTAGCACCTCCACACGTCACTCGCCCAGGTGCAGGGAGCAGCTGACACGCTAATCTGCCTTTCAGTCCAGATTGAATTATCTATTCATTTCTTAAGAGCTCTTGTTTCCGCATGACATGGTGAGGGACCCATATCCGTACCTCTGCCAAGGGGACCAGATGGATGGATGATTCATTGGGTCATCTGTGGGTTACAGAGCCTTTCATCTCCAGGTCATTAGTTGCTGCTCTGCTTGGTAGCGACTGAAGACCATTGTCTGGTGTTTGTTTTGCAGTCCAGTTGTAATTCTCAGCCCAGCCAATAGGTGTCCATATTGCACTCCACCACAACATTAAGCACTGTCTGGTAATCTCACACAAGTGGTCAAGGACTGAATAGGCATAGAGTCTGACCTACCCTGTTGCCTTCGAGGTAGTACTTCTGTGATTGGCTAGGCGCACATTGATGGTGCATAGTGGAGGAAAGTTTGTCTGTTGGCTGCATATTCTGAGACAGTAATTGTCATTTGGATAAATAGAGCTAATTAACAAAGGTATTACAGGGTACTGTGGATAGAAAAAGGAGTGGGGTATCCCTATAAATTACTAGATCCCTTTAAATTAGTAGTGGGTGGATGGTTTGAATGCTGCTTTGATGGGCATTTAAACTAGCCAAGGAGGGAGGCAGAAATAAATAGGCAGTGAATATCCCCCACCAGATAATGGAGTATCAGAGAGAAGCCATGGGGGAAATAAATTCCCCTGGGGTAGAGGGGCCTAGGGATAAGGGAGGTGTAGGGCCAGGAGGTGGTTCCGAGACTGAGAAGAATTAAAAAGGGTGGATAGAGGGAGATTAACAAGCATTTGTCAATGCCAAACGTTTGATGTTTGGTAAACAGTTTGGTTTTTACGATGTTTGACCCCAAATTTTGAAGATTACTTGTTTTAGGATTCACCTTACAGACATGCTGTGTACCATTTATACTGTAGTATATTGGTCGAACATCTCATTCAGGATTTTAAAAATGAAACATGTTTATGAGGTGGTGTGGATAAATGTCTACGTTGAAAGGCTGGAGTCAAAATAATGAAAATTAGCATAGTTCTGAGTGAACATTGAAATAGTGTAACGTTCAGTCTCAATATGTGCATTTTACTGTATTTGTACACCAGATTTTCAGCATATACTTCTTATTACCCCACCTACTGAACCCGGTAGGTAAAAATTTTCAAATCCCTGCCAAAAGGTCATTTCCTGACACCAAAATGTCAATCTCTGATGTCACACAGAAGGGAAAACAAGGAAACCTGCTACTGGCATCCCTAAATATCTGTAGCCTTCAGAAAAAGTTCACCTCTCTCCAGGGCTGGATTGCACTGCACTCCCCAGATGTCCTTGCCTTATCAGAGACCTGGCTGTCAGAAAAAGTCCCAAATGGATCTGTCGCCCTCAGTGACTATATCTTATACCAAGCAGACAGAATAAGCAAGAGGGGAGGTGGATGCGCCATCTACGTTAAATCCTCCCTGCACGCCCTCTCAGTCTCCATCCCACCTTCAGCCCACAGAGCCCAAACCCTCGATGTCAAGCTAAGCTTTGGCAACTCAGGTAAAATAATATACATTCTAGGGACATGGATATGTTGTTCATCCACACTCATTGGCAGTATCCTTGCCGCTTTAAATCTTGCCGGAAGGTCTTCAAGCTTGCTCCTCCCACCCACCCGGGTGGTATAACTCTCGGCTCCGCCCCATGACGCCAGATCTTCCTTACCGCTTGGAAGCTCAGGTTCCCTCCTTAACGCTCTGCGTTTGTGACTGGTTCCTATTTCTCCGCTTGCGGATTTAAATAATATTTTGCAAAGACTTCGGTCTTCGATCCACAGCTGCGATGGATGCATCGACTCCAGTTTGGAGATGCCCATGCGGGCGAAGATGTCTCGGACGGATCCACACTCCACGTGTGTCTACTGCTTAGGCCTTGAGCACGACCCGCAGGCTTGCGACCTGTGCTCATCTTTCTCGACCTCGTCCTCGAGACCGTGCTGCCCGGTTGCAACTGGGCCGTCCCGAAGCGTTTCCCTCGGTGAAGTCAAGGAGGCGCGTTGGCGGTGTCGCGCGGCGGCGTCGGCGGATCAGCTCGAGCGGATGGTCGCCTCGAGAGGAGGCGCGCGGGTCTTCCTCGGCCGCATTTATCCGGCCTCTCTGGGTTCTTCCTACACGGCTTCCTTTAAGGAGCTTTGTCTGTCCCTCTCCACTAAAGGAGAAGGGCTCTGCGCCTGCTGGACCTTTTCTCGGTCCAAAAGAGGGACAAGGTAAGTCCCTCCGTCGGCGGCTCTTGGGAGCGGGAAGGTCCTCTCCCGGGCCGTCGACCGTCGGCCTGGTCGACGGCTCATCGCCACTGGCCTCACGGTGTCCCCGGCCAGGTCAGTTGACCGAGACTCCTGACTGATGAAGTCGAGATTTTTCTCGACCCATTGGACGGGCTGTCGCCTTTAGCAGCTGAGATTCCCCTCTCCCCGGTTCCCCCGGGAGGAGTTGAGGATCCCGTGGGCTCGCCTGTGCCTCCGGTTCCGGAGCCCTCGGATGGACCTTCCGAGCCGAAGGGAGTGTCGGTTCCGGCCGACACCTCCCTGCACCGACCCCGGAAATTCCGGGACTCTCGGTCTCGGTCTCGGACCTCTTCGCGGTCCAGCCGTTCCCACCGCCATAGGCGGTCTCGGTCTCGGCACCCATGAGGAAGCGTCGCGCCGTCCTCGTCCTCCTCCTCGGATGAGGGAGGCTTCGCGTGAAATTACGTCGGACGGTGACGAGGACCTTATGTTGCAACAGCTCCTCCTGGCGGGAATAAGCCGACTCCGGCGCCTTCGGCCATTAAGTGGCTGTCACCGAACGGCGATACAACCCTCGACTTGCCGAGGAGCCTATACCCAGGCCGGTTGTTCGCCAAACCAGCTGCTCCACCGATTGCGGTGGAACCTCCGCCTCCACAGCCACCAATTGGGGCTCCGACCAAGGATTCTCGGTCGGCTAAGGGTTTACCCCATCGGCTGTCAGTTACCCTCACTCCCGACCGACCTCGGCAGGTGAAGGTGGTTCAGGCCAGAGGAGTTTCTTCAGGACTCTTCCGAGTCCGAAGATGATTCCTCCTTCTTCTCCAAGCGACTGGACTTGGAGTCTTCAGGAGGTCAGCCAATGGACGATAGCCCGTCGTCTTTCCTAGGACTGCTTCGCTCATCTCGAGTCTACCGGATGGAGCTCGAACCTGCTTCCAAACGGCCAGGTATCCCTCACGGAGATTCTGGACCGAGGGATTCCGACGGAGGCCTTTCTCCGTGGCCGAGGCCATAGTGGGTCCAGCACTGGAACTTTGGCAGCGCCTGCTTCCTGCCCTGCGCTCGGCCAGGATGGCCAGGAAGTATGTCCCACGGTTCCTTGTCCGTTTTGGAACACCCCTCTGCTGAGGGGTTGGTTACCGACAGCGCTTCGCGCGCTGCAACGCCAGGGATGGGACAAACCTCCTGACAAGGAGTCCAAGAAATTGGACTATGTCGGGCTAAAAGTTCACGCTGCTCCTCTCTCGGCCTCGCCAGGCCAGTTCGGCCGCCCTCATGGCACATTTTTCTCATGCCCTGTTGGGCCCCTGGATGAGGTCATCCCTCATCTTCCCGCCGATCTGCAGACTACGGTTAGCAGGTGCGGGACCAGGGCAGGGCAGTGGCCAAACAGCAGCTCCAGACTGCTTTTGATGTAGGGACTCATGTGCCAGATCGGTGGCGGCCGTGAGTGGCTAAGGCGTCAGGCGGCTTGGCTGAGGATATCCACCTTACTCGGATACCCAGCACAAGTTGGCGGATGTTCCTTTTGGGACTGACCTCTTCAGCCCTGGGGTGGAAGGTCACCTGCAGAGGATCGAGAAGTCCATGCCACCTGGACTCGGTCTCTTCCGGCCAGAAGGACAAAGGCCGCAAACCACAGCCTAAGCCCTTTCGTCCTTCTGTGCCCTCGCGCCCGGCCCAGCAACGCCAGGGCCAGCAGGCTCGGCCTTGGCATCCCAAACCCAAGCCGCGGCTTCCTCTAACAGGAGGCAGGAGGAAAGGGCCCAGGAGGTCCTCGGCCGGTCCCTCCTCCAAGCCTGCCCAGTGACGGGCTGAGGGGTGTCGCCCCATCCCCGCCACCATTCCCTGGGTCCCCTGGGGACGGCCCGCATTCCGTTCGCCTGGTCCGCTGTTACCACGGACAGGTGGGTCTTGAGGTGGTGGAAGAGGCCTGCCTCTGGAATTCGAGCAGGCACCACCCTTCAGAGCCGCCGCCTGGGGCTTCGGGATCCCAGCTCACTGGCGGCCTGCCGAGCCGACATCGCTTCTCCTCCAGAAGGAGGTGGTAAGAGAGGTGGTGGACCCTCTTTCAGACCCAGGGTTTGTGTCCAGGTACTTCCTGGTTCCGAACGGACGGGGCTGGCGCCCATTTCTACCTGCACCTACCTAAACAAGTTCCTAAGGTCTCGAACCTTCAGGATGGTCTTACCTTGGCTCAGATAATACCATCCTTGGAACGCGGGCGTAGGTTCTGCTCTCTGACCTGCAGGACGCGCTTTTTTCACGTCCCTATCCGTCTGGCTCCACCAGAGATTCCTTCTGCCCGAGCGGAAGGATCTCTCTCGAGTTCCAAGCCATGCCCTTCGGCTTGTCTCCAGCTCCCAGGGTCTTCACCAAATGCATGGCAGTGGTGACAGCATTCCCATGGGCGCCGAGGGTCCGGTGTACCCTTACCTGGACGACTGGCTGATAGCAGCTCCCTCCAGGAAGGAGGCGGAGTGGTCCAGAGATCTGGCCTCCAGGTCTGTTCTCAACTGGGCCTCCTTATCAACGAGGCCAAGTCGGAACTCGAGTCAAGCAGGTGATTTTATTCATCGGGCGCAGCTCGACTCTCTGGAGCCAGCGCGGCTCCCGGCGGACAGGGCCGAGGTTCTTTCCTCCTTGCCCGATCATTTCTGGTTGGGCACCGCGCCTGCCCGACTTCCCAGCCTCCTGGGTCTCATGATGCCTGTACTAGCGTGGTCCGTGGGCCTGCTGGAACATGCGTCCCCTTCAGTGGGACTGGCCAGCCAGTGGTCACAACGCTACATCCCTTGACCAGCTTAGGTCGGGTGACATAGGATGTGGAACGCCTCCAGTGGTGGACCGCTCCAGATCATTTGCAGGAGGGCATCCTGCTCGTCCGCCCGGAGCCGACGGTCTCTCTGTCGACCGATGCCTCTCTGATGGGTTGGGGTGCCCATCTGGGGGAACACCGGGCTCATGGCCTCTGGTCCCCGCGGGAGTCCCGATGCCACATCAACCTGCTGGAGCTCCGAGCGGTCCGCCTAGCTCTCACCGCCTTTGCTCCGTTCCTCCGGGGTCAAGTGGTCCGAGTCCAGACGGACAATACCACGACCATGTACTATCTAAACCGCCAGGGGCGGACCGCTCCATGCTTCTATGCAAGGAAGCTCTCCGCATTTGGTCACTGTGCTGCCTGGAGGCGGATCTCCTAGCTATTCACGTGGCAGGAGCCTCCAACACCCTGGCCGATGCCCTGAGCCGGATAGGGGCTGCATCCACGAGTGGTCTCTCCTGCTGGAGGTAGTACAGCATCTGTTCTCCTTTGGGGCACACCTCAGGTGGACCTGTTTGCTCTATGGAGAACGCGAAGTTGAGTCTGTTTCATGCCCGCCCCCTCAGCAGGGCTCGGCTGCAGGGGATGCCTTTCCCGAGGCAATGGACCCTGGCCTCTTTACGCCTTTCCCCATTTCCCTTGATCCACAAGGTGCTTCTCAAGGCGAGGAGGGACAAGGCGAGGTGATTCTGATAGCCCCAGACTGGCCTCGCCAGTTCTGGTACCCAGATCTCCTCAGTCTCAGCTCCAGGACTCCAGAAGCTTCCAGCTCGCCTGACCTGCTCTCAGTCAATCAGGGAAGGTGTTCCATCCGACCTTCAATCCCTGCACCTGACGGCCTGGTTCCTGAGCTGCTAGAGTTCCAGGCTTTGGGTCTTTCCGACGAGGTCCTCAATGTAGTTGAGGCGTCCCTGAGTTTCCACTCAGAAAATGTTATGCCTTCAAATGGAAAAGGTTTTCCATTTGGTGTCAGGGCAAGGGCTTGGACCCTTCCTCCTGTTCCTTGGCAAGCATCTTGACTATTTATGGTCCCTCTAGTCAAGGGCTTAGGTCGACGACCTATGGGTGCACCTGGCAGCCATCTCTGCTACGGGCGCGGGCCGGGAAGCAGTCGATGGCGCAGGAGAAGGTGGTCTGGCGCTTTCAAAGGCCTTGATCACATTTCCCTCCAGTGCGGGAACCCCACCTCCGTGATCTACTGCTGGTATTGGCAAAGCTCATGGCAAGCTTATTCGAACCTATGCACAGTGTGCTCTCTCTCACCTGTCGTGGAAGACCGCCTTCTTGGTGGCTATCACGTCAGCCAGAAGGATGGGAGAGCCCAGGCGCTTTCCATCGAGTCTCCTTACCTGGTCTTCCACAGGGACAGGTTGTCCTGCGCCCCCACCTAAATTCCTTCCGGTAGGTGGTGTGGAGTTTCACCTTAACCAGGTGTTGACTCTGCGGTGTTCTACCCCAATCACACCTCGAGGTCAATATAGCTCCATACTCTGGACTCCTAGAAGGCGCTCGCTTATTATAAGGAGCGACGGCTGAAATTCGGGAGAGGTTCGTCAGCTGTTTGTCACCACGCCTGAAGCCGCATCTGGCAGACCTGCAGCTAAGCTGGACGATAAGCAGGTGGGTAACCTCCTGTATAGATCTCATAAGTTGGCGGGCTGGAGCCTCCCAGAGGATAAGAGCTCATTCCTACCCGCCATACTGCTGCAACGGTGGCTGCTTCCAGGGACGCCCCTATCCAGGAAATCTGCAGGCTGCTACCTGAAATCAGCAACACCTTCATTACCCACTACCACATCGACCTTGAGTCACGCCGGGATGCTGGTTTTGGGGCCCTGCTCTCCAGTCTCTTTCCCAAGTAAGTATATGGGGTGCGTCTTGCCTCCTCCTCCCGGAGAACTGCTAGAGTTCGTTAATGAGTGTGGATGAACAACATATCCATGTCCCTAGAAATACAGGTTACTCACCTGTAACAGGAGTTCTAGGAATGGTATATGTTTGTTCATCCACACGACCTATCCGACCTCCCGGCCGGCGCAACCCTCGAGAGCTTCCAGCGGGCCAGATCTGGCGTCATGGGGCGGAGCCGAGAGTTATACCACCCGGGTGGGTGGGAGGAGCAAGCTTGAAGACCTTCCGGCAAGATTTAAAGCGGCAAGGATACTGCCAATGAGTGTGGATGAACAACATATACCATTCCTAGAACTCCTGTTACAGGTGAGTAACCTGTATTCTTGGCTGTTTACATTCCCCCAGAAACCAAAAGCCTGCCTTTGACTCTGTACTAGTCAGTATTTCCCACCTCTCTCCCAAGAGCGAAATCATTTTACTGGGAGATTTCTATGTTAACTGGCTGTCCACTGCATCTTCCCACTACAAAGACACTGTTCTTGCTTATGACCTCACTCAAGTTGTCCAATCTCTACTAGACTGGACCCAAAAACTGGGACATCCACACTTATAGGGACATGGATATGTTGTTCATCCACACTTATTGGCAGGTTCCTTGCCGCTTTAAATCTTGACGGAAGGTCTTCAAGCTGGCTCCTCCCACCCACCCGGGTGGTAAAACTCTCGGCCGCCCCATGACGCCAGATCTTCCTACCGCTTGAAAGCTCAGCTTCCCTCCTTAGCGCTCTGCGTTTTCGACTGGTTCCTGAAAATTTTCGGTCTTCAAATCAATTGGAAGTTTTCTGAAACTTCTATCCTTTCTACTGGCCAAGGCGATGGCTCATACTTTTCCGGCCCCGGAGGCTCAGTTAATTCCTCCAGGGAGACCCGGACTCCACCAGGCGCTACTGCCTTGACCTGGATCATGATCCTCAGCTTTACGAGTTTTGTTGTGCCGTTTCGGCCAGCTCTGTGGAGGATCACGCGGCCCGTTTGAGGCTCGGGCACCCGGTAGTTTTCCCCGCTCCGGAGAATCCCTCGGATCGTCGGGCAGCATCCGCTTCGGCTGTTTCTGAGCAGCTCGATCTTCCTCCCGCCAGGGAGGGGGTGGCTCCACCTCCCTCTTCCTCGGTCGCAGCGCTTATCCCACTGTCCTTGGACTCTACTCATGCAGCTTCGTTCAAGGAGCTTCGCCAGTCCCTTTCCTCGAAGGGAGAGGGACCCTGGGGACCTGCCCTCGGCCCAAGTCCATGGTGCCCAGGTGGGGGTCCCTCTGTCGCCCCATGAGGGAGCGGGAAAAATCCTCTCCCCTGCCGTAGCTGACGCCGCCGGTTTAGATGCGGCTCGCCACTGGCCCCACGGTGTCCCCTCCAGGTCAGCGGCAGGACCCCCATCGACGCGGGCCGAGCCTCTCAGCCTGTCATCTGGGCTGTCTCCCTGCTAGTGCCGCAATCCTTCGCGGGTCTCCCCGAGGGGCTGAGTTCTGCGCTGTACCTTCGGGTTGGCAGTCCTCGGCCATTTTCTCCGAGCGGAAGGAGGAGCGGGTGTGCTCCGCTCCCTCCCAGGCCCGCCCTCAGTTCCCCCCCGAGGATTTGGGTCTCGGTCCTCCTCTAGGTCTGGCCGCCACGCCAACCTCGGCGCTTCGGGGTCGGGGCACCGAGTCAGGTGGCATTGCTGCTTCCTCATCCCTCCCTCGGATGAGGAGGCTCAATGCCGCTGGTTTATGTTACGAGGAATTTATGTGGCAGCAGCTGTTGTTGTCCGGAATCAATCGACCCCGTTCATTCTCCGGCTAGTAAGCAGCAGCCGTCGTCAGCCGCACGAGCCGCCGAGGCAGTCGAGGAGCCTCTCCAGGGCCGGTTGCTTGGTCTGATCCTTGCTGCCCCGCCGTCCTCGGTGGAACCTGGGCGGGCATGACCTGTCCTCAGGTTACTGACCCTCACTCCCGCCCGCCCTCGGTGGACGAAGAGTGACTCAGGCTTGCGGCAGCTTTTTGCAGACCCCTCGGAGCCTGAAGTCGGCTCCGTTATGTTTCCTAGCAGGGAGGACCTATGGTCTTCCCCGGAACATTCCATGGATGACAGCCCATCGTCCTTTATCGGTCTGCTCCAGCTCATCTCAGAATTCACCGGGATGCAGCTCAAGCCCGTTTCCAAACGGGCACCCTACCCCTCACGGAGATTCTGACCGAGGGCTCTCCTCGAGGCCTTCCTGTGGCTGAGGCAATCATGGCCCAGCCTTGAGCTCTGGCGGCGGCCTACTTCCTGCCCTGCGCCTTCGGCCAGGGTGGCCAGGAAGTACCCTGTCCCTGTTGGTTCTCTGCCCGGTTTCTCGGAGCACCCCTCGGCTGAAGGGGTAGTCACCGACAATGTTTTCCATTGTTTTGGAAATGCTAGGGATGTGGATAGGCCCCCTGACAAGGAGACCAAAAGGATGGACCATGTCGGGTGCAAGGTTTACGTCGCGTCCTCCCTAGGCCTCCGTCAGGCCAGCTCGGCAGCACTGATGGCACACTTTTCCCATGCCCTTTTGGGCTACCTGGACGAGGTCCTCCCTCATCTCCCGGCCGACCTGCAGACCATGGTCCGGCAGGTGCGGGACCAGGGTAGGGCGGTGGCAAAACAGCAGCTCCAGATGGCTCTGGATCTGGGCGACTCCTGTGCCAGATCGGTGGCGGCCGCAGTGGCCATGCACCACAGGGCATGGCTGAGGTTATCCTCCTTCTCCTTGGAAACCCAGCACGAGTTGGCGGACATCTCCTTCTTGGGGACTGACCTTTTCGGCCCTGGAGTGGAGGGACACCTCCAGGGGCCCGAGAAGTCCGATGCCACTCCAGACTCTGTCACCCCCGCCTGGAGGGACAAGGGCAGCCGCCAGCCTTGCAGAAGCCCTGCTCCGCCTGCAAGGCTCTGACCGCCCAGCACAAGGGCCAGCAGGCATGCGCTGGGTGGCCTGTCGCCAGACCAGCGTCCTTCCTCCAAAAGGAAGCAATGGAGGTAGGGATCCAAGAGCCCCCTCAGCCTCTTCCTCCGTCAAGCCTGCTCAGTGACAGGCTAAGGGGCGCTGTCCCCGGCCCCGTCGCCCCTGCCCGGGTTTCCTCGTGGGGGGATGGCTCCGCACCTCTTCCTCTTGGGTGGTGCTAAGGGTAGGTCCTGCTGCGGTTGCGAGCAGGTTTCCTTTGAGCCATTGCCCTGCAGGGATCTGGGTCCACAGATTCTTCGCCGGCCCGCTGAGCCGACTTGCCTGGCCCCTCTAATTAGAGGTGATCAGGAGGTGGTGGGCCCTCCTTCTGACCCCTGGGTTCGTGTCCAGGTATTCCTGGTCTCAATCGGACAGGGGCTTATGCCCATCCTTCTGCACGCCAGGATGGTCCTCTGCAGATATCCCATCCTCAGATCGAGGCATGCGGCTTTCCTGGACTCCAGGACGACTTACTCCTCGTTCCGTCCGTTTCTTGGGAGTCCCCTCCCTTTCCTAAGCGAGAGATCTCCTTACGAGTTCCTGGCCAGGCCCTTCATTCTCTGCTCCGCAGTTTCTGCGGCATTGAGGGGTCCGGGCATAACCCCACCCGGATGGCGGCCTGATTACAACCCTTCCAGGCTCAGACTGGTCTCCCTTTACCGGAGCCACGTTGGAACTCGTGCCTTAGCGGGTGATGCTTCTTCGGGACTAGGCTCGACTCTTGAGTCCGAGCTCAGCTCCGGGCGGACAGGGCTGAAGTTCTTCCTCCCTTACCCAGTCAGGTCTGACTGGGCAATTGTGCCCTGCCGGGACCTCCTGCACCTCCTGGGCCTCATGGCGGCTGGCTCCAGCGTGGTCTGTTGGACCCGCTGGTTCATGCTCCCTAGTGGGGATGGGCCAGCTAGCGGTCACAGTGCTGCGTTCCTCGGACCAGTTCGTGACTACAGCCCAGGAGTTAGGGGAATGCTCCCCCTCGGACCGTTCCAACTCCTGCAGGAGAACATCCTGTTCATCCGCCCTGAGCCGACGGTCTTCTCCGACTGATGCTTCTTGGATGGGTGGGGGTGCCCATGTAGGGGAATACAGAGTGCTTCGCCTCTGGTCCTCTCGGGAGTCCCGATGTCCTTCCTACCCGCTGGAGCTCCAGGCGGTCCGCTTAGCTTGCACTGCTCGCTCCGTTTGTGCGGGGTCTAGTGGTTTAAGTCCATGCGGACAGCACCACAACCATGTGCTACCTACCCCGCCAGGTTCGGTCAACCCCTCTGCCTCGGCGTAGGGAGGTTCTCCGATTGGTTTTCACAAGAGTCGGAGGGGTTTCCCAGCCATTTGATGGCACGAGCCTCCAACTCCCTGGCTGCTGCCCTAAGCAGACATAAACTGCGCCACGAGTGGTCTTCTGCCGAGGTAGCACGGATCTTCTCCTCCCTCCAGGGAGAATACGAGGCTGAGACTGTCTCATGCCCACCCCTCAGCTAGGTTTGCTGTAGATGCCGAGGTCGCTGACCCCGGGCTTCTTCTACTTTCCCATTTCCCTTGACCCGCGGGCAAGGCGAGGAGGGACTAGGTGCAGGTGATGCTGGTAGCCCAGACTGGATTTCCAGCTCTGGTATCCAGCTCTCCTCAGTCTCAGCCCCAGGCTCCCGAGGTGGCTTCCAGTCTGCCCGGTCCTGTTCTCTGTTTTCAGGGGAAGGTTTTCCATCTGGACCTTCAATCCCTGCACCCGAAGGCCTGGTCCCTGTGCGGCTAGGGGCCGGGCCTTGGGTCCTTCGGCAAGGTCCTTGACGCTTCGAGGCATCCTGCTAGAGGTCGGCCAAACATGCTCGCCTTCAATGGGTAGAGTTCACCATTTGATGAGGGGATAGGGCCTGGCCCTCTCCCGTCCCCGGTGAGCATTCCGGACCATCTGTGGTCCGTTCTTTGAACTAGGGCTTCGGCCGACGACCCTCTAGGTGCTTCTGTTGATCAGCCCTGTCTTCCGGGCGCGGGCTGGAAGGCAGTCGGTGGCGCAGATAAGGTGGTCTGGCCCCTTCTAGGCCTCGATCACACCTCCCCTTTGGGGGAGAGTATCCCCATTCTGTGGGACCTGCACTGGTATGGGCTTAGCTCACGGGCAAGCCGTTCGAACCGTTGCACAGGTGTGAGTTTCCCCCACCTGTTGTGGAAGAACACCTTCTTGGGGCTACTCTGCCATCCGGAAGGAGGGGAGAGTTCCAGGCACCCTTGAATCTCCCTATCTGGTCTTCCACAGGGACAAGGTTGTCCTGCTTCACCAAGTTCCTTCCAAAGGCGTGTGGAGTCTTCCCTAACTGGGTATTGTCTCTGCCGGGTTCATCCCATTCACACCTGAGGCTATATAGGTTCCATGGGACTCATTTATCGCCACCTACCAAGGAGCGTATGGCTGAAGTTTTGGGAAAGGTTTGCCAGCTGTTTGTCATCTACGCTGAGCCGCACTCTGGCAGACCTGCTAGCCTAGCGGGCTTACCGCTTACGGGTCACCCTCCCGCATAGGTCTCTGCTATAGGTGGGCGGGCATGGAGCCTCCCAGAGGATAAGTGCTCATTTTACCCGCCCTTCCGTGCATCGGTGGCTGCTTCCGAGATACTCCGCCCAGGATATCCGCAGGGCTTCTGCCCGAAGCAGGCTTACCGCTTCCCCTTCCACATCGACCTTGGGTCACGCCAGGATGTTGGTCGGGCCTCGTTCTCCAGTCTTCTCTCTAAGAAGGGGGTGTGCGCCTTGCCTCCCTCCTCCCGGAGAACTGCTAGGAGTCTACCAATAAGTGTGGATGAACAACATATCCATGTCCCTAGAAATACAGGTTACTCACCTGTAGCAGGACTTCTAGGAATGGTATATGTTGTTCATCCACACGACCCACCCGGCTTCGACGGACAACCTGGCTTCCAGCGGGCTAGATCTGGCGTCATGGGGCGGAGCCGAAAATTTTACCACCCGGGTGGGTGGGAGGAGCCAGCTTGAAGACCTTCCGGCAAGATTTAAAGCGGCAAGGAACCTGCCAATAAGTGTGGATGAACAACATATACCATTCCTAGAACTCCTGTTACAGTTGAGTAACCTGTATTTATCAACCTTCTCCTCACCAACCGCCCCAAAAAACTCTCCCGTATCAAAGTGCTCCCAGACTCGATAAGTGATCACTCCCCAGTTACTTGCTGGTGGTCTAATAAAATCCTCCTACTCCCCCAAGGTCACCGTCCAAAGACCCCTTAAGAAAGGTGCCCTCCATCACCTCAAATCCTACCTGGCCGCCTACGATTGGTCTCCTATTCACTCTGCCCAGTCCGTAGATACCGCCCTTACCTACTTTATTGCCACCTTTAACTATGCCTGTGACATCTTTGCCCCTTTCTCCAAGCATGCAGTAAAGCAACAAGACACCCCTTGGATTTCCCCAGCAATACACAACCAGATGCGCCAAAGAGATATCCTCTGGCAAAAGGCCCTTGACTCGCAACTCCCCCAAGACAGTGTTACAGGGAGGTTCGAAATAGCTGCACATGGGCCATCAGGCAAGCCAAAGCAGCTTACTACAGACAAGCCCTCACCTCTTCCTGGGGATCCGGTAGCAACTTCTGGAGCAACATTAAGGAACTATCAGGGAAAAAATGTATCCCCTACTCCAGTACATCTTCTAATAGATGGGGTTATCTCACAGGACCCTAACTCTCTCTCCAGTGCCCTTAATACTTCTTTCACTGACCTCAGCCATATCCTCCCCCCTAACTACTTTGACCCAATCAGTACCAACCCCATTCACAATTTTGCCACCTGTGACCAAACCCCTTTTTGGCTACAAATCATCTCCTGTGATGAGGCAAAACGCTATCTCAACAAAGCCCTGGCAAACTCATGCTATAGTAGTAACTTCCTGGACCTCAGACTCATCCGACTCGCACTGGATGTGACCGTCCCCATCTCACCAAAATCCTTAACTTATCCTTATGCCTCAGCCAATTCCCCACAACTTGGAAAAGAGCAGTTATCACTCCTATCCTGAAGAGTGGTGACCCCAGGTACACTAGCAACTACAGGCCAATATCTGTCCTGCCGCCCCCCCCCAAAGGCCTTTGAAAAAAATTTGGCTGACCAGCTCACAGACTACCTGACCAAACGCAATCTGCTTTGTCAGGAACAACATGGTTTCTGGAGGGGTCACAGCACCTCCACTGCACTCGTCGAATTTACTTTATACATACACGAGGCCCTTGAACAAGGCTCAGTGGTAGGAGCTCTCTATGTGGATCTGACCAAAGCCTTTGATACAGTTAGCCGTGCGCTTCTTCTCCACACCCTACCATCCCTAAACATCTCCCCCCAGAGGCTACCTCCTGGCTCAAAGACTTATCTCTCTGGCCGGACCGAGCAGGTAAGAATTAATACAACACTATCGTCCAGCAGGCCAGTCCTAACAGGTGTCCCACAAGGGTCCATTCTAGGTCCACTACTTTTCACGAACTCCCTCCCTCAGTCCTGCAGTGGAAAGCTAATGCTGTATGCAGATGATACTGTAGTTTTTTTTGAAACGTCCCCATCCCAATGTGCTACAATCTGCCTTGCAGGGTTTCTTTAGAGAACTGGAAACCTGGTTCTCTGAACACCGCCTTGTACTAAACTACAAGAAGATGAAATCTATGATCTTTGCCCATTGCCAAAACCCGATCAGTAACATACCTCTGACGGTGACAAACTCCCTGGGCACTGCGCTAGAGCAGGTGCACTGCTTTAAATACCTGGGAGTCCTGTTGGACACCTCCTCACCTACCACACACATACAACAAGTCTCCTCCTCTGTTAACTCCAGGCTCGGGATCCTGTATAGACATAGACACTGCATTGCCCCGCTGGCGATGCACCTAGCTGTGTCTTCCTCCATACTACCTTTGATGGACTGCAGCATAGTAATTTATGGGTCTGTTGACCATACTGCCCTACGCAACATCAACCTTGCCCTAAATAAAGCCTGCCGTCTGGTATCAAATTGTGACAGGCTAACCCATACCTGTGAGCTTTACAAATCTACTGGTTGGCTTAACTTCCAAGATAGGCTTAAACATCACACCTGCCTCCTTGCAAAAAAGATTCTACACAAACAGGCACCAATTGGCCTCCACCCCCTCATCCAAACAGTTACACACAGGAGGGCACCAAGACACTCTGCAAACACCTCCTTACAAGTAGCTCACTGTAGAACCTCCCTTGGCCAACGGTCCTTCTGATATCGTGCCCCCTCGTGGCTAAACAACCTATCGTCCAGTATCTCCCTTGCATCCAGTCTGGGCCAATTTAAAGCAGATCTCAAATCCTTTCTCCTTAACTCTGCAATCTGTGAATGTACATAGCTCCTCCTCCCCCTCGGATTTCACCTCCCATTTCTGACTCTCAAACTGAATCATATTATAAGCAGGTTCCTCCTCCAGTGCAGTGAGGTAGCCCCCAGCATAGGGATTTCTTCTCCCATGCTAAGGCTCATCAAACTCATTGTAAATATTTTATGACTCTGGGCTTATTATTAAGACCCTCCGAAACTTATACTGTCATAGGAACATAATATTAACCTTGACCTCTTTTAAGATCCCTGCTGATGTAATCGTGCAATGATTACTGTGCTGAATGTTTTTGACTTGTAATATTTAAGTGATGCTTGTGTATTTTCTTTTTTCTTTCCTACTGACGTGGAACCTTTGCAAAGGAGTCTATGATTCAAAGGTTGTAATTCCAAGTCTTTCAATAAATAAATAAATTCTGCACCACAGGTACGAAAACACATTTTGGTCAGGATTTGAAAAACAACACATTCATGAGGTGCTGTGAAGAAATGGCTATGTTGAAAATTTAGGGTCAAAATATTGAAAATTACCAAGAAAGTTACAAGCCTACATTTGTAAATTTCAACAGAGGCTCACAACTTTATTGTTTAATATTTTCACTCTGTCCCTCGAATGGTGTGGTGTTGGTGTGGTCTGACTCCCCCAGGCCCTGACCTCACCTTGCCTCCTACTGTGCCTGACTGTGCTGCTGTGATGCCCTCCCTACACTCTGCTGCTCTTCCTCTCTGTCCAGCACCTCGCTGTACTCCAAGTGGCATTGAAAGCTGATCAGCTTCTTGCTGGCCAGTGAAGGTCTCTCTGATTGGAGCAGCTTCTTTCTTGGAAGTACATGCCAGCAAGCACAAGTTGTCACTGCCACAGTGTGTGGTGATAGTTGTAGACTGTCGAGTCCCTTGCAGTTTCAACTGCAGTGTGTTCGGCAGTGATCCCCCCCACCGAAAAAGAAATCCCCTTGTACTTGTCCCAAAACATTTGGTGCGCAGATGCATCAAAAATAAAAATGCCCAGAGACATAGATGAGAGGCAAAGTTGAAACTACAGTACTTACCCTATGTGCCCTGGCCCACCCTGCAATTTACTACCCCCCCACCCCCCATACACATGCAACGGAGAAAGAGCACACCGCCATGCAGTGATTTGTTGACTTGTGGAGGGTTTCAAGACAAGAGGCTCTGCTCATGACCGGGTGAAATAATTTTCTTGTCCCTGCAAATATAGCTTGATTCATCCTTTGGGACCTCCCCAATTGTAAGGAGTGTAGCCACGTATCCAGTGGCAGCAGCGCGTACAAATGGAGGGCACAACCACAGCACACGGAAACACTGACCACAATTAAATACACTGTAACCAGACTAAATAACCAAGCCAGTAACCAGCGCACCATAAATTAGACATAATCGAGCAGTATTGGAAAGAGCAGGAGTAGCAAATAAAAAATACAACTTTAGGAACCCCCCAGGCTCACAATACTGTTTCATATTGTGTTTTCTCCAAACGGAAACACCCTGTGCTGGCTTTGCTGACATTCACGGTTAATGTTCTTTTACCTACATGAAAGAGTCCCAACAGCACCTCGATTATTCCTGATGACGGCATGATTTTAGTGGCGTAGTTAAGCGAAAATGTGTGCAGATGATAATCCTGTAATGTCTTTGACACAGAGCACCTGCTGCATATGCTTGGCCTCTCTGCGTTATCCGGAAGTAGGAAAGCAAGCTGTGGCCAGAACTGATATGGCTGCGGTGAGCTTGTACGAGCACGGCTGCCAGTAAACAAGCGCCACTGAATGCCACACACATGATGGCAGCGCCAACAGAACTGTGCACACACGGTATGCACGCTTGTGTAGTTCTGTCGAATGGCATAATATGCCATTCTCAAGATGGCGTCGCCAACAGACCTGCACATGCCCGAAGTGTGCATGTCCAGTTTTAACCCTCTTCCCCAGTGTCTCTTCCTCCCTGTTCCAGCTTGTGGGGAAGGGGGGTCATATCTCCTTTAGCCCAGGTACAGATACAGTGCCACCTCCCAAATGGTAAAGATAGGCAAGCAAAACTGCCATACATCACCTTGCAGAAACATCCATGGGCTGCTTCAGTGAACAGTCATGTAAACGATAAACAGGAGTGAAATCCGCACATATACAGATTGATAGCTACATTGCACAGCAGACTTAAAGTATTAGGAGTCAAGTAAAACAGAACTGTTACTCGAGTGGATGCTTGTAAATTAGAACGCAAAAAGAAACTTCAGTTTTAACCACTGCTGTAAGTATGCCTGCCTACATCCTTGATGGGTAATGCTCAGGAAAAGGGAGTTGAGAAGTAATACATAGGGAGAAAACATATTGCTTATGTCATTAAAAACCCTGCTAGTTGTAGCTACTGCAGATCTCATGCATTCATTTACAGATTGGACTACACAGAGAACAGTAGCGCTTACTATTGTACACAGTGATTGGGAGCTCACTGTACACTACCCTCCCCACAATCCCTATGTTTACCCTGTTCTGCGAGCCTGAATGTCCAGACTGGGTGCTCTGCCATGTTGCAGCTTGGGGAAGGGGGGCTTTATATAATTCCCTCCCATGCCCTGGTTGAACCCACTCTCCAATCCAATTTTGCGAATGGCTTAAGATGTCTCAGTGATAAATCGTTTAAATATAACACTAAGAAAACGGTTGCCATGGCCTTTGGCATTGCCCAAAGACTAGCCAGAATTATGTATTCCTCCTCCTTTTATGTTCTCAACGGCTCCAAAATCTCAGCAGTCGAATCTTGTTAATACCTGGGAGTTTGGCTTGACCCCAAACTGGACTTCTCCCTACACCTGGACTCTATCTACAACAAGCTGCACCCAGAACTAGGAATGCTTCATAGGCATAAGGACAGTCTCTCCCTGCCCATCAGGAGGGAAATAATCACCAAGCTGATCCTTCCCACGTTCGATTACGCAGATGTGGTCTATAGCCCAGTGCCACAATCATCCCTGCCCAAACTCGACCCATTGTTCCACGCATTCTGACAATTTGCCTCCAGCCTCCCATACCGTACCCACCACTGCCTCCTATACCATTCTGTCTCCATGCCTTCACTTACAAACTGCTGGCTGGTGCATTGTGCAGTCTTTATCGCTATGTTCTGGTTTAACACCTTCCCCCCTACCTTTCCTCTTTACTTGCCCCATCCCCAAGTACTGACTACTCCTTGCGCTCTCCCCTCCACGGCTCCTTCACCCTGACCACATCTCACACTCTCAAGGAAGCAGGCCTTTGCCCATCGGCTCCCCACTCTTTGGAACTCTGTTCCCCACACTGTGCGTAACTTTCCTACCGCGTTGTCCATCAAAAAGCATTTTAAGCAACTCCCACCCCCTTCTTGCCAATGTGTCTACCCTCCATAGCCACCAGGCCTTACCGGGTACGCAGGCCCATACCCTACTATCTTGCCAACTCCGCTCTGTTCTCCTTTCTGCTGTCCCTTCCAGCCACTATGCTCCCCTAATTCTTATCAGGGTATAGTGTGCTAGATGCTCAGTGCTCTTGTCCTCCCAGCTGTGTAAGTGTACTTAGTCTGGATATGTTAGCTCAGGTAGTTATTTTTTTTTCCTCTGTTAAGGTTCAGTGTTAGATGCATCTTCATATACGAGCTGTAGCCTATGTTTCACATGTACTCTTGCTTATTTAAGTTTATATTGTATATACTGTGTGTGTGTGTGTGTGTGTGTGTATATATATATATATATATATATATATATATATATATATACACACATATATATATATATGTGTGTGTGTTACAGTGTGTGTGTGTATGTATGTGTGTTTGTGTGTGTGTGTATATATGTGTGTATATATATATATATATATATATATATATATATATATATATATATATATAGTATATGTGTGTATGTATCTTGTATCCTCTCCCTGCCCCGGGTCATATCTGGAATCGAGCCTTGGCTTAGTGTTCCTTTCCCGGTTATCAACTTTTAAATAAATAAATATAGCAGGACGGTGGCACTGGATGCCTTGCCTTGCACCATGCTGGCGACCCATGTTCGGGAACAAGCATGGGTTGTTGTAGGTCGGCAGGGGAGGGGAGGAGAAGGTATGAGCATCCGATGGACTGCTCTCCTTCTCCGGGTTGGGGGAGTGTCCTCTACTGTCTGCACTTGTTTGCTCCCTGGCAGGGGTTGGGGGACAGAGCACCATGCAGTTGCTTGTGGAGGAGCTGGGAGCAGACGCCTGGAGGGACCGTGTGTGGATGCGTGCGCGCTCCCCTCTGGCGGCATCATTGCATGCCCCCGGCTTCAGGGAAATAAACAGGGGGAAAAGATGGCATCCTCGTGGAGTGGCTTGATGGCCGTTAGAAGATCTCTGGCTCTGGGGGCACGCCTGATCTGGATCCGTATCAGGTGGGTGAGTTGGGGGTTCCTCACCACCCCACTGTGGGGGGTAAGTCGCAGGGGACAAGGCAGACCCTAATTAGAGAGCAGGAGAATGGACGGCAGCTGGAATCCCAATGGAGTTGCCAGGAAGAAAGGGAGCAGACAGATATGCCAAGGAGGAAAAAAGTGTGTGGCAAATAAATAAATATAGTTAGCTGATGACAGCTCAACACAGTGCTCTCAATCACGGAGGGATGCACGCATGCACGCGCATCATCTTCTCCATCTGTCTCTTGCACTCCCTCCTGCTGTCCGCTCTTGGTCTAGCACATCCCATTCGCTAGCTGGTGCCAAGTAGCACATGCATGTGTGTGCACATGCGGACGGACTAGCAGTTTGGGGGGGAGGGAGAGCAGATGTCATGCCGGATGGGTTCCAGAACCAGGAATGGTTCCTGAAGATAAACATGCATGTGTAGCAATTACTCACGCATGCACATATGTTTCTTGCATTGAACAGGAATCAAACCCGCATGACTACCAGTGTGAGACTGGCATCTGCTGTAGTATTCATTCTGCGCCTTATTAATTCGTTTCGGGGGGAGGACAAAACATTTCTCCAGACTGGTCTACTGCTTGCAGGAGCTGGGCTCCTGAACTGGAAAAATGCCACAAACTTTGGATAAATTTGTTAACAAGACCTTTATTTTATGCTATTCCTGGTCCCCATTTAGGAGAATTTCCCTGGACTGCACCAAGTTTCCAATGTGTTCCAAATCCAAAGATTTGTTGCAGTTGGGAGAGTAGAAAGCTAACTGCCACATCCTCTGACCCCCTGTTCCAATGATGAACTGATGATTTTTTTTAAAGAATATATTTAAAGGCTGCCATTTGGAGTACAACATGAATGGAAAGGGTTATTATTGCCCAGCTGGGCTTGTCCTGGTTAATATACCACTTAGCCCATTTTAGCATCTTAAGCAGTATTTGTTAGCAAAATGCCATAATAGTTTGTTTTTGCAAACATGTATTTCTGACATCCTTAGATTCATCCTCACTGTATTTGTAGTTTTCTTTCATATTGTTAAATTGTCATTGCCTGCTGTCAGCGTTGGGGGACGCCATGGAAGCCTGCTGCTAGGGCAGTGGGTCGTTGGGACCTGCCTCCAGGAGGGTGTGTGTGTGTGTGTGTGTGTGTGTGTGTGTGTGTGTGTGTGTGTGTTTGGGGGGCTCAGTAGCTTGAGTGCTTGGGTACAGAAGCCAGCGTACAGGGCTGGGGGACTCTGAAGTCTGCCATAAGGGCTGATGGAGGGGCGGTGGGTCTTGGTCTTGATACCTAGAAGCCAGGGATGGTGGGCAGGCTTGGGAGTATGTATCAGTGGCATTGAGGTGCTCAGGAGCAATAGGCCAGGACTGGTGAGTGAAGCTCAGAACTAGAGGGGGGTGGTAGCATGTTACCAGGGATGGGGGGTCAGGAGACTGCCACCAGGGCTTGAGTGTGGGGCTTGGGAGACTGCCACCAGGGCTGGTGAGTGGGTGGGTTAGGGGCATGGCAGTGAGTTAGCTCATGGGCGGAGGGGGTGGGGTGAAAATTGTAAATGATAACGAACAATTCCATATATTTCCTGCATCACTCTTACTGGTGGGTTTTGCTTTGTACTCAGCTGGTTTTGTACTTTGCCTACTCTGAATTTTTTTTTTTTTCCCCCCATGTGCGCTTCACCAGGTCAAACCTGGAAGAGAGCCTAGGTTGTGGTGCTCTATCTCACCTCCCTCACCCTCTACTAATGCCCCCCATGGCTGCCGGTGTGCAAGCCCCATGCAAAGGGTATCACATGGACACAAAGATCAGGGGGGGAGCTGGTCTGACTTTGCTGCACTGGGGACTTGTGGCAGCAGGCTTCCAGAATTACAGATTTGACACAAGTCGGTACTTGCGTCAAACACCCTGTTGCAAGTCCCCTGCGGCGATTGCAGCCTCTTACAGAATCGGCCCCCACATCTCTGAAAGGATATATACAGAGGAGAGGCAGTGTAAAGGAGGGCAACTAAAATGATGCAGGGTCTGCATTTAAAGTCGTATTAAGAGAAACTAAAGGACCTCAATATGTACACCACTGAAGAAAGGAGGGAGATGGGTATGGCAGAAACCTTTAAATACTCACAGAGGTAAATAAAGTGCAAGAGGGAAGTATTTTTCAGGAAAAAGGGTACCCAGGAACAAGGGGACATACTATGAAGCTGGAGGGGAGTAGATTCAGGAGAGATGTGAGAAAGTGTTTTTTTTTGTTTTTTTTTTCACAGAAAGAGTGTTTGAATCCTGGAACAGCCTTCCCGCAGTCGTGGTGGGGGGAGAGGGTAAGAAAACATTGATGGAGTTCAGGAATGGTTAGGATAGGGATAAAGGAATATCAGGGGAAAGGAAGGGGGGGCAGGAAGAATGGGCAGGTGAATAAGTAGGATCAGCGGAGATACTGAATGTAGGGAAAATGGGAAGACTGGGGGAGTGGGGAAGGGTTCCTTAACTGCTGATAAATCATTTTATCTTTGTGTTGTTACCTTGTTTACATTTGTACATTTCAATCCTGTTCTCTCTCACACTAATCCCTTCCAGGTATGCTGAGTTCCTACAGTCTTTCCTTGTATTTCTTTTTTTTGGGGGGAGGCAACTTTGCTTCATATTGGTTGCCCTCATCTTCACTGCCACCACCCTAGCAATGCCCTTGCAGAGGCATGCTCTTTAGTACTGGACACACCACTCCAGGAGGGTCTCACTAGAGAGCGATACTTCGGCAGCACAGCCTCCCTCTTCCTGCTAGAAATCCTCATCCCAGTGAACCCCAGAACCTCATTAGCCTTTCCTACTGCCTTGCCACACTGACTAGTCTCTTTAAGATCACCAGTTATGCTGACCCTAAGGTCTTTTTCTGGCTTGGTGGTTAAGTCCCTTTCTCCCCTGCTTGGTGATTAGCACTACACCATCTCTAGTGGGTTCCATAACCAGCTACCTGAGAAATGCACCTTGTAGGGAGTCCAGGATGGACCTGCTTCTTATTGTAGCTGCAACCAGAATGCTCCAGTCCACATCCAACAAATTAAAGTCCCCCAGAAGCAATACTTCCTCCATGCTTGCCATTTTGCTAAAGGCTTTCCCCAAAGCTGTCTATTTCCTCTCTGTTGGTGGTCTATATACCAGCCCATGTGAATAAATTCCCCTGGCTTTGTCTCTAGTGAACACACCCATCCACTCACCACTCACATGTAGCCAGTGGAGCTGTGGAATGCTGCACAGATAGCGCTCCCCAGCTCCTGCAGGAAGGAGATGTGTTTCGCTACACAAAGCCCTCCTGTCGGCAAAGAGGAGCCTTAATGTATTTTGTGATCCCACAATGTTGGTCCCCCTTCACAGTCAAATTGGTACTCTACTCATAAAGTGCATGTGCCACACTTCTCTCACACACTGGCATCCTCAAGCTTATTTATGGTATAAATGGGGCCAGAAGCACCTCCATAGCAGAATCCCACTGTTATTCATGGGATGGAGGGCTTGGCAATGATGGAATCGCAACCTGCATCATTTGCAAATCCACTTGCACATGGCTGTAAGTGGCCATGGGTGCATACTTTGCTGGGCCAGTTATGCAACCCCCTCTAGCATGGTCTTTTCTTGTGTTAGCAGTGCTCCCACAGCCCAAAGCCAGCTTCTTCCCAGTCCTCCTCCTCAGCATAGCACACTGGCAGGAAGAGGAGGCAAGGGGGACAAATGGCTCCCTTTTTAAATTGTATATGTCCCCCTCATAAGTCTATTTGGTTATTCCCGGCTGTGAACTGCAGGATCCCATTATCCCCTGCTGCCATGGATCAAGGAATACAGGATCCCATGATCCCCTGCTGCTATGGAGCAAGGAATACATTTCCCAGCCAGATGTGCTAGTCAGGGTATACAATCTGACAAAAAGAACATGCCTATTCAGGCGCGTAAGTAGTAAATATACATGCCCAACAAACTGTTTACATGCTGCCCCTTTCAAACAACATGAAGTCTTGCTATATTATGACTATTGCAGTTTGTCCCACCATTAGAACTGCTCCGGAGGTGAAAGAGTTAACTCCATTCTAAGAATGGAACTTAGAACTTGAGCTCTATTAGAGAAGCTCTGTCTTGGTTATTTCAAACTCAAACTGTTAGATTCTTTACTCCGCCTCAATGAACAGTCGCTCCGGAGATTTCTCCTACTGCTCGGTTCATTTCTCGGTTTAAACAGTATTTTCTCGGTTAAATTCAACCGCGAATATTATTATTTTAACCTCAAACCGATCGGTTCAAGCTCTGTCTGTGGTAGTGTAAGTAATAGACAGGTTTTATTTCTGTGTGGAACTTGTAAATGTTTATCGGTTCGGTTCGAACCGATCAGGTTGGTTAAAACTTTAAAGAGTAAGCATTTTAAAGCTTTTAGAGTGCGGTTCTCGGTTCTTATCGGTTCTAAAAAAAACCGGATTTCATTACGGTTTTATCATGACCCGTGACACGGTTGGGAACCGATAAGGGTGTCTTGCCTGGCACTGCCGTTAAAAGGGCAAGTTTCTTGGTTAGGCTGGCATCATGTCTGAGAAACCCAAAAGAAAAAACGGGCCCACTGGGTTTCAACACTGTAGTGTCTGTGGGGAAGCCTTTGCCAAGGCTGACCCACACACTACATGTGTTTTTTGTCTGGGGCTGACCACCTCAATTCAGACTGCCAGATTGGTAAAAATTTCCCTGCAGCCACCCTGGATAAGAGAGTGGGCAGGCTCAGGGAACGAGAGGCCAAAAAGTCCGCTGACCCGGATGGCCAGCCCGGTTCGGTGCCAACCGAACCGGAGGGAGTGCCCTCTGACCAGGGCGAGACTTCCTCGGCCAAACGTAAAGCTGGCTCTGAGGAGCCAGTTCCAGCTAAGAAAACTAAAAAATCAGCAGGTAGGGAGTCCAAAATTCCTTCCCCAACTGCTGCAGAAATAGCAAAAGCTATACAAATTGTACAGTCACTTTCTCCGGTTCCATCCGAACCGCCTCTGTCTGGTAAAAGGTTGGTTCGGCCGGTTCCACCGGTTCAAGAATATGATATTGGAGATTTTTATGAACCAGAGGAGGGGGAGGAGGATTATGAACAGTGTGAATGTGACTTTGAGAGTCTGGATGTGCCCATTGAACCGGACATCTCCCCAGACTGACCCTTAGAATCTCCCCCTATGCTTTCTGAGTCCCCTTCTCATTTTTTGTTTTATAAAAAGGTTGCTGAATCCCTCCAGCTCCCATTGGAGGAAGCTGTGGATGAGCAAGAGGAACCTGATTTTGTAGAAAGGATGGATATTCCAGAGTCTAGGAGATTGTCTATTCCCTTGCATAATTCATTTAGGAAACAAACAATAAAAAATGTTAAAAGCTCCTAATTCTGTGCCTCCTGTGGACAAAAAGATGGACAGGAGGTACACTCTGTCAGGTCCTGATACAGAATTCCTTTCACAGCATTGCAGTCATGTTGGTGTGGTTCAGGCTGCAGTCTGTGATAAAGCTAATATTCCCTTGCCTTCACATCCTCCTGACAAGGATTCCAGGAGGATTGATGCCATGGCAAAAAAAAAAGAAAAAAACAATACATGGCAGCATCCTTGGGACTCAGGCAAGCAAATTACATGGCTTATGTAGCAAGGTTTCAAAATCTAGATGGGACACTGTCATGGCTTTGGCAAACAGGCCTCTGGCCAGCTTGCTAATGAGCTGGAGCAGGTGGCTGCTGGGCATTGAAGCATCCAATGGTGCTGGATTTTAATGATGTATCCTCTAGAGTCATGGCTACATCTGTAGCTTTTCGCAGGTTGGCCTGGCTCAGGTGTACTAGCTTGTCACAGGATACCCAGACTAAGGCTATGGATTTTCCTGTGTAGGAATTCTCTGTTTGGGGAGCAGACAGAGAATTATATGAAGAAATGGATGAATATAGGACTACCTATAAGAGTGCTCAGGCCAAGGAGCGGCAAGCCACTCCTCAGAGGCAGACCCCAGGGGTAGGGGTGAGCCTTTTCACAGGCCTTTTACCAAACCCAGGCCTCCTCTGCTTATGTTCAGAGGGGTTCTTCAGAGGAGAGGCAGGCGGGGTGGGAGCAGGCCTGCTCCCACCCCTCAACCTAAGCACCTGCCAAACAGGCACCTGTTGGGGTGCCCAGGGCCGATTCTCCTTTACCTGTAGAGGGCAGGTTGGCTTACTTCGCCGGAACTGGGAGTCTCTAACTTCAGACAAGTGGGTCCTGGAAGTAGTAGGTCAGGTCTGGTTCTCAGCTTCAAAAATTTCAAAGATGAGAATCAGATCTTTCCACCTGCAAACCCTTTAGAGACCTTTTTCTTTAGAAACAGAAGTCTCATCCCTCCTGGCTCTCAGAGCTGTAGAAAGGGTTTCTCCCTACATCAGGGCAAGGGTCTGTACTCCAGATATTTCTTACCCCAAAAAAGACAGGAGAATGGCGGCCCATTTTAGGCCTGAGATATCTGAACAAGCACCTTTTGAAACCAAAGTTCAAAATGGTAACTCTGGCAATGATTTTACCCTTTCTAGGCCAGGGGACTGGCTAGCCTCCCTGGACCTCAAGGATGCCTATTTTTCATGTCCTAATCAGAAGCTTCCACCGAAAGTACCTCAGATTCGAATTGCCCTCAGGTCACTACCAGTTCAGACAAATGCCCTTCGGCCTCTCCTCTGCCTCAAGGGTATTCACAAAATGTCTGGCAGTAGCAGTTGCTCATTTAAGAAGGCAAAGGTTTGCTGTCTTTCCCTACCTGGGACGGCTGGCTCATTGTAGCCAGTCCCCAGAACAGGTCAGATCTCACCTGCAAGTTACCCAGCAGCTGCTCACCTCTCTGGGCTTATTGCTCAATCTTCCAAAGTCAGTTCTGGAACCTGTTCAGGTGCTCACCTTCATAGGTGCAGAATTGGACACAAAGCAGGCCAGAGCCTTCCTACCCTTAGAGAGGGTAAGGAACCTGGTGGCTGTGGCCTCCTCCTTCACTCTGCAGGTCTCGACCAGCAAGATCTTGCAGCTCCTGGGGCACATGGCTGCGTCCCACAGCTGTAGTGCAAGGAGCAAGATTTCAGATGAGGGACATTCAGTTTCACTTGAGAGCCTTTTGGTCTCAGAGAGGAGACCCCCTTTCCAAGTTGGTCCCAGTGACCTGAACCTGATCCAGGCCCTCCAGTGGTGGCAGGATCAGAGCAATTAAGGCTGGGGTCCTTTCATTCCTCTGTCTCACTCCTTGACCCTCACTACGGATGCATCCCTCCTGGGGTGGGGAGCCCATGGGCGACCTCTCCCTCCAGGGTGTGGGCCCTCAGGAATCTCTGCTCCACATCAATTTGCTGGAGCTCAGAGCTGTCTTTCTAGCACTTCAAGTGTTTTCTGTGTCTGTTCAGAACAAAGTGGTACAAGTCAGAACAGACAACACCACAACAATGTGGTACATCAACAAGCAAGGGGCACTCGGTCTTCGACCTTGTGCACCGAGGCACTGAAGTTGGTCTCTGGCCTATCCCTGAACACTTCCCGCATAGCAGTTCACCTTCCAGGAAAGGACAATGTCCTGGCAGATGCTCCCAGCAGGATTTCCCAGGGCCATCACGATGGTCTCTGGATCCTCAAATACTGAGGATAGTTTCTGCCAGATGGGGCACCCTCAGATAGATCTTTTGCAGCCCCAGACAATCACCAACTTCCACTGTTCTGTTGCAGGCCCGAGTGTTAGGCTTAGTCCCCTGGATGCCTTTCTCCTAGATTGGGAAGGGAAGTTTCTTACGCCTTTCCCCCTTTCCCTCTCCTATTCAAGGTGCTAGTCAAAATCAGGTCCCAGCCTTGCAGGGTGATTCTGATTGCCCCAGATTGGGCCAGGCAGCCCTGGTACCCACTCCTTCTGTCCCTAGCAGTCCATCTTCCCTATGTCTCCCCAGGAATCACAACCTGTTAACCTGTGCCCAGGGAGAGTTTGGTATCGAACCTCAAATCCTCAACCTCAAGGCCCGGCTCTTGAGGAGCTAGAATTGCTGACCCACACCTTTCTCAGGGTGTTCTTGAAATCTAAAGGCTTAGGAAGCCTTCCACTAGGGCTACTTATAATTCTAAGTGGAAAAGTTTTTCCATCTGGTGTTCTGGGAAACATATTTCCCCGGAATCTGCTGATTTGCCCATTGTTTTGGACTATATGGTCCATCTTAATTCTTTGGACCTGAGACCAGCTACCCTGAAAGTACATTTGGCAGCTGTCTCTGTTTTTGTTTCAGCAGAAAAGCCCTCCTCTCCTTCCGCTCACCCTGTATTTTCCAAGTTTTTTAAAGGATTACTTCATACTAATCCACCTTTTAGGGATCCGGCCCCTGCCTGGGATCTTAATGTTTGCATTGCTCAGTTAATGCAACCCCCTTTTGAACCTCTGTCTTCTGCAGAGCTTAAGTACTTAACTTGGAAAACTGTTTTCCTAGTGGCTATCACTTCTGCCAGGCGCGTAAGTGAGTTACAAGCCTTGTCCGTAGAAACTGACTTTATTTCTTTCCACAAGGATAAGGTAGTCCTCAGGACTAACAGGAAGTTTTTGCCTAAGGTGGTTTCAGATTTCCATCTTAACCAATCTATCTCCCTTCCAGTGTTTTTCACTGATCATTTCTCCTCTGGCGAGAGAAGATTGCACAGTTTAGATGTTAAGAGGGTCCCTAAGTTACTATATAGAACGTACCAAGGGTCACAGGTTCGAATCCCTCCAACTTTTTCTCACTTATGGTGAGGTCGGGAAAGGGAGACCTGCCACTAAGAGATCAATTGCCAGGTGGATTGTCTCTTGTATCCAATTTTGTTATCAAAAACTGGGGAAGGTTCCCCCTTCAGGCCTGAGGGCTCACTCTACCAGAGGTACAGCGGCATCTATAGCTGCTGCTAGAGACATCCCTATTTTAGAAATATGTCAAGCAGCTACCTGGAAAACGGTACACACTTTCACCAAGCATTACTCCCTGGATGTCCAGGCCAGGAGAAATGCTCGGTTTGGCACAGCTGTTCTTCAGAGCCTATTCCCTAAGTAGGTTCTGTCCCTCCTCCATGGAGGTACTTCTGTGTAGTCTGCAATAGTCATAATATAGCAAGACTTCATGTTGTTTGAAGAAAAAATTACTCACCTTAGTAATGTTGTTTCTTCTAATGGAGTCTTGCTATATTATGACCTCCCCCCCAGCCTGCCCCTCTCAGAACTTCTACTTGGGTATGGGGTGGGCAGCCTAGTGTGGGCACTAGTTATGCCCATTATATATTTTCCACCCCTTCTTGGGGTTTTGGGGTGTGGTGTTTTTATTTTGTCTTATATTACTTCTCATATTATTATATTATACTATTACTTTTGGTCCCTTGACTTGAGTCTTTGTGTTGGGACCAGCATTGGGTGTTAATATTTAGGTACCCAGTTGGCTAGTGTAGGTTACAGCTTCCACACAGACCTTAGTGAGTTTTTGCTCGTAAAGATCTGACAGTTTGAGTTTGAAATAACCAAGACAGAGCTTCTCTAATAGAGCTTGAGTTCTAAGTTCCATTCTTAGAATGGAGTTAACTCTTTTACCTCCGGAGCAGTTCTAATGGTGGGACAAACTGCAATAGTCATAATGTAGCAAGACTCCATTAGAAGAAACAACATTACTAAGGTGAGTAATTTTTTCTTATGTTACTATCAATAGTCTCCTAGCTCAGAAAAGTTTTTTTTTTTTATTTTTCTTTATTACCTCTTGCCTTCCTGTAAGCCTTTACTATCCTCCATCCTTAAAAGGTCAATCAGTAGCCCCTGAGCCCTAAAATGGGCATTCTTTATTATTTTAAACCTGCCTGTCCTGCTTCTTCACAGGATTTGTCCTCAAGCCTTTAACCATTGTTTCAAATAGTGCCACATGGCATCCGTAGTATCCATTACTTAACCCGACCCAACATGGCCGCACAGGATAGCACGAGATGGTATTAAGTCACTGTCACCTGAGTGGCCACTTTGTATCAGGTTAACATGGGGCTGTTTTGTACTTCATATGGAGCCATTGGGGCTTTATACATTATGCTGCTGCTGCTGGTGGTAGGCAAGGCAGCACTTAAAAGGTCTGGGAATGCCAGGTTTTTGTTGGCTGTATTAAGCCCTTACCTGTACTCTGGCCCTACTGCTGCTGTTGTGTGCCGAATCCCGATCTGACTCCCATCCACGGTGGCAATCTAGTGGGCTGAACAGCGCTCGCCAGCAACACTTTGTGAGGGAGGGATCAGCCCCACCTCCTTCCATGGCCCCCTGACACTGCCCACGCAAACTCCACAGCCCCTGACACTACCCACCTCCCTCTACAGACCTAAACTAACCTCCCATCACCACCGCCTTCCTCCATGCTCCCTAACCTCACAGTCTCTCTCCCAAAACCTGCGCTCCCTGCACAGTCTACACAAACACCCTCCTCGCTCCACAGTCCCCCCACCACCTCTCCATTCATGGCACTTCGGGCATGTTCCTTCCAGGAGTCTCTCTGTTCCTGGCCCCACCCCCCAGACAACTTTCATCCTGGCCCACCTGATAACTTCTCACTGGTACACTGAACACCCTCGCTGACCTACAGTCACCTACTGCCCTGGCCTAGAGGACACCTTCCTCTATCACGCTCCAGTCACCTGGATGCCCCTCCCTAGACATCCCTCCCTCCTGGGTCCCACAGACTTCTTATTCACTTGCCCCTGGACATTCCCTGGGCCCCACCAACACCCACCTTCCTCCTTGGACCACTACCTTCCTGGGCCCCCAGGACACCTCTTCCCTCCTGGGCCCCTAGACGCCCATCATACAACCATTCTGACTGAGCAACTGCAGCTTCACCTCCTGAGTCCACCGCCCATCACTATCCTCTAGCTGCTGAGCCCCCACCACTCACTTAAGCCCTGGCCTCCTCTCCTGATGCACACACAGCCTTGGCAGCATGCTCCCTGACCACCCCCACCCTGGAGGCAGGCTCCATTGCGTCCCAGTACTACAGATGAAGTATCACCAGTGAGCGATACATTGCCAACACCACCTCCCTCCTCCTTCTGGTGATACCTCTCCTTATACATCCCAGCATCCCATTATCACTATTCACTTCATCTCATGGCCCTGCCACTTAGCAATTGTGTAGGGGGAGAATGATAGTAAACTGGCAGAGGAGACAGAAAGCAAAGAGGCTGGCAGGGAATCAGTCGTACTGAGGTTGGGATCTTAAAAAAACACTCATCTGCAGATAACTTTGAGTGCCAGAGAATAACCATTTCCCCATGCATCGGGGTGATCAAACCCCATACCTGAGGGAGCAGAGTACCCATCACATTGGGGGGACCAGTACCGGGGAGAGCTGATCATGGGGTGGGCAGCCACCATGCACATGTGGGGTAACCAGTGCCCTGCACCTGGGAGGGACCAGTAGCAACCCCATATGGGAGGTGGGGTGGGTGGGACAGCACCCTGAACATGGGGGAGGTGGATTGGGGAAAGCCAAGTACCATGCACCTGGGGGACCAGAACCGTGCACATGGGGGTAACCAGTGCACTGTTAGTGGGGTGGGGTGCCAGTAACATGACACTGGGGTGGGAACCAGTGGACACTAATTGGAGGATGATGGAGGGTGGGGGCCAAACACTGCCCCTAATGGGGAACCAGTACCATGCATCTTGGCTGACCATTTCTCTGTGCACACTGGGGGCAGTACCCATCACCTTGGGGGCAGTACCACTACATGGGGCAGGGGGAGCAATATACTCTAGTTGGGTTGAACCAGAATCCTGCATCTGAAGGAGGAGACCGATAGCAACACCTGTGAGGAGGTGGGGTGGGACAGTACCCTTAACATAGGGGTGGGGAAAGGGCCAAGTACCATGCACCTGGGAGACCAAAACCATGCACATGGGGAGAGTGAGGGGTAACCAGTACACTGCAAGTGGGGGTGGAGGGGGTGCTAGTAACCTGACACTGGGGTGGGGACCCAGTACACACTACTTTGGGGATGATGGGAAACTGGGGGTGTGGGGGACCAATCACTTTCCCTAATGGGGGGCCAGTACCCTGCATCTTGAGGGACCATTTCCCAGTGCAGCTTGGGGGTTGAGGCACCAGACACCTGCACACCCGGGGGGAACTGTTGCCAGTACATGGGGAAGGGAAGAGCAATGCCCTGCTCGTTGGGGTGATCCAGAACCCTGCATCTTGGGGAGGCAGATATCAGCACCTGTGGGGAGGTGGGGTGGGACAGTACCCTCAACGTGAGGAGGTGGGGAAGGGCCCAATGTCGGGCATGGGGGAGACCAGAACTGTGCACAAGGGGAGAGGCGGGGGAACCAGTGCACTGCACATGAGGGTGGGGGGACACGTTCACCAACACTGGGCTGGAAACCAGTACACAGTATATGGTGGCGGGGGGCCAGTATCCTGACAATGGGGGTTGGGACCCAAAGTACACACTACCTGAGGGATGATTGGTCGGTCTCTGAACTTGGGGTGGGGACAAATCATTGCCCCTGTTTGGGGGCCGGTACCCTACATCTTGGGGGGACAATTTCCCCATGCACCTGGGGGGTTGACCAGACCCCTACACCTAAGGGGGCTGAGTACCCATCACATTGGGGACTGGTACCAGTACCGGGGAAGCAATACCATGCACATGTGGAGAACTAGTGCCCTGCTCCTGGGAGGTGACCAGAACCCTGCATTTGGGGGAGACCAACAACCACCCACATGAGAGAGGTGGGATGGGACAGTACCCTGAATATGGGGGTTCGGGAAGGGCACAGTACCAAGTGCCTGGGGGACCAGAAGCGTGCACATGTGAGGGAGGGGGAAAGGGATGAAACCAGTACACTGTACATGGGGGTTGGGGAACAGTATAATGACCCTGGGATGGACCAGTACCCTGACGCTGGCTTGGGAACCAGAACACACTACTTCTAGAAACATAGACTTTGACGGCAGATAAGGACCGCTTGGCCCACCTAGTCTGCCCATTTCCCTACCTATTGGATAAGCTGCAGATCCTAGTTAACCAACAGCCTACCTTCCACCAGAATTGCCTCATGTCTGTCCCATGCATTCTTGAATTCACCCACTGTTTTTGACCCCACAATCTCCTCAGGAAGGCTGTTCCATGCATCCACCACCCTCTCTGTGAAAAAATACTTCCTCACATTGCCTCTGTGCCGTCCCCCCTCTATCTTCAAATTGTGTCCCCTTGTTCTTGCACATCTTTTTTTCTGAAAGATGCTACTCTCTGGGACTTTGTTGATTCCCTTGAGGTACTTAAAAGTTTCTATCATGTCCCCCCTTCTCCCTCCTTTCCTCAAGGGTATACATATTAAGCTCCTTTAGTCTCTCTTCATATGGCTTTTTTACAGATCCTGCATCATTTTAGTTGCCCTCCTCTGGACTGCCTCCATCCTGTCTGTGTCCTTGCAGAGAAGGGGTCTCCAGAACTGCATGCAGTACTCCAGATGAGGTCTCACCAACTGTCTGTACAGTGGGATAACAACTTCCTGTTTTCTACTGGTGATGTCTCTCCCTATACATACCAGTACCCCTCAGCCATGCGTACTGCCTTCTCACGGTGCTTGCTTACCTTTAGGGCATCGGATATGACTACCCCCAAGTCCCTTTCCATTTTTGTTGTTGTTAATACCTTCCCCGCCCCCAACTGTGTACTCTTCCCTGGGTTTTGTTTCCCAGGTGCATTACTTTGCATGTCTTTGCATTGAATCTAAGCTGCCATACTTTTGACCATTCCTCCAACCTTGCCAAGTCCCTTCTCATCGTTTCCACCTCCCCCTTGTGTATCAGCCCTGCTGCATATCTTTGTGTCATCTGCAAAGAGGCATACTTTTCCTTCCAGTCCCTCTGCAGTGTCACTTATAAAGACATTACGAAGCACCAGACCCAGTACTGAACCCTGCGGTACCCTGCTAGTAAAACCCCCCTTTCTTTGGAGTGGACTCCGTTTACTATTACCCTCTGTGTCCTGTTGTCCAGCCAGTTTTTTACCCAGGCTACCACCCTGGGACCCACTCCCAGGCTGGCTAATTTGTTTCTTAATCTTTTGTGTGGTACTGTGTCAAATGCCTTGCTAAAGTCTATGTAGGCCATGTCCACAGCCCTTCCCTGGTCTACTACTTTAGTCACCCAGTCAAAGAAATCTATTAGATTCGTCTGACATGACCTTCCCGCTGTGAATCCATGCTGCCTTGGGTCCTGTGCCCCACTGGCCTCTAGGTACTCAACAGTTCTTTCCTTCAGAAGTGATTCCAACATTTTCCCTACCACTGAAGGCAAACTAACTGGTCTGTAGTTTCCTGCCTCTGCCCTGCTCCCACTTTTGTGAAGTGGCCTCTAGATACTCAACAGTCCTTTCTTTCAGAAGTGATTCCATCATTTTCCCTACCACTGAGGTCAAACTAACATGTCTCTACTTTCCTTGCACTGCTTTGCTCCCACTTTTGTGAAGGGGAATCACATCCACCTCCTCCAGTCCTTAGGTACCACACCATTCTCCCATGATTTGTTAAAAAGGGTAGTCAGTGGTATCACTAGATCTTACTTCGAGAGGTCTCTTGCAGTAGGTATTCACATATAGGACTGAGCTGCCAGGTGTCTGGACCCCACGGAAAAATCGCTAGCTAGCAGTCTCTGGCGGGGACCACCCCCACATCAGGTGACGAGTGTCATCCGACGTCAGTATAAAGGGGCAGTCCCCCACACCCATCTTCCAGTTCTTTCCCACCGTCAGCTTGCGAAAGTACCTCGCAGAAGAACAGCGCTCTTTCATCTCGCCATTTTGGATGAGTATTACTCTTTTCGACTTTAAATTTTCGATTTTCTTCTCAGATGCAGTTTTTTAATATCTCGCTGTGTATGTCGTCCCCGACGCCTTCTGAATTGCGTAAGAATAAGTGCGACTCATGCGGTTCCCAGCTCCCTCACAAGGATGGCCACTCTCTGTGCCTTTTCTGCTTAGGCCAGGACCACCACATGGAGGAGTGCCAGCACTGCCAAAAATTCAGTTCTGCTGCCCGTAAACAGAGGTGTATCAGTCCCTGGAAGCGCACTTGCTGAAAAAGAAAATGGCATCCATGGAAAAGGAATTGAAGAAATTGAGGCAGGTGTTCACGTCCCCCGAAGGCCACAAGAAAAAGAGGGACAAGGAGAAGCACCAGGACCAGGACTCATCATTCACAGTTGCTGCGACTTCGGCTGGAGTCGCAGCCCTTAAAGTATCTTCCCCTCCGGGAGAACGATGCTCGACGGCCGCCTTGGTGATTACCAAGCCAGCATCGCCCCCTTCCCCCCCGATGGGCTTGCGCTCGGGCCCACCAGGGCAAAGGAGGCCTCCACTTCTGTTATGGCCGCTCAACCCACTCGGCCTACTGGTAAGAGTGGGTCTGGTAAGTCGGGCACTGGCTTCGCTGACGTTTGCCCAAACAAGGCTGATAAGCCGGGCGTCGGACCCTCTGATGACCACCCAGCCCGTGACCCCATGTCAGGCACTGAAACCACACCTGACATCCGGGAGTCGCTGCAACGTACTCCTGCTGCATTGCCTTCTGAGGCCCCTCCATCCCCTCAGACTTCCCCTGGGGATTCTGCTCCCTCTTCCACAGCTGGGGTCAAGGACACAGGGTCACTGATGTCAGGGGTGCTCCCCGACACCGGATCCTCTGACGCCAGATCTGACACAAGTTAACCCGATGTCGCCCTCCAGTATACCGTTACCTGACGACAGACCCATTCCACTGGCAGGGCTCCCGGACCCTCCCATGGGTCTGCCTACTCCGAGCCCTCTGCCCTCCGGGCCAACGCCTGATCCGTCCGGTCCACCTGCTGTGCCGTCAGGACCTTCTGCTCAGTCAGCGCCCCTGTCGCCTGGATACCCGACGACACAGTACCCGGCGCTAGGCCTCCCACCGTCTGGTTACAGGTGCCCTTCCTACGGGTTTCCCAGTTACCCATATCCAAGTCCTCCTCCTCCACCACCCCTGCAGCCTCGGGTGGACTTGAAGGAGGTTTTGGCCTCCTGGTGGGCTGAGGCTAAGACCCAACTCACTAGGGAGGTAGAGAGCCATTTAACAACACCGGTCCCCACGCTGGACTCCTTACATCGGCAACAGGAGACTCCTCCCCCCTTGCCCGATGCCAGAGCTGAACTGTCTGGATCCCAGATCAGGGAGGACATGCAGCCCGGAGTACCCCCAGAGGGGTCGATCCACCCAACAGGGAGCACTCTTCTTCTTCGTCATCGGAGCCATCAGAGTCAGACACTGATTTTGATCACTCTGACCCTGAGGATGAGCCACACACTCCAGAAACCACAGGCCTAAGGACTCTCCAAAGTCTCCTCTGGAGGATCCTTCTTCTCTGGAGCTGTTAAGGAAAATCCAGGCAGCTTGTGAGTGGCAATCAGTGGAGCCAGATCCACAATGCAAAAGACTTGCTGCCCACCTGGATCTCCTGGAAACAGCTCTCACACTGATTCCACCCTGGATCGAGCCTCACGTGGATCTTGTAGCCATGATTTGGAAACAACCTTCCTTGCTAGCCCCTCTTCCTAGAAAGGCAGATAGGCTACGTCAGGCTCCGGAGGATAAGGACTTTCCTCAGTCTTCACCCCAAGGCAGATTTGGTAGCGATTAGCGCTACTTATGACCGATTCTGCAACCCAAAGCATCTCTGCTCGTCCCCTCCTGACAAGGAATCTCGACTTCTGGACCAGTACTGGAAGAAGATCTATGTATCTTCTACCCGGGGTATAAGGGCCCTAATCTATGATGGACACATGGGGGACTACCAGAAATCCATTCTTAGTCAGGTTGAAGCTAAACTGGACTCTCTCCCTGATTCCCAGACCAAACAGGAACTGGGCGACCTGGTCCATTCCATGTGTTCGGCCTGTAGGCACATGTTACATGCCACATACGGCGCGGTGAGAACTGCAGGTAGGAGCTCTGATTTCGCCATAGGTTTGCAGCGTCATGCCTGGCTCCATGTGTCAGGTTTGGTCCCTGAAGTGCAGACTGCTATCCAGGATGCTTCCTTCAGTAGCTCCGTACTATTCGGAGGTGATGTCAAGGACATCATAATCGAATTGCAGGAGAAGGGTTTGGCACTTAAGTCTGCTCAGACTATGTACAAATCCTCTCAGGGGCAGAAACGTCCCTTTTGGCACCAAAATTGCCAAAAACAAAAACAAATGCAGGCCCGACAGCCAAATAAACGTAGAGCCGCGTCAGCAGCCATGGCTCCCCCCAGCAAGAAAGCCTCCGGAGCACCAGCCGCTGCTCTGCCTCCTGACTCTTTGCCTCTCCCTCTCCCTCTTCCTCTGGCTGTTCCAGAGGAACCAGTAGGGGAGAGATTCTTCTCCCATCTGCCGGGTTGGGAGAGGATGACGGCAGATGCTTGCGTACTTCAGCTGGTCTCAGCGGGGCACTCAATAGAGTTCACTGAAAGGCCTCATCACAGACCTCCCCCTCTGTCCTCGTACTCCCCTATTCATCTTCCCTTGGTACTAGAGAAGATTTGCTCTCTTCAGAAGGTAGCAATAGAACACGTCCCCTCCCCCCCTTTTCAGGGGATGGGTTACTATTCTCACTTCTTCCTGGTATCAAAGAAGACTGGAGACCAGAGACCCATCTTAGATCTCAGCTCTCTGAATCAGTACGTGGAGTACAAGTGGTTCAGAATGCTCTCTCTACAGAGCCTTCTTCCCATGCTTCGACTGGGACAATGGCTGTGTGCTTTGGATATGCAGGATGCGTACCTCCATATCCCCATATGCCCTTTCCACCACAAATACCTCAATTTTTGTTTCCAGGGGGTGAACTACCAGTTCAGGGCCCTCCCATTTGGTCTTTCCTCGGCTTCCCAAGTGTTTACCAAATGCCTGGTGGTAGTGGCGGCCTTTCTGCATACCCCAGGGGTGCAGATCTTCCCTACCTGGACAACTGGCTTCTGGCAACTCAGGTCCAGGAGGAACTCTTGCACTCCTCTTTTTTTTTTCTACAGGTCTTTTCCAGCCTGGGTATCACTGTCAGCCAGACCAAGTCCCATCTGGTCCCTTGCCACTGGCTGCAGTTTATAGGGGAAGTGTTGACTATGACCCTCGGCAAAGCTTTTTTGCCCCTGGACAGAGTTGAGACTCTCTTAAACCAGACTCGCCTCTTGTTTGGCCTCAGACGGGTCGGATCCAGGAAGGTCCTTCGCCTTCTCAGGCTCATGGTGGTCAGACATTCCAACTGTCCCTTTAGCAAGGCTTCACATGAGAGTCTCCCAGTGGTCAATGGGACCAATCTCAGGACGACCTGGACCATGAGGTCCTAGTGCCGAACCTGATGATCAGGGGCTTGCAGTGGTGGACGGTTTAGGAGAACCTCACCCGGGGTGGGGTGGGGGGCTGTTCTGCACCGATCCTTCCACCAAGACCCTGATGATGGACACATCAGGTGCAGGTTGGAGTGCCCACCTGGGGTCTCACAGGACTCGGGACAGGTGGTCTCACCTCGAGCAGCAATTACACATCAATGTTCTCGAGCTGTTCTTTATGCCCTATAGGCTCTCCTTCCGTTCATTCTCCCCGGTCATCTTTTGATTCAATCAGATAACGTGTGTAGTCTGGTACCTCAACAAACAGGGAGGGACTCGTTCCTACCCCCTGTGCCGGGAAGCAATGAGAGTCTGGTACTGGCTGTCTCAGCACAACCTGCATCTGACAGCAGTCCATGTTCCAGGAGTGGAGAAGACCCTGGCAAACGCTCTCAGCTGCTCGTAGGTCAGATCTCATGAGTGGGAACTAGATCAAAATGTCATAAACAACATCTTCCAGCAGTGAGGGACTCCTCAGGTGGATCTCTTAGTCTCCCCCGATTAACACCAAGCTTCCCACCTTTTGCTTTCTCGCTCCAGGACTTCTTTCTTGAACTCTGCTCAGCCTTTTTCTAGTCATTTGTGGATGGCGACGACCCCTTCGACTTTTCTGTTTGTTCTAGACTGCTTGGGAATCAGTCCAGTATGTGAATACCTACTGCAAGAGCCCTCTCAAAGTAAGATAGTACAGTTATGTAAGAACTTACCGTAACAGTAGATCTTCGAGAGATGCTCTTGCTGTAGGTATTACCTTCCCTCGCTTCGTCCCGCTAAGTTTCTTCTTTTCCTTCTATGGGGCATATCCTCTTCTCTCTCTTGTCATGCCTCTTCTGGCCTCTGGTGGGAAAGAACTGGAAGGCGGGCGTGGAGGACCGCCCCTTTATACTGACATTTGATGATGCCGGTCACCTGACGTGGGGACGGTCCCCGCCAGAGACTGCAAGTTAGAGATTTTTCTGTGGGGTCCTGATGCCTGTCTGCTTAGTCCTATATGTGAATACCTACTGCAAGAGCCTCTCTCTAAGATTTACTGTTACAGTAAGTTCTTACGTAACTGTACTTTCTCCCATTGGTGGATGATGGGCTGGTCCATGTACCGAGGGGGGACCAATCATTGCACCTGGTGGGGGGCCATTACCCTGTATCTTTGGGTACATTAGCCCATGCATCATGGGGTGACCAGACTCATACGCCTTTGGGGGGTCATTCTGGGACAGTTTGTATGTTGTATGCTGAATACGGATAGTGGAACTGTGGACCACGACAGACTCTACTCAAACTTTAAATTAGACTATTTTGTACAGTTACACTCAAAAAACTACGGTCTTTAAAGATTTATTGTCAGAGTATGAGAGCTTGTCATTGCGCCGTTTTATTCAGATGAGTGTGCACTTTTAAGCTCATAGCCCCAATAAGCACATCCGGGACCAATCGAGCAAAATGAGTACATTCCAATGAAATGACTATCACACATGTGCGTTTATCTTCAGGAACCATTCCTGGTTCTGGAACCGATCTGGCATGACACAGGCGCACCTCTCGCCAAAGCCTGGTACCGCTCGAAGCTCCTTGCACTCATCACCTCAAGTAAAGACAGACAAAGGTACTTGAAGTCCCTTGGAGCTGTAGTTCTCGGGAACTCTGTGAGTCGTCTTAGTGGTTGTCTGTCCCGCTGTTACTCTGCCGGTCTATCTGCACCCAGCATGGGGAATTCTGCTATCGCCAAGAGGGCTGATGCCATGAGGAGAACCTGGAGTGCCCTAAGTTGTGGAGGAGCGAGCAACAGACTGGCCACAAGAACCCCCTGAAGTAGGTGAGAGATTGGCAGGGGGCTCTGTTCATTAGTGTATTCTTCAGCTGTAATGTGACCATTTGGGATGGGAGGCCTGAGCCCTGTCCGGTCTCCAGGGACTGAGGGACAGAGGGGAGCGCCAATCATCTGCTTGCTGGTCAGCGAAGCCCTCTCCGATTGGAGTGGCTTTTTTCTTGGAAATACAGACCAGCACGCTGGGAGTTGTGTCACAGCCACAGTGTGTGCTGATTGCTGTAGACTGTCGAGCCCCTTGCAGTTTCAACTGCAATGGGTTTGGCAGTGACACGCCTCGAAATCCCTTGTACTTGTCCCAAAATATTTGAGTGCATAGCGCATCAAACTTGTAAAAGGGAAGACCGCACTAAGGACAGGGTCGGGGTGAAGGATGGACTGGGGGGGGGGGGCAAAGTATGGTGAGAGAGGGAATAAAGGAGTGGAGAGCCATGAATGCTAATGCAAGGAGCCTAGGAAATAAAATTCCTGGCCTTGAGGCAACCATTGCAGAGGTGGAGCTGGATCTGGTGGCAATAACAGAATCATGGTTCACCGACAACTGCAGCTGGGATGTGGCCATTAAAGGTTACACCACATTTCGAAAGGATAGGGCAGAGAGGAAAGGGGGGGTGATTGTTTTATCTGTCAGGGAAGGTATAAAGGCCATGGAGTTACAAGGACACAGCAGGGATAAGGAAGGGTTGGAGGTTCTTTGGGTTGACTTGGGGACTGGGTCCAGGGCCTTTATACATGTGGGGGTGGTGTACAGGCCACCAACATAGATGGAGGAGTTAGGTGGTATTTTGGGTGAGGCAATTGGCAGAGAGGCAAGCAAAGGGGAGGTATTGATTATGGGAGACTTTACATTTATTATTTATTAAATTTTGATGACCGGGTAAGTCCACTGAGCCCTGGAGGTCCCTTTTTCAGGGGCAACCCGGGATTACATAGCATTGATAAATAAACAGTATGATACGGTCAGCACTAGTTACATGTAATGCAAGCAACATACAGTCGTGGTAGCATACAGGAATGTAGCAGAACATTAGGAGTAACAAGAAAAAAAAAAAGAAAAAGGGGTGAGCCACACTGCTGATACATATTGCTTGACCAAGTAGATACACACTAGAGGTAGTAGAGGACTGGGAAAATCATTTGTCCATGGGGTGGTCCCAGGAGCTCTTGCAATGGCAATTAATAGCTGCCACCAAGTGGGCCTTAAGCCCAGTGTGGAAACTTTTGATAGAAGATGCTTCCTGCACCCAGGGAGGGAGTAAGTTCCACAGGGTGGGAGCAGTGTGGGCAAATGACTTGCCCCCCCCTGGATCTTACTCTGTTGAATGTAGACTGGAGTATTCTGGCAGCAGCTGCGGACTAGAAGTAGGGCCATCCTAGATTCTCTGCAAGGGGCATTCCTTAGGCAGCTGGGTATACAGCCCACTAGAGACAGGGCAATGCTGGATCTGGTGCTTACAAACGGGGACAGCATTGCAGATGTCACAGTGAGTAGTCCTCTGGGTACAAGCGAAAATCATACGGTGTGATTTGGCATATGGATTGGGCAGGAGAACCACGCTAGAATAAGTCCTGGACTTAAGGAGAGCAGATTTAAAAAAAAAAAAAAAAAAAAAAAAAGGGGCATTAGGAAATACCTGGGGGGAGGGGTGATGGAGGGGCATGGAGTCACAATGGAGATGGATAAAGGAGGGAATAACCAAGGCAATGGCAAGCTGTTTGAAGAAGGAGCAAGGATAAGAGGATGAAGAGGCCACTGTGGTTCTCTAAGGATATGGTTAATGCAGTAAGGGAGAAAAAATAGCTTTTGGGAAGTAGAAGACCCCAACAGATGGGGACAGGGAAGTATATATAGATGAACAAAGGGAGAAGTGTGGGGGCAGCAAAGGCTCAAACAGAGAGAGGATCTTTCAGGCGGTTAGAAAAAGAGGATAAGACTTTCTTCAAGTATGTGAGCGAAAAGAGGAAGGCAAGGGGAGGGATAGTGAAGATGGGGGGTACTGTGCAGAAGATGATCAGGAAAAAGCAAACATTTTAAACAAATACTTCTGCTTGGTGTTCAGTGTGTGTGTGTGGGGGGGGGAATGGACTAGAATGTATCAGCAGGCACCACAGGGATGGGGGGAGTGGACACAAGTCAATTTCAGAAGATAGTCTGCTGGGGATTGGAAGCCCTGAAGAAGAAAAACTGTGGTGGGCCTGGATGGGCTCCGCCTAAGGGTGCTGTAAGAACTGAACATAGCTAGCCACCCCTCTGTCAGCACTGTTCAGCACCTCATTGGAGAAGGGGGTGGTTCTGGAGGAGGGCCAGTGTGGTCCCTCTGCACAAGAATGGCAGCAGGGAGGAGGCCGGTCTTAATCAGTGGTGAGGAAACTGATGAAAACTCCTGCTGAAGGAGAGACTGATGGAGTACCTTTATGTAAATGGGCTGCAGGACCACTGGCAGCATGGTTTCACAGGGGGTGTGTCATGTCAAATCTCATAGATGTCTTTTACTAGGTTACGAGGTAGATGGATCAGGGCAGGGCAGTGGATATGACTTATCTGTACTTCAGCAAGGCCTTTGACATTGTACCATACAGTAGACTGATAAAGAAACGTAGCAACCGGGGGGTGGGGGAGAAGGTGGTAAGCTGGGTGTCAAACTGTTTGAAAGATGGGAGGCAGAGGGTGGTGGTAAATAGCAGTCATGCGGGGACGAGAGAGTAACCAGTGGAGTACCAGAGGGATCGGTACCAGGTTCTGTTCTCTTCAATGTCTTCTTGAGTGACATTGCTGAGGAACTGGAGGGGAAGGTGTGATCTTACTTTGAGAGGGTTCCTGTAGTAGGTCATCACATATAGGACTGCGCCCTCTAGCATCTGGACTGCACGGCAAACTTTTCCAGCAATGCCTGTCGGGGGACCGCCCACCCGGTGTCATGTGACGGACGTCAGCATGACCCTATATAATGGGCGGTCCCCACGCCTACCTTCCCGTTCTTTCCCACAGTCAACCTGTGCTAGTACCCTGTGGTAAACTGCAGCTTAGTCAGTCGCCATCTTTTTTCTTTTCCTTCTCAAATTCAGTCCAAATTTTTGGCCCGTTTATCTTCTCCACCTACAACTCCGAAGGCAAAGAGGTGTGACAAGTGTGGGACCAAGATTCCCCACAAAGACAGTCATCATCACTGTCTGTTTTGCCTAGGCCCGAATCACGACACCGCGGCCTGTCCTGACTGTCAGTCCTTCAACCAGGCCACTCTGAAACGATGACAGCAGGCTCTGGAGGCCCAACTCCTAAAAAACAGAATGGATACTCTTGAGACGGAGATGCAGAAATTTCAGGACACAGCTTCTTTCGAGGAGGGGGAGGGGGAGGAGGAAATTCTCTTCTAGTAGACCTTAACCAGCAAGGCCCCTTCCCTGCCGACCACCCTCTTGGTGACCCAGGCAGCTTTGAGGATGACCTCCAGTGCTTCTGCCCCCTTCCTTCCAGTTTCCACTGGTAAGTTGTCCTCTAGCTTCTCCAGCGAAGGCCCAGTACCTTCCGCTAACTCAGACACCAGCTCCTCTGGGGCCCACCCGGTTGTCAGTAAACTGGACTCCCATCAGAAACCACCAGTAGTCCGCTCAACTTTGACTGATAAGTTGGTCAAGGTTCCCCCCTCCTCCGCCCGCTCCCTGTTTCTTCCGGTCAGTCGGACGACTGCTCCGATGTCGCTCACCTGTCGGAGGCTGACGTCAACATTTCTGATGTCTGGTCAGAGCATGCTGGCTTCTCTAAGTCAGTCCCCCCTCCAGGAGTTTCCTGGACGGGAGCCTTCCTGTCTGCCTCCCCCGGTGGAACCTCCTGTCCCAGATCCTATGCCTGGAACGGAGGAATAGGGACCCTTGGATGTGGTCTTTTCCTCGCCCACTCCAATTGTGGTTCCCCAGGTCCCCCACCCACCCCGGGATGCCCTCCCAAAGCTTCCCATGCCGGATCCCCTGCTTTCAGGGGCCCCTAAGCTTTCGTTTCTGATGCCGAGTGCATCCATTACCCAGACGTTGGGGTACCTGCCGTCAGCTGCCCCCCTTCTGACACAAGGGGTGCTGTTGGATACCTTTCATCAGCTCCCTCTGTTGGAAACTTTCTTTCAGCCCTTGACGCAAGGCCTGACGTTTCCTGGCCTGACGTCTGATCCCCGGATGTCAGGTATTCCAACGTACACTATTCTTACGTTGGCTCCTCCAACGGCAGCTATCCCGACATCATCTACTCTATCGTCGGGTATATTTCCCAGACCTTCCAGGCTGCCAGGTCAAGACTTCATACCAGGCTTTCCACATTTTTCCGGGCACCAGGCACCTGTTCTTCCACCATCTGGTCTGGCAGTGGGATCCTTCTCCCATGCTTACTATCCTGGGTACCAGAACCTGAGTGCCCCTACTACCAAGGGTACCCTCACCATCAGTATCCAGGTTTGGGAGTGCATTTTTATCCACCTCCACCCAACCCTCCTCCACCACCTCCTCAACAGAACTTTCAGTCACTGATCCAGTCCTGGTGGAAGGATGCCAGGTCCCAACTGGTGTCTGACTTGGAGTGCAGGCTACCGAGTGCAGTGGTCATGCCTCCCCATTCCTCATTGCCTGATAGCTCACAGCACTCTACAGTGTACATTTCAGGCACCACTCCACAGGAGATCACCCTTCCAGATTTTGGGACCCCTGAAGGAGAGGATCATCCTGACTCTGACGATGACACGTCAGAATCCTCCTTAGACGAACTGTCTCTCCCCCTCCCCAAGAGCAAAGAATCACCCAAATCTCCTCCAGAGGACCACTTCTTCAGTGAGCTCCTCCACATAATCCAACACTCTAATGGTTGGAATGCCGAGGGAACAGGACCCTAAGAGAAAGCATCTAGCTGAACATCTAGACTTAGAAGCTATCTCTCCCATCCCGGTCCGACCCTGGACAGCTCCACATGAAGACCTAATTACCACTATTTGGCAGTGGACACACTCTAGCCTGGCTGTCCCCAAGAAGGCAGACCGAATTTATCATTTGCCCGAGGGTGTCTCATTCCTGGATTCCCATCCCAAGGCGGACTCTATAGTTATTGCCACCCCTCATGACTGCTTGGCCACCCCCAAGCACAGGAGCATCTCCCCCTGGATAAGGAATCCAGACACCTGGACCACTTTGGAAAGATGTACTCCTCAGCCACAAGCGTCCTTCATTCATTAAATTATGTGGCACACATGGTGTCATTTCAGAAGGCCACCGTGGCCTAGCTTGAGGGCCCATATTATGGCCATGGAGGACTTTGATCTCAAAGGAGCTTTGCCTGTCAAAAATATCATTCAGACACGCACTACGGGCCACTTACGACTCTGTGGATGTGGTGGCTCATTCTTCAGCCACGGCCGTATGCCTTAGGAGACACGCTTAGTTGCGGATCTCCAGCCTCTCGATGGATGTTCAAGCAGCTATACAGGGCGCCCCCTTCAGGGGATCCATCCTGTTTGAAGGGGACACTAAAGATATAATCACGGGTCTCCAAGATGGTGGTCAGGCCCTTACAGTCATTCGATCAATGTATCGGACAGGTTCTCAAAAGAAGCAGCCCTTTTGACGCCAATTTAAGCGTCAAGGTAAGCAGCCCGCCTCCAGGAAGCAGACTAAGAGGCCTGCCACAGGTTCCTCTTTTTCTTCTCCCCCAGCTGCCAAGTCCCAAAGAGCGTCAGGAAGGTCCCAACCCTCTCGTCCCTCAGCTTCCTGACTCGCACTGTCCTCCCTCTCCTCCACCTCCAAACGTGGAGCCAGTGGAAGGCAGGTTCACCCTCCATGTGCAGGAATGGAAGGCATCACAATAGACACATGGGTCCTGTAGCTCATATCAAAAGGACAAACCTTGAAGTTTCTGGAGTTCCCCCCAGACACTCCACCATGTCACTCACATTACTCCCCACACCAGGCTCCTCTGGTCAAGGAAGAAATCAGGGCCCTGAGACAGAAGGCTACCATAGAAACTGTTCCTCTGTTGCAGAGAGGAAAGGGGTTTAACTCCCACTTTTTCCTGATCCCAAAAAAGATGGGTTACCTCAGACCCATCCTGGATCTCAGCAGTTTGAATCTTTTTGTCGAATACAAAAGGTTCCCCTTGCTGACAGTGCAGGGCCTCCTGCCCCTTCTGCAGAAGGACCATTGGCTCTGTGCACTGGATATGCAGGATGCCTAACTGCATATTCCGGTCTTCCGGGGCCACCACCATTTCCTGTGGTTTTGCTTCCAGGGGAGCACTTCCAGTTTACAGCACTCCCCTTTGGCCTTTCCTCAGCACCCAGGGTTTTCACCAAGTGCCTAGCAGTGGTGGCAGTGGCCTTACGCTGTCAGGGCATAGCAGTGTTCCCCTACCTGGATGACTGGCTGTTGACAGCCCCATCCAGGGACAGCCTTCTGGATTCCTTCTCAGTCACTCTGGACCTTTTCTTGAGACTAGGGATCACTGTCTGTCTCCCCAGGCCATCCCTGACCCCCTCCCAGAACCTTCAGTTCATTGGGGAAGTCTTGAATACAGTCCAGTGCAGAGCCTTTCTACCCTCGGACAGGGCAGAGACTCTCCGGGAACAGGTCAACGTTGTTGTATCTTCCAGATTTCTTCCAGCCAGGGCATTGCGCCTGCTGAGCCTGATGGCAACCTCCATCTCCACAGTACCCTTAGCCAGGTTGCACATGCGGATCAACCCAGTGGACATTACGCATCCAATGGGACCAGCACTTGGACGACTTGGACCATCTTGTTCTGGTCTCCAGCGTGCTCAAGAAGGATCTCCTATGGTGGCTAGATCCTCCTAATCTGTTCAGGGGGACTTCCCTTTTGAAGTTCCCCACCTCTTTGGTCCCTCACCACAGACACCTCCTGTCTGGGTTGGGGAGCACACCTGGGGGAACATCAGATTCAGGGTTCATGGTCTCAGTTGGAGATGTCCTTACACATCAACATTCTGGAGATGAGGGTGGTTCTTTACGCCCTTCAGGCTTTTTAGACCATCCTATCGGGGGGGGGGGGGTGTACACTGCTGATCCAGACAGACATGTCAGTGGTCTGGTACATCAACAAGCAGGGAGGCACCCGATCGTACCCCCTATGCAGGGAGGCGATGCGGGTGTACAATTGGGCAGTCCAACACGGCCTGTGTCTCACAGCCGTGCATGTTCCAGGCGTTCTCAACGTCCTGGCGGACAGTCTCAGTTGGATGTCATCTCTCGCACACAAATGGGAATTAAGTCAGGAAGCAGCAGATTCTCTCTTTCTGAAATGGGGTCATCCAGAACTGGATCTGTTCGCCTCCCCATCCAACTCAAAGCTTCACAGCTTTTGCTCACTCGTTCCGGAGCCTGGTGCTTTCTGGCACGACATGTTATCACTCTGTTGGACAGGGACGTTCTTGTACACCTTCACTCCCTTTCCCATTCTGCAGAGAGAGTACTTCTCAAGCTTCAGGCAGAGGGAGCTTGGATGATCCTCATAGTTTATCTCTGGCTGAGGCAAGTCTGGTTTCTGCTAATGCAGCAGCTGGCAGCGGAACCTCCAGTTCCCCTCCCCGTCCGACACGATTTGTTGACTCAGGATCAAGGCAGGCTAGTGCAGAGGCTTCCGGTGTGATGGCTGCCAGCTAAGATGCCTTTCCAGACAGCTCCCCTACCCCCTACCCTACCTACTGATTTCTGCATACAGAGTCTACTGACCTTACACTTCGTCGGTATAGTGGTGGCTAACAGTCCTCTGTTCGCTTTGGCAGGGTCGTCTCCTCGCTAACCTGCATATTGTCCAAGAGATGGACGCAGAAATAAAGACGCCGCCACTTAGGCACACACTGCAGCCAACTCCGGTCAAAGACAATGCTGCTAAGAGATCTAAAGCGAGCGGCGCCGAAACTACTTCTACAGCCAAGCCGCAGATGGCGCTTACCGAAGAGAGGTTTCTTGAGGAATTGGCCCCGATGAAGGAAACCTTGTTGGCGCTCGCTTCTGATTTTTGGGGAATGAAATCTTCACTAGATCGGCTCACCATTCGCACCAAAGACAATGAGGCCCGCATATCCTCCCTGGATGATTGGAGAGGAAGGCTGGATCCGGAGCTGGTTGCCCTGCGCCAATGGCTTAAAAAAACTGAGGACCACTTGGAAGACCTTGAAGGGTGCTCAAGGTGCAACAACCTAGTGGTATTAGGTCTCCCCGAGGGTGAAGAAGGGGACCTCAGCTGTAGTATTTGCCCAAAAGCTATGCGAAATGTTAGTGGGGCCTTCACTTAACAGCCCCACATACATTACTGAACGTGCACACAGGTCTCTACGGCCCATGCCTCCAGCTGGCTTGCCTCCCCCACCTTTTATTTTCCGGATGCTTAATTTCTTAGACAAGCAACATGTTTTAGCTTGCCTGAAAGAAGTTGCAGAAATTCAGTGGGCTGGCAAGAAACTGTGCATTGCATAGGACTTACCATTTTCTGTGTGCCAAAAGCATTCAGCTCTCCACCCCCTGGTCAGTAAATTCATCTCGCTGGCATTAAATTCCGGGTTCGCTACCCTACGACTCTGCAAGTGTGCGGAGATGGTCAGTGGAGCTCCTTCGAAACACTGGATGCTGCCTGGGAGGCCTGCAAGTAAGTTATGGTACCCAGATGCAATCAAATGAAGTGCTCCTAGCTAAGACCCTGGGCAAGGGACGACACCCGGTGACTGAATCCTGATCTGCGAGTCTGTTGCCACTGTTGCTAGCTCAATGCCTCATGAGGAGGACCCTTTTGTGTTTGCTATGCGTCTTGCCATTTGACTTGTCTGACTGGTAGATCGAACTTTGAGGGTCCGGTTTGTTTGTGTTGTCAAACTAGATGGAGTTCTAAGATTGCACAACAGAGACCCCTGCATTACTAAATGCTGTTATCTTGGACTTCTGCGTGGATCTTTTAGTTTTAACAAACTGCTCAGTTCTTTTTCCCCCTGCTCTGGATAGGGGTGCCATCTGTTGATCCCTTTATGGATCTGCACTGGGACATTAATCAGTTCAGTTTTGGTCTTGTTCAGGGTCGCTTTTCAGTTAAGAGCATTTACATGGGGCGCAGATATGATCTTTTATTAGTATCCATAGTTACAGTTTATTCTGCTGTGTATTGCAGTTTATATTATAGCATTATCTTGTTTGGGGGGGTATCCTCGTGGCTTTATACTTATATGGGTGTAGACATAATATTGTGTTCTTGTTCCTATTAAGGTTACAACGGTGTTTTAGATGTTAGATTAATAACCATGCTATGGTAGGGGAAGGGTGGGGGGTTAGGAGGAGGACTTGGTAGGTAGCATGATTGTCATCGCACTGACTGCGATAGGTGGAGTTCAGTCGCTAGGACTGGGGGTGTTAAATATCCTGGGCACTTTTTGGGACATTTCTACACGAACTAGGAGGTGTTTGTTGTGGGTTGTGGGGGAGGTGTGTTTTCTTATTTGGGTTTCTGGTTATGGACTCTGAATTCAAATGGGGTTGGGGGAGGGTGGAAGGAGCCAGCCACTGAGAGCTTTAGCACATATATTACCCTGTTGGGTCAGTACTGTTAAAATCAAGCCTGTTCCGCTTAGTATTCTTATCATATCTGCCCTGCTATGAGAATTGTTTCGTGGAATATTAAGGTTACCCGCTCCAGGGTGAAATGTATAAAATCCTTAAACATCTGGCCTTGTTGCATGCTGGGGTTGCACTTCTGCAGGAGACACACTTGATAACTGCTGAGAAAAATTTATTTTGCAGAGGGCACATCGGGTGCGTCTACGTGTCGGGCAACTCCACTGCACACAGAGAAGTTGTTAGCGATCCTACTTACCAGAGGGTTCAATTCCAGGAATTGCAAACAATAGCTGACCTGCATGGTAGGTTTTTATTTCTAAGGGGCCTTTTAGATCACCAGGAGCTAATCCTGGGTACAGTATATGGTCCTAACAAATCTTCCCCAGAATTTTTCTCAAACTTAGCCCTTATTTTAGCCCCCTTTAAACAGTTGGCCATTATCTTAGCGGGAGACTGGAACCTTACCTATGACAATGGTTTAGACAGATCTACTCTTAGAAGCCATAATCTCTCCCCTGCTCAGCGGTCACTACATGAGATGTTGGAAGTACTAGGGCTGCGTGATCCCTTGCGTCTTATTTACCCTAACGTAAGGGAGTACACCTTTTACTCCCCTATCACAAATCCTACTCACATATTGCTTTCTTTCTTATGAATCAAGTAGTGTAAACAGGCCTTATAGGCTGTGGTATTTCGCCCAGAGTACTATCAGACCACTCCTTGATTTGGTCTGAGGGCGTCATACCCCAAGGTATGACAAAGGATACCTTATGGAAACTAAATATTCTCTTACTATCTCAGGAAGAGATAGTTTAGAGGGTCAAAGTACTGATTGCCCAGTTCATGGATCAGAATGTTGGTTCTGTCCCAGCGTTTGACCAAATTTGGAGCTCTTTGAAATGTTTTCTGAGGGGGAATTTATTAGATTGGCTGTTACTAGGAAGCGTAAATGGGAGGTGGCGGTTCAGTCCTTATTAGAGTCCATTAGACAGCTTGAGCTGTTAATCTCCACCTACCCCTCCGAGGAGGACCAAGAACGCCTTACAGTTCTTAAGGACCAATACGCGAAGACCCTAAGAGAAAAAGCTGAGTACGCCCTCTTTAAGATACACACCATGTACATAGAACAAAGGGATTAAGCGAGCCATCTCTTGGCTCTAAAGCTGTGGAAGCAGGAGGAGTCTAGGCTGGTCACCTCTATTTCTCCCCTTGATGGTGCTGGGCCCGTGACTACTCCCAGGGAAATTGTGAAGGAGTTCGAATTATTTTGCCGGCAACTCTGTGGCCTCCCTGACTGTAGTCCCACATCGATTGAGATACAGGAGTACTTATCTAATATCCCCCTTCCAACTCTTAACTTGGCCCAACAAGCCCAGCTAACCTCCCCTATCTCAGTACATGAAATTTCGATGGTCATTCGATCTCTCCCACTGAACAATGCCCCGGGATCGGATGGCTTTCCATCTAATTTTTATGAAACATTTGAAAAAGAGCTCACTCCTATATTCCACCGACTGTTTAACTAACTATATCTGTGCAGAAGGGATTCTAGATTTTACCCTGTTGGAAGCTATTATTGTTGTCCTGCCGAAACCTGGTAAGCCTATGGATAAAGTATCAAACTATCTGCCTGTTTCGCTGATGAACTACGACATAAAGCTGCTGGCTAAAATTCTGGCTTCCTGGATTACTAAAGTATGGGAGGACTTAAACAGCCCTGAACAAATTGGGTTTGTTAGTGACAGGACTACCTCTTATCATATCCGGAAACTGACTCACATCTTCTCCATATCCAGGGAGTCAGCCCTCCCGATGGGGCTTGTCTCCTTGGATGCAGAGAAGGCTTTTGACAGGGTCAGCTGGCCTTTTCTTTTTGAGACACTGGCTAGATTTGATTCCCCCCCTAAATTTATTTCCTGGATCAGCTCACTGTACTCCAAGCCGAGTGCCAAAATCTATTGTAATGGGGTCTTCTCTACTACTTTCCCACTACATTCTGGAACGAGACAGGGTTGTCCACTGTCACCTCTGTTGTTTAATTTGTATCTAGAACGTTTGCTTCGACAGCTGAACTTGTCCCAGAACCTAACCAGTATCCCAGTCGAATTAAAGTTATCAACTTATGCGGATAACATTCTGTTGCATGTCACTGACCCAATTAAGTCCATCCCACAAGGCTCTGGAGATAATAAACGAGTTTAGCCAGTTCTCTAACTATAAGCTGAACCTGAGCAAGACTGAGGTTATGCCTTTAAACCCCCATGTGAATAAGACAGATATAATGGCCCTTGCCATGACATGGTCCACCAGACTTAAGTATCTGGGAATTATCCTTGCATCTTCAAGCTTTCTTTTGAGAAAGCTCAATCTGGATAACCTCCTCTCAGCCATCCAACAAGACTTAAATAGATGGTCTCCCCTTTACCTTTCTCTTCAGGGAAGAATCAATGTTGTTAAAGTGAATGTCTTGCCCAGGTTATTTTACCTGCTTAACATGTTGAATGTTCACCTTCCTTTGACCTAGTTCCGTAAAGTCCATGGTCTTATTTCTAAATTTATATGGCATAATAAACCTCCACAGAGATCATATAATTGTTTCTGTGCTCTGAAAGCCACTAGGGGAATCAAACTCCCTAATTTTTACCTTTATTATTTGGCCAGTCACATGGCTAAATACATGTACTGGGAAGCACCCTCTCCGGCCCCTGATGATCCCCAGTATATCCCTCTATGGCTACAAATTGAACGCTGTATCATTAGAAACTTGGGGCTTTCACCTTCTAGTTTATGGTACATACTCCCTCAAAGGTTGCAGGCTCCCCTGCACAAAATGGTGCTATACACCTCAGTCAAGGTTCATAATTAGTTATGTAAGTCTTTCAAATATGATAATCTGAGAGACATTTCACAGCCACTGTTTGGTAACCCTATCCTCAAGGTAGGTGGTAATTTGTTGTCTCCGCAAACACTGACTATAGCTCTGCAGACTGTTGTTAGTGATCTAGTATTCCAAGGCAAGGTGGGGTTAGTCTCTGATATATTGGTCCGTTTCCACTTGCCGTTGAAGTACTCTTTTTTTTCATTTACCAAATTAGGCGTATGTTAAATGGTTTGGAGCAGGCGTATGGAACATTAATTGGGGGAACACCCTTTGTGAATTTCAAGCTTTAGCTTGACAACCTCAAGCTGTCTCCTGTCTAGTTGCAGCCCTGTACTCTAAACTTAATCCCAAACTGGTGGGCCACTCCCAACATTGGCTGGAAACTTTCCCCACTGCCTGTTTTAACTGGACGAAACTGTGGCAAGGGGTTTATCAATATAATGCCAATGATAGACTCCGATTAATACAGTTCTACATATTACACAATGTGTACTTTACACCCGTGGAATTGTATTGAGTGGGTAGGCTCCCAGGGATAGAGTGCATCAGGTATATTTTGGGAATGTCCGACAGTAGCCCCCTTGTGGTCTTTAATAGAATCCAAGGTGGAGCCCTTACTAGGGTTGCAAAATTTATTCACCCCACAAATTTGAATAGTTGGGGATTACTGTACAGTGGATGTGAAGGAAAGGCGTTATTATATTAACCTTGTATCGCTTACGGTGAAAAATGTAGACTTAAGGTACTAGAAGGACCAGCACGTTATTTCTTACCAGGAGTGGGTTAATGATTTGTTTTATAACCTGAGGATAGAGAAAACTATTGCTAGTCTCAGAAGTAAGATGTCCTGATATAGGACAAGGTGGTAGAAATTCCACACTTTGTGGTCAATTGCCTCTACACCTTGACCTAGGTTGTAGTAGCCCTTTATATACTTAAAGGTATGGGTGTGCTCCCATTGGCTAGGGTTCCCAGTCTTCTGTAAACTGATATCCAGGGGTTCCCCCTGTGAAGGACTAACCAGCTCATGGGAAGCTGGTCCCCAATAAGCATAGGGCATTTTAGCTGGTATAACTTCCTGGCTCTGGCTTTCGGTGGGTGGGGGGTTGAAGGGGGGCTCAAAGGGGGCTTTGGGGGACTAGTGGGGAGGAGGGAGAGGGTGGTGGGCACAGTTTTCTATCCCTTGTAATGTGTACTGTCATTGCAAATTGGTTCACCTCTTGTAGCTTGTACTGCATCGTATGGTAATGTGAAATTTAAATAAAGAATATTAAATTTCAAATAAAGGCAGGCTAGTGCATCCGGGTCTCAGGACCCTGCATCTTCATGCATGGCTCCTTCAGACTTAATTCGGTCTCGCCTCGGGGTCTCTGGTCGTGGTGGAAGCCAGGAAACCTTCCACCAGGTCCATCGACAAGATGAAATGGCTGCTCCATCTGGGCAGCGTCCAAGAGTTGGGTTCCCTTTACTTGCTTAGCTCCACAGATTATGGAATATCTGTTACACCTGTCAGACTCAGGCCTGTCTTACTCCTCTCTTAAGGTCCACTTGTCGGCTGTCTCAGCCTACCATGTGCTAGTGGACAGGGAAACCCGTGGCACAGTTGGAGGTCTCGAAAACCTTTTTGAAAGGGATTCTCCATCTCAAATCTCCCATCCGTAACCCCACTCCACCTTGGGGTTTGAATTTTGTGTTAGAGAAGCTTACGCTTCCTCCCTTTAAACCAGCGATGAGCTGTGACATGCGCTACCTTTCCTGGAAGGCACTATTTTTGGTTTGCCATTACTTCTGCTCATAGAACTTCCGAGCTTCAGGCCCTGATGCATAAGGAGCCTCATTTGATTTTTCATAAGGACTGGGCGGTCCTGCATACAAATCCTAAGTTTCTTCCCAAGGTGGTTTCTGAGTTTACCTGAAATCAATCGGTTGAACTCCCTATTATGCTGTTCACTCAAATAGGGGGAGGCTGTCCTTCACACTTTGGACGTGCATAGAATCCTGAGGTGTTATGTCCACTGAACCAAAGAATCCAGAAAGTCTGATCAGCTTTTTGTCTCCTTCGCCCCCAAATCCTTGGGGTTAGCAGTATATAAAACAGTGTCTATCCAAGTGGCTAGCTAACTGCATCCACTTCTGTTATCAGAAGTATGACAAACCTTTTCCGGGGAGGTCAGAGGTCACTCTACTGGAGGCATGGCTACCCCTACAGCATTCCTAAGGAATGTTTTTGCAGCAGAGATTTGTGCGGCAGCAACCTGGAGTTCGGTCCATACTTTCACGAAGCATTGTAGTCTGGACATTGCCTCTAGGCGTAGGCCGGGTTTGGCCTCGCTGTTCTGCAGGGCCTACTGTCCTAGGCCAGTCCTGTTCTGTTCTTTCAGTTGCTCCTCCTCCCATGAGACTCTGTCTCCCTGAGAGTGACTGCTTGGGATTCAGTCCTATATATATGATGACCTACTGCAAGAACCCTCGCGAAGTAAGATAGTACAGTTACATAAGAACTTACTGTAACAGTAGATCTTCAAGAGAAGTTCCTGCAGTAGGTCACATTTTCCCTCCCTCCTTTCCCCAGTTTCTGCATTTCTTTCAGCTTATTCTGAACTGGGCTCCATGATTCTCATCCTTTCTCCTGTCTCATCCTCCTTGGATCTCTGGCAGGAGAATTGGAAGGCAGGCATGGGGATCGCCCACTATATAGGATCATGCTGAAGTCCGTCACGTGACGTCAGGTGGGCGTTCCACCACCAGGCATTGCTGGAAAAGTTTGCTGTGCAGTTTTGAGGCCAGAGGGCACAGTCCTATATGTGATGACCTACTGCAGGAATCTGTCTCGAAGATCTACTGTTACGGTAAGTTCTTCCGTAACTGTACTTTTCTCTTCAGATGACACAAAGATGTGCACCAGGGTGGAGGCCCAGGAGGGGATGGAGAGAATGGAAAAGGATCTGGGGAAACTGGAGGAGTTTTCTAAGGTGTGGCATTTGTGTTTCAGTGCCAGAAAGTGCGAAGTCATGCCCTTGGGGCGGGGAAACTCACGACCTGTGTATCAGATGGGGAGTAAGTACTTACAGTCACCAAGCAAGAGAGAAACCTTGGGGGAATCATATCTGATAATCGCAAGGTGGTGGCAGTGCAGTGCAGAGCGGCAAGGCAAGGCTAGCCAGATGCTGGGTTGCATAGGGTGGGGGATTTCTAGCAAGTGAAAGACAGTGTTGTTGTCACTGTATTGCATGCTAGTGAGACCCCACCTGGAGTGCTGTGTCCAGTTCTGGAGGCCATACCTCCACAAGGACATTGACGGGGTGGAAGCAGTCTAGAGAAGGACTACCAAATGGTGCATAGGTTGCAGGAGAAACCATAGGAGGTGACACTACAGGAAACTCAACATGTACTCTCTAGAAGACAGGCGAGTGAGATGAGACATGATTGAGGCCTATAAGTACCTCATAGGAATGAACAAAGTGCAGGAGGGGAGTCTCCCTTCTAAGAGGAGTGCCAGAACATGGGACATACTGTGAAACTTGGTTAGGGAGTTAGAGGGCTATGAAGAAATACTTCTTCACAGAAAGGGTGGTGGACACCTAGAGCAGCCTACCAGGAGAGGTGGTGGGGGTGAAGACAGAGGGGAGCTTCAAGCATGCATGGGATAGGCCCATGGGCATAATAGGTAGAGGAAAGGTAATAGGGAGGGACATCTGTGACCAAATAGGGTACAGGGTGTAGTAATAGGTGTGGTAAAAGGGCAGATTAGAGTGGCCCGCTGGTCCTTTGCTGCTGATACATTCTGTTTCTGTGTAGATGTTTGCACATCATAGTAACTGCTGTATTCCCTGCTGTAAACCCTTGGGGTGGGGACAGTCCAGATGGGGTGGTGGTAAATGGGGTCCACTCTGGAGAAGGCAAGGTGACAAGCTGGGTGCCACATGGGGTCAGTACTAGGCCTGGTCCTCTTCAGTGTCTTTATTAGTGGCATTGCAGAAGGGCTAGAGGGGAAAGTATGTCTATGTGCCGATGACACAAAAATCTGCAACAGAGTGGATACACTGCGGGGGAAGGGGGGAGAATGAGGGATGATCTGAAAAAGCTGGAAGATTGGTCAAGGGAATGGCAGCTGGGTTTTAATGCAAAAAAATGCAAAATCATGCAGTTGGGGCACAGAAATCCAGGGGCAACGTACCATTGGTACCAATTGAGCGGGGAGGTATTAGCAACCACAAAACAGGAAAGGGACCGAGGAGTAATCATTTCTGATGACTTGAAGGTAGCCAAGCAGTGTGATAAGGCAGTGGGGAAGGCTAGCAGGATGTTCTGGTGCAAAGGGAGGGGCATCAACAACAGAAGGAGAGAGTAGTATTACCCCTGTATAAATTACTGATAAGATCCCACCTCAAGTACTGTGTCCAGTTCTGGAGGTCCCACTTCTGGAAGGACATAGATAGGGTGGAGGCAGTACAGAGGAGAGCTACCGAAATGGTGCCGAGCCTGCATCAAAAGCCCTATGAGGAAAGACTCAAGGAACTAAATATATACTCCCTAGAGGAACGGGGATTGATAGAAACAAATAAGGTACAGGAAGGTAGCATGTTCCATAGAAAAAGATGCTCCAGGACAAGGGGTCACGCTATAAAGCTGGAGGGGAGGAAATACTTCTTCATGGAGAAGATGGTGGATGCCTGGAACAGCCTCCCAGCAGAGGTGGTGGGTGCCGAAACGATAACAGGATTCAAGCATGCATGTGATAGACACAAGGGGACCTTAGAAGTAAGGCAAGGGGAGGGGGGAATATGGGAGATCGAGTAGGGTCTGTTGTGACAAAGTAGGTAGGGAATATAGGGCAGACAAGGTGGGCCAAGAGGTCCTTATCTGCCGACAACTCCTGTATTTCTATGTTTATGACCTCCGATTACTATATTATTATGAATGTACATTAGAGGACTTTATTCTCCAGTGCTGTCAATCTGACACCTTTCACGAGTACTGTAAGTGAAAGAAAGGTGAAAAAAAGGATCATGGTACCTGTAGACCCAAGATATTCTCTTAGCATCAGCATTCAGACTTGTGCAAGATTGATCACATGACAGTTCTTCCTCTGTGGCAATATGGTTTATATTTGTCTTTATACAGTGTTTTGTTTTCTCCCCCCTACCTTGATCTTCTAGTCCTTTGAGCGGAACAAGAAGTGGCTTCAGCATGCCCATTCATCACCAAACTTGTCTGTTCTGGCTGGCGGAAAGTGGGATGACAAAGTGGGGTACTTTGTGGAGCCGACCATCATAGAGACCAAGGACCCGATGGACCCCATAATGAAAGAGGTGGGTAGATATCTACTAGAATCGGGAAGGGGGGAGGGGATCTCATTACAGGAGACATTCCATTTTGTTTCAGGTTGTTACTGGGTTTAGTCACAACGGCGGGGTATTGAATCATTCCCAACCAGGGAGAGGCTGACTTACTCAAAGCTGTGACATCATCATGGAACCTTGCTTCCTCAATGTTCTGAGAGGCAGTTGGTCCCCTGTTCTAAATCAGCCTCTAGGGAAGTGGCAGCAGTTGCCGCTGGCTCCAGTAAACTTTGATTTCTTCATCACATTTACTGTTTGTTACACAGCAGGGAAATCTCTGTTCCACAAACACTCATCTCCATAAAATTGAGTGTGCCGGTTTTTCAATTTAAATTCGCTTCTGTTGTTTCTGTAACCTTGGTCACCCAGAGCCTGAGTGTTAGCCAGTTTGTACACATTTGATCAGATCCACTCTGATCAGTGACACAATAAGGGTGACACAGATAAGTAAAAAAAAAAAAAAATGTCAGTAATGGTCTGCTCCTTAGCCTGGTGTCTTAGGTGAACTTTGTTTAGCTTTTCTACTCTCAGTATGGGGTTTCCTTACTTAGTGTAGTGTGATCTTCGGTTTGTCTCCTCAATTTAATTAGAGAACTGTTTGAGTTAAGACCAGTTCTTTTTTTTGGGGGGGGCAGTTAATTTGAAGTCATTTTAGCCTTTGTTGCATTTTGTCAGACTACAGTTGCACAGCTCCCAGTGTTTTTGTGTTAAGTAATTTGTGCAGTTGAAACATGTTTTTGTTGCTCTCTATTATTTGCTCTGTTTTTTTTTGTTTTGTTTTTGTGATGCAGTCTCCGTATTTACAACCTTTGTATTCTTTTTATATTGCTCCTTTTCTGTCCTTTATTCTGTTGCAGTTTTACCTGCTTTGGTGCATTGTGTGTGTCTTTCCGGTATACTCACCAGTATTGTTTTTTTTTTTGTTTTGTTTGTTTTTGTGCACCTGCTCTTTTGCTGGCTCCCTTCTGGATAGCTCCCCAGCGAAGTCACCCTTCATCCTTGGGAAATACCCCAAGATACCACCATGACTTAACCCATCGTGGCATGGCAGGTACCAGTCTAGGCTGCTCAGTCAGTGGTGCTGACCTTGTGAGGAAACGTCCGTCGCGCCACTTGGCAAGGTGTGTTTACCGTTTTCTCCTCTGGGACTTCAGATGTGCAGTGATGCAGAAGACATCTGTCAGCATTCCATTGCCATGACATTCGACCTCTGCTGGGTGCAGGGCCTGCTGTGGGAGTTACATCCCTCCCCACTTGTGAGAGGAGAGCACTCAAAGTCTATTGACAGTCAGTCCTCCCACTGTACGGTGTAGCGAGAGGTAGCACCACCATTGCACTTCTGAGCTAGCCCCTCTCATCACTATTTAATGTATGTTCAGTTTGTGATTATTCTAGATACAATTTCAACTTACTACCTAATTGTCCAGTGAAGCTACAGCATGTTTAACCTTCCTTTTCCCTATGTCATTAATATGGTAGGTAATACCACAGGCATCTGCACACAGCAGATCCACGTAGTATTGCATGAGGTGGAGGGGAGCTCTGTTCCTTAGAGTCACAGAATTTGCTTGAGTGGAGTTATTTCCTCTGTTCCCAATACATTCCCCTGCTATAACTGGGATCCATACTAAATTCCAATTGTAAGAATCCTGACTCTCGATAGCCCAACACGTTTGCTATCCAGACGCTTGAATGCCCGACTCTTGAAATACCAACTGTTAAGATCCTGACGCAGTATTAGAAGTGTGGGGGATTCAAGCATTCAGTGCAGACAAAGTGTGGGCTTAGTTTGAGAAGCATTTTTCGACTAACAGCTAGACGGTAGCATTCATGTCTGGCAATATTTCATGCTTCGCTTCCCACCTTTCCAGTGATAGGAATGCCAAATGGTGTGGGCAGGGGGGTGCTTTTGGAGACATAAAATAGGGACATCCCTGCAAATCAAGGAATTTTTTAATGATGAACAGAAAGCTCACCTTCTCCCAACTCCCATCTTCCCTGGCTTCTGTCTCTTTTGTCCAGGTGCGTGTTTGTGTTTCGTGTGCGGAGTCTGTGGTGCTGCTGCTGCAGGGCAGACATGCTGATCATGGAGCCTCATCACTGCCACCACCTTCACAGTAGCTGAGCCCAAGCGAGATATTCCACAGGCCCTTGGAGCGGAAGGGTCTGCAGGCCACGAGAGCAAAGTCTTGGGGGACCTCCTCCTCCCTCTTTGTCTGTAAAAGTTAAGCTGACCAAGAGCAGGAGAAGGTGGTAGAGAACGTAGAGATCAAATGTTACAATGGTCTGACAGGTAGGTGTTAGACTATTTCAGGGCAGTTTGGCTTTATGAAAGTTAAGTAGAGATTCAAAGCGGGCAGCTTGAGAAAAACAGGGTTGGGAGTTGGGAATTCAGGACATGATGATGAGAGGAAAAAAAAGGAAATAGCAGGGCAGCACAAGAGAGTGCAAGTAATGAGATGGGTAGTCACGTCAGGAGTACAGAGTGTTGGAAACAGCAGTTTGTGGTATGGTCTGTGACTAGTCACACTCTTACAGTGTTTTTATGGGCTTAGCTTTGGCAGGACTAGTATGTGCGACAGACAGTGCAAGTTTTACAGTATGTTGGTTGGTTCTGTGCCAGGTGGCACTGGTTTGGTTAAAAACTTAGCATTGGAGCAGCTGCGGTAGTTGAATTTGTGTCGGGATTTTCAAAGTAGGCTGTTTCACTGTTGGCAACTACTGTAGCGGGATTATGGTCGAGATGTGATTTCAGAGTTGATATTTCATTTGTTGGTCAAGTATAAGTTGGGATTTCATACCAGACGTCCCAGATAAGTTCTTCTAGCTTGGAGAAAGAGGATTAAAGACACCTTGGCCTTCCGCATGCCCTTTGTCATAAAGGTATCAGACAGTCTCCATATGATATTTTCTGGCTATTCTGTTTGACTCATAGTCCTCTGAGGTACCAGGGGATAGTATTGTTAAAAACCCACTCCTAAGGGTCAGGTCCACTGAGTTCACAGAGCCCACCCCTAAGTGCAATCCATTACAGGGAGGGAGAAACGAGGGATACCCTCTTTGTGTCCTTCTATAGTGCTCGCTGAGTTCACAACTGAACACTTGCCACAGAGTCCCAGGGTCCCCTCTTTACTCTGGATCAGGGTACAATACTAGTCTTGCATCTTGTAGCCAAATATACATACATAGTTGCCAGCAGATTAGGCCTAACAGTCTATCTTGTCTGCCCAACACAGCTCACTGGTGGTGCACAGTAGCTGCTGTACCTCCCCCCATTGTGTCCCTCCTCCCACATACTTCTCCAGCCTGTGCAACTCTGGTGATCCCCATCCCCCCGCCCGTACCTTGCCCTTGTGCCTATCCCAGCCCTTCTTGAAACCACCCACAGTTCCCAATTTTACCAGATCATCTGGCAGTGCATTCTAGGGTGCCACCACCCTCTCTGTGAAGTAATGCCCCTCGCCTCCCCTCTGTATCGCCCCCCCTGCTAACTTTAGACTATGGCCTCTCGTAGTGCCCTCCTCCCTCAACCTGAGCAGACCCTCTTTGTTCCCTCTGTTGAACCCCTTCAGGTATTTGAAGGACTCAATCATATCCCCCAGGGTTTATTTAACTCTAAAAATTGATTAGCGTTTTGCTCATAAAAGTTCTAAAACATTGTGAAAATGCATAGCACTTGCCTCAGTGTGTTTAACAAACATAACACTTCTTCTAGAAAACCTATATAAATGCTTTCTGTACAGTTAGGATTGTCCCAAGAAAAAAACTGCTAATCAGTTATTTAAAACCCTGTCCCCCCATCCCTTCTGTCCTCCAGAGAGTACATATTCAGCTCCCTAAGTTTGTCCTCATATGACAACCCCTCCAGACCCGTAATCATCCTCGTTGCCCTTCTCTGAACTCTCTCTCTCCAGTAGTGTAATGTCTTTTTTTGAGGTGGGGGCACCAGAACTGCCCATAGTGAGCACAATATGAACCCTTCTTGGTTGTTACACAAAGGGGGATGATCCAGGCATTACAACCTCTTCACGGTAGCATTGTAACCCTGATTCTGCCTTCTCCCACAAGGCGTGTGATAACCTGTTTCAAATCCTCACAGACCCTTTCTTGAGACTTTGGTATTCCCCCAGTCTTTATCCAGACTTTCCCTTTCCAGACCCTTGTTCGATTGGTAGGTTATGATGGCACCCCTTAGCAATAACAGTTTAGTCACAGATTATAACTGAAACATCTCACAGTCACACACACAATATAGAAATCTCACTCAGGCAGGTTTCTTAAAAAACAAATGTTTTTACTAAATAATTCATACATTTACAACTAAAAGTTATCAATTTGGTCACAAAATAACACAAATAAAAGTGGAAAATATGCATGAAAATGCACTATAACTGTTAAAGTTCTACCTTAATGTTCGTAGTGAACTGAATGTTCAGAAGAATAAAGTCTTAAGAATCCTTTCCTTCTCTTGCAGCCACTGGCCTTCAGTGTCTGCTGGCAGTTGGTCTTGTCTTATCAGTAGAATGTCCAGAATGAAATGCTCCAGGAAAATGAGAGAGTTTGCTCTATGTCAGAGGTGCTTAAATAGTCTGGGTGCAGCCTGAAAAAAACACCTGTCTGATCCCAAGGGTGGCCTTCTCTTTTAGGGCAGTAGAGGTCACTCTTGTGTTTTTCCCACAACTCAGTTTTCTGGCTGCCTTTGAAATCTTACTGTCTTACTGGTAATACAGTTGACACCTGTAAGAGAATTCACACAGGTCTGCCAGAAAGGATATTCCTGTCCTTTCACCTCATAAGATGTAATATATTGTAACAGGTTTCTGGAACCAAAAGTCTCTCCCTTGAAGTGCAAGATTTGTTACAGGCAAATGGATTTTGGCATATCATTGTTGAGCAGCCCTTGAAGTAATTTGGCTTCCTGCTCAGCAAGCTTGCCCCTCAGGTCAGAGGAATGTCAAACATTTTAAAAACCCAGTCTCTGGCTCTCTCTCTCTCTCTCTTGCTCTCTCTCTCTCTCTCTCTCTCTCTGACCCCTTTCATCCATTTTTCTTGTCCCTCAGACAAATGTTTTCACTAAATAATTAATCATACATTTACAAGAGTGACCTCTACTGGCCTAAAAGAGAAGGCCACCGTTGGGGTCAGACTTTTTTTTCAGGCTGTCCCTCTCCTTCCCTTGTTTCCTGCCTCATGACAACACACTGTTATACTCTATAGTGGTTCTTCATCCTTAAACCCACGTCCTACCCCCTCTACATCTTGTTTGTGGGCCCTAGCAACTAGGATATCACCGGCATAATGTCCCTATTGGGCTGCTTTAACTCTCTCTCCACCCCCTGTTTGGTCCTCACATCCTCCCTTACCCCTCCAAAGGCTTCCTACCTATATGTCCTGACAAGGTCATCCTATGGCCGCTTATTTTTGCTGTATGTAAATCTTGAAACCAGTGTAAATTTCTGAATCCTTGCATACTTGTACTTTGTGCCATGTAATCTGCTGGAACCTTGAAGCACTTACTTTGTATTATTTCTTTTGTTTTCACTGTTATGCTTTGTAACCAAATCATATTTGTTTATTATACCCTAATATTGCCCTTGTCTCCTTCATGTTATTACGTGGAGCCTTTGTAAACGAGCCCCTGGCTCAAAGGTTGTAATTCAGAGATTTCAATAAATAATGAAATTAATAAATATATTTGTATATCTGACTGGCAGTGGCATAGCTCACCACATCCCTCCCTCCTAGACTGAATTTGTGGGAGCACGTCCCCTACCACATGGTAAGGTTTTCACAAATTCTGTTACTGTTCTAACTGGTGAGATAGGTCCTCTGCATTGGCATTGACTGATCTGGCCCTGTGGGTAATTGTCATGTCACAGGCCTATAGCTTGTCCTTCAGGACTGGTATTAGGACCATGATTTCCTGACCTGCACTGTACGAGCGAGCTGTGGCTCCGCGGACATACCAGACTTTTTGCTTCTGTTGGGCAGCTGACAGGTTGCTTTGTGCTGCCCCCCATAAGCTCCTTCAGCTTCTCCCTAAACTTAAGGGCATACTCCACTATGGGAGTTCCCTGGGTGGCATGCTTGTCTTCCCGGATCAAGTCTTGGTGCCCATACACCCTTCGTCCATATAAGAGTTCGAAGGGGGAGAACCCTGTCGACTCTTGGGGCATCTCCCTGTATGCGAACAACAGTTGGGGCAGGTATTTCTCCCAGTCCCTCCCATGCTGTTCAGCAAACAGTTGGAGCATCGATTTTAGGGTACCATTAAACTTTTCCACAGGCCCATTGGCTTGTGGGTGATAAGATGTCGTGCGTCTCTACACCACCCCACACTTCTCCCACAAACACTTCATCAGGTCCGACATGTAGGTACCCTTTGATCAGTGATGACCTCCTGCAGAAAACTAACACAGGAGAACATACCTTGCAAGGCATCTGCCACTTTGTCTGTCCTAAGAGATGAGAGCGACTGCCTCTGGGTATGGGGTGGCGTGATCGACCACCATCAGGATACATTTTTTCCCCGGAGGAGCTTGGGGTGCTCAAAGGTCCCACAATATCCATTCCTACCCTCTGGAATGGCTCCTCCACAATGGGCAAGGAAATTAGGGCAGCTTTGGTTTTAAAACCCGGCTTCCCTATTTGTTGGCACCAGTGACAAGACCTGCAGTATTCCTTAATATGCAAGTTGGACCAATAGAAATTCTGGGCCAATCACTGTGTGGTTCGCGCAATGCCCAGATGTCTGGACATGGGGATATCATGAGTGATCTTGAGCAGCCTCTCATGGTACCCCTGGGGAATAACAAGCTGCCTGCCATCACCCCTCCCTCTGTCCTCACATCCTGTGTGTACAGAAGTCCATTGTCCCAGAATACTCTCTCATGTCACCTCCCAGTGTCCCATCAGATTCTGCACAAGCCCTTAGCCTCTGCAAACTAGGGTCAGTTCTCTGAGCAGCTGCAAAATCTTAACATTTTCCCAAGGTATGGGACATGTCCCCTTCAGTTCCTAAACTGGAGTCCATAGTTCTGACGTCAGGGCATTCCGGGTCACTGCCATCCCTAACCTTCTGACCATTTGTTACCCCTCCCTCCTCGGAGTAACCTTCTGTAGCTGTCTTGTGAACGGCTACCTGGGGAAGTCCTACCTCTCTTTCACTACTCTCCATTTCAGGAGACACAGGCCGGAGAACCAGCCTCCCATTTGTTTCCACAGGGGCTTCTATGGGGTTCAAGGAACTACAGTCGGTTTTTGCTGTCTGATTGCAGGTAACTGCACATACCACCCCCTTCTGGAGATTGTTTCCTATAATCACATCCATGGCGAGGTTGTCTGCCACTTGTTGCACTCTCTCTCCTGTTTTCACCCCAGTCCAAAAGAACACTAGCAAGTGACAGTTTTTTCTCCTCCCCAGTGAATCCCCTTCTCGTTACAAACCAATTAGGTATAAGCTGTTCAGGCCCAACCAAATCCCCTTTTACTACGGTAAGAGACGCCCCCATGTCCCTTAACCCATGGGTCTTCACCCCATTTACAGTAACTGGGTATATGTGCTCCCTCATGTTTACAGGCATGCTTTCAGGGATACACAGTGTACCCAACTCTGTTCGAGCGCCATCTTGTCCACGCTGTGCCTTTTTAGGATACTGTCTAGCAAGATGCCCTGGCTATTTACAAAACCAACAGTCGTCATTTCTTTTACCTAAGAAATCCCTTTTTTGTAACCTGGGGCTTTCCCCTTTCTGCAGAGGCTGTGAGGGTTTTAGCAGCCCTGAAGGCGCACTTTTTCCTGTCGGCCCTGCCACACCGGCTCCACTTCCTTTCAGAGCAGGCCTGCTCCTGGCAAAGTGGTCAGAGAGCTCAGCAGCTTGCCATGCTGTTTTTGGATCTCAGCCATCTAGTCAGGTTTTCAACTCTGCTGGGCAAGCCCAAAAGAACTGCTCTAAAAGTACAGCCTCCTTAATGTTCCCCACAGAGTTTGCTTCCATTTCTCCCACCAACGCTTTAAAAACTGCTGTTGCTTTGTGACTAGTTCTTCAAAGCTCATGTCAGGGCTTTTTCGGAGTATACAGAACTTAATCCTGTAGGCCTCAGGAGTCCATTCAAACTTTTTAAGTAAAGCAGCTTTACATTTCTCATAGTCTTGGCTATCATCATCACCAGTTGGCCTAGCACCTCATGCTCTTTACCAGTAAGCAGCGGGGATAGCTGGAAGCTCCAGGACTCCTTGGGTATCTTGGCCTGGATACAGACCTTTTCAAATGAATTCAAAAATGCATCCATATCCTCCCCACAGAGTTTGCTTCCACCCCCTCCCACCAACACTTTAAAAACTGCTGTTGCTTTGTGGCTAGTTCTTCAAAGCTCATGTCAGGGCTTTTTTGGAGTTTACAGAACTTAACCTGTAGGTCCCATGAGTCCATTCATACTTTTAAAGTAAAGCAGCTTTAAGTTCAGTCTTGGCTATCATCATTATCCAGTTGGCCTAGCACCTCATGCCCTTTACCAGTAAGCAGCGGGGATAGCTGGAAGCTCCAGGACTCCTTGGGTACCTTGGCATGGATACAGACCTTTTCAAACTAATTCAAAAATACATCCATATCCACCCCTTCTTTAAAATCCGCTATTAATTTGGAACTTAATTTATACCTCAGCCCTGGAGTTTCAGGTCTGTCCCTGCCACTTACCTCCTCTGGCGCTTGTTGTTGGAGTCTTAACTTCTCCAGTTCAAATTCCTTCTAGCCTTCTTTTTCCTGTCTCTCAGCCTCTCTCTGTCGCTGGTTTTCTTTTTCCTGTATCTCCAGCTCGAACTCCTCTGCAGCTGGGCTTCAGATTTCTCTGCTCAAATTCCAGCTCCAGTTTCCTCAACTCCAGCTGCGGTCTGTTCCCTTCTGGCCCCAGCTTTGTGGTGGCCTTTCCCTGGTGCAGTGGACCTCCATTCCCTCTGGTTTCGCTGTCCTCCCTACTGGGACTGGACACTGCGTTGTCCCCTGGCACCCCCCGTGCCCAAGGTCTGGTCTCTTTCAGTCACCTGCTGTAACTCGAGGATCGGGGCAACCGCTTGCTCATGCTGCCACGAGAGCCTACACGAGGTGCTTTTTGGTTTGCCCCTCGTACTGGACCCCTTTTTCCTGATACAACTGCCTTAGGTAACCTACAGTGTATTCGCTGTATTTGGAAGCCATCTTCTTTCCTAACTACTACTACAATAGCTGACACCAAAAAAAACACACACACCAAAAAAATAGTAACAGGTAGGGAACTTTATACTGTAACCAAATTATTTTTTCCCAAATCTCTTCCCTGATTGTGGATTATTTTCAGTTTATCAATCTGATACACTGGCCTCAGATCCAACTGTTATGCCTGTGCTGCCAATATCTCTTGAATCTCACTGCTACCAGATCTGTCTGATCCCTCCACTGTGCACCAGGTCTGTCATGAACCCACTCCTGAGGGTCAGGTCTGCTGAGCTCACAGTGCCCACACTTAAGTGCAGTCCATAACAGGGAATGGGAAACAGGATACTGCCTTCATGTCCTTCTGTAGTGCTCGCTGAGTTCACAACTGAACACTCACCATGAAGTCCCAGGGTTTCCTCATTACTCTGGATCAGGGTACAATACTAGTCTCGAGTCTTGTTGCCAAATATGAACCCTTCTTGGTTGTTGCGTAAAGGGGGAAGATCCAGGTATTACAACCTCTTCGGAGTAGCATTGTAACCCTGATTCTGCCTTCTCCCACAAGGCATGCATTAACCTGGTTCAAATCCCCACAGACCCTTCCTTGAGACTTTGGTATTCACCTAGCTTTATCCAGACTTTCCCTTTCCAGACCCTTGTTCGATTTGGTAGGTTGTGATGGCACTCCTTAGCAATAACAGTTTAGTCACAGATTATTACTAAAACATCCCACAGTCACACACACTACATAGAAATCTCGTTCTGGCAGGATTCTTAAAAACAAATGTTTTTACTAAATAAGCATACATTTACAACTGAAAGGTTTTATCAATTTGGTCACAGAATAATGCAAATAAAAGTGGAAAATATACACAAAAACGCACTATAACTGTTATCCAAAGTTCTACCTTAATGTTCGTAGTGAATTGATAGTTCAGAAGAATAAATAAAGTCTTAAGAATCCTTTCCTTCTCTTGCAGCCACTGGCCTTCAGTGTCTGCTGGCAGTTGGTCTTGTCAGGAGAGTGTCCAGAATGAAATGCTCCAGGAAAATTAGAGAGCTCGCTCTGTGTCAGAGCTGTTTTAAATAGTCTGGGTGCAGCCTGAAAAAAAAAAATTATCCCAAGGGTGGCCTTCTTTTTTAGGGCAGTAGAGGTCACTCTTGTGTTTTCCCCACAACCCAGTTTGCTGACTGCCTTTGATGTCTCACTGTCTTACTGGTAATACAGTTGACACCTATAAGAGTATTCACACAGGTCTGCCAGAAAGGATATTCCTGTCCTTTCACCTCATAAGACATAATATACTGTAACAGTTTCCTGGAACCAAAAGTCTGTCCCTTGAAGTCTAGGGTTTATTACAGGCAAATGGATTTTGGCATATCCTTGTTGAGCAGCCCTTTAAGTAATTTGGCTTCCTGCCCAGCAAGCTTCCCCCTCAGGCCCGAGGAAGGTCAGACATTTTAAAAATCCAGTGTCTCTCTCTCTTTGTGACCCCTTTCATCCATTTTCTTTGTGGCAGTTTAAGTATACACAAAATATAACAGAATATAACACCATATATCTGTACATCTGACTGGCAGTGGCATAGCTTACCACAAGTATAACTGTTTTTATTTATTTTTGGCACTGGCAGTAAAGAGTTACACTTCCCTGTTTTGACCTACCTCGATGAGATGTTTCACAGGGGGGAAAAAACACTTACTGGGAAAGTGAAAAGTCCGAATTCTAACAGGGAATCCATCAGTGATCAGCAGGAATCCATTAGTGATGACATAGAAAAAGTGAATCGGTCTGCAAGAGTGTGCTACCCCTTCAAACTATTAATATATAGAATCAAGTTCAAATGCTGCACTGTGGTCATGCTCCCCCCTGCTGGCTTAACCTCCAATTTCTTTCTCTGCCCGAAGAGAGCAGTGCCCCCAAAGTCATCTCCAGCCTTCTGGTCACTTTTTTATATTTATTTACAAGTGCTTAGTTGTTTAGTTTATTTAGGTAGATTTCAAATACTCTGTGTTAGTACAGGGTGTTTTCTTATTTTATATTTAATTATAGTTTCTCTGGTTCTCTGTCAGTCCCCAGGAACTAGAGAAGGCCACACTAAATGCAGTTCCCGCCTGCGGTAACTGACCGCTTTTTGTGGAGGAAAAGAATTAGCCACTTTCATTTTTGTAATAAATTACGGCGATTTTGTTATCGTTTAAAATTTTTTTACCGAACCTGAATTTTGGAACCAAATGAAACCTTTTTTTTTTTTTTTTTTTTTTTTTTAAAGGTCCTGTCTGTGTTTGCCGTAACTGATAGACATAAAAAGAAAACAGGGCCTACAGGTTTAAAAAATTGTACCTCTTGATCTTCTTTGAGACTATCTCTTTCGTCTGGCCAAATGTAACTATAAGCTGCCAGGCACTAGGACCTCACAGTCGCTTTTGTAAGCACTCTACTAGGGATCACCCACAACGCCAGACATCGACTCTTCTATATAAACATGAGCAGCTCCTTCCCTCCTCAGTTCTTTTTCTGCCATCAGCCATACTCATTGGACCGTGCACAGAAACAACACTGTTACAGTTGCCATTTTTCTTGTTTATTTCTCCATATAGTGATGCAGTCACTGAAGTGACTTTCGATGGCATGTACGTTGACTAAGGAGCCGTCAAAACTGTTCCACTAATGAGAATGTGGTGAAAAGATATACTGTGGAGATTTGCACGTCTGTATGTGCTGCCTCAGCCATAATGTTCAGGCATGCCTGATCTGCAGAGGGTTTAACAAAACCACCCAGTGACACTACAAAGGTGCTTTAGAAAAGGACCTTCTCAAGCTGCAGGTAGCCTAAATGGAGAAGAGGCTCCAGCAAAAGAGCTCCGCTGTGTTGCTGGTGCATTCCACAGGATCTAAATCATCTAAATCTCATGAAGAGACATCCAGGTCACACAAACACAAGCACCAGAAGAGGGAGTGAGAAAAAGACAAAACCTTTCCGGTCCGTTCTTGGTCGCCCCTCAACGTAAGTCCGACCACTTCAGTGCTGTTGACTGCTCCTGCGGCAATGCCACCCACCACCCAGGCCATCAGCCTGACTTCCAGGTCACGGCAGGCTGCAGGTGTCACCAGACCTAGCATGGCTGGTGTGTCGTCATCAATGCCAGGGGCCTTGCCTTCCCTATCAACCTCTTCTGGCATTCCTGTTGACTACATGGGCACCAACATACAAGCAGTACTGTCATCCTTTACTTACATTCTCAAGAGCTTTCTGCCTCCTCCTCCTCCTTCTGTACCAGGAGCTCCGTCAACGAGGTGTCTCAGCCAAACCCCAACACTGATGCTTGCTAGGGTTATTCCTCAGACCCCCTCTTGAGCGCTGATGACCTTGTCAGTGTGCTCCCTTCATCCTGTCGACCAGACTGACGATGACCTAGAGTATAATCCTGACCTTATGGTGTAGGATGATAAGGAGGCTGAAGATTATGTAGAAAGTCCCTATGAGAGGACTAGTTCCACAGTCTCAACATGCAGTACGGACTCAGTGGTTTACACCCTTGGGTCAACCCCCCAGACCCATCCTTCATAACCATGATGCAGCAACTACAAGCTGCCATGGGATTCAACTTGGAGGAACAGGATACCACCAAGAAGAACCTAATTGACTTCTTGGAACTACTCAACTCCCTTCGCGTTGTAATTCCAACCCTCCTCCCTGCCTAGCAGAATGCCACCTTTGCTGCATGGCATAGGCCTAAGGTGATCCCTGCCATACCCAGAAAGGCAGACATCATGTATCTGGCCCCCTCAGGTAGGACTTTCTTTGCAGGCCTGCCTGAAGTAGATTCTGTGGTCATAAATGATGCCCACAATAGATCAAAAGCACCAAAACATCTTAGTTTTGGAGGAAGGGAGCTGACGTCAGAGACAGTGCCACCCACAAGGCAGACGTATGACGTGGCACTCGTGGAGTGGCCAGTAACCAACGCCAGCCTCCTCAGGTCTGTTCTTCCCTCTGTTGAGGAAGGTACTCTGTGGGAGCATTCCATTATTTTGTGCTGCAACACCTGTTCTGTTTGTTGCCATAAGCCCGACGCTGTATTTTGAATATGACACCCTGTCACTACTTTTTTCTTTCTATCCCTAGAATAGTGCCGAGCTCTGTGTTTGCTTCTTTTTGTTATTTTCCATAAAGTCGATCATGTCTGGATCCCAGGGGCCTAAGAAGCTGAAGAAAACTGATTCTCCCCACATGTGTCATTTTCCCTGTGGGAGAAATATGCCTGTTCTAGGAGCGTGGATATGTTGCTGTCCCTTTCCCTTTAAATCTTGCCGTATGGTTTAAAAGCTGGCTCCTCCCACCCACCTGGGTGGTATAAGCCTTGGCGCTACCCCTTGACGCCAGATCTTGCCCGCTGGAAGCAGAGGGTTGTGCGTTGAAGCTGGGGAGGTCGGGTGGGTTTGTGTGGATAAACAACATACACCACTTCTAGAACTACTGTTACAGGTGAGTAACCTGTTTTTCTAGGAGCGTGGATATGTTGTTCTTTCCACACTGGTTGGCAGACTCCTAGCAGTTCTCCAGGAGGAGGGAGGCAAGAGGCACACCCCCACTTAGTAAACAGAGATTGGAGAACTGAGGCCCCAGAACCAGTATCCTGGCATGACTCAAGGTCAATGTGGTAGTGGGAAATGAAGGTGTTTACTGATTTCCAGGTAGCAGCCCTGCAGATATCCTGGATAGGGATGTTCCTAGAAGCAGCCACCGACACAACAGTATGGCGGGTGGAATGAGCTCTTATCCCCTACGGGAGACTCCTTGCCCACCAGCCAGTAGCAGAGATCAATGCAGGATGTTATCCATCTGCCAGTCCACTTTGCTGCAGGTCTGCTAGGTGCGACTTCAGCGTAGGTGACAAACAGCTGGCAGACCTCTCCCCAAACTTCAGCTGTACACTCCTTGTAATAAGAGAGCGTTCATCTTGGGTCCAAAGTATGGAGCCTGTACTCGGCCTTCGAGGTGTAATTGGAGTAATACAGCATTAGGTCCGGGAGGTGCAACAGGAGCCTGGTGCTGAGCCTTAGAAGATCTGGATACCAGAACTGGCGGGCACAGACTGGGGCGACCATGATCACTTGTGCCTGGTTCCTCCTGACCTTGAGGAGCACCTTGTAGACCAAGGGAAGTGGAGAGAAGACATAGAAGAAGCCTGGAGTCCACAGCCTCGAGGAGGCATCCCCCTGCAGCAAGCCCTGCTGAAAGGGGCAGGCATGAAACAGCCTTAGCTTTGTGTTCTCCCTGGTGGCGAACAGGTCCACCTGAGGAGTGCCCCATTGGGAGAACAGACTGTGAACTACCTCTGGATGAAGACCACCTGTGGGATGACTCACCCCCATGGCTGAGTGCATCCGCCAACTGATTCGAGGTTCCTGTCACATGGATGGCTAAGAGATCTGCCTCCAGTCGGCTCACGAGAGCCCAGATGCGGAGCACTTCCTTGCACAGAGGCCGGGAGTGCATGCCACCCTGTTTGTTGAGGTAGTACATGGTTGTGGTGTTGTCTGTCTGGGCCTGAACCACTTGACCCCGAAGGAACGGAGTGAATGCAGCCAGTGCCAGCCGAATGGCTCAGAGCTCCAGCAGGTTGATATGGCATTGGGGTTCCTCAGGGGTCCAGAGCCCGTGAACTCTGTGATTCCCCATGTGGGCAACCCAGCCTGTGAGAGAGGCATCAGTCGTCTGGATGACCATCTGCTCGGACAAATGGGATCCTTCCCTACAGATATTCCAGGACTGTCTATCACTGGAAGGTGTCCGACAACTTCTCGGTTACAGTGACCAGCTGGTCGAAAAGACCGTGTCGTTGAGATCACTGGCTGGTCAGCTACCATTGAAGGGGGCGTATATGCCACCAGGCCCATTGGACCATGGAGGTGCAGGTCACCATGTAACCCAGAAGTTGCAGGAAGTCCAGGTCAGAGTGCAGTTAACTAACCAAAAATGATCGGGCAAAGGAGGAGAGAACCTCTGCCCTGTCCACCGAGAGCCTGGCTCTGGCTCGGCAGGAGTCGAGCTCTGCCCCGATGAAGCAAATCACCTGTGAGGGCACAAGTTCCGACTTGGCCTCGTTGATCAGGAGGCCAAGGCTGAGGCAGGTTTGGAGGGCCAGATCCCTGGACCTCTCCACCTTCAGTCTGGAGGGAACCGCTATGAACCACTCATCGAGATAAGGGTACACCCTGACCCCTCGACACCGATGATGAGCCGCCACCACTGCAATGCATTTGGTGAAGACCCAGGGAGCCGATGACAGGCCGAACGTCATGGCATGGAACTCGTAGAGGGTTCCCTCCACCCTGAAGTGGAGGAACCTTTGGTGGGATGGACAGATCGGGACGTGAAAGAATGTGTACTGCAGATCCAGGAAGCAGAACCACATGTTCTGCTTGAGAGATGGTATGATCTGAGACAGCGTTACCATCCGAAAAGTGCGAGACCTGAGAAACTGATTCATGTTGTGCAGATTTAGAATGGGGCACCAGCCCCCTGTCCATTTCGGGACCAGGAAATACCTGAAAGCAAACCCTGGGTTGACGGGGGGGATCCACGACTCTGACCACTACCTCCTTGTGGAGGAGTTGGGCAATGTTGTCTCTGAGAGCTGACTGAGTATGGATGGAATAGTCTTCTCCCCTGGGGCGTGGGCTTGGCCTGGAGGGTACTGCTTGAATTCCAGAGGCAGTCCCTGGCCAACCACTTCCAAGACCCACCTGTCCATTGTGACAGCGGACCAGGCAGAAAGGAAGTGGTGGAGCCGGCCCCCCACGGGAGGACCCAGAGTGGTTATGAAGGGCATGGGGTTTGCTACCTCCATCCAGTCACTGTGCAGGCTTGGAGGAGGAGGATTCAGTGGGGGGCTTGCCCCTCCAGGCTTACGGGCTGCCGAAGCCCCTGACTTGGGCCGAGGGCACCAAGACTGAGCCTACTGCTGCTGCTGCCCAGATTGGCCCTGTGGCTGTTTGGCCGCAGGGGCAGAAGGTCAAAAAGGCTTCCTTTTCTGCTTCTTTGAACCCTGGGATTCCTTCTGGATAGAGGTAATGGAGTCCAAGGTGGCACTGGACTTCTCGATACGCTGGAGGTGACCTTTGACTCTTGGACCGAACAAGTCGGTACCCAGGAAAGGAACGTCTGCCAGTTTGTGCTGGGTGTCTGCCGTAAAGGTTGTGACTCTCAGCCAGGCCCTGTGGCACATGGTGACTGTGGCCACCACTGAGCGGGCACAAGAATCCCTGATGTCCAGAGCTGTCTGGAGTTGCTGCTTAGCAACAGCTCAACCATGGTCGCGGACCTGCTTGACCGTAGTCTGAAGGTCCGCGGGGAGATGAGGAAGCACCTCATCCAGAGAGCTCAGGAGAGCATGGGAGAAGTATGCCATAATGACGGCTGAAGTCGCCTGTCTGAGACCAAGTGCGGAGACAGCATAGACCTTTCTGGCCGAATGATCCAATTTCTTGGGACGCTTTGTTCAGAGGTCTGTCCGTGTCTCTTGAGTTGCCAGAGCGCTGAAACACAGACTCTGTCACCAACCCCTCAGCTGAGGGATGCTGTGTTAACCCCAAAGGGGAGTCTGTGGGAACCGTGTACTTGCGGGCCATGCAGGCTGAAGGTGCAGGGCAGGAGACTGGGTGCTGCCAAAGCTCCAGGGCCGGGCCAACTATGGCTTCGGCCACTGGGAAGGCCTTGGATGGAGAATCCCCTTTTCTGAGGATATCCGTTAAGGAATATATGGCCCATTTTTCAAAAGGCTCCAAAGTCATCTCCGCTGATTAGGAGATGAGACAGAGGATGCCCAGGAAGGACATGGGACCTTCCTCCATCGAAAGACTTATGGAATCATCATCGCATGGATGCAAATTTAAGTCTGAATCCTCAAACCCTGAGTCTGGATAGAACGGACAACCACCAGAGTCACTCGAGACCTGTCGTGGACGGTCAGGAGCAAGGGTGATGGACAGCCTGTGTGGGAGGCCCTGAACGGGCCTAGACTCCTTGGCAGGATCCCATGAGGGAGGCTGTTTAGGTGGCGGCTCCACCATAATAGGTGGAGAGGCCAGGTTTGGTCGAGCCGGGAGGGTCTTCACCGGCTCCGCGGGCGAAGGGACGGTGTCGACCGACTCCAGAGGAGTCAGCATCTGCCTGGAAGGTGACAGCCAAGTGATGGCCGGAGTGGAAGCCGGGGTAGACTTCGGGCCAGTCAGCATGAGCTGTTGCCACATGAGGTCGTCGTAGCAAAGACGCAGCTTGCATGGAAGTCTCTCCTCATTCGAGGAGGATGAGGACAAATGGTGCCGTTGCTTCTTGGAGCGCCACTTGTGAGACTTCCTCGGCCTATCAGTCGAGGGTGTCAGAGACCTTGACTATTGAGGAGACCAGCAGGGGCTCTCGGAAGGGGGCCGTGGAGAACCGCAGCTCCTCCAGGTCAGGGATAGAGACCACAGGTGGCGCACCAGCGAGCTGGGTCTCCTCCTCGGTGGCCTGTAGGACCGGAGTCCTTAATAAAGAGTTGTCGACCTCATCGTTCGACAGTGGACTGATGGGGTCGATTACTGTTTCGACCTGGTCATCGTCCCGCGTCTGAGCCAGTTGGCCTGACGGGGGTACCGTGAAGCCAGCGGCCGAGGTCGCAATTTCGACCAAAGTCAAGATGGGAGACTCCTGGGACTGAGATCTCACTGTGTACACACACACTGCGGCCAAGATTAATTTCTTTCTTTGTGATTTCTGTGACTGTAACATTTCTCTTTGGCCCCCAATAGTTACCTCTTTTTCTCCTTTGGATGGTGGCACAAGTCAAAGATTTATTTTGCCAGCCTGCCTTTGTCCCGTACACATTCGGCCACAATGAGACCAAGAATAAACTTTATTTGTGATTTCTGTAACTATAACATTTCTCTTTGGCCCCCAATAGTCTCTCTCTCACTTTCTCCTCTTGCACAAGTCAACAGTTTATTTTGCCTGCCTGCCCTTGCCCTGGGCCTGTACTCAATTCTCCTCTCCCCTCTTTCTGGTATTCAATATATGTTCCAAACCCACATAGGATAGGCTACAGGAGTCAGGCAGTTTGTGAGATACTACTTACCTAAGTTGATCTCCACTCTGAGAACAAGACCGACAGCCGACCCGAGAGTCGCTGACCAACTGTCTAACCGACCACAGCAGCTGCAGCCCATGCTCAGATCTCCACCACACAACTGTGATGTGCGGTCTTCCTGCTCCTGGGCTCGTCTCCACTCCACTCCTCAGTCTTTTTTGTTCTGCCTGGCGCTGTCTGTTCCTCCTTTCCCCCTCTGTGGGGCACCAGGCATGCAGAAAAAAAGTCCTGCTTTCCACGGACCTGGAACTGAACTTGTGTGGTAAAGTTCATATTAATCCAAGTCCGTGGATTCAGGGTTCGATCGGGGGGGGGGGGTCAGGATTTCGGATGGAACAGTCCACCCAGCCCTACTTTACAGTCCACCTCCTTTTTGTTCTGTGCTTGTTTCACCTCTGTTTCTCTTGGTTTCCTATTTTGGATTTTCTTCCAGAGTCTGAGAGTTCAAAGGAAAGGAATCCTTTCTAGGATCCCTATTCCTGCTTTTGTCCTAATGTGAGGAACCCTGTTCTCGGTTACTCCCCTAAGGAGTTGCTTCTCTCTCTCTAAAGTTTCTTATCTTGGCTTAAGAAACTGAACCGTTTGACAGGGAACTCCTGCCACTCTTGAGGACCAACCTTTTCTTAAATCTGTTATAACAGTTCTGCTATTTCTTAGCTTAATGTATCATATACAATTTCTAGTCCATAAGGTTGGCCACCTGTGGGACCCACTTGCCTTTCTTGACTGCTATAGTGTCCTCTTTAATTTTCCTTTTCCCTCTCAGGTCCTCGTACAGGGAGGTTATTGTGGTGACCTCCAAGCATATGTAAAACAGGTTGTGTTTATCGTTGTTGGATTTAGTATGTACTAGCATTATGTCATAAAATACCTTGATGTATATACCTTATGTTTATGAAACCTGTAAATGTTGAAAATACCATGGCACTAAGTGTTTTTAATAATGGTAAAAAGTACTGAGTGACTATTATAGAAATTAAGTTAGTTGTGCTGTTTAAAATGCATGTAAATTGCTGTAAACTGAACAAGTCTGAAATTCCTTGGTGATTTGCATATATCCCATGATGCTTTACATTATGGAAGTATGTATGATGATGTATTTCTTTGAAACTTGATTTGTTCCCAGTGCCCTTTACGGTAACCCTTTTTTCAGTTATTCTGCATTGAGGTTTTGTCTATAGCTTTTTTTTTTTTCTTCATTTTGAGCCCCCACTACCCAAGCAAATGGGACCCACATAGGGGTGAAGGGTTTTCACTGAAAAGTGCTTAGATCAGAGATCAGTGTCAGTAGGTGCTGGCTAGGTGCAGAGAAATGACATTCATAGTCTGTTGCTGCAGACTGATGTACTGAAGAAGGAAGATGCTATTGCTGAAGCTTATTTCCTATATTCTGAATAAATATCACACAGAGATTGTATGTTGAACTTAAAGTTCAGCGTTTGGTCCATCTGTTATCCCACAACCCCTCCACAAACCGTTAAGGGCATTTTGAGCCCTGGGTTAGCCTTTCAGACCTTCAGAATCGAAGGCTTGCTTTTCACATACTACTCTTTGGTCATATGGGACTCGATCCTTGACCCCTTTGGTCCTTCTTTCCTCAGATGGACAGCTAGGGTTGACTATGTTTCTTCCTAGGGCTCATAGACTCTTCTCCCATTTCTCACCTCGAAGAGGTATTCCTTTCCTTGCAACGCATTCTTTGCCTGGTCCTGGACATTCGGGGCCTATGCTCTCTGTTGGAAGTCAGCTACCTCAGAGGGTGTCAGACATACCTTGGTTGACTCATTTGTTTTTAGTCTAAGAATTCGAGGTCCCCTTTCTCTCTTTCTGCTGCCTAACTGTCCTGGTAATCTTTGGCCACTTCTAAAGAGCCTCCGCCCAGAATTTTTCTTCTTCTCTACTCTGGTCAGTTTTTTATTCATTTGTTCATTTTATATTATATATCCTTTTCCCTATCCCTTGGGCTCCCTTTCCCCAACCCTTCTATCTTCGTACCCTTTCTTCCCCTCCTAGGGAAACAGAACTGAGGAGGAAAGGGGGCCAGCATTGGTTACAGGCTAGTCCACGAGCACCACATTGTACATCTGGCTCCTTCCTCCAAAACTTTAAAGGTATACACTTCCGCAGTGTCCTAGTGCCTCTGTGCTAAAACCCACCAGTGATGAATGGTGAAGGTATTCTGAAAGATTAAGAATTACAGTGACTGACTTCTGGGGACGTCACGCTCCAGATGCAAGCCTGAACTAACAGGCTCTCTCCGCGGCCTGATTAAACCCGCGTTTTTACTGCTAAATACAGGGAATCCCTCTATAGAAGCACCCCCGGAGGAGCAACAATGTCTAAGCGAGGGGAGAAAACTCTGAAAAAGCCCCCCTCGATCCATGATGACGGTGGATTCTCGGACTCGGGTAGCGAAGCCTCGCAGGCCTCATCGACCTCGCGACAGAGTAACGGTGCTTCCGATCAGCCCCCTCTGACTACTTTGCAGCAACAAATGACCCTAGTCCTTGCAGAGCGCCGAGATTTCAGGAACGAATTCCTCTCTACCACCACCGCGCTGAGAACCGACATTGGGAAGCTGGAGAAACAGCAAGAGCACCTCGAACAGCATGTCACTGAAGCGGATACCAGGATAGACAGAACAGAGTGGGCCATTGTTCAGCTGAATCAGTGTGTGCAGACCCTGCAGGAGCATGCTGAAGACGCTGAATGTCTGAGTCGGTGTAACAACATCTGGATTTCGGGGATCCCAGAAGGAGAGGAAGGTACTGAACCTCACAGATTTATTCGCCTTCTTCTGAAGCAGACACTTGAAGTTCCTAATGAAGCCACACTAGAGTTCGAGAGAGTCCACTGCACGCTAGGCCCCAAGCATCTCCCCCGGCGAGGCCTCGTGCTATGTTAGTCCGTTTTCTCCGCTTTCAAGAAAAAGAGTCAATACTCCACACAGCCTGGAAAATGGGCCAGGTTAGCTATAAGGGCCAGCGGCTGTTTTTTGAAAATGGTTATGCACCCGAGATTATGGCGAGATGCAGGGCCTATATTCCAATATTAAAGGAGCTGAAAAAGGCTGGCCTCCGCTTTCGAACCCCCTACCCTGCTAAGCTGATAGTTTTCCACCCTGATGGGCAGCTTACCTTTACTTCAGCCGAAGAGGCAATAGAAGGTCTCCAGAAGCATCAAGTGGACTTACAAATCTCATTGAGTAGACCTTCTAAAGGAACACTAGCGGCAAAGCTAGCCCAGCAGGCTTGGCAGCAAGAGGTCAGAAAACGTCAGGGGCTTGAGGCAATCCGTAAGATCGTTGACTCCCTCAGAGAGCAGACAAAAGGGAATACCTGATTCTTGAATTGGATGGGCAAAGTACCTTTGGAACTTTACAGACTTCACTAATTTTACTAATGGGAACTGTCTTTCGGACCCTATTTCCAGACCGTGGACTTTGGGACAGATGTAGCATCCCCTAAACAGGACCTTCAGGGATCTTCTCCTGATTGATACTGTGCCTGTCCCCTCAAGTCTGCATGACTAACAACTTCGCAGATAAGTGCTCTCTTCTGGCTATTACCTTGCTACCCTCTCTGGTGCTATTAAAACTACACTTGACTGCTCTTCTAAGTAACACTAACACGCTGCACTCGTAATTCTGGTCTCATATTCTCTCTCTCTCTCTCCCCTTTTTCTTCTGCGTTCTCTTTCTCTGTATGTATGTCAGTTATTCACATCATTGAGGTTGCTGCGATGGCAGGTGTGGGTAAGGAAATCGCCTGTTATTTTGTTGCTTCCTTATAATATCTGCCCATATATGCCAAGATGAGCCCCCAAGTCAGTATTTTCCTCCTCCCAGTTAAGTGTTGCTGCAGACTTCTCTCCCCCAGATCTGGATCCCTAGCATGGTGAGGGCTGATCTGACAGTACCCAAGGATTTTCCACAGCGAGAAATCAGGTGGTCCCTCTGGCTCTCACTGCCAATATTATAATTCAGGCCAATCATCACCAAAGCGGCATATAAAGCCCCCAAGGGAGATTAATCCTTGAACTGAGCACATGATTGGCCGTGGGGTGCAGTGGGACCGGGTTAGAATGTGCTGGATACTTTTATTGTGGCAGTTTTGGGCCTACCTGGGCCATTATGTATCCCGACCCTCTCCCCCTCCCCCACCTAGGTCTTGCCTGTCTCGCTAGCCCTGGAGGGCCTTTTAACTCCTGGGTGACTTACAACTGGGTATTACATGTAACCCCGGAGCCGGCGCAGGCATTGGCCCCCCTGAAACAACCCTTCCCTCCCTTTTTTTTTCACCCCCCCACCTTTTTAATTCTTACTCAGAACTTTGATTTGCCCTCTCATATTATCTCCCTTAGGAATTACACACCCTTTCAGAATGCGGGCTGGCAGGAGTGTGACTAGCCAATACCCCCTACCCTTTATCCTTAGATAGGCATTAGAAGTGCCTAGGGGTCTCTTCACCTGAGATACCCCCTTTTCAGTAAGGATTTCCTCACTTCCAAGGGCCTTGGAAGCTCTCGGCAGCTGGACGTATTCGTTTATAGGTTTGTGCTTATATTACCTAATTGTTTACATGAGCGGCTTCAGCCCTGGTGGCTCAAGCCAATCTCAGACTGGCTGCTTTACTCATGCATCATCTGAATTTACTGAACATTGTTCACATTGTATTGTTTATCTCTGTAGGTTGCCAGTTTGAGGGCAACCAGTTATCAGCTGATAATTTTACGGTTAAGTCTTTGGAAATTTACTCTGACATCCAGATTGTTATAGACTTAAGATTGTGTCCAGTTAATCGCTATGGCATGGCATGGTGTGGGTGTGGGCTCCCTGGCGACCAAGCGGCCTGCTATCTGTAAATCCATACTCAACCAAAACCCCACTATGGAGGAGACACCCCTGAGATTAGTGTCCTGGAACATTTACGGGCTCTCCACCTCAGTTAAGCGTGCCAGGGCCCTCTCACAAGTTAAAAGAGCTAAGGCTGACATTGTTTACCTACAAAAGACCCATCTAAGTAATGTGGAGCACGCAAAGCTGGGGCGGATCGCGAGGGGTGAAGTATACGGTTCTACTTTTAGGGGTGGCAGGAGGAGGGGGGTAGCTATAATAATACTACCCCATCGTACTCTCTGGCAATTGCAAGCAAAATGGACAGACCCATATGGTCGTCTGGTTCTACTCCGAGGTCTGGTGGGAGGGACAGTGGTCACCCTGGCAAATGCTTATTTTCCACCAGACTCAACAGTCGGTGATATCAGGGGCCTACTAGACAGAATCACGCAATTTACCAAGGGCATGCTATTGCTCGCAGGAGACTGTAATATTTTGCTTAACCCTGAGAGGGACTCCTCTAGTCCTAACGCTCCCAGGAAAACCCCACAACAGAAACTCCTCAGTAGATTTCTGTTTGAAGTGGGCTGGACCGACACTTGGCATTACACTCATCCCCATACTAGGAACTACACACATTATTCGGCCGTTCACCAAACTTACTCCAGAATCAACTTGTGCTTCACCCAAGTAGAACACTTAGACCAGCTGGTTGACACCCAAATCGGAGATATTGCCTTATCAGATCATGCCTATATTATAAGCACTTGGAAACTGGGACTGCAGAAAAGGAATACTATTTGGCATTTGAATCCCTTCCATCTAAAGTCTAAACATTTAATGAATTCTTAACTGACAAGATATCTGAGATACTTATTGACAACACTAGTCCTGATATCTCCCCAGGTATCCTTTGGGATACCATAAAAACAGTCCTCCGGGGCCACCTTATTAAACACACATCACAACTTTCGAGTGCCCACAGACAGCACAAGACTCGACTGGAGGAAACTTTGCATTTCTTACAAACAGCACATAAGCAGGATGATAATTCCGTGCTTCCTCAACTTAAGCAGGTTAAACAAGATCTCGACAGGTTGGCATTACAACAGACAGAAATTGCCTTAACCTTCCTCCGACAGAAGTACTACGAGGTGGGACCCAGGGCTACCAGGCTGTTGGCCTACCAAATTAGGAAGCAGAGGAAGGCGGCTACTATCACTACTATACGCCACCCAGCAGGAGGTAGACCCCTGAACAAACTCAATGAAATTGTGGAGGCATTCACCACATATTATTCAGCCATGTATACTCCAGAATGTCCCATAGCTCCGGATCAGATTAAGGGGTTCTTACGGGACCTCGTCTTTCCCAGAATCTCACCGGAACAGGGCGAACAGCTGCTAAGCCCTATCACGATGCAGAAGTTAGTCAGCACCTTAGCTCGAGCCAAAACTATGAAAGCTCCGGGACCGGATGGCTACGGAGCTGAATTCTACAAAGCTACAAAACCGCTCCTCCTGCCTCCCCTTTTGAGCACCTGTAACTCTGTCTTAGAGGGGGACTCTCTGCCCCCTACCTGGGCATACGCCACAATTTCTGTCATCCCCAAGCCCGTTAAAAAATCCTCAGCTCTGTGAATCATATCGGCCAATTTCTGTTTTAAACTCAGACTACAAATTATTTATGGGGCTCATGGCCCATGGGCTAGAAGTTATTCTTCCACAAGTAGTTCATAAGGACCAGACGGGTTTGTAGGAGGGCGTACTACTACAGATAGCATAAAGAGAACCTACCATATAATATGTAAAATGAACACCTCTAACCTCCCCGCGACCTTAGTAAGCCATGATGCAGAAAAGGCCTTTGATAGAGTACATTGGCCTTTTCTATACTCAGTTATGGAGTTTATGGGTTTCCCCTTGTCATTAATCCGGGTAATCGCAAACATTTACTCTTCTCCAAGAGCTTGGGTGTGGGTCGCTGGGCACCACTTGGTTTTTTTCCCCCTTTACAGGGGCACCAGGCAGGGTGGCCCCCTGTCACCTCTCCTATTTGCCTTGTTTATGGAACCATTAGCACAATTAATCCAGCAATCGCAGGACATCTTGGGCATCGAGGTTGAAGGTGAAGAGCACCGTATAGCTCTTTATGCGGATGATGTTCTCCTATACCTACGAAACCCAGCTAGCTCACTCCCAAAAGTTAATAAGCTATTGGAAACATTTGGGCATCTCTCGGGCTATAAAGTGAACATCTCGAAAACTGAAATTTTGACCTTTCAGTATACACCTGACCAAGCTATTCGGGAACAATTCCCCTGCAAGTGGGACTTGGGGAAGATAAAATATTTAGGGATAAATTTAACTAGGGACTTGAGTGATGCCTATAGGCAGAACTACTCTCCCTTTACCACATGTCTTAAGGAAGACCTAGCCAACTGGAGTACACTCCCACTGAGCCTTTCTAGGAAGATAGGACTCATCCGAATGGTGACTTTGCCCAGAGCTTTGTACCTCTTTAACAATATCCAAGTTGCCCTCCCCCGGTCTATGTTTCTGGAATGGGACAGGGCTATACTCCCACTTCATTCAGGCTTCTTCCCTTCCCCCACCCCCACCCAAAGCTAGTTCTATTTTATAGGCACAGGATTTGACTGACAACAGGAACTTCCTGTTTAGGGGCAGGAAGTGAGTGATCACAGAACCACCAAGGACCCACCATCCTAGAAGGGCAAGAGTAGCTCTCCGGCCCCCTCTAGCTGCTGGAGGTCTGCCTCTGAACAAGTAAGTGGTCTATTGAGAAATATAGGATATTCTTGTCTCAGAACAGGACAATCAGGAGCTTAAAGGGCACACAGGCAGAAAGTAAGGAGAGAGAGAAAAAAACAGAGGAAAGAGTAAAGATTGCAAACAGTTAAGGGGCCAGAAATAAGACATGATTGGAGTGGTGCAGTGCAGTGGCTGTGGAGCAGCAGTCTTCCGGGAGATGTTCTGGAGGATGTGGTGTTGTCCCATCTGCAGGCACCTCTCTGGGCTGAGGGAGGAGGTTGCTCATCTCCAGGCTGAGTTGGCCAGGATTTGTGGGACCTCCTCTTCCATCCAGGGACCACCAGTGCCACTGCCGTTGCCTCAGAGGTTGCCAAGAAAGAGGAGCGGTTGGACCACAGTGGGCTCAGGGAGGGTGAGGGTGGTGGAACAGAGGCACATCCCTCCAGTTGTACCTCTCCACAATTCCTATGCCATTCTGGCAAAGTGTGGTTCCTCTATGGAGGCACCTACAGGGAGACCAAGGAGGATTTGGGAACCTCCACAAAGGAGACCCACAGGAGGGTGGCAGGGGACCCTGCAGGGGAAGGAAACAACTCCTGATGGGGGACTCCATTGTTAGGAAGGTAGAACTGGGCAAGGAAGGGGAGAGGGAGGTAAGGTGCCTGCCTGGCGCCATGGGTTGGAGGGACAGGGAGCGAATCTTCAGGATTGCTGGAGCAGCTGCACAGGGGAAGGAGCTGGATGTCATTGTTCACTTAGGGACAAATGACCTGGCTAAGAAAGGGATTAGAGACGCAGGAAGAGTTTGTGGAATTGGGAGGGCCTTAGTCAAGTAGCACGACGGTAACCTTCTCGGAGGTGCTACCCATCTATGGCATAGGAGAGGCTAGGGTGTTCCGTGCATCATGGGATTCAATCAGTGGTTGAAAACTGGTGGAGCCTCAGGGATTTGGCTTCATTGGGGACTGGGTGGGGTCCACCTGGAGTGATGCAAGCCTATACTGGCATGATGGGCTGCATCTGTCCGGGAGGGAACCAGGATCCTAGGTGATAGGTTTAATGCTTATGGCAAGCTTTTAAACTAGCCAAGGGGGAGGCACTGAAAGGAGCAGGAAAATCCTAGCCCCCAAACAATCACGGTGTAAGTGTGGCAAACACCAACATGGAGGTGTCGATAGGGAGAAGGGCAGGGTAAATGGAAAAAGTGACAAAGGCAAGAAGGACAGGGATGGGGCAAAAGGGAAAGGCCATCAGGAAATGGAGGGTAATGAGTACCAATGCTCGTAGTCTGGGCAACAAGCTCCCTGAGCTGGTGGCCTTAATGGAAGAGGATGCCCGGATATCGAAGCAGTCACAGAAACATGGTACACAGAGAACCATGACTGGGATGTTAACATACCAGGGTACATAACCTACAGGAGAGACAGGCAGGGGAGAAGAGGGGAGGAGTAGCTTCTGTAAAGGAAGGGATAAAAGCAACTGAACAAAAGAGTAAACAGGGAGGAGAGGAGGCACTGTGGGTCACCTTGGAGACTGGAAAGGGCACCACAGTCCCACAGGGTTGTGTACAGACCCCCATGTCAGGGGAAGGAATGGACAAGGATATGATGGAAGGCATTCTTAGAATGGCAGAGAAAGGGAGATACTGTTGATGGAGACCTGAATATGCCAGATGTTAACTGGAGCACATTTGCTGCAGCAACATCCAAGAGCAGGGCCATTCTTGACGCCCTACAGGTGGTAGGCATTAGACAGCTGTTTCGAACCCACTCGTGAGGGAGCAATCTTAGACCTCGTGACTCTCAAACGGGGCAGTGAGAGGATCTCAGATCTAGAAGTGGGTTGCCATCTGGGGACAAGTGACCATCAAACAGTGTGGTTCACGTTAAACTCAGCTACAGAGTCAAGCCATACAAAAGTGAGGGTACTGGACTTTAGGAGGGCTGACTTTGGCAAGATGGAGAGTGCCTCAGAAAAGCACTAGCAAACAGGCTAGAAGGAGGTGTGGAGCAACAATGGGGAATTATCAAAACTGCCATCACAGAGACAACAAGCCTTTGTGTGAAGCAAATAAACAAATCAAGACTGAAAGAAAAAGCCACTATGGTTCTCAAGAGGTGGCTGTGAAAGTCAAGAAGAAAAGATAGCATTCCAGAAGTATAAGGAAACACAGAAGGAGCAGGACAGAGAGCTGTACCAGTTAAGGCAGAAAGAAGCAGGAGGGAAGTCAGAATAGCGAAGGCCCAAACTGAGGAAAAGATAGCCAACTCCAGTTAAGAGGGGATAAAACCTTTATAGGTACATCAGCGGTAGAAAGACAAAGGGAGGGATAGTGAGGCTGAATAGAATAAACAGTGGGTGGGCAGAGGGGGACAGTGAAAAAGCAGGAATACTGAACGAATATTTCTGCTCAGTATTCACAAAAGAGGAGGGGGAAGTGCCTAATCCAATTAACAGAAGCACTCTTGATAGGGGGGTCGATCCCAGTCCTTTCACAGAAGAAAGGGTTCTGCAAGAACTCCTAAAACTGAAGGTGGACAAAGCAATGGGTCCTGATGGAATTCACCCCAGAATTCTAAAGAATTAAGGAAGGAACTAGTGAAACCACTGGCTACTCTTTTTAATAAATCATGGGAGGATGGTGTGGTACCCGAGGACTGGAGGAAGGCGGATGTGATTCCCCTTCACAAAAGTGGGACCAAGACAGAGGCAGGAAACTACAGACCTGTCAGTCTGACCTCTGTGGTAGGGAAAGTGATGGAGTCACTTCTGAAGGAAAGAATAGTTGAGTACCTAGAGGTCAGTGGAGCACAGGATCCAAGGCAGCATGGGTTCACAGTGGGAAGGTCATGTCAGGCAGATCTAATAGATTTCTTTGACTGGGTGACCAAAGTAGTAGACCAGGGAGGGGCTGTGACATGGCCTACCTAGACTTTAGCAAGGCATTTGACACAGTCCCACACAAAAGATTATTAGTCAAATTAACCAGCCTGGGAGGGGTCCCAGGGTGGTAGCCTGGTAAAACATTGGCTGGACAACAGGACACAGAAGGTAATTGTAAATGGAGTCCACTCTGAAGAAAGGGCGGTTACTAGTGGGTACCGCAGGGTTCAGTATTGGGTCCAGTCCTTTTAATGACTTCATCAGTGGCATTGCAGAGGACTGGAAGGAAAGTATGCCTTTTGCAGATGACACAAAGATCTGCAACAGGGTTGATACACAAGGAGGCGTGGAAAGGATGAAAAGGACTTGGCAAGGTTGGAAGAATGGTCAGACATATGGCAGCTAGAATTCAATGCAAAAAGTGCAAAATAATGCACCTGGGAAACAAGAACCAGGGGAAGAATACACAATGGGTGGGGAGGTAGTAACAACAACAAAACAGGAAAGGACCTGGGGTAATCATATCAGATGACCTTAAGGTTAGCAAGCAATGTGAGAAGGCAGTAGGGAGGGCCGGGGTATACTGGGATGTATAGGGAGAGGCATCAGCAGCAGAAAACAGGAAGTTGTTATCCCTCTGTACAGACAGTTGGTGAGACCCCATCTGGAATACTGTGTCCAGTTCTGGAGACCCCATCTCTGCAAGGACATAGACAGGATAGAGGCAGTCCAGAGGAGGGCAACTAAAATGGTGCAGGGTCTGCAAGAGAAGCCGTATGAGGAGAGACTAAAGGAGCTTAATATGTATACCCTTGAGGAAAGAAGGGAGAGGGGACATGATAGAAACTTTCAAGTACCTCAAGGGAATCAACAAAGTCCAAGAGGGTAGCATCTTTCAGAAAAGAGACTTGCAAGAACAAGTGGACACAATTTAAAAATGGAAGGAGAGGCGGTTCAGAGGCAATGTGAGGAAGTATTATTTCACAGAGAGGGTAGTGGATGCATGGAACAGCCTTCCTGAGGAAGTTGTGGAGTCTAAAACTGTGGGAGAATTCAAGAATGCATGGGACAGACATAAGGCAATTCTTGTAGGGGGCAGGAAGATATAGGCTGTTGGTTAAATAGGATCTGCGGCCTATCCTGTAGGTAGGGAAATGGGCAGACTAGATGGGCCTAGCGGTCCTTATCTGCTGTCAAAGTCTATGTTTCTATGGTCGCAGGCCAAGAGTCAGGCTGAAACCCCTTACTAAACCAAGAGGCCTTGGAGGTCTCTCCCTCCCCAAACTTTATCAGTATTACCAAGCTGCGCACCTCCTTCATGCCTTAGCAAGACAGCTACTAGAAAGCGAGATGCATTGGGCAGAGTTGGAACAGGTGGTTATTCAAGATCTGGAATACTTTTGCCATATTATACCGTGGGACAAGACACTCAGTAGATTTCCAGAATCTGCCCATAGAGATACAGCATAGAGTGACCACCTGGTACCAGGTTAGGAGACAATTCTCTATTTCCCCCTTTATTCCATTAATTTGCCCAATTGCGGTACTCCCAGACCTTCAGCCCGGGAGACTGGACCATGCTTTTAGTCAATGGTTGAGGCATGACCTAAGGTGCCTGTTCCAAATCATAACTGGAGGGAAACTGTGGTCATTTCAGGAAATACAGACAAAATTTAACCTGCCCAACTCCCACCATTATAGGTATTTACAGTTAAGACACTACTACGGATCTTTGCCGGCCACAATGCATGGTCCTGAACGCTGGCCCCCTTTGATTGCTATTATGCACTCTTTGTTTTCCTCCCCAAATCAGAGACACCTGATATCAGTCCTCTATCGTGCCCTGATATCTTCTCCCTCAGCAACTCTGATGGATACCCGTGAAAAATGGCAGCATGAATCGGGTATGTCCATAGGGAAAAAACAGTGGGAACAAGCCTGCTGGCAGGTGTCACGCACATCCAGCTCACACCAATGGCGAGAGTACTCTTGGAAATTCCTCATTCGATATTTCTATACGCCTGAAGTCACTAGTCACTACACCCCAGGACACTCAGCTGCCTGCTGGCGACTATGTGGTGAGGGCAAGGCTCATCTCACACATGTAATGTATACGTGCCCTAAGCTGCTTCCATTTATTCAAGCTTTACAGTTGGAGCTCCAAGAGATCATTGATGGGCCTTTCCAGCTGACCCCGGAGGTATTTATCCTTTTAATTCTCCCCGAAGACCTCGGAGACCAGGGCGCCCGCTACCTTTTAGCCATTCTTTTGTCAGCAGGGAAAAAAAGCCATCACCAAAGCGTTGCTGACCCCTAACATCCCAACCCTTCGGGACTGGTGGTCCATAACCAAGCAAATTTATCAGATGGAAAAATTAACATACGGATTAAATGATAGAGAAGAAAAATTCAAATCTAGATGGAATAAATGGCTTCTGTATTATACGCTTAAGGATCCAATGTTCATCCCATAGTCTAATAAACCTTCTCCCTCCTTCTCGCCTTCCTATCGCCTGCTGCCCTCCCCCATCCCTTAATTTTACAGTGTAGGTTTGGTTTGCGTGGCGTGGGGGGGGGCCTCTCCCTATCTTTGATGTTTGGGTGCCTTAGGGTTGATATGTATGACAGTATAATGTTCGTCATTAATGATATTTTAATTACTAATGTTTCTCTGACATCTAGGACCTGTTTTAGTATTTGCACGAAATTAATCATTTAAGGAGTTGGGTCTCCTGAACCTCCGGAGCCTCTTTGGGCAATAATTTTAATTTTGTTGGAGCTGTTTTTTAAGGACTTACCCTGAACATTAACTACTCTAATGTATGTAAGAATACTCTGAGTACCCATACTTGATTCCTAATTTTACTAATGTATGGACACAATCGGATGGAATGTACTGTAAGAAAAATCAAATAAAGAAGAGAATAACAAAAAAAAAAGAAAGAATTACGGTGAGTATGAAGTTTTCATTTCTAGGGGCGTGGATATGGTGTACTGTCCACATTTCTGGGAGAATTCCTTTCCCTTTTAAGGCTTGCCGGAAGGTCTTCAAGTTGGCTCCTGCTACCCACCTGGGTGGTATCCTCCTCAGCGCAGCCCCATGACATCAGATCTTCCTTTCCGCTGGAAGAGACCGGTTCCCTCCATTGCACACTGTGTTTTTGTAAGCCTTATCTTTGATTTACCGATAATTTTGCATTTGGTCTTCAGGCTGCTTCACAGTTTGTCCATGCTTGCACCATGGGCTCCTCTGCTCAGAAGTCGGCGCCCGATTTTAAACTTTATCCATGTGGGCAGAAAATGTCTCGCACGGACCCTAACACCACATGCGTTTATTGCCGGGCCAAGGACCACAACCCCTAGGCTTGCGGTCTTTGCCACACTCTGCACCCCCTCCACTCTGGAGGACTGGTACGCCAGACTCTTGCCAGGTCACCCAGACGAGTGTGACCCTTCTGTTCACTCGAAGGATGCCCGTAAGGTGGTCTCCACGGCTGCAGGATCTGCCGAACAAATGGCAGCTTTCGAGGATGTCCACGCTGGTTCCACTGGGCTTTTTCGCCTCTTTACAGGAGTGTTCCAGGACTTGTGCCAGTCCCCTTCCACCCTCTGGAAAGTCCCGTCGCAGGTCGTGGGATTGCGAGCGCTCTCAGGCCTCTAATTCCCGCACTCTTGCTTCATCAACATTTCTCAACAGTTCAGCTTCTGTTGAGCCTTCCATCCAGGCCACTGGCACTGCAGTGTCTCCGCCAGGCCTTTTGACTAAGTTGCGGGCTGACCAGCTGGTCTAGATTTTTCTCAACCCAGTTGACCCATTGTCACAGAATGAGGAGGATAATTCCCTCTCCAGGACCGTGGTCTGGACCTTGCAGCCCCAGGGTGGGTCCCTAACCCATGGGACATCGAGCTTGCGGGGGGCATCAGGCATCCCTTACTGGTTCCAGCCTCTTCTTGCAGTCTGAACTACTGTCAGTCAAGGTCTTGAACCCGTAGCACGAGGTAGAGTAGCCCTCGCCGAAGTCTGCATTTGTGCTCTCGGCCTTTGGGCAAGCGGTGTTGCCACTCCTCCTCTTCCCCCTCTTCAGGGGAGGAACAACTCCACCACAAGTTGCAGCAGCACTACGAGGAGCTCATGTGGCTGAGCTCCTTTTGGTGCTGGGCCTAAGCCAGCGCAGGCTCTCCCCCCCCCACCCCGCACTCCCTTGGCTGCTTCCACCTTGGCCTGAACTGGTTCCAGCTTGGTCAATTCCAGCCTCTCTGCCCATTTTGGTGGAACCCGCACCAATTCAGCCAAAGTATGGTCAGGCTTCCTCAGCAGTTATCTGTCACAGTCACTAGGGCTGATGAGCTTCGCAAGGTTAGTGGTGACTTTGGGGGGGGGGGAGAGATCAGCTGGTCTTTGACAAATTTCGGAATCGGAGTCTTCCTCCATGCATTCTAGGCCAGTTGACCTGGAATCAGGAGAGGATTTGTCCACGGACCGTGGTCCCACTTCCTCTGGGGCCATGCTCTGCCTCATCTCCAAGGCCACAGGGATCCAATTGGAGCCTGTCCAGAAATGGGCCAAGTATCCCCTCACCGAGATTCTTTTTTTTGAAATTAAGTATACTTTATTCAGCTTTCACATATACACCCAGAACATTACACATTACAGAGGATAAAACATTGTATGATTGTACATATACAGTTCAGAGGATGCTGTCGGCTAAATCCACTCCCCACCCTGCCCTCCCCCAAACCCGCCTAAAACCTCCCTCTCCCCACAAAGCCCACCCCCCATCCTAGAGCCAGTTCCATAGAGTTGTACTAGCCATAAATTAAGAAATTAACAAAAAAGAAGTGTTATTCGGGTGATACCTCTAAAGTTATGGGGTCATGCTTTAACCCTAAATAGGGTAAGGGATCCTCACCTCCTAGTTTAATGTGCGGGAGCAATTGACCATAAAGTATGGAATTTCTCCCACTTTGTGTTGTATCTGGAAATTACATTTCTAAAACTGGCAATAGTTTTCTCAGTCCGTAAGTTTTGTATAGCAGATCACTGATCCATTCCTGGTAGGTAAGAACATGCTGGTCTTTCCAATGCCCTAATACTAGATGTTTCACTGTGAGTGAAATTAAGTTAATATAATACCTCCTTTCTTTCAAAAGTCACTGTTGAGTAGTCCCTAAGTATACATATTTGCGGGGTGAATAGATTTTGTATCCCTAATAAGGGATCCGCCTTAGATTTAATTAGGGACCATATGGGAGCGACCATAGGGCAATCCCAGACAATATGTAACAGGGATCCTTGCATCTGACCGCACCTGAAACATATGTCTTCTGGGAGCTTCCCCATTCTATATAGCTTTGCAGGAGTTAAGTGCATGGCATGCAATATGTAATATTGTGTTAATTGAAGCTTATCATTAGCACTATAGATATAGATTCCTCGCCATACGTATTCCCAATTAATACAGTTAGCAGGAAAGGTCTCTGTCCAATAGTGGGATTGTTCCACCCAATCAGGGTAAGATTTTAAGTATAAAGCTGCGACTAAGCAGGAGACGGTGTTTGGCTGCCAGGCAAGGGTTTGGAATTCCGAGAAGGTTTCCCCGTGGTTAGTTTCCCACGGATTCAGCACAAACCATGTAATTGGCATATGTCTAACTTGATAAACAAAAAAGGAGTACTTCGGCGATAATTGGAAACTCTCCAGTATCTCTGGGACCGAGCTCACCCTTCCCTGGGATACTAGATCATTAACCTTGGTGTGTGAAGGTATAGTCGGATTATGCGATAGGAGGAGATTCTTACCTATTTTAAAATTGGGATTACCAAACAATGGCTACGAGATGTCTTTAGTATGTGTAACCCCAAGAGACCTACTTAACCCCAAGAGACCTATTGAAGTGTATATAGCCGTAAACCGCATAGAGACAGGCACCCTCATCGAGATTTGTGATCGGGACAACTCCCAGGGAACGCTTTCCCAGTGGCCAGGGCCATTCTTGGGCCCGTGTTGGAGGTCTGGCAGCATCCAGCTTCATGACAGAGAACCTTAGTTCACAAGCACTGAGGCAAAGGTTACCCCTGAAAAGTATTGGCCGGGAAGCCAAGTTTCAGAGAAATACAGAATCACACATACTCCCGTAATGCAAAGCACCATGGGTTTTATATGCAAATCACCACAAAATATTATGCTGGTTCAATTTTAAGCAGAAATGCGTGGTGCTGAAAGACCTCTCGCACAGACTGCAAAGGGTGCCAACAGAAGCTTCATGCCACACTCTGTCGGTCCGTATGATTTGCAAGTATGCAGTCCCTACGGGCTCTCTCTCCGGGTTCACTTACCACCCCTCGGCCGAGGGCCTGGCTGCGACTCGGTGTTCCGTCAGACAGGCAACGTCAGGGATGTTGATACCCCCCTCCCCAAACAAAGAATCCAAGAAATTAGAGCATGTAGTCAAGAAGGTGTATGCGGCCTCTTCTCTCAGCCTCAGGCAGGCAAGTTCGACCTTGATGATGGTCCACTTCACTCATGTCCTATTGGGCACCCTGAATGAGGTGCTCACTCGGTTCCCGGCTGATCTCTAGATGATGATCAAGCAGGTTTGAGACAAGGGCTGTGCAGTGGCCAAACAGCAGCTCCAGACAGCCCTGGACATCATCGATTCTTGTGTCAGGTCAGTGGCCACAGCTGTAGCTATGTGCCGATGAGCTTGGCTTCATATCTCAACCTTTACAGCCGATGTCCAGCACAAATTGGCAGATGTACCCTTCCTGGGCACTGATTTGTTTGGGCCCAGGGTGGATGGTCATCTCTCTAGGACTGAGAAGTCCAGTGCCACCTTGGATTATGTCACCCCGGCTCAAAATGTATTTTGTCTTGGCTTGGGGGGGGGGCATTTAACTGAGTGAGGGAAAGGTTGGGAAATACAGAGGAGGGTGAGGGCGTGTTCACATGACTAGGACCAGCCAATAGCTGGTCTGGAATCCATTTATATTTCAAAGGGGACCAAGCGACCCGGAAGCTTGAGTACCACAAAGCAGGAGTGTAGCATCTGCAGGAAGGGCAGCAGGCCACACTGGTAGACAGGGAAGAGCCTAACTGGGAGGGCCACATATTTCCTATATAGACATGAGAAGTCCAAGGTGGGGGAAGGGTTCCATGGAGTGGGGTAGGACTAGGATAAGGGAGGAGAAGATGTGCAGGGGAAGTCAAATAGGGTGGGAAATGGGAAGGATTATATGTTGCCAAGGATGTGGAGCAGCCATATTCCTGGGAGTGGCTTGGAGGGCAGGGGGCTGTAGGGTGTGTTGGCAAGTGGGCCAGCTCAGGCAGGAAATAGGGTGGTTGAGAAGGGAACTGGAGGCATGGAGGAGACAGAATTGGGGGGAACATGGCCAGGAGGGGAAACTAACAAGGTATCCAAAAGAGCTCAAAACAGACAAAAATAAGGGGGAACTTGGTGGGACAGCAGGAGGGCCACACAAGCAGATGCAGCCAAGTGAAGGAAGTGATGACTGGAGGAGGGTCAGGCACAGGAGCATGCCTAAGACTGGGTCAGAGCAAAGATATCAGCCTTTGGGAAGGGGGACTGGACTCATTCAAGGAAAGGAGATTAGCACTACAAACAGATACTCAGTGTTGGCTAGTCCAGAAGACCAGGTAGCAGAGAGGGGGGAGCTACAGTGAAGGAGCAGGGAGAGGACACTACGGGGAAAAGGTATACAGCAGGGAGGCAATAGGCAGTACACCAAGAAGACACACTGGCGGCCGGCCCGGTGGTGCTGAGGGTTGAGGTGCTGGATGCCACATCTTGCTCCACGCCGGCGACCCAGGTTCAGGAACGAGCCTGGGTCAGCAGGGGAGGACTAGGATTGAGCATCCAATGACAACTCTCCTAGTCCTGGGGATAAGGGGTGGATGTACACTGCGCTCTGCTGGTCCCTGGGGACGTCCAGATGTACTACAGAGATGCGGGTACCTAGTGGGGGAAGCATGGCAGATGTCTGCATGTTAGTGTGTTGACATCGTGGCATGCCCGTGCTTCCATTGGGGGATAAAAGGAAAAGGCAGCACAAACCCGCGGCAGTTTGATAGCCACAGTTTCACCGACCAACCAATGATGCCTGGATGGCATGTGCTGGTAATGGTTCCTCGCCAGGTGCGGGGGCTACGAGGGGGGGCCCTTTCGCAGGTGTTGATGCATCTGCCAGCTGGGCATGCGAACTTCGGGGTCGGAGGTGAAGCGGAGAAGCGGTGGCTGGATGTGGAGCAGGGCTGTGCCTGCAGGTAGGGAGGAATTGTTAAATGATTAAAAAAAAAAAAAAGATACACTGGTTGGGGCGCAGCAAGATGATGGTGATGCAGTCTCTCCAGAGGGAAAGAAGGAGCAAGGAGACGGGAGGAAGCGGCAGACAGCCTGGAGAAGACTAAGGATATTGAAAAGAGGGGAGTCCGAGTTGGGAAGGGCCACATTTCAGGGAAGACACGGGGACGTAATAGTAGAGTGGGTGGTAGCGTGATGGACAGAGCAACAAGTTAATGCAAAGGGGAGGTTCCACAGATGGAAGATAGTTTGGAGGAGGAGGTCAGTAGCCCGGTCATAGTTGCGAGAGGGGAGAGGACAGGGCAAAGGTTAGGGGAGGCAAATGGGGCTGTGACATGGGGGATAAGATGGCCTTGCAAGTTGGGGGTGGGGGAGTGGAGGGCAACAAGAGGGTGAGAAGGAAAAGAGTCAGAGAGTCATGATTCTAGGGAATTCTGTACTTAAGGGTATAAGGCGAGGGGGAAAGGGTGCCAGAAAAAGTAACATCTGGGTAGAGTGCATGACAGCGAGTAGAGTGGGGCAGCATATGGGCAGATATGTGGGGGGGAAGCTGCACATTATGGTGCACCTGGGAACGAATGATCTGAAAGGGAGAAGGATAGAGGAGGTACAAGACAGCTTCAGGGAAATGGGAAAACTATGCAGCAAAGAGGGAACTACGGTAGCCTTCTCAGAAGTTCCGCCAGTGCCAAGGGCCAGTACAGACAGGAAGGGAAGAATCAGCAACTTCAACAAGTGGCTGAGGGAATGGTGTGGGACTAAGGGGTATGGATTGGTGGGGGACTGGGGTAGCACATGGGATAACACAGATCTTTATGCAGGGGATAGGTTACACCTCAGCAGGGCAGGGTCACAAGTGTTGAAGCAGAAGCTAGAGGATTTAATCAATGAGAGGTATCATTTAAACTAGGTAGGAGGGAGGCATTGGAGCTGGAAATCACCAGAAGAGGGGGTCCCGTGGATCTCCCCACACCACAGGGATAGATACGACCTTAGGCGAAATAGGGGTTGGAGTGAAGGGTAAGGAAGCAGGAAGGAAAGGTGCAGCGTGAAGAAAGGTTTCACTAAATACTAGTAGCCTGGGGAACAAGTTGGCAGAGTTGCAGGCATTGATGGCAGAGGGGAGAGGTGGACATAGCTGCCATTACTGAGACGTGGACAGCCAAGCACCATGACTGGGACCTAACCATCCCAGGGTACAAACTTTTCCGGAGGGATAGAGATAAAGGGAAGGCAGGGGGGTTGCAGTTTACATAAGGAAAAGGATCAGATGTAATAGGGAGGAAGGGGAGGAGGGCAGGTCGGAAGTAATCTTGCTGCAACTACACAGCCAGAAAGGGACCAAGATCTGTCTGGGGGTTGTTTATAGACCTCCGGCCCAGAAGAAGGATACTAACAGGGAACTGGGGGAGCAGATACAGAGGCATAGTGGCAAAGGGAGCATGGTGGTGGTGGTGGGGAGACAATAATCTACCATGGGTGGATTAGAGCATCCCAACAACCAGCTGTGCCAGGGAGCAGATCCTCCTGGAAGCATTCCAGGATGGCTTCCTTACCCAGAGGGTAATGGAGCTAATGAGGAAGGGGAATATACTAGACTTGGTACTGGAAGATTGGGAACAGGTCAGGGATGTAAGAGTGGAAGAACCTCTGGCAAACAGTGACCACTGCACAGTGTGGTTTTCAATCAACCTGGGTAGGGAAGTAGCCACTACAAAAACTAGGGTCCTGGACTTCAAAAGGGCAGACTTTGGCAGGATGGGAAACATACTGGAAAGTCATATGGTAAGCATCCACTCAGAAATTGACACGGAGCAAAAATGGGCAGTCATCAAGACAGGACTGGCTAAAGCCACTAAAACTTGTGTCAAGAGCCAGAGCAAGAAAACCAGGGCCAAGAAACCCAGTTGCATGAGCAGAGAGGTAGTGGAAAAGGTGAGGGAAAAGAGAAATGCATTTTGGACCTACAAGTGATCCAACAGGGCAGAAGACAAAGAAGAATATGTGAAGTAATCCAGAGAAGTGAGCAGAGTGGTAAGGGCAGCAAAGGCAGCTAGGGAACGGAGGTTAGCACAGGGGATCAAAGGAGGGGAAAAGGATTTTTTCAGATATATCCGAGAGAAGAGGAAGAGCAAGGATCAAATTGTTAGGATGAGGAGGGGAAGTGGGTGGGTAGAAAAGAGGGCTGAGCAGGCAGAAGTACTTAATGAATACTTCTGTTTGGTCATCATCAAGGAGAGGGATGGGCCCATACCTGAGAGGAAGGGTGAGGTGGGAGAGGGTGGAGGAGAAGCAACCACAGATGGGGAAATCGCTGTGAACAGGGTGAGGCAGGGCCTCAAGTCCCTGAAGGTGGACAAGGCACTTGGCCCAGACGGAGTCCACCCCAGGGTGCTGAAAGAGTTGGCAGAGGTACTGGCAGGGCCACTGGCAGACCTGTTCAGTACCTCTTTGAACTCTGGATGTGTGCCCAGGGACTGGAGGGAAGCACATATGGTACATCTCTATTAGAGTGGGTCCAAGGATGAACCAGGGAACTACAGACTGCAATTGTGGGCAAACTGATGAAGAAAATCCTCAGGGAAAGGCTGGTGCAATTTCTTGAGGATAACAACCTCCAGGATAGCAGACAGCATGGGTTTGTCTCAGGCAAATCCTGCCAGTCAAACCCGGTTGATTTTTATGATTGGGTTACAAGGGCACTGGATAGGGGACATGCGGTGGATGTCCTCTACCTGTATTTTAGCAAGGCCTTTGACTCCGTGCCACACGGTAGGCTGGCCTGCAAGTTGAAGAGTCTGGGAGCAGGGAGAAAACTGGACGGATGGGTCGAGAACTGACTGCAGAGTAGACAGCAGAAAGAAGTAGGGGGGAGGCATCTGAACCCAGGGCAGTAACAAGTGGTGTACCACAGGGCTCAGTGCAGGGACCGGTTCTGTTTAACATTTTCATAGCCGACATTGCAGTAGGGATTAAGAGCAAGATCAGTCTCTCTGCAGATGAGACAAAGATCTGTGCTGAAGTAGATGGGGGAGGATGGAGCAAAAGTACTTCAGGAGGATTTGGCAAAACTGGAGGAATGGTCTCACACTTGGCAGCTTGGTTTCAATGCCAAGAAGTGCAAAGTGATGCATTTAGGAGGCAAGAACCAGGACACAGTTACTGTCTGGATGGTGTCCCGTTAACAAAATCCAAGGAGGAGAAGGATCTGGGAGTACTGGTAACCGGGGAGATGAACCACTCTGCTCAATGCAGTCTGTCATGGTGACCCAGCCAATGTGGGGTGTCATCCAGTGGTGGTTGGTCGCGGAAGATCTGCAGGAAGGAGTCCCATTTGTCTGCCTGGAGCCAATGGTCACTTTCACGACTGACTCCTCCCTGATGGACTGGGGTGGCCACCTGGGGGAACACAAGGTCCACTGCCTCTGGTCCCCCTAGGAGTCCTAATGTCACATCAGCCTGCTGGAGCTTCAGGCTGTTTGGCCCTGATGGCCTTTGCTCCTCATCTTCGGGGTCAGGTCGTCCAGGTCCAGACGGACAACATGACAACCATGTACTACCTCAACAAGCAGGGCAGGATGCACTTCCTACCGCTGTGCAGGGAAGCTCTCCACATTTGGACCCTCATGCTCAGCCTGGAGGCCGACTTGCTGGCCATTCATGCATGTGTAGTGACCAGTTGGCTGGCAGACACCCTCAGTCATGTGGGTGAGGCATCTCACGAGTGGTCCAGTCATAAGTCATAAGGAGGTAGTGGACAGTCTGTCCTCCCAGTGAAGCACCCCTCAGGTGGACCTGTTTGCCTCCGGGAGAACACCAAGCTGAGGTGGTTTTGTGCCTCCCCACACCCAATCAGGGATTGCTGCAGGGGGGGGGTGCGTTCATGAGGCTCTGGACCCCAGGCCTCTTTTATGCCTTCTCTCCCTTTCCTCTGATCCACAAAGTCTTGATCAAGGCTCTGATGGACAAGGCTTGGATGAGCCTGGTGGCTCCAGAGTGGCCGCGCCAGTTCAGGTACCCCAATCTCCTCAGCCTCAGCAGCAGGCCTCTGCGGCATCTGCCACTTCACCCAGACCTCTCTGGGGAAGGTCTTCCACGTGGACCTTCAGTCTCATCTGACAGCTTGGTTCCTGAGCAGCTAGAGTTCCAGACTCTGGGTCTCTCCAGCGAGGTCCTCCATGTAGTAGAGGCCTCGCAGAAGGAGTCGACTTGTCAGTGCTATGCCTTCAAATTGAAGAGATTCTTCATTTGGTGCCAGGGCATAGAGCTGTACCCCTTATCCTGTTTGGTGGCTAGCATTCTTGACTATCTGTGGTCCTTCTCACAGTTGGTCCTTCGGTTGACGACCCTCTGGGTGTACCTGGCAGCCATCTTTGCATACCGGGCGTGGGTTGGTATGCTGACAGTGGTGCAGGAGAAGGTGGTCGGGTGCTTCTTTAAGGGCCTTGTCCACATTTCCCTTCCAGTGCATGAACCACCACCACCTTGGGACTTGTTGCTGGTGTTGGTGATGCTCATGGGTAAGCCATTCGAACTGATACACAGGTGTGAGATGTCACACCTGTCATAGAAGACCGCCTTCTTGGTGGCCATCACATTCGCAGAAGGATCGGTGAGCTCCAGGTGCTCACGGTGGAGTCTCCTTACCTGGTCTTCCACAGGGACACAGTTGTCCTTCCCCACAACCTGAAGTTCCTCCCAAAGGTTGTTATGGAGTTTCACTTTAATCAGATGATCAGTTTCCCAGTGTACTTCACCAACCACATCTTGCAGGCCGAGCACAAGCTCCATACTTTAGACCTGCGGTGAGGGCTTGCCTATTATAAGGAGCCCACAGCTGGAGTTCGGGCAGAGGTTTGCCAGCTGTTTGTCACTTACTCTGAAAACTCATCTGGCAGACTGGCAGCAAAATGGATGATTGGCGAGTGGATAGTCTCCTGCATCAACCTCTGCTATCGGTTGGCTGGTAGGGAGCCTCCCATAGGGCTTAGGACTCATTCTACCAGACATACCGCTGCTTCAGTGGCTACTTCCAGGGACATACTTATCCAAGAAATCTGCAGGGCTGCTACCTGGAAGTCAATACACACCTCCATCTCCCACTACCACAGTGACCTTGAGTTATGCCAGGATGCTGGTTTTGGGTCCTCTGTTCTCCAATCTCTGTTTCCTAAATAGGGGTGTGCACCTTGCCCCCTCCTCCTGCTAGGAACTGCTAGGAGTCTACCAGAAGTGTGCATAGTACACCATATCCACGCCCCTAGAAAAACAAGTTACTCACCTGTAACTGTAGATCATACTTCAAGAGGGCTCTTGCAGTAGGTAATTACATATATGACTGACGTCGGCAGGACCCAAGGGAAAAATTTCTAGCCAGCAGTCCCTGGCGGAGACCGCCCCCACGCCAGGTGACGTCGGTATAATGGGGTGGTCCCAGATGCCCGCCTTCCAGTTCCTTCCCGCCGTCAGCTCGTGCAGCGCCTCGCGGTGAAGTTCATAAAGCTCAGTCCTGTTGCTTCATCGGTTTTTCCGAAAAGTATCAGTATTTTGTTTTTTCTTCGTCAGGTGAACGTCGGTATATGTCGTCCCCCTCAAAAAATAAGTGCGACTCGTCGCGGCAACTACCCCCCACAAAGACGGTCACTCCCTCTGCCTTTTCTGTTTGGGCCCCGACCACGCGGTCGTCAAGTGCCCACACTGCCTTCATTTCAACGCGGCCACCCGCAGACGACACCAGCAGTCTCTAGAAGCCCATCTCCTCAAAAAGAAGATGTCCGCAATGGAGAAGGAGTTGAAGAAGCTTTGGCAGGCGTCGACCTTCCCTGAAGGACACAAGAAGCGGGACAAAGAAAGGCACCGGAAGAAGGCCTCTTCCGCGACTCCGGTCGGAGCGGCCAAGGTAATGTCCCTCTGAGATCGCCGAGCCTCCAAGGCTTGAGGAGGTGTTGGCCGCCCGTTGAGTTCACGTTCGAGCCCGCCGGGTGCCTCCCGGGCAAAGGAGGCTTCGCCCCCAGTACCGCCGCAGGCACTGCGCCTACAGGTGCGGCGCCCGCATGAGCTGGTCGGCTCCTCGGCGTCTGCGGAAAAGGCAGCTAAGGCGCCCGACCACCGGTGGCGCCGCGACAATGTCCCCTCGGCCGGGCCTCTTCCTATCCTCGGCCCGCTTCCGACGAGGACCCCAGTTGCCGTCGGCTCCTCTGGCGTCGCCCGGCCGCGGAGCCTACGGCAGACCCTGCTCCGTCTGTCGTCCCAGGCTCCCCGCAGCTTTCACTGCCATCCGGGGAACCCGAGTCCCCCCCTGCCTGACCCCAGGAATTTTTCCCCTCCGTCCCTGGGCGAGGCTCGGGATGCTGCTCTGCCGTCGGATCCCCTTCCTACAGAGCCGGATCTGACGCCGGCTCCCCGGACGCTGGATCTGACGCCGGCTTCCCGGATGCCGGCTCCGACGCTGGCTCAGATGCCGGCGGGGGATATTCCTCTCCCATCAGGCCCTCCACCCCACGGGCCTATCGCAGTTGATCCGCCCGTGGAGTTCCCTACTGGGCCGGCTGCTCCGGCAGCTCCTCCGGTACCTGGGTATCCGCCATCTTATCCGACGCTGGTTTACCCAGGTCCACAGTATCCTGCACCGCAGTACCCGGCGCCGACTCCACCGACGCCACAGTACCCGACGCGCAATACCCAGCTCGGTATTCCGCAGCCAGTTATGGATACTCTCCTACGATTCATCGTGCAACTATCCTCCTCCTCCTCCACTGCCCGTGAGCGCGGTGGATCTCCAGGAGACTCAGGCCTCCTGGTGGGCTGAGGCCAAGGCTCAGCTCACCAAGGAGGAGTCGGGCCGTCTTCACGCGACAGTGCCACCTCTGGCTCCCGTCGCCCAGGCGGCACCTCCTCTCCGCCTCCAGTTCCGGGCTCTGCCCTCGGGATCCAGAGAGGGGCAGGACACATGTCCAGGGATCCCCCTTAAGAAACCCATTCCTCCCCCTAGACAAGCTAGGGAGTCTTACTCTGCTTCAAATTCGTCTTCTTCTTCTCTCTCGGACTCCTCGGATTCCTCCGATGGTTGTTCCGAGAAAGACGACGAGCCTCGCTCTCCATCCAAGCCCCAGCCGAGGACTCCTCCGGAGGATCCTTCCTTCATGGAGTTCCTCAGGAAGATCCAGGAAGTCCATCAGTGGCGTTTCTTAGAGCCAGATCCTCAGCGGGTTAAACTTGCTGAACATCTGGACTTGCCCCTTACGGCCCCTACTCTAGTGCCACCCTGGATCGAGCCTCATGCCCACCTTGTTTCAACCATTTGGAAGCAACCGTCGGTTTTAGCCCCACTTCCTCGGAAGTCCAGCAGGCTATACCAGGCTCCAGAGGGTGTATACTTTTTAGACTCTCACCCCCCGTGCAGACTCGGTTGTGATTAGCGCCGCTCACATCCGGTCAGCACACCTGAAACATTTGAGCTCGTCTCCCCCAGATAAGGAATCTCGCCTTCTGGATCAGTATGGAAGGAAGATCAATGCTTTTTCCATACTGGGGATCAGGGCCCTAAATTATGTAGCGCATATGGGGGATTACCAGAAGGCTGTCCTTGCCCAGGTGGAATCCAAGATTGACTCCTTGCCTGACTTCCAAGTCAAGCAGGAGTTAGCCGACCTGGTCCGTTCTGCTCGTTCAGCCAGTCGTCACATTCTGAGGACGACCTACGACGCAGTGGACACAGCAGGACGGTGCTCTGTGTTCGCCATAAGTCTTCGGCGTCACGCATGACTCCATGTGTCAGATCTGGTCTCGGAGGTGCAGTCAGCAATCAAGAAGCACCTTTCAGGGGTTCTGTGCTTTTCGGTGGTGATGTCAAGGACATCATCACTGACTTGCAGGAGAAGGGGACGGCCCTTAAATCTGTTGATTCAATGTACCGTCCCCATCCCCCACAGCGCCGTCCCTTTCACAGGCGCAGCCGGCCTCAAGCGAAACCTCAGGGAAGGCGGGCCACCAAATGTTGGGCCCCCACAACTGCCTGGCCCCGGCCGCCCAAAAAAGCAGTGGGTGCCCCAGCTGCGGCGCTGCCTCACACCATCTGACTCCTTCCCTCTCCTACCGCCTCCGGATGCCGGAGGAACCGTGGGAGGAGATTCTCCCTCCACCTTCCGGGTTGGGAGAGGATAACATCGGATTCATGGGTGCTTCAGATCATAGCAGAGGGGCACTCCATAGAGTTTCTGCAGAAACCTCCACATCACCCCCCTCTGAACTCCTCTTACTCAGGGGACCATCTTCCTTTGGTCAAGGAAGAAATTTCTGCTCTCCTCATGAAGCAGGCCATAGAGCCCATCCCCCCTCACCTTCACGGGACGGGTTACTATTCCCATTTCTTCCTTGTACCAAAGAAGACGGGAGATCTCAGACCCATTCTCGATCTCGGCTCCCTGAACCTATATGTGGAATACAAGAGGTTCAGGATGCTCTCCCTTCAAACCCTCTTGCCTCTGCTTGGCCGGGCCAATGGCTTTGTGCACTGGATATGCAGGATGCGTGCCTACACATCCCCATTCTTCATCGCGCGAAAGTACCTCAGGTTTAGTTCCAGGAGACACTACCAATTCAGGCACTCCCTTTTGGTCTTTCCTCAGCTCCCGGTCTTTACCAAATGCCTGGTGGTGGTAGTGGCCCTGCGTGCTGGGAGTTCAGGTTTTTCCCTGCCTGGACGACTGGCTCCTGGCGGCCCCGTCCAGGGAGGAACTCCTGCATTTTCTCTCCCTCACCCAGCAGGTTTTCACTGGCCTGGGTATCACCATCAACCATTCCAAGTCTCACCTGGATCCTTCCCAGAGACTCCAGTTCATCAGGGCAATCCTCAATACAACAATGTGCAAGGCCTTCCTGCCTCCGGACAGGGGGGCCTCCCTCCATTCCCAGATTTCCCTTCTGTGCGGGCATGGAGGGTTCCAGCAGTCGGTGCTCCGTCTCCTGGGGCTACAGCGGCTGCCATCCAGCCGGTTCCGGCGCGCGCCTCCACATGAGGATCTCTAGTGGACTCTCCGCTCTCAGTGGGATCAACTGGTGAGCGGCCTAGATCATCTGGTACTGATCTCCTCGCCGATGATAAGAGACTTGCAGTGGTGGATGGTTCGAGAGAACCCTATTCGAGGGGTCCCTTTTTCATCCTCCCCCCGCTCAGACTCTGACCACGGACGCTTCAGGCGAAGGTTGGGGAGCCCATCTGGGTGCTCACCGAACCCAGGGCTTATGGTCAAAATAGGAGTTAGCTCTCCATATCAATGTGCTCGAGCTTCGAGCAGTGCTGTGTGCTCTCCAGGCCCTTCTCCAATACATCCTTCCCGGTCACCTAGCCATCCAAACAGAAAACATGTGCGTGGTGTGGTACATCAACATGCAGGGAGGGACTAGGTCCTACCCGCTATGGAGGGAAGCGATGAGGGTTTGAGAATGGGCAACTCTTCCAACCTTCACCTCACGGCGATCCATGTTCGGGGAGTCGACAGTATCCTGGCAGACAAACTAAATCGTTCTTGCCTCTGCCACCTCAAGATGGGAACTGAGCAAAAGTTCTAAAAGCATCTTCCAGATTTGGGAGAATCCTCAGATAGACCTGTTAGCCTCCTCCCAAATGCAAAGCTTCCAACCTTTGCTCGCTCGCTCCAGAGCGGGCGCCTCTGGGCGGCGCTCTGTCTCTAAACTGGAAGGACAGATTCGTCTATGCTTTTCCCCCAATTCCTCTGGTCGCTCGTGTGTTGCAGAAACTGGCATTAGAAGGAGCGAGAATGATTCTGATCACTCCTTTTTGGCCCAGGCAAATCTGGTTCTCTCTTCTACAACAATACTCAGAGGTTCCTCCTCTTCCTCTTCCTTTATCTCGAGGATTGCTGACCCAGGATCAGGGGACCCTGGTCCATCCGGGACTCAAGTCTCTTCAACTTCATGCATGGCTCCTGCAGACCTAGCCCAATCTCGCTTTGACGTCTCTCCTAAGGTGGCGAGATTCTGGTGGAGGCTAGAAACCTCTACTAGGTCCACTTACGCATGAAATGGAAAAGATTTTCCATTTGGGCTGCATCCAGGAGCGTGGAGCCTTTCTTCTGTCCTGTGGCCGTTCTGCTTGATTATCTACGTCATCTTTTAGAGCCTGGGTCTCAGTCACTCCTCTTTGAAAGTCCACATGGTGGCTATTTAACCTACCATGTCCCTTTACGCAATAAGGCATTTGCCCAACTGGAGGTATCAAGACTTTCCTCAGAGTGGTCCTCCGTCTCAGACCCCCTGTTTGGACTCCAGCTCCCCCCTGGGACTTGAACTTTGTTCTCGAAAACTTACCTCCCTCACTTTTAAACCTCGGTTCCACAGACTTGAAGTTCTTATAGTGGAAGGCAGCTCTTCTCAGTAGCCATTACTTCTGCTTAGAATTTCCAAGCTCAGGCCCTTATGTGCAAAATCACTATCTGATCTTTCACAAAGAAGAGTAGCTCTCCACATGTAATCCTAAGTTTCTCCCAAAAGTGGTAGCGGAGTCCACCTTAAATCAGTCTATTGAATTACCTGCCTTTTTCACGCAGTACTCCAACCAGGGAGAATACTTGCTCCATACCATGGATGTCCACAGGATTCTGAGATACTGCACCGATAGGACGAAGGATCTCAGAAAGACTGATCAGTTGTTCGTCTCTTTTGCTCACAAAAGGGAAGGCAATGCTGTCTTCAAGCAATGCCTGTCAAAGTGGTTGGCTCATTGCATCACTTTCTGTTATGACAAGTACAATAAGACTCTTCCGGGTCAAGTCAGAGGTCACTCCACTAGAGGAGTAGCAGCCTCTGTGGCTTGTTTCAAGAATGTGTCTGCGGCAGACATCTGTGCTGCCGCCAATTGGACTTCCGTCCATACATTTACTAAACATTACAGTTTGGACAGTGCCTCTCGCCGTAGAGCAGGCTTCGGGTTAGCTGTCTTGCAGGGCCTCCTATCTTGAGGTTTGCAAGGTTGTTTGCTACTTCTTGGAGTAGTTCCTCCTCCCGGTGCCTTTTCAATTGTTCCAGACTGCTTGGGATTCAGTCCTATATGTAATTACCTACTGCAAGAGCCCTCTCGATGAAGATAGTACAGTTACGTAAGAACTTACCGTAACAGTAGATCTTTGAGAGAGGCTCTTGCAGTAAGTAATACCTTCCCGCCCTCCATCCCCCTAGGCTTTTTCAGCTCCTTTTCCATTGAGGGAAATATCTGCTTCTCTCTTGTCCGGGCCTTCTGGGTCTGTGGCGGAAAGAACTGGAAGGCAGGCGTCCGGGACCGCCCCTTTATACCGACGTTGTCTGACGCCGGTCACCTGACGTGGGGGCGGTCCCTGCCAGGGAGTGCTGGATAGAAATTTTTCCGTGGGGTCCTGCCGCCTGCCGACGTCGGTCCTATATGTAATTACCTACTGCAAAAGCCTCTCTCGAAGATCTACTGTTACGGTAAGTTCTTACGTAACTGTACTTTCTAAGAGTGGTATGTGGTGTACATCCACACAACCCACCTGACCTCTCCTGGAAAGTGGCATACTGGTCTGGCTTCCAGGGGGTCAGCTCTGATGTCCATGCGGTGCCGAGGAGGAGGAGGAGGATACCACGCGGGTAGGTGGGTGGGAGGAGCCAGCTTGAAGATCTTCCGGCAAGTCTTAAAGGGAAAGGAATTCTGCCAGAAGTGTGAATGCACACCATATACCACTCCTACAACTACGGTTACAAGTGAGTAACATGCTTTTCTCTTCCTCCTGATAAGGAATCCAGGAGGTTAGAATGATGGGTAAAAAAAAAACCTATGCTTCAGCCTCTAAGGGTCTGAGAATTGCAAATTACCCGGCCCATATGGTCAAATACCAGAACATACTCTGGAAACACACTTTGGAGGAAAGCTAAAGTAGCTGCTCAAGCTTCCCCCAGAAGGTGCACCAAAACAGGAGCTTCATAAAGCTTTAACAGCTGGGGCTGATGTAGGAATATGCCTGCTATGTACAGCCTATGATATATCAGGTGATTCAGCTAGGGCAGCTGTATCAGGTATATGCCTTGGAAGATATTCCTGGCTAAGGGTGGCAGGCTTTGCAAATTATGTCCAGCAGTCCATTCTCCGTGGCCATTTCAGGGGATATAAGTTGTTTGGTGCAGATGTTCAAGATATCCTCTCTAATTTGCAGGCCTCAGGTAAAACCCTTAAATCAGTACACTCCCTCTGTCATACCCAGCCAAGGAGCAGAGAGAGGGTGCCTTTTCATCTGGTTTATACTTGACCATCAGGTAAAGGTAAAGGAGCAGGAGCCTTGCCTACTCCAGCAGCCACTCCAGGTGCCCACTCAAAAGCTCCTAGAGGTGGTGGTGCAGCAGGAGCCACAACTGGCTCCACTTGACTCGTTTTACACCCCCCAGTCACCATTACCTCCAGGGGTGGTTTTGGGGGGTAATTTCTCCCTCCACCAGGACCAGTGGAAAGAGGTGACCTCAGATGCCTGGGTCTTTGAAAAAGTAGCATAAGGGCATGCTCTAGAACTACCTCCAGATCATCCACCAGTGCCTTCACATTATCTCCCAGATCTCATACCACTGCTTCTGGAGGAAATCCACACCTTGCTTCAGAAAAGGGCAATAGAACCTGTACCCATGGAACCGAGAAGGTTCTAGTTTCAGTATCTCCTAGTTCCAAAATGGACAAGGAGCTCCTACCACTCTTGAGGACAGACTTTTTCTTAAATCTGTTGCAACAGTTCTTCTGTTTTTTGCCCTAATCCATCCTTTACAATTTCTAGTGCATAATGTTGCCCACATATGGGCACCCCTTCCCTTTCTTGACTATGCTAGAGTGTCCTCTTTAATTTTCCTTTTCCCTCTCAGGTCCTCGTACAGGGAGGTTATTGTGGTGACCTCCAAGCGTATGTAAAACAGGTTGTTTGTCGTCGTTGGATTTAGTATATAATAGCACTATGTCATAAAATATCCTGCTGTGTATACCTTATGTTTATGAAGCCTGTGGATGTTGAAAATACCATGGCACTAGGTATTTTTGATAATGGTAAAAAGTACTAGGTGACTATTACAGAAATTAAGTTAGTTGTGCTGTTTAAAATGCATGTACATTGCTGTAAGTTGAACAAGTCTGAAGTGTTATGTGATTTACATATCCCATGATGCTTTGCATTAGGGAAGTATGCGTGATGTGTTTCTTTGAAACTTGGCTTATTGTCAATGCCCTTTGGGGGTAACCCTTGTTTCAGTGCTTCTGCACTGAGGTTCTTTGTTTTTAGCTCTTTTTTTTTGGTTTGTTTTTTTATTTATTTGAGCCCCCACTACCCAAGCAAACAAGGCCCGCATAGGGGTGGAGGCTATATCTCAGCTGTTAAGTTAGATCAGAGGTCAGTGTCAGTAAGAGCTGGATAGGTGCATAAAAAGGACATACATAGTCTGTTGCTACAAACTGACGTACTGAAAAAGGGATATACTATTGCCTAAGGTTATCTACTGTATTTTGAATAAACATCACACAGAGATTGTGTGTTGAATTTGAAGTTCGGTGACTGGTCCATCTGTTATCTCACAACCCCTCCACACAGGGGATCTGAGGCCCATTTTGGAGTTCAGGCATCTGAACTTTTTATAGAGTACAAAAAGTTCAGAATGGTTACCCTGCAGGGCCTACTCCCACTACTACAGGTAGGAGCTTGGATCTGTTCCCTAGGTATGTAGGGTGCTTACAGTCATATCAGAATCTTAAAAACCTCACAGGAAATACCTGAGGTTCCTTAACACTACCAGTTCAGAATATTGCCCTTTGGTTTCTCATCTTGCCATGGGTCTTTACCAAATGCTTGGTAGTAGTAGAAGCAGCCCTTTATAGGGAAGGCCTATATGTATTTCCTTACCAGGATGACTGGCTACTGAAAGCTCACTCCAGGGAGCAACTCCTGTACACCCTAGCCTGAACCAGACAGCTGTTCAATGCTTTGGGGGTCACTGTGCCAAAATCTTTCCTGATCCCGTGCCAGCACCTGCAGTATATAGGAGCAGTTTTAGACATAGCCCTAGGCTTGGCTGTTCTGCCTCTGGACAGGGCTGAATATCTGATTACACAGGCCCATCTAGTTCACGACAGTTGGCGTGTCACAGCCAGAACATTTCTTTGGCTTCTGGGCCTAATAGTAGCGGCCATTGTCACACTACCTCTGGCCAGACTGCATCTGAAGATCCTTCACTGGACAAGTCCAGTAAGATCTACTCATTGATGATCTAAAACAGAGGGTTCTAGTAACCTCTCCTGTCCGCAAGGTGCTCAAGCGGTGGATGGAGCCCAGCAAACTGCTAAGGGGGTTCCCTTCCTGATCCCTTCTCCTTACCAGATTTTAACAGATGCCTTGGGGTTGAGCTGATGGGCACATTTAGGGCCCCATCAGATGCAGGGTGTATGGACCAAGGTAGAGAGCACCCTGCATATCAATGTTCTAGAAATTCAAGCTGTTCTGTTTGGTCTACAGACCTTCCAAGCTCACCTGTCACTAGGTCCTCTGTTAGTACAGATGGACAACGTCAGTGTGATGCATTACATCAACAAACAAGGGAGAACACATTCTTACACCTATGCAGGGAAGCAGTGAGAGTATGGTATTGGGCTATAGAACATGGTCTAGAACTGTCCGCAGTACTTGTTCCAGGTGCCCAAAATGTCTTTGCAGGCAGACTGAGCAGGTCACAGTCCTAAATGCATGAATGGAAACTTCTGACCTCAGTGGTGAAAGACCTGTTCGACAGATGGGATCATCCCAAGTTGGACCTTTTTACGTCCCCACACAACGCAAAACTGCCACTTTTCTGCTCGCTCATTCCGGGGCCTGTAGTTTTCTGGTGAGACCCGTTGTTCCTCTCTTGGAAGGGGAAGTTTCTCTATCCCTTCCCTCTAATTCAGAGGGTGTTCCTCAAGCTTCAGATGGAGGGGGCAACTCTAATCCTCATTGCTCCCCTATGGCCTCAACAGAGCTGGTTCCCCTTACTACAGCAGCTGGAAGTGGAATCACCCGTACTCCTGTCCTTATGCCAGGGACCTCTGTCACAGGAGCAGTGAACCCTGGTCTATCTGGACCTCAGATTGCTTCACCTCCATGCATGGCTCCTAAAAACATAGCCATTGCTAGATTTGGAGGCTCCCAAAAGGTGGCTGATGTTTTGGTGGCTACTAGAAAGCCTTCTATCGGCCACATAATTCCATGAAGAGGAAGCGGTTTGCTTTGTGGGCCTCTTCTCATCACTTAGACCCTTTTACATGTTCAATAAATCAGGTTCTAAAGTATCTACTGTCCTTGTCAGATGCAGACCTGCAGTTTTCCTCTATTAAAGTGCACTTGGCCACTGTCTCATCTTTCCATGTGCCCATTGAGGGTCATACAGCTGCCCAGCTGGAGGTGGCCTGTACATTTTTGAGAGGCATTCTGCACTTGAAACCTCCTATCCATAATTCATTCCCAACTTAGGACTTGAATTTTGTTTTGGAAAAACTTACTTTGGCTCCTTTTGAGCCGGCCATGATTTGTGGCCTGTGCTTTCTGTCTTGGAAAGCATTGTTTTTAGTTGAAATTACTTATGCTCAGAGGGTTTCAGAGCTACAGCCTCTGTGTGAGCCTCCTTATTTGATTTTCCACAAAGGCAGGGTGTGTTTGCATACTAATCCTAAGTTTTTACCAAAGGTGTGTCTGAGTTTACTTTAAATCAAACCATCCACCTGCCAGTTTATTTTCCTAAGCATGCCAATCCAGGGGAAGCATTGCTCCATACTGTAGATGTGTATAGAATATTCAGGTACTATATACATCACACGAAGGACTGCAGGAAGTCCTCACAGCTTTGTTTCATTCGCCCCTGCGAAAGAAGGTGCTCCAGTTTTCAAACAGTGCCTGTCAAAATAGTTAGCAAACCGTATTACTTTTTGTTATAGAAAGTACGGTAAGGAACTTCTTGGGATTGTTTGTGGTCATTCCATTAGAGGCATGGCCACATCTGTTGCATGTTCCAAAAATGTGTCTGCTGCTGAAACCTGTGCAACTGCTACCTGGAGTACTGTCCATATCTTTACTAAACACTGTGGTCTAGATGTAGCGCAACAGAAAAGAGCTGGCTTTGTCCTAGCTGTGCTCCTTGGTCTACTTTCTTAGGCCTGTCAACTCCTGCCACCCAGACTGTTTACGGTCAGTACTGCTTGGTACTCATTCCAGAGGTGTGGCCTGATGAGAGATATCCTCGAAGAAGGTAGAACAGTTACATACTCACTATAACAGTAGATCTTCAAGAGAATCTTTCATTAGACCATGCCGTCCCACTCTCTATTCCCTGTCCAATCCTGAGACTCTGCTGAATGCTGTCTCCTTCTCCATGAGGGTCTGTCTGTTGCTCTGTGCCTCACCTGGTCAGCAGAGCCCTAGGTTCTCTCCTGGCTTCCTGCAGGGAGGTTCTCTAGGCATGATCTCTGGCGGGGAGCTAAGTAGGGAAGGGGCCACCCACGTTTATATGGGAGAGCCGGTGTGTGACATCATTGTGGGTGGTCCCTAGTGGACTGCTTACAAATGTTTCCGTGTGGTCCTAGGGTCCTAGTGCCTGGTGGCTTGTAGTTCCGTAGGTGTGGCCTGATGAAAGAGATTCTCTCGAAGATCTACTGTTATAGTGAGTAAATTAATTGTTCTTTTTCAGCTCCTGGCAAAGGCAGACTACCATGAGCTTTGTTTTAAAGTGCATGGGGTCAGACCACAGTTTTAACAAATGTGTAATTTGTCAAAGTGTTTGCACTCTAACTCTACACTGCCATCCAAAGGAAAGATTTTACTACCTTTAGGTCCTTGGAGACCCCGCCCCCAAAAAGGTCAGACTCTGTGCCAGACTGGATCACCTCCTCAGCATAGAAGCGATAGTTCCTGTTCTGCTTCAGATTCAGAAAATGGGCTACTGTTATATTTGTGTGTTTTCAAAGAAATCATGGAAATTTCATTCAGTCTTGGACCTCAAGAGTCTCAACAAATGTCAGAACCATTAAGTTTAAGATTGAAGTTTCAGCTCACTTATCAGAGCAGCAGAGAGACTTCTTGGCTTTAAACAACCAGAAGGGATGCACATTTGCATATCAGTTTATTCATCTCAACAGATTACTGAGGTTTACAGCAAGATGAACATTTTCAGTGCCAGGCTCTCCCCTTCATTCTGGTCTTGGTGTCAATGGTATTCATGAAAATACTGATGGCTATTATAGCCCATCTCTGAAGAGAAGGGCATCATGTGTACCTTTTTCTAGACTTCCTGTTATGAGCCTCAGAGGAGGGTCGCGGGCACACCTTTCAGTACAAAGAACATTGCAGGTTCTTTGGGACCCTGATGGGTAGTCAGCCACTAGAATTCTCTACATTCCTCTAAGAACCTGAAGCATCTGGGTGTGAGTATTCACACACATCGAGTTAGAGCATTTCTATCTGCAGAGAATGGAAAATCTCACTTAAAAGATCTGTTGTTTCAGGAAGCAAAATAATTGTGGCCTACAGGGCTCTTCAGATCCTGGGGCTTTTGATGGCTACTATGCAGGTGGTACCTTGGCAGCACTGTACATGAGGTCGCTTCAGGTCCACCTTCTCTCATTGGTCTCCAGTCTTGGAGAAGTTTGTTGGATTCAGCTGTCTGTTCACTAATCATTAGAATGGTAGGAATCAATCATCCAATAAAAATATTTATTTAACCAGGCGGGCACCATTGAGCAGAGCTCGTTTTCAAGGTGGACCTGTAGTTTACAGTACTAAAGAAAAAGTTCACACAAACGAACAGCAACAGATGCAATGCAGGAACAGAACAGCAAAAGGCATATGTAAATACAGGTGCAAACATAAGTGCAGGATACAGTACAAAAGAACATTATGAAACCTAAAACCTCTTGTGTGGCTCTCTGCTGACTTTTCTATTGGAAATGGTCCTAAAACCTGATGTCAGGCTGATGGGCCGATGAGTCATCCTGGATCACATCCTGGCCAAAGGTCTGTGGGCTTAGTATGATCGGAATCTCCAATATGTTGGAGAAGAGAACTATTTTCCAGGCACTTGTTCACTTCCAGGATCAGATCAGTGCCAGTCAGTAGAAGTTCCTTCAGAGAATGCAGTAGGCGTCACTTAGATAAGCCACTACATTTGTTGTTAATTGTTTTCAGAATAACAAAAGCAGCTACTGTACATGGGATTAGAGATAAACTGCTAGTCTTCTAAAATATTGATTTTTAAAGCAAAAATATTGACCCTTTTCTGCATTTCTCTTCTTTTTCCACACCCCCCCCCCCAACACTCCTCTAACCTTTGCTTGCTGCTCCACATCAGAGTGGCATCTCTAGCCCCCTCTGCAGGGCTGATGCTGGGGGCTCTAACCCCTTGCTAGTCAGCCACCTTATGATGTGACTGTGCTCCTTCATCTTCTACATTATCCACTTGCATGGACCTGTGCTATTGCGTACCTAGCTTTGCTTTATGGTGTCCCTACAAGGCCAGGATGTAGCCCCTTCTGCAATGTCTCATCAATCACATATACATGGGTGGAGTAATATGATGACCTAGCACCCTTCCCGTGGGCAGTCAGGGGGCAATTATGCAGTTGCTGAGGCATCACACATCCTCTTTAGAACTACAGTCCATCTTCTGTTGACCAGACTAGGATCCCTGGCTTAGGAATCAAACCTGGGTCCTCCACATCGCAAGCACTGATGTTAACCACTAGGCCAACAGGCAACCTGAAATTGATTTTTTTTTTTTTTTCTTAAAGGGGAAGCATTTTTCAAGGAGACATGTAATAAAAGAAAAATGCTGCCACCTGTAAAGGAGAGCATTTTGCACTCTGTACACCATCTAAGCCAGCAGGTGCTGAATTGTATTTTACCCATTTTATTGTGCCCAACTTGAGGAGCAGTCATCAGGCTTGTGTGTGTGCGTGTGCGCGCAAACTCACATACGTGCACACATGCTGTTAGTGTATATTCACACATTATATGCACTGATGCTGATACATATGAGATGGCTATCATGTCATGAGTGACAGGCAACCCTGATTTATTTATTTATTTGACATTTGGTAACTGGGAAAGGCATTCTGATCTGGAGCTTGTTTCCAGGTGCGACCCAGGTGATAACTCGGGTAGGATTAAGTCTGTAGTTCTCTGTAAAACATGTGCAGTGTTCTTTGTATGCCATGGTGTTATGCCATCCAAAATATAAATCATAAAATAAATACCAATGTTTTTAAATATTTGAAATTATGCTAGTAAAGGAGTTGGTTTAACCATTAAATCATAAATGTGTTTTCATTTAATTTTTTCTAGGCCCGCAGTTAGCCAGATTAGATCTAAAATCTCTGGGGGTCCTGGGGAGACAGCATATACATGCAACACATTCATACGACATGCATATACAGTACATTCAGAATGAAACCTGGAAGATACAGATAGTATATATTTAAAGCAGCAGTACTACTTAGCCAGCAAACATTCACAGTTATTACCTCACAGTACCTAATGCACATCCCTATCCACATCTGTGTAATTTCCACTTTCCTTAACCAGATGCAGCTTATTTACCTTGTATAACAAGACATCCCACACTAATACACTACCACTGTTCCTACCTTATGCTCCCTTACCGAGTAAATACATATACCTTCTGATTATACTATTATTTGACCTTCAGTTCTCAACCACCTCTCCCCTTGTACTCCTTACCAACGATCGGTTCTCTTAAGAATGTTTCACATAACCACCCTCTTACTCCTTCTCCTATCTTCCTTGGCATCCTTCCCCCCCCATCACAGTCTTAACTGTATCACCTACTCTCCCCTCACCCCCACACACACACACACAAACATTACTCTACTTCCCATGTCATCCTGGAGCAACAGTCATTCCTTCCATCAACCTCCTAGCTACCCTTCTAGTACCCAAACACACATCAAACTACAGCACCTCCTCTCCCCTCTACACCCCCAATCTCACTACTTAAAACTCACTAAGAGGTCACATTGGCTTATCAGACTCCTAATAACATTACTAGTACTCTCTGCTGTGACATTGAACTTGACTCTGTCCCAGCCCCTCCCACCCGCAAGCTTCCAAAGGACTGAAAATCACTCACCTAAACATTCGAAGCTTAATCCCTAAACTATCCCTACTCCAGCCCCCGATGCTGAAGCTCAAACCTGATGTGTTAGTCCTTTCGGAAACCTGGCTGTTCCCTAAAGTTTCTGATAAAAACCTCCACATCCCTGGCTGCACCCTGATTCGACAAGACTGACCCAGCAAAGGCGGAGGTATGGCCATGTATTTATCATCCAACCTCCTCTGTTCCCCAGTATTCTCAATCTCCTCCCCCTCTGTCTTTGAACTTATTGTAATAAAACTCTCCTTACCGCATGCTGTACCAATATTTATAGCTGGTGCATACTGCCGTCCCAGTCTCCCCTCCGCTACACCCAAGGATATCATCTCCACAGTAACTACACATGCCTCCTCCGGGAAGCTTTATTTATCAGGTGAATTTAACCTGGACTGGCTATCACCTACACATAGTAAAGCTTGCTCAGAGTTCACAGCCCACAACCTACAACAACAAATCTCCGTACCAACTCGACTCAACTACAAAACTCATAACCACTCCCTCATAGATTGGGCCCTCACTACACACCCTCACCGCATAATTGACTCTGGCATTCTCCCAGATTCCCTGAGCGATCACCACACGATCTACTGTGTCCGCAAAGTACACCATACTAAAGCCCCCCCCCCAAAACTACTTTTACTGCGTTCATTCTGGTCACTAAATATACTCCTTCTCTTCCCCCCCCCCCCGAGCTTCAACTTACAGACTGGTCACCTGTTTCCACCGCACCCACCACTGATGTTGCCTTCAATTATTTAAACTCCAAATTCATGGATATATGAAACCAGCATGCCCCCTCAAAAACACTTGAGTATTAAGAGGTACTCACTGTCACAAACCCACTCAGCAGGTTGGGCCCTCTGCTCCCACAGTGCCAGCCTCCGAACGCAGTATTTTGAACAGTTAACAGAACAGGGTAACCCTCTGGTCTGTTTGTGGGTCCAAATCACCTTTGGTCTCAAGTTCTGGAGGGATTCAAACTGTGAACATTATGCTAACATACCCAAACGTACAGGCTCAGATAATTCTGCTCTTCAGGGAATACCAGATATCTTTCACCTAAGGGCCCCTAACCAGGTATCCAAAATGAACCCCAAAAACTCTCTGAAAGACCTTAGGAAAATTCTTACCTTTTCCCAGTTTGGTATTACTATTAAGCTCATGAACAGTGTCAACTTTAACCATCTGTACTTCACACGTAAAAGAAATAATTTTGAAGACACACCAGGCAGTCTCTTTAAATATAGATTTACTTAAAAATGAATAAAAAAATATTTAAAATGTAAACACAGAACCATATATCACAAAGCATACAATCACTTAAAAGAACAAGGTTAAAATACAAACATAAACTGCTACCACACTACAATTAGGCTCGTCTATCTAATGTATTATTACCTTCTTATAGTGGTTATAGTTAGATGCTGTTTGAGTCCAACAGGAATGTGTCTAAAGATCAGCCACAGAATAGTTTTAAACTGTCTTTGAACCTGCCACTTCCGTGATGTCACCTAGCTCCTCCATGTTAAATATAAAAATGAATACACAAGGGATGTCCCATCACTCAGGAGGTATATTAAATAAGGTGACATCAGCAAACACTCATTTCCCAGTATGACTCTTTGATCTTGAGTCTTTCCTTTGATCTAGTGTGGTTTCCTGTTTTTCAAAGACATCACAGGACTTTTTACAACTCTCCAGTTTTCTCACCTAGTTGTCCTATAGCTTCTTTTAGCACCATTTGAAATTAACTGTCCTTCCTCTAAAGATGTCATAAAATGGCTATTTTAGTTCCTGGCTTCAAAGCAACACAGATCATAAACGAGGCTATAAAATGTGACTTCTTGGATGTAAATCACATTACAGAGCTCTGCTGTTTAACACATAATTCTCAACTGTCCCTGATTTTACCTCAAAGTTTTACTCTGTCCCTCCTAAAAATTGTGTTTCCATGACTAAACAGTGGGGGTTGTAAGCATAAAATAATGTCAAACATTAATGCTACAGACGTGTTCTTCCTTAGACAATGCATTTTACACTACACCACTTTTTCTACCAGCTTCCTGAGTGGTATCACCACTTTTTAAGATGTGTCCCTGATTTTAAACCTTTGTCCCTGATTTTTTTCAGCCTTGTCCCTGATTTATGAGGCAGGAGGTTGAGAGGTGTGGTTTAACATATCCTGTCATTTTAACTGAAACCTGTAACAGTCAATCACACTCTACATTTTTTACATTACAGAAATCATAGAGCAATCAGAACCAGCTGGCCAAGCATCACACTCGCCACCCTTGGGTAAACGCTGAACTACTAGCCTGCATGCGGGCCCGCAACCAAGCATGGAAAGCATATAAAGCTTCCAACCATTGCACACATCTACTTAATTACAGGCCCCTCAGAAAGGCATGCACCAAAGCCACAAGATACACCAAATCAGAATATTTCTCCAGCTTATTTAACAGCAACTTAACCCACCCTTCCAAATTTCGTAAAATTGTCCAATCCCTCTTCTCACCCCCTACTCAGCTATCCATACCACTCCTCAAGGAAGGTAATTCCGGCCTGGTAGTGCTGAGGTTTGAGGTGCTGGACACCACACCTCGAGCCGCGCCAGTGACCCAGGTTCGGGAGCAAACTTGGGTGCTGGGGGTTGGCAGGGGTGGGATCGGATTGAGCACCCGCAGGGCCAGAGGAGGGTTCTGGGGTGTCCGGTGCACCAGCAGCCCCTGGTGGAGACCAGGGGTGTTGCTGAGCACTAGATAGCATGTAATTGGCGTGGCCCGACGTCGGCAGGGTTGCCGTGCGCTGTTCAGGGTGTGCACCACGCAGGGAGGGGAGGGAGGAGCACACAGTAAAGGGGAAAAAGCCCCTCCCGCCGGATAGGCAACGGCTCCACCAGTGCCATCGCCGCCACATGCCCAACGCTGGTTCTCCACCATTGCCCCTTCGATCTCCCCGCAGCTGTAGCCCCACTGTGTCCCCAGGGAGTCGTAACATCTCTGAAGATAGTGGGGAACACAGTGGATGGTAGAGCAGCTTCAGTGAGTGAGGTAGCCTGAGAGAGTTCCGGTCATGGAGGAGAGAAACAGAATTTGGGGGGGAGGAGGAAGGTAATTCCATCCTAACTGACCTTCTGTAACTGCATCCTTCAACACCTTTTTCACCTTTTATGCCTCATGCCTCCTAACCACTCTACCCCCCCTCCACTTCCACATCCAACCCACACACTCCCACACTCTCATCCCTCCATACCACTACCCACCCACTACCACACCCAACCCCTCACATTCTACAACCTCCAAACTCCATTACACCCACTCCTTCTGCTTCTCACCTAAAGAAACCCTTAAGGCCCTGCAAGCCCTAAACCCTAGTAAAGGTAACATAGAAAGATAGACTTTGACAGCAGATTTGTACTGCATGGCCCAACCAGTCTGCCCATTCCCCTATCTATCGGATAAGCTGCAAATCCTAGTTTTACCAACAGCCTACTTCCTCCTATTAGAATTGCCTTATGTGTGTCCCATGCATTCTTAAATTCCCCCACTGTTTTCGACCCCACAACCTCCTCAGTAAGGCCGTTCCATGCATCCACCACCCCCTCCATGAAAAAATACTTCCTTATGTTGCCCCCGAGTTATCTCCCCCTCTATCTTCAAATTGTGCCCCCTTGTTCTTGCACATCTCTTTTTCTGAATGATGCTACTCTCTTGGACTTTGTTGATTCCCTTGAGGTACTTGAAAGTTTCTGTCATGTCCCCCCTCTCCCTCCTTTCCTCGAGTGTATACATATTAATCTCATATTAAGAGCCCAGATAGGCTGGACTCCAAGCTCCTTTATCTGTCCACCCCCACTATCTCCTCCCCCCCTGGCTGCTCTACTAAACCATTCATTCTTTCTCTTGCCTCTGTCCCTTCAATATGGAAACTATCAACAGTCGTACCACTTCCAAAAGGTGGCGACCCCACCAGCCCTGGTAATTATTGTCCAATCTCCCTACTCTCCATTCTAGCCAAACTACAGAGCACATTGCCCTTTCCCAGCTCACCCCTGTCCTGACTCCACATCCTTTTTCACCCCTTCCAGTCTGGCTAACGTAAATCCCTTTCTACCACCACCTCCCTCCTTCGACTTACTGACTTCATACTCACAGGTATGGATCAGGGACAGATCACATATGCGATATTTGTTGACCTGGCCAAAGCCTGATACAGTATCACACCCTTTTCTGCTCCACAAACTCTCAGCCACTGGTCTGTCCACATCAACCACTGCCTGGTTCTGCTCCTACCTTGCAGGTAGGATGCTGTCTGTCAAGATTGGCACCTCACTGTACACCCCCTCCCCATCAATACTGGAGTCCCACAAGGCTCAGTTCTAGGCCCAATCATATTTTCTGTCTTTCTAGACAACCTCCCAGCTGTCTGCTCTTCCACACATATACACATGGATGCAGACGACAACGTCCTTTACACCTCTGGTGCTTCACAATCAGAAGTTTCAGCTAAACTTCAGCAGGATTTTCACAAGGGCCAGCTTTGGTTCCAATCTAATCAACTGTTCCTAAACACCAAAAACAATGTCTTCATTACCTTCGGCACTATGCAGAGACTCTCTAAAGCTCCTCACACTGCTTTCCATACATTGGATAGTACACCCCTTGAGACTGTCACTTCCTTCAGGTGTCTCAGAGTCTGGCTAGACCAGCACCTGAACTTTTCAGTGCATGTGAATGCTATTCAAAAGACACTGCACCCAAAACCCGGTGCTTTATATAGGAATCGTAATTACATTCCAATACCGGCCCACTGCGCTATCATACAGAAAATTATCTTTCCCACCTTTGACTATGCTGATGCAGTCTATAGTGCTTGCCACCAAGTCCACCTTTGCCAGACTGGACATACTGTTTCATTTCTTCTGTCGTTTCACTTTATCCTGCCCCTCTCTAACCCATCACTGCTATCTCTATAAAGCCCTCTCCTTCCCCTCCCTAGAATCCAGATGCCTCAGCCACTCTGCTAGTTTTGTGGGCAAATTCTGGTTCGGATCCCTACCATCCTACCTTACCTCTACACTCACAACCCCCTCCCTTCCTCCCTACTCTCTCCATACCTCCAATCACAGACTCCTAGCCTTCCCGCATAGAGCAACCTCAGCTAGGCAGTCTGCCTTCTCTTTTCGCTGCCCTAAGCTGTGGAATACCCTCCCCCTCGGCAATGCTTCCTCCCCCATCTCACTTTCAACTCTACATAAGCATCACACCTCCCCATCCTGTCCCTGTTGCTAAATTTATACAGGTGTAACCCCTAGATGGCGCTATCCCAGGGGCTACTACCCCTGCCTGATTTGCCACTAACAGGTTGAGGGGCCTGGATCCAATGGCGGGTGCCTCCACCCAGAGGTCAGGGTTTGCAATAGTTAAACTAACTTGGTCACAGCCCTCTGGGACACTGCAACCCCCTTCTTCCCACCTAGTGGCCCACAATATATCAGAATTACCTTCACAGTATACACTTACCCCAGGTCTGGTTCGGCACTGGGACCTCCTGTGAAATGAGATACAGTGCAACAATCACAGTACAGTACTTTAACATAGACAAATACCTCAGGCAGTATAACTTTGCTGAAACAAGCAGCTCTGATTTATTTGGGGGATATAACAAGGACAGGGAAATCAGGTTAATTAGCTTATCACTCTAATAATCTACCTATGGCTCTGTGCACAGCCTACCCCTATCAGTTACTGTCCCTGGGTACCCCAAGCCCCTGGAAGGCTGAGTCAAACCGTGGCAGCTGGTGAGGCCCTTTCACACAGAGAAAAGGAAAATTAACAGTCAAGCAGTACAGTAATTCCATTTGGATTTAATGTGGCAATTCAACAGGGCGACCCTGAATTAGTACTCCACGACCTCCAAATAAGATAAGGGTCCTTCAATGTCAGCAGGGCTCACTTGAGGTACAAACCTCTTCACACATTTATATAAAAAAGCACTATACCAGGCAGGCTGCATCTGTATCCCATCGCAATTACTGCACAATACCCGGGAGAACACACAGCAGATTCAGTTCCTGACAGACCGAGTGCAATTTTCAGCAATTCCTCCAGTCTTCTACAGGGTGAGCCTGGTTTCTACTCTTCAGAGATCCTTTGATTCTTTTCACAGGATCTGATTCAGTCCTAACAAGCAGTTACACAAGCTGCAGACCGGAACTCTGGGCCTTACACACGCTTTTTTGACTAAACTGCACACTGAAAAAGCACAGGGCTCCTTCCTTCTTCACTGCCAAGCTCAACTGAAACTCCAACCGACAAAACCGGCACCTTTGAGTTCCTCCCAGTTCTTGACTGGATTGGCTGTCACTCACAATAGACTGCTGCTGTTGGTCCAAAAGGCACTGAAGTCTAAACTACATCTCCCAGAGTCACTGCCCATACAATCCTCTTGTGGCTGGCTCAGATTATGAGTCCAAGTTCTGATTCGTCCAAGGCACCATTTTAGAACTAGCTTACCCCACACTGATTGGTCCAGTTCAGCAGTTCAAAACTAGAATGGGAACTAGCAGACACAGTTCTGACTGCAAAGAAGCAGGTTAGACAAACTGTAATTTCATTATTACTCTAAATAATTTCTGGCAAACAGTTACATCTTTCAGATAGGTTCCTTTGCACTCCTAGTGACTGCAAAATGAAGTGAATTAGCAGCAGCTCGAGTGGTACTCAGAGAAGCACACAGTCCCCCCATACAACTAATTATGTCTGCAAGCAGACAGCTCTTAAGAGACAGTACCAGAGGCTCTAAAACACTCACTGACAAATGGCTTAAATGCAAACACCATTCAGGCTTGGGCATTCAAGCAAGCTCCTGGAAGTCTTTTGGAGACCCCCCATTTGCAGGGGGTTACACCCTTCCTGGCCTGGGAAAGCTTGGCGTCCAGATCAAGCAAATACCCCCATAAGTTTCAACTGCAACCATATACATTTGCATTAGGCTCGCATACATGTAATCATCAGTCAATATATCATTTTACCAAGAACACATTTCTGAAACATTGCAGTCGTCACTCTTACACAGTATTACATACACATTGTACCATAACTCAAGTTATTACCTCTTGTACATGAAACCTGAAGAGAGGGGCCCTTCCCTATCAGTTACCTTGGGGCTGATGGGGCAAGGGCACCATACTTAGAGGGCAACACAAGTAACTTGGAGTTAGCACTGATGTTCAGTTTGGGCAATGAGCTTGGGGACACATACACTCCTTTATGGACAACATTGAGAGGCAAATCCACAGGCCTCCCAAGGAATCATAACTGAGGTGCACCACAGGCTTTACAGCTCGACCAGTCTTTCTAGGGGAACTGTTATAGTCTCTGCACTCTGAGCCTCATTTTCAGCATTGTCCTCACTTGTCAGGAGTCTCCATGGGGGTAGAGAGGCTAGAACTTGGGGCACTTTCAGCTCCAGGAGTTACAGTTTCTGAGACCACAACATTTGGCTGCAGGAGAGAGCTTTCGGACACTGGCAGTGGACTGTCAGGGCACTCAAAATACTCTTCTTGTTCTGGTGTATCACCAGTCTGACCCAATCCATCATTTTCCTCCCTGAAAGCTCAAACAGTTCAACCATGCACAATGATTCCATTTCATCTGATCTGATGCTTTGCACTTCACTTTCTGGGAGCATTGGCTCCAGGGATGAAGCGGGGGCTTAGACAGTCCAGAAGGCCCAGCTTCATCTCCAGTATTGACTAAGATTGCCTGAAACAATTGACTCAGTTCGTAGAAGGATAGTATTCAAAGTCACTCGCTTTCTTCCGATATGGACTGACAGTCATGCTCAACTGGGACTTGTGGAGGGGAACACTTTAACTTTGCTTCTGTAGGTGCAGACTTTCTTGATCTTTTCTTAGCAGCAGCTCTAGTCACTGGTCAGAGGGGCATCTTCTAGGGCTCAGACTCAATTAAGATTTGTCCAATGGGCAGTAAATGATTTCTATGCATTGTTTTTACATCTTTTGAATTATTCTCAGGCCTTACTTTGTACACTGGCAGATCATCTAGTTTGCCCACTACAATGTGAGGGAGATGGTGCCATCTGTCAGCAATCTTGTGCTTGCCATGCAGTCCCAGATTTCTTAGCAATACCGATCTCCTCCTGGAGTTCCTGTGCTTTCACCTTTTATCATACCTTTCTTTGTTGGCCAGATTTCTTTTGGCAGCCATGGTTTGAGCCAGTTAGTGCATGAGTTAGCTGGGCCTTTAACTTTTGCACATACTGTAAATAGTTGTCAGCATGAACCCCATCAGGAGACCCCAAAACACACATCTACTGGTAGTCGAGCTTCTCTTCCAAACATCAGGCGGGTAGGGGAGAACCCAGTGGCATCACTTTTGGTGCAGTTATAAGCATGTACCAGGGTGCTAATTTGTTGGCTCCATCTAGGCTTGTCCTTTGGGTGCAGGGTGCCTAGCATATCTAGTAAGTGCGGTTGAAACGTCAGGCTGTGGGTCCCCTGGGGTGGTAAGGAGTGGTTCTGGACTTCCGCACTCCCACAGAAAGCATCTCTTTGATCAGACGACTCTCAAAGTCTCTGCCTTGATCAGAATGGATTCTTTGTGGAGCCCATAGTGAACAAAAAGTTTTCTACAAGTACTTTGTACAGTGGATGCTTTCTGGTCTTTGGTGGGGAAAGCTTGGGCATATCTCGTGAAATGGTCAGTGACCACCAGCGCATTACTGATATTTCTTTGATCTGACTCCAAACTCAGAAAATCAATACAGACCAGCTCCATGGGTGCACTGGTGGTGATGTTAACAAGGGGCAGCCTCTGGAAAAGCTTTCCTCTGTAAGCAGCGACTACAAGTTCGAATGTGTTGCTCACATCAGCCCCCCATCTTAGGCCAATAGAATCTGGATCTCACCAAGTCAAGTGTTCTGTCTATACCAAGGTGCCCCATGTGGTTGTGCAGGACCTCAGTACTGAGTCTCGAAAGGCAGTGGGCAGCACTAGTTGTTGTTTGTCTACTTGCCCCTCTGTCTACTGTTTCTCTGTATAACAGTTTATTGATCAGTTTCAACTTAGGACCTTCTTTGTATAACAGTGCAGTTCTCAAATCAGTGGAGCGTAATTTGGACATCTTTTCCTGCATAGAGGGCTTCTAAAGCTGCTTTGATCATGGGATCGCGGATTGAGCCCGCCGAATACTGTCATTGTCCAGCTGAGGCAGTGCACCAATGTCTATTGCAGAAAAGTGGCAATAAGCAGCAGGTATGCAATTCTCAGAGGCTCCCAAGCAATCCACCATGCAGTCCACTGCGTCCGTGGACATTGTTCCTCCTGTCAAACTTCCGGCAGAGTGCCAGATGTCAGGTTCTGCCAATCGGACCCAATCATTCTGGGGAACAGGCCTCCGGGAGAAGCATCAGCATCTATGTGGTTCAGACCTGCTCGGTATTCGAGCATAGTCATATGTAGATAATGCAGAAAGCCACCTATGGCCAGTGGCATCCAACTTAGCTGAGGTCTGCACACATAGGTCAAAGGATTATTGTCAGTTTTACTAGTATTTAGCCCCATACAAGTACTCATGGAATTGGTCAACAATAGCCCACTTCAAAGCTAGGAACTCTAACTTATGTACAGGATAGTTCTTTTCGGATGGGGTCAGGCTTCTACTGGCAAAGGCCACTGGTCTCAGGCCATTCTCGTGCTCTTGGTACACTTTGGCCCCCAACCCTTGCAAGCTAGCATCAGTGTGCAGGACGTGGTTTTCTTGGATCGGCATAGGCCAGCACTGGAGCATGGGTAAGTTGATATGATCTCATGAAAAGCAGTCTCACAATCAGGAGTCCAGCGGGCCCCAAATACTTCACTCGGATGAAAATACACTCTTTCAGTCTTGAAGGACGCTGACTTTTGGTATTTTTTGTGGGTTGGGGGATACCCTTGAGTAAGGTTAAGTAAAGGGCAGATCACTCTTGAATAGTCCTTGATGAGACGCCGATAATAACCACAGAATCCCAGGAATCTTTGCAGTTCTTTTAGATTTTTGGGCTGTGGCCAGGTGGTCAAGGCCTCAACTTTACTTGAGTCGGTCTCTATTCCCTCGGTGGATACTATGTGTCCCACATACTTTACTGATGTTTGAAAGAATTGACACTTATCAATGGACAGTTTAAGGCCAAAGTCCTCCAGTCGGTCCAATACCTTAAATAATCTGCTCTCATGTTCCTCCAGTGAGCTGCCAAACACAATAACATCATCTAGGTATACCAGGCACTCTAGTAAGTTCATGTCCCCCACTGCATGCTCCATCAATCGTTGAAAAGTGGCTGGGGCACCTGAAATCCCTTGAGGCATCCTCATGAATTACATGAAAAGCGGACAGATAAAGGCCATCTTTTCACGGTCCTCTGGGGCCATCGGGATCTGGTAGTACCACTGCGGAGATCCAGCACAGAGAACCACTTGCTCCCGTTTAGGCAGTGAAAGCATCCTGAATGCAGGGGCATTGTGTACTGATCAGGATAGTCCACCCGGTTTAAGGTGCGATAATCCACACATCCTTACTGTTCCATTCTTTTCCTCACTACCACAATGGGGAAGCATAAGGGCTTCTGGATTCTTGTATTACACCAGCAGCTAACATCTCTTGCAGATGCGTCCTCACATCATCTATGTCAGCAGGTGCCAGGCGTCGAGACCTCTCACGAAATGGTCTTTCGTCATGCAGCGGATATTGTGCTCAGCTCCTTACGCATCCTACATCCCATTCCTTAAAGAAAACACCTGGTCTCTCTGGGCAAGCTTCTCCACTGATCCTCACTTTCCATTCAGCTGGCAGCGGGGGAGTCATCAAATCAAACAAGTCAGGCGTTACTCTGTCATTCTTCCTTGAACTCTTGCTGCTGGGTAGCACTGCAGTGTCTGCACAGTGCACATTAGCCAGGATGCAACCTCTGTTTACTCGAATGTCTCTTTCAGACACATTATGAACTTGGACCATTACCCTTCTGGCATAAGCATGGGCTCTAGCGGGCAAAATACTAGGCTTGACCAGCAGTCCCTCTGGCAATTTTCCATGCCTGGTGCATCCAACATTAATATTTTATTCTTAACATCCTTTCTGATACGGACCTCTCCTCTGAAAGGTACACTGGGCATTTGGCGCCAGGATCAGAGACTCAGGATCCTTCTTCCATACAATTCCGACCGGTTCCTCTGGTTCTGTTTTCAGCATCTCTCTGTGCCTCATAGGCCTTCTTAATTAAAGCCGGAACTCTTAAAGCTCTACTAGTCTTTGACCCTGTTTTCATAACACAACTGTGTGCCAGCCTTCCGAACATATGAGCATTTGTTCCAATCAACAAAGGGACACCATCATACAGTCCAGTGGGGGACACACTAAGGCTAGGGTCTCTACTTGTTACGCCACTCCAGCCACGGAGGTGGGAAAGACAGCCAAATTGGATATACCCGGAATAGGGGTAGGCCTTCTCACTTAACCCCATATGCAGTCCTTCTAATGGTTGTAAGGGTACGTCTGACAAATGCTTCTGATACCAATCCTGGAACATAATTGTCACTTGGGAGCCACTGTCTAATACAGCTCTTGTAGACACTCCATTCACCTTTACAGTGGTCTCCATGGAGGACCCACTATTCTGGACCAGTCTGGAGGCGGTAGTGGGGGCCTGGGCAACTGACCTTGCCACAAAGGGCGTGAATTAGCATTTTGGTGCCCTCACTGGGATCATGTGGTGCACCTCTTAACCACTGATTTCTTCTCCGAAGCTCTCCTTGTAGCCTATATGCAACTTTGTCAGTGTCTTTTGGGGACTGGCATTCCCTTTCATCGTGCCCATCTTTCCCACAATTATAGCAAAACATACTTTCTGGAGTTTGAGGCTGGCCAGGCGCCACACTGGGAGCCAGGGTGGGGTATTACTAACTGGAAACCTGGGTGCCATCTCTGTCTGCGGCGTGATAAGCATTTGGAGACATCTCGTCAGTTTCTCACTTCCATGGTCAAGGAATTGAGTTTGGAGCTGTTATCAGCAGGAGATACATGGGTGGGTACCCCCCCCACCCCCATAGCAATGCAGTCGGATATAGGTCAGGGCCCATTACTTACAGGCGTGGCCTTCATAAAGGACTGTTTTGAATTCGGATCTCTCTCAACAGTTAGCCCCATTGTGGCATATCTTTTCCTTGTCAGAGCACTCATTGACTGTCAACCTCTGCCCTAGACTTCCCCACTTGATGGGTCTTCCCTCAGTCACTCGGGTCGTGCTCACAGCTGTTGGTGCAGGTACCTCCGGTCGCCTTTTCTCAACTCCTCGATTTCTCTCATTAACTCATCATGGGAGGTGGGGATTCAGTCGATTTGCCAGGCGTAACTGAAGCAACAGCAGTTCTGAGAAGGGGCAGACTTAAGATTCTGTCCAGTCTGGTTCGTCCAGTTCAATCGCTGGCAAACTACCCTTTCTGAGGCATTCTTGCAACAATTTTTCCAGCCAAGAGACATACACAGACAACAACTCCCTTGGTACTGTTGTGCATTTCTTACTCTCCACCATAGGTCCTCATCAGAATCTGGGCTCCCATACACATTCTCCAAGGCCTCAAGATAGGCCTGTGCAGTCGCTTCAGGGTTACTGGCCCGTTTAGCACGGATGGTAGCCAGGGGCAGGACCTCGGAGGCTCTCACTAACCTCTTCGCTACTTCGCCTCCGAGCATTGCCATTCTAGCACTTGGGGGCAACATAGTCTATCCAGGTCTCCCAGTCATCCTCCCTTGGAGTGGGAGGGTGCCAGAAAGATCCTCAACCTTCGGTAGAGTCGTGACTAATGGCAGGTGCAGAAATAGGAGTCTGCATTGGTTCAGCCACCATTACGGGCACTGGAGCAGGAGAGGTGTTGGGGAGGAACACCCCAGGTGGCAAGAATAGTTTCTTCAAGTCCTCCACAGTTTTCCCCTCTCCCAGCAACCATTCAGCAAATTTCTCCTCAAAAGTTTCAGATAGTGGTGGGGGCTGATTCCCCCCCGGGTCTTTACTGTCCTTAGTTATCACTCTCCAAGCAGTGAGGGCTCCCTCTGGGGTAATTGTCTGTGGCACTTTGGAGCTATCTATGGGATCCTTAAACTCTACTAGGGCCAGAAAAGTGTGGGTGAGCAGATTAGCATGCCGACCCACCACCACAGGGTTTTGTAAACCTTCCACCTTGGAAAGTACTCCCTGCACAGTGTCCGTATTGATACCCAGGGGGATGTCCAGGATAAGCATAGCATTTTGAAGGTCGATCTCTCCCCCAGTACACCACTCCACCAGCGGGTGCACAGCCACTTCTGTCGGGTACCCATTTTTCTTAACAGTGGTTCGTAAATATGGCCACTAGAGGACACACAATCCCAGCGGTGAGCCTCCAAGATGTAACCCCTAGATGGCTATCCCAGGGGCTACTACCCCTGCCTGATTTGCCACTTACAGGTTGAGGGCCTGGATCCAATGGCGGGTGCCTCCACCCAGAGGTCAGGGTTTGCAATAGTTAAACTAACTTGGTCACAGCCCTCTGGGACACTGCAACTCTTCTTCCCACTAGTGGCCCACACAATATATCAGAATTACCTTCACAGTATACACTACCCCAGGTCTGGTTCGGCACTGGGACCTCCTGTGAAATGAGATACAGTGCAACAATCACAGTACAGTACTTTAACATAGACAAATACCTCAGGCAGTATAACTTTGCTGAAACAAGCAGCTCTGATTTATTTGGGGGATATAACAAGGACAGGGAAATCAGGTTAATTAGCTTATCACTCTAATAATCTACCTTATGGCTCTGTGTAGAGGCTCACCCCTATCAATTACTGTCCCTGGGTACCCAAGCCCTAGTGGCTAGTCCAAACCGGTGGCAGCTGGTAGGGGCCCTTCACACAGAGAAAAGGAAAATTAAACAGTCAGCAGTACAGTAATTCCATTTGGATTTAATGTGGCAATTCAACAGGAGCGACCCTGAATTAGTACTGCGACCTCCAAATAAGATAGGGTCCTTCAATGTCAGCAGGGCTCACTTGAGGTACACAAACCTCTTCACACATTTATATAAAAGAAAGCACTATACCAGGCAGGCTGCATCTGTATCCCGATCGCAATTACTGCACAATACCGGGAGAACACACAGCAGATTCAGTTCCTGACAGACCGAGTCTAATTTTCAGCAATTCCTCCAGTCTTCTACAGGGTGAGCCTGGTTCTACTCTTCAGAGATCCTTTGATTCTTTCACAGGGACGGATTCAGTCCTAACAAGCAGTTACACAAGCTGCAGACCGGAACTCTCTGGGCCTTACACACGTTTTTTGACTAAAACTGCACACTGAAAAAGCACAGGCTCCTTCCTTCTTCACTGCCAAAGCTCAACTGAAACTCCAACCGACAAAACCGGCACTTCCTTTGAGTTCCTCCCAGTTCTTGACTGGATTGGCTGTCACTCACAATAGACTGCTGCTGTTGGTCCAAAAGGCACTGAAGTCTAAACTACATCTCCCAGAGTCACTGCCCATACAATCCTCTTGTGGCTGGCTCAGATTATGAGTCCAAGTTCTGATTCGTCCAAGGCACCATTTTAGAGCTAGCTTACCCCACACTGATTGGTCCAGTTCAGCAGTTCAAAACTAGAATGGGGAACTAGCAGACACAGTTCTGACTGCAAAGAAAGCAGGTTAGACAAACTGTAATTTCATTATTACTCTAAATAATTTCTGGCAAACAGTTACATCTTTCAGATAGGTTCCCTTTGCACTCCTAGTGACTGCAGAAATGAAGTGAATTGGCAGCAGCTCGAGTGGTACTCAGAGAAGCACACAGTCCCCCCATACAAACTAATTATGTCTGCAAGCAGACAGCTCTTAAAGAGACAGTACCAGAGGCTCTAAAAACACTCACTGACAAATGGCTTAAATGCCAAACACCATTCAGGCTTGGAGCATTCAAGCAAGCTCCTGGAAGTCTTTTGGGAACCCCCATTTGCAGGGGGTTACACAGGTCCCCAACTCGCTCCACCAACACATTCCTGAACCCTAAGTTCTTCCTTCTCAGCACACCAGGTTTGATATTCTCACCGCTCCAGTTCTTCCTTTCTCCATCACATTCAGGCTGATATTTTCTCACTGCTTACATCGCTACAAGAGGACCTAACTTCCGAATATTCTCTACATACAATAGGCATCCAGTGGGTCATCATCATTGCTGCTTGCCCATTATCTTTGATGTTAGCAGTAAATTGTATATTAAACGTAAATAATGCAGTGCTTGCAGTCTCAATCTGTGTGCATGTTCAATGAGTGACACATTGCACATTATAAAATGCTGTCATGTTCTTGCTGCCTATGTACAGTTGCATCCCCTTTCCCCCAGGACGCATCAGAAATGAGCATTTTGTCTCAGCATGCCTTCCTATTGAAACTTCTCAGTAAATAAATAAAAAAAAATGTCATCTAGCTTTTTTTTTTTTTTGCAGTAATGTATTTCTGATTATCTTAGGTTCTACATTTGGGTATTTTAAATACAATCTGCTATTTTTAAGACCGTATTTAATTACAACTTCAGTAGTTTGCATGGACCTACAATACGGATGGCAGCTGTCAGCAGCTTTCAAAAAACTTCTCCCCAGAGGTCACTCATTATCTGCACACATTGTATTTATGATGCAGAGATTTCTAGGTGTTGCCAGCAAATGTTTCTGGAGGCCATCAGCACCCAGATCGGCTTGCTTACATTCATAATTGCAGGCCTTGCAAAGGACCAAGAATTTTAAAGAACTTCTAAATCTTCTCCCGTCTTGCCACATGAATGAAATAAAGCAAAGATGAAGTCTGATATATTAATGTTCTAGGGTCGTGGATATGGTGCACATCCACACTTATGGCAGTCTAACTTTCAAGGATTAACTTGCCGGGTGTCTTTAAGCTTAGCTCCTCCCACTCACTCAGGTAGTATACTCCTCAGCTTGTGTGTCATTGGCAAACGTAAAACTTTCGGAAATTTTTGAGTGTTAGCAAGTATATTTCTCGGTTCTGTTCAAGTTACTCAGTGCATGCAGTGGAATGCAAGGATTCTAATTTTGGTCCACGATTCAAGTGTTGTGTTCAGTACAACAGGAAGATGTCTCGAGTAGATCCACACACCTAGTGCATTTACTGCCTGGGGGCAGAGCATGATGTCACCACCTGTGGCCTCTGCAAAACTTTACGTCCTCATCCCTTGAAGCCCATCTTCTGTTCGGTCAGTCAGGCAAATGGGACCCTCCAGTAAAGTCTAAGGACACCCACAAGGCAATCTTCATGGCAGCAGGATCTATGGCCCAGCTTGTAGTGATGGAACAAGTGACAGCAAAAGCTGCAGCTGGTGCCTTGTCTGTCTTAGCATTGCTGTCAGCTTGGGCTAGTGTTGGGGCATTGTTCACAGGAACCTTCCGTGACATTTGCAGGTCACTGCAGACCTTTGGGGAGAGCTCTTCCCACCATAGCAAAACATCATCGAGGAAGTCCCTCCATCAGTCAAGGGACTGGGAAAGAACATGCTCTTCTTGCTCCTGCAAGTCCCTTGACCACTCGATGGCTGTCGAGTGCTCAGCTTCAACTGAGCCCTCCTTGGTCAAGAGTCACGCTGCTAGCGCCACAGTTATCCCATCAGGTTTGTTGGCTTCGACACAGGATAACCAGGTGGCTGAGATTTTTCTTGACCCAGGTGACCCATTATCAGAAATGATTGAAGACGTTTCTATCTCTCAGATTGCAGTCCTCTTGGCCCTCACTCAGGAGGGTCTGGAGCAGTTGGTGGACCCAGCTGTCTCCTCCCAGGAACTGCCTCCCTCAGGGATCGAGCAGCAGAAGCTAGTCTGTACCATGTACATAGCCCCTCCGCCTGCCTCTCTTGCCATCGACAGCCGTGTCATCGGTTGAGGTCCAGCTTGAGATCGAGATCAAGGGATTCCTCATGCTCCCAATCTTGCTTGTCAGGGAGGCACCACCGCGGGTGCTTCTCATCTTCATCATCATCCGACAGAGAGGTCCCACCGCTGGTTGAGGCAGCACTACGAGGACATGCTGCAGCAGCAGTGGTCCTTGGTTGGGCAGGGAAGGGCTCTACTCATGACCCTGGTGGTCCCTTGGTCCCCTACCGGTCCAGCCCATTCTGTTTTTTCTGAGACAAGTGTCTCCCGCACCCATCTCTCCAATCTGGGTGGAGCCGTCACCACAGCAGCCATTGCA